>OV277865.1:56365000-58765000 GCA_922989275.2 Gari tellinella
TTTACAGTAAAAGTGACCTTTTTTGACTGCAGAAAGTTGGAATGCAAATTCATTCAGAAGTGATGTTTGTGAGCACATGTGTGAAGTATCATGAAAATCAGATGAGCAATGTACATGTAGTCTGTAGAGGGGTGACATCGAAATTTCAGTCAATATCTATTTATAGTAAAATTAAAGTTGGAATGCAAATTAACAAGTGAGATAATATTTGTAAGCAAACATGTTGTCATTTGTTTATTTACATTCCAACTGTTTGCGGTCAAAACCAAGGTTATATTTACTTTAAATAGAATTTGACAGCAATTTTTATCCAATTGTTATGAAACAATTAAAAAAGAAATAAAGTTTGTTTTCAACCTTGTTGAAAACTAGATCATCTTAACTGTACCTAGAACTCAACAGGGGTATTCCTTTCATTTGGGATACCTTGTTCAAAACTAAATCCAAAAGAGAAGCAACCTTACCCCATTACTCCATAGATATGCATTTTTACGCATTTATTTATACCGCTGCCAAAGAAAATAGTTCCAATTTATAGTCTTTAATATTTATCATAAGGTAGTGTTTTCTATAAACATGTTCTAGGAGATGGTCACGAGCTTAAATCAGGCTGAAAGGTGCATTCTGCTTTACTTCCAACATGCTTTAAATGGTCACCTGTCTTCAAAAACTATAAACAGGCTATGGGGTAATGAGTTAAAGGATGTTGTTACTAGTTTGACTAATTGCATTCAAATTACCAACACTGTTAGCTGTAGAAGTTTTTTTAATCCTGGCAGGGCTCCAGCTGAGGGGAGTATTTCAAAATTTAAAAAGATTTTAGTTTTAGAAATACCCACCTTATCAGGAGCCCTGTTATATGCACACTGTGCCATATGAGTTTAATGGCACAGTCACTATATAGTGTTCATGTTTATGTGATGAATATAATAATGTATTTATATTCAATTTTTTCAGTCAGTGAAAAAGGAGACCAGACAAGCACTGTAAGTACAGTAACACTTACATTGTGTACGCTTTAGTATCAGCTAGCTGTTCTTGGTTTTATCTACTGTATTCAAACCTCAATACAGTGGCTACTCAGTAGAAATATGACAGATTACTACTTAACCTAAGTGTCTAAAGATGCCTTTAGCCTTCTCTCCATATAAATGCCTTAGGATGCCTTTAACCTTTCCTCTGCATAAGAACAATAGAATGAATTCATCTTTAAATTTCTCCACTTAACTCTTTCCTCCCTGAAACTTTAAATGGACAATTCCAGTTTCAATTTTTGTCAAGTCCATTTCTGACTTTTAAGGGTTGTTTTTGTCAATGTTTGGCATTATGACAAACAGTGAAGACCCTGATCAGAGGGCTCCTTTCGGAGCCCTCTGATCTGGGTCTTCACTGTTTGCATAGGACAAGTGTACTATTCACATGTACACTGTTTTAAAAGGACGCCTATATGCGGGACTCGGGTTCAAAGGGTTAAGAACCTTTGGATGCCTTTACTCTGATAAGCAGGGAATAAGCCAAGAAATATGAACATCTTTAAAGAAAACTAATTGTTCAGAGGCATAGTGAACTGAGCATCAGAATAGGATTGAAACTATGAGCTTTTCAGATGTTATTGTAAATCTGCAGTTATAGAGCAGAAGACACATCCAGCAGACATTATTTTATTCAACTGTAGGTTTTGCAAGCTGGGTATTTTTTCTGCAACAGTTGTTGTATGCTACTGTTCTTAGAACAGAATTTTCCAAATTTCTCTTCAAAACAGGGTCTTAGTGTCAAATAGTTTTGATCCAGATGAGACACAGCATTATGCGGTGTCCCATCAGGATCAAAACTCTTTGCACAGATAATCACAATTCTGCTGCTAGTATACTAAGAAAACAAGTTTATGTGATTCATCTTAAAGCTGAGGTTTTCTGTACCATTTTTGCCGGTTTACATACATCTGTAACCTACTGATGAACTTTATAGCTGCCCATACACATGTTTAGTTTTAATTCTTAATCCAGTCTGATCTGCTTTAACAACCCTTTCGCTGCCATGATAGTATCTCTATATAAAACGTTATCTGCTCTTGTTTTTCAAAATCAGATTTAAGATATTTATATTCGAAAAACATTGTTATCAGAGTCCAACAGTTTGAATCCTGATTAGACTCAGTTACTAAGTGTGTAATCTAGATTGAAACTTAGTTGGAATGGCCAAGGCAGTAAATGGGTTTAGTGAATACAGTAAAATCTCTCTATTACGACCACTATAAAAAAGGCAAATTGATTGTATAAAATATGGGTGACAGCTTAAAGCAAGGTGACAGTAAAACAGAAAGCTCTGTTTTACTGTCACCTTGCTTTAAGCTGTCACCTGCCTGAAACACCTAATGATTACCACAATTTAGTGGTTGTAATAGAGAGTATTGTAAGTGCTATTTCTATTATGTTTTTAACTATTTCATTGTGGTAATATCTAACTGATTTAAACCTGCAAACTGCCGAAACAAGTCTGCTTTAGATTTAACCCATGACCTCATTGCCTGTTTCTTGTTTTGAAAATTTGCAACCATTTAAAGCAGGTTGAAAATAAAGCAGTAGCGACTTTAAGACGCATTTTGTTTAACTTTCAACCTGCCCAAAGCTACCATCTGCTAGAATATAGAAAATATTTCTTATGCTACATATTCATGACTGTATAAATTGGAACTAGTATTTTTTCTTCAGTGGAGGTTTAAATTAACCCTTAGCCTTCCAGTCACGACTATAGCTCCATATGCAAACAGCTTGGATCCGGATGAGACGCCGAGTAACTCGGCGTCTCATCCGGATCCAAGCTGTTTGACACTCGGACAACATTTTCAGCAATTTTGAGCAACTTTGAAGCACTTTGAAACTTGAAGCAGACGAGAAATATAGCAGACGACAATTTATTTGGCGGGCTAAGGGTTAAATGTACTTTGTAGTAAAAGGGTCTTGAAGTGATGGAATCAATGGATTATATCAACAAACTATAGCTTTCATTTTGTGTAAACTATATTGCTGGTGGAAATTGTTGAATTAATCTCATGTTAAGCAACTTAGCATTGATGGAACACTAAGGTCTCTACTGAGATTGGTGACTGTTTTAATGCATGATAGAAATAATGCAGAAAACTCTTTCTCCATGAGCCTTGTTTCTTCATGTTGAAGTTTCAAAAATACAGGTGACCACTTAAAACAGGTTGAAAGTAAAGCAGAATGCACCTTAGGGCACATTTTACATTACTTTCACCTGCTTTAAGCTACAATCTGCTGGAATATAGAATTTTTTTGTTTTATATATATATTCATTAGTGTATAAATTGGAGTTTTTTCTTCTTTGCGTAAAAATGTGTAAAAATGTGTACCTATGGAGTTAAAGAAGCTTTCTGCATTACTTGCAGCATGCATATAGCAGCCACTTGTATAAAAGACTGCCTATAAGTAATTATACTGTATTGTATTAAATAGTTGCCTAATGCAGAATAGCTGAAGTTTTCTATGAATATTTATATATAGACTGAGAAGGATATTGTTTAGTGCTAGAATGAAGAGGTAAGTATTAGTGTTTTCTTCTGACCTGTCCAAGTTCGTTTTTAGATTGGAACATTCTAAAACTTTAAAAGGGATGAGTTCTCTCTACATCCAGTTAGAGATACGGGTAGCTGTCATTTTTGTGCGTAATGTACAGTAGGGGATACATTATTCTTTCCCGTATAAACGCAAATGCAATGCACTAAACTGTGGAAATTTACTTTTAGAAATTTTAACTATATTTTTAATCTGAGTAAAAACTAGTTGGAGCCCGATCAGACGCCGGGTTACTCGGCGTCTGATCTGGCTCCAACCTGTTTGCAATGGAAATAATAGTTTTAGTATATAAATGCATTTATTGGGAAAGAATAAGATATCAGTAAAGTTAACGCAGTGGTCTCGTGCTGCACGAGGGTCATACTTATCTCAAGTAGGAAAGTGTTACGATTACATATTCTATGTTACCTTGCTTAGAGCGGGTGCGGGTATTACCAACCACTTAAGCAATTTTATATGATATGTTCATTAATATAAGCATGTGCATTCAATGTTAGCAACAGGGTATAAGGAACAACTGTAATAAGTATTTTCGAGCAACACTCCCCTACATAACGCTATATTTGACAGAGAATAAGTCAGTTTTGCAACTAGACCAAAATGCTTTAATTACCGACTACTGTCTGTAACACCGAACACATGTGTTTGTTTTTCCGAACACTTTGTATTTTATTTTAGAAATCATCCAAATCATACCTGAAAGTAGGCATTAAGCATTTTATTCCCACTAAATGGTTTAAACCCTACGTAGTTGCGATATCGTAACTGTAGACTGTGTCTTAGAGTGTCTACAGGTACGGAATCGCAGCTACCCCTATGTTGCAACAACGTTTATTCTAAATCAATTCGACTATTTACCAGTGCTGGGAGCAATTACGTAATAAACATTGCCCATACCAAACCTTATTTTCCCACTGTATTAAACAGTCAGAGAACTGCCACATTAGGAGTAATCCATGAATACACGTGTCATGATTTCTGCCGAATATGAACAAATTAACACAGTATCAACTGGCGATATTTGAAAGTGTCTGGCTAATAGGTGTGTTCTGATCATTTCCCTGGTTATAATTACCACAAGGGCATTTGGCATTAAAAAGGAATTCAGTGCCGTAATGTAAAATTTCGTATAGTACAGTATATTTTTGTTTCATGTCCTTGTGGGATTTAGTTATGAACAGATGGTCTGATTACTTTTACACAAAAGGAACCTGGATGTCGGTCAGATCAAAGGATTTAGGAATAGCGAGACCATCTTCAAGTTTAGTAAGAGTCCTCAGTTCAGCTGGAAATTTTGTTACGATATACATCTGGATATATATATCTATAGCCAGAGCTAGAGTATTGAATACCAGGAACGTATATAGAGTTCCTGCGAATTATAAGTAAATGATGGAAATGGGCGGGGCCCCCTCAATTATGCTGTGATGTTTTTGTCACTTTGTGTGTAAAATGTGTGGGTGTTAATGTGTGTTTGCAAAGTATGTATAAAGTGAGGATACTAATTGGATGCTATAAGAAGCGAACATTCAAGGTGATTATTTGCAATTTCTTTTTACTGTCAGCTGAATAAAACTTTTAGCAGTATCGGTAGTTTAAAATAAAGATGCCGAAGATTTTTTGTGTATTCTTCAGAGTAGCACTGGTGTTTAGCATAGGTCTATCTGTCGACTCATTTATGTAAAGAAAAGAAAGGAAACTTATGTATCTGGTTATATAGAATCAACAAACACCTATATAACAACTTTAATTGTGTAGTTTAAGCTAATTAGATCATTTTAATAAATCCAATTTCAATGGCTATGTATGTAGTCGGTAATAGAAACATATATAAACATTACTGATCCTATTACCGAATACCCAGATAACTCTGTTTAATTAATCCCGATTTGAAAGCAGAGTTGTCAAACATGAAGCAGTAACCGTTTATAACTTAAAAACAATGTTCTAATTATACAGGACAAAAATCATATGACGCTAGCATCTTATGACGTCACATGTTCGGAATTCGAAACTGCGTAACACTGTACCCTCCTCAACCCGTGATTTATGTTTATATGCATACTGTTGAAAATGTACACAGCGGCGGCTTCAAAGTATCACGGTCGTGTCAGAAAAAGATATGACGTTATAATTGTGACGTCATATTGTAGCTTATCCAGCTCTGAGAAGTGATACCGCATATATTTAAAAGTAGTCGGTGTTAGAAGCATGTTCGGCAATACCCGCACCCGCTCTACCTATTTACCATTATTAACTATTCTGTTCTAAAAATAACTCGAACAGTTCAGAAGAACCAAACAATAGGATGCCTGTAAACCCATAGTTCATTCTCTTTAGTGGCTCCTACTTTAGCTTTCACTACTTTTCTATGTTTGGAAATGGACATTATCTGTAGACTCTATGCCCCCATGATGTTTAGTTCAGTGGGGAGGTACTGATTTACTTGGACCTGTCTATCCCTCCCTATATATGGTGCATACCATACTATGTCTGTCTAACTTCTCTACAGTTTTCAAAGTACAGTAGAACCCCTCTATTACGACCACTAAATAGAAGGCTAATTGTCCGTTTAAAGGACAGGTTACAGCTTTAATCAATGTGAAAGTGAAACAGAAAGCTCCTGTAGGAGCTTTCTGTTTCACTTTCACATTGCTTTAAGCAGTCACCTGTCTTAAAGGATTAATATTTGACACAACTTAGTGGTCGTAATAGAGAGTTTTTACTGTATGTGTACAGCCTTATATTTTTACAAAATGTCTGCATATACCACAGATGTGCATATGATAAGGATTTTGATTTGATGAGAAGACATTATTCTTTCCCGTTTAAACGCAAATGAAACGCAAACACATTGCAGTAAAGTGTAGAAAATGACAATGTTTTGACAATTCTGACAATTCATTTTAATCTGAGTGGTAAAAGTTTGAGCCTGATCAGATGCCAGGTTACCTGGCATCTGATCTGGCTCCAAACTGTTTGCAGTGGAAATAATAGATTTAGCTTAAATGCAATTTTTTGGAAAGAATAATGTGTTCTCCACTATAAAGTCTTATCCAGAAAGCTCCCAGCATCCACTTCTCTCCTTAGAACTCATGATGTTACAGGAGTGGGTGCTTTCTGCATTACACAGGTTTTACAGTTCTTCTTTACAGGTGTCGTTGTTATGCTCCCTCAGGAGCTAGCAGTGAAATCGTTATAAATCTTTGCAAACAGTTTGGATCTTGATAAGACGCAGCGTACTGCCGCGTCTCATCAGGATCCAAACTGTTTGACACTCTGACCCTGTTTTGAAAAGAAATACTGAAACTTCGGTTTTTAGAACAGCAGCAGATGACAATTGTTGCAGACAAAAATATTACCCAGCATGCAAAGAGTTATGCAGGTTTCTCTTGCCTTCCTATAGAGGATATGTTGAATAGTCATTGAACACAGATTACATTAAATAATCTTTGCTTTAGTTACTTATACAGTAAAACCTCTCTATGAGACTATGACCACCTTTAAAACGATGGCTAATTGATCATAGAAAATACAGATGACAGCTTAAAGAAAGCTGACAGTAAAAAAGAAAGCTCCTAAAGTAGTCACCTTCCATAAACACTTAATAGTTAACACAATTTAATGGTGGTAATAGAGAGGTTTTACTGTAGTTAACAGGGATCCAGATAAGGGGAGTATTTCAAAAACTAAAATCTTTATTTCTGCATTAAACACTATGGTGTAACTGTAACTACTCATTAGAATCATCTCGAAGAGCCGAGTCTAATGAGTAGTAACACCATAGGATTTTGTGCAGTATGAGTGAGAAAATGTTGGATTTGTTCAGATACGCACCCATATCTGGAACCCTGAGTTACTTATAGTCATTTTCTGAGTACAGACATCTCTCCCTCATCACCAGGCTCATTCTGATGTCTGCAGTAGGTGTTTCTGTCACTTTTCTGCTTTAACCCATTACCCCATAGCCTCTTTCTAGTTTTGAAGACAGGTGACCACCTAAAGCAGGTTGAAAGTAAAGCAGAATGCGCCTGAAGGCACATTCTGCTTTACTTTCAGCCTGCTTTAAGCTACTACCTGCTAGAATAAAGAAAATATTCCTTATGATAGATATTCATGACTGTATAAATTGGAATTCTTTTCTTCAGCGGAGGAATAAACTGAAAGCGCTAAAAGGCGCATCTATGGGGCTAGGAAAGGGTTATAGGGGTTGACTTTATCTCTGCTATGTAGTTAAGATTTATAGTCTGAGCCTGAGGTTATAAAAGTTCAAAATTAATGAACTCAAGATCTATATTTAAAACTCAGAATTTTTCTCAGCTCACATCACCTCAGCAAATATTTTATATACAACTAGTATTTGCATACATAATTCTGCTGTAAAATTATATCCAAATGAGACAACCAAAATCAGTTCAATTGTGTAACTGTTATGTAAAAAGTTACTAATATAGAGCCTGTATTTGAAATTCAGTTCTGAGCACAATGTTCATTTTAAGTTTTATAACCTCGGGTCTGTGCTTTCTTCCAGATTTAGCAAGCATCTTGGCTAATTTTTAGCTCTTATGGACCTAACTACATGTAGATCTTTCCAATATTTATCAAGTCTGTTTTTAAAAAGAGGATCTTATATGAGTGTTCATTAATTATCATTTTGAATGAACGAGTTGACTAAAATAATATGACGCATTAAGCCTTGGAGAGCATCATATTTATTTTATTCAATGAGTTTATTAATAATGATAAGTAATGAGCAATATTGTGAGATACTATTTATCACAAAAACATTTTAACCCATTACCCCATAGCCTCTTTCTAGTTTTGAAAATAGTTGACTACTTAAAGCAGGTTGAAAGTAAAGCAGAATGCATTCTGCTTTACTTTCAGCCTACTTTAAGCTACCACCTGCTAGAATAAAGAAATCATTCCTTATGATACATATTCATGACTATAAATTGGAACTATTTTCTTCAGCAAAGAAAGGAACTGAATGAGCTAAAGGCGCTTCTATGGGGTAATGGGTTAAAAACAAAACCAAAATAGGTAGTTTAAGACGAAGTTTTGTAGTTCCTCCACTAAACATATATAATTTTATGCCATGACTTGACATTGTTTACGGTACTGTTGTCACAAATGATGTCATTCGGTGTCTTGCTTCATGCAGCCCTTGTGGATGAACATGCTGGAGCTTACAAGTGTAATATTGCATGACTTTATTACACTGCAAGATGCTGTTCTATGTGATAAAGGTATTTATGGTTGGCCTCCCAACTACTTCTGTGGTAAAATTGTTCCATATTTGGCCTGGTCTTGACCTTGGCTCTTTGACGGTAAAATTTACAGGTGTAACACCTAGGGCTATAACTTGCAGTAAGAGTGTTAGAATATAATGTTTGCACAATATAATTTTATGTGCTCCACTTATTATGTTATGTCAAAACAAGCTCAAGGTCATTTAGAGGCCATGGTCACATCAGGGGGCGTGTTTTTTTACAAACACATATTGTTTTAATTACTCTTTTATCCCGAATCACTAGATTAAGACTGGCTGTTCTTTTAATAATCCTTCTAAACTGATTAGTTTTTAATATGACATGTTTTTAGTCTAAACTTTTAAACAGGCAATCATCTGGTGACTTTGACACCCTTTATGGTCTGGGTAAACTTTCTGCATTGTAAACACATTCTTAAATAATTTCATTGTTGTTGTTTAAATGTATATTCAAGATGAGCAACAAGAAGCACACTGACATAACTGACATTTTCAGTACAATCAAGTTTCTATATAAATTCACTGGCGCCCGTGCAACTTACTAGCTACATGTGTTTAAAAGTTAAAACATTGCTTGGGCACAAATATGTTATGAGTTTGATATTGGAATATTAATTGTTTCAGGGAAGAAGACGTATCAAGTTTGAAGGTTGTAGCAACATCTAAGTCGCTGTCTAAGACAAAGTAAGTCAAATCTTTGTAACATCTAACATACTCCTGTGCATTGTATTATACTCTAACATCTGTATATTACACCAAAATTATAAACAGTGAAAAGCTTTGGAACTATTTCTCGGGTGACTTCTTTCAATTACCTCATTCACCCCTGAAACTTTTAATGGACAATTCTAATTTCCAATTAAGTCTAGTCCATTTTTAGCTCACCTGAGCCAAAGGCTCAAGGTGAGCTATTGGGATGGCCCTGTGTCCTGCGTTGTCCGTCGTCCGTCGTCGTTAACAATTGCTTCAAATGATATCTCCTCTTATACCGCTTGACAGATTTCAACCAAACTTTACAGAAATGTTTCTTGGGTCAAGCTCTTTCAAATTTGTTCAAAGAATTAAAAACAATGCAGAACTCTGGTTGCCATGGCAACCAAAGTGAAAAAATAAGGAAATCTTAAAAAATCTTCTTTTCAAAAACTACAAGGGCCAGAGCTTAGATATTTGGCACATGTCATCATCTACAGGTCCTCTATCAAGTTTATTCAAATTATGCCCCTGGGGTCAAAATTGGCCCCGCCCCGGGGGGTCACAGTTTTACATAGAGTTATATAGTGAAATTTTCAAATGTCTTCTCCTCTGAAACTAATATGGCTAGAGCTTTGATATTCGGCATGGTGCCACTTCTAGATGTCCTTTACCTATTTTATTCAAATGATCCCAGTCTGTTGCATAAGTAGGTCACAGGAGCTAAAAATAGATTTTTCAATGGAAACTTAAAAAAATCTTCTTGTCTAAAACCCTAGTACGTCCCTTATCTTAGATATTTGGCACATAGCATCATCTACATGTTCTCTATCAAGATTGTTCAAAAATGACCCTGTCCTGGACATAAATCATTATCTCTATTTTGTCAGCTATTCTCAGGTGAGCGTAATATGCCCCATGGGGCTCTTGTTAATATTTAGGGTTGATTTTAAGAATTTATTGCAAAATGACAAACAGTGCAGACCCTGATCAGAGGGCTCCTACAGGAGGCCTCTGATCAAGGTCTACACTGTTTGCATGGGACAAAAGTATTCTTCACAGATATCCTGTTTGTTAATGACAAGTATACCTGTCACTAGGGTTTAATGTGTTTGACAGTGAAATCATTTCCTATACCTGAAGCAATTATCAAGATTCAGTTGAATGTGTGTACCTTGTCCAAGTACAGTAAAAGTATCTTTGTTTTGCATCTGATCTGTTAACCCACAAACAGACAAACACAGAAAACAATTCTCGCCACATTTTCAAGATGGCAGAAAATCCAAGTTTAACCCTTATTTGTCTTTGCAAACAGTGTAGACACTGGTCAGAGGGCTCTTTCAGTCTGCACTGTTTGTCATACTGTCAGGTATTTTGGTGAGATCGTGTGTTCCCTTCAAGAGTCAAAAATTGAAAAAGTTATTTTGAAAATTCAGCTTTGTAAGTATTACAAACAGTTTTATTACTTTTTTTATCAGACAATCTAAGGTAGTGAAATCGAGCAGTACCACAGCCCCATTTCCACCCCTGTGTTTCACTATCAACTCCCGGCCACCCACTGGCTTCTTATACTACTTTGCCTATGGGCCAGACATGAACCCAGACAGGTTAGTATATAGAAGAGTATTTACAGCATACCCGTATATGACAACAAGATTGTTCTCTAGGTAAAGGGATATGATAAAAATTGTGTTAAACAGCCATTGAATGAAGATGTATGGTGATCTTTAAAGACAGGTGGCTGCTTAATGCAAGGCAAAAAGCTCCTATAGAACCATCAACTTCTGCATGACTTTTATCAATGCATTAAGCCACCAGTCATGAATACAACAAATTATTGTCTTTTTAGTGGTCGTTTAACACAGGTTTGACTGTATTCCATAAAGTTCTTATGTCTCAACCAAGTAGCCTGGTTACCCGTGTTTTCGCCACCTATAGCTATATTTTTCGCGCATGCTGATGTAACATCTGATGTAACATTTCTTACTTGTTCATGGATCTAATTCTGAACTGAACCTTCAATTACACGAATATATACAAATAAAAATTGTGAAATAAATACAGAGTGTAAATAACTGTACCGTTTTCAAACAAGGTCATTGCTCTGGATCACAGTGATGCTTTCTTGTCAATTCGCCACCTCTGATTGGTCGTTCGATAATTAGGCCAATGTAGGCTCTGTCAGTATGTTATAGTTTGTTTCATGAAACTTGAACATTTTTTAATGATTTTGAAGTATTTAATTTTTTGAAAAGTAAATAAACTTAACAAGAAAAAAGTAACAACGGACAGGTAGCGTTAAAATTACCAACATGTCTTTCGATTGGAAACTTTTTGTGAATTATTGTTATTTTACCTGTTTCTTTCGCATTTTCTGCACTTGAAATCTTCTGTTGTTAAACTGTCACAGTATTCGGATATCCTCTGTAGTTTTCAGACATCCTCGGTAGCCTGCTCGTGACGGAATTTTAAGTTTTGCTTAGGTGGCGAGTTGACAAGAAAGTGGCGAATTGGCAAGAAGCAAGGATACTATACTTTATTTTATACCTTCTGTCCCGACTGTATGAGAGCAGGGTTAGCACTGCAAGCTGTTGGTCAGTGCAGGTTGAACATCATTACAGGCATTGTTTGTCCTTTCAGGTTTGGCAATTACATCAAGAGGGGTATTCAAGAAAGGTTCTGGGGACTGCTATTTGGATTTAGTTTGGTCTTTAACAAGAGAGGTATGTGAGGGATGTCAATGAATATCAGAATACAGTCAAAACTTGCATTAAGCCCCCTCCCTCCCCCCCCCCCCCTTTTTAACACCTTTAATCCTAGTGGTGAGTATTCTTGTACTTTACAAACAGTGAGGAAGCAGATCAGAAGGTTTCCAAATGAGCCTTCTTATCAGGGCCCCCATTGTTAAAGGATGATAAAAACAAGGATTATTAAAAGCAAGGGATAGCTTTATGCCAAAAAATGTATATTATAACTCAAATTGGAACTTAAGGTATTCCAAGACTGAAGATCACCTTTTTCCGTGTTATCTCGGCATTTTCCGTTTTTAACGGAATATACCGAACACTCCCATAGAAAACTTGGACGATAATGTTAGAAATTATCCGAATGTAGTCTGAAATGTTGCAAATCTCGTCTTGTAAATGTGCATGGCCTTCCCCGCACGGGTTCGAATCCCGACGGAGCTCAATATATTTTTCTTTGAAATACAAATGTATAATATCTTTTTTAAACAAAACCTTTTCCTAAATCAATGATTAGATGTTTATAAATGCCCCTGACATTAACTTGCAAAAATATTTAATTATAAGCTAAATTAATTGTTCAGTCTTTATAAAGTATTCTAAGTCTCCAACACTTTTTTGAAGACAAACGTAATTTTTTCCAGTTAGGTGAGGCAAATTGTCTCATATTTTGTATTTAGATTTCGTAAGTATTGTATGAAAAAATAAGCAAGTGGTTTGCTTTGTCCAAGTTTTCATTTTTGTACAAACATACAACCTTTTAAGTCATATAATGTAAACTCGTATGGAAAATATTGCATATTTTTAATAGGACGGTTAAGATTTTTTGATTTTTCACATCATATGATGCAAACATTGGGACAATAACTTTTATTTTGTGATGTTCACGTCTTCTGGCATAGGCATGACATAAAAAATATCAGTATTTTAGGTAAGGATAGGTAAATATCACCTTTCAGGAATATTTATCTCTTAATTTTCTCGCATATTTCCTACCTGTAAGGCTATATACAATATTCGAAATATTTTCGAGAAGAGATGGCGAAAAGCCTTCATATTTCATTCGAATTACATGAAGTATCCATTCATAATATCATTTTTACATTACAATTTGTAACCCAACCTTCAGTGTTGGAATACCTTAATGCTTCATTATGCCTTCGGCATGTATAGCTGCAGGAAACATAGTAATTGTCATGTCCATCCCTCTGTTCATGCGTAGGAGGTAAAGCGTTTAACAGGTTTTAACCTTTCTTTTGGCTAACTTGGATATGTTTAACATGTACTGGCTTGGACCATTCCCAATCAACCAATATCACCCAACCACAATTTGACCTTGACCTAATATTTACTTAGAATAATATAAATTTACACTGTTATGTATGAAAGTAAACAGGGTTTTTTTCTCAGCTACCACTGCAAACACTCTTATCAAAACAGGCAACTATAAGGGCAGATCAGAATCAATAGTGTACATTTCCAAAGGCATATGGCTCCAGACAAGAGGGAGCGAACTGAACAAATCTTAACATTTTCTCACTCATGTCAGCACCAAATCCTATGGTGTTACTACTCGTTAGAATCGTCTCAAAGAGACGATCCTAATGAGTAGTGACACCATAGGGTTTAATGCAGACATAAAGATTTTAGTTTTTGAAATACTCCCCTTATGTCGAGCCCTTTTTGTGTAAAAGGCCTCATGTATTCACGTAAATCATGAACTGGGCGAAATAAAGGAAATTTGAATTGAATTGAATTTGTGACATAATTCAAATGTTGTCTTCAACCAGGGAGCAGTGTGGAGACAGGTGGCTTTGCCAATTTGGAGTTCAACCCCCTGAGATCTGTGGAAGGGTGTGTTTATAAGATAACTCAAGAGGAGCTGCAAGTGCTAGACAAGTGCCTCGGCTACCCGGAGGTAAGATTTCTCTTCTTCATCTTTACATGCTTGCTAGACTTCATTAACCCATTACCCCATACCCTGTTTATAGTATTTCAGATATGTGACTGCTTAAAGCAGCTTGAAAGTATTGCAGAATGTGCCTTAAGGCACATTCTGCTATACTTTCAATCTGCTTTAAGCTAAAATCTGCTAGAATAAAGAAAATGTTTCTTATGATGGAGATTCATCACTGTATAATTATACCCCCAACACTGTGTGGTGGGGGCTATATAGGAAATGCCTTGTCCGTCCGTCGGTCCGTCCGTCGGTCCGGCGCATTTTTTCGGGACATTTGCCTTTTTCTTGAAAACTATATACAATACCATTTTCAAACTTGGTATATATTATCAGTGTTATATGGGGACACTCAGTGACAGGTTTCATAACTCTTGCACACAATTTGACAAAATTATGCCCCTTTATAACTTTACATTTTGTTCCTTAATATGCACATCTGGTGGAAAGGGAGATAACTCATCCTATATTATGTCAAGTGACTAAGAAGTGAATAGGAAGGGAGATAACTCATCCCAACTGGCCATAACACTCTGATCATGTGATCATTTCTAAATTTAGAAATAATTCCTCAATATGACATATGACAAACCTTGTTATGACAACAACGTCATCATGATGTCATCATGACATCATGATGCTATGGTGATGATGCATTTGAAAAATCTAGAAAAAGCTTTTCCATCACAACAACAAGGGACATTTGCCTTTTTCTTGAAAACTATATACAATACCATTTTCAAACTTGGTATATATTATCAGTGTTATATGGGGACACTCGGTGACAGGTTTCATAACTCTCGCACAAAATTTGACAAAATTATGCCCTTTATAACTTTACATTTTTTCCTTAATATGCACATCTGGTGGAAAGGGAGATAACTCATCCTATATTATGTCAGGTGACTAAGAAGTGAATAGGAAGGGTGATAACTCATCCCAATTGGCCATAACACTCTGATCATGTGATCATTTCTAAATTTAGAAATAATTCCTCAATATGACATATGACAAACCTTGTTATGACCATGACATCATGATGACATCATGATGCTATGGTGATGATGCATTTGAAAAATCTAGAAAAAGCTTGTTTCTTTGTACATTTCCATCACAACAACAACAAGGAGTATAATTATAACCTGCAGTATGATTTTACTTGAAACATAAAACACCTCGGGGCATTTGTCACTTTCTGTGACACCTTGGCCATAACTTTTTGATTACTTAAGATAGAGACTTTATATTTGGTATGTGCATTCACCTCAAGAAGCTCTTGAGTTCAGTACAATTTGAGTCATGTCAGACAAAGGTAAAGGTCATTTAGTGGTAATTTAGCGGTTACTCTGGTGGAAAGGGAGATAACTAATCCTATATTATTTCCAGTGACTAAGAAGTGAGTAGGAAGGGAGATAACTCATTCTACGTAACCGGGTTGTAGTTACGTTCAGGTAATGGGACGAATAAATAACTTCCGGTTTAGTTTTGTAGAGTGATTTCCCTTTTCTGTTGTGAATGTTTTTTCCGTTGAGAGTAGTATTGCCTCAATTATAAAATGTGATTATATGATTTTCTCTGGATTAGTTCAGTGTTCTTTTCCACGATCTGGTATGTCACTTTCTTACGTTATATGAAGTCTCGTATTTTTCCACGAGCATTGTCTTGGAATTAACGATATATTAGTAATATCAATTAAACAAACAAAACGTTATATTACGTTATATTGGCGCCTTGTGACAGGGAGATTTCCTGTGGGGGTATCAATCACCTGTAGTGATAGTTCTAGTTTGGATCTACCTTCTTCAGTAGAAGAATAAATTATAGGCGTAAAAAAGCATATTTATGAGGTAATGGGTTAAATCTCCCCTGTCCCCTTATCGAAATGCCTTTTCGGATGATGCTTCTGTCTTGTTCTGATAAAGAGCCATCAGAAATCATCTACTCAGCATCTGACTTCTATTCCATTTAATACTTCACTGATGTAAAGCTTCAGTTTGAAAACAAAATGTTAGCCTAGATGGCTACACAGCCAGTGAACCCTTTACTCTAAAGATACACTTATTGACGCATTTTCAAAACTAGAAACAGGCTATGGAATAAAGGGTTATGGTCTGATATGGGCATTTTTTCTATGCCGTTGAAAATAGAGCATATTATGGTCACAGGGACCCGAAACGATAGAGTTTCAAAATATTTGTGACAAAAGGTATATATGTTACAGTCAATCTGTGTAATCAGTCATTACGCGTAATGACTAGTCAATCTGTGAAATTACTTTTTCAAGTAGTCCTTTAATTATACTATTTATGATGATAGACAATGATATTTTTTAAAAATTCAAAGATTTCCTGCACAAAACATCACATTTATTTGACACCTTATTTCAGTTCATTTGTGAAATGCTGTTTAAGACCTTGAACGCTGTAAATAAGAAAGAATTGAATAATGTTCATGTAAAGCTACAGGCTATATTTTGTTTTATTTTTGAAAATAACTTTGACAAATTGAGTGGTTCTGTAGTGAGATTGTGGTGTTTTGTGCACATTAGCTTTTTTACCTTTGAAAAATATCATTGTATAATTATCATAAATTGTAACATTAAAGGACTATGTGAAAAGTCATTTCACAGATTGACTAGTCATTACGCGTAATGACTGATTACACAGATTGACTGTAACATATACATTTGTATATAGAGACAAGGGTAACAACTCATTTTCAGTTTACTCTCCCCCTACCTCAACAAAAC
The DNA here is from genome assembly GCA_922989275.2 of Gari tellinella. NCBI lineage: Eukaryota > Metazoa > Mollusca > Bivalvia > Cardiida > Psammobiidae > Gari > Gari tellinella. Next base: position 56,382,009 of record OV277865.1, read on the forward strand.
TTGTCATATTGTGAAAAATAATTGATGAAACACTACCGTTGCATTTCTGTATATAGCTTACATATTACCCTTCCATAAAAACAACATAAAACCAACTGTGATCATGGAATTTCAACAGTAACTGCATCTACCAACTGAAACGGCAGAATTTCTCGTGTAAGGACACGGGTGCATCCGATATAGCATTGCCTACTACTGTACGCTTGTTTAGGCAACAGTATGGAGCATAACAGTCATACAGTGCCATAGATATACACTTTTGGCACCGATCAAATCTGCTTTCCTCTCAATTCACAGGTTTTTATCTACAGTAAAGTTTCTCATATGGAGGTGGTATACAGAGGACATTCACATTACATAGATGGCTGCCTCTATACAAAAAAACTTAACTGTCAATAAAAACCTGTGAATTTCTTGTTGGTGTACTGTCATGTTGTTATGATTGTTTCAGCACTATGAACATCTAGTGTTACCGGTATGGATGTCAAACAGCCTAGAGCCAGATAGTCATGGTGTGGCCCAGTACTGTGTCCCAGCCTTGACCTTCATAGCCCAAGACAAATGGACAGAGCCAGGTAGGCAACACATTAACCATCAGATAGAACTTGTTTGGCACACATAGAAGCGTAGAACTTGTTTGGCACACATAACCCCATAAATATGCCATTTTACGCTTCTAATTTATTCCTCTACTGAAGAAGATTTTTCCAATTTATTCAGTCATGAATATGTACCATATGAAATAGTTTCTTTATTCTAGAAGAGGATAGCTTAAAGCAGTCTGAAAGTAAAGCATGAGAAATGGGGTAAGGCCACTAATGGGTTAAGTATTATGACTTAAATGATTGGATAATTCTTGTATAGAAGTTGATAAGATGTAGTCATGGCATGTGTAACACATGGACAGCAGGCTTCCAAGAAGACTGTAACCACATTAATGCATTTTGACATGTTTAATTGATTCTTCTGCTGTAGAAAGTTCCACTTTTTACAGTAATGAATATGTATCATAAAACTGAATGAAAGTAAAACAGAATGTGCCTTAACTCTTTCCTCCCTGAAACTTCAAATGGACAATCTCAGTTTCAATTTTAGTCTAGTCCATTTCTTACTTTTAAGGGTTGTTTTTGTCAATGTTTTGCTTATGACAAACAGTGAAGACCCAGATCAGAGGGCTCTGTAAGGAGCCCTCTGATCTGGGTCTTCACTGTTTGCATAGGACAAGTGCACTTTGCACATGTATACTGTTTGAAAAGGATGTCTTTATGCGGGACTAGGGTTCAAAGGGTTAAAGCAGGCTGAAAGTAAAGCAGATTGTGCCTTAAGGTGCATTCTGCTTTAATTTCAACCTGCTTTAAGAGGTCACCTATCTAGAAACTGGCTATGGGGTATCCAGTGTGTACCAGTCTTGAGACCAAGTCATCTTATAAAAACATGTTAAACTTTACAGAAGATCGTATCATCGGCTAAATTCAATATGATTATTGTTAAGTCAACTCTCAGCAGGTTATAAATGCTTCCTACAAGAGAAGTTTTTTTTAAGTTTTATCGGGATATTCAACATTTTTAGCTCACCTAAGCTCAAAGTGCTCATTGTGAGATACATGTATTCTGATTGTGAAATGTTTTTCCTTCTATTCTTTCAGAGATGACATTTCCATGTGACTACGCAATATCCCAGTGCATAAAGAGTGCAGATTTGTTGACACCAGAATATAGGGAATCTCTGGTTTCCATGGCAACACAACAAATACAAATCTCGGCTTAAAGAAAATTTTGGGAAAAAAGTGTAATTCTAACTTGGCTAATGGGTTTATTTATGTCAAATTGGAACTAATAGGCTCTTTGGTACTAGATAGTTATGGATATGTATTTTGATATGCCTACTAAAATATGTAAAATAGAGTAAACTCCAAAGTTGAACACTGTAGTGTATTATGTTTCTGACATGTTTTGGCATGTGGCCTTCTTCAGAGAAGAAAATAAACATATAAATGCTACTATATGTCATATGAAATTGACTTCGTCGACGACATCATTGCCTACTAGTATCTTCAGACGTATTATGTCATGGTGCTGTCTGTCTGTCCATCTGTCTCTTCATCTGAGAGCTGTTGTTTGTCCATTTTCTAACACATAAAGATGTAATTAAATCCTTTTGAAATTTGGTCAGCATGTATCTGGTCAAAATGTCTAATGACCTTTTTGTGTTGATGGGCCATAAAACACTATTCATTCATTCATTCTGGTCAAAATTACCCCATAGCTTGTTTAAGTTTTAAAGACAGGAGATTACTTAAAGCAGGTTGAAAGTAAAGCTGAGCGCACCTTAACCCTTTCCCCAATGGAAGCGACTTTTAGCGTATTTAATTTATTCATCCGCTGAAGAAAATAGTTCCAAATTATACCGTAATGAATATGTGTCATATTTAATACTTTCCTTATTCTAGCAGGTTATAGCTTAAAGCAGGCTGAAAGTAAAGCAGAATGCGCCTTAGGGCGTATTCTGCTTTACTTTCAACCTGCTTTAAGTAGTCACATATCTTCAATACTAGAAACAGGCTATCAGGTAAAGGGTTAAGGTGCATTCAGCTCCACTTTCAGCCTGCTTTAAGCTAACCTTCTACTAGGATATTGAAAATATATCTTAGGGTTCATTTGTGAATGTTTATTAGAAAAATATCATGTATCTTGATTAAATGTGAGTAGATTATCAGACATATGTATATGACAGACAAAGAAGAAATATAAATCTATAATACTAACAGATAGGTGGATGTATGTTGATACTACGGCAGTATCATGAAAAGGTAACGTGGAAAACTCATTGTATTTTCAAGATGCATTGTTACAAAAATGCATTGTAACAAACCTGGAGCGGATTAGTAGTATCCTGAAAAGCCTGTATTTGAAATCAGTTGTTTAACCCATTACCCCATAAATACAACTTTTTACGCCATTAATTAATTGCTCCAAAGAAGAAAATAATTTCAATTTATACAGTCATAAATATTACAATAAAATTATATTTTATATTTAAGAGGATGTAAGCTTAAAGCAGGCGGAAAGAAAAGCAGAATGCGCCTTAAGGCGCATTCTGCTTTACTTTCAACCTGCTTTAAGTGGTCACCTATTTTCAAAACTAGAAACTGGCTATGGGGTAATGGGATAATAATGAATTGTGTGAAATGACTCATTAGCCAGAAACTACATGGACATTATATGGTGCAGTAGATTATATATTATAGAGTTTTATATCTACAGTTTGCTATTTTTACAAGCTATTTCATATGCTGTTAGTAACTAAACTGTCAAACTTGTGTTAACTCTTTTACCCCTTGACCTGTTTCTAGTTTTGAAGACAGGTGACCTGCATGCACTTAAAGCAGGTTGAAAGTAAAGCAGAATGTGCCTTAGGGTGAATTCTGCTTTATTTTCAGCCTGCTTAAAGCTATAATTTGCTAGGATATAGAACATGCAGACTATTTCTATTGGTACATGTTTATGACTTATAAACTGGAACTATTTTTTCAGTAGAGGAATAAATTAAATGTGCTAAAAGGCACTTCTAGTGGGGAAAGAGTTAAGTAGCGACACTAGCCCTAATGTCACAAGTGGCCAGGTTAATGACACAAGAGATGGTCAGGTTATTGCCTCAAGGGATGGCCAGGTTAATGTCACAATATATGACCAGGTTAATGTCACAACTCACAAGAGATGGCCAGTTTAATGCCACAAGAGATGGCCAAGTTCATGTTTTTAACATAGTGGTTATTTTTTGTGTCATCTGCTGTAGGCAGAGGAGACACTTAGGGATCACTTTTTCGGCGTCTGCCTGTCTTTCTGAGCGCATGAAAGGTCACTTGTTGGGTATGGAGAACAATAGAATCAAACAAATGAAAAACCCAACAAGTGTCCAAATTAATGTAAGGACGTCTGTACGGACGTTCTAACATTTCAGAGTTTTTCCACATTTTCTTTTTCTGCAGGTTTCTTGTTATACTGAAGATTTTAAAATGGAATTTCATTTATGGAAAGAGATTGATAAGTGAAAGTGTCTTGCACAAGGTTCATGACTCTTGCAGCAATACCATGAGAGTTGTTCCCCTTTTCTACACTTTCTATTGCAGCAGATAACTTCTGCTATAATGAAGTTTGTCATTTTAGCTGTTACTCTTATTCAACTTTCTGAGGAACAAACTTCTAGTTTTAACCACACTATCTATTATCTACATGGAAGCATGGACATCTGTCTATCAATCCATGTATACTTTACATTACAGATACTTTGTGCATTGAACCCCCCCCCCCCCCCTTTTGTACTGGAGGTTTTCACATACAGTACCCATAATACAACAGATCAAATGTTTGATGTTCTGTAATGAATTACTGGAAGGTACATATTTGGTATATGTACGGTAGTACAAAACAACTAATGGGCATCTCAATAGAATGTGTCTCACAAACACAGACACATGTCTAGTTTAGTGGAGGGTTAACACAAGATTTACTGTTTTTCTTCTATGTTAAGACTTGTATGGTTTGTGTGTGTGTTGTGTGTAGTACACTCGTTCCTGTATCCTTTCTGTTGACAATATACATGTAGTAATATATTGTTTCATTCAAGATTTTTTTCCATTGGTTTAACAGAATGACATGGAATATGTCTACCGTTACTGAGCTATTTATTCTAATAATAAACTTGGCATATTTTGGGGAAACAAAATTGTTTTTTCCATATTGATAATGGTATCTGTCTGTAGGTTTAGCTGTATACATTTCCACAATATTGGCTAAGTACTTTGCAATGTGAATTTTGTTCCCATTTGTTAGATATGCAATTTTAAACAGAGTTTGTAGTATTATAAATAATATAAACATGTATTATAGAATAAATTATTATGTTGTTTGAAATGATGTTGTTCTGCTGTAAAATCCACTTAATGAGATCAGTCAATTGTGTAACCAAGATACATGCAAGCTGTTTGGATCGCCTTCCCACGATGTTAGACCATATACATCCACCCTTCTACAGTTAGTTATTGCTCTAGCGTCGTTGAATGAGCATGAATTTTGAATTTTTATGCCCCAGCACGATTTAGTCGGGGGCATATTGTTTTTGGTCTGTCTGTTTGTCTGTACACAACTTTAACCTTGGCCATAACTTTTGAACTATATAAGATCAGTAGAGACTTTATATTTGGTATGTGTACTCACCTCAAGAAGTTCTGGAGCTCAGTACAACTTGGGTCATGTCTGACAAATGTCAAGGTCATTTAGAGGTCATTAAGGGCCTACATCGGGTGGAAAGGGAGATAACTCATCCTATGTTATTTCAAGTGAATAGGAAGGGACATCACTCATCCCAACTGGCCATAACTCTTTGATCATGTTATCATTTCTTAATTTAGAAATTAGTCATCAATATTACTCTTGACAAACCAATTTGACGTCATGATGCTATGGTGATGATGCATTTGAATAAGCCAGAAAAAGCTTGTTTCTTTGTACATTTTCATCACAACAACAGCAAGGAGTACAATTATAACCTGCTATATGATATTAATTGAAAGTCAAATGAATACATTGCAGTGACAAAATACCTTTGGGCATTTGTCACTTTCAGTGGCATCATTCTTGTTTATTTCAATATACTGTTAATGAGCATTATTTCTTGGACAAGTTTGGTGATGGTTAAAATCAGACCAATGTGCCAAGAGTTTCCCCGACATTGATGTGCTGAAAATGCTGTATTGAACAGTATAACTGCTCTGCACCTACATTATTCTGAAAATGGTTTTCATTTTCCATCCTTGGGCTTTAACCCATTACTCCATTGCCTGTTTCTAGTTTTGAAAATAGGCTACCACTTAAAGCAGGTTGAAAGTAAAGCAGAATGCGCCTTGAGGCGCATTCTGCTTTACTTTCAGCCTGCTTTAAGCTATTATCTGCTAAGATATACAAAATATTTATGATAAATATTTATCACTGTATAAATGTGAACTATTTTCTTCAGTGGAGGAATAAATTCTAGGTGTAAAAAGGCGTATTTATGGGGGAATGGGTTAAGCAGCTGCTTACCCATCTGCATCATGTCATGGTATATTTACCACTTTATTTACATCATAGCACGAGACAGGTGTAGTTGGATTCTAATAAGTGTTCTGGGATGTTTGTGCTGTGAGCAAAGGACAGATCAAGTGACCAATCCTCTCCTAGGCAAGCATTTCATGTCTGATTAGAACAACTGTAAGAAATAACTCATAGAGGCTAATATTTTTCATGAAAAGATTTACAGCTGGTTTTGTTGTGTTTCGGGTAAATGAAAGTGCAAATAAAATTGGAATGTAAAACAAAACGAAATGTGGCTGCGTATTATATACATTTTATTTTTTCTACTCACAGCTGATGTAATGTGTATTCATGCTTACAAATATAAAAGTATATAAAATATCTAACAGCATTGCCTTAAAATATACCTAGGACATAACTATCAAATTCTATTTTTTAGTTCTTTATCAGTGATAGCATTTCAGTTGCCACAATTTCTTTAGGTCTACACTTCTTATCACATTAACCCTTCCCTTCCTGAAACTTCAAATGGACAATTCAATTTTCAAATTTAGTTAAGTCCATATTTGACTCTTTGGGGTTGTTTTTGTTACTGTATTCAATATGACAAACAGTGCAGACCCTGATCAGAGGGCTCCTGATCTGGGTCTTCACTGTTTGCATAGGACAAGACTTTAGTGTAACCTTCTAATTGTTTGCAAAGGATGCAAGTAGGGTTCAAAGGGTTAACCTGATAATGAAGTGTCCAGTGATTTTTTATTATGAGACCACCGAAGTTACCTCTAGTCATGATTCACCTACAAAAAAAATTTAAAATCACAATTTACTTAAAACAACCATTTCAACATGGCATAAAAACAAGGCTGAAATAAAATGCCTGGCCTTATATAAACCAAATTACTAGTAATGACCAGAGTAAAAGCTTCGTTTAAGACTTGGAAATACAGTTAACTCATTCATCCCTCAAACTTTTAAAGGACAATTCCAATTTCAAAATATGTCTTGTCAATTTTTGAATATTTAGGGTTGATTTTAACAATATATTAAGGAGCCCTCTGATCAGGGTCTACACTGTTTGCATTGGACTAGTGTAATCTTTACAGGTACACTGTTTGTAAATGAGCAGTATACTCGTCGCTAGGGTTGAATGTGTTAATACTTGTGTAATGTGGCCATTCCATGAATAAACATGAACAATGGTAACATTACACAAGTTTGAATATACTGTACGCTTTTCTTCACTTGTCTTTGGTTGCCTAGAAAGTCACTTTAACTTATTCAGTTTTAGTCAGTTTCTAGAACTAACATTACTATTTTGGACATTATATCAGCTCTGATCAGCTACACTGGAATGATTTACTGGTAATATGAGCAGATCTTTTCTGCCCAATACACACACACTTATAACACTATGTACAGTATTAACACGATCCTCTGAGAAAAATGCATGGAACCGTTGTTGTTGTTTAAATAGGGTTTTAAGTCGCTTTAACAGTATTTCAGTCATATCACAACTCCAGGAGACATTTTGCCTGATCAACACCTCATTGACATCGATCTAAAAATATGATGTGTTGATCTAGAAATTTCAACCCCGACTAGAATACCAGAGTTACAAATATTTTGAACTTTAACCTTTTCAGCACTTGGACTGACATACAAATACATCACTTTATGAAGGATGTATCCATCAATAGAATCCCTGAAAAGGTTCTACCCTATGGCAGCCTACTACTGTATCATGTCAGGCTATGGCAACGGTCCCCATTCCTTTCTGCCAGTTGACCAAGCTGGCAAGCCCCAGAACTACTTGGGGTTGGATGGAACCATCTACTTTCATTTAAAAGTTCTGCTATGATATGGACTGTTTTGTATGAGGGTATACTGTATCAATGACTGATTATTACTATGAACTGGACGTTCCACATGCAAATATCAAGACTTCAGTGTTGGTCCCTTTGTAATGCTACATAGATTGGAAATGGTCCAAGAAAACAACTATTTTACTCTTTCAACACTATGGATCTGTTTTAAATATACTAATTACATTTGCAAACAGTGTAGACCCAGATCAGAGGGCTCCTATAGAAGCCCTCTGATCTTAGTTTACACTGTGTGCTAATTTAGACCAGCATTTATTAAACTACCCTTAATTCTAAGTAGACAGGGTTCTACAGTTTTGGTAACTAAAATGATCAACAAGGGAACCTAATTACTCACAAGAGTTACTTAGTGTTGAAAGAGTTAAAGTATTCAATTACTCTAGTAAGCCGTATAGATGCTAGCCGGAATGGTAAAGTCTGGTTAACCTCGTATGGACGGACAATTCCACATGCTCCCAATTCTGTAAATGTGGCAGGGTATTAAATTTATAATTTAGGAAACCTCTTCCCTTGAATCTTCTGAATGCTTGTAAAGTGTTGACCACATTTATTTACACTAATGACACTAATATTCAAAATTACATTTAAGATATTTCATTAACAGTTTTTTCTCACCACATGTCATTAGACATGCCTGTAATCACAACCTATCAAACACATATACATATACACTTTTATATATAGATTTTTTCTCTTATCATTTAAGACAAACAGTTTATATTGTACAAGTAAATAGAGATAATTCTTTAGAAGACCTATAAGACATCTTTAACCTACTACCCCATAGCCTATTCCTTGTATCGAAAATAGTTGGTTACTTAAAAGCAGGCTGAAAGTAAAGCAGAATGTGCCTTAAGGCACATTCTACTTTACTTTCAGCCTGACTTAAGTTACCATCTGCTTGAATATAGAAATTATTTCTTATAGTTCATGTTCATGATTGTATAAAGTGAAACTTTTTTCTTCAGTGGAGGAATAAATTAAAGGCATATAAAGGCGTAATTATATTGTAATGGGTTAAACCATGGCACTTGATGAGGATTTGCCCTGAAGTGCACCAAATAGAGATGAGGGTATTGGGTAATGGGTTTAAAACAAGATGAGTTTGTAAAACATTATGACTCATGATTTCCCTAATGTTTACTTTAACTTGAAAAAGATTGTTTAACCATCTTATACTCAGGACTAACCACTACTATGAATGGACAAAATGCACTTGCCATACACATATACTTTGAGAAAAATCTAATTTCATCTATTCTCCTATGGCAATATGCTGGGGCCCGTCTTACGAAATGTCGTACAACATAAGCGGTCGTAAATCAAAACTTAAAAATACATCTTATTTCTCATTTCTCCATCTAATCCTGTTTTTTCATGATGATTCCAAAGAGATGTTACAAGACAGGATTAGATAGAAAATTAAATAATAATAAATTATTGAGAAACTTAGAATCTGACTTACGATAATATTTGACTGATCAAGATTGGCTCCTGGAGTCTGGGTCTGCAGACCATCTTATGTACACCTGACACCCAAACGAAAAGGAGTCAGAAAGCGTCTTATATAAAGATATCAGTTAGGAGCTTTATGAAATACTTTTGTCCTACTGTAAGCTGTCACTTATGTATAGCTATATCTATGTTTCTTCCCTTGCTTAACACAAATTTACTGTACACTAATAACAAATGCAAACTAACTGCTTTTAAGAGTAGAGTACATTTGCTGCAGATTTAATTTTACAATTACCTATAAGTATATAAAAATACACATTTGCAAATAATATAAGAAACAAGAGTTTTAAGCAGATCATAAAAAGAACAACCTATGCACAAATAATAAGATACTAGGAAACAACCACCAGTCCTGTAAATAATCATTTAATAATGAAGCAAACCAGGGCTCCACATGTAGGGAGAATTTCAAAAACTAAAATCTTTATGCTTGCTCAAAACCCTATGGTGTCGCTACTCATCAGAATCATTTCTAAGAGATGTGATTCTGAGTAATCACGCCATAGGGTTTAGTGAAGCTATGAAGAAGAAACTATTGGAAAGCTTGACTTTACTCCCTCATATCTGGAGCCCTGGCAAATATAACCTGTTGCAATAGTAAACTAACAATATTAATAGAAACATGGCTAAAAAGCAGCAAACAGAATAATCCCAATATTGTACCAAATGGGGGTTTCATGTCAAACTTGAAATCAGTGGGGAAAATATTCTTTCCCAATTGACTATAAAAATTGCTTAATTGAAGTTATTGCCTACTTTGGGGTTGTTACAGCCAAAAAATATATCTTAAGGCCTAGGAATTAACCTTTTTCTTTAATATAAGAGCATTAAAGGAGAGCTAGCTTTAGAACATTTATACAATTGTACTTTAATTTAAAAGAAAATTTGATATTTGACTGTCTGTAAGACACATATGATGCCTGATAGTTACATTAACCATAATTATATGTATTCAAATGAAAATTTGAAGTATATCTAAAACTTGAAAATATGCATATCATGTGATATTATAAGGTGGTAGCTTGCAAACTGTAGGAAGGACCAAAATTGAAAGGTTTTTACTGTTTATGTGGACGGTTGGATGAATGAACAAACAAATGGAGGGACAGGGATAAACAGTATGCTTCCTGACTAACTGTGGTGGGGGCATAAAACACATTGACAAAAACCTCTCGAGAACCATCTTTTAAATAAGTTATTGCCCCACTTTCACTGGTAACAGTTTATGTCTGATAATATATGTTCACTACATGTTTTAAAATACAAAATTTATGTATGAAAAGGCCACAACTCATGAGTAAATTTATAAAGAATGCAACAAAATGTGGAAAATGACAGTGTTTTGAAAATGTCCATCTACTTATTCTGATGTCAAGCAGTTTGAAGCGTGATCAGAAGCAAATTACATGTGTTATTTGACATCTATTGAGTAGTCTTGACTCCCAACTGTGTCCAATGGAACACAAATGCTTTTGCTGGACAGGACTAGTATCTTCACCAATAAAATTAGTCATTAAATAAAACCTTCCTGAATATGTATGTTAAGAATTATTTTCAATATTCTAGCAGATGTTAGCTAAAAGCAGACTGAAAGTAAAGCAGAATGTGCCTTAAGGCACATTCTGTTTTACTTTCAACCTGCTTTAAAAGGTCACCTTTTGTCAAACTACATGTAGAATCAACCTGTCTTTAGAGACTTGCAAGCTACTTCATTGTATGGTTCTACCCACAAACTTAACAGGGGTGTAAAATTCTACTCGCCTGCTCGCCATGGTGAGTAACATTTTGTCAGGGCGAGCACATTTTCTGATAATTTACAACAGAATCTAATAAGCAAAATGTCATTCTCACCCAGCAGGGCGAGTAACAATTTTGAAATTTTTACACCCCTGCTTAACTTTAACTTGGTTAAACAGCTCATCTATATTACTAATGCCAATTAAAGGAATAAAACAATCAAGCGTTTAAGCCGAAAAATATGCTAAACAGATAATAGATAAAGCTGCAATCGTTAGCTTTTCTCCATTTTATTAGAACGGGATTTTAATGTTTTCTATAAAATATTTTTCACGACTATATAAGTCTACAAAAGTTCTTTCAAACGACTTATAGTGTCTACTTGAGAGTTTTGATGGTTGCGAATTTGTCCATATCGTTGTCTTGCAGGCTCGAGACAAGCTTCTTGGAGAGTTTTTGCTTGTTTACGAGGAGAACCAGACTTGACAAGGTCACTCGGGCTTTCTGTAGCTCGTTGATACACACCTGATGACGTGGGTACAGGATCTTCTCATCCAAAATCTGCGGAAAGAAAGAACAGAAAATTATTAATCTTACGATACAGTACTATTTCTCTATTATAACAAACCTAAGGACAACTGGGGGGTATCTAACCCATTACCCCATAAATACGCCTTTGATTTATTCTTCGAAACTAAATAAAAAATAGTTCCAATTAAAACAGTCATGAATATGTATCTTAAGAAATTATTATCTATATTCTAGCAGATGGTAGCTTAAAGCAGGCTAAAACTCAAGCAGAATGTGCCTTTACCCTTTCCTCCCTGAAACCTCAAATGGACAGATCTAGTTTTTAATTTAGTAAAGTCCATTTTTTACTTTTAATAGTTGATTTTTACAATATACATGTCAAAATGACAAACAGTGTAGACCAACACTGGTAGGTAGACCAACACTCTAGGTCAACACTGTTTGCATATGACAAATGTACTCATCACAGGTAAGCTGTTTGCAAATGAGGCATATATGGGTGACTAGGGTTCAAAGAGTTAAGGCACATTCTGCTTCACTTTCAACCTGCTTTACCATGGCACCTGTCTTCAAAACTAGAAATAGGCTATGGGGTAATGAGTTAAATGCAGACGGTTGCTCCTTTATAATTTTCCTGAATTTCTCTCATCCTTCATTTAGAGCTGTCACCTGTTTCAACCCAATACCCCATAAATATGCTTTTTATGCCTTGAATTTATCCCTCTTAAGAAGAATATAGTTTCATTATATACAGTCATGAATATGTACAATAAGATGGTTTTCTATATCTGAGCAGGTTATAGCACATTCTGATTTTATTTCAATCGGCTATAAGTGACCATCTGTTTTCAAAACTAGAAACAGGCTATGGGGTAACGGGTTAAAGACTGATATTGAGAAAAGTATTGACGGTCGTTCAAAAGATTAACCCTTTGAACCCTAGTCCCGCATATTGGCGTCATTTGCAAACAAGAAACATGTGAACAGTACACTTGTCCTATGCAAACAGTGAAGACCCAGATCAGAGGGCTCCTTAGGAGCCCTCTGATCAGGGTCTTTACTGTTTGTCATAATACAAAACATTGACAAAAACAACCCTTTAAAGTCAGAAATGGACTAGACTTAAATGGAAAATGGAATTGTCCATTTAAAGATTCAGGGAGGAAAGAGTTAAGAAGGAGCTTTGTGCATACAGTTTCTCTAGTGATAAAATGCTTCAGTTGATTTCAGTTGATAGAAAATTTCTGGGTTTTTTCTCTTCTGTATTTCATGAATTAATTTTTCTAAGTGTTTATAATACTTCTCAGATGCAGTCGTAGAAACTCACAACATACACTTGAAAACCAGCAAGATTCTCAATAATCATGAATTAAGTCAAAAGATGAATCCACCTTCTGCCAAAGGCACTGTGGCTTATAAGAGCACAGCAAACAGACAGATCAATAAATGTTAGAAAATGTTGTAGCAAAAGACCTGGGGCCGTTTTATGAAATGTTGTACAACAAAAACAGCCGTAAGTCAAAACTTTAAAATACATCAAGAAGATTCCAAAGAGATGTCAAAAGATAGGATTAGATGGAGAAATAACTATTTATTGATAATTTTAGAATCTGACTAACGACAATTTTAGTCGTACTACCTTTCATAAAATGGGCCCCTGGTACATACTCAACTCCAGCAAAAAGAGGGTAAACTAATTTAAATATACTGCCAATATTTTCTTAACCCCTAACCTTTTGTTGTGACAACTCAGCAGAATTTTCTAAAGGGAAATCACAACACATTTCTAATAAACAAGAGCACTGCAACCTATGGGGTATTACGAACGGATACATGTAATCGTGGTAGCGGAATAAAACTATAAAATACATACACTTGAACAGGTTTCATTTATTTCTTCTCTTGGTCGATGAATAAGGCGTCCATTTATGTACAACATGTTGGCAGCATTATCGCTATCTAACCTCAGCAAGTCATAGGTATACTGTGCCCTCATCTTTATTTGCTACAAATAAACAAACAGAACAAATTAACAACAAGAGGCCCATGCGGGCCTAAATATCGCTCACCTTAATCCATCTATTTTTAGCTCCTGTGACCTAGATATGCAACGGACCTGAACCATATTTACAATATTGGTTAAGGGCTTCTAGAAGTGTCAGCATGCCAAATATCAAAGCTCTGACCATATTAGTTTCAGAGGTAAAGATGTTTGAAGATTTCACTACATAACTCTATGTAAAATTACGACCCCTAGGGCGTGGTCATTTTTTACCCCAGGGACATAATTTGAACAATCTTGATAGAAGACCTGTAGATGATGCTTTATGCCAAATATCTAAGCTCAAGGGACTGTGGTTTCAGACAAGAAGATTTTTTAAGATTTCATTGAAAAAATCTATTTTTAGCTTCTGTGACCTAAATATGCAACTGACCAGAACCATATTAACAATATTGGTTAAGGGCTTCTAGAAGAATCATCATGCCAAATATCAAAGCTCTGGTCATATTAGTTTCAGAGAAAAAGATGTTTAAAGATTTCACTATATAACTCTATGTAAATTTACGACCCCTGGGGCGGGGTCATTTTCTACCCCAGGGACATAATTTGAACAATCTTGATAGAGGACCTGAAGACAATGTTTTGTGCCAAATATCTAAGCTCAGGGTACTGTGGTTTCAGACAAGAAGATTTTTTAAGTTTTCATTGAAAAAATCTATTTTTAGCTCCTGTGACCTAGATATGCAACGGACCGGAAATGTTTGAACAACTTTGAAAGAGGACCATATAAGGATCATTCAGGGCAAGTTTGGTAAAAATATATCCAGTAGTTTCGGAGGAGATGTCGTTTAAAGAAATTGTTGACGACGAATGGACGAACGACGGACAGAGGACGATCAAAATAGCTCACCTTGGCACTACGTGCCAGGTGAGCTAAAAACATTTACAAGGTCTGACATTTCCTTACAAATGACCTTATGCTACATCCAAACTTATATTAATAAGATATATTACATAATCTGCGGCCTGAAAGTTGCATAAAGCCATTATGTAAATATCGTAATCCACTAGTGAAATATCGTTTTTCCGGTTCCGTCCCAACCTGTTCGTCAACAAACCCTGCATGTAGCGGCACACCAAATGACGTCATTTGCAATAAACAACAGCGCGTTTTGGCAGAAAATCTTTATGGCGAAAGAAACTACAACCTGCTGTTTCAATTAACTAAATAGGTTTTTAAAATGTTTATGTGATAAATAGAATCTCACATTCGTGCTCATTATTTATCAGTTTTAATAAACTCTTTGACTAAAATTATTAAATAATATGACGCTCACCAAGGCTCGCGTCATATTATTTTAGTCAACTCGTTTATTAACGAGAGCACCGCAAATGGGTGCTGGACGCTCGACTTTCATATACTTGAGATGGCTACATTTTCCAAACTTAAAGAATGTGTATGGGTGTTTAATGCCCTATTGATCATAGAAGTTTGTAAGCAACAACAACTTTAACATACTTGGACAGCCTGCATTCCATTTAAAGTAAACTATAAGTCAAAACAAGGACAATATCTTTATATCTTTATATCTATAAACAAGAATTCTAATATATTGGAAGTTTGAAATTAATAACTTTCTACAGTAACTGAATAATTTCATATACAAATTCTTAGTCAAACAAGGGCAGTAACTCTGCAATGACAAATCCCATGGTTATCTGCCTTGTTGAAATGTGGTGCCCTTTTGAAACTGAACAAGTATTCAAATTTCAAGTTAATATCTATGGTAGTTATTGAGAAATCTAATTAAATTCTAAAAAGTCAATACCAAAGGGCAATAACTCTGGAATAACAAAACCCAGGGTTACCTGCCCTCTTGTAATGAGTTGTCCTTTTGATACTTAACAAGTATTTAAAGTTTCAAGTAAATACCTATGGTAGTTATTGAGAAAATTCAATTGACAAGTTTTATGTAAATAAAAACAAGGGCAATAACTCTGGAATGGCACATCCTCGGTCACCTTTCTTGTTTGAATGAGTTGCCCTTTTGATATAACACAATTACTTAAAATTTCAAGTTAATACCTTTGACAGTTATTAAGATATTTCAATTTACAAGTTTTAAGTAAATAAAACAAGGGCAATTACTCTGGAATTACAAATCACAGAGTAACCAACCCTGTTGTAATGAGTTGCCCTTTTGATACTAAACAAGTATTCAAAGTTACAAGTTAATATCTTTCATAGTCATTTAGATATGTTAATTTATAAATTTTACGTAAATAAAACAAGGGCAATAACTCTGAAATGACCAATCCCAGGGTTACCTGCCTTGTTGTTATGAGTTGCCCTTTTGATACTGAACAACTATTCCAAGTTTCAAAAGGATACCTTTGATAGTTATTGAGATATGTTAATTTATCATTTTTAAGTAAATAAAACAAGGGGAATAACTCTGAAATGACAAATCCTAGGGTTACCTGCCTTGTTGTTATGAGTTGCCCTTTTGATACCGAACAACTATTCCAGGTTTCAAATGGATATCTTTGATAGTTATTGAGATATGTTAATTTATAATTTTTAAGTAAATAAAACAACGGCAATAACTCTGAAATGACAAATCCCAGGGTTACCTGCCTTGTTGTTATAAGTTGCCCTTTTGATACTGAAAACTATTCCAAGTTTCAAATGGATATCTTTGATAGTTATTGAGATATGTTAATTTATAATTTTTAAGTAAATAAAACAAGGGCAATAACTCTGAAATGACAAATCCTAGGGTTACCTGCCTTGTTGTTATGAGTTGCCCTTTTGATACTGAACAAGTTTTCCAAGTTTCAAATGGATATCTTTGATAGTTATTGAGATATGTTAATTTATCATTTTTAAGTAAAAAATAAAACAAGGGCAATAACTCTGAAATGAAAAATCCCAGGGTTCCCTGCCTTGTTGTTATGAGTTGCCCTTTTGATACTGAACAACTATTCAAAGTTTCAAATGGATACCTTTGATAGTTATTGAGAAATGGACTCTTACAAAAACCTTAAGCAAAAAACTTAACCGACGCAGACGTTGACGCAGACGCTGACGCAGACGACAGGGTGACGACAATAGCGGCATAGCTCGACTTTTTGAAAAAGTCGAGTTAAAAATGATAAATTATGTGCACTCATGTAAGATCCTCTATTTATAGGAAACTTTCAAAAAAAAATACACAATGGAATATCATCAAGTCTTCTCATTTAATTTATGCCATGGCCTGATTGTTAATGTCAGAAATTCTTTTTTTTTCTTGTAGTTGGTTCAAGCATGTCATACTGTTAAGCAAAGTTTGATAACATCATAACAGTGCTTGAATTGATTTGGAAGATCCTTGAGATTTGTTGTGAATATTCCAAGAGGAAATGCCTTAAGGCCCTTATACAACCAAGAACAATTCAATCATTAACAGAAAATTAATCATAAATTTTGAACTGGACTTAACCCTTTACTGCATAGAATGATAGTATTGTGAACAGGTTCTTATCCAATTTTACGCTTTTTGGCGTATATAGATAACATGTATCACCGCATCACAGTCCCTATATTAGAATAACTGCCTGAATCTTTGAATAAGCACTTAAATAAATAGCAGTGCCTTAATATGTTAAATAACCCTTTATATTGAACTATCTCCCATAGATTCACCATAAAGGCATTATTAGAGAATTGGGGAATTCTTGCTTGCAGTGTAAGAGATACACTCATGGTGGAGTTGAAGTGGAGTTAAAACGTGTAATAAGTTGTAGACGAACCTTGGACACTTCCAGTCCACATGGAGTATTGCTGATTGCTATTATCTGTTTTCCTGCCATGCTGCATACACTCTTCAGATGGAGAGCCTTGATCTTGTCAATGGAGATTGGTACAGTCATGTATTCTGGGAAAGCATTGGCCACTGCTACAGCACCACGAATATTCGTATTGCGACCAATACCAACAAAGATCTCCTTGCCTGAAACACATACATGTACCAGTGTGTAGTCAAGTGTTAATTTATATAACAAGAACTTGAATATTCTCCAGGTCATAAGCATTTTGTATAAATTCACGGATACAAGTCGTTAGATATTGATCTGCTAGTTTATAGAAAATATTTCTTATGATGACTTTTCATGACTGCACAAAATGGAACTATATTCTTCAGTGGAAGAATATATTAAAGGCGTAAAACAGTGTATATATGGGGTAATGTGTTAAATAAGTTTAAGTCTATAATCTCTTATCTATCTTTTTACCTGTGAATAAAACATCTCCACCATCTAGATTAGCTCCACCTTCTGTTATTTCAATAATTCTCAGTTTCAAGTCATTCTTCAGTACACGACGAATCTCTTTTGTCTGAAATAAGCAAAGGCAAAATAATTTATGTGCTCATATTTACCTTGCAGATTGACCTGGTATTCGTTTTTTGTAAATATAATTTTCTTCAAAGTTTCTTCAAAGTTCCACAACAATTTCACTTTTTTTCCGGCTATGTTGCTGCCGGTTACTAACGTTTCGCTACCCTGTTGTGTTCGCACCTGTCAGTTCACTACCCAGGGTGTTTTTACCCTGGACGTTTCGCTACCCGTACATTTTCGCTACCCCAATTTTTTTTATTACTTAACTAAAATATATTTTTTGTTAGTGACTAATTGTAGTTTATTTACCCTTAGTACTTTATATTCAGCGATATAAACGAGCATTTCAAATGATTAAATTAAAAAGTTTAATGATCTGCAAGATGCAGTTAAAAATGAAATTAGCAGTTGTCAATTTTGAAGGGCGCTTCTGAAATTTTAATTTTATGCCATGAAGTTTCTTTGTGTGATACAGATCAGCTTCCACAAAACTCCTATTAGTAAATTAATTCCCCGCATTGAGAAGAGTAAATAAATAAAAAATTATTTTATGGAGATTCTATTGGTTCGGAACCAAATTAATAAATATAAATGTTTTGATGTGTGGCGTCTGCACAAATATTTCATCAAAATTATAATTTTATCTGTCATGGTTAGTTTGGATCCAGATTAGTTGATAAAAAGTCCGTTAGTTGGGAACTAGATTAATAAATAACCCCCTTGTTCCGTAAATAAAAACCTCTTATATTGAGCTAGCATTGGTTTGGATCCAGATTAGTAAAACAAAAATCTCTGATGGGAACTAGTGGCTTCTGCGCCAATATTTTGTCAAAACTGTATTTATTTCACTTGGTATGTTGGATCCTGAGTATGGGTGCATGACACATAGTTAGTGTCTACCTGTAAGGTAAGTACTTCGTCGTTAGTTTATCTATACTGAGTATACTAGTAAAAAATCAATATTTAACTCTCATAGATGGAGATAGCATACAGGTAGACACTAACTATGTGTCATGCACCCGGGCCCTGATTATTAACTTAAATCACTTACATCCTGATTCCATTGGTTTGGATACAGATTAAGGAATAAAAATATACCTAAAAATATCTGATGTGAACGCATGGAAATGATTTCTGTCCATTAGTTTTAAATCTTTTGATCCAGATCAATTAATAAAAAATCACTTTTAAAATATGATGATCTGTTGGTTTGGATCCAGGTTAATAAATATAAATCTCTTATGTTTGTGCAAATATTTTGTCAAAATTTGTTTTTATTTCTGTCAGTTAGTATGAATCCAGATTAGTAAAATAAACCTCTTCCAATTCTTTACGTTAGTTCGGATCCAGATCAGTACATAACGAGAAACCGCCAATGTCGGTAAGGCCGGATTGTCTGCACTTTTGCTTTGCATATATATATAATATAGTTACCCATGGCAGGTGATGATGACCTCACTACAACTGTACATGCTAAAATTGGTTGCTGTAGGACTTAAACTTTGTCTAAAACTGACACTTACAAAAAGGTAAACCAAGATGCAAACCAAAAGGTTAACCAAGAATTCTCTAAGTCATTGGACCGTGAAATCTAGGTCACAGTGACCTAGTTACCCACGGCATGTGATGATGACCTCACTACAACTGTACATGCTAAAATTGGTTGCTGTAGGACTTAAACTTTGTCTAAAACTGACACTTACAAAAAGGTAAACCAAGATGCAAACCAAAAGGTTAAGCAAGAATTCTCTAAGTCATTGGACCGTGAAATCTAGGTCACAGTGACCTAGTTACCCACGGCATGTGATGATGACCTCACTACAACTGTACATGCCAAATTTGGTTGCTGTAGGACTTAAACTTTAACTAAAACTGACACTTACAAAAAGGTTAACCAAGAATTCTCTAAGTCATTGGACCGTGAAATCTAGGTCACAGTGACCTATTTACCCACGGCATGTGAATGATGACCTCACTACAACTGTACATGCCAAATTTGGTTGCTGTAGGACTCAAGCTTTGGCTAAAACTGACACTAACAAAAAGGTAAACCAAAGCGCAACGAAAAGGTTAACCAAGAATTCTCTAAGTCATTGGACCGTGAAATCTAGGTCACAGTGACCTAGTTACACACGGCATGTGATGATGACCTCACTACAACAGTTTTACTGTACATGCCAAATTTGGTTGCTACAGGACTTAAACTTTGACTTTAACTGACACTTACAAAAAGGTAAACCAAGACGCAAACGTAAAGGTTAACCAAGAACTCTCTAAGTCATTGGACCGTGAAATCTAGGTCACAGTGACCTAGTTACCCACGGTATGTAATGATGACCTCACTACAACTGTACATGCCAAATTTGGTTGCTGTAGGACTTAAGTTTTGGCTAAAACTGACACTAACAAAAAGGTCAACCAAAGTGAGGACGGACGGACAGACGGACGTCCGTCCTCACAGATGGACATTTGTTGGGTATTTTCTTTGTTTAAAAGTACCCAACAGTACACAAAATACCCAACAATAACAATAGGGTAATCACGGAATGAATGGAATCTATTGTTCTCCCTACCCAACAAAGGACCTTTCGTGTGCTCGGACAGACGGACGGCATTCACCAATCTATAGACCGCATTTTCAATCCGGCCAAAAATCCATTACGTGGGAGCATGGCACCTGCATATTAGTAAATAAGAGGTGTGAAAATAAAAGTTATTTAAAACTGGGTAGCGAAAAAGTCTAGGTAGCGAAAAGACCAGCCGCGAAAGCCACAAGGTAGCGAAAATGCTAGGGTACTAAATCCAGGTAGCAAAACGTCCTGAAATCTTGCTGCCCACATCAAATACCAAACCAGAACTGCTATTTGCGATGTCATAAGCAGTTCACATGTGCTATATCAACCGTTTTTGTGAGGCTTAGAACTGGAAACATGGGAATTTAACTTACTTAACTTAATTGAGGTTCTGATGTATGTCTATGAGAATACAGGATAAAAGGTGTAAATAGTCACTAAATACATCATCTGCAACTGTTTTATGATCCATAATAGGTATGTTCAAGTAGATTTTGGATGATTCCGGTGTAATACACGGAATGCTACTTGAAGATGCCTATTACTAGTTTTAGGAGTGGTCAGAAATGAGTAAATTGAGCAAGTTAACCCTTTGAACCCTAGTCCCACATATTGATTTTCAACAGTGTGCATGTGAAAAGTACATTTGTGCTATGCAAATTGCAAACAGTGAAAGTAGCCTTTGATAAGGGTCTATTCAACATGATTCCAAACATTGACAAAAACAACCCTTAAAAAAAAGTCAGAAATTGACCAGACTAAAATAGAAACTGGGAGTGTCCATTTGAGTTAAAGTGCCCGACTTCAGCTTACCTCTCCCTGTCTTGTTTTCAGTCCTGGTCGTGTGATGAGAGCAGATCCACCAATAACAACAGCACAATCTTCTACACAGCAACAATCCTTGTAGTCCTCGTCCTCCTGAAGCTCTATCGTGTGAACTTTACATTTCCTCAATGCTTCAATAAGTTGGACATGCTCGTCTCTTGCCACCTGAATGTTGATCCGGTTTTGTTCAGACGTTTCTCCTCGATCTGCGAAACTGGCTGGAATGCGACTCACAATCGCATAATTGTACTTGTGAGGGTTTGTTTCGTACGTTGAAGTCATTTTGGCCGACAGAAGTTGATCCTATTTGTGAATTGAGAAAATACAAGCGGAAGTGAAAGCCGGAAATGAGGTCATCGGTGAGTTGTTTGTGTTTTTTTCAAAGATTAAATCAAAGTACTGAGAACACTGTAGATGTCAGGAGTTATCCACTCTAATGCCATATTTAACATCGGTGGAACGAATTACCCAAAACCCCACAAACCCCGGAATTACCCAAAACCCCATCAAAAATCAACTGTAGGGGTAGTTTACAGCCACAAACCTTGAAATATCTATTAATTATGTTATTATAAGGTGATATAAGTTCAGAATATACAAAAAAAAAAAAAAAATGAAAAGAAAATGAAAAAAAAAAAAGAAAAAAATTGAAAAAAAAAATTGATTTTTTTTTTTTTTTTTACCCCTATTAGAAAGGGTTAAATCACACGAAAATGGAAGTGATAATGTGGAAATATAAACAGACATTACCTTCGTAGCACATTTTATATGTCCGTGTACACATTCAAACGAGATGTTAATCCACCACAACCCCATTTATTTTCTCATCTCGACCACAAAGCCCGCTACAACTCTTTATAAATGTTTTGTTAAGCAACACACACTAAAAAATTAAAGACTTTCTTCACCGGTAACATTTGACAATCTTTGAAAAGTGGCGTGATGCTGCAATTTTCGTCCATTTGAGCCGATTCTTGCCTGATCCGCACCGGCCCTAGTTATTCCACCACAAACCTCATTTATTTCCACATCTCGAAAAAAACCTCTAGAAGTCTTTATTAATGTTTTGTCAAGCACCACACACCAAAACATTATTGAATAATTCAATTTCGAATCCTGAACCCTATGACAGTCTTTAATAGCATTTACCATGACAGTGTGTGCATTTTAACTCTTGGAACACTCGTCACGTATATATTTGTCCTTTGTAAACAGTGCACTTGTTGAAAGTACACTTGACACCAAGTAAAACGGGTAGACCCAGATCAAAGGGCCCTAAATATTTCGCGATGTGATTTGGATCTGTTGTGATATATCGTTCATAGTCTCGTGAATTTTTTACAGAGTCTAGACAGCGAGAGAGAAGAGATATAATAGAGAGAGGGTCCGAGACATAGAAAAAGAGAGATATGACAAAGGTAAGAGAAATATAGCAAAGAGAATGAAGGCTCTTCTTTCTTTTTGCTATTTTCTGTCATCCTCGTCATATCTCTGTCTCTCTGTCTTTGCCTTTATTCTCACTCTCTTTTCTCCAGCTCTCTCGCACTCTCTATCTTGCGAAAGAGAAAGAGCGATAGAGAGAGAGAGAGAAAGACAGAGAAATTCAGAACAATGTCAACTCGCGATCCGCAGGATAAGGGTTAATTGCAACTTCAGGTTCACTGATCGTTATCTACATCTAACAACTACCCAGCTGTGTTAATTGGTTTGCAATGAACATTCTCTGATAAGGCTGTGTGTATTGATACCAATTATCACAGTAGGGAACCACTGCATATAGGTGTACAGTTTCCAGGGGCGAAACCTCTCATGAAAATATAACCCTCTTCACGAAATGGATTAAATCCAATCGTATACTGAAAAACACAGTAACTCTATAAATTTATGCGTATAAGCCACTTAAAAAAGTGGATTTGAAAAGTGGCGTGATGATGCAATTTTCGTCCCTTTAAGTTTATTCTAGCCTGATCCACACCGGCCTTAGTAATTCCACCACAATCTCTATTTATTTTCACATCTCGGTACAAAAATAAGACTTCTACAAGTCTTTATTAATGTTTGGTCAAGCACCACACACCAATACATTAATGAATTTCGTATCCGGAACACTGTGGACAGTCTTTGAAAAATAGCATTTTGCTACGATTTCCATCATCCTCTATAATCCGAAACATTAGGTGCCGTGTGTCCTTTGAAAACAGTGCACTTGTTGAAAGTACACTTGACACCAAGTAAAACGTGTAGACCCATTTCAAGGCCCCTAACTGATGAAAGCGTATGTGTGTGCTCTAGTCACGCGTACATATTTCTGTAAACAGTGTACTTGTTGAAAGTACACTTGTACAAAGAAAATAAAACATATGTCGTAGTAACATCACCGAAGTTCGGAAGGAGATACTTGTCCAGTATAGTACAGGTATCAACTAATTATGCTTGGCCGGCGTCTTCTTCCTCACAAAAATCGCCTATGTGATCAAATGTGCGCTGGAAACCACAATCTCCTGACTACATTCTTTCTATCTATCTATCTATCTATTTGTACTGCCTTAACGCCTTTTTCAAGTATTAGCGGCACGAATCAGATCAGAATCTCATTCAAGAGCTCTCTATTCTAGATCTGCACTATTAGCAGCAAATAGTTCAGAAAACAAGCATAAAAAGCCCCCAAAGTATGGCCTCAAGACGGTACGTAATAATCAGTAATTGGTGACCTATTAACAACAACCGTGCTTTACCGCGACATAGGGCACTGCGCGCCGTGCGATATCACAAATGGCTTTCGCTCTGCGGGATACCAATTGCAATTGTATATTGTACCCGCACACTATATATGCACCCAGCACCTTAAATCACATGGTTTTTACAGGCAAGGTACAAAAGAAAGGGTACCGCAAAAGAGATCAGATTTTATATGAATAGCTTGAATCCAGCTCAGCCGCAGTGTAACTCCTAAGGGCGACATGGGCAATATTTGCAAACAGCTTGGCTCCAGATCAGAAGCCGCGTTGTCGTGGTTTATAGCGACTTGGCTTACAGTTGCACAAGCTTGTATCTAGACCAGCGGAACAGAGACCACGTAACGCGGCGTCTGATTTGGAATATGTTATCAAGTTTAATTAAGATCCGAAATTAAATTTTGCTGCTTCCGACCCGAAATATTTTAAGCATACGACATTTCAGAATGATAAGGTTTGAAACGAAACTGAGCTCCAAACTGTTTGCTACTATATTACTTTAGTCATATAACTCGAACATATTCAACAATAGAGACGAGTATATTTGTTATGTGTAAACAATAAACCATTAAAGAATACAAAGTGAAAAAGTCTAGAGTCGACCGATCAGGGTCTGCACTGTCCCATTATTATTATTATTATTATTATTGTTAGTCATTAACAGCAACCCATAAAAGTCATCAATGTAAACGCATTAATTGGAAAAGGAAGAACAAAGTTACATGTGTATTCTACTTTTCTTTCTGCTTTACTTATGTCCCATATACAGCAGTCAAGCGATCAATTTCAGTAACTGCTTAACACTTTGCCTGCTGATCGAGACTTCATGTCGTTTTTGCAAACAGCTTTGATCTAGATCAGAAGCCGCGTAACATGGCGCCTGATCTTGAATCAGTCTGTTGGAAGTGTTTTTAGGTTTTTTTACATACAAAATGTACACATCTAAATTTAAAAAAATTGCAGACGATAATTTAAAAGCAGACGGTATCACGGCATGATAAGGGCTAATATGGGTTTGGTTATAATTTTTTTTTTTTTATCCGAACCCAGTCCAATATTTCACAATTGTGCTTTAGAAAAGGCGATTTAAACAAAGATGTGAAGAAGATTGCTACTATACTTGAAATATATCGATAATTCTAATTAACCCAATTAAGATATTGGACGTTAACTTGAAAACAAAATGATCAAGTAAATAGTGTGTTAAAATAATAAATTATCAATCTGGATCAAACCCGTTTATAACTGCCAGGTAAAGCCTGTCGTAAAACACAGGTCTACAATATCGCACATCACAAAGGAATATGACATTACGCAACCGAACACAGAAGCCGCACTAGCCTAATAAAACTCTCTCAGCATGATTTTCTTATTGAACAAACCGATTGTCTATGAAGTAAATATTTGGGAACTGTTCGCCACAGGGATCCCGCCTTATTAAAATCTCAAAGCTACACGTGTTGCTTGAACATGCGTTTTTGACTTCTGCGCCCACATGCTGCTTTTGTTACAGGTCTACATACATTTTAAGCATAATAATAAAATGGAGAAAAAAAGCTCCTGGTTTGGTCGATGACTTCGGAATAACCCTTTCAACATTGGTCACCAGTATTGATGACTATTGCAAACAGTTTAAATATCCAGATCAGGTCTGCGCGTTGTTATCACACATATCTTAAACAGTATCCATGCATAATTTCTAAATGGTCATTTAACCCTTTACTCCATAGCCAGTTTCTAGTATTCTACAGGCTTAACGAAGGTTGAAAGTAAAGCAGAATGCACCTTATAGACACATTCTGCTTTTCTTTCAGCATCTGATAGAACATAGAAAATGCTTCTTATGATACATACTTATCCATGACTGTAGATATTTGAACTATTTTCTTCAGTGTAGGAATATATTAAATGTGTAAAATTGAGTATCTATGGAGTAAATAGTTATAACAAGTTTGACTGTATGAAATTGAGAAAAGTTGGTCAAAAGCTGTTTGAGATTGACTTTGGTACATGTAGAAACATAAGGATTTCGGTGTCCTTAGACCTATAACTGACTCTTTGCATGCTGGGTATATTTCCCGTCTGCAACAAGTGTTGTCTGCTAATTTTCTAAACTTAGAAGTTTCTAAATTTCTCTTCCAAACAATATCAAAGTGTCAAATAATTTTTATCCTGTTCAGATGTCGCATTATGCGGCATCTTACCAGGATCCAAACTCTTTGCAAAAGTCTATATCAAGGTATTTTACTGCTACATGTAACATGCGAATATTAATTCTATACAATGTATATAGATGTTTCATAAACATCAGTTGACAGAACTCGGTCATTGAAATTTCATTCTAAATATTTAATTTTAGAATCATAATAAGCAACATATTCAACCCTAGAAACGAGCGTAGATCTACTAATTATTTAAAAATGGCATACCTGTGAAAAGAAACTATGTCCAATGCAAACAGTGTAGACAGTAAAACTCTCTTTTACGACCACTAAATATTTAATGCAGGTGGTTGCTTTAAGCAAAGCGGAAGTAAAACTCCTTCATTCGTTTTCTGTTTTACTTTCACATTGCTTTAAGCTGTCATCTGTCTATTATTAAAAGAATTGGCCTTCTACATATATTAGTGGTCGCAATAGAGAGGTTTTACTGTAGTATGGACCAGACTTATTTCGAAAATGGAATTATCTTAAAGGTTTCAGCAGGGCTGCCATTTCTCCGGATTTTTCCTAAATCTTCTGATTTTTTTCAAGTACATGATAGCTTAAAGCAGGCTGAAAGTAAAGATGCTTTACTTCCAGCCTGCTTTTAGTAGTCACGTGCCAACAAAACTAGAAATAGGATATGGGATAAAGGTACGATTCTAGTAGTATCAGTCATGGAGGGTACAAAAAGATTCAGAGGGCAGTGGACAGCAAGCTGGCTGCGAAGCTACGACGTGATTTTATCCATCTGGCAAAGGATGTGGGTTCTAGTATGTTCCATAAAGATGGTGTGCATCTCAATGCTACAGGGGACACTCGAGTGCTGCATGTCGTACGGAAAGTCCTGAGGTCGGTGGCGTCAGCCTGAAAAAAGGTCCTTTTCAGGGCCAAACATTTAACGAGAAAGATATCTGAAAGAGTTTAACCCCCCCCCCCCCCCACACACACACACACACACACACACACCTCCATCAACACCCCACCCCCTTCAACAAAAAGGGCATGAAACTAACAAAAGAGCCTTTTTTCCAATTTCATTATAATAAGCGTATAGCATGTGTATATAAATTTGAACATAAACAGGACGCCATTTCTCCGGATTTTTCCTACATCTCCGGATTTTTTTCTTGTACATAGAAGCTTAAAGCATGCTTAGAGTAAAGCAGATTGCGCCTTAAGGCGCATTCTGCTTTAATTCAAGCCTGCTTTAAGCAGCCACGTGTAAAAAAAACTAGACACAGACGATAAGGTAAATATACGATTCGTAAAATCGCACTTGAAAAATGCAAATTTGGAAATCTTAGGATTTTTCATGTCAAATTATGGCAGCCCTGCATACATTGTATTTAAGGATAATAATTATTGCTTGATCTTGAAAATGTCTGGTTGTCACCTATATTGCTATATATTTCCTATAAAGCCTAAGAGAGCTGAACACGTTAATAACTAACCAAAACGAGAGCACTGCAAGCGGTACATTATACGCCCACTGACAAAGAAATCAAAATCTATTCTAATTTGTAGACACTTAGAGATCTGAGCGTAAACGCAATTAGCAATAAAATGTGAAAATTGCAGACGTCGACAATTCGCTTCATAAAGTGTCCGGCGATTTGGAACCTGATCAAACGCCGAGTGACTCGGTGTCTCATATTGATCCAAACTGTCTACGCTTGGCACCTTCAAACGGACCACAAGCCCATATTTTGAGAAAGGATAAGGATTTCCCATGCAACAAGAACGCACATTTTACAGGTGGGCGTATAAAAAAGCGTGTTCCGGCTCAAACACCATGCTTTTTGACATTTGACCCTAATCCAAACTGTTTTCAATTGTAAACCACAGGGAGGTGGTAGCATTATTATTTTAAGGTATATTAATTACCTTACGCTTAGCTATATATGTATATATACACAACATTAAAATATGTTTAGACATGTCTACAGCCTGCAAATGAGAGCATTGCGACGACATGTACAGACAGTGTGGATCCAGAGATAACACCAAGTGACTTCCATCTGAAAAGTATCTGCACACCATCCAAAAGGTTATTAATGACATACAGTCACCAGTTCCAAGCACATAAATACCAGCAAAATTTACAATCTGAAAGTCCAAATCAAACACCCGGTAAATCGGCAGGTTGGAGGTAAAGCATAGTTCTAATCTTCTTCAAGGCGCATTCTGCTATACTTTCAACGGTATATGTGGAAAAAAGGGAAGAAATTTACTGACCAGTTACAACCAAGTATATATGTGTATGAACGGAATAGGCAGGTGTTATTGCAGTCAGTTTAGAACCTGATCATTTCCAAAGCAGCTTTAATGACTGTTCCATTACTGTTTGCAAAAACACATATAATACTGTCTCTATTGTTGAATATGTTCGAGTTATATGACTAAAGTAATATAGTAGCAAACAGTTTGGATTTCAGTTTTGTTTCAATCCTTATCATGAAATGTTGTATGCTTAAAATATTTCGTCTTCGGAAGCAGCAATACTTAATTTCGGATCTTAATTAAACTTGATAACATATTCCAAATCAGACGCAGCGTGGTCTCTGGTCCGCTGGTCTAGAAACAAGCCTGTGCAACTATTAGCCAAGTCGCTATAAGCCACGACAACGCGGCGTCTGATCTGGAGCCAGGCTGTTTGCAAATATTGCCCATGTCGCCCTTAGGACGGTAAGCGTTACGTTACACTGCGGCTGATCTGGATACAAGCTATTCATATAAAATCTTATTTCTTATGTACCTCGCCTGTAAAAACCTTGTGCTTTATGGTGCTGGGTGCATATATGGTATGCGGGGACAATATACTCTGCGATTGGTATCCCGCAGAGCGAAAGCCATTTATGATAGCACTGCTTATGTAACGGCGCACAGATAGTGCAGACCTAGAATAGAGGGCTCTTGAATGAGATTCTGATCTGATTCTACACTGTTCTATTCAGATAAATGCACTAAAATAATATTATGACATAGACGAGTCTACCTCGCTCAAAGCCATACGAAAATATGGTAAAGGATGTAATAAGGCAGCTAAGTGGGGAGAATCCGAGATTGTGGTTTCCAGTGCACATTTGTTCACATAGGCGATTTTTGTGAGTAAGAAGACAGAGGACGAAGTCGGCCAAGCATAATTAGTTGATACTTGCAACAATCATTTCAAAAGGGTACTTGAACACACACATATATATATATACCGGTAGTTCTCATAAAATAAGGGTGTTTGTTTTTTGTGACATAGGTGTCTAAGCTGAATCTAGACGGTTTGCGAATATTAACCATTGCATGCACGTGAGCACTAGTTCAAGAAAATATTTACAGCATTAGAGAAGCTAAACACAGCGCCCAACGCATCTTCATTATCATGTGCAGTCAGTGTTGCTCCGAATCACACATCGAGTAATTTGAAAGGCTGTAAATTGCTTCAAACAATTGTCGTCTCTTGTTTTTATTTCTCAATTTAAACTTGTCCAAATCGCCTCATTAACACCACTTTCCAATTAATGCGTGTATATTGATGACTGTTATGGGTTGCTGTCAATAACTAACAGTGCAGATCCTGATCTGTCGACTCTAGACATTTTCGCTTTGTATACTTTAATGGTTTATTGTTTGCAAAAACACATATATATTGTCTCTATTGTTGAATATGTTCGAGTTATATGACTATAAAGTAATATAGTAGCAAACAGTTTGGATTTCTGTTCTGTTTTAATCCTTATCATTCTGAAGTGTCGTATGCTTAAAATATTTCGTCTTCGGAAGCAGCAACATTTAATTTCGGATCTTAATTAAACTTGATAACATATTCCAAATCAGACGCAGCGTTACGTGGTCTCTGGTCCGCTGGTCTAGATACAACTTTCAAGCATGTGCAATTGTTAGCCAAGTCGCTATAAGCCACGACAACGCGGCGTCTTATCTGGAGCCAAGCTGTTTTCAAATATTGCCCATGTCGCCCTTAGGACGGTAAGGGTTAAAGGCCTATATTTGGCTCAGCATGATGTCTTTTGGACGGTATATTCTTGTGGTAGATACACAATCGATACATCATATCATATTACCCAGAGGCACCTAGGGCATCATGGGTACTAGGTATTAATACAGGTAGATAAGGGATCTAGCTGATCCATTTCAACACTGTGATGTTGTTGTTTACATATAACGATAAAAATAGGCCTTCACAAAAAAACCAAAAGTTTGCATCTAGATCAATTCCTTTAATTGTCACATTGTCAAGTAATGAAACTTTTTTCTACACTTTTTAACATCTGTATTTTGTCAACTAAAAACTGTCGTATAAGATATATGTATAAAAAAAATTCTAGAAGATTAACCCTTGTTTTGAACATAGGTGACAACTTAAAGCAGGTTGATAGTAAAGTAAGTTGTGTTTTACATTCATCCTGCTTTAAGCTATCATAGGACCAATAATCTATTTCGTATACATATGTAGTACTTAATTCTTTGTTTGAATACAAGTGACCACTTATAGCAGATTGAAAGTAGAACAGAATGAGCTCTACTTTCAGTCTGCTTTAAGCTACCATCTGCGAGGCTAAACACTCTATTTAAAGTAGTGCATAGTGTGATTTACTTTCAGCCTGCTTTCAGCAATGATAAAGAATATAATTCATTTTGTACGGTACTGCTTTTTTCTTCAGTGTGGGAATAAAGTAAAGGCTTAAAAGGTTGTATTTATTGAGTAATGGGTTTAATCCACGAGGGAAAGAGATTTCCATTGTCACAACTGTTTCTTATAAGCACTAAATGTTCACATCTGCACTAAAACAATACACATTATTTTGTCACAACGAGGCACCTATCCAATGTTTTATTTCCACTTTGTTATGTATTATAAGACCCAAAATTACAGAATAATAAAATAAAATCAATTTCATCAATTTTTAATCTACAGACAATATCACCTTGTGTGCTTAACCCTCACTTTGCGGTAATATCTTCTACTTTTTAATTGTCGTCTGCAAACAATATTTAAATAAGATTTGTACATATTTCAATAAAAAAAGTCTCAGTGATAACTATTAACCAGTTTGGATACAGTTCAGATGCGACATTATGCAGCATCAGATCTGGATCCAAACTGTTTGAAAAAATAACAGTCAACTCGCGATCCACAGCATAAGGGTTAAATGCACAGCTATCATTAGCCCCCATATCGATCTACATCTATCAATTAGTACCCTGCTGTGATAATTTGTTTGTAATAAACATACCCTGATAAGGGCAATCTAATCACCAAGTATCAAGCTGTGTTGTGCTTTATGATGCTGGACTGAACTGTTCAAGCATCTCCTTCCGAACTTCGGTGATGTTACTACGACATATGTTTTATTTTCTTTGTACAAGTGTACTTTCAACAAGTACACTGTTTACAGAAATATGTATGCGTGACTAGAGCACACACTTACGCTTACATCATGTAGGGGCCCCTTGAATTGGGTCTACACGTTTTACTTGGTGTCAATAGGTGTACTTTCAACAAGTGCACTGTTTTCAAAGGACACACGGCACCTAATGATTTCGAATTATAGAGGATGATGGGAATCGTAGCAAATGCTATTTTTCAAAAGCTGTCCTAATGTTCCGGATACGAAATGCATTAATGTTTTGGTGTGTGGTGCTTGACCAAACATTAATAAAGACTTGTAGAAGGTGGTTTTTTTTATCGAGATGTGAAAATAAATAGAGATTGTGGCGGAATAACTATGGCCGGTGCGGATCAGGCTAGAATAAATTCAAATGGACGAAATTTGCATCATCACGCCACTTTTCAAATCCGCTTTTTTTTAAAGTGGCTTATACGCATAAATTTATAGAGTTACTGTGTTTTTCAGTATACGATTGAATTTAATCCATTTCGTGAAGAGAGTTATATTTTCATGAGAGGTTTCGCCCCTGGAAACTGTACACCTATATGTAGTGGTTCCCTACTGTGACAATAGGTATCAATACACACAGCCTTATCAGAGAATGTTCATTGCAAACCAATTAACACAGCTGGGTAGTTGTTAGATGTAGATAACGATCAGTGAAACTGAAGTTGCAATTAACCCTTATCCTGCGGATCGCGAGTTGACATTGTTCTGAATTTCTCTGTCTGTCTCTCTCTCTCTATCGCTCTCTCGCTCTTTCTCTTTCGCAAGATAGAGAGTGCGAGAGAGCTGGAGAAAAGAAAGTGAGAATAAAGGCAAAGACAGAGAGACAGAGATATGACGAGGATGACAGAAAATAGCAAAAAGAAAGAAGAGCCTTCATTCTCTTTACTATATTTCTCTTACCTTTGTCACATCTCTCTTTTTCTATGTCTCGGACCCTCTCTCTATTATATCTCTTCTCTCTCGCTGTCTAGACTCTGTAAAAAATTCACGAGACTATGAACGATATATCACAACAGATCCAAATCACATCGCGAACTATTTAGGGCCCTTTGATCTGGGTCTACCCGTTTTACTTGGTGTCAAGTGTACTTTCAACAAGTGCACTGTTTACAAAGGACAAATATATACGTGACGAGTGTTCCAAGAGTTAAAATGCACACACTGTCATGGTAAATGCTATTAAAGACTGTCATAGGGTTCAGGATTCGAAATTCAATAATGTTTTGGTGTGTGGTGCTTGACAAAACATTAATAAAGACTTCTAGAGGTTTTTTTCGAGATGTGGAAATAAATTAGGTTTGTGGTGGAATAACTAGGGCCGGTGCGGATCAGGCAAGAATCGGCTCAAATGGACGAAAATTGCAGCATCACGCCACTTTTCAAAGATTGTCAAATGTTACCGGTGAAGAAAGTCTTTAATTTTTTAGTGTGTGTTGCTTAACAAAACATTTATAAAGAGTTGTAGCGGGCTTTGTGGTCGAGATGTGAAAATAAATGGGGTTGTGGTGGATTAACATCTCGTTTGAATGGGATGTACACGGACATATAAAATATGCTACGAAGGTAATGTCTGTTTATATTTCCACATTATCACTTCCATTTTTGTGTGATTTAACCCTTTCTAATAGGGGTAAAAAAATAAAAAAAAAAATCTTTTTTTTTTTCTTCAATTTTTTTTGTTTTTTTTTTTCAATTTTTTTTTCATTTTTTTTTTTTTTTTATAATCTGAACTTATATCACCTAATAATAACATAATTAATAGATATTTCAAGGTTTGTGGCTGTAAACTACCCCTACAGTTGATTTTTGATGGGGTTTTGGGTAATTCCGGGGTTTGTGGGGTTTGTGGGGTTTTGGGTAATTCGTTCCACCCATTTAACATTGATTGCACAAGCAGTTTTGAATGGATTTTGATTATTCCTTCACCAAATATGCGTAAGTTCTTGAAGAAGTGCAATTATTGTGTAGGGGTAGGCTATCCTAGGGTGTTTCCACGCAATTAAGCATAAACTCGCCGCAATTTATGACAGTAGGGCTGCCATAAGTTGATCATAAAAATCCTAAGATTTCAAATTTTCAATTTTTCAGACGCAATTATACTAATCGTACCTTTTAGTAGTCAAATGTAATCCGATTAGCATGACCTCACAGATTCCATTAATAGCGTACACCTATTAAACATTGACCCGTTTTTTCAATGGCGGGAAAATTGCTTGTCACGTGACTGTCGCGTGACAAGATAAATATATGAATGGTTGTTCCTGACAACTGACTGAGCGTCGAAGTTTTCCATGATCATTTAACTACAGAAAACGGCTTATGAACGTTTGAAATAGAGCGAAGTTTTTCGTGTTTACAAACGATAGCGAGTGCGCATGCTACGTCACGAGAGTCGTTTAGGTCATATGACTAGTAAATAAATATCGCGTCGAAATAGGTGAGCGTTAAAAGGGTGCGCGGACGATATATGCCCTTGATGTAGATTCTACTTAGAAATGCTAAAAAAATACTTTATTTATTTCAGTATTGTTTACGCTTTATTCTTAACAAGAGTGTCGACACATTTGAATGGATTTTGATTACACTTTGTAAAAATAAATAGACCTATAGATCGAAGGTATAAACAGTGTTTACATTCAAATGTGTTAAATTTACACTTAAGCAGCTACGTCTTTTTAATTGATTCTTTTTGTTACACATTATATATGAGTATACACGCTAAAATTGGATAAAGTTTGGGTAAAATCAGACTATTGTGTTCAGTGCTTTCTGCCCCTGATGCACTTAGCCAATATTGTTTATATCATAGCGTACACGCACAAAGTTAAATGGATTTACATGTAGGTTAAACTTTTTTTTATCATGGGTGAAACTCAAAGCTATTTCTATCATGCCCATTCACAAGATGAGCAATAGCACGACCTTTTTGGTCCTCTTCTTTGGTCGTGGATATGATAAACGATAAATAGATATTGTCTTGGTGATAACTCATAAGTGTATTCGGGGCTCTTATATTTAGATGCTATATTACATTTAGCATTTTTGTGACTTTGTATATCAATCAATTTAGGTGGATACAAATAGTAGATTTACTCGTACATGGGGTAAGTATGGTGAAACGTATATATGAGAGTGCGGATATGTATTCGGTCGTACGAAGATATACATGTAGATCTAATTGAATAAAAAAACTTAAAAGTGATAGGGTAACACCCAACAGTTCATTTTGTTTATGAACTCAATTTTAGCCATTGAAGTTGTAACCATTTTCTCGTTGAATGTTTTACTTTTGATTTTTAAGATTTTAGGCATAATTTTCACACTCGGCTTCAGAATCATTTGTAACAGGAATCGTTTTCATGTTGAATGTTGTTGTTGTTGGCGTGCCTGTGCTCAACACTCACAGGACAGCCTGGTACAGACAGAATGACCTGTCCAGCTGGAGGACTGCGTGCACCGCTGTTTTCACTTACAGCATTCCCTCCCTACAACGACCCTCCACACAACGTCTCCATCCGAACAACGACCCTTGCCGCAGTTCCCTAAACAGGACAATTATGTCTAACGCTTTAACTGCTGTAATATCGTCTATATTTAAAGTTGTCGTCTGCTGTTTTCTCAAAGTTACATAATTACGGAATATTTTTAAAGAAGAAAAACTTATTGATGAGTGACAAACAGCTTGAATGCAGATCAGACGCCGCATTACGCAAATGTAAACCAATTTCCCTCCCTAAAACGCCTCCCTCCGATCAACGCACACGTTTTTGTCTCCAATTGAGTGTCGATGTAGAGAGGGAGCACTGTACCTCGCCATTTAGGCAACTGTGCTTCGCCTGCAGAGGATTATCCAATACTTTATGTTGAAAAGAAGATAAAAAAGTTAAATATTTGTAGGTTGTTTATTTTCAACAACAATTCAAAAAGCAAATAATGCGGTCAAACAATTAAAGTAGTTGACGACACACTTTTCACGTACATGCATAGCCTTAGGTAATGTTACCTTATGAAACGCATTACGCGGCGTCTGATCAGAATCCATACTGTTTGAAAATGCGCCTTTAAGCGTCATTGAGAGTGAAAGGGTTAATCAAGATGATGGCAAGTCTGCTTCTTACATTCTTGTCGATTATTTATACGAGCGTATATGTCTTTTTGATATACTTGTTATGTTCCTGCGACATAAACTCGTGCTCATCGTTGCATACTGCTTTCCTCTGTCCATCCATGCATCCGTCCGTCCGTCCGTCCACATATACGGTACATACTTCTACCATGTTCAAACTCAAATCATATATTTGCAGGATTTTCGCACATGTGGTCAGTATTTTGAAATGCTTTCATTTTTCAAAGAATTACGGCCTGTCGAAATCAGTATTTTTGCACATACGGTTCTAGTTAAAGCATATTTTATTGCCACATAGTTGTAGAACCATATCGTACAAGTGCACAACAAAATACAAATATAAGAGCAAAATTGCTGGGCCACAAGTTCTGGCAACATTAGTTACGACCCTTCCCTTACGGCATATACGGTTCATGTAGACAGGGGCATCATATGTGTCTTACAGACACAGTCTCTTCAGTGCTACCATTTCTCCGGATTTTTCCTAAATTGTAGTCTTCTGATTTTTTCTAGTATGTGGTAGCTTAAAGCAGGCTGAAAGTAAAGCAGAATGCGCCTTAAGGCGAGCAGGCTACTGAGAATGTCCGAAAACTACAGAGGATATCCGAATACTAGGACAGTTTCACTAAGGAAGATTTAAACCGCTGAAAATGCGAAAGAAACAGGAAAAATAACAATAATTCAAAATAAGTTTCAAATCAACGGACATGTTGGTAATTTGAACTCTACATGCCCGTTGTTACTTTTTTATTGTAAAGTTGTAAAAGTTATTATTCACTTTTAGAAAATTAAATATTTCAAAATCATTAAAAAATGTTCAAATTTCATGAAACAAACTATATAACATACTGACAGAGCCTACATTGACCTAATTATCGAACGACCAATCAGAGGTGACGAATTGACAAGAAAGCATCCCGGTGATCCAGAGCAATGACCTCGTTCGAAAACGGTACAATTATCTACATTTGTATTTATTTCACAAGTTTTATTTTTATATATTCCTGTTATTGAAGGTTCAGTTCAGAATTATATCTGTGAACAAGTAAGAAATGTTACACCAGAAAGCGCATGCGCGAAAAATATAGCTTAGGGTGGCGAAAACACAGGTAAACAGGCTACAGTATCTATTAACGACTGTAAAAAAAGGTAATGATAACACCTATATGTGTGAACAATTATACATATTAAATTTCTATATCATTTTTTTTGACGAGTTGACTACCCCTTTCGTGCAATAATTCCTTTTTGACGAATTTGCATTGTGACGAATTGTCCATCACCCATAGACGAGACGCTATGAACTGGCGAGGGTACGAATTGACCATAAATCTAAATTGAATACTCTCTATAAAGGAAATTAAGAACATTACATCTTTAAAACCGGAAGTATACCCGTAACATCGCGGGAAATGCCTCTCGTTTCATAACAGCAAGTGTGAAGCAGATGAAATCTGGCCTGATGAATTGATTCTGAAGCAGAAAGTGAAAGATCGAAATAAAAAATCCAGTTAACCTAAAATTCATTTCGTTCTTGTTTGCACATTTCATCTGGATGAGCAAAATGTGAGTATCCCAGTGGGAAGAATTTTCAGAATTGCTTTCACAGTGACATAATATTGAAGCTAAATGGCCAGAAAAATGACATGAAGTAGTTATTTCCAATTGTTTTATTAGTTTTTATTTGAATTAGAGTTATCAGTAACTGTAAACATCCTGTAACATTATATTTTAATTTTTTTAGTGGTAGAGCGTTCGCTTGCAGTGCGGGAGGTTGCGGGTTCAATCCCCGGCCGGGTCACAGGGGCCAGTCTCAAACAAAAAAAAAAAAAATCTCTATACTATATTAAAAGAAAGGGCACCAACGACATCTAAACACCTATCGCAAATTACGCGGCGCTGCTACATAATTAAAGGGTTTATAGTCAATAACTCTGCACTATTTTACAGTCAAGACATTTTTCTCTCCAACGATACCTTATTTATCCCATTCGAAGATGAAACACACAGTACACACGGCCTCAAACTCGTAAAATAGTCGGAAATTTTTTCTCTGTCCATTAGACTGTCCGCTGGTGTTTACATGTGAGGACGCGGATTTTTTTGTGATCAAATCGGTTTCACGTGAAATCGTCGATATGTCCATATAAAACACCCCAAAGTAACACTGTCCACGTCAATAACTCGCCCAGGATACGAATATTGTTCAAGAAATCAACTCCGTTTCACACGCGATATGTTCCATCCCGACAAAGTAGCCATTCGTTTGCAATGAGTCGCGCATAATTTGTAAGGTGGTATTTGATTGGTGAAAAAGATAAATGCGAGCAACGAAAAAGTCATAAATTAAAAAAAGATGGTTACCTTAAATCTTAATCTCTATAGGAATGTTTACATTATAATATATTTAAAATCGAACTAAAGTGAACATATATTTTAGAAGGCACTTTTTATTTTGATTGCCATTATTTTTTTGGGACGGGAACCAACCCTCAAAACGGGACACAGTACATGTTAATAGAAAGAGCAATTGTTTTTCCCGCGATCTGTCAAAAGTTTATTTTATTAGGAAAAACTCCAAGCAAATCCGAATGAAAGCCGACCAATGAAAGCTTACCTTTTATATCACTGTTATCAGTGCATTCAATGCGGACTGAAAATCGGCGCAATGCATTGCAAATGGCTACTTTGTCCGAATGGAACATATCGCGTGTGAAACGGAGTTGATATCTTGGGCAATATTCGTATCCTGGGCGAGTTATTGACGTGGACAGTGTTACTTTGGTGTGTTTTATATGGACATATCGACGATTTCACGTGAAACCGCTTTGATCACAAAAAAATCCGCGTCCTCGCATGTAAACACCGGCGGACAGTCTAATGGACAGAGACAAAATTTCTGACTATTTAACGAGTTTGAGGCCGTGTGTACTGTGTGTTTCATCTTCGAATGGGATAAATAAGGTATCGTTGGAGAAAAAAATGTCTTGACTGTAAAATAGTGCAGAGTTATTGACGATAAAACCTTTAATTATGTAGCAGCGCCGCGTAATTTGCGATAGGTGTTTAGATGTCGTTGGTGCCCTTTCTTTTAATATAGTATAGAGATTTTTTTTTTTTTTTTTTTTGTGACTGGCCCCTGTGGGCCGGGTCAAACCAATGACTTGAAAATTGGTAGTAATGGCTTCCCTCCTCAGCGCTCAGGATTTCGGGTTAGCATTACGACTGGTTCGTCGGTGTCAGGATTAAGTGACTGGCCGGGTACAGTCCCATTGGTGCACTTAAAAAGTGGCAGAATTGATGGCGTAGAAGTAATAAATAGATAAATAGATCTAGATTGGGACTTTGTTTTTAAATTGTTTAGCATAATTTTTAGTGGCCCATACAACAGGAAAATCTATCTAAATGAGCCAAATATAATGTATAATGAAATATTATAATATACAAAAATTAGGTGTTTGTCATGATTTGTGTTTGGGCTTGCATTGAATTTGGATATTTTCTTTCAGGCTTGCAAAGAGAGTAAGAAGAAGTTTAAGGGGCAAAACTGTCTCAGATGATGTTCAAATTGGGCCAGGTAATAGTCAACCCTTTCAAATTATAACCCTGTACCCCCATAGCCTATTTCTCATTTGGAAGACAGGTGACATAATTAAGAACATGCAGCCTCAGTGACATTGATCCGCAAAATAGAGAAGCCTGGAGGTTAGGTGTTGGAAACTCTAGCTGCCTACCCCTGTAGGGACACCCGCAGCAGTTGACAAATAAACTCAGGATTTAGTAGTAGTAGTGTCCAATTAAAGCAGGTTGAAAGTAAAGCAGAATGTGCCTTAAGGCGCATTCTGCTTTACTTTCAGCCTGCTTTAAGCTACCATCTGCAATAATTGTGTGATTCTTTCTAACTTTTCACGGATCATGATCTCACAATTTGGTTTATGCTATATGCATGAATATCCCACCTTAATCTAAATTGAAAGATTCTAAAATATTCCCCAAACTGTCAAATTTAGTCGTAAAACAGCCATCAAAGAGGGTACTCAGTTGGTAGAGTGTCCGCTTTTGAAGCGGGATGTAGTGATTTTTCCCCTGCTGGGTCAAACCAAAGACCATTATAGAAATGGTTCTTTTAGCTCCCTTGACTGGCACTTGACATTATAAGGATAGTGCTTAGAAGGTAATTGTAATGCCCTGGTAAGTATGTCTGTTAATGGATACCTTGAAGTTGTCTGTTGCAGAATAAAAATCTCTACAGGGCTTATGTTCATTGTTTTCTTTACCTGAACTGGTTATGTTGTTTCAATTAATAGAATGAGATCTATAATTGATTTTAAAACAAATGAACTGTCTGAAAAACAATCCGAGATTGCGAAAGGTAAAAAAAGTATAGGTGTTGCATAAGTAGGTGTTACGGACTATACTAAATACCCACACCCCTCTCTTTCTTATTTCTGAAAATCCCCCATAAATTATAAAATTCAATTTCTAGAATCAGAACTCCAGATAAGGGGATTTTTTCAAAAACTAAAATCTTTATTTCTGCATTAAACCCTATGGTGTTACCACTCATTAGAATCGTCTCTTCGAGACGATTCTAATGAGTAGTAACACCATAGGATTTGATTTCTAAAATAAGTAAGAAAATGTTTGATTGGTGCAGTTTACTCCCTCTTATCTAGAGCCTAGACTAGACACTGACAGCGTGTGTTGTTTTATCAAGGTGGTGATGCAGCAGAGACCAGGAAGGATGAAGTGTTACTTACATCATCCACTTTACATAAAGAATCACCAACTTCACATGACCCGCTAGCAGTGAATAAAGAATCACCAACTACACATGACCTGCTGGCAATGAATAAAGAATCACCAACTACACATGACCTGCTGGCAATGAATAAAGAATCACCAACAACACATGACCTGCCGGCAATGAATAAAGAATCACCAACAAAGGCATCAGAGGAAGAGGCAGCGAAGCCAGAGGAAGATGCTTATAGCAGAGCTGGGTCAGAAATAGATACAGGTAACTGTCAACAAGCTTTCTGTATGGCTGTCTGAGGGTGTGGTCCATTTTCTGCATTTTGGTTATATCAAATTCAAAATTAAGAGCTAGCTAAGCCTTCTAGAAGTTTTATTATAACTTTTTGAAAATTGGCCATTGTGATTCTCTGAGAAGAGTTAAGTCATACATGAATTAAGGCCATGTGAGGTCATAAAGTTGGTCAGTAGGTCAAATCACTCATGGCTCCAAGGTTATAAAGCTTTTTATCTGCAAGATGCTTGAGAATTACTTCAGACTCAACTGAAAAAGCTTTATAACCTTAGAATCTGGAGTCATAGTTTCAGTCACAAATTCATAAAACTTGCTGAGCATGACAAACTCTTTGCAATGTGAATATGCATTATGTCAGGTCATAAAGTAGGTCAGTGGGTCAAATCATCGGAAAGGGCTTATGAGTACTCTACTAGGGGCCATATTTTTAGCCCCAAGTTCAGGTCAAAATGTTGGTCAGTAGGCTATATCATTGGAACAGTTTCAGTATCGAAGTCTGAATATAGAATACCTTGATAATATCAGGGTCACATACATGAATGAATATGGGTTATGTGAAACCAAAAAGCAGGTCAGTAGGTCAAATTGTAGGAAAAGCTTCTGGAGACAAGCATGTGAACAGTCCTATATTCTGAGATCTCAGGGGCCCGTTTCATATATTTCTATAGTATAATATTCCTGATCAAGATGAGTATGTCATGCCTCATTGCTCCTTGTTATTTTCTATACAGACTATACAGACCTTTCTCTTCGAGCGAATTCACCTTCAGAAATGTCTGTGACTGGGAGTGAGGTTATACTGACAGCCAAGGTTATGAAGGAGGAGAATGATCTGGAGAAGTTGGAGAAGAAGGAGGAGGAAAAGGAAGAGGCACAGATACAGAAACAGAAGGAGGTAACACATGTTCCTGGTAGTTGGACCGATACATACACATGACCAGTAGGCCGTGCGATTGAGCTCGAGTCAGTCATGGCAGAAATAGCTGATCTTATGTGTGCCTTTGGCACAAGTCTGATTGACTGTTTCTGCCAAGAACGTTGAGGGCCAACTGGTGATGTGTTAATTATATGCCTTCTATACACCACTGAATGCAAGTAAATCAAAATAGATTTAAAATTAGAACACTGACCAAGTCAGAAGGGCCCCAACAAAAACTGTCAAGAGGAGAAAGGCACAGCGAGAAAACTGCTGCGAACAGTTTGGGTCTAGTTCAGATGTCTGATCCAGATCCAAACTGTTTGGCGTTGTGATATTTCTTCAGTCAAAGTGCTCTAATAAATATTGCAGATGATATTTTATGGTGAAATGGTTAATGCAGATTATAAAACTTGGCAGTGAAAGAGTAAACCCATAAAATACAACTTAAAAGTCTCTCGTTTTAACTCATTCACCCCTTAAACTTTAATTGGCAATTCCAATTTCCAATTAAGTCTAGTCCATTTATGACTATTTAGGGTTGATTTTAACAATATATTGCAAATTTACAAACAGTGCAGACCTTTATCAGAGGGCTCCTATAGGAGCCCTCTGATAAGGGTCTACAC
The DNA here is from genome assembly GCA_922989275.2 of Gari tellinella. Taxonomy (NCBI): domain Eukaryota; kingdom Metazoa; phylum Mollusca; class Bivalvia; order Cardiida; family Psammobiidae; genus Gari; species Gari tellinella. The sequence goes on from OV277865.1 coordinate 56,424,601, forward strand.
TGTTTGCATAGGACAAACGTATCCTTCTGGTACACTGTTTGTCGTCGCTTGGGTTGAATGTGTTAACTTATTTCTACATTAAGCTATGGTCCCACATGGATGAAGACACAAGGGAGATGAGGTATCTCCGCCTCAAGACTCTTCTTACAAAGAGCAACCTCTACACAGAATACCTAATGCAGAGAATGGACAGACAGAAAGAAGAGGAAGCAAAACGCAAAGAAAGAGAGATGAAGAAGCTGAAAAAGATTAAAGAAAAAGAGGATAAAGATAAAGAGGCGGAAGAAAACAAAGTATATATTATGATTCTTATCTTTTATAGCTCATAATTTGCTTTTACAGCAAAGATTGCTTATCATATATATATACCACTATTTATAGCCAGTTACATTAATTAATTTTTTACGCATTTTTTAAATGCAATTTCTTGAATCAAGAATGCATGTAGTTGCATTTAGCATAAACAGTTTCCAAGATATTTCTTATTAATCCACCGCTGCGAAACAGGAATTATATGAATAGCCTTTGCCTGTCTGCTCTTAACACTTTCTAATCCGCTCCAAATCTCCTGAGGTCTGTCTTGCAAAAACGTCTTACGACAAAAACAGTTGTAAGTCAAAACTTTAAAATAAATTTAATTTCTGATTTCTCCATCTTATATTGTCTTGTGACATCTCTTTTCAAGGCAATTCCAAAGAGATGCCAAAAGACAGGATTAAATGGAGAAATAAATGATAATTGAGAGTTTTAGAATTTGACTTACGACAATATTTGTGATACGATGTTTCGTAAGACAGGCCCCTGAACTCTGTGAAAGACGTTCACCTCAGCAAGATGGTGTGCATAACCTATGACTCATCAATTTGGACTCAAGATCAAGGTCACAATTGAAAGTCAAGGGATTGAGTGAGAAAAGGTTGGATTTGTTCAGTTTACCCCCTCTTATCTGGAGCCCTGTTGTATTTTACAGTTGAGTGGGGAAAAATCTCCGCCCTCCTCACAGGGCCAGAGAAAAATGTCCCTGAGAGCACCTGTTCCAAGGAGTCAGCTGTCTTCTCCCAGAACCCCATTGTCACCATCACAGAATAATTCACTGCCCTCTTCACCAAAGTCTGAGAAGGAAGCCCCTGAAGACCCCATTCCTGCATTAAAGTCAGAGAATGTAAACCACACAGGTACAAGGCAAGAGGAGAAAGGTGAGAGATGTTGTGTGTAGTAATTTAGTTTAACCATTTAGATACATATTTCAGTATTTAATTTATCCTCCACTGAAGAAAATAGACTATTTCTGATTTACAAAGTTATGAATTAATATGTATAAGAAATATTTGCTATATTCTAGCAGATGTTAGCTTAAAGCAAGCTGAAAGTAAAGCAGAATGCTCCTTCTGCTTTACTTTTAACCTGCTTTAATAGGTATATCTTCATTACTAGAATCAGGCTATGGAGTAAAGGGTTAAGTAAGTCTGGCTACTATATTTGGCCTAAAACTTCCAACTTTGATTGACAGTGATACACAATAACATGATAATTTTATATGATTATGAATAATTAAAACATTTTTAGCTCGACTTTTTCGAAAAGTCGAGCTATTGTCGTCACCCTGTCGTCTGCGTCTGCGTCTGCGTCAGCGTCTGCGTCTGCGTCAGCGTCTGCGTCTGCGTCTGCGTCTGCGTCAGCGTCTGCGTCGGTTAAGTTTTTTGCTTAAGGTTTTTGTAAGAGTTGATTTCTCAATAACTATCAAAGGTATCCATTTGAAACTTGGAATAGTTGTTCAGTATCGAAAGGGCAACTCATTACAACAAAGCAGGTAACCCTGGGATTTGTCATTTCAGAGTTATTGCCCTTGTTTTATTTACTTAAAAATTATAAATTAACATATCTCAATAACTATCAAAGGTATCCATTTGAAACTTGGAATACTTGTTCAGTATCAGAAGGGAAACTCATTACAACAAGGCAGGTAACCCTGGGATTTGTCATTTCAGAGTTATTGCCCTTGTTTTATTTACTTAAAAATGATAAATTAACATATCTCAATAACTGTCAAAGGTATCTATTTGAAACTTGGAATAGTTGTTAAGTATCAAAAGGGCAACTCATTACAACAAGGCAGGTAACCTTGGGATTTGTCATTTCAGAGTTATTGCCCTTGTTTTATTTACTTCAAAATTGAAAATTAACATAACTCAATAACTATCAAAGGTATCCATTTGAAACTTGGAATACTTGTTAAGTATCAAAAGGGCAACTCATTACAACAAGGCAGATAACCCTGGGATTAGTCATTTCAGAGTTATTGCCCATGTTTTATTTACTTAAAAATTGTAAATTAACATATCTAAATAACTATGAAAAATATTAACTTGAAACTTTGAATAGTTATTCAGTATCAAAAGGGCAACTCATTACAATAATACAGGTAACACTGAGGTTTGTGTATCCAGAGTTATTGCCCTTGTTTTATTGACTTCAAAGTTATAAATTAACATATCTAAATAACTATGAAAGATATTAACTTGAAACTTTGAATACTTGTTAAGTATTAAAAGGACAACTCATTACAACAAGGTAGGTTACTCTGTTATTGTAATTCCAGAGTAATTGCCCTTGATTTATTTACTTAAAACTTGTAAATTGCAATATCTTAATAACTGTCAAAGGTATTAACTTGAAACTTTAAATACTTGTGTTATATCAAAAGGGCAACTCATACAAACAAGAAAGGTGATCGGGGATGTTCCATTCCAGAGTTATTGCCCTTGTTTTTATTTACATAAAACTTGTAAATTGAAATTTCTCAATAATTACCATAGGTATTAACTTGAAACTTTGAATACTTGTTCAGTTTCAAAAGGGCATCACCTTTCAACAAAGCAGATAACCATGGGATTTGTCAATGCAGAGTTATTGCCCTTGTTTGGCTAAGATTATTCAGTAACTGTAGAAAGTTATTAATTTCAAACTTCCAATATATTTGAATACTTGTTTAGTTTCAAAAGGGCAACTCATTACAACAGGGCAGGTAAAGCAGACAAAGATATTGTCCTTCTTTTGACTTATAGTTTACTTTTAAATGGAACGTAGACTGTCCAAGTATGTTTAAGTTGTTGTTGCTTACAAACTTCTATGATCAATAGGGCATTAAACACCCATACACATTCTTAAGTTTGAAAAATGTAGCCGTCTCAAGTATATGAAAGTCGAGCGTCCAGCACCCGTTTGCGGTGCTCTCGTTTTAATATGCTGTAAATTGGAATTACAGTTGTTTTTCAGGGCTGTGTCAGTAATCAATGTTACTTCCATTACATTGTATTTTTAATTGGATTGGATAAAAAGTTTAAGAAAATTATTCTTTTTCATCACTACCGTCACGAAATGATACAAGTCCCATTACTCAGTCACACATATTTCCCAAATTATGTCCCTTTGTACTTTGAATTTCTGTAGAGGGTGTTGCAGACTTTCAAGATTGTCTTCGAGAATATCTAGGGGAGGATGTAATACCCTTGTCCCCTATGCTAGCAACAAAGACAGAACAGTCCGGTTGGTTGTATTGTCAGAGACATGTTGTGTTCTTTCCTGTTATATTCTTGTTTCATTCTTATGATTTTGAGTTTTTGTTGAGTTTGAAAACAACCCTTAGATAAGGGTAGAAATTTAAACACTAATATTCTTACTTCTCATCCAACCCGTTAACCCATTACTCCATAGATATGCATTATAACGCATTTAAGGGTGTATCAATGTCATGAATTTGGGAAATTTTCAAAGTACATGTATATGAAAACACTCTATGATGGTTTTGTATTGAAGAGCTCTTTAAGATGAATGAAAAAATAGAAAAAGTCTACATTTTTGTGAACAACAGTTGGCTCTACGACCATGTAAAATTTACCCCACCCACTTCCTCTTATTTTGTCCTTTTCAAACAGCCCGCTTCAATAAAATCCATTTTAAATGAAAACAAATATGATAATTTATTTCCTATCTATGGTAGTATTTCTTCATACAAAAGCTAATTTAAGAAAAAAAAGGCACCAAATGTGAAATTTATAAAGCACTAAATATCATAGATATGGTACTTTTTGTAAATTTTGTAAGGGGAGATAACTCTTTTTACTTTAATAACTCAACATTTTCAACACTGACCTTTCAATTTCTTTTCCTATTTTGAACTGCCTTAGCATGGGCTTTCATCTGGTAGAATATAAGAAAAAGTTTAATACTAGAACTATTTCATTTTCTAACATTTTTACTTTTTTTCATAAAATCTAATAAAATCATGCCCTATATAAAGCATATTTTTGATATTCGAGGATCCATATTGTTCAAACCTGGTGCCTGTTTTGTCTAAATTTGGTTTCTATATGTGAAAATACCACTATAGACATGAAATAAGTACTGAAAACCCTAATTACCATGTTTGTTTTGTTTTGAAATAGATTTTACTGAAGCTTGTTCTCTGAAAGGGTAAACTTTGAAAGAAAAAGTCCAAATTTGACATACCTTTTTCACATCGCTGTAGCTCGAAAAAAAAGGACACCACCATATATGTTTTTTTTTCATTATTAGCTCACCTGAGCCAAAGGCTGAAGGTGAGCTATTGTGATGGCCCTGTGTCCGTCGTCGTTAACAATTGCTTCAAATGACATCTCCTCCTATACCGCTTGACAGAATTCAACCAAACTTTACAGAAATGTTCCTTGGGTCAAGCTCTTTCAAATTTGTTCAAAGAATTAAACACAATGCAGAACTCTGGTTGCCATGGCAACCAAAGTGAAAAAATAAGGAAATCTTAAAAAATCTTCTTGTCAAAAACTGCAAGGGTCAGAGCTTAGATATTTGGCACATAGCACATGGCAACCAAAGTGAAAAAATAAGGAAATCTTAAAAAATCTTTTTGTCTGAAACTACAAGGGCCAGAGCTTTGATATTTGGCACATAGCATCGCCTACAGGTCCTCTATCAAGTTTGTTCAAATTATGCCCCTGGGGTCAAAATTGGCCCGGCCCCGGGGGTCACAGTTTTACATAGAGTTATATAGTGAAATTTTCAAAACGGCTTCTTCTCTGAAACTAATATGGCCAGAGCTTTGGCTTAGATATTTGGCACACAGCATCATCTACAGGTTCTCTATCAAGTTTGTTCAAATTATGCCCCTGGGGTCAAAATTGGCCCCGCCCCGGGGGTCACAGTTTTACATAGAGTAATATAGTGAAATTTTCAAACGTCTTCTTCTCTGAAACTAATATGGCCAGAGCCTTGATATTTGGCATGGTGACACTTCTAGATGTCCTATACCAAAATTGTTCAAATGGTTCTGGTCGGTTGCATAACTAGGTCACAGGAGCTAAAAATAGATTTTTTTACTATGAAACCTTAAAAAATCTTCTTTTCTGAAACTACAAGGGCCAGAGCTTAGATATTTGGCACATAGCATCGCCTTCAGGTCCTCTATCAAGTTTGTTCAAATTATGCCCCATGGGGTCAAAATTGGCCCCGCCCCGGGGGTCACAGTTTTACATAGAGTTATATAGTGAAATTTTCAAAACGTCTTCTTCTCTGAAACTAATATGGCCAGAGCTTTGATATTCAGCATGGTCACACTTCTAGATATCCGTTACCTATTTTGTTCAACTGGTTTCAGTCTGTTGCATATGTAGGTCACAGGAGTTAAAAATAGATTTTTTTTCTATGGAAACTTACAAAAATCTTCTTGTCTAAAACCCTACTACCCTGATCTTAGATATTTGGCACATAGCATCATCTACAGGTCCGCTTACAATATTGTTCAAATTATGCCCCTCGGGTAAAAAATGACCCCTTCCTGGACATAAATAATTATCTCCATTTTGTCAGTTATTCTCAGGTGAGCGAAAATGTCCCATGGGGCTCTTGTTTCATTTATCATAAACAGCTCTTCCAAAAAAACAATGATAGAAAAAAAGTTTAATACTTTAAAAAATTCGCTTATGACATTGATACACCCTTAATTTGTTCTTCCACTAAAGAAAATAGTTTAAATATTTTTACAGTATAGAATATGAATCATCCAAAAAATATTCTATATTCTTGTAAGCTTAAAACAGGCTGCTTTACTTTCAACTGGCTTTAAGTGGACACCTATCTTCAAATTTAGAAATAGGCTATGTGGTTAAGGGAAATGGGCCTATTCATTAGAATAGTGTTTCAAAGGAAGGGTTTGGTACATACATGAAGCAGGTGGAATAAATAAGTTTACTCCCTCTTATTGGCAGTCTTGTTTAACCCACAGGGGCCAGACACAAAATTGGTCTATATACCCTCTGTACATAAAGAAAAGAATATACAGAGGGTATATAGACCAATTTTGTGTCTGGTGCCTGTGGTTTTACCCATTACTCCATAGCCTGATTTTAGATTTGAAGAAAGGAGGCCACTGACGGGGGCATACAATTTTCAGGACACTGTGACTTTGAGCTTGACCTCTAACCTTTTGAAAATCTTGTCTGTGCCATATCACTTCAAATATATCACTTAAAATTTTGAATGCATTATCCCACATTCAAGTGTTGCTGGAAATCATTTTCAGCTTCTATTACCTCTATTGTTAAAAATCAGTCATATCTTTTATACTATACCTGTAACCATTTAGTGTCCCGTGTCATGCAGCGCTTGTGGACATACAGATTGGGCTGGAGCCTAAAAATAGATATTTAACTTGTAAAATATCATAAAAATACAGAACGGCTTTACAGTGTTACTGCGAGAGCGCGTTTCTTGCGTTTTTGACGCAACAAAATCACTTTTGGCGCAACTAAATTCAGCAAGTGCGTTTTATGTGACGCAAGTCAATTCTGCCGACTAACTGAAACTAAAAATGTTAAAATCGGCATATTCATTGAAAGCACGCTGCCGAAGCCGAAGTAAATACATAATTATGAATTCCATGTTGTATGCATGTCGGTTACGAAATTGACAGAGTCCGTTAACGGCCATTTTGGTTGTTTTGACGGGTGCATTGTGGGTATAAGAGTTCAGTTTGATTGGCATATAAAGTCACTCGAGTAATTAAAAATCGACAGTTGAAAAGGGCGAAATATATTAAAACTACACAGATTCCGTGTTTAGTATTTATTTAAATCCTCATATTTAGACTTATTGGTTTGCATATGCTTTTAAATTGTTTCCTTTGAAAATGATTTAAACTTCCGTAGTTCCGCTTATCGCCAGAACCGGTCGCCATTGTTGTTTGTTAAATGAACTCGCTTTGCCAAAAGTGTTTTGATCGTACAGGCTCGCATCATCTGCTAAAATGCAGACTATTTTACTTCATTCTTTATCTCTTCAGCGCCCAAACAAGAGAATAAAATGCACATGGGTTATGTCATCTACTTTAAGGGATCAATTTATCTTCGCCTGTCTGACCAGATCTACATGTCTCACAGTCTGTCAGTTTCATTTCAACTTCTTTCTGTCGAACAATCAATTAACGATAAAAAAAAAAAAGTTCTTCATTCGTGATATTAGTAAGTGACACTTAGGGTATCGAAGTCTTCTATATTTAACAAAGTTGAAAACTGTTTTTCACAAACAAGTTGCCTGCATAAATACCTTGACCTGAAAAAATGAAAACTGTTTGCTTGTCTGAAGTAATAGTGAAATGCACTGAACGTACTTCACTGAATGACTGATGAGGTGTTATAGAAATAGAAATTCTTCTATATAGTTCGATCATTTGTCTCTCAATTATATTAATTGTGAAATAAAGACACTGAACAACACAATAAGTATTTTATTCAATATCTATCTATATAAATGTCAAAAAAGTTCAAACAATCCTGTGACCCCCAAAATTTCCAAATGACCCCCACTTTTTCACCAAGGGGGTCAAGAATGACCCTCTAAAATTTCAGTGCTGCAGTAACACTGGCTTTATTACACTGCCAGAGGTGTTTCTATGAGATAAATCATGTTATTGCATGCTTTTAACTTGCTTTAGCTTTAGTTTCTTCTAAGCTTTTATGCATCAATATTCTTTTTATGCCCGAAAAGCTTAGCTCAGGGCACATGCAGTGATAGAACTGAATATGTGTGTTTGTGCCAGTCCGTCGGCCACTTTGTCAATCAGAATGCGTTTAAAATATCTTTAAAATTAATGTGAGGTTGCATTACAACATCATCCCCATTAGGATCAGGTATTGTTCTGAAACCAAAGTGTGACAATCTGACAGCAAAAAACATGATGTCTCCCTACTAAAGTGGAGGAGACAATTATTATTTCTTATGCTTCTTGGCCCGAGCATTGTTAGGGTTCAATAGCACATTATTAATATCCTGTGTTGATTCAGGTTCAACACCCAAAAGAGGCAGAAAGAGGAAGACAGATGAAGCAGGGACACTGACCAACTTCTTCAAGGTAGGTGTACATTATACATTTATCTTACACTAAATCATAGCTCCATATACATGTAATAGGGAGTAAAAGACCAACCATAAATGCATAAAACTTGCTCAGAATGTACAATGCACTAAAATAGATCAATTTGGGTAAAAAATTGGGTCAGTAGGTCAAATCACAGAAAAAGCTTCAGAATATACTAGGGTCCACATTTTTGGCTGTAATTTCATGAGACCAGCTGAGAATAATCATCTTGACAATATCTTTGTTATTTCGAATTAATCAAAGAGATGGTTTGTGAACACTTTACAGATTAGATAATAAGTATCGTCTCGGTAGTAGAACGATTACGCCTTTCATGACTTAGTTATAATCATACTGGCAGACTCCTGTATGCCCTCAACAACCTCATTGAAAACTACATTACCTGTACAGGGCTGCCTTAAGTTGATCATGAAAGCCCCTGAAGATATCCAAATTTTCTATTTTTCAAGCGGGATTTTACGCCATATTCGGGACCACTGAAAGCAGGTTAAAAGTCAAGCTGAAAGCACATTCTGCTTTATTTTCAGCCTGCTTTAAGCTACCATCTGTAAGGATAAAATCTTGAGATTTTGGTAAAATCCAGAGAAATGGTAGCCCTTTTGTACTGTCAATAGAACTTGGCAATCCTCTGTGATGCCTTGTAATCATAGTCTTACTGCGATACTGTTGTATTTGCTTTCAGCCTGCAGGCAAGAACAGAAAGACAGAGTCCGAGACCTCTGAAATGGAAACAATAAACAGTAAAACGGATAGGTCAAAGTCACACCCAAATATGGTAAGTACAGTTCTGTTAGGTACTTGGACTTCAGAGCCGTGGAAAGTGGCTTTTAATTAACCCATTTGTGCCTAGCGTCCCATAAAAGGGACAAAGCGAAACATTGTAGACTCTGATCAGATGCCACATAATGTGACGTCTGATCAGTCTACACTGTTTGTTGATAGGAATTTCAATATAAAACAACAAAAACAAAAATTTAGTCCAGGAAACCCAAATAGGGACCAATGCAGTATATCAGCATGGTATGACCACCCACTTGGCAAAATGGTACCTGGTTAAAAAAATACATCTTTTCTTTATATATGTACCAAAGCCTCTGCAGTGACTTCTGGAAGCGGGGGCTATATTGGAATCACGCATGCCAGTCCGTACAATCTGTTTAAATTGATTTTAAATGACATCTTCTCTGAAATGGCAACCAAAAGAATTTTTTTGTGAAAAAAAAATACTGTGCCAAAAAGTAGGGCCTAGAACTTTCATAATTGGTACGTAGCATAACAGAGTGGACTTTAACAAAGATTGTTCAAATTATGCCCCTGATGTCTATAATGGCTGTGTCCTATGTGTTCACAGTTTTACAATGTCTTAATAAGTTATATAGTGAAATATTCAGACATCCGTGAAACTAATGTGGCCTTAGCACTTATATATTTGGCATGATGTAACTTCTAGAGATCCTATACCAATATTGTTGAAATGGTTCCAGTCTGTTGCATTTCTAGGTCACAAGAGTAAAAATAGATTTTTAACTCACCTGTCAGATTTCTTCAAATACAAGTCATCCAATTGAAATAGTGGTTGAATTAAAAAAGAAATTATGTCAAAACTGCTGATACGGAAAATAATTTTACACTAATGTCTACCTTTAATGATAGATCTAGTTTACACTGCTTTCTATTAACCCAAATTACAGAAGAAAACAGAGGAGGAGAGTGCAGTGAAGTTAGAGGCAGTTCGAGACGCGACGGGGAAGGTGATAAAGCCAGCTCTACTAACTGGAGGAACACTGAGACCCTACCAAGTGGAAGGCTTCAACTGGCTTAGGGTGGGTAGTGTTATATGCAGTTAATACATAGCAATAGGTCACTTTATTAGGTTGGCACATGTGGATAGTGGCCAGACTCTATTACTTAATAAAAACTAAGGCTAATTCATTGTAGAAAGGACAGCTCAGTTAAGTTACAGTAAAACAGAAAGCTCCTGAAGGAGCTTTGTTTTACTATCATCTTATTTTAAGCAGTCACCTATTGTAAACACCTAATACTTAGTGTTAGGGCCACAAGGGAGATTAGTTTAACTGTATTTAGCACAAGGGCTTTTTGCCGTAGCGTGAATTGATTTTTATGCCATATCCAGGAAAGTATATATTTCTGTTGCTAACACAATACATTATACAGTAAAACCTCTCTATTACGACCACCAATACAAAGGCTAATAGATAGTATAAAAGACAGGTGACAGCTTAAAGCAAGGTGACAGTAATAAAAAAAGCTCCTAAAGGAGCTTTTTGTTTTACTGCCATCTTGCTGAAAGCAGCCACCTGCTGTTAACCTAATAATTAACACAATCTAGTGATCGTGATAGAGAGGTTTTACTTAATGTGTAAATTCTTGTTATTGTTGCAGTTATTGTTTGAGAATGGTGTTAATGGTATCCTGGCTGATGAGATGGGTTTGGGTAAGACAATACAGTGTATAGCAGCTGTGTCAGAGTTCATAGACATGAGCTGTCCTGGACCATTCCTAGTTGTAGCCCCACTCTCAACTCTGCCGAACTGGAAGAGTGAATTCCAGAAATTTGCACCAAAGGTATGCTTTGGCGTTTTTGCATTCCTTCCATTTTCCTTGACTGATACATCGTGTTTCAATTTTTGTACCACCCTGATGAAGGCCTTTGTAAGGCTGAAACGTTGGTGAATAAAAAACAGTCAACACAATACTACTTGATCGTGTCTTGTACTCCTTTGGTGTTTTATTAGCTCACCTGAGCCAAAGGCTCAAGGTGAGCTATTGTGACCGCTCACCGTCCGTAGTACGTCTGTCCATCTGTCTGTCTGTCCGTTCACATTTACTTCAAACGACATCTCCTCTGAACCCGCTGATTGTAGGGCGGATTCAAACTGCTCATGATGTTCCTTGGATGCTTCTCTACAGAAGTTGTTCAAATGAAAGAGAAAAAGCAAAAACTCTGCTTGAAAAAGCAAAAAAGCAAAAAACTTTAAAAAATCTTCTTGCTAAAAACTACTAGGCCTTAAGCTTTGATATTTTTACAGTAGAATCTCCTGGTCGATCCCTCTATAGTTTGTTAAAATGAAATCCCTAGGGTCACACTTGACGCCACCCTGCGCAGTTTAAGTGCTGCTCTAGGCAGGTTTCACAGTATTTTTGATGAAGCAGAACGAGTTACTCTTAATATACTAAGGGCAAATAGCCAATATTTGCAAACATTTTGGATCCAGATCAGATGCAACATAATCATAATGCTACATCTAATCTGGATCCAACCTATTTGCCACTCATTTACCAACTTAACATTTTCTAAATTGTTTTTTTGTACACTTTTCACATACAGTAGGTTTTAAGCAGACATCATTTCAGTCTGGTAAGGGTAAGCCCCAGAGCTCTAGCCACTGAGGTCAAATATTATGCAACTGGTAGGGAGTATCACAGAACTGGTCATGATCAGCTGAACATGTTGTCTGCTAAAGTTTAGATATGGTTCAGTCTGCTTCATACTTAGAGAAACAGGATCTGGAAGTGATCCACTGACAGTTATGTAATTATGTCTTATGCCATATTTATACATATGTTTAATATTGGTTTTGTCAGAGTTATTTGTATGTCTTTTCATTTTTTCTTGTCCAGGATTCAACCCTTTCCCCCCATATACTGACGTTTGTTAACCCATTACCCCATAAATGTGCATTTTTAGGCCTTTGATTTATTCTTCTACTTAAGAAAATAATTCCACTTTAAACAGTCATGAAAATGTAAGATGCGAAAGTAAAGCAAAGTGTGCATTAACCCTTAGCCCGCTAAATAAATTGTCGTCTGCTATATTTCTCGTCTGCTTCAAGTTTCAAAGTGCTTCAAAGTTGCTCAAAATTGCTGAAAATGTTGTCCGAGTGTCAAACAGCTTGGCTCCGGATGAGACGCCGAGTTACTCGGCACGCCGAGTTACTCGGCGTCTAATCCGGATCCAAGCTGTTTGCATATAAAGCTATAGTCGTGAGTGGCAGGCTAAGGGTTAAGACACATTCTGCTTTACTTTCAACCTGCTTTAGGTGGCCACCTATTTTCAAAACTAGAAACATGCTATGGGGTAATGGGTAAAATGAAATTGCCTATTTGGAAAGAGCCTGATGAGAGGAAGTGCCATTTGCAAAGGCCATAACTCTGACATCATTGTTTTTTGAGTTATTTCCCTTTGTGATATTTTCTTGTCAAGAAGACAACTTCAGTTCTACTGATGGTATTGTAATGAAATTTTATGTATGGAAAGAAACTGATGAGAGAAAATGCCATGCACAAGGGCAGCAATATTTAGTTTTTCCCCTTTGTCATATTTTATTGTCAGGAAAATAATTCCAGTTCTGCTGACGCTAGTGAAATAATTATCATTTATTGGAAATGGAAATAGCTTGATAAGAGGATGTGTCATGGATAAGGGTCATAAGCTTGGCAACAAAATTCACTTTTGTCATGTTTTCTTGTCTGGAAGATAACTCCATTTATAGTTATATTAAAATGTTGTCTTGCCCAGTCAACTTAGGTACAAACTTCAATGTCCTCAGGTGAGCGAATTTAGGGCCATGGCCCTCTTGTTATTATTTGACTGATACATGTACAGACTGACATAAAAAAAACATGTATAGTGTTCAAAGTTAGTCGAATTAGACAAGTTAAAAGTGTTCATTTGAATTCAATATCATAGAATCGATATTGTTTATTGTTTTATTATACGCCCGTCATCGACGGTCGTATTATGGTATACCCAGTGCTGTACGTCCGTCCGTTAACTTTTCTTGTTAGCGCTCACTCACCTTCATTTATTTACCTATTTTGATTAAACTTCCTACAAATATTCCATACCACAATAGCTCGGACGAGTTCGCGTTTCAGACGTTGGCGGCTATTTTTAGCAGAGTTATGCCCCTTTATTGTCAAAAATGGGCATTTTTTTAGCTCACCTGAGCCTTTGCTCAAGGTGAGCTATTGGGATGGCCCTGTGTCCGTCGTCGTGCGTATGTGCGTCGTCGTTAACAATTGCTTCAAATGACATCTCCTCCTATACCCCTTGACAGAATTCAACCAAACTTTACAGAAATGTTCCTTGGGTCAAGCTCTTTCAAATTTGTACAAAGAATTGAAAACAATGCAGAACTCTGGTTGCCATGGCAACCAAATTGAAAAAATAAGGAAATCTTAAAAAATCTTCTTGTCAAAAACTGCAAGGGCCAGAGCTTAGATATTTGGCACATTGCATCATCAACAGGTCCTCTATCAAGTTTGTTCAAATTAAGCCCCAGGGGTCAAAATTGGCCCCGCCCCGGGGGTCACAGTTTTTCATAGAGTTATATATTGAAATTTTCAAACGTCTTCTTCTCTGAAACCAATGTGGCCAGAGCTTTGATATTTGGCATGGAGACACTTCTAGATGTCCTTTACCAAAATTGTTCAAATGGTTGTGGTCGGTTGCATAACTAGGTCACAGGAGCTAAAAATAGATTTTTTCAATGAAAACTTAAAAAATCTTCTTGTCTGAAACTACAAGGGCCAAAGCTTAGATATTTGGCACATAGAATCGCCTACAGGTTCTCTATCAAGTTTGCTCAAATTATGCCCCTGGGGTCAAAATTGGCCCGGCCCCGGGGGTCACGGTTTTACATAGAGTTATATAGTGAAATTTTCATAGGTCTTCTTCTCTGAAACTAATATGGCCAGAGCTTTGATATTTGGCATAGTGACACTTCTAGATGTCCTATACCGAAATTGTACAAATGGTTCTGGTCCGTTGCATAACTAGGTCACAGGAGCTAAAAATAGATTTTTTCAGTGAAAACTTAAAAAATCTTCTTGTCTAAAACTACAAGGGCCAGAGCTTAGATATATGGCTAATATCATCGCCTACAGGTCCTCTATTAAGTTTGTTCAAATTATGCCCCTAGGGTCAAAATTGGCCCCGCCCCGGGGGTCACTGTTTTACATAGAGTTATATAGTGAAATTTTCAAACATCTTCTTCTCTGAAACTAATATGGCCAGAGCTTTTATATTCTGTATGGTGACACTTTTAAATATACTTTACATATTTTGTTCAAATTGTTCCGGTCTGTTTTATATCTAGGTCAGTCCTGGACATAAATCAATATCTCCATTTTTCCAATTTTTCTCAGGTGAGCGAATATGCCCCATGGGGCTCTTGTTTAAAAAAACAGAACATTTTTTTTAATTATTCAATTTATTTCAAATTTGATATGGTGATACAATGAATGAAGTTACCTAACATATATTACGGGTTTTTGGTTTGACTTCGTATTTTCAGAGTTATGCCCCTTTACACAATTTTTTTAACAATATATTGTTTCCTGATAATAATTTTACTTACATTTTGTCTATTGTAACCAAATTTCATATTTATCTTTCTCATCATGCAGGGTAGCACCTGTGCATTTTGGTTCCTGTTAAATTATTTTTCTATGAGTTATGCCCCTTTACATCCTGAAAATTTAAAATAAGCCACACTTGGTCCGTTAACTTTTCTTCTTAGCGCTCTCTCACCTTCATTTATTGACCGATTTTGATTAAACTTCCTACAAATATTCCATACCACAATAGTTCAGACGAGTTCGCGTTTCAGACGTTACTATTTTTGGCAGAGTTATGCCCCTTTATTGTCAAAAATGGGCATTTTTAAAAAAAAAAACATAACTTTTTTATTTTTGATTCAATTGATTTCAAATTTGATATGGTGATACAATGAATGAAGTGACTTAAGGGTGTATCAATGTCATGAGCCATTTTTTTCAAAGTATTAAACTTTTTTTCTATCATTGTTTTTTTGAAAGAGCTATTTATGATGAATGAAATAATGAAAAAAACTATACATGGTGGTGTCCTTTTTTTTGAGCTACATCGATTTGAAAAAGGTATGTCAAATTTGGATTTTTTTTTTTCAAATTTTACCCATTCAGAGTACAAGTTTCAGTAAAATCTATTTCAAAACAAAACAAAAATGTTAATTTGGGTTTTCTTTATTTATATCATGTCTATGGTGGTATGTTCACAAATATAAACCAAATTTAGACAAGCAGGCACCAGGTTTGAACAATATGGATCCTTGAATATCAAAGATATGCTTGATATAGGGCATGATTTTATTAGATTTTTTTATTTTATGAAAAAAAGTAAAAAAGTTTGAAAATGAAATAGTTCTAGTATTTAACTTTTTCTTATATTCTACCAGATGAAAGCCCATACTAAGGCAGTTCAAAATATGAAAAGAAATTGAAAGGTCAGTGTTGAAAATTTTGAGTTATTAAAGTAAAAAGAGTTATCACCCCTTACAAAATTTACAAAAAAGTACCATATCGATGATATTTAGAGCTTTATAAATTTCACATTTGGTGCCTTATTTTTCTTAAATTAGTGTTTGTATGAAGAAATACTACCATAGATAGGAAATAAATAACACAAACCCAAATTATCATATTTGTTTTCATTTAAAATGGGTTTTATTGAAGCGGGCTGTTTGAAAAGGACAAAATAAGAGGAAGTGGGTGGGGTAAATTTTACATGGCCGTAGAGCCAACTGTTGTTCACCAAAATGTACACTTTTTCTATTTTTTCATTCATCTTAAATAGCTCTTCAATACAAAACCATCATAGAGTGTTTTCATATACTTTGAAAAGTTCCCAAAGTCATGACATTGATACACCCTTAATATATATTACGGGTTTTTGGTTTGACTCTGTATTTTCAGAGTTATGCCCCTTCACACAATTTTTTTAACAATATATTGTTTCTTGATAATAATTTTACTTACATTTTGTCTATTGTAACCAAATTTCATATTTAGCTTTCTCATCATACAGGGAAGGCACCTGTGAATTTTGGTTCCTGTTAAATTTCAGACGTTGGCGACTATTTTTAGCAGAGTTATGCCCCCTTTATTGTCAAAAATGGGCATTTTAAAAAAAAAACAGAACTTTTTTCTTGACTATCGCAATACTATCGGGATAGTACTTGAGCTATCGCAATACTACAGCATAGTCTTTTTGAGATCGATAGTCGGGCCTACACTCCGGACGACTTTTTCCAGTCGGCCTGAGTCTGGACGACTTTGACACCCGCCGGCCGTGACGGGCGTATTTTGCCGCACTGCGGTGCTCTTGTTTTATTTATTGTACTTGTGTATATAATTTCAATGGCAATAACAATAAAGAGTTTATTACTTATATGTGAAAGTGTTACTGTGGATTGGAGTTTGGGCAAAGATCATTTTAACAGAAGTTATGTCATATTTTCGTGCATAGAATATATTGTGAAAAATCTTGTGCAGCCTATTATTCCAACACCATTAGAGGAACAAGCTTCAAACTTTTACATTTACATGTATGTGAAGATGTTCCTTTTTGTGTCCAATTGGGCATGTGGCCATTTTAAGGGTTAACTCGTGAATCAAATTTTAGTTTCTGATTGAATATTGAATGACTTTTACAGATACCAACACTTTTCTACCATGGTAGTAAAGATGAACGGGCACGCCTGCGTAAGAAGATTTACAAGAGACACAATGTTCTGCCAGACAGACAGATCCAGCCTGTAGTACTGACATCCTACGAGATTGCAATGAGAGATCAACCACACCTTAAAAACTGTAACTGGAACTACCTCATAGTAGATGAAGGGCACAGGCTAAAGAACAGGAACTGTCGCCTCATCAGGTCAGAAAACTACTAACACAACTACTAACACTGAAAACAACAATAGTCTTGTATTCCTTTGATTGTGCCCGTAAGGACCCCAGATAAGTACCCAAGTGCACTCCTGGTGAAAAACACAAAGGGTGCAGCCTGGAGAAAACACTGTTGGTGTTG
This sequence comes from Gari tellinella, assembly GCA_922989275.2. Taxonomy (NCBI): domain Eukaryota; kingdom Metazoa; phylum Mollusca; class Bivalvia; order Cardiida; family Psammobiidae; genus Gari; species Gari tellinella. The sequence continues at coordinate 56,441,904 of OV277865.1, forward strand.
GATGATTGATACTGTCAGAGTGTTATGTGTTCAGTATGCTAATGACAGGTTGTTAAATCCATTACCCAGCTGAACTAAACAAGGTTGTACTTAACCAATTACCCACAGCCTGTTGCCAGTTTTGAAGACCGATAAATACTGAAAGCAGGTTGAAAGTAAAACAGAATGTATTGTTAGACACATTCTGCTTTTCTTTCAGCCTGCTTTAAATTAGCGACAATCTGCTAGAATATAGAAAATATTACTTATGATGCATATAATTTATTGATGACTTACAATTGGAACTATTTTCTTTAGTGGAGAAATAAATTACAGACGTAAAAAGTGGGTATTTATGGTGAAATGGGTAGTGGGAATAGATTACTGTGTTTTGCATGTTTCATGTATTCTTTGTTTCTAGGGAGTTGAAACAGTACAAGAATGCTCACCGCCTGCTACTGACCGGCACACCCCTACAGAACAACCTCTGTGAGCTCTGGTCCCTCCTCAACTTCTTACTACCAGAGATATTTGATGATATGAGCAGGTAAGCTTTATGTACAAACTACAGTAAAACTTCTCTATTATGGCCACAATATTGTGTTAATTATTAGCTTCATGACAGGTGACTGCTTAAAGCAAAGTGACAGTAAAACTTACTGTAACCTTGCTTTAAGCTGTCGCCTGTTTATATACAATCAATAAGCTTTCATTTTAGTGGTCATAATAGATAGGATTTACTCAATTTTTATCCCCTACAATTAAGTTTGGGGTGGGGGATGTATTTTGAAATGACTCAGTCTGTCCGTCCATTCTACGGATTTTTTTCAGGAGTTTTACTTTTTCTTTCTTCAATTGAACTTCTTAAATTGTGCAGTATTGTTGATCACCATCTGAATTTATGCACCTGCAATTAAGATTTGATTATTTGTCAATTCATCCCTTTGTAAATTTAACAAATGAAATTTAGTCAAGATCTTAACTCTGTAGAATAGTACAAAGGATTAAAAAACAAAAATTGGATTGAAATGTAAGGGTTATACTTCGTACAAATAAATATTTCTTCAATTATTTCTTCATATATTTGTAAACTGCAATTAAATCTTAGCCCATAGCAGGGTTTTCATTATTAACCTTGGCGGCCGAAATGGCCGCTTGAAATGACATTTTGGCCGGTTGAAATTTGCAAAGGTGTGAAAATTCGATCGTAGTTTTCTCGTTATTAAATGTAGTAGACGTTTTCTTTATTCCGGCATTTTTCGGTATTCAATCTTTCAATTTCACACGACAAGAAAATCATTACTGTGCATGATTTAAACATAATCTATATAATCTGAATCGTATTGTTTAAGGCCATATCACGTTGAAAACACCGGTTCTCGTCTGATCACCGAAGTTAAGCAACGTCGAGCCCGGTTAATACTTGGATGGGTGACCGGGTGTCGTAGACTTTAAAATAAAAAAAACCCGCTCCCCCGCAATAGTTAAGTCTTAACAGATAACGTTAACTCGGGTGAGACGTTAAAACGAATAAAGCAAGCAAGCTATCATCGTTATGGAGAACCTATGCACTATTTCGATTCGCAGACACCACGAATTACGACTGTCGTTATTCATGCGTGCAGACACACACTCGCGACTTTTCGTCTTCATAATTTATGCTCGGAGAGTCTCTGAATTCGGCGGTTAGTTACGATCAATATCATACAACGTCTCCGAATAGAGTATCGTGAATTTCTGTAGTCAACTTGCGAGCATTGCCCCGCCCACAAATTTCGATGCAAAATGAAAACTAGATAGGACAAGTTTAGAACTGTGCCTTATGAAATCAAAATCGATCAAGCCTATTTATTCCATTATCACGTAGATCTATTTGTTTGAAATAGAATGGTTATAGATTCTCCCAAAATGTCGCTGTGTTGGTAACTTCAAAGTTAGCGTGAATGATTTTGTTAGCTTGTCATCTGTTTTCCATCAATCGTGCACATACATTTTGTCATCGGTTTTCGCGAATTAACGATAGCAGCATTTTTCAACAGAAATAATATTCTACTGAAAGTTAAGTATCCCCAACCAATAAGATAGAAAATATAGCATAGGAAATAACATAGATAATTCGATTTTATGATAAAAGGTGGTTTATTTAAGCATTTTAGTCATGCTGTAAATCCTTGATTAAGCAAAGCACAGTTTCTTTTCTAAATTGTGATAGAACTTAATCTAGCAGATAGAAATGAAGATATAAAGTCAAAACATTTAACAGGAAATACAAATTTACAAATACATTCAGGATTACTGTACAAAAACTTCAAAAAGTATCTACATATAGGAAAATAGTGAAGACCAAGATTTGAGAACTCTTATTCATAAAAGCTCTCTGATCTAGTACTTCTTCAAATTATCATAAAATCATAATGCTAACATAATTACGTGGCAAGTTGGCAACATATAAAGTAAACACACATATTTTTTAAATATAATATTGTTTACTTCAAATTATTATCTAATGCTCATTTATAGATTATAACATCAGAAAGCAAGTAAACCAATGTAGGTAATGTGTCTTTCTATATTTTTCTGTCAAACCCTTTCATCTATAAGAATTAAGATGTATAGTTTTTAGTAAACAAAATAACATATCAGTAATTCTGTACTCCTTGTATCTACCGTTTTGATATAGATTCTAGCAAGTTCTTGTCATAAAGAAATTTAAATAGATTAATAAAAACAAAAGTTTTAGTAAGCTGTTTATCTTTAGTACACCATTGAAATAATGCTTAAAGTGGCTCGGGGAACACCATTTATATATGAAAACTTCAAAAAAATTCGACATACGGAAGGGGGTAACACAATAATAAAAAAACACTTTATTGCTGTATCTCAATAACAAGTCTTCAAACACCCTCAGAATGACCCAGAATTACAGGGAATGAAAAGTTGAATTCCAAATTTTTCCGGAACCCAGCGTAAGAATGAATTTACTCATCACTAGGATTAAATGTGACTTTGACATGTGAAATTCTTAAACAATTATTATTATACATTTGACTCTGAAACAAATACCAAATTTTTGTATTTAACACTTTATTGCCTTAAAATATATCTCAATTACAAGTATTCAAACACCCTCAGAATGACCCAGAAATGCAGGAAATGACACGATTGATTCCCCCCTAGGCCTCTTGGATCGCATCTTTGGCCTCTTGACCCAAAACAAAATGAAAACCCTGCATAGACAGTTTATAGTTTTGAAGACAGGCTGCCCACTTCAAGCAAGCTGAAAGTAAAGCATTCTCTTTTACTTTCATTCAGCTTTAAGAAATGATCTGCTAGGATATAGAAAATATTTCTTATGGTACATATCTATAGCTATAAAATGGAACTTTTTACGTCAGTAGAGGAATGAAGTCGTATTTATGGAGTAATGGGTTGAAAGAGGAATCACTGATTTGACATGTAATTCAAATAAACATATGCTTGATAAGATTGTAAATTCTTTGACTCTGAATAAACAGTACATCTGAAAACTGAACAGTCAGGTTGGTTTGGAGAGTGCCCGATTTTCACAGATTCTACCATACAGTAAAACCTCTCTATAACAGTCACCAAATTATGTTAATTAACAAGTGTTTAAGGCAGGTGACTGCTTAAAGCAAGGTGGACATAAAACAGAAAGCTCCTTTAGGAGCTTTTTGTTTTACGTTTACCTTGCTTCAAGCTTTCACCTGTATATATACAGTTAAACCTCGATGTATCGAACTTCAAGGGACTGTGAAAAAAACTTCTAAACATCGGGGCTTCGAATCATAAATGGGTTGTGATTTGAGTATTGAATTTCAATGCATATAAGATCTATAAGAACTATCGTTCCCGGCGTGTAATGTTTTCACGTCTATGTGTACTTTTTGGCATATTGAAATAAAACATAAATCCGACGTGTTCTTTATCATTTATAAAAACAACGACATAAATAACAAAATACAATACATGTGTGCAAAGGTAGGAGAATTCATAGTTATACGCATTAAAACATAAAAAAAAAACCTACATGTATCTTACTTTCAACTTAGATGCTGTCAATTACACCAAGATGCGAAACTACGGTGAAAATGCCGAAAATCGTACTATGTACAGTGTAACTGTCAATCAATTTAGCTTCTAGATTGAAATAAACATTTGATTAAATAATAATGATTTTAAAGATTAATTTTCGACTTCGAGGTTGTCAAGATTGCAGGTGCATAAATAAGAACATACAGTAATATCGTTATCGATATCTTAACAGAGTTGTCGTTCGTTGTGAGATGGATCTGCCCAGCTATCCCCACGGATTGGTTACCTGGTCTTTCACCGGACAGACCATGATCGGAGCGTATCTACCATGTTGTGGCTCTGATAATAGAATGCCGGCCACTGGTTTATCAGCATTATTAAACTTCTCACAAAGTTTGGCTTGTTTCGTTAATTGTCGGTCCAAAACAGTCCTTGCGGTTTATTTACTCATTTGGATAAATTGGTGTCATCAAGCCTTTAAATATGGCGGCGTTGTCAATATCAGTAACGAAAACTGTGAAACAATTAAATGACAAACTTACACAATTATTACTGATAACACAGATTGTGCACGCAGAATTAAAAGAGCACCCCAGCGTGTTTTCACGCGAAGGTGTGAAAAATTAGCATCAGTCTAGCGAGTCATGTAATCCGTTGATCCATGTTAGTTGACAGGTAATCGATGTTCGATACATTTGTGGTATTTTATGTTGGATTTATATGAAAAGGACTGGGAAAAAAACTTCGATACAACGGGGAATTCGATACACATAACTTCGATTCATGGATGTGTTTTTACAAGGAATATATAGTGGAAAAGATCGGGACTTCAAAAAAACTTCGACACAACGGGGTATTCGATTTATCGAAGTTTGATACATAGAGGTTTAACTGTATTATGAAATCAATTACGACCTGTTTTAGTGGCTGTAATGGGGCGGTTTCACTGTACTGCACATTGGTGCTAGCAAAACTTATCCAGCTTCTTGTCAATAAGAATTCTCACTTCAATGAATTTAGTCAGATCCCTAGTGTGGTCTTTTAAATCAGGTTTGAATACTTTGATGAAATGTTTTCAGTTTTGAGACGTGGTTTGATGTTGAGGTTATTTCTGACGAGGCTGCTGATGAGGCGATTATCAGAGAGGAGAAGAAGAAAAACATCCTGGGAATGTTGCATCAGGTATGTGACCAACATAACAACAATCTGCACATAGTAATAATAAACAGTCTCACCCGCTCAACCAGAGCTTCAGATAAGGGGAGTATTTCAAAACCTAAAATCTTTATTTCTGCATTAAACCCTATGGTATCATTACTCGTTAGAATCGTCTCGAAGAGACAATTCTAATGAGTAGTACATGTAACACCATAGGATTTGGTGCTAAAATGAGTGATCAATTGTTGGAATTATTCAGTTTACTCCTTCTTATCTGGAGCCCTGCAACTTTAGTTTATCAGGGCTCAAGATTGAACAAGACTGATATTTTCTCACTCATTTCAGCACCAAATCCCATGGAGACGTTTCTAATGAGTACTGACACCATAGACTTTACTGCAGAAAGAAAGATTTAAGCTTTGGAAATACATGTACTCCCCTTATCTGGAATAATTCACCTGCACTTAAAACCTATTTCTGACAGTTCTTGGAAATCTTTTATAATAGCTTAGTCAATTGGGATCTTGTTTTGAAATATTACCAATTGCTCCAATTGCAAAAAAAAACAAAAACTGTAAATTTGTAACAATATGGCATGTATGAATAAAACCTTTAATATCTCTTGAATTTTGTTTGACAAAATGTTTGTATGTACTATTGTTAATGAAACAGAATGCAGTGTGTACTAGGGAGTACCTGCATCAGTTGTAGATTAGTTAACCAATTACCCCATCGCTTGTTTCTAAATTTGAAGACGGGTGCCTACTTAAAGCAGGTTGAAAGCAAAGCGAAATATGCCTGCATTCTGGGTGGGTTTTTTTTCTCAGCCTTCTTTAACCCTTTCCCTTATCAGAGCTCCAGATAAGGTTCGTTTTATCGTTTTAACGAATTGATTTTACAGAAAAACGAATTGAAATTCAAAATCCATCGTTTTAAAACGAATTGCCAAAAGCGTAAACGAATTGCGATCAATCTCCCGTTCGCTTTGAAATCCGCCGCAGAACCGAGAATTTCTGATACTTGCCGCATTGTAGAACTTCGTACTGGTACCCAGCCGTTATATTTTTGCTTGCCGCTGGACCACAGCAACTAAATGGTTTCCGAATGTATAGCATTACTATAAGGCCGGGTAACAGCCAACACGCACCTGTTTTCGATTTCCGGTAAAAAATGTCATCTGCTCGCTGCGGCCGAGGACACAAAAAACTCTCAAATACAACCTCCCCAAGCATTCTCTGGTTTGTTTCTCGACAAGAACCGACTTCTGCATCAACTGTCAGTAAGATATTGGCCGATTTAATATCGGACGCTGTAAATGAAGGTAAAAAAAAAGTCCGAGAAAGTAAAGCATACAGGTACTGGATGGAAGAACGAGTACCCGTGGTTCGTTATCGAAGGTATCCGTGTCAAAATACGTCTGAAGTGTAAATGAGTAAATATTGGATGATACCAAGTTGTAAATAAACAATAGTATGTTCAGTTAAAACTTTAATAAATAATTTGACACTGAAAAGTTGTGTGAAATTTGAAAGGCAGACAGCCACAGAGTTTACAGATAAAGAAAAGGATAGTTAATTTAAGATTTTAAGTAAATTATGTCATTTAGATAAAAAACTAATTGAAATGATATAAATTCTGAAAAAAACTAATTGCGACAAAAATCTTGTAGTTTAAACTAATTAACGCAAAATCTTATCTGGAGCTCTGCCTTATAGAAACTTCTTTTAGCGCATTCTGTTTATTCCTCCGCTAAAGAAAATAGTTCTAATTTATACAATTATGAATATGTATCATAAGAAATATTTTCTTTATTCTAGAGGGTGGTAGTTTAAAGCAGGTTAAAAGTAAAGCAGAATGCGCCTTAAGGCGCATTCTACTTTACTTTCAACCTGCTTTGAATAGTCGCCTATTTTCAAAACTAAAAACAGGCTATTGCGTAAGTGGTAATGCTACTATCTACTAGAGTATACACATTCATATCTGTATGAAGTGGAACTATTTACTTCAGTTGAGGAATACATTACAGGCTTAAAAAGGACATATTTATGGGTTAAGGATTTACACATGTTTGACAATGTTTCCCCCAGATTCTTACACCCTTCATGCTGAGACGTGTGAAGACAGATGTTGACTTGGAGATTCCACCCAAGAAGGAGATTATGGTGTTTGCCCCATTGAGCGAGTGCCAAGAGGAGTTTTATAAGACCACTGTCGACAGAACGATTCTGAGAAAACTGGCAGAGAAAAACAAGGTAAGACATGCCTTCATATTACTTGCAGAGCAGAGATAAGGGGGATTTCTTAAAGGCAGTATGTAAGCCAAAATAGCGCATTTTTTAAACCTGAATATTCAGGCAGATACGTAATCTAAACATATAAAAAGAAGTAATCCGCGATGATTATGGAGGCAATAAATCTGACAAACACATAAATTTGGTGGAAAAAAGTGGACTTTTAAATCGGTTTGTTGACATCCGATCAACGACAGATTTTCCGAGTTCGTTCGGCTTGCGCTCGGTAAAGATGTTTTCATAGCTCATTATTAGTGTTTTCTTCTGACTTGACATAGTTATTTTTAGATTGGAACATTCTAAAACTTTAAAAGGGATGAGTATTCCCTACATCCAGCAAGAAAATTGAAAGCTGTATTTATTGTGCGCAGTATACAGTAGAGAATACATTTTTCTTTCCCGTTTAAACACAAACGCAATGCACGTAAATGTGGAAATTTACTTTTAGAAGTTTTAACTATTATTTTTTAATCTGAGTAGCAAATAGGTTGGAGCCTGATCAAATGCCAGGTTACCCGGCGTCTGACCTGGCTCCAATCTGTTTGCAATGGAAATAATAGTTTTGTATACAAATGCGTTTATTGGGAGAGAATAAAATATCAGTAAAGTTAGCGCAGCGGTCTCGTGCTGCACGGGAACCATACTTATCTCAAGTAGGAAAGTGTACGATGGTGTAGTCGATGTTACCTTGCTTACAGTGGAGAAAATGTTATAATATTCTTTCCCAATAAACGCGTTAACGCTAAAACCATGATTTCAATTGCGAAACAGTTTGGAGCAGATCAGACGCCGGGTATCCGGGCGTCTGATCACACACCAAACTGTTTGCCGCTCAGACTAACATGAATGGTCAGAATTGTCTAAAGGTTTACATTTATGGGTATTATTGCAATGCGTTTCGTTTGCGTTTAAACAGGAAAGAATAACGTTTTCCCCACCGTTACCTTAATGGTTATGAACTATTCTGTTCTAAAAAATAACCCAGACAAGTCAGGCAAATCGGATCGATCTCGTGACTCTTATTCGACCTTGCGGAAACTCTCGGAAGCCAACACGAAGATTTGTTGTGTAAACAAAAAGCTTATTTTTCCAACCATCTCGATAAGAAATCGGCACATTTATGTATGGTTCTTAAAGAAAGGGGGACATGTTTCAGGCACCTGACAACGGATTTCGCTTAGTTTTAATACATAGAAAATGTTCTTATATAAGAAATTGCGCGATTTAAACATAAATTTGGGCGACATTCTGGCTTTAAACTGAAATATTTATTTTTGCATTAAACCCTATGGTGTTAATAATCATTAGATTTGTCTCATCTAGATGATTCTAATGAGTAGTTGCAAATAGGATTTGATGCTGAAATATTTGGTTTGTTTAGTGTACTACCTCTTAAATCTCAAGACCTAGGGGAGTACTTAGCAAGAATGAAATCCTGTCCCTAATAAACCCTGCTGTGGCTGCACTTACGAGTTACAATCAATTAACGATTTTGGCCAGATTACATCCATCTGTCAGTTGTTCAACTTTTTTTCCCACCTAAAAAGGGTTGTTGTATATTGGTATGGCCTTGTCGGTTCTTCCGTTTGTTCGGGCGCATAAATCAATATTTCTGTGGCCAAAATAACTACAAAATGTACTATATAAAAAATATTTCTTATGGAACATATAATGGCTATAAAGTTGAACTATTTTCTTCCGTGATGAAATATATGTGGTATTGGGTTAAAACAGGTTTTACCTATCTGTTTATGTATGGTAGAGATATTGTATGCCATGTTTACATTCTCAGAGCCCAGAGGAGCCAGTGGAGCTGACAACGACTGGGAGACCAAGGCGCTCAGTCTCTAGGAAGAGTATAGATTACAGGGCTATGTTAGAGTGTGACGAAGAGGACAGTGACGTGGAGTCATGGGTAGAGAATATGCTGGACAACAACAACAAACCATCGGCGTAAGTACTGTGGCTGGACATATCTGCTTTAACTTACCAAGGCCCTGAGTCCTCTGCATTCAAGTTAACAGTCTAGTCTTTATGAAAATGAAACTGCAGCTGTATTCTAGTGGTGGTACCCCTCTGTCTGCCCATCTGTAGGTAAACAATAGCAAATACTTCTCTTAAACTGTAACCAAACTTTGTCAGATACATACTGTTGGGTTGAGCTTAAAAAGTTGTTCAAAGAAAGCGGTAGGGGCCAATTGTCTTAAAGAAAAGTCTTCTCCTTAAAGACTGGACTGATTTATTGACATAACTAAATTAACCCTTAGCACACTAGCGCAATATCATTATCTATGCAACGCAGCATCTCATCAGGATCCAATCTGTTGGACTCACTGACCCTAGTTTGAAAAGAAAATTTGAAAATTCTTTATTTAGAACAGTAGCAGATGACAATTGTTGCAAAAAAAATACCCAACATGTAAAGAGTTAAGTACTGTAGCTCTAGTTTCATTTGGAACAGGAGTAAAAAGGAAGGAAAGCAAAAGTCTGCCCAGCTGAACATCAGCCTACGCAATGTGATGATGCAGCTGAGAAAAGTGTGTAACCATCCCTATCTGCTAGAGTACCCTCTCGATGAAGCCGGAAACTATAAGGTAAATAGTGTAATCATCCCTATCTGCTCGAGTACCCTCTCGATGAAGCCGGAAACTATAAGGTAAATAGTGTAATCATCCCTATCTGCTCGAGTACCCTCTCGATGAAGCCGGAAACTATAAGGTAAAAAGTGTAATCATCCCTATTTACTAGAGTACCCGCTGGATGAAGCCGGAAACTATAAGGTAAATAGTGTAATCCTCCCTTTCTACTAAAGTACCCTCTCGATGAAGCCGGAAACTATAAGGTAAATAGCGTAATCCTCCCTATCTGCTCGAGTACCCTCTCGATGAAGCCGGAAACTATAAGGTAAATAGTGTATCATCCCTATCTGCCCGAGTACCCTCTCGATAAAGCCGGAACTGATAAGGTAAATAATGTAATCATTTCTCAAAACAAGTGGCCATTTCTAGGGAATTAAGTAGGGCTCTAGAAATGCAGCAAATATCCAGTTATTGACAATTTTTTTCCTCCATTTGACCAATTTTGTTCTGACAGTGACAGGACAATTTCCGACCCAGAATTGTCTAATTTTGGTTTACAAATTCACTAATTCCTATATAATTCTGTGGATCTTTTGTGTCCTTGGGTAAAATAAACCCTGTCTGGGTAAGGAAATTAAAGAATTCTCAATTATAATTTATATAATGATATACAGTCGAACTACGATATCTCGAAGTCGGTTTTGTCGAACATACCCGTATTTCAAAGTTAAAACGTGGCTTTGAAATATGGGTATGTTCGACTTAGTTCGACATATGAACTGCAATAGTCTGATAGTTTGAGTTAAACGAGTATGAGATATTGAAGTTCGACTGTAGTAGGAAATCCAAAGGTATTACAGACTTGGATTGAAATCCTCAGTCTAATCCGTGCGATGATGGGCTGTTGTTTGAAACACTTATACATACCCCATTGTTGTATGTATACCATACCCCATTGTTGTATGTAGACATGGTATAATTTCAGGTGGACGAGGATCTCATACAGAAGTGTGGTAAGATGATGGTGCTCGATAAAATGTTGACAGAACTCAGGAAAAGACAACACAAGGTATCTATCCAAGTCCAATATGATTTAACCAATTACTCGGTAGAGACCAATTTGTACGCATTTGGTTAATAGGGTCATGAATGTGCATCATAAATGTTTCCTATATCCTAGTTAGCTTAAGGCAGGCTGAAAGTAAAGCAGAATGCACTTAAAGGTGCATTCTGCTTTACTTTAACCTGCTCTAAATGGTCTTCAAACCTAAAAATTGTATCTGATGCTTCTGATTAAGGGGATTGTATATGATGCTTCTAAACCAATAAATCAAACAACTTATGCTTCCGCACCAGAAAACTCAGGTTGTTTGGGCAGCTTTTTCGCCAAAAGTCAACTGGAATCGATGGGGGGAAATGCAAGAATGTTGTGAAATTTTCCTTTTAGAGAAGAGTGTTTTGGATGGGAGGTAATTCATGGTTATTTCAATTTTCAACTCTGCAGGTGCTGATTTTCTCTCAGATGACTCGCATGCTGGATATTTTGGAAGACTATCTCAACTTCAAAGGGATGACTTTCTGTCGACTGGATGGCTCAACCCCTGTGGAAGACAGACGTGTTGCCGTAAGTCAGAAAACAAAGTTAAATCATTGCAAATACCTGAATTTTAAGCAATCATTATAACACAAATCAATCCTGGGCTTAATTAGGGTCTTTAAAAGTTCACCAATCCATGAAAGACGTTTTTATGCCTTGGCATCTATAGATGCTGAGACATAGTGATTGTCCTGTCTGTCCATGCGTCGGTAACAAGGTTAACTAGATTTTACAATTTTGTCTAGCGTCAACACCACTTCCTCAAATATTAGATTATTTATACAATTGTTGCTTTGTGCAATTCCCTAACCACCAGTATCACCTATCCTTAACTTGACCTACATTTGACTTTGAGTAAATGGGTTATTTCTTGGTTAACAAGAATTTTACTGTTTCATCTTTCGTCAACACACTGACTACAATGCCTAGATACTTGTACAGTTGTTGCCTTGGACCATTGCCAATTCACCCATATTACTCAACTTCAATTTGACCTTGACCTTATTTGGACTAAAAAAAGGTTCAGAATGCCACTGGGGCATAATTGTTTACTGAATGTAGTCTTTTATCATTTAACCCAATACCCCATAGCCTGTTTCTAATTTTGAAAGATAGGTGACAACTTAAAGCATGTTGATAAATGAGCCATAGAAAACTCTAAAAGGCACAGCTCCAGACAAGGGGGGTATTTCAAAACTTTAACTTATACTTTTATTTCTGCATTAAACCCTAAGGTTTCACTACTCATTAGTATTGTCTCTTCGAGACCATTCTAATGCATAGTCACACCATAGAATTTGATGCTGAAATGAGTGAGAAAATGTTTGGAAAATGTTGGGATTTGTTCAATCTACTCCCTCTTATCTGGAGCCCAGAAAAAGAGCCATTTATTTATTAAACACAAGCTATTGAGAAAGAGGTTAACTCATTACCCATAGCCTGTTTATAGATTTGAAGACAGATGACCAATTAAAGCAAGTTGGAAGTATATCAGAATGCTCCCTAAGGTGCATTCTGATTTACTTTTGGTCCTGCTTTAAGCTAACACCTGCTAGGATGTAGAAAATAGTTCTTATGCTGCAGATTCATGACTGTATAAATTGGAACTATTTCCTTCAGTGAAGGAGTACATTAAAAGCATAAAAAGACATATTTATGGGGTATTTGGTTAAGTAATAAAGTTTTTGTGTAATGTTAATGTTGGCAGATGGACACGTTTAACAATGAGGCAGACATGTTTGTTTTCCTACTGAGTACAAAGGCAGGCGGACTAGGGATAAACCTGACTGGAGGGGACACAGTGATCATCTATGACAGTGATTGGGTAACATCATCTTATTGTACCTTATACAGTAAAACCTCTTTATTACGACCAGGCTAATTGGTTGTATAAAAGACAGATGACAGCTTAAACAAGGTGGCAGTAAAACAGAAAGCTCCTACAGGATCTTTCTGTTTTACTGTCACCTTGCTTTAAGCTGTCACCTGTCTTAAACCTTTAATACTTGACACAATTTAGTGGTCATAATAGAGGGGTTTTACTGGACATTAGAATGTCTAATTAAAATGGTGCATGACATAATGGACAACATCTTGTCTTTCACTGCCGCTTGCCACCATTGGTAAACCCTTCAGGTTTCTTTTTAGCTCACCTAGCAGAAAGTGCCAAGCAGGGTTGGCCGGTAAAAACCGGGGCGGTTTTAACCCGCCCGGTTTTAACCGGTTAAAACCGCCCCGGTCAATACTCCCTGAAGTGGTCAATACTGGTCAATACCGGTCAATACTCATTTTTTGTTAAAATAAAGCTCTTAAAGCTTCAAAAGGGTTTAATAATAGTGTAATGATGTATTACAGTCTACAGATACACAGGAAGCTATTTGAAGTGTATATATGGGGTATAGGAAGCACAAAGTGGATTTTTCAAATCTGAAAAGACCACCCTTGTCGATTGAACTGACCACATTTATTTATTGAACTGACCGCTTGTTGTCGATTGAAATGACCACTTGCGGTGGATTGAATCGACCACTCTGATCGATTAAAAAGACCACATTGATTAAAAAGACCACCTTGACCAGGTGTTTGGTGATTCCTGAAGTATTTGTTGACTTCTACAACTTGCTTTATCACCTGGTCAGGAGTAATATCCTGTCCCAGCAGATTCAGCCAGTGTGTAGAGCAACCATAAACTTCAGGTTCTGCTCCATCTTCTCATTATCTGTGACAATGCGTGACCTTGCAGCCATACTTCTCAGTAGACTCATTGATGGCTTAAAGTGTCAACTTGTATAATACAGTCGAGCACCAGTATCTCGAACGTCAGAATCTCGATTGCAATGCCTATCTCGACGATTGTCTAAAGTCCCGGAAATATTTGTTCTTATTCTAATGTAATCTTACATGCCCTATTTCGACTATGGCTAATCTCGATTGCCCCCGGTATTTCGACTATAGATTTTGGCCATATCCATTTAATTGTTCTCAATAAACACCCAGTATCTCGACGACTGTAAGTCATCATGCACTGAAACGCTCGCCAACTTTGATCGCGAGTATCGGACTGTGGAAATCACACGTAAAATCATTAACCGGAACTATCGGTAGCTTTACACGTTGGCTGAATGATTGTTAGGTGATAATTGTCGAACAAAAGTAAATTATCGCTAAAGTTTGGTCGCCGTATCCTTAAAATCAGTCTTCTTATAACCGTCATTATCGGTGTTGATTCATCTCATCAAGAGTAACGCCCCTTAATAAAACGGATGTTAAGGAAAATAGTACCGCGCAGAAGGAAGGAAAATACGAATAGTACACGAAATTCAGCGATAAACAAAACAGAGTGGTAAAAAGCTATACATAGCTTATGTTTTATTGTTATGAACTGTCCGACAAATAAATATTGAGCCAAATCGACCGAGATGTCTTGCGGAATCCAGGTCAATGTCTCATGAATATTCAATGAGGTCAAATGCATGAAATGTACACAATTGACCCACGTGTCTTTAAATTCTAAATGTAAGGATTTTTTACAAATCATGCTCATCGCAATTACTTTTTCTAAACCTTGGGTGGGTTTTTACCAGCTCTAATGAATTTCACTGTGATGTCCTTAGTAAAACGAGGTTTTCGTGAGTATTTGACAGCCGGAAGTAAACCGGTCTGTTGATGCGCAGCTCTACAGGGCGCGCAGATTTACCGTACGCGACTGTAATAAACAAAACAACCCATGTATAATTCCATGTTTGGTGTTTGCAAAAAAAACATATTACGTTCGCAGCTATTCAATATAATCTCCCTGGTCAAGTACTAAATAAAATGTGAGTTAATGATTGTCTATCTTTATTGTCCATGTTTTGTGTACAAAAAATACAGTAAACGTGTAACATCGAAATCGGCATATAACGTGTTAAAAACGTTACGGCATTTCACAAACACGCGAGAGTACATACGTACAGCGGTTTTATTGTTCACAGGCTTACTTCCTGTAAGTTTTGAATTTTTTATCAGTTTGGTTATCTCAAGCCCATGCTTATCTTGACGCTATTTCGATCGTCCCGAGACCGTCGAGATACTGAAGTTCGACTGTACCCCTGTCAGTGTACAATCACCCTGTATCAAGACATTTGATTGGTCACAATCAGATCTATGCCCCTCCCACTGCAGTGACATGGGGCAATCTAACACATGATAATCTATTTTGACAGCAATTTACAGGTGTTGCAAACTTGCAAATACTTATGATCTTCCCATGACATCAATGAATCTTCAACATTTAATTGTTGATTGACTATAGGTATATGACCTTAATGGTTAAATCTTTACTGTAATATATTCCCAAAGTGGTCAAAACTGGTCAATTGAAATTTGGAGTGGTCGATTGAGTTTTATAATGGCCAGTTCAGTTGTAAGTGAACAGTTGATTGAGTTGAAGTATTTAGTGGTTGGTTGATTATGAGTATAGCTAGCCTTTTGGTTGGTAAACTACCAAACTGATCCCAGGTGGTCAATACAGGTCGATTTTCAATTGACAAGGCCGGTCATTTCAATCAACCACTTTGTTGTCCTGGTTTTATCTAAATATTTACAAAATGTAATTCTAATTCAATATTTAGATTAAATCATTGCTATTATGATCATTTAATTCCCAGTATGCTCATCATTTTATAAGTAGTCTGATTGAATTGACCACATCAAATGGTAACCCGGCAAAAGACCACTTGTGGTCATTAAAGAAAAACTTTGAAAAACAACATCAAAATATCATTCTGTTATTTAAAAAGATCCTTAACAGTACAGTTTGTATGTACTGTATATATTAAGCAACAATTTACATTGCTAGGGGTATGTACATAGGTTATAAGTTGGTTTGAAGTGGTCAATTGACCAGTAATAACCGGTAATGACCAGTATTGACCGGTTAAAACCAGTATTGACCGACCGGGTGGTCAATACTCTTATTGACCACCGGTCGATTGCCAACCCTGGTGCCAAGGTGAGCTATTGAGATTGGCCTGTCAGTCCTCCAACTTTTTATGCTCCCTAAGGAGTGGGTTGAGGGGAGAATTCATATCATTACCCCGTTGTCCGTATTGACATTGTTCCCTCTGATATCTCCTAAACGCTTCATTGCAATTCTGTTGTATGATAACATGTAGTATCAACCCTGTTTTAATCCATTACTGGGGACACATCTCGGGGATAGTCTTAATGATAGGTACAGTTTTAACTGTACATTCTATTCTTGCTAAAAAATAACAAGACTTTTAAACTATATTACAACATTTTCTTCTGTCTTACTTTTACTTTTTTCTTAACTAATTCGCACAGACGCGCAGCTGCGCGTAATACTCATATGAGGGTGTTGCAGTATGAACAGATAGATAGATAGTTAAAACTCGATACTCAAACATACCCATATTTCAAAAATAAAAAATGTGGCTTTGCCACGTTTTAATTTTGAAATACGGGTATGTTCAACTTAAGTGAGCTCGAATTATCGTAATTCAACTTACAAAATACTGGTATGATCGATTTAAGCCATATCGAAGTATCCAGTTTTGACTGTATTCGAAAGCAGATAAAAAACAAGACTCCCGTCTATTAATTTGTGAACTGTCTCAAGGCTAACTTTTGAAAAAGTAATAAAATATCTGTCTCTCCGTCAGAATCCCCAGAATGACCTTCAGGCCCAGGACCGATGTCACAGGATTGGTCAGACAAAGCCAGTGGTGGTTTATAGACTGGTCACTGCCAACACCATTGACCACAAAATTGTAGAACGAGCAGCAGCCAAGAGAAAATTGGAGAAAATGATCATCAAGAAAGGTGAGAAGACCAGTACAAAAACTACAGAACAAAGCAGCATAGTTTGGATTTTCACTTATAGACTTATGTGGGGTGTGGTGGCCATTGTGTAGCTAGAAATTTTAGCTCATCTGGCATGAAGTGCCTAGGTGAGCTAGTAATCTCATTGTCTGTTCGTCTGTCCTAAAAAAACCTAAAAATTTCGTCCGAACCAAACCATACCGTATCGAAGAGATTATTCTAATAAGTTAAGACATGAAGGAGATAATGTTGAAAAATTTGAGTCAACCCACTCCTATCTGTGTCCCTATATTTATCCAGTACTATATAATGTGCAAATAGTGTAAACGAAGATGAGAGGATTCCTGGGGAAAATCCTGTTGTATGATAGACCTGTGTATTTTACCAACCCTTTACTCCATTATCGGTTTCTAGTTTTGAAAACAGGTGACCATTTAAAGCAGGCCATAAGTAAAGCAGAATGTGCCTTTGGACGCGTTCTGTTTTACTTTCAGCCTGCTTTAAAATACCATTTGCTAGAATATAGAAACATTTTCTTATGATATATATTCCTGATGATATAAATTTGAACTGCTTTCTTCGGTTGAGGGATGAAATAAATGTGTAACAAGGCATGTATTTATTGGATAATGGGTTAAACTAAAGAAATGTCTTTACAATGGTATTATTGTTGTTTTACAGGGAAATTCAAGTCCGGGATAGCAAACTATAGTTCTGAGCTGAAGCCTCTGAACCCTGATGAGCTGATGGAACTTCTCAAGTCGAGAGACTACCAGGGCACAGTTGAAGGGGTAAGAAGATAACTGGTCATATTTAGGCAGCAATGAGTCACCTACAGTGCTCCCTCTCTACAACGACCCTCCAAACTAGGATTCCCTCCTTACAACAGTGAGTCACCTACAGTGCCCCCTCTCTACAACGACCCTCCAAACTAGGATTCCCTCCTTACAACAGTGAGTCACCTACAGTGCTCCCTCTCTACAACGACCCTCCAAACTAGGATTCCCTCCTTACAACAGTGAGTCACCTACAGTGCTCCCTCTGTACAACGACCCTCTAAACTAGGATTCCCTCCTTACAACAGTGAGTCACCTACAGTGCTCCCTCTCGACAACGACCCTCCAAACTAGGATTCCCTCCTTACAACAGTGAGTCACCTACAGTGCTCCCTCTGTACAACGACCCTCCAAACTAGGATTCCCTCCTTACAGCAGTGAGTCACCTACAGTGCTCCCTCTCTACAACGACCCTCCAAACTAGGATTCCCTCCTTACAACAGTGAGTCACCTACAGTGCTCCCTCTCTACAACAACCCTCCAAACTAGGATTCCCTCCTTACAACAGTGAGTCACCTACAGTGCTCCCTCTCTACAACGACCCTCCAAACTAGGATTCCTTCCTTACAACAGTGAGTCACCTACAGTGCTCCCTCTGTACAACGACCCTCTAAACTAGGATTCCCTCCTTACAACAGTGAGTCACCTACAGTGCTCCCTCTCTACAATGACCCTCCAAACTAGGATTCCCTCCTTACAACAGTGAGTCACCTACAGTGCTCCCTCTCTACAACGACCCTCCAAACTAGGATTCCCTCCTTACAACAGTGAGTCACCTACAGTGCTCCCTCTCTACAACGACCCTCCAAACTAGGATTCCCTCCTTACAACAGTGAGTCACCTACAGTGCTCCCTCTCTACAACGACCCTCCAAACTAGGATTCCCTCCTTACAAAAGTGAGTCACCTACAGTGCTCCCTCTCTACAACGACCCTACAAACTAGGATTCCCTCCTTACAACAGTGAGTCACCTACAGTGCTCCCTCTGTACAATGATCCTCCAAACTAGGATTCCCTCCTTACAGCAGTGAGTCACCTACAGTGCTCCCTCTCTACAACGACCCTCCAAACTAGGATTCCCTCCTTACAACAGGGAGTCACCTACAGTGCTCCCTCTCTACAACGACCCTCTTCCCTCCTTACAAGTGAGTCACCTACAGTGCTCCCTCTCTACAATGACCCTCCAAACTAGGATTCCCTCCTTACAACAGTGAGTCACCTACAGTGCTCCCTCTCTACAACGACCCTCCAAACTAGGATTCCCTCCTTACAGCAGTGAGTCACCTACAGTGCTCCCTCTCTACAACGACCCTCCAAACTAGGATTCCCTCCTTACAACAGTGAGTCACCTACAGTGCCCCCTCTCTACAACGACCCTCCAAACTAGGATTCCCTCCTTACAACAGTGAGTCACCTACAGTGCTCCCTCTCTACAAAGACCCTCCAAACTAGGATTCCCTCCTTACAACAGTGAGTCACCTACAGTGCTCCCTCTCGACAACGACCCTCCAAACTAGGATTCCCTCCTTACAACAGTGAGTCACCTACAGTGCTCCCTCTCTACAACGACCCTCCAAACTAGGATTCCCTCCTTACAGCAGTGAGTCACCTACAGTGCTCCCTCCCTACAACGACCCTCCAAACTAGGATTCCCTCCTTACAACAGTGAGTCACCTACAGTGCTCCCTCTCTACAACGACCCTCCAAACTAGGATTCCCTCCTTACAACAGTGAGTCACCTACAGTGCTCCCTCTCTACAACGACCCTCCAAACTAGGATTCCCTCCTTACAGCAGTGAGTCACCTACAGTGCTCCCTCTCTACAACGACCCTCCAAACTAGGATTCCATCCTTACAACAGTGAGTCACCTACAGTGCTCCCTCTCTACAACGACCCTCCAAACTAGGATTCCCTCCTTACAACAGTGAGTCACCTACAGTGCTCCCTCTCTACAACGACCCTCCAAACTAGGATTCCCTCCTTACAACAGTGAGTCACCTACAGTGCTCCCTCTCTACAACGACCCTCCAAACTAGGATTCCCTCCTTACAACAGTGAGTCACCTACAGTGCTCCCTCTCTACAACGACCCTCCAAACTAGGATTCCCTCCTTACAACAGTGCTTGCCACTGTTCCCCAAACAACCAAACAAGACAATTATTCTAACCTTTTCACGGCTGCAATATTGTTTGCTTACAATTGTTGTCTGCTGTTTTTCTCAGTTACATATTAGTCATTTTGTCAGGAAAAAAATATAATGAAGAGTGACGAACAGCTTGAATCCAGATCAAACACCACATTACGCGGCATCTGATCTTGATTCAAGCTGTTTGCAAATGTAGGCCAATTTCCTTCCAAATAACAACTCACTCCGAACAAGACACAATCTTTGTCTCCCGTTTGGATGTTGTATAATGACACACTGTCAATCTATCCTCTACAACTAAGATGGTGCTCTTGTTGATTAGTGTTTTAACCCAATTCCCCCATAGATACGCCTTTTTACGCCATTAATTTTTTCCTCAATTAAAGAAAATAGTTTCAATTTATACAGTCATAAATATGTACGATAAAAACATGTTTTATATTTTAGAAAATATTAGCTTAAAGCAAGCTGAAAGTAAAGCAGATTGCGCCTTAAGGCACATTAGGCTTTACTATCAACCTGCTTTAAGTGGTCATTTATTTTCAAAACTAGAAACAAACTATGGGGTTAAGGGTTAAATGGTTGTTACATGCTTGTTCAGGCTTCCATGTGAATGTTTCAGGGCTGTGTGATGAGTGAGAAGGAGCTCGATGCTTTGATGGACAGGAGTGACATGATACAGCAGTTTGAGAACATCAAGCAGGGAAAGACAGGTGAGCCGAGCAGGTGCTGAAGGCTCCTTCATTAACTCTTTCAACACCATGGACCCGTTTAGAATATACTCCTGACATTTACAAACAGTGCACTGCTTGCTAAATGAAACCAAGATTTATAAAAGTACCCATAATTCCAAGTAGACTGGTTCATGTTTTGGTAACTAAAAAGATCTACAAGGGAACCTAATAACCCACAAAAGTTACTCAGGGTTGCGAGAGTTAAACCCTTTCCTCAACACAAGACGAGTAAGGACAACTGTTACAGCCCCCTTCCGACCCACAATTGGCTCTTTCGATCCTCTATAGGAAGGTCTTTCGACTGTGTCCATGGCTGGAAATGAAG
Organism: Gari tellinella; assembly: GCA_922989275.2. NCBI lineage: Eukaryota > Metazoa > Mollusca > Bivalvia > Cardiida > Psammobiidae > Gari > Gari tellinella. Next base: position 56,462,928 of record OV277865.1, read on the forward strand.
ACTGCAGTAAACAGTGGCCTGTAGATAGGAGATTGGGGGAGATTGCGAGAGAAAGTATGTAAAGCAGGGGAGACACATACTATGAACAGAGATGAGTGGGGCTACCAGATAAGTTCCACCTTCAGGCCGCTGTTTACTGCTTACTAATCCAGCAGATAACGACCCTAACAAAAAAATCCCAATAAATGGTCGAAACTGTAACAGTAACTAAAATATTTCTGTATTATGTACTCAAAATAATTTATTTTGATTGGTTATGACTTTTTTTCGAGATTATTTTAATGAATAGTATAAAGGTTTAAACCGGAAATAATGATTTTAGTGTTTGAAATACTCCCCTTAACCAGAGTCCAGGTCAATTACCCTGACAATACTTGTGTGGTATAAAACCCAACATCTTACATTTATCTCTTACAACAGTTGAAGATGATGAGCCAGAAGACGATGTGTTAAGAACCAGTAGCAAGGAGAGCTGTCAACTTTTCGAGACTTTAGACTATGATGCCGGGGGCACCACCTTAGTCAGCCAACAACAACACGAGACAACTAGCTAGAGATGAAGAATGACCACTGGTCAGCGACCAACAACAACACGAGACAACTAGCTAGAGATCAAGAATGACCACTGGTCCACCAACAACATGAGACAACTAGCTAGAGATGAAGAATGACCACTGGCAGAACTGATACAGGGTTCAGAATCAATGTTCACTGAGTGAGACTGAGACCAGTGAACAAGACTGACATTTCTATGGTGCTATAACACGTCTAGCTCTTTATACCATAGCCTGTTTGAAGATAGGTTGCCACTTAAAGCAGGTTGAAAGTAAAGCAGACCTTAAGATGCATTCTGCTAAATTTTCAGCCTGCTTTAAGCTATCTACCACCTGCTAGAATGTTGAAAATATTTCTTCATTCTTGTAATACATATTTGTGACTGTTTAAATTGGAACTATTTTCTACAGAGGAGGAGTAATTTAAATGCATAAAAATGTGTATCTATGGAGAATCAACACCCAGGGAGACTGAAACGGGTGAACAAGACTGACATTTCTATGGTGCTATTTAGTTACTTAGCAAGAATTTTGCTGTTTTTCTGCACTTATGAGCCTTGCAAGATAAATCTATTGTATAGAGGGCTTGGTGCTAAACTATTGTAACTCCTTCACAATTGTGAAGGAGTTACAATTGTTTTGCACCAAGCCCTCATTATGTAGATTTGAGAAAGGAATGTTATATGGCACTATGTGTCAGCCTGTGTTATGTAGAAGCTGCATAATAATTATAACTTACATCAAGGCTCTAAATAAGGGGAGTATTTCAAAATCTAAATCTTTATTTATACATTAAATCATATGGTGTCACTACTCATAATGAGTAGTAACACTATAGGATTTGGTGCTGAACTAAGTGAGTGAATGTTAGATTGTTCAGTTTATTCCCTCTTATCTGGAGCCCTGTTACACCCTGCATTAAGCAGCCACTTGTATATAGATAGTGATATATATATTTCCTTTATGAATTTTAGTGCTGGTGAGATGTTTATGTCCCCACAATGATTAGTGAAGGGAAATACTGTATTCCCTCTGTCCGTTCACCTATACCCTACATATTTTGTCCGTCAAACTCATCCTTCAGTTGCTCAGCTAGAACCTTTTAATCTACAAGCAATTTTCACATATTCAACAAATGTGCATATTCTCAAGATTACGGGTGGCCTAGTGGTATAGTCACTGTGACTTACATCACTAAGCTCCTCACTGCTGTGAGTTCGAATCCCAGTAGGGTCGTTCGGATTTTTCATGAGGGGAAGCCTTCCAGCTGGCTTGCGGAAGGTCGGTGGTTCTACCCAGTTGCCGATTTGTGCCTGTTACAGTGCATAAAAGACTTCTGGGGTCTTCCTCCACCTGTGATTAGCTGGACGTCGCGATATGACTGAAATACTGTTGAAAGCGACGTAAAATCAAAAACAAAAACAAACAAAACAAGATTTTTACCCATGTATGCATTAATATTTAGCTCACCAGGGGCCCGTTTTATGAAACGCCGTACGACAAAAACGGTCATAAGTCAAACGTTTTAAAAACATCTAAATTCTGATTTCTCTATCTAATCCTGTCTTGTGACATCTCTTTGGAATCGTCTTTTCAAGAAGATTAAAAAAAGAGATGTCACAAGACAGGATTAGATTGAGAAATAAATAATAATTGAGAATTTTATTATCTAGTGGATAGTTTCCTTATGCAGAACTATGGTTGCCACGGTAACCAAAGTGAAAAAAACTTTAAAATGTTTCTCGTCATAAACCACATGACCTAGAGCTTAAAAGTAATAGGCATTTGTATGTGTGTCAAATGTTTGGGGATGGAGATTGACCACCCTTAGTGATAGTTCTTTCTAATTGTGTGATTTGTTTTATTCAGTATCAAATGTTTATATACATTACTCAACTGTATATAGCAAATAATGTGACTTTACACTGTTCTCAATTTTCTTTTAATTTTGGTCATATTGTAACTCAAGTGTATTTGTTACTGTTCTTAAATTAAATATCTGATGTTTGTTGTTTTATGCCCCTGACATCTGCTGATGCTAAAGGCATATAGTGATTGTCCTGTCTATCTGCATGTGCATGCATACAAGGTTAACCAGATTTACCATGTCTTGTTGCATCAACACTGCTTATTATAATACATGGATACATGTACAGTTGTTGCCTTGGACCATTCAGATCCACACATATCATCATCATCATCAACATCATCATCCGTGTTTACATTAACATGCAGGTGCAGGAGTGTCATCCACATCAGTGGGTCCCCTTTCAGATAGCTGGCTGGCTGCACGCATAGCAGATCTCAAATTAGATCTCCACACATCCCTATCACAAGGGTCCACTTCTTAGAGCTTCCACTCTCACTTGACCTTGACCCAATTTGAGTTTAAATATGCTACTTTTGGGTTAACTAGAGATGACTGCTTTGTGTAGCCTCGGCACAGCTTACTAGGCTGCCTAGTTATTGATACAGCAGGGCCGCCATTTTTCCGGGTATTTCCGAAATCGTCCGATTTTTATGTAATCAAATGGTAGCTTAAAGCAGGCTGAAAGTAAACAGAATACGCCTTAAGGCTTTAAACTTGCTTTAAGTGGTCATGTGTCTAAAAATGGATAATGACGTAAAATTGTGCTTGAAAAAAGGGAAATTTGGGAAATCTTAGGTTTTTCGTGATCAATTTATGGCAGCCCTGATACAGTTGTTGCCTTTGAGCATTCCCAATCCATCATTTGAGCTACTGCCATCAGTCTTTGTCCATTGTTTGCTGTCTGTATACTTTTACACATTAAACTGAAAATAAAATTCTACAGGAACAAATTTGTTGAAATTATCAGTGCATGTCGTCTGCTTGATGTACCAAATAGTTTTTGAGTGGATATTCTGTTAACTTCTCAGGAAGACTCATTTACACATTATATGGCCTGTTCATTAACAAGTCTTGTCTATGTGTAATTTACAGAGTTATCTCTCTTTTACAACCACTTAAAAAATGGCTAGTTGCTTGTATGAAAGACATGTGACAGCTTTAACCCTTTGAACCCTAGTCCCGCATATAGGCGTCTTTTCAAACAGTGTACATGTGAATAGTACACTTGTCCTGTGCAAACAGTGAAGGCCCAGATCAGAGGGCTCCGAAAGGAGCCCTCTGATCAGGGTCTTCACTCTTTGTCAGTAATGCCAAAATCGACAAAAACAACTCTTAAAAGCCAGAAATGGACTAGATAAAAATCGAAACTGGAATTGTCCATTTAAAGTTTCAGGGAGGAAAGAGTTAAGCAAGGTGAAAGTAAAACAGAAAGCTCCTAAAGGAGCTTTTTGTTTTACTTTTACCATGCTTTAAGCAACCACCTGCTTTAGACACAAAGTAGTTAACATTATTTAGTGATCGTATTAGTGAGATTTTACTGTATTCCTTTGACAGTTCTTTTATTGTTTTATACGTGTAGTTTGATTTGTTAGTCCTATGAATTTTTAAACATACATGTACATATTATATTTTTTCATTATTTTTAAACTTTAAGTGTTGTGTATTTCATGTTTATTATTTGGCTGATTCAGCAGATACAGGACTTTAGGGCATTACTGGGTGACAATACATCTTTAGCAATACTTCAGATCATATTGGACCTGAAACAGTCACTGGCAGCAACACTTGGAAGCTCATTCAATTGTCCTATGTGGCCCTTGGCTTTGATGTATTCGTTTTAACCGAGTTATTAACAGATTCAAGGGTCTCCCAACAGATGAAATATATAGGATCTGTCATGAGTGGATGTTTAAGACAAGCTGATCTCAAACCAGTCTTAGCGAGCTTAATAACTTTTCTATTCTAGACGAGTTTGAGATCAACTTGTCTTAAACATCGACGAGTGACATATTCTTTTTCTCACATAACCAATGATTTTTAGCTATATTTCAAAGCAATAGGCTTTTTTTTAAAACCCCGGTGACGTCAAAACGCCGTTATAAATAGTGACGTTAGAGTGACATCATCAAATTGATCTCACACATGTTGGAGATAAGGATATTGGTGATTGTTGTTCGCTATAGAAAAAAAGGGTAGTTATGTGAGAAAATCTGTATACAATAAACCTCTCTATTACAACCACTGAAATGAATGCTACTTGATTGAATAAAAGTACTGTTACAGCTTAAAGCAATGTGAATTTAAAACAAAGCTCCTATAGGAGCTTTCTGTTTTACTATGACCTTGCTTTAAGCAGTCACCTGTCTGAAACACCTAATAATGAACACAATTTAGTGGTGAGAGGGGTTTTACTGTAGTGTATTAGAATTTGCTTTGTGATATGAAGTTAATGGAGTTAATGATATGGCTTACTCATACTGAACATGTAACTCACCTCAACAAAACTTAGGGTGAGCTTATAGGATTGCCTTTCTACCGGCGTCAGTATAGCCATCAATCTACAATCAGTACTCTATAGTATCTACAAATTGTCATGGATTTTTTAAACTTGTACATTTTGTATATAGCCATAGGTTCTCTGATAAGTAGATTATGTTTGAAATTTGACCAATAAGAATTGTCTGCCCTTGATGTGTTATAAATGCCATATTGAGCAATGTTAACATTGTACCAGCTACAGTATTAATAGAGATTTTTATTTCACTTGCACACAAAGTTTATGACTAAATGTATGACTACAAGTTTCTTGGGTGCTATTGCTGATTGGTGAAACCCAAAGGTAAAAAAAGCCTCAGGTTCAATACTTTCAGATTAGCTATATCAGGGCCTTTAACCCATTACCCAATAAATATGATTTGGCACCTCTAATTTATTCCTCCACTGAAGAATTTTTTTAAAATTTGTATTGTTATGGACATGTATCATAAGAACTATTTTCTATATTCTATTTGATGGTAACTTAAAACAGGCTGAAAGAAAAGCAGAATGCGCTTTAAGGCACATCTTGCTTTACTTTCCACCTGTTTTAAGCGTTCACATATCTTCAAAACTAGAAACCGGCTATGGGGTAATTGGTTAAGGCCCTCTTGTTAACAAACGTAAATATATGTCTGCTATACAAATGTACTTCTAACAATGTTTGTCCTTCTAAATCGTTGGAACGGGGTGTTTACAATCAACCAGTTTGTGTGTTGACTGAAATATTAGGTTATTTGGCATCTCATCTAGATTGATAGTGTGAAAGTTGGCACTATGTAAGCATGAGAATGGTTAATATGTGTGAAATAGTTGTGAACATGATCAGCTGTCTAGTAACTGGGTGTCTGATCTACCTCTACACTATGTGAAAGGGACATCAGGGTTCAAGGTTATAAAGCATATGAGTTGAGTCTGAGATCGTTCACAAGCATTTGACTGGTGAAATTGGAGTTAAGTCAGATCATTGTCAAGCACATGACTGGTCAGATTTGAGCTTGAGTTGAGTCTGAGATTCTCAAACAATTGATTGACCAGATTTGACCTTGAGTGGAGTCAGATCATTTTCAAGCACATGACTGGTCAGATTTGAGCTTTTCAATCAAGTTCTTGAAAACAATCCTAGGCTCAACTTGCAGGCTTTATAACCTTGGTGCAAGTTGTCAAAATGCAAGTGTGTTTGTTTGGCAAGAATAATGTATACACGCACTATATACATCATATTGTTTTTGTTTTCACATTGTAAATTTTAGAAACTCTGTCACCAAAAGTGTTCAAACTTACATGTACTGATAAACTGTTAAAATTTTAATGTTTATGTTAATAAAAAGTACATCTTGAAACTATATTCTTCCTTTACAATAAATACCACAGGATTTACACAAGAACCTTAGTTCATTAGTGACAAGTACAGTGGAGAAAACGTTATTCTTTCCCAATAAACGCGTTTACGCTAAAACTATTATTTGCAGTGCAAACAGTTTGGAGCCAGATCAGACGCCGGGTAACCCGGCGTCTGATCAGGCTCCAAACTGTTTGCCACCAAGATAAACATGAATTATCAGAATTGTCCAAAAGTTGTACTTTTCTACGTTATAGTGTTTTGCGTTTGCGTACGTTTGCGTTTAAACGGGAAAGAATAACAGATTCTCCACTGTATACAAACAATGTACACCTAAAGAGAGCACTTACCTATGCAAACAGTGTAGACCCAGATCAGAGGGTACCTACTTTGAGCTCAACAGAGCACAATGTGCTCAAGGTGAGCTGTTGTGATACCGCTCTGTCTGTTGTCTGTTCCTCAACAATTGCAAAACGTCTTCTTCAGATACATACTGTTGGTTCGAGCTTCAAAAGTTTTTCAAAGAAAGTGGGTGGGGCAATGGTCTCGTTGCCATGGCAACCTTGCACAATATCTAGAAAGAGCTCTTGTAATGGGGAGACGCTTTTGTTTGCAGACATCCTATAGGAGCTTTGTTATACTGCCATTTTGCTTTACAAAAGCAGTCACCTGTCTTTACAGAATAACTAGCACAATTTAGCCATCGTAATAGAGACGATTGTCTAAAGAAAATAAGTCTAGCTCACAGCGGTCATGGTCAAACAATGTTTTCAAGAAATCTGAAGGAAGTCCACACTGTAAATTTAACTCTTTATCCCATAGCCTGATTCTAGTTTTGAAAATACAGAGCTCCCTCTCTACAACGGCCCTCCCAACAACGATTCCCTCCTTACAACGACCCTTGCCGCTGTTCCCCAAACAAGACATTTATATGCCAAACATTTTCACTTTTGCAATATCGTCTGCTTAAAATTGTCTTCTGCTGTTTTTCTCAAAGTTACATAATATACATTATTACCTAATGCTCTATATAACTTGTAATTCGTTATTTTTGACTGTTTTACTGTGTTGTTCTGACATTGCCTAATCCGGGGGAAATAGTTTTAACTATTGACCGCTCGGACGAACTGTCTCCATGCGCGAAAAAGATGCGCAGACGTTCTATTTAAAATCAGTGTCATTGAGAAGTTTCCCCACACGTACCCGGAATGCCCGTACTGTAATCGAACAGTATTGAATAATTATCGGTGATTGGTGTCTGGTGGAGGTTAAATACTTTATTTCATGCTTTATTATTATTTATAGCAATACTATAATCAATGAGACGAGTTCATAATACCAGAGACAGTGTATAGTATGGTATACACTGTCTCTGATAATACACACCAAGTTTCGCCGCTATCCTTTATACAGAAAATATCACGGGCCCGAACATTACAATAATGTGCGAATGTAAACATGCAAGCGCTTACAAGAAGATGCTGATCAGTCATCAGACGTCTGTCAAAAACTCAAAATGTATAAATTAGTTACACGATTTCGGCAGAGTGTACATGTAAGGGTTTGTATGACGGTCTTGGATTCCGTAACCGTCATACAAGCCCGTACACCCTGCCGGAATGCCTTGTAACGAATTTATTCCAGTCTAGATCCATAATCTGACAAAGTTTTACTCAATTGACCCTAAAAGTTGACACTTGAAATTGACATCATGCGCGCTAGTGTACACAGTGTATACATTTAAACTTCGATGTCTGGAACTCGCATAAGTAGAATTTACCTGCATTTCTACAGATAGGCCTAAATGCCATAAACCCGCTTCTTTATAAACCGCTTGTCGACAATATCCGTATTTCAAGCTTAAAAGGTGTTCATAGCCACTGTTCGACAGAAATTAATTCAAGATAGGCACTAAGTTCGACTGTATCTAACATGATTACATCATCACATTGGACTGTAGACATTATAAATGTTCATTACATGTAGGCTACCATGGTGACGACGCGGGTGGTGTAATCTGGCAAAACAAAGCAAGAAATTAGCATGATGACTTGAAATGATAATTTTATTTCATTTGTATTTTGGCTCAGATTAATTCTTTTTGAAAATCTAGTTAGCACTATATAAAGTATTAGGTAATAAAACAGTTATTTCATGTGTGTTTGGGGAACAGTCAAAACTATTGTCCCTCGTTATCAGGGAAGACATTTCGAACTGTTGCCCTCGGCCTATCGGCCTCAGGCAACAGTTCGAAAGTCTTCCCTGATACCTCGGGCCAATAGTTTTGACTGTTCCCCAAACACACATGAAATAACTGTATATTATGACAGAATAACTTATTGACGAGTGACAAACAGCTTGAATCAAGATCTTACGCGGCGTCTTATCTTGATTCAAGCTGTTTGCAAATGTAAAAAAAAAAAAAAAGTAATATACCAAGTTAAGGTCTACTTTCAGTCCGAATGACCGCTCAGCCGACTGTACATTTACTCCCCTGATCATTGAGCCATCTTGCCTACAATATTGAGCACTGCTAACATATGGTGCAGCCGCAGTACCGACTCGGACCCTTCACAGGTACCCACTTTACCCCTGGGTGGAGAGGAGCAATTCGCGGTACATGTCTTGCTCAAGAACATTCCTGTACATCATTGGGGATTTAGAAAAAATCCCCTAGTCAGACCGCTGGTCCGGCAGGGGATTGAACTCACGACCCCTGGTACTGTAGTCCAATGTGTTACCACTGCTGCTGGTAAATGTAAGCCAATTTCCCTCCCTGTGACGACTTCCTCCGAACAATGCACATATTTTTTTGTCTCCTGTTGGGTGTCGTTGAAGAGAGGGAGTGCTGTATATGACTACTTAAAGCAGGTTGAAAGTATAGCAGACTGCGTCTTGAGGTGCATCCTGCTTTACTGTCAGCCTGCTTTAATCTATCATCTGATAGAATAAAGAAAATAATTCTTATCATACTTATTCATGATTATTTATTTATTATACCTCAATTTCATTCACAATGTGAATCTCCCATAGGCCACAGTGACATAAAAGTACTGTCTGGAAAATGTTGTCGTCCTCTACCGTAGGTAACAGAATGGCAACGACGTCAAACCGAAAATGACGTAAAATCCATGTTAACGCGCCACTTTGGATAATGTTTAATCTACAATTTGAAGCAGCTTGAAATTAAGTTGACTAAACGATGCAAATTAACAGTTAGATCCTAAAAGGGAAACCTATGCAGTACGGTATATTATAACCTATGCATGTTTAATTATATACGGTAATGCGGGGTAAATTGCTTCAAATTCCAAACTTTTTATAAACAATAAATTTCATTATGAATCGCATGCAATATAATTACTTTCATGATTCCAGCCAGCTTTAGAAGAGATCTAAATTTCATGGTTAAAGCCCAGTATGTCGGTTTAATAAAATAAATATCTGACAGGGTGACAGTACAATTGTCATCTTTCGGAAAAATACTGTCATCCTAGGCCTTTAATTGACAGTATTTTTCCAAAAGTTGACAATTGTACTGTCACCCTGTCAGATATTTATATACTACAAATTGGATCTATTTTCTTATTCATAACTATAAATTAGAACTGTTTTCTACAGTGTAGGAATAAACAGAATGCCCTTAAAGGCACTTTTATGAGGGAAAGGGTTAAAGTGTGTGTCAATTACTGGTATAGCAGACAAAAGTGTCTAGGTGCCTCAGGGTAAAATAGATGCAGGAGTACATAGTTGGGGTATGAATACAATAACAACACTTCTTTATTATTGCAGTATTTTTTTTATTAAATATAAGATATCAAGCGTTATTATTTCAAAGCCTTGGAAGCTCTAAATCTTGTGCATAGATAGAACCCAGAGGGCAGGTAAATAATCCTTTATAAACATGATCATATGGATTCCGAATCTCTATCTCAAGGTCTGCATTGTGTGTTTTCAATTTCCGATGTGAAAGTCTTAAATGGAAATTGTTTGCATTTTCCCCTATAAAATATCTATACTTGTTTTAAACAGTTTGGATCCTGACCAGAAGCTTGGTAACTCAGCATCCAATCTGAATCCAAACTCTTTACAATGTTGACATTTGTCACCTTACATGGTTAATCATGTAAAATACATAAATTATCATTAAGCAATGGCAGCTGATATACACGTATAGTTGTTAAGAAATTATAGCAAGAGGACCTTGACAGTCCTAATATCGCTCATCTTAGGCCACTGACAAATAATTAAAATCAACCAAAAGCTTCATAGCAATCACAGTTGAAACACGATAATTCAAACTCACGTTTGTTCGAACATATCAATATTTCAAAGTTAAAACATGGCTTAGCCACTTTTTAACTTTGAATTACGGGTATGTCGACTTAAGGATGATTCACTTATTGAAATTCAACTTATGAAATACTGGTACAATCCATTGAAGTGAGTTCAAAGTATCAAGTTTTGACTGTATATAATTTGTCAAAGTTTGATAAAACAAGCACCTTAGAGCTGATATCCCCTGCCGCAGCGATTGTCCAGAAGAAAGTGGCAAACTTTAATGTGGGAGGAAGGGGCAAATGGTGATCACCTGTCTTTAAAGATCAACATTGAAAAGCTTTTTACAAAGTTTTATAAAATCCATTCAATTTTGTACATGTTAAAGCCTAAACAATACAAAAAACAAGAGCGTGTCCCAGTTACACGAATGCCCCCGATGATACAGGGAGGTGATTCCAGACTATCATATGTAAAATGTACGAGTTAGAGAGCAGAAACTGTCATGGAGCACCATAAAAGCGCCATTTTGAGGAATTCAAGGGCCATTACTCCAAAGAGCCTAGCATAAATTGGCGCCGCTGGTTATCCAACTTGGTCTCCATTTTATGTCAACAAACATTTTCAGAAAGTTTGGTGAAGATCAGATGAAAAGCAATGTGTTTGTGAAACACAAATGCCCCCAGCCAGCGTCATGTTCTGTAATGTAATGCTTATTTGCAAAAGTAGGTCAAAAGTTATGGTCGCATGGTAAATGAAACATTGGCATGGTTGAACAAGTCTTACCACAAGAAACATACAATGTACATGTACATACAAAGTATGGAAGCTCTAGGCCTACTGGTTCAAATGTTAAAGGCATATAAAGATTTATACAAAAGCCGGTCAAGGGCAAAAGCGTAGGTATGGTTGGAAAGGTCTTGACACAAGAAATATATAAACAAAATATGAAAGCCGTAGGCCTACTGGGGCAAATGTTATAGCCATTTAAAGATTTTAACAAAAGTAGGTCAAATGTCAAGGTCACAATGTCAAAAAGTTTTGTATGATTGGAAAGGTCTCGCCACAGGGAAGACACCTGCCAAATATAAAAGGCCCAGGTTTAAAAATGCAAAAGTTATAGCCAAGGTTAAGGTTTTTGGTTAAAGTTTGATTAAATAGGTCAAAGGTCAAGGTCACATGGTTAAAGATGTTGGTATGGTTGGAAAGGTCTTGACAAAAGAAATATGCATACAAAATATGAAAGCCCTGGGCCTTCTGGTGCAAATGTTATAGCCATTTAAAGATTTTTACAAAAGTAGGTCAAATGTCAAGGTCAAGGCCACAAGGTCAAAAAGGTTTGTATGGATGGAAATGTCTTGATACAGGGAAGACACATGCCAAGTATAAAAGGTCCAGGTACAAAAATGCAAGAGTTATAGCCAAGGTTAAGGTTTTTGGCACAGACAGACGGACGGACGTTCTCACAGTTGGACATTTGTTGGGTATATTTTTTGTTTAAAAGTACCCAACAGTACACTAAAATACCCAACAATAACAATAGGGCAATCACGGAATGAATGGAATCTATTGTTCTCCCTACCCAACAAAGGACCTTTCATGCGCTCGGACGGACAGACGGACGGACGAACGGACGGACAAACCAACAGACATGACAAAAACTATATGCCCCCAAATCGTAGATTCTGAGGGCATAATAAAGCCGTTTGTAGCATTATAAATCTAAGTATGACAGGGGCAGGTAACTCTTGATTGAAATTCAACAGTAATTAAACACTTTCAAGAATTTATAATTGTGTGCAAGTATTATTAAAAAAAATTCAGAACTGTAGAATTTACTAGAGTGTAAACACATTTTCAACTCATCAAGGGCAGAGTATTCTTGACTAATTTGCACATTTTCGACAATAATTGAACTCATTCTATAAATAATAGCCATATATGATTTAAATTTTTTTTTCAAAATCCATTCACATTTGTACACAATAGCATGTAAACAATAAAGCCATGTTGAGCATTACTAAGTACATAAAGGGCAGATAACTCTTGCCACAAAGTATCCTTTTTTGACAATAATTGCAACCCTTATATTTATATACATCGTGTGCAAGTTAAATCAAAATCTATTAAAGACTGTAGTTTCTAGATGGTAAAAACTGTTAAATATGGTTTTTTCAACTCATCAAGGGCAGATAACTGTTGACTAGTTTCTCCGTTTTCAAAAATGATAACAATTATTTGAAAACTAATAGCCATACATAGTTTAAGATTTTTTTTTATCAAAATCCATGCATATTTATAGATACTAGGATGTAAACAATATTAAAATAAAGCATTTTCTAGCATTTCTAAGTACATCAAGGGCAGATAACTCTTGCCACAAGTATCCTTTTTTAACAATAATAGCACACCTTCAAGAACTTTTACTCATAGACATTGTGTGCAAGTATCATTTAAATCCATTCATAATTGTAGTTGCCAGAGAGTAAAAACAGTGAAATATGGCCTTTTTTACTTATCAAGGGCAGATAACTCATGACTAATTTCTCCGTTTTCAACAATAATCAAATTCATTTGAAAACTAATAGCCATACATAATTCAAGAAAGTTTTTTTCAAAATCCATGCATATTTATAGACACTAGTATGTAAAAAATATCAAAATAAAGCATTTTCTAGCATTTCTAAGTACATCAAGGGCAGATAACTCTTGTCACAAGTATCCTTTTTTTACAATAATTGCACACCTGCAAGAACTTGTACTTATAGACATTGTGTGCAAGTATAAACAAAATAATTATGTTGAATACTGTAGTTGCTAGAGTGTAAAAACTGTTAAATATGGCATTTTTAACACAAAAAGGGCAGATAACTCATAAATTCCTAAAATTTTCTGAAAAAAATTTGATTTCCCACGGTGCTCCTATGATGACAAATAAGTATACCAAGTTTCATCCAAATCTGTTTATCGGTTTCGGAGATACAGTTGCGGACGGACAACGTGACAGGCGCACGCACGCACTGACGTACTTACGCTAGGATACTTATGTGGCTCTTTTCTATTGTTTTCTCTTGCATGGCTAGCCACACAAGAGACAATTTCTTTTTGCTCTAACTTGGAATAGAATGGTCTGGAGGCTAACCCTACCCCTTACCCTATGTCTCACAACTGGCCAGGTTAATGTCACAAGAAATGGCCAGGTTAATGTCACAAGAGACGGCCAGGTTAATGTTTTTCTATTATGTGGCTAAGAATTTTAGCCACATAAGTATCCTAGGGTGTGTACGGACGGACAGCCAGACGGACAGACCTAAAACAGTATCCCTCTGCCTTTCGGCAGGGGATAAAAAATCACTCAAAGTGCAGACATTAGAGAGAAAAGATGGTACAAATACATGTATTGCATTTTCCTGCATATCTGAGTACAATTAACTTTTATTTCATAGATATGCACTAAGTTTATTACTCCACTGAAGAATTTGTATAATACAGTGAAACCTCTATTACGACCACTAAATTATTACAATTAGTGTGCATTAAGGCACATTCTGATTTACTTTCAACCTGCTTCAAGTGGTCACTTATCTTCTAAACCAGAAACAGTCTATGGAGTAAAGGGTTAAGAGCATATAACTCTTGACCCATAATGGTCTCCTTTCACCAAAATTTACTCTTATGGAAGGAGTTATATTCTATATAATTTGATCAAAATCAATTCAAAACTGTAGCCCAGTGCTAATAACCAATTACTGTTCACTGCGATATTTTCAACACATCAAGGGCAGATAACTCCCAATTTCTTGCTTTTATTACCCATAAAATCTATGGCCATCTAGAGTATGTCCAAGTTTAATCCAAATCCTAGAGTGTAAACAATGTTGAAATACAGCTTATTCTAGTAAAACTAACTACAACAAAGGCAGATGTCTCTTAGTACAATGTCTTCATTTCACCTTATTTTATCTTATACTAGAGCTTCTCGTTTACATTGTGTTCAAAACTGAAGTTGCTCGAGTGTAAATACTGTAAAAACTGAAGGTGTTTAATATGTATAAACACTGTTAAATATGGTAAAAACTGAGAATGCTTGGTATAAACACTGTTAAATATGGTATTTCCAACCCATCAGCAAATAAATAACATTAAACAACAAATAAATAATGTCAGTCCAATTGCATCCATAATCTATCTCCCCTGAGAACTTATGGCTATACATTGTTTAACCCTTTAACCCATAGCCTGTTTCTAGTATTTAAGATATGTGACCTATTAAAGCAGGCTGAAAGTAAAGCAGAATGTGCCCTAGGGCACATTCTGCTTTACTTTTAGCCTACTTTAAGTTATTATCTGCTAGTATATAGAAAATATTTCTTATATTACATATTCATGACAGTTTAAAATGGAACTATTTTCTTTGGCGGATGAATAAAATGAATGCGCTAAAAGTCGCTTCTATAAGGGAAAGGGTTAACCAACCTTGATTAAAATTCATTCAAGTAATTAGACATTACAGTACAGTGTAAACAATACTGAAATAAGGCATTTTCTAGCATCCTAGAGTACATCAAGTGCAGATTCTGACACAATAATCCAATATCAGCAACAAACCAACTCAATCATTCAACAAGAGGGCCATGGCCTTAAATTCGCTCACCTGAGGACAGTGTACCTAAGTTAACTGGGCAAGACAACATTTTAATATAACTATAAATGGAGTTATCTTCCTGACAAGAAAACATGACAAAAGGGAATTTGTTGCCAAGCTTATGACCCTTATCCATGGCACATCCCCTTATCAAGCTATTTCCACAACCGGTATATGATATTTATTTCACTAGCCGTCAGCAGAACTGGAGTTATTTTCCTGACAATAAAATATGACAAAGGGGAAAAACAAAATATTGCTGCCCTTGTGCATGGCATTTTCTCTCATCAGTTTCTTTTCATACATGAAATTTCATTACAATAGCATCAGTAGAACTAGAGTTGTCTTCCGGACAAAAAATATCACAAAGGGAAATAACTCTTGCTAATGGCACTTCCTCTCATTAGGCTCTAAATTCCAAATATGCAATTTCATTTTACCTATTACCCCATAGCCTGTTTCTAGTTTTGAAAATAGGTGGCCACCTAAAGCTGGTTGAAAGTAAAGCAGAATGTGCCTTAAGGCACACTCTGCTTTACTTTCAAACTGCTTTAAGCTACCATCTACTAGGATAAAGAAACTTATTTCGTTTCTAACATTTTCATGACTGTATAAAGTGGAATTATTTTCTTCAGTGGAGGAATAAATTAAAGGCGTAAAAATGCATATTTATGGGGTAATGGGTTATCAAACATCAGTATTTATGGGGGAATTATCTCCTGAACAAGAAAAAATGACAAGACATACAGATAACTCTGACAAAACCAATATTAAACATATGTATAAATATGGGATGACATAATTACATAACTGTCAGTGGATCACTTCCAGATCCTGTTTCTCTAAGTATGAAGCAGACTGAACCATTTCTAAACTTTAGCAGACAACATGTTCAGCAGACACCACCAGTTCTGTTGGTCAGTCACTGAGGTCAAATATTATGCAATAGCTGGAGATGCATCTAGTAGCTACTGCATGGCTTACCTTTATCATACTGAAATGATGTCTGCTTAAAACCTACTGTATGTGAAAAATGTACAAAAAATCAATTTAGAAAATGTAAAGTAGGTAAATATGTGGCAAATAGTTTGCATCCAGATTAGATGCAGCATTATGTGTCTGATCTGGATCCAAACTGTTTGCAAATATTGGCTGTTTGTCCTTGGTATTATTACTGTGACCCCCGGGGCGGGGCCAATTTTGATCCCAGGGGCATAATTTGAACAAACTTGATAGAGGACCTAAAGCCGATGCTAGGTGCCAAATATCTAAGCTCTGGCCCTTGTAGTTTCAGACAAGAAGATTTTTTAAGTTTTCATGAAAAAAAATCTATTTTTAGCTCCGGTGACCTAGATATGCAACCGACCAGAACCATTTGAACAAAATAGAGACATCTAGAAGTGTCATCATGCCAAATATCTAAGCTCTAGCCATATTAGTTTCAGAAGAGAAGACGTTTGAAAATTTCACTATATAACTCTATGTAAAACTGTGACCCCCGGGATGGGGCCAATTTTGACCCCAGGGGCATAATTTGAACAAACTTGATAGAGGACCTGTAGATAATGCCATGTGCCAAATATCTAAGCTCTGGCCCTTGTATTTTCAGACAAGAATATTTCCTTATTTTTTCACTTTGGTTGCCATGGCAACCAGAGTTCTACATTGTTTTTGATTCTTTGAACAAATTTGAAAGAGCTTCACCCAAGAAACATTCCTGTCAAGTTTGGTTGAAATCTGTCAAGCGGTATAGGAGGAGATGTCAATTGTTAACGACGACGCACGACGCCGGACACAGGGCCATCCCAATAGCTCACCTTGAGCCTTTGGCTCAGGTGAGCTATAAAGTAGCTGGTAGAGTGGTAACACTGTTAATTTTGTTCCAATTTATACAGTCATGAGTATGTATCATAAGAAATATTTTCTATATTCTAGTAGATTGCAGCTTAAAGCAGGCTGAAATTAAAGCAGAAAGTGCCTTAAGGTGCATTCTGCTTTACTTTCAACCTGCTTTAAGTGGTCACCTGTCTTAAAAACTAGAAACAGGCTATGGGGTAAAAGGTTTAACAAAATCCATGTAAATTTGTAGACACTAGAGTGGTTTGTGGATGGACACTGGACGAAAGGCAGTCCACTAGGCTCATGCTGAGTGTTGCTCAGGTGAGCTAAAATGAACAGTTTGGTACTCATACTTGGGCAGTTTTGTAAGTTTACTTAAGTGGCAGTCTCCTGTATGTTAACAAGAGCCCCATGGGGCATATTTCGCTCATCTGAGAATAGCTGACAAAATGGAGATAATGATTTATGTCAGAACGGGGTCATTTTTTACCCGAGGGGCATTATTAAATTTGAACAATCTTGATAGAGGACCTGTAGATGATGCTATGTGCCAAATATCTAAGATCAGGGTACTAGGGTTTTAGACAAGATGATTTTTAAGTTTCCATTGAAAAAATCTATTTTTAGCTCTGTTACCTACATATGCAACAGACTGGAACCATTTGAACAATATTGGTAAAGGACATCTGGAAGTGTCACCATGCCAAATATCAAAGCTCTGGCCATATCAGTTTCAGAGGAGAAGGCGTTTGAAAATTTCACTATATAACTCTTATGTAAAACTGTGATCCCGGGAAAGGGGCCAATTTGACCCAAGGAGCATAATTTGATACAATTTGATAGAGGACTTGTAGGTGATGCTATGTGCCAAATATCTAAGCTCTGGTCCTTGTAGTTTTTTACGATAAGATTTTTTAAGTTTTCATTGAAAAAAATCCATTTTTAGCTCCTGTGACCTAGATATTCAACTGACCAGAACAATATTGTTAAAGGACCCTTGGAAGTGTCACCATGCCAAATATCAAAGCTCTGGCCATATTAGTTTCAGAGAAGAAGATGTTTGAAAATTTCAATATATAACTCTATGTAAAACTGTGACCCCCTGGGCGGGGCCAATTTTGACCCAGAGGCATAATTTGTACAAACTTGATAGAGGACCTGTAGATGATGCTATGAGCCAAATATCTAAGCTCTAGCCCTTGTATTTTCAGACAAGAAGATTTTTTAAGATTTCCTTATTTTTTCACTTTGGATATATGGCAACCAGAGTTTTACATTGTTTTAAATTCTTTGAACAAATTTGAAAGAGCTTCACCCAAGGTACATTCCTGTAAAGTTTGGTTGAAATCTGTCAAGCAGTATAGGAGATGTCATTTGAAGCAATTGTTAATGACGACGCACAACGGACAAGGACACAGGGCCATCCCAATAGCTCACCTTGAGCCTTTGACTCAGGTGAGCTAATAAGGCAAGCGGTTGTTAAATTCACATTGTACATGTATTTTATTCTTGCAATGACATATTCATATGTATACCTGACTACCTTCAACATTATAACAATAGAAGCAAAAATAACAAGAATGTAACAAACATTGCACAATTACCGAGGCAAATATCAGTGGGGGCTAATAAACAATAGACCACCACGTACAATAGGACTGAACCATGCAACAAACATTGCACAATTACCAAGGCAAATATCAGTGCGGGCTAATAAACAATAGACCACCACGTACAATAGGACTGAACCATGCAACAATATAATGCTGAATATAAACATAGCAGTACATGTTATATTGGATTAATAACATACCATAGCCTGTTTTAATAACACTTTTAACATGCAAGTGCTTTTTCAGTCCTTTAATTTGCTGATTTTTTTCATGCTTCCCAAGAAATAGGGTCAAAGGAATTTTTTCCTGAAAACTGGCTGCTTAACCCATTCTCCCATAAATACGCTTTCAATGTATTCCTCCACTAAACAAAATAGTTCAAATTTATACAGTCATGAATATGTATCAAATAAGAAACATTTTCTTAATTCTAGCAGATGATAATTTAAAGCAGGCTGAAAGTAAAACAAAATGTGCTTATGCACTTTAAGGCACATTCTGTTTCACTTTCAACCTGCTTTAAGTGGTCAGTTCTAAAACAGACTATGGAGTAAAGGGTTAAAGTAAAACTGATACACTGTTAACAAGAGGGCCATGGTGGCCCTGAATCGCTCACCAGGTAGACCATGGTTATGGACAAGGTGATACTCGAACTGGTTTAGTGGTTTCTGTAAATGGCTACAAAAGAGGACATTGGCAAGCAGTGTAGACCCTAATGAGACCCGCATAAAGCAGAGTCTCATTAGGGTCTGCACTGTTTGCTACATCATATAAAATGTATAGACAAACACTGTAGCATCTCTGTAACCCATTACCCCATTTTTAATTTTGAAAATATGTTACCACTTAAAGCAGGTTGAAAGTAAAGCAGAATGCGCCTCCAGGCGCATTCTGCTTTACTTTCAGCCTGCTTTAAGCTACCATCTTCTAGAATATAGAAAATATTTCTTATCATATTAATTTATAACTTTATAAATTTGAACTATTTTCATCAGTGGAGGGATAAATTAAAGGTGTAAAAAGGTGTATTTATGGGGTAATGGGTTAATGAAATCTTCCACAGAGCACATGAGTATACTTCATTACAATATCCAGGCATAAATGTGTTAAGCATATATGAAAAACCTGAACCAGTTACTGGTGGCCATGGATTTTTAAGCATTTTTTTTTTTTTAACAAATTTTGTACAGGACTGACCATTAATGATTAGTGCCAAATTATTTTCCAATAGGTCTAGTGGTTTCTGAACAGATTTCTTTTTCTGGTTTAGCTATAGTGATATAAGACATACCTGCCCCCTCACACTGGCAGCAGTGCTTTTTTTAGCTCAGGTGAGCTTAAAACTTGCCCAACCACTGGGAGGGAGGGGGGGGCATAAAAAGGTTGACAACAATGGACATTAGACTATCACAATTGCTCACCTCGGCAGCTCGTGCCAGGTGAGCTAAAAATCACATACATTGAAACCGCTTTCAACTTTCGCCTGTTGATGTTTTCTTGGAACTAAATCTTGACAAAGGAGTTCTAGATGGTTGTGATGGCAACAGTCTTTTCCCTCTCGGTGTAGCTACAGACACTGTAGAGTCTAGGTCAACTATTGTTTGAACACTTTCTATAAATGATGCCAGTGATTGCTGGATCTCACTATTCACATAATCTAGTTGAGATACCTGGGTGTCAGAGAGAATTGTCTGATCCGCAGTACTGTCGTCGGACATGCTTTGTCTCCTCAACTTGTTAAAGTCACTGCCAGCTACAGACGTGAGTTTCTTGGCACAAAGTTTTATAATTTCAGCACATTTCATCAACCTTCTTGAATCAAAATCATTGCCTGGAAGAAAAATAAACACCGTAAAACCTCTCTATTACAACCACTTCATTGTGTTAATAATTAGGCGTTTAACCCATTTCCCCATAACCTGTTTCTAGTTTTTGAAAACAATATACTACTTAAAGCAGGTTGAAAGTAAAGCAGAATGCGCCTGAGGGCGCATTCTGCTTTACATTCAGCCTGCTTTAACCCTTTCCCTTATAGAAGCGCCTTTTAGCGTGTTTTATTTATTCATCCGCTGAAGAAAATAGTTCCTATTTAATCAGTTATGAAGATATATGATAGGGAATATTTTCTATATTCTAGCACATGATAGCTTAAAGCAGGCTGAAAGTAAAGCAGAATGTGCCTTAAGGCACATTCTGCTTTACTTTCAACCTGCTTTAAGAAGTCACCTATCTTCAATACTAGAAATAGACTATCAGGTAAAGGGTTAAGCTACCATCTGCTAGAATATAGAATTGTTTTCTTATAATACATAGTCAAGTATGTATAAATTGGAACTATTATCTTCAGTGAATATATATAATATAAAGGCATAAAAAGGCATATATATGGGGTAATGAGTTAAGTGAATGCTTAAAGCAAGGTGAACGTCAAACAGAAAGCTTCTTTAGCAGCTTTGTTTAATTGTTTTACATTCACCTTGATTTAAGTCATCACATGTCTTTTGCAATCAATTGGCCTTTATTTTTGTGTGATGATAATCCAGAGGGTTTATTGTACAAAGATGTGTATATGGAACCCTATACCTCCCTGATGTCACCATGACCTCTGAATGACCTTCACCTAGTCTGACATGACCCCAGTTGTGCTGAACTCAATGACTTTTTGAGGGGAGTACACATGTCAAAGAATGAAGTCTCTATCACAACTAGCTCCAAAGGTATGGAAAAGTTTAAATTAAGTCAACTTGGCCTCTAAATGACTTTCACCTTTGAGGACTTCTGGAGTTGTGTTCACATGCCAACAAGAGCTGTCAGAAGACAACAAAGTCCGTCGGTGGCACATTCCGAAACTTAAAAGCAGAGTCTGAGGTGAAGGTCAGAGAGGACCAACAGGATCTATAACCTTTATCATAAATGAGGCTTTGTTCAGTGGCTACAAAACTACAGTGTGAATATGTTAAAAATTGTTTCAACCTTTTTGTATAATTGAGATCAAAGGCAGTGAAAATGGTATTGGACATTCCACCATCCCATGATGTGCTCATAAACCAAATTAGATATTCCTAGCTGATGTGGTATAGGAAATATGCTCTGGACAATCTTTTACTATAATTAAGGTCAACATATTGCTATTTTAGTGACAGTGGACCAAGAAACCACCACAGATTGACTGAAGAACTATAAACAAAAGCTTTCAATAATCAGTGTCTGAACTGGATTAAAACTGTTTGCAAATGTAAGCCAGCTGGCTCTTGGAGAAATAAAGGTTAACCTATTACCCTAAAGCCTGTTTCAAGATAGTTAATAAATTTAAAGCAGGTTAAGGCACATTCTGCATTACTTTCAATCTGCTTTAAGCTACCGTCTGTTAGAATATGAAAAATACTACCTAGGATACATATCCTTGACTGCATAAAGTGTAAAATTTTTCTTCAGTGGAGAAATAAGTTCACAACCTAAGAAGGCATACTCATGGCGTAATGGGTTAACACATTCAACCCTAGCAACGAGTATACTCGTCTTTGCAAAACAGTGTATCTGTATAGAGAACACTTGTCCTATGCAAACAGGGTAGACCAAGATCAGTGGGATCCTTCAGGAGCCCTCTGATCAGGGTCTACACTGTTTGTCATTGTGAAATATATTGCAGAAAACAACCCTACAGTCATAAATGGCCAAGACCTAATTTGAAATTGGAATTGTTCATGAAAAGTTTCAGGGGTACAGGTCTTACAAGCACCTGTATGTTTACTACTAGAACGGTAAGTTTGTAGGACAGTTACCTTCAACAACAGGCTCAGCATGCTGTACCAACACAGCAATACCTTCAACCAGTGAGCTCACATGAGATATCAGATCCTGTAACCGCCGATAATTGCCTCGGCAAAACTGCACAGGTGTAAAAAACGATCTCTCCATCATACTAGTATCCAGTTCAACCTGTTGATAGAAAATGTCATAACATCTGTAGAGAAGAAAATATTCCTAACAATGAATACAAACCATGCATTGTTTAACCCATTACCCCATAAGTACGCCTTTTTACGACATTTATTTATTCCTATACTGCAGAAAATAGTTCAACTTAATACAGTCATGAACATGTATCACAAGAAATATTTTCTATATCCTAGCTTAAAAGCAGGATGAAAGTAAAGCAGAATGCACATTCAGCGCATTTAGTTCCAATTCATGATAAACATGTACCAAAAGACATATTTGCTATATTCTGGCAGATGGTAGCTTAAAGCAGACTGAAAGTGAAGCAGAATGTGCCTGAAGGCCCATTCTGATTTAATTTCAACCTGCTGTAAGTGTTCACCTGTCTTTTATCCTAGAAACAAGCTATGGAGTAAAGGGTTAAGTGATCAACTTTCTAGAATACTAAAAACAAGCTATAGGGAAATGGGTTAATTTGGTACACAAGTTTAATAGATAATACCCTGGACATGTTTAAGTTATTCATAAATATGTGCAACATTTAAAATATCTGCTAAAAAGTCTTCTCTATATTTCTTCTCTTTTGTTTAATTGATTTAGAAAAGTAAATTTATAGCACATATGAGTTATTAAAACACCTAGGTAACAACTTCAAGGTGAAGTGTAACACACAAAATGGTTCAGTCTTACCTGTACTTCCTGACACACTAACAGCAGTTCTCTACACGATGAAATGGAAATTTCCAACTTCTCTAGGAAACTACCAAAATCCTACAACAAAACACAAGTCATCATATATAAATTAGAACACTGAACACTTGAGTGAAGTTTCAAACTGAATGAGGAAAAACAAGCTGTGTTTGTGGAACACTATGCCTCTTGATGTGACCATAATCTCTAAATGACCTTAGTTACCTAAAAATAATCATTTTGACACATTTTTGAAAAATTTAAAAGAAGAAAAACTGAGCTCCAATTTTGAAATATGTAAAAGAAGAAAAAGAAAAACAGAGCTAAGTCAGAGAGAATCAAAACTAAATCCCTATTAACTCATTCACCCCTGAAACTTTTTATGGACAATTCCAATGTCCAATTAAGTCCAGTCCATTTTTAATATTTAGGGTTGATTTTAAGAATTTATTGCAAAATGACAAACCGTGCAGACCCTGATCAGAGGGCTCCTACAGGAGCCCTCTGATCAGGGTCTACACTGTTTGCATATAACAAGAGTATTCTTCACAGGTATCCTGTTTGTTAATGAAGAGTATACTCGTCACTAGGGTTGAATGTATTAAAGAAGTTTCGAAGCATTGGACACATGGGTAAGAGTAGAGGTTACCTGTTGATCTGCAACAATATCGGAGAGGTCTTGGACTCTAACTTCTACATCTTCAACAGTTGTCAAAGCCCCCTGTAACGTCTTGTCAATAAATGTTGTACAGCCACTGAAGATTGACTGGCAAATATCAGCCATTACCTGCAAATCATAAGATAAATATGGCAGAAATCAATAAATGTTTTGCAAATTTGCATTCTTCTGTGTTGACATATAGTGCAGCTACATTGTAAAAATGTGCAGTAGGCACATGGAGTGTTACCACATCAAGTCATATTAAATACTGTCATCGGGTAGACCAGTCGTATTTCCTAGTATTTAATTTTTAAAGCAAAGAAAGTTTTAATGACATTCTCAGCCTGGGATCAACCGACAAGCTTCCATACCCAAAGCCAATGCTCTATCTATAAACCAACCATGACCAGTCTAGGAAAACTTTTTTAACTCTTTACTCCATAGCCCGTTTCCTCTTTTTGAAGACAGGTGACCACTTAAAGCAGGTTAAAAGTAAAGTAGAATGCACCTTTAGGCCCATTCTGCTTTCTTTTCATCCTGCTTTAAACTATCATCTGCTTGAATATAGAAAATATATGCTATAATACATATTCATAACTGCATAACTTCAAACAATTTTCTTCAGTGGAGTAATAAACGAAATGTGTAAAATACATATCTATGGAGTAAAGGGATAAATAGCTATCTTCTATACATTTCACCAGCTTAGCCCTATTCATTGCAGGTTGTTTGTTTAATTACAGTCGAACTTCGATATCTCGAACTTGGTTAAATCGAACATACCCATATTTCAAAGTTAAAACGTGGCTAAGCCACGTTTCAACTTTGAAATCTGGGTATGTTCGACTAAACCGAGCATGAAATAATGCAGTTTATGTGTCGAACTATCCGATACTTCGAGTTAAGCGAGTTCGAGATATCGAAGTTTGACTGTATATGACTCTTTACACAAGTTTGCAATGATATACTTTGCCATAATTATTTTAAGATGACAC
Organism: Gari tellinella; assembly: GCA_922989275.2. NCBI lineage: Eukaryota > Metazoa > Mollusca > Bivalvia > Cardiida > Psammobiidae > Gari > Gari tellinella. The sequence continues at coordinate 56,487,889 of OV277865.1, forward strand.
TTACTGTTTCAGTTTCACTGGTTGTAGAGTCTTCAAAGAAGAGCATGGTTGTATCTGTAGCCAGGGCGAGCTCTCCGGTAAGCTTACACATGACATGTAGTCCATCATGCAGGCGAGTTGTCGCCTCATCTAACAGAGCATCACTGTCAGCCTCACAGCCCTGAACAAAGCACAGCAAATAACTCAAAACCAGTCCCAAACATGTTAACATTTTTCATTTATTGGTAAATTGTTGCTAAGCCTTTTTAGTGGGGAAATAAAATGATTTTAGACAGATATGTCAATATTATATAAGGGTTGTTCCATGAAATCGTCCACTTTGCTTACTCGTACACAGCAGTAATAATCTGTGTCTTCACAAGGCATTCACCTCATCTAAATATGGATTATTACAATAGAATTCAGTTTTGTACTCAATGCTGTGAAATAACCTCATAATATATGTATAAGGCTTTCACATATTGTATTCTCTAATCATACCAAAGTTTTGGGAGATCACTTTTTTCTTTAGATTAAAACCTAAGAAAGTGAATATACACATGTATCTTACTGTCTACCTGCTTAATCCTTTACTCCATAGATACACATTTGTACGCAGTTAATTTATTCCTCCACTTAAGAAAATAAATCTAATGTATACAGACATGAACATGTATCATAAGAAATATTGTCTATATCCTAGCAGATGGTAACTTAAAGCAGGCTGAAAGTAAAGCAGAATGCTACTTTCAACCTGCTTTAAGTGGTCACCTGTCTTAAAACTAGAAACGGGCTATGGAGTAAAGAATCAAGTTTGCACTAATTACCTGTAAAAATCTGATGACATGACCTCCAATGACCTTGACCTGGTCAACCTTCTTGGTTAGTATATTATGTATAAGTGCTGACTGTAGAGTCTGGTATGTTGACACGAGTACAGCTGTGTTGTTCTGTAGCAGCTGGAAGGCCATGGTTAGCTGTAGACATGTCACGCCCAACACTTCTGACTTGCTGCCAAACTGACTGCTTCTGTCCTGTTTCACTGGAAGATTTGTACCATGGCTAATATAGGATTTCAACTCTAGGCAGTTACGCAGAATTTTGTCAGCAGTGCTTTCCTCAAGTGATGATGCTGTAAAGAAATAAACCAACACGATCTGATAAGGGGAGTATCTAAAATACTATAACACTTATGTTGCCACAAAGGTCAAAGTCAAATTGAGTTTGTGTAATATGGGTGGTTTAGGAATGGTCCAAGGCAACAACTGTATAAGTATCAAACTATTTTAGTAATTGGTGTTGATGCTAGACAAAATTGTAGAATCTGGTTAATCTTGTTAGCATGGATGGACAGGACAACACAAATACCTCCTGCATCTATTATTGCAGAGTGCAGGGCTCCATCTTGTTAGCATGGATGGACAGGACAACATAAATACCTCCTGCATCTATTATTGCAGAGTGCAGGGCTCCAGATAAGAGGGAGTAAACTGTACATATCCACCATTTTCACACTTCTTTTAGTACCAAATCCTATGATGTTACAACTCATTAGAATTGTCTCTTCGAGACGATTTTAATGAGTAGTGACACCATAGGGTTTAAAGCAGAGATAAAGATTTTAATTTTTGAAATACTCCCCCTATTTGGAGCCTTGAGAGTGCATACTTATCTAGGACCAACCATGAAACCCACTAATAAGGACACTATTCAGAAGTCCCATTAATGGTCATAATAGAGGAGTTTTACTTGATCATCAATGGAAACCCCCAAAAATCCATCACATTTGCACAAAGGTATTTACTGCACTAGTACTAGAAATGAACTCCACATTTCATAAATGCTTTCAGTGTACTTCGGATATTCACCAAGTTGCATTCCAATTTCACATATTATATCAAACTGAAATGCCTTGTTACCAATGGAATTGTTCTGACATAGAGTGTTACAAACTTTCATGAAGTCTTTATATACTGAACATTTCCAGATGTAACACATGAAATCAGGTTATGTGCACATTTAGACCATTCATTGACAAGATTGAGTATAATGGTATTTAAAATAGTTTGCACTCACAAAATCTGAGATTTGAGAACAATTTGAGAAGCTACTAAATTATTATCTTTTTAGAACATTTGTCATATAATAAAAATTAACTTACATTTGAGCCGGGACAAATTTACAACATCTTTACAAAGGGAGGCTATCCCTGGCCATGAACACTGTGAATTGTCTCCCTTACCACTGGTGGAATCTACAATGAGATACAACTTAACAGCATCACAAACTGACAAAAAACAAAATGTATTCAAATACAGTAGAACCTCTCTATTACGACCACTAAAAATAAGGCTAATTCTCCGTATAAAGGACATGTGACAGCTTAAAGCAATGTGAAAGTGAAACAGAAAGCTCCTGTAGGAGCTTTCTGTTTCACTTTCACATTTTTTAAGCTGTCACATGTCCTAAACGACTAATATTTGACACAACATAGTGGTCCTGATAGAGGGGTTCTACTGTAGTTCACATTTAGTTTGGTGTTGGTAACTTTTAACACTGTCTACACTTCCTCACCATAATGCTTGGCAGTAAAATGGTCTAACAAATCAGCTGCCAACAACTCTAAAACAAATTGACTTTAAAAAAAAAAAAAAGGCAATAAATTAGCCAGAAAGGGGTTGAAACCACGACTGCCTTCTTGCTATTGCCCCTCATAATCATGGGTGAATGTTCTGCAAACTGAAATTATGCAGGATGGGGTGGGAAAGGGCCTTCTATAGGGCCATGGGTCAACTTCCTACAGAGGTTATGAGAAAAGATAGAGGCAAAGACAAGTTATGGTTAACATATGAACACTGGGATGTTTTCCTAGCTAACAACTAGTGGTTGCTAAATTTAATGTGGGAGAATAATGACACAGAAATCTATGTGGAGGTTTGTGCAAATCATTGTACTTTTGTTCTGTATTAAGAGTTCAATTAACCCTTTCCACCATAGAAGCGTTATTTAGCCAATTTGATATATTCCTCCGCTGAAGAAAATAGCTCCAATTTGACCAGTATATTTTCTACATTCTAGCACATGATAGCTTAAAGCAGACTGAAAGTAAAGCAGAATGCTTTAACTCTTTCCTCCCTAAAACTTTAAATGGACAATTCCAGTTTACATTTCAGTCTAGTCCATTTCTGACTTTTAAGGGTTGTTTTTTTCACTGTTTTTCTCTGATCAGGGTCTTCACTGTTTGCACAGGACAAGTGTAATATTCACATGTACACTGTTTGAAAAGGACGCCTATATGCAAGACTATGGCTCAAAGGGTTAAGTAGTCACCTATCTTCAATACTATAAATAGGCTGACTACCTATCTTCAATACTATAAATAGGCTAAAGGGTTAAACAGTAGTCAGAGATAGGCTGAAGAATGTATGATGGAGAGTGAGTGATACCTGGCCTGCTGTTTATACTGGACACACTGGACAGTAGAGCCATCCTAAGACTAGGCGATGGTACAGACCGTCTCTCACCATTCCTGTAAAACAGTTTAGATACAATTGTACCTATAGCTAATGGACCTTGCAACTTGGCATCCTTGTAACAATCTAACTTAGGATTTCCCCTCTGACATAAATCGTCTAGTTAAGATACAGTCAACCTATCAGAGGTACAATGCTCTCGTATGAAATGATTATTGCTTGCCAGTTGTTGTGGAACTGTTGGGATCTGGGTGAGATATCTAGTTACACACTGTCTCATCCACATTCCAACTGCTTGCTAAAATCTTCCATTTATGTGTCAGATGAAAAAGAAAGGAATTCATATCTGACAATGAAAAGATTACGTTTATGTGGTTTAACCCATTCATTACTCTATAAATATGCCTTTTTACAGCTTTGATTTATTCATCCACTGAAGAAAATAGTTTAAATTTATACAGTCATAATTATGAACGTTATAAAATCTTTTCAGTATCCTAGCAGATGATAGCTTGTCTCAAGCTTAAAGAAAAGCAAAATGTGCCTCTGCCTTCTGCTTTACTTTCAATCTGCATTAAGTGGTCATCTCCCTTGAAATTAAGAAACTGAAACTAGAAAGCTCAGAGCTTAGATATTCAGTGTATAGTATCACCTAGTAGACCTCTATGCAGATGGTCAAAACTGACATGCCTGGAGCTATGTAAAATGCTGTAGCCTTATGGCACTTAGTCTAGACTATTATTCAAAGAAATAAATTTGTTGTAAAGTTTGAAAGTGGCAACATACAGTCGAATTTCGATATCTCGAAGTTGGTTTTGTCGAACATACCCGTATTTCAAAGTTAAAACGTGGCTTTTAAAACGTGGCTAAGCCATGTTTTAACTTTGAAATACGGGTATGTTCGACTTAACCCAACATGAAATAATGCAGTTTATATGTCGAAGTATCGGATAGTTTGAGTTAAACGAGTTAAGATATCGAAGTTGGACTGTAGTAGGTACTTACTTGGGTGAGACAGGAGTCAAGGGCATAAGACTCTCCTTTCCCCACTGGTCTTCTGGGTCATTAAACACGTCATCTTCATCAGCTGAACTGTCCACCTCATTCTGTCAAAAAAACAACGTTTTAACCATGAGCCTGAATACAACTTACCCATGTTACCACAGACAGTATGGCTCACAGGTCAGGTTACAAAACTCACTTGTACAATCAAACTTGTGTTAAATGACTTTATTATATGCCTTGGTATGATATCGAGCGTTTCCGCGTTTCTGTACAGTAAAATACAAGAGTCTGTATCAGCCACTTTGTATTTTACTCTGACGTCGCTTTCGACTTAGGGTGACGTCATTTACGTACATGTACAAGTGCTGCGTTATTCTTTGTAGCATACAAAAATTCTTGTTCTGCTTGAAATAACTAATAAATTTTGGATATAAAATGATTTAAACAACTAATTAGTTGTTTTTGATTTGTATTCAAGGCATATAATAAACGCATCACCAGTTGACAGTGCGCTAGAGTGTGTTGCATTCAGCTCATGACGTTTTTGACGGAAACAACCGATCAGACTCGCGCCAAGGTGCTTGTCAGATAGACTATTTCCGGCAAAAACGTCTCGATCTGAATACATCACTCTGTATCACAGTGTCAACTGGTACTGTGTAAGTATAGCCCATTAAGCCATACTGACTCATTTTGACTCATTGCGCAATAGCCTCATACTAACTCATTTTGACACACTTTATTTAACTAGCTTCTATTGAGATAAGCATTGAGAATTGTTTATCGCTTATGAGTTAATGGGTTAAAAGCATGGTGATATCTAACAAGAGCCATGATGGCTCTATATCGTGGCAAGAAGATGAGTAAAGAAGATGATTTCTAAGAAGGGTTTATGTCCACTAAAAGCCATTAAACCCATTACCTCATAAATACACCTTTTTACGCCTTAAATTTACTCATCCATTGAATAAAACAGTTCCACTTTATGCAGTCATGAATATGTACTATAAGAAATATGTTCAATATACTAGCAGATGGTAGCATAAAGCAGGCTGAAAGTAAAGCAGAATGCGCCTTAAGGCGCATTCTGCTTTACTTTCAGCCTGCTTTTAAGTGATCATCTTTCTTTAGTCGACTTTAAACCAAGAAACAGGCTATGGGGTAATGGGATAATGATGAAATATTCCAGAAATTTGTTGAGAATAAGAAAACAGTAAAATATCAAGCTTTCCATTAGTTCAACATACCTGGTAAATATCTCTCATTTGCAGTAGTTTTTCTTCAAACTTCTCCAGTTTCCAATGGGTGCAGACATTGAGTTTGGTGTTGGTGACTTTTATCACTGTCTTCACTTCCTCACCATCAACAAAATCCTCACGGCTAAACATCTGAAAAATTGTACATTAAATCAGTTAACAGGAGTCGTTAGAGCCCTCGGAGAGTCTAAGGAAATGCCTTGGTGGGGCTTCAGGGGGGCATAGCCCCTGGAAGCTCCTGATTTTAGTTTTTTTGATAGGTTGTAGCTTGCAATTGGTAGGAGAATTTAGCTGGACAAAGTTTGTAAAATATATGTGAAGGTACAGATGAACATTCTTACATTTATAATCATACTTGTGTACCTACTTCCCCCTTTCTCTTGCATGGCTGCCCACATAAGACAACACTTATTGTTGCTTTAACTTTAAAATATAATGAGCTAAACTCTTTACCCTATTCCTACTAATGGCCAGGTTAACTCATTATCTCCTGAAACTTCCAATGGACAAGTACACTTTGCAATAAGCTGGTCCATTTTCAACTATTAAGGGTTGTTTTATATAATATTTTGTAGGAGCCCTCTGATCAGGGTTTTCAGTGTGTATTCTTTACAGGTACACTTTTCGTAACTGACGCATATATGTGTCACTAGGGCTCAATGAGTTAATGTAACAAGAAATGGCCAGGTTGCACTGAGCTAATAATTTCACTGTTTGCATAGGACAGGTGTATTCTTTACAGGTACACTTTTGGTAAAAGACGCATATATGTGTCACTAGGGCTCAATGAGTTAATGTAACAAGAGATGGCCAGGTTGCACTGAGCAAAGTGGAGATAAGGATGATCATCTTACTGTGTGTTTCTTCAGGTACTGGCTGATCTTGTTGGCCTCTCGTATCTGTAGCGCTATCTTGTACAGGTCCATCTTACCTACAACAGAAGAATCAACCAATTAGCACTGCCCACTTCATACAGCCATACACTTCATACTTGTGTTGGAGAAACACAAATACCCATTTAGATTGGCTGCAGCATAAGACAGAACAAAAGGAGTTTTCTACTGGTGTTTTGTATTGCTGTATCTAAAAGTAAGTTATGGAGTGAAAAACAGCTGATAGCTTAACCCTTTCCCCATTTCTAGATTTAAAGACAGATGATCACTTAAGAAAGTCAGAATAAAGGCGCATTCTGCTGGTGCATATTTATGACTTTATAAACTACTATCTTCAGTGCAGGGATAAAGTATAGGTGTAAAACAAATCTTACAATATATATTCATGTGGAGGAATAAATGAAAGGTGTTTAAATGTATATTTATTGAGTCATTGGTTAAATTGAAAAGCTTACTACAGGACAGTTTGTTGAGAAGGTTGTGCACACTTACTAGTGGTCATCTCCACTACACTAGGGGTGGGGCTCTTCAGTTTTCTGGACGAGTCACTACGTCTCAGTTTAAGCTCCTCCAGTTTCTGTGTGGCCTGTTCCTTTTCTTCATGCAGCAAGTCTAGAATCCTTGAACGCTCATGAATCATCTGACTTGTTGCCTGAGATGTGAAAACAATTCATTAGCCATTTACCCTGTACCTACTTGTGCAGACAATATTATTGTTGGATACAATGGGTGCTCCCAAGAAAGATATATCCCAGGTTATAGGATGTTTAATTAGTATAACAGCACATTCCTGTAAATACTAGGGTTACAGCATGAGCAGAACGTCAAATAAAATCAATCAGTTAAGGATGTTGCTCTTGTTACTGTGATACAATATAATGGTGAATCAGTAGTACATAGGCGATCCTGTAAACCCTTTACCCCATAGTATGTTTCTTGTTTTAAAGACAGGTGACCACTTAAAGCAGGTTGAAAGTAAAGCAGAATGCACCTTCAGGCACATTCTGCTTTACTTTCAGCCTGCTTAAAGCTACCATCTGCTAGGATTTGGAAACTATTTTTCATTGTTCATTTTCATGACTTTACAAATTGGACCTATTTTTTTCAGTGCATTAATAAATAAAATGTGCTAAAAGGGCTTCTATGGGGAAAGGATTAAACATTATGCTTTTGTGATCGTATTTGATGTTCTGACAATAGTTCCAACCTTTAAGGCTGCCTCTGCCTCCAGTTTCTGTCTCTTCCGGCCTGCTATCACCTCTTGTTCCAGCATCTGCAAAATAACACCACATAAGTTTATGTCAAACTTTCAAGGTGACTTCCACAGGGTTGTCAGTAGCTACTGATATATGTTGAAAGTTATGGTCATGGTTAATGTTGTGGACAAAAGAGACCTAAAACAATATGCCCAACTATGGCATGCTGGGGTATAAAAATCAAGTACCAGCACATCAGTCAAAATAGTCGCAGACCAAATTCCAAACCACATGAATACTTTCACATGCAAGTTGTTAATCTGTGAAAGTTTTAAGCAAATCCCTTGGATAGTGTGGAAAGCGTTAGTTGTACAAGACTTTTCACAGACAGACAGAAAGCACATCCTCAAAGGGTTTCCCCATCCCTTTGGATAGGGTGGGCCAGTAGGGGTGAGGGTTGGTAGAAACAAAATAACTGCATGGATTCTAACCCATCTAAAACCACAATCCCTTAAATGAGAAATAAACAGCAGGAGCCAAACACCTACCATCTTCTGTTTCTTCAGTTTATGAATCATTTCTTCTGCTTCCTTCACTTTCTCCTCTTTTTCTTCTCTCTGTAAGACAACAACAACAATAAGTGAATTTAAACTAGAGAAAATCTATGGCTAAGAATAACCACACAAACATATAAAGAACATTGCAAATTAAGTTACAATTTGTTTCATTTTAGAGTCGGTTAACCCTTTCCTCCCTGAAACCTCAAATGGACAATTCTAGTTTTCAATTTATTCCAGTTCATTTTTTACTTTTTAGGGTTGATTTTACAATATATGTCAAAATGACAAACACTGTTTGCATAGGACAAGTGTACTCTTCACATGTACACTGTTTGCAAATGGCGCATATAGGCGTGACTAGGGTTCAAAGAGTTAAAGTAAATGTATGAAGATACAGGAGGACACTGTAACACTATCATAGTACGGTCAAACCTGCCCTAATGTCCACTTCCATTAGGGGACCGAATGCTCTATAGTCTTAGAAATAGAAAAGAATTAACTTACACATTTCATCCGTTTCAAGAGACCATCTGCTCAATATACCAGTGTATATCAGCGGTCAGTGAAATTTCAACGACCAAATGTCCATTTAATTTCACAAACTTATGCACAGTTGTGCTACAGATCTTGCCAGAACAACTTTTCCTCTGGATTAAGAGACTACCTGTATTGATTTGAGTTAGGTCACTAGAGTGGTTGCTTAACTCATTCACCTCTGAAACTTTTAATGGAAAAGTTCCATTTTCCAATTAAGTTTAGTCCATTCATGACAATTTAGGGGTGTTTTCTGCAATATATTGCAAATTGACAAACAGTTTGGATCCTGATCAGAGGGCCCCCTCTGATCTGGGTCTACACAGTTTGTATTGGACCTCTGATCTGGGTCTACACTGTTTGTATTGGACAAGTGTACTCTTTATAGGTACAATGTTTATAAATGACAAGTATACTAGTCGCCAGGGTTGAATGTGTTTAGACAGGTTTACCTGTAGCACACAAAGAGTTGATGTTCTCTGACAAGTTAGATCACTAAAATACAAAGCACCTTTGGTCCTTCATACAAACTTCATATATACAGTCAAACTTGTCTGAAAAGACCACTCAGTTGAGTGGAAATCTCAAGGACAAATGACTGCTTAACCCATACTCCATAGATATACATTTTTAAGCATTCAATTTATATACAGTCATGAATATGTATCATAAGAAATATTTTCTATATTCTAGCAGATGGTAGCTTAAAGCAGGCTGAAAGTATAGAAGAATGAGCCTGAAGGCCCATTCTGCTTTACTTTCAACCTACTTTAAGAGGTTACCTATCTTCAATACTAGAAACAGGCTAGCATAGAAATAATGCAGAATGCTGGTACACGTGACATAACTCGTATTATAGATGTAACTGTCCTCACCATAGTTTTTTCCATATCAGCAATCCTCATCTCTGCTTCCTTCTTTGCCCGCTCTACTTCCTCCAGCATTTCTTCCTGGGCTTTCTGACGGGCCTCTTGTAACCTAGCAACAAAAGATATAAACTTCCTAAAGAACACAGTATCTATACAGCTCCTCTCATTTCTTGTTGTCTAATTACCCGCTCCTTTACATCTTTTCACTGTTTAACCCATTACCACATAAATACCCCTTTCTACACCTTATATTTATTTCTCCTCTGAAGAAAATAGTTCCAATTTATAACCGTCATGAATATGCACCATAAGAAATATATTCTATATCCTAGAAGATGGAAGCTTAAAGCAGGTTGGAAGTAAAGCAGAATGCACCACCTGCTTTAAGCGGCTAGCTTTCTGTAAATCTAGAAACAGGCTATTGGGTAATGGGTTAAGACAGGTGGTTGTTTAACCCATTACTCCATAAATACACCTCTTAATGTCTCTAAATTATTTCTACACTAAGTTAAGTATTCTCCAGCTAATGAGTAGTTACACCATAGGATTTGGTACTGACATTGTTTTATTTGTTCAGTTGACTCCCTCTTATCTGAGGCCCTGATATATCAAACCCTACGTCTATTACATGTTAAATTTTAGCTGTATTAAGGACCAGTAACGACTTCTATACCTTTTCTCTTGCACTCTCATCAGTTCAGCTTTGGCAAATTCAAAATCCTTCATCTCCTGCACTTGGCTGCTGTTTTTATCTTTCTTGTTCTGTACTTCCATCGGATGGTTGAACCTGAAGTAGTGGTCTCCACCTAGGATAACACGGTCCCCCTGTCAGAAGAATACATGTATACATGTACATCACAAAATCTGACTTTATTTAAAAACAAGAGATCTGGTCTGCTGCAACCCTTCACTCCATGGCCTATTACTAGTTTTGAAGATAGGTGACCACTTAAAGCAGGTTGAAAGTTTAGCAGAATGCCCCCTAAGGCACATTCTGCATTTCTTTCAGTCTGCTTTTAGCTACTACCTGCTAGAATACATATATAGAAAGAATTATTTAAATGTGTAAAAAGGTGTACCTAAGGAGTAAAAGGTGTAAATGAAAACTGCAATTAACTCTTTCCTCCATAGCCAGCAGTACCAATCACTCATATCCAACTCATATAGCATGAACAGTGCTTCTGTATTCTAGGCAGAACTGGAGCTTTCATCTTTACTTTCATCTTGCTTTAAGCTATCACCCTTATTTAAGACCAACAGTGAATTTTCATTTGAACCAATAAACCAGGAGAGTGTAGTGGTGTTTTAGAAGAGGGGGAAGGTATTGTACAGTTTTAATGTGGAGGAAAGACAATAGTTACCTATATGATAATTCAATTGATCTTCACATTGAGGCCTAGCCCCACGGTTATATTTAGTGTTTGAGTTGAGTCTAAAATTGTTCTCAAGCATTTGATTGGTCAGATTTATATGCTCGAGAATGATCTGAGAGACTTACTCACTGGCTAATGTTTGTATAAGTGGTACTTACATGGCGCAGTGTTGCTGGGTCAGAGATGAGGTTTCCGTTCACATAAGTAGGAGCATCTCCTATAGGTGTTATACTGACCACTGTCTCCATGTTGCTGATGATGCTGGAAATGAACAATAAAATCATATAAACCACATCACACCTTCAACCCTTACAGTCTAACGCTTTCACAACTGCAATTTGCTCTGCTTAAAATTGTTGTTTTATATTTTTCTCAAAGTTACGTATTCAACATTTTGACAGAAGAAACATACAGATAGGTCACAAACAGTTTACACCCTGATCAGACTCTGTGTAATGTTCAAACTGTTTGCAAGTCATGTCATGCTCAGCACTCTTAGGGTATTAATCTCCCATCCCTATGAGGACTCCCTCCTAACAACACATACAGTCTTGCCTATTATTGGGTGTTGTTGTGGAGAGGGAGTACTGTAATAGTGGAGAAATAAGTACAGGTGAATAAAGGAGTATCTTAGTACAGTAAAGTTCCGCTTAACGACGGGTCCGAAATTAAGACCGGTCCGAAATTACGACCACTTTTTAAAAGAACGGAATATATCCTTTCATAGTTTAATGGTCGTATGGTCCGTTATTAAGACCGGTCCGCTATTCCGTATAACGACCACTAATCCCAGAACAAAAGACCAATTAGTGTTGTTTTAGGGTCCGATAATAAGGGCAGGCGTTCACACTTCGCCGGTCGCGACAAAAGCCAGTTTTGACACTTTTACGACAAACACCGATTACTTTACGGCAGGGGTCAAGGCCGATTAAACAATAGGGATGCTTCAACGAGGGGAATGTTTTGATAGCAGATAATTAAAAAAAATGCGAAAGTATGATGAATACGGCACTTGTTTAATCTCTTGATTGCTCTATTGGTGCATTATATTTTGTTTATCTCGCATTAGGCCAAATACAGTTACAGAAAAATCCGTTTTTAGCGCATACATCGAGCTCGATGACAGAGGGAGAGATAATTGGGCCAATAAGTAAAATACTTACAAGCGTGTAATTTACTAATTAAAATGTTAGTTTATCACTTTAGACTTTCATCTGATCTGCCCCAATCGAAATTTATGTTTGATAAATTATTTTTTTATTGGTTATCTCGAAAGATGATTTTTGTATACAATGAAACTTTGGATAATTAATAATGTTAACCCCGACGAATTTCTTCATAAACATGTCGTGTGACAGATTAGATCCAGATCAGATATCAAACAATTTAGAATCTGTTCAGGATCTAAACTGTCCAAAATGCTATTTCTTTGTCACTGAAACTCATAGACTATGTGCTAAGGCCCCTCTTTATGTGCTAAGATTTGTTTATTGAATAATTGTTTTAATTCAGATCAGACATCAAGTAATTTGGAGTCTGGTCAGGATCCAAACTGAAATGCCACTTCTTATAGCTTATAGTATATGTGTTACACTGCTAATGCCCCTCTTTATGTGCTAACATTAATAATTTATTCAATTATTGAATCTTCATTACATGTGTATGACAGTTTTTAGTTTCTGTGTATATGTGTATTTTTAACAATTAAATTATGATTGTTTGAAATAGGCTTATTTGTGCCGTTCTATTCAAAATAGGTTCAATATACCTATCTATCTATATCTGCCCAAAATTCCTCATCGATATCAAGGGTCTCAATAATAAGACCGACTCGATATAAAGACCACTTTTTGTCAGAACCACAGGTGGTCTTAATAGCGGAACTTTACTGTACTGGGTTAACTCATTCACCCCTGAAACTTTTAATGGACAATGCCAATTTCAAAATAAGTCTAATCCATTTTTTGACTATTTAGGGTTGATTTCAATAATATGTTTTAAAATGACAAACAGAGTTGACCCTGATCAGAGGGCTCCTTAAGGAGCCCTCTGATCAGGGTCTACACTGTTTGCATGGGACAAGGGTACTCTTCACAGATACACTGTTTGTAAATGACGAGTTTAGTCGTCGTAAGGGTTGAATGTGTTAATCCCTATCATAGTTCCTCACCAATGGTTATCTGCTATAAGGGCTCCATTCAGCTGTATGTCATGTTTGGAGTTGGAGCCTTTCCGCCCAACCTTTGTAATACCCTCCTTTATATTGTACAGTAGCATCTCAGACAGTTGGGGATCTTCATTCAGGTTCACAAAGTTGGGCAACCTGTTATCAACCTTCAGTGTTATGCCTGCTTTCTGGAATTACAACACAAACAATAATCAATGAATGATGTTTTTATACATCCCAATCAAGACAAGTTTTCCCTAAGTTGAAACAGCTCAACTTTTCTTAATAGAGGTGAACCAAACTTGTACTATGCTCAAGGGCTTCTTGCCTGGCATGCACCCTAATGCAAGAAGTCCCCCTCACTTCGTGGAGGTGAGCTAAAAACTGAAGTAGTAGGGAAACTTTAACATAACTAACATTTAAAATATGTTTAAGTCCTTAAGTCCATCCCCGCCCCCTGGCCTTCCTTCTGACTCCAATCTATCAATAATACACTCCTAGAAAACATTATGATAATAGCATCACCAAGTATTTAGTGCTGTAAAAGCAATTTTCCACATTTGATGGTTATGGGTTAACCCATTACCTCTTATCCTATTTCTAACTTTGAAAACAGGTGACCACTTAAAGCAGGTTGTAAGTAAAGCAGAATGTGCCTTAAGGCACATTCTGCTTTACTTTCAGCCTGCTTTAAGCTACCATCTGCTAGGATATAGAAAATATTTCTTCTGGTACATATTCTTGGCTGTATAAATTGGAACTATTTTCTTCAGTGGAGGAATAAATAGAGGCGTAAAAAGGCGTTTTAAGGGGTAATGGGTTAACAGGCTACACTTGTGGCTACACAGCGCATGGCAAATCTCCAGACTGTGTTGCTATAACTCGAAAGATTTATGATTCAAGATCTTATATCCTGAATAACCAATGCTCCTCGATTTCAATTCTATGATGTGCAATTTGTACAATCAATACTTAAAGCCCAGTGCCTCTCTGGAATGTTGGTCAATAGAAAATACGCACTGAAAGCAGATTTTTCACAGACAGAATGAGCTCATACACACCTCCAGCTGTTTGGTCTCTGCCAGTTTCCGTTCCTCAGCTTGTCTGAGTCGCTCCTGCCAAGATTTAGTTATTTCTTCCATCTCTCTCTCCTTTAGCATCAACTGTTCCTTCAATGAATCAATCTCCATCAGGGAGGACGCCATTACATCTTCATTTCCAGACAGGCCAGACGCTCGTAGTCGCTCAATCTCTGCTCGAAGTTCTGAAAGGTTTCATGATTACTCAGGACAATGTAAAACAGGATCATGACATTAACCATAAGCCAACTAGACCTCTTCCCCTCATACTATGTAGTGTGTAAGTGTTTAATACAGGCATGTGCTTGAAGCACAAGATAAGTAAAGAAGAAATCTACCCGTAGTAGCCTCCTGTCAGTGAGTAGGAAAAGTGTCCAAAGACTCATTTATCATGAACAGAGTAGCATTACAAAACAAATAACAAGACCGTGTTCAATAGACACACATGCCCCCAACGGGACCCTTTACAAAACTCATATTAATTAAAGCCAAAAGTCCAAAATTTTGGACATAAATGTGCTAACTAGAGTAATGAAAATAGTATTAAGATATACCTCTGATGAGCTTAGCTTTGGGATCTTCATTAACCCTAGCTATGTTGACAATAGAGCGGGCAGTCTGGGCATACCGCAGTGTACTCAGGCTCTCTTCCACATGGTGACTGGCCGGAGATATGGTGGCAATCATCGCTGTTTTAGAGTTCCCTCCCAGGCTCTCTTTCAATAGCCTGCAGAATACATGGTAAATCTTACACACATTTACCCAAACTAAGGTAAAAACAAATAAAAAACCTGCTCAGGATGTTGAGTTGAAAGGGGGTCTTAACCCTTAGTCCCGTATATAATTGTTGTCTAACTCTTTGCATGCTGGGTATTTTTTGTCGTCTGCAACAATGTCACCTGCTACTGTTCTAAAAATAGAGTTTTCAAAATTTCTTTACAAAACAGGGTCAGAGTGTCAAACAGTTACACGGCTTCTCATCTGGATCCAAACTGTTTGCAATGGTAATCACCGTGGAAGATACAACCGCCCCAAGCATGCAAATAGTTAATGCTACTTATTTTTCTTTCAGAAAATATTGCTTATCAAACTCCAATATACAATATGTTCTTACAGAAGAAACGCCAATGTGCAATACAGTAAAACCTCTCTTTTACACCCACAAAAACAAAGGCTAATTGATTGTATAAAAGACAGGTGACAGCTTAAAGGCAAAGTGACAGTAAAATAGATAGTTCATAAAGGAGCTTTGTTTTACTGTTACCTTGCTTTAAGCAATAACCTGCCTTAAACACCTAGTAGTTAACACAATTTAGTGGTCGTAATAGAGAGGTTTGCATGTTCTAACAGGAGAACCCCAATGAGCAACAATACTTACCATGTTAGGACAGAGTCTCTGTAGGGAATGAAGATTTTCTTCCTCTTGTTGATGAGAGCTGACTGCTCAGCTAGTTGGGATATCACCTTGCCCAGGGTCAACAAGGATTTGTTAATGTTCGCTCCTTCCTGAAAAACAAAGACAAGCAAGACATGTTTGTGATGAAACATGTCCACCATGGGTGGCAAGACCTCTAGTCCTGACCAAGTTCTTGACCTGACAATACATACATTTAATAAAATATCAGTGACTTGACCTGAAACTCGAAATCTATTCGCAAAAGTTGACTGTGACCAGGTTTGTTGGTTCAAAATATCAAAATATTAAAATTCTTAAATAGTCTGTAACTGTTGTAAATACAAAACTCAAAACAAATCATATAAGTTAACATCATCAAATTGTGATGCAACATGCTTTACTCCCCAAGGCATTTGAGTATGCAATACTTTGTCCATAACAGACCTAATGGTCTGTCTGTATTGTCCCATTGGACAGATTGGAACTTCCAATATTTCTTGATGGACTAGAGAGAGGATTGTGTTTAACCCATTTACCTCATAGCCTGTTTCTTGTTTTGAAGACAATTGACTACTTAGAGCAGGTTAATAGTAAAGCAGAATGCACCTAAAGGTGCATTCTGCTTTACTTTCAAGCTGCTATAAGCTACCATCTGCTAATATAAACAAAATATTTCTCATTACATCTATCTACATCTAAACATTACTGACCACCTTCATCAGGTTGAAGATTATGTCAGAGTTGTGTGCAATTACGCAAAACGGGTGACAAGGCCGTTAGTTTAGTAAACTGATTGATGATTGATCATTTAAAATCTAAATCATTTTAATATTTTCGAGTCTGGGTTCTAAAAGGGAGTGTTCGGAAGGTGTTTGGATGGGCATGTCTTGTGTGGCGTATGGGGGGGATAAGAGGATCTTTTTTTAATATAATTATATTCATGACTGTATAAATTGGAACTAATTTCTTGTGTGGACAAATAATTAAAGGCGTAAAAATGTGTATTTATGGGGTACTGGGTTAAGGATGCCTTACCCTGAGTCTCTCTCCTGATGTCTGTGCCAGAGACTGTCTCTCACTGCCAGCCAGATCCACCAAGTTGATCTTGCTTGTCACAGAATGATCATGTTCCTGTCCTTCCAGTACCTCTGTCTAGAAATAGATATAGACAATAGCTGTTAGAGAACAGCACGGCTCACCTGTAGCTAATACCCTGAACGAATCAAACAAATACATTTTTTCCCCTATTTAAATCATTTTCCCCTCAGACAATAGTCAACATATATAAGTGGTTCAGTCTTTGCAGTTAGGGTGTGTATAAGTTTATGAGTATTCAGCAGTTGATATTAACCCTTTACCCAATAGCCTGTTTCTAGTTTTGAAGACAGGTGACCACTTAAAGCAGGTTGAAAGTAAAGCAGAATGTGCCTTAAGGCACATTCTGCTTTACTTTCAGCCTGCTTTAAGCTTCCATCTGCTAGAATATGGAAACTATTTCTTATAATACTTAATCCTGACTGATTAAATTGGAACTATTTTCTTTAGTGTAGGAATAAATTAAATGTGCTAAAAGGCGCTTCTATGGGGGAAAGAGTTAATAGAGAGTGACATGACTCGGTGTATTTCATGTACACATGGTACCCTTCAGAGACAACTTACACTATGCACATCAATATCTATATTATCAGTGATTCCATGTGATCATTCCCAATTCAAGAGGTATGGGTCCTATTAGCAAAATGGTTAAAAAGATTCCTGTCAGTGATAAAACAAGAATTCTGCTAAATTAAATGTCTCACTTGTCCACACTTTGCCCATCAGTTCATATATTTGGACTTAATACATCTGTTTTGTTGGTCTAGCATTTATAACACCCCATCCCACACAGACAAAACACTCAACAACAATGATAGGATAGGGTAATGCAGGACAAAAGTAATGCCGAAAGCTCCATCAAGAGCTTTCTGCATTACTTTTGCTATGCATCAGGCAGGTATCTGTCCTTAGAGATTGATATGCTTTTACCGTGACAGCATGGTTGTTAACGAGATGTTTGATTGTATATTTCTCAATAAGCTATTACAACAAACAAACAAACAAACACCCCAGTGCTGAGATATACAGCAGACATGTGAGAAGTTGACTTACTTTAGTTTGTGTAAGAACCAGTGTGAAGACTGAGTGACTCCTGCTGCTCTTGTCATTCATGCCCGTGGCGGCAGTGGCCCTATTCTTGTTACCCAGCGTGATCCAGCCTTTAACATCTTCAAATGAGTTCACAACAAATGTAGATAGACCCTCAACATACGGCCCCAATGTTGGATGCTCTCGAACCCTAAGCTAAAATAAAAGTTAAACAACAATTCAAGTAAAAATAAATGAAATCAACAGCAATAGAAACGCCAATGCAACATATCAGTAGTTGAGGTTTAGATAAATGTTTGAGATGTAAAATGACTTACTCCCATTACTCCATAGCCTGTCTCTAATATTAAAGTTAATTGACCACTTAAAGCAGGTTGAAGTAATTCTATAAGTCTGTTATTCTATAAGTTTCTAATTTTATCAGTCTGTAATTAATTTTCTCCATATAAGCACCACAGGTAAATATTTGATGATGGTGTTGAACAGAAGTGATTATTGTTCAATTTTACAATAATCTCTGTCTATTGAAATATAATAATAATAATAGCTTTCTTAGGAGGTTTGGCCATGGGAAAATCTCTACTTTATCTTAGTGGTCTAATTAAGAAATGTAACACGGCTTCGGCATTTTTCTAGAGAAAAGTACCCCAGTTTAAGTTGGATACTGCACACTTTGTAGTGGGCGGAGTTTCCCCGCCCATGCAATAACTGGTAGAAAACCATGCAGTTAACTAGTTAACCACACAGTAATGGCGGACATCTAGTTAACCGCACAGTCTGGCGCACATCCGGTGTGGCAGATATAAAGCCCCAGATAAGAGCGAGTAAATGGAACACATCCAAATTTTCTCACTCATTTCAACATTTAATCCTATGGTGTTACTATTCATTAGAATCGTCTCGAAGAGACGATTCTAGTGAGTAGTGACACCATAGGGTTTAATGCAGAAATAAAGATTTTAGTTCTTGAAATACTTCTTATCTGGAGCCTTGGCATAGTATAAGCAGCACAAGTCACAATGGAGAAATTACACGATTTGTTTTGAGCAATAAACGATTTTGTGCAAAATTGATAATTCCTTTTCAACCAGTTTGGATCCAGACCAGACGCCTTGTACAAAGCGTCTTATCTGGGTCCAAATATTGTGCAAAGGAAAAATTGCTAAATATTTGATTGAGAAATGCAAGCGTGTTCTCTACTGCAAATCGTCCCGTCATCACTGTGCCGATATCCATATTAATCATTTTAAGTAAACACGCGCAAAAGCTTGTGACGAAAATACAGGGCTGCCATAAGTTGACAAAACAAGGGCCACTATGGCCCTAAATCGCTCACCTGGTACACCATGGCAAACTTGACCTATAGTGACCTAGATTATGACTGGCCATGACCCACAATCAACCTCTAGAGTGAAAACAAGATTTTCCTATGATTTGACCTAGTTTTTGAACGGACACAATCCATATTTGATTTTGACCTAGATCTGATGTAGGCAAAAATTCTGACAATATTTCATGCAGATCTAATGAGATTTGTAGCTTCGGAAGTTCCAAAAGGTTACACTGTTTTTCTTTGATTTGACCTAGTGACCTAGTTTTCAACCAGACATCATTCAAAATTAACTGAGCTAGATATCAATGAGGCAATCATCTTGAGCAAAATTCGTTAAAATCCAATGAGAGTTGAAGCATCTAGAGTGTTAACAAGTTTCCCCTCTGATTTGACCTAGTGACCTAGTTTTTTACTCTAAATGACCCATATTCGTACTTGACCTTGGTATCAATTAAGCAAACATTCTGACCAAAGTGCATAAAGATCAGATGAAATTTATAGCCTCAAGAGTGTTAACAAGGTTTTTCGAAGATTTGACCTAGTGACCTAGTTTTTGACCGAACATGACCCATATTCGAACTTGACCTAGATATAAATGAGACAAACATTCTGACCAAGTTTCATCAAGATCCAATGAGATTTGTAGCCTCTAGAGTGTTAACAAGGTTTTTCTATGATTTGACCTAGTGACCTAGTTTTTGACCAGACATGACCCATATTCAAACTTGACCTAGATATCAATGAGACAAACATTCTGACCAAGTTTCATCAAGATCCAATGAGATTTGTAGCCTCTAGAGTGTTAACAAGGTTTTTCTATGATTTGACCTAGTGACCTAGTTTTTGACTAGATATGACCCATATTCAAACTTGACCTAGATATAAATGAGATAAACATTCTGATGAAGTTTCATCAAGATCCAATGAGATTTGTAGCCTCTAGAGTGTTAACAAGGTTTTTCAATGATTTGACCTAGTGACCTAGTTTTTGACCCAACATGACCCATATTCGAACTTGGCCTAGATTTCTACTAGACAAACATTGTGATCAAGTTTCATGAAGATTGGATGATATTTGTAGCTGCTAGAGTGTTAACGAACCAATTGTGGACGGACGACGTACGACGGACATCCAGCGATCCTAAAAGCTCACCTTGGCACTTCGTGCCAGGTGAGCTAAAAATCCAAAGGTTTCCAAATTTGCATTTTTCAAGTGCGATTTTACGAATCGTACCTTTTCCCCGTCGCCTGTTTCTAGTTTTGTTGACACGTGACTGCTTAAAGCAGGCTGAAAGTAAAGCAAAATGCGCCTTAAGACACATTCTGCTTTACTTTTCAGCCTGCTTTAAGCTACCATGTACTAAAAAAAAAAATCCGAAGATTTAGGAAACATCCGGTGAAATGGAAACCCTGCAAATATTCCCAGAAACTAGAACATTCGTCTTTACAGCGAAACTTTAACACACTGCCCGCGAAAGCAATCTATGCTGGAAGTTGTCGGATTGGTTAACGAGTATATGTTCCAGTCTTTGATTGGTCTCTTTTACACTACCTTTGATTAGCAAAGCGCTCAACATTTGGTATAACTTGCGCAGATAGCGATGTTGTTCCTGTCACTGATTGGTCGTTCAAATGGGGATTCTAATGGATGTCAAAAGCGCTCAATAGTTGATGTAAATTGCACAGAGCCCAACCTCTTGGTCTATATTTAGCCATATTACAAGCAATATATTGCAGTATCTCCAACTCGTTATCTAA
This sequence comes from Gari tellinella, assembly GCA_922989275.2. NCBI lineage: Eukaryota > Metazoa > Mollusca > Bivalvia > Cardiida > Psammobiidae > Gari > Gari tellinella. The sequence continues at coordinate 56,508,905 of OV277865.1, forward strand.
TTAAACACGCCCACATACACTCGTGCGCATGCGCGCACTCATGTACAGTGTGCACGTTTAATTGAGATAACTCGTGGGAGCTATGCAATATATATAACGAGGCTACTGAGAAAGGCTTTTACAAAAGAGAGATTGTGCAACTTCAAAGTCAGTTGAGTAAGTTTAGCCTACATACTGTAGTTTTCTTGGCGCCCTTGTCTTTACTGGTAGTAGAGGCAAGTAGATCATGAATCTTTTCATTGTAGATCTCAAAGAAGCTGATCTCAACATGGATCTTCACCTGAAGTAAACAAATATATAATGTTTAAACAACTCAAGTTCTTTATGAAAACCTAGTCTGCTAACATTTCTAATATCTCATGTTTGATGTCTCCCTATTCAGTCCAACTTGTGATAAACAACAATTCTATATATAAATTACAGTAAAACCTCTCTATTACAACCACTAAATTGTGTTAATTATTGAGGACAGGTGACTGCTTAAATAAAGCAAGGTGACAATAAAACAGAAAGCTCCTGTTTTACTGTCACCTTGCTTTAAGCTGTCACCTGTCTTTTATACAATGAATTAGCCATCTTTTTAGTGGTCGTAATAGCGAGGCTTTACTGTATGGTTATCACTAAAGACAGGTGACTGCTTAGTGTATAAAGCTCCTTTAGAAACGTTCAGCTTTATTGTAAGTAGACATTTATATCTGTCATCAATACATGTCGTTCACACTGACTCACACACATGCCAACAGTTCCAATCACGAATGCATCTAACGTCATTCTTTAGGGGCATGTAATTTTATTATATAGTAAAACATGTCTCTATGAAAACCAATGTTTCTCACTTGAATAGGAGTGTTGTCTATTGTATACCTCTTGAACTTAGATTGAATAGGAGTTGTAAACAAGAATTTACTATCTATTCCAAGTTGTTATATTTGTGAGAAGACCTTAACACTGACCTATACCTTGGGTCTTCAGACATAGGCAGTCAGAGTCTCAGACAGATAAACACATGCATGTACAGCAGCATTTCAAGCATTCAAAGGTGTATCATAGGAGTAATCTTGGTTTTTATAGATCCCATGTCATAAATTAGCAATAAACTTAACCCATTACTCCATAGATACGCATTTTGTAATTTTGTTCCTCCACTGAAGAAAATAGTTCCATTTTTATACAGTTATGAATATGTACCATTAGAAATATTTTCTTTTATTCTAGCAAATGTTAGCTTTAAGTGGGCTGAAAGTAAAGCAGATTGCACCTTAAGGCACATTCTTCTTTAATTTCAACATGCTTTAAGTGGTCACCTATGTGAAACAGGCTATGGGGTAATGGGTTAAAGCATTCAAAGGTGTATCATAGGAGTAATATTGTTTTTTATATGTCACAAGAGAGCTTTAACAGCTGAGTTTAACCAGATGTCTACAAACATATGGGTTATGACAACATGGCAGGCTATGAACAACCTCACAATGCCTCATGCAGTCCCACAGTGTTATCAGATTTCACCTATTGTTAAATATTTCATTCATAAACATTTATTGGGTCAAATAGAGCTGTTAGAATTATGTACATAATCCCTTTGACTATGCACTGAAAACAGCTGTTTCACACACAGCTGTCAAAGCTTAACTAGGAAAATATATTTAACACATTTACCCCATAGCCTGTTTCCAGTTTTAAAGAAAGAAGATCACTTAAAGCAGGTTGAAAGTAAAGCAGAATGCGCCTTTAGGCACATTCTGCTTTTCTTTCAGCCTGCTTTAAGCTATTATCTGTTAAAATTGAGAAAATATTTCTCATGATACATATTCATGACTGTATAAAGAGAAATATGTTCTTCATTGGAGGAATAGATTATAGGCGTACAAAGGCGTATTTGTAAGGGAATGGGTTAACTTGTTTGGTAGAAAATTTCTACTCTTTTCAAAGCATTTGTGAAAGATTAATGCCAGGAAAACTGTTCTACGGCCAGAATTCAAAGTTTGCACAAAATGTCATATATTATCAGACTTTTATAGTTAAAGGGCAGGGAGGTTAAACAATATGCCTGCTTCTATGTTGGCAGCTCTAAAGTTGATTGAGCCATAAATTAGATCCTAGGTCTATTTAATTCATGAGACCCGACTAGGAGTGTCAAACAATTGGAGACCAGACCTAATACTGAGTACTCCAAGTGTGATCTAGGTCCAAAGTATAAACTCTGCAAATGCCATTCAAGCGAAATTTAGCTGGATACGGACTAACTCTTTCCCCTATAGAAGTGCCTTTTAGTGCGTTTCATTCATTTCTCAACTAAAGGAAATAAATCTTATAAAGTCATGAACATGTACCATAAGTAGGAATTTTTTTTTTTATCCTAGCAGATGCCTACCCCAACTACTTGGACTAATCCCACAGCAGATGACAAATAAACTCAGGATCAAGTCAAGTCAGATGGTAACTTCAAGCAGGCTGAAAGTAAAGCAGTAGGTGCCTTAAGGCACCTTCTGCTTTACTTTCAACCTGCTTTAAGTAGTCACCTGTCCACTACACTAGAAATAAGCTATGAGGTTTATAGCTTAAAACAGGCTGAAGGTTAAGCAAAATGCGACATAAGGCACATTCTGCTTTACTTTCAACCTGCTTTAAGGTGTAACCTGTATCAAAGCTAGAAACATGCTCTGGGGTTAATAACCTCAGATATGTCAATCCCTTCATAAATAAGCCAGAGAGGGTTTAGTGCTGTAGGTATTGTGTGATATTACAATACAGTACAACCCATCCTGAATTACGAACATACTAGCGACATGTACGGTACACACAATCTACATCTTTAACAGCAAGAGGCAGATATATGCAGCACAAAAGTAATGAAGAAAGCTCCAAAAGAAACTCTGTGCAAGAGTAATTAATACAGTTATAGCCTGTTATGAAAACTAAGTATGCCGACTTATTTGGAGTGTCTTGAAGGGCAGTTGTACTGTAACACGGTCAATAAACTGATTGAATTTGTCCTTAACATTTGTAAATATTTGCAAAAGTTTGATACTTATGAATAATATTGAACAAATATAGTACAAAATGTGTTTGTAAAACAATATGCCTCCTGATATGACTATGATTATGACCTCTAAAAGACCTTGACCTTTGTTTAACATGAATCAACATCTACTGAGCTCAAGAGCTTCTTCATTGGAGTACACATGCCAAATATGAAGTCTTTATTACATTTAGTTCTAAGGTTAAAGCCATGGTTTAACTCTTTGCATGCTAGCCGCGGATACATGTGCAACAGTGATTACCTTTGCAAACAGTTTGGATCCAGATGAGACGCCGCGTAACGCGGCGTCTCATCAGGATCCAAACAGTTTGACACTCTGAGTCTGTTTTAGAAAATTATGTTTTAGGAAAAGTAGCAGAGGACAAATGTTGCAGACCACAAAATTACCCAGCGTGCAAAGATTTAAGTTCTGAACAGCCAGACAAACTATAGCACACATGCAGACAGACATACCACACACACATGCCCCCTTTCTTCTATCTCTCAGGGGCATAAAAATAATAAATAACAACAACATCTGACAGCACTATGTTTGGCATGCTGTAAAGCCCTCAGCTCTGGGGTATAACAATGGATTAACTTATACCAATGTTAAAGGTTAAATGACAATTGTCTCAATGTCAATACAGTCATCCTAAACTTAGAAATCAATACCATCTCACCCATGGTCAAGTAAATATTGCTAAAGTTTGACTCAATAAATCAACAACAATTATCATGTTAAAGAAAAAATAAAAGAGGCAACCCTTTACCCCATAGCCTGATCATTTGTAGTGTTGAAAACAGATGACCATTTAAAGCAGGTTGAAAGTAAAGCAGAATGTACCTTTCAGGTGCATTCTGCATTACTTTTCAGCCTGCTTTAAACTACCATAGATCTGTTAGATAGAAAATATTTTGTAGGTGCATATTTACAACTGTGTAAAGTGGGACTATTCTTTCCAGTAGAGGAATAAATTAAAGGCATAAACAAGACTGCGCGTTCAATAAACGCTTATGCCCCCGGTGGCAACCTTGACAGTATATTTTGAATTTTTTCTAAGTCCAAATTAGGTCAAGGTCAAGGTCAAAATCAAGGTTGGGTGATATTGGTGGATAGGGAATGGTCCAAGGCAACAACTGTATAAGTATCCAAGCATTGGAGTAAGCGGTGTTGGTGCTAGACGAAACGGTAAAATCTAGTTAATCAAGAAATAGCCCACTCAAAATATTCTAAGTCCAAATTAGGTCAATGTCAAGGTCAAAATCAAGGTTGGGTATTATTGGTGGCTAGGAACTGGTCCAAGGCAACAACTGTATAAGTATCCAAGCATTTGAATAATTGGTGTTGTTGCTAGACGAAACGGTAAAATCTACTTAACCTGGTTACGGACGGACAGGACGATTACTATATGCTCCCGCAAAGGACTGGGCTTTTAGGACATATGGCTGCCTAAGGCCAAGAACCTTTCTGACATCCTTTCATCCTACTTGAAGCTAACAAATGTCTTAACCCATTACCCTATTGGTACACCTTTTTATGCCTTAAAATTTAAATTATTCATCCTCTTACGAATTCAAATTTATACAGTCATGAATATGCATCATAAGAATTATATCCCATAGTCAAGAAGTTGATCTTTTAAAGCAAACTGAAAGTAAAGTGTTCATCTGTCTTCAAAACTAGAAACAGGCTATGGGGTAAAGGTTAAGCACCTTCAGTAAGTTATGGAGCTCTACAACACTTATATGGGGGAATACAGGTGAAGGCATTCTGATGGGCTTTTGTGGAAGTCAATAATGATGAGAAGATTCTACTCAATATCACCAACCACATGTTGGCGAACCTATCACCCAACATTTTATCTTTGCACTGTAAATAATTTTCAAGTCTTAATCTGTCAGCAACGTCTTAATAAAATTAGTTTTCAGAAATGAATCTGGGTTACAACCAGTATTGGATGACAGAAAAGACCCCAAGTCTGCAATAGTTATCAAAATCCATCAAATACAGCTCAAGGCAAACGCCAAGTTTGCAGTTGGATCTAGAGTAAAACCTCTCCTTAACACCCACTAAAATTTGTTATTTATAACGTGTTTAAGGCAGCTGACTGCTTCAAGCAAGGTGACAGTAAAACAGAAAGCTCCCGTAGGAGCTTTCTGTTTTACTGTCACCTTGCTTTAAGCTGTCACCTGTATTTTATATATCCATAAGTCTTCTTTTTAGTGGTTGTTATAGAGAGGTTCTACTGTACAAGCTTTCTAGTTGAATGACCCTATTGTTACAATGTATTTCCATTATACACAGTTAAATTAAGTCTCTGTTAAACCAATTGTACTCACTTCAGTTATTATTGACATACTTGAGGTTACAGCCATAGGACTTTAAGTACTTTTACCATTGAGATTAACATTATCTGCACCCCTAACATGCACAAAACTAGTACACAGTGAGCTTTACAAACAGGAACCATCCTGACCATACACCTTCTGAGGGAGCAATCTGACCAGAGTCTACATTGTTTTCATATTAACCCTTTACTCTATAGCCTGTTTCTAGTTTAGAACATGTTCCCACTTAAAGCAGGCTTAACCCGTTACCCCATAGAAGCGCCTTTTAGCACATTTAATTTATTGCTTCACTAAAGAAAATAGTTCCAGTTCAATCAGTCAGGATTATGTATTACAAGAAATAATTTCCATAGTCTAGCTTAAAGCAGATTGAAAGTAAAGCAGAATGTGCCTTAAGGCACATTCTGCTTTACTTTCAACCTGCTTTAAGTGGTCACCTATTCTCAAAACTAGAAACAGGCTATGGGGTAAAGGGTTTAAGTAAAGTTAGGTAAGCAGAATGTGCCTTAGGTGCATTCTGCTTTACTTTCAGCCTACTTTAAGCTACCATCTGCTGGAATATAGAAAAATAATCTTATGACACACATTCATGACTGCTTCAGATGAAACTAATTTCTGCAGTGGAGGAATAAACAAGAGGGCCATGGCCCTAAATTCGCTCACCTGAGGACATTGAAGTTTGTACCTAAGTTGACTGGGCAAGACAACATTTTAATATAGCTATAAATGGAGTTATCTTCCGGACAAGAAAACATGACAAAAGTGAATTTTGTTGCCAAGCTTATGACCCTTATCCATGACACATCCTCTTATCAAGCTATTTCCATTTCCGGTAAATGATAATTATTTCACTAGCGTCAGCAGAACTGGAGTTATTTTCCTGACAATAAAATATGACAAAGGGGAAAAACAAAATATTGCTGCCCTTGTGCATGGCATTTTCTCTCATCAGTTTCTTTCCATACATAAAATTTCATTACAATAGCATCAGTAGAGCTGGAGTTGTCTTCTTGACAAGAAAATATGACAAAGTGAAATAACTCAAAAAACAATGATGTCAGAGTTATGGCCTTTGCAAATGGCACTTCCTCTCATGAGGCTCTTTCCAAATAGGCAATTTCATTTTACCCATTACCCCATAGCCTGTTTCTAGTTTTAAAAATAGGTGGCCACCTAAAGCAGGTTGAAAGTAAAGCAGAATGGGTCTTAATGCACACTTTGCTTTACTTTCAAACTGCTTTAAGCTACCATCTACTAGGATATAGAAACTTATTTCGCATCTTACATTTTCATGACTGTTTAACCCTTTCCCCCATAGAAGCGCCTTTTAGCACATTCAGTTTATTCTTGCTCTGAAGAAAATAGTTCCAATTTATACATTCATAAATATGTATAATACAAAATATTTTCTATATTCTAGCAGATGATAGCTTAAAGCAGGCTGAAAGTAAAGCAGAATGCGCTTAAAGCGCATTCTGCTTTACTTTCAACCTGTTTTAAGTGGACACCTACATTCAATACTAGAGATATGCTATGGGGGAAAGGGTTAAAGGGGAATTATTTTCTTAAGTGGAGGAATAAATCAAAGGCCTAAAAATGCACATTTATGGGGTAATGGGTTAACAAACGTCAGTATTTATTGGGGGAAAGGGTTGAATCCTGGACAAGAAAAAATGACAAGACATGCAGATAACTGTGACAAAACCAATATTAAACATATGTATAAATATGGCATAAGACATAATTACATAACTGTCAGTGGATCACTTCCAGATCCTGTTTCTCTAAGTATGAAGCAGACTGAACCATTTCTAAACTTTAGCAGACAACATGTTAAGTTCTGTTGGCCTGGTCACTGAGGTCAAATATTATGCAAGAGTACCGTAGCATTAGCAGCACTGCTGCTGGGGGCTTACCCTTACCAGACTGAAATGATGTCTGCTAAATACCTTCTGTATGTGAAAAATGTACAAATTTTTTTTTTAGAAAATGTTAAGTTGGTAAATGAGTGGCAAATAGTTTGGATCCAGATTAGATGCAGCATTATGTTGCATCTGATCTGGATCCAAACTGTTTGCAAATATTGGTTATTTGTCCATAGTATATTAAGGGTAACTCAGGTAAATACAGTTCTGCTTAAATCAAAAATACTGTGAAACCTGCCTAGAGCAGCACTTAAACTGTGCAGGGTGGTGTCAAATGTGACCCTAGGGATTTCATTTTAACAAACTATAGAGGGATCCACCAGGAGATTCTACTGTACAAATATCAAAGCTTAGGGCCTAGTAGTTTTGGGCAAGAAGATTTTTTAAAGATTTTTTAAAGATTTTTGCTTTTTCAAGCAGAGTTTGTGCTTTTTTTCCTTTTTTTTGAACAACTTCTGTAGAGAAGCATCCAAGGAACATCATGAGCAGTTTGAACTCTCCCTACAATCGGCGGGTTTCAGAGGAGATGTCGTTTGAAGTAAATGTGAACGGACAGACGGACAGACGTACTACGGACGGTGAGCGGTCACAATAGCTCACCTTGAGCCTTTGGCTCAGGTGAGCTAATTAAAGGTGTTAAAATATGTATCTATAGATTAGGGGATTAACTAATGTCTTGAAACAGCCCTAAAACATTTACATTAGGTGGTAATTTTAATTACACTATTGAAAGGGTTAAAATAATTAAAATACCTCCAACCGTCAGATGTCTAGATTTGAACAACAGAGCTATTACAGTCACACCTGTCTTTATCATTCGTTAAGACATGCATAGATCTTTTAAAGACAGGACTTAGAAATAATTTTTTTTTTTTTTTTTTTAAAGAATACAGATAATTTCATACTTTTTTCTGCATTAAGTGTCCAGTAGTCTTCTAGATTTTCAGTGTATTGCTTAAATGACTACTTAACACACATATTTTCACCATGAGATTACCGGTAGTCAAAACCCTTAAATTTCATTGTTACAAATTCTTAAAGCTCCATCTCTGAAGAGCGTATCTGAACCTAAGTGTAAGTCTGACTACTAAAGTTTTCAAAGTCACACCCACCCCGCTTTCCACCTTTCTTTTCATGTTTGTTCAATGCTTGAGACATGTGGTTGCTTTATACATACTGCTTTACTTCAGCCTGCTTTAAGCAGTTGTATGTTAGGAAATAAGATAGCCCTAGGGCTCTTCAGGGCAGCATTAAAGCATGGAAGTATGGGGAAAAGGAGAACACATGAAAACAAAGTGTGCAAGTCTTTTAGACTATGATATGGGTTAAAGATAACCATTAATTACAGGGCTCCAGATTAGTAGAGTTTTTAAAAAACTAAAATGTTTATTTCTGGATTACTTTCTCTTTGAGACGATTCTAATGAGTAGTAACACCAAAGGGTTTGTTAATGAAATGAGTGAGAAAATGTTGAGATTTGTTTGGGAAACTCCCTCTTATCTGGAGCCCTGAATTAAATAGCTACACAACTCAAGCTTGATTTTTCTCTTAAAGTTCTTATTGACCTCATATGGCCCATTGACATCTTGCATCAATTCCATGAGGCAAGACTGTCCTTCTACTTTATATTATTATAACATATAAAGTCAAACAACTCTAATTAGCTATTTAAGTACATCCATGACCTATGACCTCCTTGACCTTTGACCCCATGAACCCTCAAGGTTTGTCAGAATGGGCTTTAATCTATATTCTTATTTACAAATGTATAACAAACAAGGGCCACTATGGCCCTATATTTACATCCCTCACCTGGTACACCATGTAAAACTTGACCTAGATTTTGACCCGACATGACCCACATTCAACCCTGGCCAAGATTTCAATGAGGCAAACATTTTGAGCAGGTTTCATGAAGATCAAATGAGATTTTTAGCTTCTAGAGTGATGTCTGTATCAAGACCAGATGTCAAGGTGTGACATGGAGACCTGAAATTCAACTCAAGCAAACTGAGTGGATAGAAATCTGAAAGTGTGATTCAATGAAGAGAGTCTGACTGAAGGTCTCAATGTAACTCTTCAAACATAATGCTGTATCAAATATCAGAAGCTCACCTCTTGTAGTTCTCTGGCTACATCAGCTCGTGAAAACAGCTCTTCACAGAAACGGGGAATAATGCCAACCTCGTCCCCATGGCCCATAATACTGAAACATTACAATGATTATATGAAAGTAAGGGCAGTAACTCCTGTACTGTCAGGCCATTCAAGTCTCTTCAAACTTCCCTACACCTAAGTCCATAGCTTGCCAATACCCATTCATCTCATTTCATCTTTGCTCCGTCGTAATAAAAACACTTAAATAACGCTAAACTGATGCTATTAAATACAGGTGGTAGCTCTCTGCATTTCTTCTATCTTGCTTAACCTATTACCCCTAATATACACCTATTTATGCCTGTAATTCATTTCTCCATTGAAGAAAATAGTCTCACTAAAAGTGACTTTATACAGACCTGAATATGTTCCAAAAGAAATTGTTTCTTTTTTCTAGAAGATTGTAGCTCAAAGCAAGCCGAAAGTAAAGCAAAATGCCCCTTTATGCCCATTTTGCTTTACTTTCAGTCTGCTTTAAGTAAGCATCTGTCTTCAAGACTAGAAACAGGCTATTTCCTGGTTTCTTTAGATCAACAAACTTTGTGTCTATGAGCAGTTTGTATTGGACACTAGTATAGCAGGATACGGGTCAGGGCTCCAGATAGTGGGAGTTGTTCAAAAGATAAAAATCTTGATTTCTTGATTTTAAAACCTTATGGTGTCACTACTCATTAGAATTGTCTATTTGAGACATTTCTAATGAGTAGGCACACCATAGGATTTGGTGCTGAAATGAGTGAGAAAATGTTTGATTTGTTTACTCCTTGTTATCTGGATCCCTGATAAGGGACTGGGTACATGATGTTATAACTTACCAGTAGCTTTTGCCTGATCCTGTCTGTCCATAGGCAAACAAGCATGTGTTGTAGCCCTCAAATGCCTTCCCCAGTAATGGCTTGGCCAGATTACTGTACACATATTCCTGAGAGGCAAATGATGGATCGCGCGGGTCAAAAGAGTTGAAGGAATAGTCGTAAATGAATCTGTGTTTGGCTCCAGCCTCCGTTGTGACAATAGTCTCATTTCCACACATACATACCACATTTTGAACACTAAGATCAGCCAGCTCTCTGTAAACAATATAAACTTATAAATCATAAAGTCCCAATATAACTAATGCAGGGCTCCAGATAAGAAGATTTTTCAAAAACTAAAATCTTTATTTCTGCATTAAACCCTATGGTGTCACTATCCATTAGAATCGTCTCTTTGAGACGATTCTAATGAGTAGTAACACCATAGGATTTGGTGCTGAAATGAGTGAGAAAATGTTGATTTTGTAATGAAAACTCCCTCTTATCTGGAGCCCTGTAATGCTAGAGATGTGGCTGTGTCTGTAAGAACATACGATGCCCCCTAGCTACGTACATGTACAGTTCATGGCAAAAATGACTATACACTACCAAGTTCAACAGGTTGAAACTTGCAATTCTTTGAAAAATTAAAGCTTCATAGCATATCAAAATCCTTAGTATAGATATATGCATGCAGCATATCTGTGATATTTATATATTTCAAAAACATCGAGTGAATTTATACAATTGTAGGCTTTTTTGTAGCTTGCAATTGTTCAAAAGACTTTTATGCCCCCGGTGGCAGCCTTCTATATTCTAAATATTTTCTAAGTCCAAATTAGGTCAAGCCTAAATTGAGGTTGGGTATAATGGGTGAATTGGTATTGGTCCAAGACAACTGTATATGTATCAATGCATTGTAGTCAGAAGTGTTGCCGTAGGAACTAGGATGAAGCGGTAAAATCTAGTTAACCAAGAAATAGCCCCTTAAAATATTCTAAGTCTAAATTAGGTCAATGTCAAGGTCAAAATCAAGATTGGGTGATATTGGTATATTGGGAATGATCCAAGGCAACAACTGTGTAAGTATCCAAGCATTTAAGTAAGCGGTGTTGATGCTAGACAAAACGGTAAAATCTAGTTAACCAAGAAATGGCCCATTTCCATAAGTCCAAATTAGGTCAATGTCAAAACCAAGGTTGGGTAATATTGGTGGATTGGGAATGGTTCAAGGCAACAGCTGTATAAGTATCTAAGCATTTGATTAAGTGGTATAGGTGCTAGACGAAACAGTCAAATCTAGTTAACCTGAACTTTACGGACGGACGGTCTACTAACTTAGGTCAAAGGGCCATCAGCTAAAGGGCCAAATTTAATGGGCGATTTGTCCAAGATAAAGGGCCATGAGTGGCCCATTGCTATTACCTGATCAACCAAAATGGCGTCTTAAAGTCCCCCCCCCCCCCCCCCCCCCCCCTTATGGACATTTATAGTAAAGGGCCATACTTTGCAAAATGATACTATTTCTGCTGTTTTTAGAACCAGTTAAGGGGCCATGGCCCTTCAACTGCAAATAACCCAATATTTGTTCACAGTCAACTAAAATGGCCCCTTACTCAAAGTTAGCTGCACAGACGGACACACAGACAGACAGGACAATCACTATATGCCTCTGCATCTACAGATGCCGGGGGCATAAAAACTTACACTTACAGTTTAATAGTTTTATTTTCTGTTTTTAAATTAATGAAACTTAATTTCTATTTTCTGTAAGTAAGTGGACTTCAATTCAGTTTTTATGTATATTGGAAGTGATCAGTTTACTTTTCCCAATTTTATACAAAAACACACTTGAATTTCTCAAATGAAAAGGGTAAGGCCCCTTCCCAATTTTTAGAAAAAAAGCCCTGAATTTTGCTCTTTATTAGAACTCTATTCGGACTGGATCCTGTTATCCCGTCACGCATTTAAACAATAATTCTCACCTGTAAGTGTGTTCTGTAAATGCAGTAGGTGCCTGTACGCTAATAAGTTAGTTGAGTATCTTTAAATTTTGCCTTTAATTGGGCCGTCGCTTGTAATCAATTTTAAAACCCTTTTCCTGCTGCAAAGTCGTCTGCTTTATAATAATCGTTAAACGGTTTGCAAAATTTGTTAAATTTAAATCTATACATTTTTTATTCAAAGAAACCTATTTGGTTCCAGATCAGATGCTGCGTTATGCGGTGTCTGATCTGGATCCAAACTGTTTGCAAAAACCAGTGAAGTCGCGATCAGCATGATAACAATATTATAAGATTACCAAATGAACCTCCATACAAAATTTCAGCACCCTAGCACAAATATTTAAGCTTTAAAACAACCCGTCCAAAAAAACTTTTAACCTTGGCCACGCTCACTCACCCCGGGGTGTGACATTAGCTCTGCTGTTCTACGAACAGGGGAGCTAAAAAGTTTATAACAAGTCCTTTGCTGCATTAATATAATATGCAAACAGCGTAGACTCAGATCTGCAATTGGTACAATGACTGATCAGAATCCAAACTCTTTAACACACATTACGAGTATTTAAGTCCTACGTACACTGCCTTACAACGTGTGCAAACGCCTTTGCTAACAGTAACAGTTTTGATCCTGATGGGACATCTATTATTTCTACCCCCTTCACAATCACATGTCCATCTATTTCATTGGTAGATCAGGATCCACACATACAGTAACATACTAAAACAACCCTGCAAAAGTGGCACAAACGGGTGACGGACGTTTCGGTAAATGACCAGTTCGGTAAATTGATTTTATATAGTGAAAGTCTGGACGTTTCGGTAAAAAGGTAAATTATAGTAAATTATAGGTTTATGTACAGGTCTGTATATCACACCTTTCGCTAGATCAATAACTGATGGTGCTTGATCTCTAATCACTCGTACCTTGTAACGTCTTGCAAATGGGTTGGGTCTATACTATACGCTCTAGTTCTGGAATTGGTAAAATTTCTATGCCGAATTGGGGCAATAAAGTCGGTTATGAAGGAAATATAAATTTTGTTTTTTTAGTTCTTAATTATTTTGAGATGTAACAATAATCTCATCTCCTTATAGAAGAAATGATTTTTTTTGAAGAAATCAAGTTATTTTTACCCCCTTCACATGCCCTTTATTTCGTTTTGTAAACAGGCCGAAAAATTGTATCTGTTGGTAGATCGATCAGGAGCAACACATACTAAAACAACCCTGCAAACTTTGCACAAACACTGTGCCACAATCTCATTGTTACCGAGTGAGGTGCGATGTGCGATATACTTAATCCTATAATTACTATAATTTACCTTTTTACCGAAACGTCCAGACTTTCACTATATAAAATCAATTTACCGAACTGGTCATTTACCGAAACGTCTGTAAATCGCACAAACACTGTAACATAATGATAGTCTCATTCTTGTTACAAGGAGAGGTGCGATATACTTATTCATTTAATTACTGTAACTATAATTTACCTTTTGACCGAAACGTCCAGACCTTTCACTTTATAAAATCTATTTACCGAACTGGTCATTTACCGAAACGTCTATGAATCGCAAAATTACGGCCTCAGTCAGCATCATCACCATCGCCCCCAAAAAACTTTTAAAGCAATTTCTTACTATTTCTTTCATGGCAGATAGAAAAAAAAAGAAATAAACCAATTTGATTGTAGAGAAATTTTTTAAAGAGTCAGTCAGGAATAAAACAAACCTCTGACTGTATGGTCTGACTCTGACAGCAACTGTCACACTGCAACTATCTTCAATATCTGCGGCTTGCTGGCCTTCACATCTAAAGTCATATTGCGATTTCTCAAGTTGAACAACACTATAACACTCTGGAGTGCTTAGAAACTTTTCCTCAGGAGGCCTTTGTTGTATCGGAGTTCCTTGAATCACCTTCATCCTTTGACTGCCAATTGGAGATAAAAAATTCCCATGTTGCTTTGATTTTGATGGAGTTCTGTCTGAATTCACAACTACTGTGTATTGCGACCGATGTGGCATATTTTCCTTATCAGATTCGCCATTGCTGACCTCCCGTCCAACTAGTACATCTACTGAAACTCTCTTGGACACTGAGGTACTGACACAAGTTGTTCCTTCACACATTGAGTGATGCTTCAGCATTGGCGTCACAGCATTGTTATTTGGCACATTATCAAAACTTTCTGAAAGATCCAAACTGCCTGACATGTCACCATTATTCAGTTTTGTGAGGGGACTTAGTGGGTCTACTTTCAGACTGCCAGGAGTGTCGGTGCCACCTATTGAAGTCTCTATTGTCTCAGCATTGAAAGTCACGCCTCGCCTCCCTCCAGCAGGAATAGTTGGCAGCACTCGTTTCCCGCTTGACCTCGACATTTTATTCAACAAGGCACCGGAACACAATAGTATTCTCCATACGTTAGATAGATCATATCTTGTTATAAAATCACGATCAAACCTAACACGAAATTAAGCGTTTAATACACAATCTTCCGATAGTAAACATGGGTCCGTAAACAAATCGTTGTTCACACCTCTAGGCTCTACGAGTTCCCGATTGTAGATAAACACGGAACCACTGTTTTAGCGCATAACACAGGTGCGATTTATATAATCAAATCATAAAAAGGTTAAGGAAGTTAGTTCATATGTACAACTGTTTACTCTGTGTAGATATACACTTTTTGTGTATTTATAACCAAGTTTTGAAGTTTAAACTGGCCTCCACAAAGTTTGTTAACGCGCCCGTCTAATTGGTCATAAGACTGGTTCCCCGCGATCTGTTGGAGCAGATGGAAAGGTATAAACCTCCGACCACATCCCCGAACGGAGCATTCAGCACATACCCACAGGTACTTGACACATAAAATCACAGGTACTTGACACATACTTTATTATCTATTAACCCCCCCCCCCTTTTTAAACAAGAAATATCTTTAAAAAAGATATTCGGCGGAATGGTTGGTGGAATTCATGCTGTTGATGGGTGTGCAAAATTGTACGAAATTGGAGGTTTTCAAAGAATTGTAATATCTTGGATTGAAAAGCAAAAAATACACATTCAACGATATAGCATAACTCTGACTAAAAAACTATAAATGTACAGAAATGCAAAACATATCCTAGCTACTGGTAGGAGATCCTCAGATTAAATTATATTGTTCTGTATATCAAACTTCATTCATGGGGAGTTTCTTGAAACAAACTATAACTAGATAAACTGTGCAGGCCCATACAGAACAGTCTGCCCTGCTTTACAAGGTATATAACACCTCACTCTTGTAAATAAATGATGAAACAACACAATTGTGTTTAACTCACTTGAGGCCATTTATTATATTGCTATCAATGTATGGTAAATTTGTACAAAATTAATAGTTAACAATTAAAATAAATTGGAAGTAAACCATTATTAAACAAAATACCTAGCTGCCACTGTCTATCTGTAAATACACATCAGATTCTGCTAGCATATCTTAAAATAGAAGCTCAGTATTACACACTGGCTGTGTCTAATTTTACACTCACATCAGTGCATAAACAGCTAGGCTACTGTTTCAGGGCTCCAGATAAGAGGGGAGTAAATTGAACAAATCTAACATTTTCTCACTCATTTCAGCACCAAACCCTATGGTGTTACCACTCATTTTTATCGTCTCGAAGAGACAATTCATATGAGTTGGACACCATAGGGTTTAATGCACAAATAAAGTTTTTAAGTTTTGAAATAATTCTCTTATCTGGAGCCCTGGCTACTATCCAATCAGACAATTCAGTTTCAACAGGTGCTCTTAATTCTAAATTTCTGATCAAATATGATTGGTTCAAATGTTTGTCTAAATAGAAATGTGTGACTAAATAGATAACAGACAGCTCCGCCGAAAAAAAAAAAAAAATTTTTTTTTATTATACTTCTATTATATAGATACAAGGTAAACAGCGCAATTCAACACCTAGTCTTTACTATCGACTTAAGCTGATGCTAAAATAGACTCGATCGCCGATATTCTCTTGTGGTACCCTCGGGAAATGATTAATTTATCAATATCTACTTTTTATTTCATCAAATTCCGTCAAATAACGCCACAGTATGTGAATTATAACGAAAATAAGCATAAAAAAGTTTTCTGTCGTTCTCTTGGTACATAGCAACGAATGTACATGTAGGGGTGATCTGTTATTTGTCCACAATAAACGGCCTATGCCACTGGAACTTTCACCAAATATTATAAATCATCTTTAAATGAAATATTATCAGTTTTATATAATTTACATAGAATGCAAAATTAAAAGAAACTTTACCTGTTTAATTTTGACCAATGAGATCGCTCCGTTCATTCAATTCATTCCGGTATTCAAAATGGCATTCACAATGAAATGAGTCTTTCACTTGTCAATTTCATGCCAAATTACATGTATATTTCATATAGCTGATAGTGAAGAGGGTCATGTTCCGACACAAACGCGTTTGCTCTAATGAAATTAGGTGAAAGTTCCAGCCGTAAAGGCCGTTAAATGTGCAAACCGACTAGATTACCCCTTATTTTGGGCAATAAATTCTGTACCAAGAGAACGACAGAACTTGCTATGCCAAGACTATCGCAACGTCAGCCAATTGAGACGTTGGTGATGCTCAATAGAGGTACTCTATTTATGATGTTGCGCGGGCCTTTAATTGCCGCAGAAACACTATCAGTAGTCTATGTCAAAGGTTTCAGCAAACAAGCTGCATAGTTGCAGTCGGCCTCGACGCGGAATTCCTCGCGTTACTAACGCCAGATTAGACGTCACTTGGAACTGACGCACACACGACGTCGGTTTCAAACGGCTACCGCTCCAGCAAGACAACTACTTGCTGTATTAGCATGTTGAGACATGTAGCCGTTCTATTCATCCACTTTGATGCATGACAATACGCATCCGCATATGCTCTCGGCATGCGGCAATATCTGATAGCTCATTGGTAGAGCGTCCGCTTTCGAGGCGGGAGGTTGTGGGTTCGATCCCCGGCCGGGTCATACCAAAGACCATTATAGAAATGGTACTAGTAGCTCCCTTGCCTGACGCTCGGCATTGTAAGGGTAGTGCTAGAAAGGTGACTGTAATGCCCAGGTAAGTATGCATGTTAATGGATACCTTGTTTGTCGCAATAAAAGCTCTACAGAGCTTATGTTGATTGTTTACCATATGCGACGTTAAATAAAGCTTGCCTTTGCCTTTGCCTTTTATGCAAACGGCGTTAACGTGCTATTTCCTCAGACCTAAATCAAATGGAGCAAATCTGGGAATTTTTCGGTAGTAGGGTACGGTCACGGCATGGAATCAACAATTTGCAGGAGCTACAGAATGCTTTCCAGGTCGAATGGAATGCAGTTCTTCCGCACGCCGTACAACGTTACGTCAATTCTGAGAGACGTCTAATTGTACAGGTAATAAGCCGAAAAGTACGTCATTCCCGATATAATTGTATTTATCAGAATTAAACCATTAAAAGAATCTTAAACTTCAATTTTAAATAACACCGATTTCACAATGTGTGAATTGTTTATTTTGACCCCTACCGCGCTTAAAGTAAACGTTCAACACGTTTTTTTTTCAATACGCTATTTTCAAAAATTATAGGAAATTGAATAAGCTAAAATTTGATATCAAACACGACACACTTTCATTTATGAATGTATGCAAAAATACGTTAAACCCCAATGCACAGTTTCTTTTGCGTTTGAGTATAAAAGTATAGTAAAAATATTTTTTTTGTTTTTGTTTTGAAATATATCTAGATGTATGTGTCAAGTTCCTGTGCATATACCTTAGCAGAAACAACAACAACATCAGAGATGTGCCAATTGAAAAAGGTCGTTTCCTTAACATTGAGAAAATGACATTTAATTGACTAATTAATTCTGATGCGTTGAGCAAAGAATTGTAATTACACACAGTGTAAACCCAGATGTGGGATTTTTAGGATCGTTGAGGGGTTTGCACTGTCGATGTTTAACAAAAATAATATATTCATGGTGATCATTTAAATCAGGTTGAAAGTAAAGCAGAATTCTGCTTTACTTTCAGTCTTCTTTAACTACCATCTGAACTAGTTTCTTCAGTGGAGAAATGCCTTAAAAGCGCTAAAAGGCGGTGCTACGGGAATAAGGGTTAAATAGGCACCCGACATTCACAAGTTAAGGTGAGCTTTGATTTTCAGTCTCTTTAAGCCTAGAAAGCTAGAAAATTTACGACAGTACATCCAAAGTTTTCTCACGCTGTCTACAAACGTTTCCACACCGTCGTTCATGTTGATCAATGCAGAATCGAGAATTGTAAACAATGGAATCAGCACGGCAGCCAACTGTTTGCTGTTAACTGCATATCTTCATATATTCAAAATCTAGTTCCATGCACGACAGCCAACTGTTTGCTGCTAACTGCGAATCTCCATATATTCAAAATCTAGTTCCATGCACGACAGCCAACTGTTTGCTGCTAACTGCGTATCTCCATATATTCAAAATCTAGTTCCATGCACGACAGCCAACTGTTTGCTGCTAACTGCGAATCTCCATATATTCAAAATCTAGTTCCATGCACGACAGCCAACTGTTTGCTGCTAACTGCGTATCTCCATATATTCAAAATAATCTAGTTCCATGCACGACAGCCAACTGTTTGCTGCTAACTGCGTATCTCCATATATTCAAAATCTAGTTCCATGCACGACAGCCAACTGTTTGCTGCTAACTGCAAATCTCCATATATTCAAAATCTAGTTCCATGCACGACAGCCAACTGTTTGCTGCTAACTGCGAATCTCCATATATTCAAAATCTAGTTCCATGCACGACAGCCAACTGTTTGCTGCTAACTGCGTATCTCCATATATTCAAAATCTAGTTCCATGCACGACAGCCAACTGTTTGCTGCTAACTGCGTATCTCCATATATTCAAAATCTAGTTCCATGCACGACAGCCAACTGTTTGCTGCTAACTGCGAATCTCCATATATTCAAAATCTAGTTCCATGCACGACAGCCAACTGTTTGCTGCTAACTGCGTTTCTTCATATATTCAAAATCTAGTTCCATGCACGACAGCCAACTGTTTGCTGCTAACTGCGTTTCTCCATATATTCAAAATCTAGTTCCATGCACGACAGCCAACTGTTTGCTGCTAACTGCGAATCTCCATATATTCAAAATCTAGTTCCATGCACGACAGCCAACTGTTTGCTGCTAACTGCGTTTCTCCATATATTCAAAATCTAGTTCCATGCACGACAGCCAACTGTTTGCTGCTAACTGCGTATCTCCATATATTCAAAATCTAGTTCCATTCATGACAGCCAACTGTTTGCTGCTAACTGCGTATCTCCATATATTCAAAATCTAGTTCCATGCACGACAGCCAACTGTTTGCTGCTAACTGCGTATCTCCATATATTCAAAATCTAGTTCCATGCACGACAGCCAACTGTTTGCTGCTAACTGCGTATCTCCATATATTCAAAATCTAGTTCCATGCACGACAGCCAACTGTTTGCTGCTAACTGCGTATCTCCATATATTCAAAATCTAGTTCCATGCACGACAGCCAACTGTTTGCTGCTAACTGCGAATCTCCATATATTCAAAATCTAGTTCCATGCACGACAGCCAACTGTTTGCTGCTAACTGCAAATCTCCATATATTCAAAATCTAGTTCCATGCACGACAGCCAACTGTTTGCTGCTAACTGCAAATCTCCATATATTCAAAATCTAGTTCCATGCACGACAGCCAACTGTTTGCTGCTAACTGCAAATCTCCATATATTCAAAATCTAGTTCCATGCACGACAGCCAACTGTTTGCTGCTAACTGCGAATCTCCATATATTCAAAATCTAGTTCCATGCACGACAGCCAACTGTTTGCTGCTAACTGCGAATCTCCATATATTCAAAATCTAGTTCCATGCACGACAGCCAACTGTTTGCTGCTAACTGCGTTTCTCCATATATTCAAAATCTAGTTCCATGCACGACAGCCAACTGTTTGCTGCTAACTGCGAATCTCCATATATTCAAAATCTAGTTCCATGCACGACAGCCAACTGTAAGCTGCTAACTGCGTATCTCCATATATTCAAAATCTAGTTTCATGCACGACAGCCAACTGTTTGCTGCTAACTGCGTATCTCCATATATTCAAAATCAAGTTCCATGCACGACAGCCAACTTTTGCTGCTAACTGCGAATCTCCATATATTCAAAATCTAGTTCCATGCACGACAGCCAACTGTTTGCTGCTAACTGCGTATCTCCATATATTCAAAATCTAGTTCCATGCACGACATCCAACTGTTTGCTGCTAACTGCGTATCTCCATATATTCAAAATCTAGTTCCATGCACGACAGCCAACTGTTTGCTGCTAACTGCGTATCTCCATATATTCAAAATCTAGTTCCATGCACGACAGCCAACTGTTTGCTGCTAACTGCGTATCTCCATATATTCAAAATCTAGTTCCATGCACGACAGCCAACTGTTTGCTGCTAACTGCGAATCTCCATATATTCAAAATCTAGTTCCATGCACGACAGCCAACTGTTTGCTGCTAACTGCGAATCTCCATATATTCAAAATCTAGTTCCATGCACGACAGCCAACTGTTTGCTGCTAACTGCGTATCTCCATATATTCAAAATCTAGTTCCATGCACGACAGCCAACTGTTTGCTGCTAACTGAGAATCTCCATATATTCAAAATCTAGTTCCATGCACGACAGCCAACTGTTTGCTGCTTACTGCGTATCTCCATATATTCAAAATCTAGTTCCATGCACGACAGCCAACTGTTTGCTGCTAACTGCGTATCTCCATATATTCAAAATCTAGTTCCATGTACGACAGCCAACTGTTTGCTGCTGTCAACTACTTACATTCATATATTCAAAAAACCGAGTTAGCAGTAAACAACAGTGACAGTAAACACTTGGAAATTAGCAGCACAATGTACACAGTTGGCTGTTTAAGTTTCTAAAAACCACCGAACATCAAATACAGCGTGCCCTCTCTACAACGGCACCAAACGGGAGACATAAAAATGTGTGCGTGGTTCGGGGGAGTCGTTATAGGGAGGGAAATTTGCAAACAGCTTGAATCCTGATCAGACGCCGCGTAACGCGGCGTCTGATCTGGATTAAAGCTGTTTGTCACTCGTCATTAATTTTTTTCCCGTCAAAATGTCCATTATGTAACTTTGAAGAAAAAAAACCAGACGACACGAAAAGGGTCGTTGTAAGGAGGGAGTCGTTGTTGGAAGGGCCGTTGTAAGGAATGAACACTGTAATGAATTTTGCTAAAACTGTCATCATTCCCACCATATCATCCAGATTTTCTTAGAATTTGTCACAAATAATAAAGAAAGACGGAAAGTGGAATTCACCCAAGTCGAACATACCCATATATCTTTTCAGCTGATATTCGCTTCTAAAGTAGAACCTACACATGCGCCCGTAAGCTTGTATTATGCAACCCGGTTTGTTTTAGAAAATTGAAAATCAAAGACAAGTGAATTGCATGATGCAAATAATGGAGAAAGCTATGAGCTTTCTGCAGTATTTATACCGCGCATATATCAATTACTAGTTAAAACGTGGTTTATTGTCGAACTCACTTAACTCTTTGAACCCTAGTCACGCATATATGCGTCATTTGCATAAAGTCAGGAGCTCTTAAATACAATCTCCCTGATAAAGTGTACCTGTGAGGAGTATACTTGTCCTATCCAAACCTGAACCTCTGATCAGGGTCTACACTGTTTGTTATTTTGAAATATATTGTTAAAATCAACCCTAAAATGTCAAGACTAAATTGAAAATTAGAAATGTCCATTTGAGCTTTCTGGGAGGAAAGGGTTAACAAAAAACTTGTCTGTATATATCACTATTAAGTCGCTTTACATGGGTTTAGTTTGAAGTAAGTATACACAGCAGACAACTGTTTACATTGTACTGTCAACTATCAACTGCTTACTGACAACTGCTGTTTATTAATACCGGTCTATACAGCCAACTTGATGTTGTCTATTTGAAAGTAAGCAGTTGGCAGTTAGCAACAAACAGTTGGATGTCGTGTGTAGAATTCAATAGTACATTTGTAAACAGTACACTCCTGTTACTGCTTTGTCGTCTCATCTTCTATTGCACGTGCTACAGTTGGTGCGTCTCCGACGGCGTTCTCGAGAAAGGACGTTGCCTACACGAGCACAATGGGCTCTCAAAAAAGGACTGCACTGTGTCGTCTGCCCTACCGTCGACGTGTTTGCATTTTGATAGGAACGGCTTTGGATCTCTCTTGCCGTTTGCACCGCTCGGCGGAGGTGTCCGACTGTC
Source organism: Gari tellinella (assembly GCA_922989275.2). Classification (NCBI taxonomy): domain Eukaryota; kingdom Metazoa; phylum Mollusca; class Bivalvia; order Cardiida; family Psammobiidae; genus Gari; species Gari tellinella. Next base: position 56,531,536 of record OV277865.1, read on the forward strand.
CATGATATTCACTTTGAGCCGCGGCTCAAAGTGAATATCACGGACCTAGCCGGTCAGCACGTAGGACCTTAACAGTTTTCGTGACATCTTTCATTTGTGCTATAATTTCATTACTATTTGGCAAGAATAGACGAGCTACTGCATGATATGAACATTCGTCGTCAATCACTCAAACGCCCATTGCGTTGAACGGCGATCAAAGATGACATATTACTGATCATTAATCTATCTTCATCGCATTTCTTTCTGACATTCGTTCGACTTTTCAAACGTAAGGAAAACTCACAAAACGTATCCTATCGTTTACATGGCAACTACATTGAATACTTTATTTTGTCAACTCGCCATATTGGACACAATCTCATAAATGTATTAAAATATACTCACAAAACAACATAGTAATTAAAGGATTATACAGTGCTCCCTCTCTACAACAACAACCAATGGGAGACAAAGATTTTGTTCAATGTTGTTCGGAGGCAGTTTTTGTACGGAGGGAAGTTGGTTTACATTTGCAAACAACTTGAATCCAGATCAGACGCCACATGATGCGGCATCTGATCTAGATTCAAGCTGTTTCAATCCATTATTTTTTGGGATCAAAGTTTCCAATATGATACTTTGAGAAAAACAGACCGGACAACAATTTTAAGCAGACGATGTTGCAGCAGTGAACTCGTTAGTCATAGATGCCTTGTTTGAAGAAATCGACAGAGTACCTTACAAGGAACAATCCTATGAAGTTTGATGAAATTGGCCCAGTTGGTACCTATACGATCCTTAAAGAACAAGAGGGCCAGAATGGCCCTTGATCGCTCACCTGACAATGGTGACACTAGGATGGGTCACGTGATTTCAGAAAAGAAGATTTGTAAAAGGTGACCCCCAGGGCGGGGCCAATTTTGACCCCAGGGGCAAAATTTGAACAACTAAGATAGAGGACCTGTAAACTATGATATGTGCAAAATATCTAAACTCAGTGTACTATGGTTTCAGACAAGAAGATTTTTGAAGTTTTCATTGAAAAAATCTATTTTTAGCTCCGGTGACCCAGATATGCAACAGACCAGAACCGATTCATCCATATATGTGAAGGACCTCTAAAAGTTACAGCTCTGGTCATATTGGTTCCAAAGAAAAAGATGTTTGAACATTTCACCATATAACTCTATGTAAAACTGTGATCCCCGGGGCGGGGCCAATTTTGACCCCAGGGACAAAATTTGAACAACTTTGATAGAGGATCTGTTGACGATGCTATGTGCAAAATATCTAAGCTCAGTGTACTATGGTTTCAGACAAGAAGATTTTTTAAGTTCTCATGGGGAAAAAATCTATTTTTAGCTTCGGTGACCCAGATATGCAACGGACCGGAACCGATTCAACAATATAAGTCAAATACCTCTAGAAGTAATACCATGCTAAATATCAAAGCTCTGGACATATTGGTTTCAGAGGAAAAGATGTTTGAACATTTCACTATATAACTCGATGTAAAACGTTGACCCCCGGGGCGGGGCCAATTTTGACCCCAGGGGCAAAATTTGAACAACTTTGATAGAGGACCTATAGGTAATGACATGTGCCAAATATCTAAGCTCTGGCTCTTGTGGTTTGTGACAAGAAGATTTTTTAAGATTTCCTAATTTTTTCACTTTGGTTGCCATAGCAACCAGAGTTCTGCATGGTTTCAAATTCTTTGAACAACTTTGAAAGAGCTTGACCCAAGGAACATTCCTGTGAAGTGCAAGTGGTTTTGGAGAAGAAGATGTTTGAAGAAATTGTTGACGCACGACGACGGACGCCGGACATTGACTGACCACAAAAGCTCACATTGAGCACTTTGTGCTCAGGTGAGCTAAAAAGTTGACGACGCTGGACGCAATACATTTGCCCACTTTGGCACTTCGTACCAGGTGAGCTAAAAAGTATTGATCTTTTACATATTTAATTATTGATGGAGAGAAGTATCAATAAGAAGAAGAAGAATATATATAAAGCTATCATAGGCATCAACTGCAAGGGTCGTTTTGACATACATTTGTATCACAAGGTCATTAGGTCTAAGGTCAAGGACACATCGAACTACTACAATTGTAAATTATATCCGAAATAAACTTTTTAGCTCACCTGGTGTCCTATGTAATCACATGAGCGTAAAGGCCATCTGGTCTCTTGTCATTCAATCAGTATTTCATTAAGCCCATTACCCTATAAATATGCCTTTAATTAATTCCTTTATTATAGAACGTAGTTACACTTGATACAGTCATGAATATGTACCATAAGAAATATTATGATGTCCTAGCAGATGGTATCATCGTAGCATAAGGCAGTTTGAAAGTCAAGCAGAATGGGCATAAAAAGGAGATAATTTAACATTGGGAGATGATACACGCTGCATGTAACCATGCCTGAGATGAAATAAATTAAGTTTTGTTCTGTTCAGTTATGGTTCTTGTGTATTGCACTAGGCATCCTCTATAGTACTATCGCTGTATCAAGTTCCATTGCCTTACATGGCAGTGATCATAGGGAGATATGCTCTGGACAAAATAGTGTGATGGACAGAAAGAAAGATAGACTGACGGAGGAACGGAGATATGGATGGACAAAAAAGTGTGATGGACAGAAAGAAAGATAGACTGACGGAGGAACAGAAATATGGATGGACAAAGCAGCAACCATATGCGAGCCCCACCCTCTTAGGAAGTAAAAACAATGTTCTTGTAATATTCGTTTTAGATATTTATTTCTCACATGATTATTGACTTGAAAAATCTGGTTGTGTTTTTGAATAACCAGACTGATGAACCATCTCTGTGTAAAACTAGAGAGTACTCCCTTGTACAACACATTCAATCCTCGCGGCGAGTAAACTCGTCATTTACAGTGTACCTGTGGGGATTACGCTTGTCCTATGCAAAAGTGTAGACCCTGATCAGAGGGCTCCTTAAGGAGCCCTCTGATCAGTGTCTAAACTGCTTGTCATTATGTATAATATCGTTAAAATCAACTCTAAATAGTCAACAAGAGCCGTATACGGCCCTAAATCGTTCACCTGGAACGATTGACGTAAATGTAAAATATCGTGGAAAGCTGAGAAACTATCATAATACAACTGTGCCATAATCGCTGAATGCCCAGAGCAATGATTTGAACAGTATTTACAGAGAGCATTTTAGAAAACATTTTAGTAAAATTTGTGAACCACTGAGCTGGCCATTATGACAAGAATTTTTTTAAGATTTCACGAAGATTTTTTTTTTGAAGTTTCTATTGAAATGATATATTTTTAGCTCCAGTGACCTTGATATGCAACCAACCGGCACCATTTCAACAATATTGGTAAAGCACTAAAGGCCCTGTAGAAGTTTCACCATGCCCAGTATCAAAGCCCTAAGCCCTAGCCAAATTAGTTTCAGATAAGATGATGTTTGTAAACATTGATATAGGTCCTGTAGATGATGCTTTGTGCAAAATATCCAGGATATGGGTACTGTGGTTTCAGGCAAGAAGATTTTTGAAGTTTTAATTTAAAAAATCTGTTTTTAGCTCCTGTGACCTAGATATGCAACGGACCGGCACCATTTCAACAATATTGGTAAAGGCCCTCTAGAAACGTCACCATGCCAAATATCAAAGCTCTGGACAAATCAGTTTCAGAGAAGATGTTTGAAGTTTCACTATATAACTCTATGTAAGATTCTGACCCCCAGGGCGGGGTCATTTATGACCCCAGGGATGTAATTTGAACGACTTTGATAGAGGACCTATAGATGATGTTTTGTGCAAAATATCTAAGCTCAGGCTACTGTGGTTTCAGACAAGAAGATTTTTGAAGTTTTACTTGAAAAATAAAATATGTTTAGCTCCTGTGACCTAGATATGCAACACTATCGGTAAAGGCCCTCTAGAAAAGTCACCATGCCAAATATCAAAGCTCTGGACAAATTAGTTTCAGAAAAGAAGATGTTTGAAGATTTCACTTTATGACTTTATGTAAATCCGTGACCCCCAGGGCGGGTAATTTTTTACCCAAGGGACATACTTTGAACAACTTTGATAGAGGACCTATTGATGATGCTTTATGCCAAATATCTAAGCTCAGGCAGGAACGTATATTTTATATCTATATACGTTCCTGGCTCAGGCTACTGTAGTTTCAGACAAGAGGTTTTCATTGATAGCTCCTGTGACCTAGATATGCAGCGAATCGGAATGTTTAAACAACTTTGAAGGAGGACCATATAAGGATCATTCCTGTCAAGTTTGGAAAAAAACCATCCAGTAGTTTAGGAGGAGATGTTGTTTAAAGAAATTGTTGACGACGGACGGATGACCACAGCACGATCAAAATAGCTCACAGGTGAGCTAAAAATGGACTCGACTTAATTTGAATATGGAAATGTCCATTACAAGTTTCAGGTGTGAATGAGTTAACAGCTACAAATGGTTGTCACATAAAAGCTCACTAATTCTTTTTCAAGTTTCAAACTTTTATTGCGTCATATGGCCACCATCGCATAAACAAAATACAAACATGTACATATACAGCAAAACCTCAAGATTCTGACCTTGAAAAGCAAGACTAAATGATTGTATGAACAACTGGTGACAGCGTAAAGCAAGGTGAGTGACAATAATACAGAGGTTTTACTGGATATTCATTAGCTTCTCCTTATCAGGCATCCTAGCAAACCATTATCTGGAGACCTGCATTTATTTTGTGTACATAACCTCACAATGTATAAATTGATTAAACACTATCAATTTACCCAAACTCTTTATGGTCACATTATGCTCCAACAGCAACCTCTGCTTAATCCTTTTATTGTGAGGCTTTTACCCCTTTACCGCCACATTGTCCTCTGTTTCAATATTGTCTTCTGCAATAATGTTTCAAATTGACATAACCCGTTCCCCCATAAATACACCTTTTATTGCCTCTAATTTATTCCTCCACAGAAGAAAATAGTTCCAATTTTTTAAGTTATGATTGTGAACTATTAAAAAATATTTCTTCATCCTAGCAGATGATAACTTAAAGCAGGCTGTTTTACTTTCAATCTGCTTTAAGTGATCACCTATTTTCAAAACTAGAAACATGCTATAGGGTAATGGGTTAAGGCAGAATGACTGATGAAGTTTTGAAATAAGTGACAAACAGTCAGGATCTGACCACGATCAAAACTATTTGCAAAGGCACGTTTTGGCACAATTGACAGTGAAAGGGTTAAAGAAGCAGCTGTGTTTACCAGGACAGCTTGTGTCTGAATTGCACAAACTTTACACATCTTCCTTGAAATCAGATCATGTCTAGCTCCTTCAGGTATCACTGAGAAATTCCTTAAAAATAAAAATAAATGTTTGGGTAAATGACACATAAGTATTTCAATACATGTACATGTACCACAATTGTTAATTCTTCAGCCAAGCTGGTATAATGATCACTGATTGGAGAATATCCTTAAATGAGTTCATCAAATAGGTGATTCAACATTATTTAAGAATTTCTTCATATGTCTACAAAACGTTAACAAATTAGTATCTATTTATGTAGTGATATGAAGAAATTCTTAAATAATACTGATTGGAGTAGTTTGGTAGTAAAATAAACATTTCTACATTCTGGCGGCTAGATATATTCACAACTTGTTGTCAAAAGAGAGAAAGTATGATGCACAACCAAGAGAAGGGCTTTGTGCAGTTTTCAGGTTAAAATAACTGACTGTCAATATCTTTAAAGTGACTCGCAACCAGATGGTGCATTTGCAAAAATAAAAGAAAATACTCAAATATAACCAAAAGGGTAGCATTATCCTGCATCTGGCATTGGAAAAATATGACCAGTCTAAAAACACCCTCTAGAACTGTCTTCAAATCTCAATTTTTTAGATATTTTCCATCGTTTTATCCATAGCGTCTACAGTTGCTATAGAAATTGATCACGGGCTAAGACATAAACCCGAGCCGAATTAAGCAGTTGTATGTACTCTTCACCGCTTCCCACTAAAATACGTTAAATCGATCCCAGATATATGAATAGTTCCATGGCCCAGTGGGTCATGCAGTGTCCTCATTTTGACTTATATCCCCCCATGCCGGGTCACGGGTTTGATTCCCACCAGAGCTCAATATTTTTTTTATTGAAATGCATTTTTTTAAACAGAATTTCTTATCCTAAACTAATTCTTACCCGTTTATATAAGCGTTTGTCACATATTTACAAATTACTATTTTTAATGCTATATCTGGTTGCGAGTCTCTTTAATATTAATTTTAAATGCTTGTTCAAATGAATAAAAAACAATTTATATAACTTTTTCAACACCATAGACCTCTTTGAAATATATTAATTACATTTGCAAACAGTGTAGACCCAGATCAGAAGGCTTCTATAGGAGACCTCTGGTCTGGGTCTGTACTGTTTGCTTATTTTAGAGCAGCATTTATCAAACTACCTAGAATTCCAAGTAGACTGGTTCATGTTTTGGTAACTAAAACGATCCACAAGGGAACCTAATAACCCACAAGAGTTACTTAGTGTTGAAAGAGTTAAATAATAAACCATTTATGAAGTTGAATATGTGGTCTTTCTTGAAAAATAAACATGTACTTTTTTAAGAACCCATAATGGGGCCATTACCTGATAAATACCCCTCTAATTTATTCTTTCATCTTAGAAAATAGTTTACTTTATACAATTATGAGTATCAAGGCTCAAGATAAGAGGGAGTAAACTGAACAAATCCATCATATTCTCACTCAATTTAGCACCAAATCCTATGGTGTTACTACTTATTAGAATCGTCACTTCGATACAATTCTGATGAGTAATGACACCATAGGGTTTAATGCAGAAATAAGGATTTTATCTTTTGAAAATACAGGTGACTGCTTAAAGCAAGATAAAAGTAAATCAGACAGCTCCTATAGGAGCTATCTGTTTTAAACTCACCTTGCTTAAAGCTGTCACCTGTCTTTTATACTATTAGTTGGCCTTCTTTTTGATGGTTGTAATAGAATAGTTTTACTGTACTTCTAGATTAAACATTTGATATGGCTCACACTATAAACATGTATTACAGCAAGGGCTTGACACCAGTACATATCAAAATGCACATACCAAGTTGTTGTGATTATCATATTCAGCAATACATTAGTGGTGTAATGATTCATCGATGCATCAATGCATTGCGATGTTCTTAGCAGCCTATGTCTGTATCGGCTTGTAAAGGAAATCTTGCAATATATTGTGATGCAATACATTCATCAGCCCTGCGATGCATCAATACGAGTGTTAAATATTATGTATCGCGATTTACACCTAATATGACACTTAATAACAAAGTGTCTAATTTGAATCAAAATTGTTTGCCTTGTAACAAGAGAGAAAACTGGATTTGAATATTTGCAGACATCCATTTTAAAGTAACTGACATAATTACAGTGGTAAATACGCTATTCCTACCCATTTACGCGTTAATCTATGCGTAAGAAACGCATAGTGAACTGTTAACGAACGTTTAATGCTTAACGATTTTAACACGTTAATAAACGATTATACCAGAGATGTTGCGATTGGTGCATCAGTTTTAGGTTTCACGAAGAATGTGCCTTAACTTAAAGCGCATTTTGATTTACTTTTCAAGAAACGGCTAGGAAACATGTTCAACTGAACGTATAATAAACACGTAAAGTGGGTAGGAATAGCGTATTTACCACTGTATGTACTTTTTGAAGGGAACATACCTCTTCCAACATCAAACTTTTTACATTACGTATAGTTCAATCTAACATCAGAAGGGAAGATGAGTAGAACATAACGACCTTGGATTAAGGTATAGACGGTTTATTTCATATTGACGTTTCAACCAACATTAGGTCTTTATCAAGATGTACGTATAGTTGTTAATATATACATACATGTATTTGATTTAAAACAATCTGAGTGGCTGCAAACTAACAACTGTTGTGTTTATATTTAAATGACTGCATCATGATACTTATTGTATCACGACTTAAATATTGCAATACACATCACCTTTTATTTTCACAGGCAATACGTATCATGATATGTATCTCGTTAAAATGAAATATTAGGATACAAATTGTGAAGGAAATAACTGCCGATGCACAGCCCTACAATACATGTACCTATTTAATGATGTTTTCCAACAAAACAAAGTTGTAATAATTATTGTATGCAATACCTGTTTAATGATGTTTTCCAACAAAACAAGAGCCTGAACTGCCAGGGTTTTACACTGCATGTCTTCATCTTTGTCTATTATGTCTGAAATGTATGAACAATAACAATAATGGCTCTCACTCACATCTAATTGTCTCTACATGAAGAGCCTCTACATGGAGCATGGCAATAAGTGACCAGGACATTTGTACTAGGAAGCAATACAAAATCAGCGTCAATCCTGAACAGAAGTCTCAGTGGCTGCTAACTGTTATCAATGATATCTAATATAGAATTTCTGTACATGTATTATTCTTGTTGCCATTGAACTAAGTCTTAAGAAGGAGTTTTGCTCCATCAATTAATGCTCACTAATATCAAGTTTGGGCCGAAAGCATGCTGTAATTTGCAAAAGCTGTGGCCTGTATTACTTTATCAAGCAACCACCTGTGAACAGAGACAGTAACAAATAGCCATTTTGTAACTGGTAAATCATAGAAGTGTGTCGACCTACCCTCCAGCCAGTTCTTGGACTCGAACACTTCTTGTTGTAAATCACCCAGAAGTTGATGGGATGGCACTGCCAGGTACACCATAGATAGAGCAAAGAGAAGGCCTTGTCGAACACTCCTGTCAAAATAACAGTCTGGCTTCACATTCTAATAGCATACAGTGAAGCCTTGTTAATTCAGCCACTTTGAAACTGGATAATAGTTCATAAATCTAATTGACTTCTTTTAAATTGGTTACCAATTAATCAGAAAGTAATACATGGTAGCTAGATCAACAGTTTTAAACAAGATGATCATAAAGCTCTGAAGCGCTCGCCTTCAAAACGAGAAAAATAGAACTCAGGGGTGGGGAAATCTAAAAAAAAATGTACTTGTCCACAGACAAGTGGTTTAAAATAAACACTTGTCCATACCCAATCTCTACTTGTCCGTTCTAATTGAGTTTACCCAATAGTTCCTCATGCTCATCCATGTATGTAACAAGAGCTGTCGGAGAACAGCAAAGCTCGCCTAATTAAACCTTTCTTAAATAGGTAACTATCAATAGAAAAGTGTATCAGTACATTGATATTCAAGCCACAGGGAACCTCCTTTTCAAATATCAGCTTACTAATGCAAATATGTCATGTATATAAGTGCATTCCAACACTTACTCCATTACTAACTTTGAAATTTCAGTCCCAAAACTCTAAGTCCATAACAGGTGAAATTTTGACTAAATTTAAACGTTTTTTTAAATTAAAACTATGCAACATCAATGTTCAGCCCACAGGGAACCTCCATTCCAAATATCAGCTTCCTAATGCAAATATTTCATGTAGTATTAGTGCATTACAACACTTACCCCAAAAATTTAACCATGAGAAATCAGCCGAAAAACCTAAGTCCACAAAAGGTGAAATTTTGACTAAATTTAAACGTTTTTTTAAATTAAAACTATGCAACATCAATGTTCAGCCCACAGGGAACCTCCATTCCAAATATCAGCTTCCTAATGCAAATATTTCATGTAGTATTAGTGCATTACAACACTTACCCCAAAAATTTAACCATGAGAAATCAGCCGAAAAACCTAAGTCCACAAAAGGTGAAATTTTGACTAAATTTTGACTTTTTTTTTAATTTTAACTACGCAACATCAATGTTCAACCCACAGGGCACCTTCATACCAAATATCAGCTTCCTAATGCAAATATTTCATGTAGTATTAGTGCATTACAACACTTACCCCAAAACTTTAACCATGAGAAATCAGCCGAAAAACCTAAGTTCACAAAAGGTAAAATTTTGACTAAATTTGGACTTTTTTTTTAATTGTAACTAAGCAACATCAATGTTCAACCCACAGGGCACCTTCATTCCAAATATCAGCTTCCTAATGCAAATATTTCATGTAGTATTAGTGCATTACAACACTTACCCCAAAACTTTAACCATGAGAAATCAGCCGAAAAACCTAAGTCCACAAAAGGTGAAATTTTGACTGAATTTTGACCTTTTTTTTTTTAAATTTAACGACACAACATCAATGTTCAACCCACAGGGCACCTGCAAACCAAATATCAGCTTCCTAATGCAAATACTTCATGTAGTATTAGTGCATTACAACACTTACCCCAAAACTTTAACCATGCAAACCAACGCTGGGGCGATTCCATAAGCCCCCCCCCCCCCCCCCCCCCCCCCCCCCCCCCCCCCCATTCTCCGAATAGGCGAGCTAATGATGCAACTGGTGTGATTTGTTCTATTTTTGCCCCCCCCCCCCCCCCCCCACCCCATTCTCCGAATAGGCGAGCTAATGATGCAACTGGTGTGATTTGTTCTATTTTTATGGGAGATCTTAATATAATTTTCCTTGTTACATTAGTGCCAGTATAAAAATTCACTCTTTTGATAAGTTATTGAAGGAAACTCCTAGCAAATTTAGCATACATGTTAGGTTACCGGTAATGTTGACTCTAAGGGACATAAATTGGTTTTGAGTATTTGAACATCATTAATTTTTACTTGTCCACAAACAACCAAGACAGGGAAATTCACTTGTCCGTATCCAAAAATGTCCACCTCGGACAACACAGACAATTGATTTTGCCACCCCTGAGAACTGTATCCATGGTTGTCTCCAGAAGCTTTTTCCTATGATTTTACCTACAAACTACCTGCTTTATGAGTGACATGACCCCATATTTATATGAAACCTAAATATTGTCAAGGTTATCATTCTGAGTAAGTTTCATGAATATTATGCTAAATGTATGGCCTCAAGAGTGTTCAGAAGCCTTCTCTATAAGTTTCCCTACTGACCTACACTTTGACCCAATATATACCATATTCACACTTGATCTAGATATTATCAAGGCAATCATTTTGAGTAGATAAAATACAAGTCATAAAATCTTTAAAGATATTAATATGAAGAGATAATTAGCAAATTATATTCCCAGACCAAAGCTTCCATAAAAAATTCCTGAAGTACAAAGCTTCGGACAGTTGAAAGTACATACTTATCTTGGTGAAATCTCAGAATCCATATGAACTCCAGTAAGCATGTAGCCATCTGGCAAACAGTCTGGAAATAGAGTAACCATGCCAAATATTAAGTGTCTACCACATGTAATTCTTAAGTTATGGACAAGGTTAAAGTTGTGGACAGATGGACAAACAGACAAACAAAAAGACAGACAGACCAACAACAATATGCGACTGCCCCTAACTAAGTTGTGCTGGGGCATAAAAGTTAGGAGCATTCTGCTTCACACCTTGATGCCCCTATTTAAATTATTCATATCCTGAAGAAAACAGTTTGAATTTGTACAGTCATGATTATGTATAATTAGAAATATTTTCTATATTTTAGCAGACGGTAGCTTAAAGCATGCTAAAAGTAGAGCAGACTGCATCTTAAGGCACATTCTGCTTTATTTTCAACCTGCTTAAAGTGGTCTATCTTCAAAACTACAAACAAGCTATGGAGTAATGGGTTAAACTAGGAGTACTTTATAGACTGTATCAACTATAGCTGATTTGCACTGATGTAGGACAGGGCTAAAACAAACACTGATTGTACAAGTCAGCTTACTGGTATGTTGGAGGCAGCATACATCACTATACCCAGGGTATACATCAGGCGTGACAGAACATAGCATGTAGGACAGGGCTAAAACAAACACTGATTGTACAAGTCAGCTTACTGGTATTTTGGAGGCAGCATACATCACTATACCCAGGGTATACATCAGGCGTGACAAAACATAGCATGTAGGACAGGACTAAAACAAACACTGATTGTACAAGTCAGCTTACTGGTATTTTGGAGGCAGCATACATCACTATACCCAGGGTATACATCAGGCGTGACAGAACATAGCATGTAGGACAGGACTAAAACAAACACTGATTGTACAAGTCAGCTTACTGGTATGTTGGAGGCAGTACCCAGGGTATACATCAGGCGAGACAGAACATAGCATGTAGGACAGAACTAAAACAAACACTGATCGTACAAGTCAGCTTACTGGTATGTTGGAGGCAGCATAAATCACTATACCCAGGGTATACATCAGGCTTGATAGAACATAGCATGTAGGACAGGGCTAAAACAAACACTGATTGTACAAGTCAGCTTACTGGTATGTTGGAGGCAGCATACATCACTATAACCAGGGTATACATCAGGCGTGACAGAACATAGCATGTAGGACAGGACTAAAACAAACACTGATTGTACAAGTCAGCTTACTGGTATGTTGGAGGCAGCATACATCACTAAACCCAGGGTATACATCAGGCGTGACAGAACATAGCATGTAGGACAGGACTAAAACAAACACTGATTGTACAAGTCAGCTTACTGGTATTTTGGAGGCAGCATACATCACTATACCCAGGGTATACATCAGGCGAGACAAAACATAGCATGTAGGACAGGACTAAAACAAACACTGATTGTACAAGTCAGCTTACTGGTATGTTGGAGGCAGCATACATCACTACATGTATACCCAGGGTATACATCAGGCGTGACAGAACAGCATGTAGGACAGGACTAAAACAAACACTGATTGTACAAGTCAGCTTACTGGTATGTTGGAGGCAGCATACATCACTATACCCAGGGTATACATCAGGCGATACAGAACATAGCATGTAGGACAGGACTAAAACAAACACTGATTGTACAAGTCAGCTTACTGGTATGTTGGAGGCAGCATACATCACTATACCCAGGGTATACATCAGGCGAGACAGAACATAGCATGTAGGACAGGACTAAAACAAACACTGAGTGTACAAGTCAGCTTACTGGTATGTTGGAGGCAGCATACATCACTATACCCAGGGTATACATCAGGCGTGACAGAACATAGCATGTAGGACAGGACTAAAACAAACACTGAGTGTACAAGTCAGCTTACTGGTATGTTTGAGGCAGCATACATCACTACACCCAGGGTATACATCAGGCGTGACAGAACTAAAACAAACACTGATTGTACAAGTCAGCTTACTGGTATGTTGGAGGCAGCATACATCACTATACCCAGGGTATACATCAGGCATGACAGAACATAGCATGTAGGACAGGACTAAAACAAACACTGATTGTACAAGTCAGCTTACTGGTATGTTGGAGGCAGCATACATCACTATACCCAGGGTATACATCAGGCGTGACAGAACATAGCAGTCCTCCCCCATCAGGTCAAATGTGTTCTCCTGTCTGAAAACATTCAATTTACAACTTTACATGTTATTGTTCTGTTTTTAGTTCTGACAATAGGGGGTTGCTTAAAGCAGTTTGAAAGTAAGGCAAATTCTGCTTTAATTTCAGCCTGCTTTAAGCGACCATCTGATAGGCTATAGATTTTTTTATGGTACATTGTCATGACTATTAATTGGAACTATTTTCTTCAGTGGAGGAATAAATTAAATGCATTAAAGGGGGCTTCTATGGGGGGAAAGGGTTAAATGTAAGGAAGAATTACTGTTTCAGCTTTCATTGGTGTATACATGTACATGTAATTACAATAAGGTAAATACTAATGTTATGAAGAATTTCTGGAGAGCAGCAGAGATTCATAGACTAAGATAGAGATTTACAGGTGGCAACAAGAAGACTACACACTGAGTGACAGATCACTGCAAACCACTAACTTTAACTTCAGAGCTCAACACTGTGTCAACCTATCTCGTTCCTTGGAAACCGTATTAACCCATTACCCCATAAATACACCCTTTTACGACTCTTATTTATCCCTCCACTGAAGAAAATAATTCCCATTTATACAACTGTGAAAATTTAACAAATAATTTCTATATTCTAGCACAAGGTAGCTTAAAGCAGGCTGAAAGTAAAGCAGAATGCGCCTTAAGGCGCATTCTGCTTTACTTTCAGCCTGCTTTAAGTGGTCACTTGTCTTCAAAACTAGAAACATGCTATGGGGTAATGGGTTAAAGACTGACCTATCAAAGTTTTTCATCAGTGGGTAGAAGAAGTATCCGGCTACTGGAGCAAACTTGTTAGCCACAGCTACAGGTTCCGGCCTCTGTCTGCCATGACCAAACCGCCGGGTCTTACTATCTATCCGTCTCTGTACAATGTCTCTCCATGAGTCTACTTGGTCTTCTCCTTGGCTACTACCAGCCATCTCCTGGATATTTGGCTCCTCTCTAACTTTGTCCTGGGATTCTTTGGGCTTAGATAGTTCCTGAGCAGCTGTGCCAATAACCTATATATGTAAAATCACTAAATAAATCAACACATAATTAAACACTGAGGTAAGAAACATTGTTAGTAAGTTTGGTGAAGATCAGTTGAAAACTCTTTTGAGTTAGAGAGTGGAAACTGGTAACACCTGCCCACCCGCACAGCCAGCCAGATGCCATAGGTGTTCCCTTCCCATAATACGTCCTGTCAGAAGAAAATTTGTCTTATGAGACCACCTGTCTTATGTGACCTTTTTGGGTTTATCCTCTTGAAAGTCACATAAAATAGGTTGGACTGTATATTCAATGACAAGTTTTAGGAGACATTATTTTTTTATGGGAAGAAAACTCATAACCATTTCTTGTCTCAAACCTACTATGCTAGCTGAACACAAGTCTGACTACCAAACTCTCACCTGTCAGACTGGTCTCAATAAGATGATCTAAAGCAGACAAAATATACAGTAAAACATCTCTATTGAGACCACTAGATTCTGTGAATCTTTAGGTGTTTTCGACATATGACAGCTTAAAGCAAGATGGCAGTAAATCAGAAAGCTCCTTGCTTTAAGCTGTCACCTGTTTTTTATACTTCGTTATAGAGAGGTTTTACTGTACAGTTTGCATGAAGTAGAAACAATAGGGCCTGGTAGAGACATAGAGAAGAAAATGCTATTTATTTTTGTTTACACCCCTTGACCCATTACTCCATAGATACACATTTTAAAACATTTAATGTATTCCTCCGCTGAAGAAAATAGTTCCATTTTATAAACTCATAAATATTGTAGCATAAGAAATATTTTCCAAATTCTAGCAGATGGTAGCTTAAAGCAGGCTGAAAGTTAAGCAGAATGCACCTTAAGGCACATTATGCTTTACTCTCAACCTGCTTTAAATAGTCACCTATCTTCTAAACTAAAAACATGCTATAGGGTATCGGGTAACTCTTGACCCTGTTCAATACATCACCTACCTCAACAATGTCCAGTCGTTGACGAATACTGTAATTTCTATCATAAAATTCTTCTGTCAAAAACTCAGCTACCTAGGAACAAAAGACAAGAACTGACTGTAAATTCTCCTTCTGGGAGTAAACTGTCAACTGTGATATAATCAGGAATGTTTCCAAATTTTCCATACTACAGTACTGTTTAAGCTAAAGTATACACAAAGTGCACTGCCAGTGCACTGGGTTTAAACTGACAGTGCACTGAGAGTAAACTAATTTTGCACTGACAGTGCACTGATAGTGCACTGATAGTGCACTGGGATTTCAATATCAAACTGATAGTGCACTATCAGTTTAAACCAGGTAACTAGCAGTGCACTGGGGAATGACTACAGCTTTGAATTTAGAGCTGCAGTTTTTATTATACATGAATACCAGTTTACGCATACATGTATGTTTTTAGACCTTTTTCAATATTTAAACATTGGACAAGACTACACAGGTGTAATTTTTATGTCATGAATATTCTGCAAAACATTGTATAATTTAACAACCAAAATAATTTATTATTGCCTAAAATCAATTCTCCTAAAATAGGAACTCTGTCACTTTTAATCAAGCAATACAAGCAGACGGTAACTAAAAGCAGACTGAAAGTAAAGCAGAATGTGCCTTAAGGCGCATTCTGATTAAAGTCAACCTGCTTTAAGTCATTCAAAACTTCAAAACTAGTAACAGGCTAATAGGGGAATGGGTTAAATGTGCCAGAAACTAAAGAGAGTACATGTCCATATAACATGCTGTAATGTTGTCGTACCAGTGTTAATTCTATAAGCTGTAGCTGCAGCATTTTAACCCATTACCCAATAAACGTGACTTTTTACGCCTATACTTTATTCCTCCTCTGAAAAAAATCCCTTTTATATGACAAAAATATTGTATGTCCTAGCAGATAGTAGCTTAAAGCAGGCTTAAAGTTAAGCAGAATGCCTCTTAAGGTGCATTCTGCGTTACTTTCAACTTGCTTTAAGTGATCATCTTTCTTTCAAACTTCAAACAAGCTATGGGGTAATGGGTTAAGGAAACTAATCCGTCCCTCATCATGGATCCCCATATCACAGCTTGATACTTATACTTTCTGATAAGGGCACCCTTATCAAATTGCTTATCAATTATCACAGTAGGGTACTAATTGATAGATATGCATCAATCTAGGGGATTAAAAATAGTTGTTGCAATTAACACTTACCCTGCTGATCACGACTTGATTGTTAAGTGAAAAAAGTGGATTTAGATCAGCCGCTGCATTATATTGCGTCTGATCTGGATCCAAACTGTTTTACATTCGACTCAGAGACTTTCTGAACAACAAAAAATGCACAAATTTTATTAAAACTTTTTTTTGCATACAACAATATCAAAGCAGACAATATTACTGCAGTAGAAGGGTTAAGCATACATCAATTTTATCTGCAGAATAAAATTATTGCAAACCTGATCAGAATGATCCTTCAGGAAACCTCTGATCCGGTCTACACTGTTTGCATAGGACTAGTATGCTTTATAAGGGTACACTTTTTAAGACAAATATATACTTTTAAGATCTTTTTATCCTTTAATTTCGAAATCTTAGGATTCTCCATGATCAACTTATAGCATCCCCATATCAGATGGCAGCTTAACCCATTACCCCATAGCTTGTTCCTAGTGATATGTGACCACTAAAAGCAGGTTGAAAGTAAAGCAGAATGCGCCCTAAGGTGCATTCTGCTTTACTTTCAGCCTGCTTTGAGCTATTATCTGCTAGAATATAGTGGTTCTCTCCTCCTGATAAATTTCACTATACATTTAACCTGAACTTAAAGGCACACTGTGAATTACGATATGCAACAATAAATTATGCATATTTTTCAGTTTCTTAATTTTAAGTCTCAAGTTCTGATGAAGTAATTAGCTTTTGATTTAGAGATGGCAGAAAAGAGAGTTTACTGCTCCTTTCAAACTTTTAACAATCAAGGAATCAGCACTGATATCCATTAACCCGTACCCCATAGCCTGTTTCTAGTTTTGAATACAGTTGACGGTGTGTGGAAAAAATGCCAGAGGAAAAAATGCCATAGGAAAAAATGCCATAGGAAAAAATGCCAGAGGTAAAAATGCCATAAGAAAACGGAAAATATGCCATAGGAAAAAATGCCAGAGGTAAAAATGCCATAAGAAAACGGAAAAAATGCCAGAGGAAAAAATGCCATAGGAAAAAATGCCAGAGGTAAAAATGCCATAAGAAAACGGAAAATATGCCATAGGTAAAAATGCCAGAGGTAAAAATGCCATAGGTTTATAAATAAAATACGAAATTTATTGTATTATAATATTTTTCATCAAAGTTATAAGAACTTCTGAAGCAACATATTGATATTTTATTTTGATAATTGAGTGAAACTTTAAAAAAAAAATGATAAAAGAACATAAAAATGGAACTAATTGGTATTAAGTGTATGGATCATCCATTTGAAAAAGACATGCTCATAGTAGACTGTTAGTGTCGGATCAGGATCCAAACTGTTTGGCACTAATACGTGTGTTTTTTATCATTTCAAAAATCAGTTAGTTATTTAGAATACAATTGAATGTGCCATCACATTTCCTTACTGAAAAGTGAAAAACACACATTTATTTATTTAAAAACAATGCTGAACATAAGTCTAGAATCTACACTGTTTTCAGAAATAGAGAAGAAATTTAATGACAGTGACAAACAGGCATATGAGTGTATGAAATAAATAGGAAAATAAAATTGCAATCAGTGTAGAACCTGATCTTGTCGAAAACACTTCGTTGACTTTTTCAACATAGACTATTCAGTTATTTCTTTAATAACAATGCCAAGCATAGAATACACTGTTTTCAGAGTGTATGAAATGAATAGGCAAGAAAAAATTGCAATCAGTGTAGAACCTGATTATGTTCAAAGTAGCTTTGCTGAATTTTTAATTATCTCTTTAATAACAATGCCAATTGTTACTTTGCAATATAGTGTTAACATCAACCCTAAACTATCAAAACATGGACTAGTCTTAATTACATATTTGAACTGTCCATTACGAGTTTCATGGTTGAATGAGTTATGCGTCAAGTGTCATAATTAAGTGCGGATTAACACCTGCAGTGTCTGGTATAATCTGACCATAACTTGCTGGCTGGCTTTGTGACATGATCAAAAAACGTGTTTTATAGTTTGGATCATGATCATGATCTGACATTGATAGTTTAGCATGAATTCATATTAAAATATTATATACTCTAAAATATAATTTAACCAAATATATTTATTATAAAAAAATTCTAGGCACTCTCTTCTAAATATAAATTTTAATTTCAATAAATAAATCTACCCATTTTGTGATAAATCTACCAGACCACTTCATTAGTACCCTCAATGTGTTGTTTGATAAGTACTTATAACCTTATAAATCATATTAAAATACATAATTATCAAAAAAATATATATGGACCTATGGCATTTTTTCCTCTGGCATTTTTACTTATGGCATATTTTCCGTTTTCTAATGGCATTTTTACCTCTGGCATTTTTTCCTTTGGCATATTTACCTATGGCATTTTTTCCTCTGGCATTTTTTCCTACAATCACAGTTGACCACTAAAAGCAGGTTGCAAGTAAAGCAGAATGGGCCTTAAAGACAATATCTGATAGGATATAGAATAGATTTATTTCCATCAGTGGAGGACTAAATTAAAGACGTAAAAAATGTGTTTTTATGGGCTAATCGGTTAAATATCATTCAAGTTATTCAAATGAAAGTATTTATTTTGATAAATATTCATAATTATTGTATAAATGGAGACTATTTTCTTCACTGGATGAATAAATTAGAGGCATAAACAGGCATATTTATTGGGTAATGGGTTAAAGCAGGCTGAAAGTTAAGCAGAAGGCACATTCTACTATACATGTACTTTCAAACTGCTTTGAGTGGCCACCTTTCTTCAAAACTAGGCATCGGATATGGGGTAATAGGTTTTGACAAGTGGCTGCTTAGTACAATAAAAATGTTATGCATGGGATCTCTCTGTGTGGCTTTCTTAGCGGTTTAATCTGCCACCTGCCTAAATACCCAAATACAACTTTTAACATTTATTTAATATAAGAATATTCCAGATGGGGAATTTAATTAGTACTAATTCATAAAACAGCTCTTTTCTAAAATTTCGATATCTAAGGACCTTTTTCATGATTACCATTGTAGTAAATAAAGGTTACAACTGATTAAATATCCCCCGAGTAGAGGTGTCCCTTATCTTTAACTGTCATGTAATAACCAGTGGATTGTCTCTGTGGAAATGTTACATAATCTAACGACCTCCCAGTGGGATGGCAACAGAGTTTACTGCTTTTTAGGATGGGCTTTACATGCATGGTTTCAATAGGATGTCTTATCTATTGAGGCTGTACATTTAAAAAGAACTGTATAAATTAAAGTAATATTTTATTGCTGTTAATTCAAACTTTCGGAAATAATAAGAAAATATTTCATACATTATAATAATGCACTAGTTGCAAAAAAATCAATGTCTTAAAATAAGTCCTTTATTCAGATAATTATTCTGTTGCACTTTTAGGTAAAAGCTCCATAGCCAGGTGGCTGCTTAATGCAGTATGAAAGTCATGCAGAAAGCTCCTTGAAGGTTTTCACGGATGACTTGCAATCTACATTCCACAACCACCTGTATTAACCCATTACCCCATAAATACGCCTTTTTACGCCTCTTCTTTACTGGAGAAAATAGTTCCAATTTATACAGATATGAAAATGAATGATAAGAACTATTTTCTTTATTCTAGCAGATGGTAGCGTAAGCAGGCTGAAAGTAAAGCAGAATGCGCCTTAAGGCGCGCATTCTGCTTTACTTTCAACATGCTTTAAGTGGTCACCAATTTTGAAAACTAGAATCAGACTATGGGGTAATGGGTTACAGGCCAAACCCGTGATATAGTCGTTGAAGTGAGGATTAGCAATGCAAAAAGTGTATAAAATCCTTTGTTTTTATATTTCAATAGAACAACCAGTCAATTATTCAGAATGGGTGGAGTATTGACCAGAGAAATGGTTAATAGCCTGAACCAGTACCATCAGCCTTAATCACAGCTGGAATCACTTTATACAAATGGTCAATGTATCTGTTGCAAATCTCTGGAGTCACAGTTCTCCAGAACTCTAAAATGCCTTCAACAAGTTGCGCTTGATTTCGGTTTTTTTTGTTTTTCCTAATATAATGTTTCAATTTTGCCCACATATTGTCAATTGGATTCATGTCTGGTGATTCTGGAGGAGTGATCCAGTGGTTAATTCCATGTTCAGCCATGAATGATTTTTACCCCATAGCCTGTTTCTATTTTGGAAAAGAGTTGACCACTTAAGGCAGGTTGGAAGTTAAGTAGAATGCACCTTAAGGTGCATTCTGCATTACTTTCAGTCTGCTTTAAGCTATAATCTGCTAGAATATAGAAAACATATTTCTTATAACTCTTATTTGTACCAGTATAAATTATATTTTTTTCCTTCAGTGGATAAATAAAATAATGGCATAAAAAGGTGTATTTATTGGGTAATGGGTTTAAAGTTTTAATTTCTGTTTACCATCAATACATCATCCCCCCCAAACAATGCAGAAAAAACTGCAGCTCTAAAATAAAGCTGTAGTCATTCCCCAGTGCACTGCTAGTTACCTGGTTTAAACTGATAGTGCACTATCAGTTTGTTATTGAAATCTCAGTGCACTATCAGTGCACTGTCAGTGCACTGTCAGTGCAAAATTAGTTTACTCTCAGTGCACTGTCAGTTTAAACCCAGTGCACTGGCAGTGCACTGGGGTGTATAGTTTAGCTTAAACAGTACTGTAGCTCAGCACATTATTACATTTTTTAGGGTGAATCATGCACTTAGTGATACAAGCATCAAACTTGGCACACTTGCACTTCTATCTGTAGTATTTCATAAAAGCCCGTTAGCCACTTGAAAAAATCAAAATGGCGGCCATTTTTCAAGATGGCCGCCATTACAGGTTCGAAAATACTGTTTTGTTGCTAATATTTTACATACATGGCCGTTTTTTAAAGTTTTGGTGTCTAAGTATATGTTTTAAAGTATAAGGAAACTAATCAAGTCAATTTCAAAGTGTTTTGAAACTTACTTTATCATGTAATAGCCAATTTGTGACAAAAATACATAGTGTTTTCGAAGATGGCCACTATTTTTGGTTCAAATTTACGATTCTCTTTCTTTCATTTGACGTACATTGCCATGGTTTTACACTTTTTGAGTCAAAATATATTTTTACAGCAGAAGGAAGCTAATTTTGTCAGCATCAGACTGCTGTGCTTGCACAATAACACATTTTAGACAAAAGAAGTATATTTTTAAAAAATTACTTAACTGCGTAATGACAAATTTGTTGAGTTTGTTTGCATATGTTTGCCAACATGGTCTCTAATGTAGAATATCTTTTCTTACATCTGGTTTATATGACGATCTGCCATATTTTTTGGTGTCAAATAATGTTTTAAACAGGATTAGAAAACTATTCATGGGAGCCTCCGGTCGGTTAGAAACTCAAGGTGCTGTTTTCTCACATTTACAATTTCATTTATCTGAACAATGATTGCCCAAACTATACTACTTTATCTGACACTGCAATTACTTTACCATACAATATTCTACCTTTCAAGTTCTTAAATATGTTTCTTTTTTCTCAATTTAAATATAATTGCATTTAGAAAACAAACATAATTCCTTTAATTATCTACCATAACTATTAATCCCTGTACCAACAACAAACATCATGCTAATTCTGAAGATCATTTAACCACTTTGTAACTTCTTACCAGAAAAAGTACATGTATATGTAAGACGCACGTACATGTATCTGCATTCCGGCACATGTTATAAATGTGACCAAAATTTAATACAGTCTAGCATATCCCAATAGTCATTATTATTATATTTAAATCAAACAATGTGCCTACAGAGTTGATGCCCATTATGACTCGTGTCCTTAGTAATAGTGACTAGATAATTCATGGATACCATTTATCTTACTACTGCATGAGCGTGTAAGTAATCATGTGAACAAGGGAGCATCTGATAAATTGGTTAATATCGTTCAAAATTCAGACGAGTAATCGGACGACAAACCAGTGTTTCTTATATGTTTTGAAGAAAATCAAAATTTCGAAGTAAAAGATTTGGTGGTGGAATTTGAAAAAAATGAATGAATGTACCCAACACGTAAACTACTGATTATTTCTTGCAGGAATTACTGATGGTGCTTGGTGGCTCATGCATTATAGTATCATGACACTGGTTAAACTGATTTTCACAACAGAGAAAGTGGCCATTTTACACCAATAAATATGGATTAAGCGTCTTTTGCATGAAACAGAAATACATTTGCTTATATGTTTCAGATATTTGTCTGTACATTAGGTAAAAGTCAACAAAATTGATCCTTTAATGTTTCATCGTGGACAGATTGAATTTTTGCACAAACAACATCTTCATTAAGTTTGGTATATGTACACCAGATGGTCACTGTTAATAAAGAAAGGCTGCGCCATGAAAAAAGTTGAAGGCAGTGTGGACTCCTTTCAATAAAATCAGATTTAAGCAATGTTAAGAAATATACTTTACACGAAAAGTATTGTCTCTTCTCCAAAGTAATACATGCAACCATTTGAGTGTATGGCCCTTAAAACTCCCTTAAAACTCCGCATGAATCTTTTTAAAGAATTTCCATTCCTGAGTTTGGTGTAAAAGTTGTAACAGTTCTGTTCTGTATACATAGGGACGGATGTATAGTCTACCTACTCTGACAACAGACTTTTCAAAACGATGTGATGTGATACATAGTCAAAGCTAGTATACATTTTCTTGTGGTACAATTGCATAAAGACAGAACGTTTCAGCTGTTTGCTAAAGCTATTTGATGTGGACACATAATACTGCTAATATTATATTTGAGAGTGATCCCTGTGTAATCTTCAACAAAATTTTAAGAAATTATACAATGTTAACATGAAGAAGTGTGTGCACAAATGTTCATGCACGAAATGCAAGCCATAACCGGAGACCACAACACTTCCATGTTAAAAGCTAATGACAAATAATTTCATGTGGATGTGAATTTCAAATGCTAATTCAAACTATCTTGTTCTACAGAAAGTGTTGGTTGCAATTGGTCAACGGTCAGACATGAGCTAGTTTCACGCCAAATTTCCATATAAGAAAGAGAAAAGGCTGCATAGAATACATGAACTGAAAGATATGGTGCATGTGCAAAGTCCAGTCTATAATCATAATGTACAAGTAATAAAATCTGGAAATCATTGCATCAATTATGCCAAGTCATGGGATAATATTATTGTGTTTGATTGGACATGTTAGCTTGATGGTATAGATCTTAAGGTAATAATATACCAAGTTAAAGTCTACTTTCAGTCCGAATGACCGCTCAGCCGACTGTACATATACTCCCCTGATCATTGAGCCATCTTGCCTACAATATTGAGCACTTCTAAAATATGACGCAGTCAAATGAAGCCACAGTACCGACTCAGACCCTTCACAGGTACCCATTTTAACCCCTGGGTGGAGAGGAGCAATTCAGGGTACATGTCTTGCTCAAGGACATTCCTGTACATCATCGGGGATTTAGAAAAAATCCCCTAGTCAGACAGCTGGTCTGGCGGGGGATCGAACTCACGACCCCTGGTACCGTAGTCCAATGGTATAACCATTTGGCATTACCGCCTAACGGTCAAGCCCCTCTGTTTGAACATGCCAAATATTCTGCATACCAAATATATGTAGCTTGTGTCATGATGGAAATATCTCATAGAGTTGGAATGAATTAAACACTGCTGATACATTGGACAACCCTGTTACCTAGTGATATGATTGCAAATATCCGATTAAACATAGATACTAAAGTAAACTGTTTGCAGTGACAGATGCAAGTACATGTATTTACGATGTGGCCTTCCTTGTTCAAACTAATATACCGATATTTGGAAATGTGAAAATGAACACCTACATAAGTATAAGCGATTATTCACAAACTCCAGCATGTACACTAAGAAATTACTGCTAAAATATTCACGAACCACATATATGCCATTAAAATAAGTCATTACCCAAAAGAAAAAGATTCTTAATAAAGAAAATGATCACATAATTAGCTTTCTGTGCTCTTATCATAATGCTTTGATACAAAAAGTATGACAAGTGGCCAGAAGTATATAGAAAAGATCAGAAAGGATATTAATCACTATTGTAAAAAGTAACGATCATCTGTGAGCAAAAAACACTTATTTTGTCTAGATTGGTAATTGTGCAATAAAATTAGTTTCAATTCAGAAAGAGGTTGTCTGAATTAGCTTCCTTATACTTTATGACATCTATGTTGACACAAAAACATAAATGTTGATCAAATTTAAGAAATGATTTTGCTTACACCAATATAAAATGGTGGCCATTTTGAAAACAAGATGTAGCTTTGCCATTTTGCATTAAAGTAAACTTCTGTTCAGCTTGAGGTTGACTGAATTGGCTTCCTTATGTTTGGTGAAATTTGGTCAAACATGTCAAATGTTACAAAAGAATTGGTCAACGATCATTGTCAATTATAAAAGCTCTTCATAGCTTATGTTACTTGTATATGTATTGCCGACTCAAAAATAAACCTTATCATAATTATGTTATCTTAACGAGACCCAAAAATGGCAGCCATCTTGAAAAAATGGAGGCCACTTTGAAATTTTACGTGGCTAACGGCTTTTGTTTAAAGTAGAGTCATACCAGTAAACATGCCAAATTTGATGCTTGTATCACCAAGTTAGCACTGATGTGTACAGATTTATGTAGTTGCAATGTGCAAAATAGCATCTTCAGACAAAAGCAATTGAAAACAATATCATTAAATAACATGACAGAAGGTAAAGTGAGTGTATAATCTATAAACACCCTGTGAATTTGGTTTTTACCTTGACACACACTTCGTTTTTGTACAGTTTTGCTTATAATACGATTAAATAAACTTCTCACAAGTCTATGGATCACATAAATAGCTTCTATATGCTTGAAAACATATAATTGGACACCAAAAGTTTGAAAATCGGTCAAATATATCCGATGTTAGAGATAAAACTGTATAATAGAACCGGAAATGGCAGCCATCTTGAAAAATGGCCGCCATTTTGAATTTTGACGTGGCTAACGGGCTTTTTGTTGAAAGTAGGGGCATACCAGTATACATACAAAATTTGATGCTTGTATCACCAAGTGCATGATTTTTGTAATAATGTGCCCAGCTATACACCAAAAGCATGTTTGATCTGCAAATCAAGTGTCGGTATTTTCTGGAAACTCTTATTTTGCGTTAGCGCAATAAGGGCCATATGACATCATTACATGTGTGTTTATATAGAAATATTTTGGTTCTATGACACACCAAGAGCTACGTCTACTTTCAGTGTGTAATTGCACACAATAATTATGAATTATAACCAATGCATTTACTTTCTCTCTTAAAAATGCCCAACTGAACTTTTTTTTTTTTACACATTATTGCTGCTGCTGCATTCTGAAATCAAACCCTTATTCTAATAAGCAATCAAGTGTCAAAAGCATGAATGTTACAGGCATGCTGCATACAAATTAAAAGGATTATTGGTTAATTATATAGATCTTATATTTGAATAACTAGACAAATAACTTGTATACAATCAGTAAACAACTGGTAATGTTATTAGTGGTATTACGTAGGCACTATTAAGTAGAGACCGTTTACCGTTTATAAAACTTTGCTAACATTTAGAGATTATACACAAAACATATCCGTTTACATGTGCAAACATTTAAGCCTTAACCCCGACCCTATTCCCACGAATGACTAGGAAATGTCACAAGAAATGGCCAGGTTAATGTCATAAGAAATGGCCAGGTCAATGTCACAAGAAATGGCAAGGTTAAGGTCACAAGAAATGACCAGGTCAATGTCAAAAGAAATGGCCAGGTTAAGGTCACAAGAAATGACCAGGAAATGTCACAAGAAATGGCCAGGTTAATGTCACAAGAAATGACCAGGTTAATGTCATAAGAAATGACCAGGAAATGTCACAAGAAATGGCCAGGTTAATGTCACAAGAAATGGCCAGGTCAATGTCACAAGAAATGGCAAGGTTAAGGTCACAAGAAATGACCAGGAAATGTCACAAGAAATGGCCAGGTTAATGTCACAAGAAATGGCCAGGTCAAAGTCACAAGAAATGGCCAGGTTAATGTCACAAGAAATGGCCAGGTTAATGTCATAAGAAATGGCCATGTCAAAGTCACAAGAAATGGCCAGGTTAAGGTCACAAGAAATGGCCAGGTCAATATCACAAGAAATTGCCAGGTTAATGTCATAAGAAATGACCAGGAAATGTCACAAGAAATGGCCAGGTTAATGTCATAAGAAATGGCCATGTCAAAGTCACAAGAAATGGCCAGGTTAAGGACACAAGAAATGGCCAGGTCAATGTCACAAGAAATTGCCAGGTTAATGTCATAAGAAATGGCCATGTCAAAGTCACAAGAAATGGCCAGGTTAAGGACACAAGAAATGGCCAGGTCAATGTCACAAGAAATTGCCAGGTTAATGTCATAAGAAATGACCAGGAAATGTCACAAGAAATGGCCAGGTTAATGTCATAAGAGATGGCCAGGTCAATGTCACAAGAAATGGCCAGGTTAAGGTCACAAGAAATGGTCAGGTTAAGGTCACAAGACATGGCCAGGTTAAGGTCACAAGAAATGACCAGGAAATGTCACAAGAAATGGCAAGGTTAATGTCACAAGACATGGCCAGGTTAAGGTCACAAGAAATGACCAGGAAATGTCACAAGAAATGGCAAGGTTAATGTCACAAGAAATGGCCAGGTCAATGTCACAAGAAATGGTCAGGAAATGTCACAAGAAATGGCCAGGTTAAGGTCACATGAAATGACCAGGAAATGTCACAAGAAATGGCCAGGTTAATGTCACAAGAAATGGCCAGGTCAATGTCACAAGAAATGGCCAGGTTAAGGTCACAAGAAATGACCAGGAAATGTCACAAGAAATGGCCAGGTTAATGTCACAAGAAATGGCCAGGTCAATGTCACAAGAAATGGCCAGGTTAAGGTCACAAGAAATGACCAGGAAATGTCACAAGAAATGGCCAGGTTAATGTCTCAAGAAATGGCCAGGTCAATGTCTCAAGAAATGGCCAGGAAATGTCACAAGAAATGGCCAGGTTAAGGTCACAAGAAATGACCAGGAAATGTCACAAGAAATGGCCAGGAAATGTCACAAGAAATGGCCAGGTTAAGGTCACAAGAAATGACCAGGAAATGTCACAAGAAATGGCCAGGTTAATGTCACAAGAAATGGCCAGGTCAATGTCACAAGAAATGGCCAGGTTAAGTTCACAAGAAATGACCAGGAAATGTCACACGAAATGGCCAGGTTAATGTCACAAGAAATGGCCAGGTCAATGTCACAAGAAATGACCAGGAAATGTCACAAGAAATGGCCAGGTTAAAGTCATAAGAAATGGTCAGGTCAATGTCACAAGAAATGGCCAGGTTAAGGTCACAAGAAATGACCAGGAAATGTCACAAGAAATGGCCAGGTTAATGTCACAAGAAATGGCCAGGTCAATGTCACAAGAAATGACAAGGAAATGTCACAAGAAATGGCCAGGTTAAGGTCATAAGAAATGGCCAGGTCAATGTCACAAGAAATGGCCAGGTTAAGGTCACAAGAAATGGCCAGGTCAATGTCACAAGAAATGGCCAGGTTAAGGTCACAAGAAATGGTCAGGTTAAGGTCACAAGAAATAGCCAGGTCAATGTCACAAGAAATAGCCAGGTTAAGGTCACAATAAATGGCCAGGTTAAGGTCACAAGAAATGGCAAGGTTACGGTCACAAGAAATGGCCTGGTTAAGGTCACAAGAAATGGCCAGGTTAAGGTCACAAGAAATGGCCAGGTTAAGGTCACAAAAAATGGCCAGGTTAAGGTCACAAAGATGGCCTGGTAAATGTTTTTCACTTATGTGTCTAGTTATCTTGTCTACACATGTATTAATTTATACGCTTTGACAGACAAACAGTGAACAGTCACAATAGCTCACCTTTAACCTTCGACTCAAGTGAGCTAACAAAGTATGTACTGTATATGTAGACGGATGAAAAGATGGACAAACCAAGGTAAAACAGTATGCAGCATGACTAATTGTGCCTGAGGTATAAAAACACTACTGACACAGTACCAGTTTCTAAAGCAGTGTATAGCTTGGACTCAGGACTCCAGATAAGAGGGAGTAAACTGAACAAATCAAACATTTTCTAACTCATTTTAGCACCAAATCCTATGGGGTTACTACTCATTAGAATCGTCTCGAAGAGACGATTCTAATGAGTAGTGACACCATAGGGTTTAATGCAGAAATAAAGATTTTAGTTTTTGAAATACTCCCCTTATCGGGAGCTCTGCGGACTGACCTGTCTTGGGCACACCACTGTCAATGCAACCAGAGCATTAAATCTCCACGCTCTGAACCCTGGCAATGAATAACTCTCTGTCAGGTGTAACAGTACTTTAGTAAACTCTGCACTGATCTGAAACACAGTAAACACCACAATCTGTACCAAACAGAAACAACTGCAGTCAAATTTGTTTAAACCCATTACTCCATAGTCTAGATACACATTGTTACGCATTAAATCTATTCCTCCAATGAAGATAATAGTTGAAATTTATAAAGTCATGAATGTGTATCACAAGAAATATTTTCAATATTCTAGCAAATGGTTCCTTAAAGCAGGCTGTGCCTTAAGGCACATTCTGCTTTACTTTCAACCTTCTTTACGTGGTCAACTACATTCAATGCTTGAAACAGACTATGGAGTAAAGTCCAGTGCTCCAGATAATTTTTGCATGCAATGAGTACGTACTCGCACTATATTTACTTCAATGCTGAAAATAGAAATCAAATGCTGAAAATCTACGGGGAATACAAACATTGGGAAACTTGAACTAAATTAACCTTTTACTGAATAGAGCAATGACACTTCTAAATATTTTAATGTCATCATATGAGCAATGCATTGTGGAATATGTGCATTCCTGTTCATATTTGAACACACTGCTTGTGCTCTTTAATACCTATGCCTGTCAACAGTATTTCTTTGCTAGATTCTTTGAGCCCTCAATGGCCCACAACTTCAAGGTGTCTACCTTTCCCTCAATGCATATAGGACATTTCAATACTGTTTCTCGATCTTGTCCCGTTTTACTTGACCAGGGATAAGTAATAAATTTCCAAGATTCTTTTTTATTTTCATTCACCTGGGCACCGTTGTGTTTTCTTTTGATAACATCTGTGGTGTTTTCTACACCAGGGTTGTCCCCGCGAACGACGCTATCATTAGTATCAATTAACACTCAATGATATATTTGACTATTGAATTGACGGTATCCTCGCGTTTTTTCAACATGAATAGTGTAGGCGTTTTATCCTTTCTTTTACGTCGACGCGATCATAACATGTTTTTCTGGCGACACCTGCAATGACAATTTTGTCCCATTTTGTTTCGACCCGTTCCTCGTAATCGGGGGGAAGACTATACGCGGGTGTGTTTATACGGGTCTCCGAATATTTAAGTATTAAAGTTAACCGAATTCCCAAATACTTTCTGAAATGCTACGGAATCGAGATAAATTTGGCCAATCCAATTTTGCTGCTTTTTAAAGTTCGAAACTGAGGCGAGACACTGCGGGTGCGAAACTAAAAACAGCGAACGGTGTTAGGGTAAACATTTCACTTATAAATTACGGACTGGTTTAAAATTATTTAATAATTTCAAAGTAAAGAAGGTAGTTCTCCATCAAATGCGCAAAACTGAAACCCAGTCTACGTTTGTTTCTTGTTTCACGGTCGATTTCGACGGACAATAAAACTCGAAACTTAACATTTGAAATGTGTACGCAATTTTCTTTGTGCGTTTTTGTACACTCGGATTGTAATTTCAAATGCGTTTCTCTCCAAAAAATATGCGGAAAAACGCATGTACGCACCTTATCTGGAGCACTGGTAAAGTCTGTAAAGGGTTAAGGCACAGTTCAAAAGAATATCCATGAACAGGTGGCTGACTTATATTGGATACAAAGTAAAACCAGAGGGATGGCTTTGTAAGAGAAATATGATGCCCCCGCTGCCCAAAAATGACTAAGTTCAACTGAATGCAATTTTATGAAAAACTAAAGCACATCAAAATCCTGTTAGCATGCACATCTATGGTATATAAGCAAACACTCTGCCAAATTATGAGGTTGCAGCTTGAAAACTCTATGGGAAGTTAGCCAGACAAAGTATGTACTGTATATGTGGGAGGGATAAACAAACAAATGGACAGATGAACAAACAAACAGACTGAGATAAAACAGTATCCATCACACCCCAATGATCCTTGTGGGAGCATAACTAGAAATGTGTTTGTAAAACATGGATTACCCATCCCTATCCCACAGTATGCTTGACATATGTAAACACTTTACAGTAAAACTCAGTTTTTTCTTTAGGGTAGTATTGGACATTTTATTACACGGTCGATCCCTACATTAATATGATACCAACAGAATTGTTAATATAGTTGTGTGCCCTGCACATTAGACAAAGAAGGTTTGGTGCAGCCAGTTACTGTAAGCACTATGATAATGTATACCAACCTCTTTCAGTCCGTCGGGATTAGCCCTGATGAGATTCTCAGCAACACATAAACAAGCCTCAAGCAAGTCAGGATTGTCACACCCAATCAAACCTGCAAAATACATACAAACATCCCTTAAATTTAGAAAGAAAAGTGAATGAAATAATGGACATAGAGAGACAGACAGACAGACAGAGAAAGAAAGGGAGGGAGAGAAAAGAGAGAGAGAGCAAGAAAGAGAAAGAGAGAAGCTGTTCGATCAAATTGTGAACACAGCTCTAGATAAGGGAATACATTTCAAAGTTGTCAAGATCTCCCAGACAACAGCTGCATCAAAGCATTGCAGAAAGTAGTGTTGTGCTAGACTAAACAGTAACTTCTAGATAACCTAGAGGTAGCTCCTTTAATATATTCAAAGTCCAAATTAGGTCAAAGGTCTAGGCGAAATTGTGGTTGGCTTATAATTCTGGATTGGGAATGGTCCAAGGCATCAACTGTGTAAGTATCCAAGAATGCTGTAAGTGGTGTTTATGTTAGACAAAATGAAATAATCTAGTTTACTGAAAAATAGCCCATTTAAGTTTATTGATGGACAGGTACATAAAGGGAAGACAACGCTTGACACAATAATCCAATTTCAACAATAATGGCACTCTTTCAAGACTTTATAATACATACATTGTGTGAAAGTATAATCAAAACCCATTTAAATCTGTATTTGTTAAAGGGTAACACTGTTAAATATGGAATTTTCAGCAATTGCTCCAATTTAAACTATAATCACTCATCCGAGACCTTATGGTCAAATGCATTCTGAGCAAGTCTGAGATAGTTTCAATACAAATTGTAGCCTCTAGAATGTAAACACTAAAATTGTTGACAATGCACGACTGATGACGAACATTCAAGGATTACAAAAGCTCACCCTGAACTCTGCCCAGGAGAGCTAACAAAGAAAGTTCATCTGCGAAGAAGATTGAAAGAATAAAGATAGATTTATGATACCTTCCATGCAGTCTCTGATGTATTTGGGTTTGCGTTGTTTTGTCACCTTGGTGTCGTTTGACATATCATAGGGCTCCAAGTCATCATCACTGTAATTATAAGATTTGTATCAGAAAGGTTAACCCCCATAACAACTCCGTAACACATAGTAAAACATTGCTTTAGATTGGCAGTGAAATTTTGGAGGTCCATGTCTACCCGAGGACGTCGGCGGAAGCAGACGGCTCGACATGAGTGAGTGAGTGAGTGAGTGGCAGTGAAATATCCATTATTGACGATACGGAGGGTACATTCTGTGTCTATCTCTTGCATGGATGGCAAGGTTCTGCTACCATATTTGTATCATTATGAAGCCTAAACTCCCTTACCTTGAATTATTCAGTTGAAATAAAGTATGAGATAACAATAAATTAGGGGAACTTTCACAAACCTGTCTAGTTCTGATGGGGTTGCTGAGGTAATGTAGGAGACCTCTGACTGTGTATCAGACGAAGTCTTGCTGGCCGAGGGACTGACATCCACATCCAGCTCAGCCACATTAGTCTCCACTCTCTCCTCAGTATATAGATTAGAGATGCCTCTGAACAGTCCATGAAAAGTCAAATAACTCCATATTATAACACATAACTTTTTCAACACCATGAACCTGTTTAATATAAACATGTACTCATTCCATTTGCAAACAGTGAAGACCCAAATCAGAGGGCTCCAATAGGAGCCTTCTGATCTGGGTCTACACTATTTGCCAATGAACCTGCTTAATATACAAGGGTTGTTATTTAAGTTTGTAGACTTTTTTCACAAAATCTTTAGTTATCGTAGCTGAAAAATAAAACAAGCACCGCTGGAAAGGTTGTTGCTTTTCTGATTATAATGTATAATTTCATATCAGTACATAAAGTTATAGGGAATTAAAGAAAGGCACCTTAGCAGACCCGGTACACAGTCAGGCAATAAAGTGACGTCAAAATGACGTCAAGTGTAATTTACAACAAATGAGAGGTTTAATATTTTTCAAGGTAACTTCCAGCGAGTTGGATACATTTCTCATGGTGCTTTATCTATGTGTCATATGTGTCTATATACCCCTGTTCATGTTAGGTTGACACAATATTCTTTGATCTGTTCTCTAATTCGATTTAGTCAAATTTAATGAATGTGTGCCTCACAGTTCCAAAACGTCCGCTTCGTTCGTTCTCTTTTATTGATATTCGTCCCTTTTTAAAGGGTCCATGCCATTTCAAAACAAATGCCAGACAACAAGTTAACTTCATATGAGTTTTCCAAATCATACTCAAAGTCTCTGTAGGTGATTTCCCTTATTAAACACACACTTTTATCAACACTCTTGTTTCGACGTAACCTGTTAACGTCATTTTCGTTAAGTAAATGCTTACCCCGATAGGTTAAAGTCTTGTAGAAACTAGATGCAACATTGTATTATTTTCAAATTTCAATGGCATTACATCATAATGCTGTATTTGTGTCATACGCCTTTACACTGAATTTTAAAGTCAAATTACACACTTATGGGAATGATTTTAACACAAACAAAATATAAAAATGGTGTGCCTCGGGAATCGTTACATGCGTTGCTATGGAGACAATTTATTACCACTTGCAAATAATTATTTTGTAAAATTAAAGTATCTATGGAACAGGAAGGCTTTAAGTATTAATAATATACCTTTAGATACCACATAATTGTTGACATAGAAAAATAAAAACAAAAGTCTACGAACATAAATAACAACCCTCGTATACTCATTAAATTTGCAAACAGTGTATACCAAGCTCCTACAGGAGTCCTCTGATCTGGGTCTATACTGTTTGCCAATTTGTAGCAGTATTTATTTAACTACCTAGAATTCAAAGTAGACTGGTTCATATTTTGGAAACTAAAAAGATCAACAAGGGATTGTATAACCCACAAGAGTTACTTAGTGTTGAAAGAGTTAACAGCATTATTAAAGCTTATTGCATTGAAAACAGCTTAGACTCTGACCAGACATCCATCTCAGGCTTAATGTCAGGTCTGCTTCTAGTAAGTTAACATTACCAAAAATATGTACATGCTGGTGAGTGTCAAAACAGTGTAGACCCTGACCAGACGTTGCATCTTTTACATGGTCGCCAATCTGGGTCTACACTGTTTGCGATGCAATTAGTCATGGTACAGCTAACAAATATGAGAGAAAACAGACAACCAGTTAAATCTCGAGCCTAAGCTGGGCTTCTGCAATACATAATCTTGGGGCTCATCCCAATGGCCCAATGGTGAATACAGGTAACAGGGTTACAGCTAAACCTGTGTTAATGTTACACAAATGTCAGCTTAATACATAACAACAGTAATGCAGAAAGGTCCTTTAGATTTCAGCATTATATTTGTCCAACATTAAGGAGTAACCTGTATTCTGATAGCTTTAAATGGTTGGAATATCTAGCTGATTCCCTGTTGTATGTAGCTGTGCAAAATCTCACAATTTAACCACAGTTTAAGCAATTGTAAGTTTAAACGTAAGCTAAAAGCAAGTTGGGCATTAGACAGAAAGCTCCAAGGGCAGCTTTCAATTTGAAGTCACATGCTTTAAAAGAGAAGTATCAGTACTATGTATGGTTTATCAGTTGGATAATATACATAATTTTCACAGATGGCTTGTTAATAACATACATGTGATATCTCCCGATATGGCCGGGAGCTCCCGAAATTAGACCTCTACTCACGATCTCCTGGTCGGGAGACGAAATCTCCCGAAATTTCATTTTACCAGATTCATTTTTTTTAATATCATGAATTTTTATATCATTTACCTCGGTCGCCGACTCTAAAAATCTTAAAATTTGACTTCAGAGTTCTCTGGCTAATCCCTACACACGCTTATCACCAAACGCTGCGTGTAAACACGTTACGCAATCGTCGTTTACTTTGATTGTGTACACGGAGTTGTGTGGCACTATTGTTATGGCAGGCTGCGTGATAACTATGACATGTTGGGTAAAAGTTTACCCACACGCGCCGAGTACCGTATATCTAATTGGTTATCAAAAAAGTGATTGACAAGTTCCCCCCGAATCGGAGACCTCAACAACGGCACTTTTCAGAAGCAGTAATGCGAAGGATAAAGACTATATCCCCGATACGAATCGGATTAAAATCAGATAATTCTCCGTAAGTTCTGGACAAACACACAATTTAGATGAAAGCTATTCAGAATTTAACATTTATGAATTGATTTCCACCACAAAATACTTTGAATATTCACGTAACAGAAAAATACTTCGAAAATTATACCGTTACAAAATGACGGGGCGCCGTAATATTTGCTACGAGAACTACGTATATTTTGTCAGTCTAAAATGTATTCCCAAGCGTCGTTTGTTACAATCAATTAAATTAATCTGTTTGTTAAATACGATTTGTGCAAGTGTATAATTATTTAGTTAGACTTTAAAACGAACTACGCTCGTAAAATTGATTTGCAATCAGTTTTCGCGGTAGAAAATTTAGACGCGTTATTTTGTTGTTAAAACCACACCCACTTTATGGCGCTAGTAAATGTTGTCTGCAGACTTTGTCATCTGCAACAATTTAATTCTCTAAGTTATTTTTTGTGCATTTTCTTTCAGAAAATATCAGTTTCAAACAGTTTGTATCTAGATGAGATGATGCGTCTCATCTGGATACATACTGTTTGCAAAATCAATAACAGATAGTTAAGATGCTAACTCTTTCTATATCTACTATATAGATAGAAATCTAGACCATTTGAACTAATTCATTCATTCTCTCAAGAAAATAGATATAGTTCGACTTTATCTTTACTAGTCATGAATAATAATATAAGAACCATAAGAAATAGCTCTTATATCCTAGCAGTTGGTAGATCTAGCTTAAAGCAGGCTTAAACTTTTACTGAAGTAGAATGCTCCTGAAGAGTATTCTGCTTTACTTTCAGCCTGCTTTACACAACCATCCCTCTGCAGTACTAAGATACTAGAATAAGTATTATAAGAATTATATCTCTGGGTGAAAATTGTCTCTGTCTTAGTGGTCTATAGACTTATCTATTCACTTATTTAAAAAAAAAAAAGCAGTTAGTGATTAACTTATGAAAATATATAAAGTATTGGATTTTCATTGCCTGCGCCTAGTTTTGTCGCGAAAAAAGTGTCGCGAAAAAAGCTCCCTATTTGGCACCCCAATCTCCCTATTAAAATTTCCAGATCTCCCTATTTGGGTCCAATAAAATATCACATGTATGGTTAATAACGAAGTAACTCACCCAACTAAATCCATTTCATTGAAGCCTGGGTCATCTGGGGGTTTCTGAAGACTTTTTAGCAGCATGATGTCATCATCTTTCTCATACTGTAACAACATACAAAATGTGTAAGCTCTTCTGTTCTAAGAACAGGCAAGCTAAAAATAAATGGAAATTTATATCCCATCATGCCATCACTAGTTCTTGTTAGGTTCTTTGTAATGTAATAGGCTTCCACTGCCAATGGCGCTAAATGGCTACTTTGCAAACAGTTTGTAATGCTGCATCTGAACAGGATCTAAACTGTTTGACACAAGTATTGACATTTCTTCAGTCAAAACAGGCCTAAATCTGACTTTAAAAATATTGCAGACGACACAACCAATGCAGATAATATTTTGGCGATAAGAGGGTTAAAGCAGACGTTAAAACTTGGCAGTGCAAGAGTTAATTTAAACTGAGTGCAAACAATATGAAATAAGGGCCACTATGACCCTAAATCGCTCACCTGGTACACCATGGCAAACTTGACCTATAGTGACCTAGATTATGACTGGACATGTATACCCACAATCAACCTCTAGAGTGTAAACAAGATTTTCCAATGATTTGACCTAGAAACCTAGTTTTTGACCGGACATGACCCATATTCAAACTAGATATCAATGCAACAAACGTTCTGACCAAATTTCACCAAGATCCAATGAGATTTGTAGCCTCTAGAGTGTTAACAAGGTTTTTCTATGATTTGACCTAATGACCTAGTTTTTGACCGGACATGACCCACATTCATACTTGACCTGGATATCAATGAGACAAACATTCTGACCAAGTTTCATCAAGATCCAATGAGATTTGTAGCCTCAAGAGTGTTCACAGGGTTTTTCTATGATTTGACCTAGTTTTTGACCAGACATGACCCATATTCAAACTTGACCTAGATATCAATGAAACAAACATTCTGACCAAGTTTCATCAAGATCCAATGAGATTTGTAGCCTCTAGAGTGTTCACAAGGATTTTCTATGATTTGACCTAGTGACCTAGTTTTTGACCGGACATGACACATATTCAAACTTCACCTAGATTTTATCAGAACAAACATTGTCACCAACTTTCATGAAGATACAATAAAATTTGTGGCCGCTAGAGTGTTAACAAGGGTTTTCTATGATTTGACCTAGTGACCTAGTTTTTGACAGGACATGACCCACATTCGAACTTGACCTAGATTTTATCAAGACAAACATTTTGACTAAGTTTCATGAAAACCTATTGAAATGTGTAGCCTCTAGAGTGTTAACAAGGTTTTTCTATGATTTGCCCTAGTGACCTAGTTTTTGACGGGACATGACCCACATTCGAACTTGACCTAGATTTTATCAAGACAAACATTTTGACTAAGTTTCATGAAAACCTATTGAAATGTGTAGCCTCTAGAGTGTTAACAAGGTTTTTCTATGATTTGCCCTAGTGACCTAGTTTTTTACCGGACATGACCCACATCCGAACTTGACCTAGATTTTATCAAGACAAACATTGTCATCAACTTTCATGAAGATACAATGAAATGTGTGGCCGCTAGAGTGTTAACAAGGTTTTTCTATGATTTGACATTGTGACCTAGTTTTTGACCGCACATGACCCACATTCAAACTTGAACTAGATTTCATCAAGACAAACATTGTCATCAACTTTCATGAAGATCCAATGAAATTTGTGGCCGCTAGAGTGTTAACGAGCAATTGTGAACGGACGACGGACATCCAGCGATCCTAATAGCTCACCTTGGCACTTCCTGCCAGGTGAGCTAAAAAGTAGCAACACTTTATGGTCTTTCTGTGAACTTAATGAACAGATCTGGATGGGAAGGTTGTAGCAAGTTAGAATTTCTTAAAGTACTTTGCATAAAAAGGCAAGGATGATTTTGCTGATTTACAAGTTGATAAACATTCTCTATAGGGTAAGTGTGCTATTCCTGTTATGAGGAAACTGCACTACCTTTCACCAAACTCATGTTTATATGTTTCCATTGTTCAAGTAACACAATCATATCTATAAAATTAAAACTTTGAGAAATTTCTTCATGAATTTATAGACTATCAAAGAATGTTTAATACTTACTTCATACTAAATATTGATTACTGCTCATAAAGTATGATTATTTCAGCTGATGAACAATTTTATCAACATTTTCTAATAATTTAATATTGTTTGTTTTCATTACATTTGGTTAGCTGTGATTGGCTGTAATTTTTGTTTCATAACTCCATGAAAAAAATAAAATTCAGGCCACGCCTTGTCAGGACTACTTTCCCCGAGTCCAACTGCTCTTCACAAGCGCTGCATGAAGCAGGATGCCAAATGACGTCATTGACGTCGACGTTACTACATAACAACGTTGCGTTTTGGCGGAAAATATATATGGCGGAGGGACTACAACCTACGTTTTAAAAGCGTTAAAAAAAAACATTCGCGTCAGATTCTCTATTTAACTACTTTCTTAAATTCAGAAGTGATATTAAATTATAAGGAATAATTCGGAATATTTATTGTATTCATGGAGGTATGAAAAAAAAACTTGGTCACACTTTTGTATGAAACCGCTTTGAGGTTTCATACAGTGTGACCAGGTTTTTTTTTCATACCTCCATGAATACAATAAATATTCGAATTATTCCTTAATAGTGTAAAACCTCTCTAGTATGACCACTAAAAACTTTATAAAAGACAGGCGGCAGCTTAAAGCAAGGTGAATGTGAAACAGAAAGCTCCTAAAGGAGCTTTCTGTTTCACTTTCACCTTGCCTTAAGCAGCCACCAGCCTTAAATACAAAATATTTAAATGAATTTATGGTCATTATAGAGGGGTGCTGTATGATAATTCCAGTATTACCTCAAAGTTTAGTTTGGGTCCCTCTGGGTCCATTGTGGCGGTGACAACCTCAGCAATAAACATGCCCAGTCTGCGCACCTTAGGCTCCGTGAAGCCAATGTGGGCCTGAACCCCAGGCATAACAAGGCGAAGAATTTCTACAACAAATTATTTTCACAAACAATCAGGCATCTCAGAATTAACAAGGGCTAATTGTAAAGGGATCAGCTACAGGATATCCCCTAAATGCTGGATTATAAGTCATAATGATGCCATTTTGATGCTGGAATATGAAAGTAGATCACTTGAGCTATTTCTTTACCCAATAAATACATCTTTTTATCCCTCTAATTGTTTCTACAATTTGATGAACTTTTCTGCGCACTTATTTTATTTTGAACCAATTGCTTAGGAGTATAATGTCTTTTTCAAGAATTTTCTATTTTTAGCTCAGGTAGCCATCTTGTCTGGTGGAGTGGAACGACTATAGTCAATTTTGAGGAGGATAATAAGATGAACATTTCTATGATTGTTTTTTCAGTCTTGTCAGTGTTAATAAGCAGTGTACTCAACATCTGTGAAGTTTGGCAGTATTTTCACCAACTCTGTGAAGTTTGGCAGTATATAACAAGCAGTGTACTCGCCATGTCTGTGAAGTTTTGCAGTATATAACAAGCAGTGTACTCAACATCTCTGTGAAGTTTGGCAGTAAATAACAAGCAGTGTACTCAATACCTCTGTGAAGTTTGGCAGTAAATAACAAGCAGTGTACTCACCATGTCTGTGAAGTTTTGCAGTAAATAACAAGCAGTGTACTCAATACCTCTGTGAAGTTTGGCAGTATATAACAAGCAGTGTACTCACCATGTCTGTGAAGTTTTGCAGTATATAACAAGCAGTGTACTCAACATCTCTGTGAGGTTTGGCAGTAAATAACAAGCAGTGTACTCAATACCTCTGTGAAGTTTGGCAGTAAATAACAAGCAGTGTACTCACCATGTCTGTGAAGTTTTGCAGTAAATAACAAGCAGTGTACTCAATACCTCTGTGAAGTTTGGCAGTATATAACAAGCAGTGTACTCACCATGTCTGTGAAGTTTTGCAGTATATAACAAGCAGTGTACTCAACATCTCTGTGAAGTTTGGCAGTAAATAACAAGCAGTGTACTCACCAACTCTGTGAAGTTTGGCAGTAAATAACAAGTAGTGTACTCACCATCTCTGTGAAGTTTGGCAGTAAATAACAAGAAGTGTGTACTCAACATCTCTGTGAAGTTTGGCAGTAAATAACAAGATGTGTACTCAACATCTCTGTGAAGTTTGGCAGTAAATAACAAGAAGTGTACTCAACATCTCTGTGAAGTTTGGCAGTAAATAACAAGAAGTGTACTCACCATCTCTGTGAAGTTTGGCAGTAAATAACAAGAAGTCTACTCAACATTTGTGAAGTTTGGTAGTGTATAATGAACTGTGTACTCGCCATCTCTGTGAAGTTTGGCAGTATATAACAAGCAGTGTACATGTACTCACTATCTCTGTGAAGTTTAGCAGTTTATAACAATCAGTGTACTCACCATCTCTGCAAAGTTTGACAGTATATAACAAGCAGTATGTGTACTCACCATCTCTGTTTTCTTTCTTCTGTTCATCAGTGATGAAGGCCATAGAGATAACGAGGGCCTGTGTGATGTAGAAATGCTGCTCATAGCTCATGTGGTTCAGTGAGCTCTGGTCTCCCCAAACCTGTACCACCTCATATAACAGCTGAAACATACAACAGTGAACATACAACTAATACAGTGTACAGTAACACCTCTCCATTACCACCACCAAATTGTTTTAATTATTAGGTGTTTATGACAGGTGACTGCTTAAAGCAAGGTGATAGTAAAACAGAAAGCTCCTTTAGGAGCTTTCTGTTTTACTGTCACATTGCTTTGAGCTGTCACCTGTCTTTAATACAATCAATTAGCCTTCGGTTTAGTGGTTGTGACCGAGGTTTTACTGTATAGTATGATCTAATGTAAGCTCCACTATAACACTAAAATGAATATTGTTTAAACCAACACTAAAATCCCTCTAAATAAGCCTTTTAACCCTTAGCCTACCACTCACCACTATAGCTCCATGTGCAAACAGCTTGGATCCGGATGAGACGCTGAGTAACTCGGCGTCTCATCCGGATCCAAGCTGTTTGACACTCGGACAACATTTTCAGCAATTTTGAGCAACTTAGAAGCACTTTGAAACTTGAAGCAGACGAGAAATATAGCAGACGACAATTTATTTGGCGGGCTAAGGGTTAATGAAAAAACATGGCAATCTGTAGAGAAACTACTGGTCCTGCATAATCCTTTCCTCAATCTGTATCAAACTGAATTGAACTGACACCATTTATATGTTTATTACCTCTGTACAAGCTTACTGCTTTACTTCCATCTTGCTTAAACAGGTGAACTGTATTCAATACAGTAAAGTGTCCATGACCATGTACAACGAAATGATGAAGTGCCCAGACAAATATCCTAGCCTTATGTTGATATATAAACTTTACTCTTCTCTTGGATGAGATTAACTCTAACAGTACACTTCTCTCTATG
The DNA here is from genome assembly GCA_922989275.2 of Gari tellinella. NCBI lineage: Eukaryota > Metazoa > Mollusca > Bivalvia > Cardiida > Psammobiidae > Gari > Gari tellinella. Next base: position 56,573,454 of record OV277865.1, read on the forward strand.
AATCAAAGCAAATGACAATTGTAATGTATAGATGTGGTTTCATTTAGTTAACCCTTTACTCCATAGATACACCTTTTTACACAGTTAATAAATTCCTCCACTGTACAAAATAGTTTTATTTTAAACAGTAATGAATGTACACTATAAGAAATATTTTCTATATCCTGGCAGATGGTCACTAAAAGAGACTGAAAGTAAAGCAGACAGAGCCTTTAGTCGCATTATGCTTTACTTTCAACTTGCTTTAAGTGGTCACCAGTCTTCAAAACTAGAAACAGGCTATGGCATAATGGACTAAGCCTGATAGCCTATAAATTGCCTGATCGATTTTTGTATGAAAAGACCCTTCAATGTGAGACGCTATACCAGCCTTTGATGACTTAAATAATTCTGAAGATTTAAATAAAACAGTTTGGGCATTCCATTCAATTGGACAAGTAGCAGATAAAGAGATATACATGTAGGATCTTATCTCCCTCTATATAATTGTAACAGATAAATTAAGTATTCAGTCAGATACAAACCTTGACAAACAGGTGTTTTCTTGGGGTAGCTGTTGACAGGTAGCCGATAATATTCTGCAGAACACGTACCTGATCAAAATACAAACAACAAGAAAATTAAGGCGCATTCTGCTTTACTTTCGTCCTGCTTTAAGCTACCACCTGCTAGAATAAAGAAAATATTCATTATGATACATATTCAGAACTGTATGAATTGGAACTGTTTTCTTCAGCGGAGGAATAGACTGAATGCGCTAAAAGGCACTTCTATGGGCGTGATTGATTAAGTTGACTGTCTGTTATCTGTAGCCATGTTATAAATGAGGTAAAGGGTTAAATGATACAAGAGAGCCATGATGACCCTGAATCGCTCACCTGGTAACTTCATGGTTACTTTTTATTTAGCTTTCACTCAAACCATAATATGGACTAGTGTAAATACTTTCATTATATGGTATTTTCAGCCATCAAGGGAGATAACTTTACTAATTAGCCCGATTCAACAAGCATAATCAATTCATTCAATAACGTATTGCCATATATAGGTTTACAAAGTACTTATATTTTATGGTGCGCAAATCTGCAAATATTACTTCTATAGAATTTATGTATTGGTCAGAGCTGAAAATTGGTGCGCCAAATTGCCCCATGACCTTTTCAAAGGGACCAGGTTGGCATTTAGAGGGTCAATAGCACTATAGCCCGCTCTTGACTAAACACTGGAATGCCTTCATATATAAGTACATGTAGTTAGTTTGTTAATGTTAAGAGTAAATTGCTCAAACAGTGTCGGAGGAGTTAGCAGCACAAGATTTTTAACAGACAAATGTACAGATGGATGGACAGAAAGTACACCATCAGTATGTCCCTTCCACTCTATACTAGGGGGAGACATAACAAATATCAAAACTTCAAAAATTATGAAATCACTTATGAAAAACATACCATCTTGAAGTGGCGATGAAATATAAGCTTTGTGCATAAAAGGAGCTGAACTTTTTGCTTCTCTGTAACACAGTTGCCAAGAAATCTGTCCATCAAGCCATACCTGCAAACACAAAATCACACAAACAAGCTTGAAATGTAACTCAGTCAAAATTATGTAATACCAAATATTTGTACGAGTTATTTACAAATCCAGATAATGGTTTCAGACAAGAACAGTTAAACCTTAAGCTATATAACAAACCTGTTCCAGCCAAAAGCGGCTATGTAAGTAAAGCTAACAAAATCATTTCAATAAATCTGGTAGGGGATCATCCATGGAACATTTTATTAAGTTATTTTCAAATACAGACACTGCTTTCAGACAAGACAAGAAGTTTTTTTTTTTAAGTTTTACATTTAGCCGTATATATGAAAGACTTTCCCCACCCATTGAAGGCCATGTTTTACAAATGAAACAAATTATTTTTAGAACTCTGGTTAAAGGCCATCCATGAATCATTTGTGTAAAATCATTTTCAAATAGTAGTTTCTGACCAGATTTTTTAAAGTTTTCTCTATAGCCATATAAGTAAAATCTGCCTCATCCATGGGTGGGCAAGTTCTTTAAGCTAGGGAAATCATTCTAATAAATCTGATAGCTGATAGATAGTCACCCATGGATCATTTGTGTAAAAAAATTCAATTCCAACCCTTATATTCTGACAAGAAGTTTGTTCAATTGGTTGGCATGGCAACCACAATTTCAATTGGATGACCTTTATTTGAAGATATTTGAAAAAGCACCCTTCAAGAAACATTCATGTGAAGTTATAATTAAATTGGCCCAGTAATTTCCATGATGAAGTTCTTTAAAGATTAAGCTGACGATGCACAAGGGACCACATCGGACACAGGCGCATAACAGTAGCTCACCTTGACACAGGCTAGGTAAAAAGTCAACAGTCAGACCTACCAACCAGATGAACAGACAAACTGACACCCCACCCCGCCCCACAAACTTTTTTTTAACCCATTACCCCATAGCATGTTTCTAGTTTTGAATATATGAAACCACTTAAAGCAGGTTGAAAGTAAAGCAGAATGCACATTCTGCTTTACTTTCAGTCTGCTTTAAGTTACCATCTACTAGTTTATAGAAAATATCTCTTATAAAACATATTGATGACTGTATAAATTGGAACTATTTTCTTCAAGGGAGAAATACATTAAAGGCATAAAAAGGCGTATTTATGGGGTAATGGGTTAAGGTGTATGAATATGTGTGAACGTGTCTTACCATGAAAGGCTTTTGACGAGTGGAACCAGCACACTCTCCACACATCTGTCTGGTACCCCAATCACCACTCTCTCAATTACACGACTCCATATAAAATCTCTCTTTACCAAGACAGAGATGTGCTTCAGTACAATGTCCCAAAATAGTTCTGTAAGAAGACTCATTGTTTTACTAAACCATTTCTCCCATAGCCAACAGTACCATCAGTCAGCTCACTACTTTAACCCTCTACCCCATAAATACGCCTTTTTATTACTTTAATTTATTCCTCCACTGAAGAAAATAGTTTCAATTTATTCAGTCAGAAATACGCAACATAAGAAATATTTTCAAACAGATGATAGCTTACAGGAGGCTGAAAGTAAAGCAGAATGCGCCCTAAGGCACATTCTGCTTTACTTTCAACCTGCTTTAAGTAGTCACCTACTTTCAAAACCAGAAATAGGCTTTGGGGTAATGGGTTAACCCATTACCCAATAGCCTGTTTCTAGTTTAAAAGATTGGTGACCTCTTCAAGCAGGTGGAAAGTAAAGCAGAATGCACCTTAATGCGCATTCAGCTATACTTTCAGCCTGCTTTAAGTTACCATCAGCTAAGATATAGAAACTATTTCTAATGGTGCATACTCATGACTGTATAAATTGGAACTGTTTTATTCAGTGGAGTAATTAAAATTAAAGGCGCGAGAAGGCATATTTATGGGGTAGAGGTTTAACCCTTTCCCCAATACAAGCGACTTTTAGCGTATTTAATTTATTCCTCCGCTGAAGAAAATAGTTCCAGTTTATACCCTCATGAACAATGACCATTAAAAATATTTTATATAGCCTAGCAGATTTTAGCTTAAAGCAGGCTGAAAGTAAAGCAGAATGTGCCTTAAGGCACATTCTGCTTTACTTTCAACCTGCTTTAAGTGGACACCTGTCTTCAAAACTAAAAACAGGCTATGAGGTAAAGGGTTAAACAGGATGAAAGTCTACAAAAAGCTGTAGGTGCTTTCTGCATCACTTTTATCCTGCTTTTAGCCACCACATGCCTTCAAGAGTTGTAGATAAACTTTGCCTTGGTATTGGGTATCACTCCATGGATTTTAAATGAATTGGGTTTTTTGGAAAATTCATTGGGTATTGCATTGACCAAAACCCCATGGTTTCAAATTCCATTGGGTATCCACAGTCTAGAACCCATGATTTGTAATATAACTGGGTATAAGTAGGAAAATAAACTTCGATTTCCTAACAGTGCATTCAGGATATTGTTGTTAACTTTCAGTGTTTACCTTACATAGTTCTATATGCAACTTTTGTTTACACACGTTCGACTAAAGTAAAAGTTAAGTTGATATCCCGATGAAATTAATTTATTATTAAAAAGCAATTGAGTATTCGTTTGGTTTTTACCCATTCACTTTCAAGTAATTGTTTTCCTTTTGCTTTTGTTGGGTACTGTCACCCATTAGTTTTGAAATAATTGGGTATTTCACCAATTTCAATTGGGTAAGTACATGTACTCGGATACTCTGCTTATCTACAACTCTGCCTTCAACACCATTAGTTTGTTTGCGTTGATTGTTAACGTCCGTTTCTGCCATCTATGGGCTAATTGGACGCCCATTAGTTAGTAAAGGTGTTGCAAGTTCTTGAATGGAGGAATAGGTGAATAAAAGTTAGAAATCAAAACAGCTTGCCTAAATACATGAATAGCTATATGACTGTATACAGGAACTCTGCAGAATTCAATATTTTAGGCATGCCAGCATGTATATTTTCCCATCTGCATTTGCTAACTTTTTCCTTATAAGTATTCCATTAGTTAACAAAATTGAGCACAGCTTTGTGGAATTAAAAATGCATTAACCCTTTACTCCATAAACACACTGTAACACCTTTAATATATTCCCCTGCTGAAGATCTTGATTCAGACTGAAAGCCGAAGTCATCAATAAATCCATTATCAGCAAATGGATTTGGATTTGTTATGGTTTTACGTCACTTTTAACAGTATTTCAGTCATATCACAACGTTCAGCTAATTACAGGTGGAGAAAGACCCCAGAAGCCCTTTATGCACTGTTTTAGGCACAAATTGGCAACTGGGTAGAACCACAGACATTCCACAAGCCAGGTGAAAGGCTTCTCCACAAAAGAATGGTAAAATGTCTATACACCAAGTAAAACATTTAGTGTTAGTCATTTCTGACACATGAGGAGACAAACAGCCATTTTACCTGCATATCCACACATACAGAGTTTCCCCACAAGCCGGCTCACAAACTCAAGGCTACAGTCTCTAGACAATCGCACATATTTACACACCGTTGCCAAGGTTTTCAGTAAATCTCCAATGAGCAAGGGAAGATAATGTCTTGGTAGAAACAAATCACTGAAAAAGAAGCAGTCAAGCTATATGGTAACAAGGCCTTAGATAAGAGGGAATAAACTAAACAAATCCAACATTTTCTCACTCATTTCAGCACCAAATCCTATGGTGTTACTACTCATTAAAATCGTCTCGAAGAGACGATTCTTGTGAGTTGTAACACCATAGGGTTTAATGAAGATATAAAGATGTTATTTTTAGCTCACCTGAGCTAGCTCAGGGTGAGCTATTGCAATCCTTGATTGTCCGGCGTCCGTCGTGCGGCGTCATCAATTTTAGTGTTTACACTCTAGAGGCCACAATTTTTATCCAATCTTTTTCAAACTTGCTCAGATGGTATATTGCCATAAGAGTTCAGATGAGTTCGATTATGGTTGAAATCGGACAAATAGGTCATGAGTTATCTACCTTTGAACTGCTGAAAATGCCATATTTAACAGTGTTTACACTCTAGAGGCCACAGTATTTATCCAATCTTTCTAAAAACCTGCCCAGATTGTATATGACCATAAGAGTTCAGAAGAGTTCGATTTTGGTTGAAATCGGACAAATAGATCAAGAGTTATCTACCTTTGAATTGCTGAAAATGCCATATTTAACGGTGTTTACACTCTAGAGGCCACAGTATTTATCCAATCTTTCTAAAACCTGCCCAGATTGTATATGACCATAAGAGTTCGGATGAGTTTGATTTTGGTTGAAATCGGACAAATAGATCAAGAGTAATCTACCTTTGAATTGCTGAAAATGCCATTTTTAACGGTGTTTACACTCTAGAGGCCACACATTTTATCCAATCTTTCTCAAACTTACTCAGATTGTATATTACCATAAGACTTCAGATGAGTTTGATTATGGTTGAAAGCAGATCAGTAGGTCAAGAGTTATCTACCTTTGAATTGCTGAAAATGATATATTTAACAGTGTTTACGCTCTAGAGGCCACAATATTTATCCAAGCTCTCTCAGACTTGCCCATATTGTATATGACCATAAGAGTTGGAAAAAGGGTGATTATGGTTGGAATCAGACAAATAGATCAAGAGATATCTACCTTTGAATTGCTGAAAATGCCATATTTTACAGCGTTTACACTCTTGCAACTACAGTTTTCAATTGATTTTGATTATACTTGTACACAAAGGATGTAGCTATACGTTCTCGAAGGAGTGCAATTATTGTTGAAATGTAATCTTTGTGGCAATAGTTACCTGCCCTTGATATACTTTGAAATGCTAGAAAAAGGCTTAATTTCAGTAATGTTTAGGCTCTAGTTATCTGCCTTTGATGTACTCTACTATACTACAGTAGGTCGACAAACTTGAATGGATTTAGAATAAAACGGGTGAAATTCAAAGGTAAAGCTATCAGGCTTCATTACAAATGGTGAGCGATATCAGGGCCTTCAAGCCCTCTTGTTTATAAATACTCCCCTTATCTTGAGCCCTGTGGTAAGTTACAGAATTAAAGTAGTCAGTCTTATAGTTACCCTCATACCCACCAGAGCAAGTATTCAGCCCTTTACTCCATAGCCTGTTTCAACTATTGAAGACAGGTGAACACTTAAAGCAGATTGAAAGTAAAGCACAATTAGCCTTAAGGCCCATTCTGCTGTACATTCAGTCTGCTTTAAGCTATCTCATGCTAGAATATAGAAAATATTTTTCGTGATACATATTCATGACTGTATACATTGGAACTATTTTCTTCAGTGAAGTAATAAATTAGATGCGTGAAAATGTGCATCTATCAGTTTAGATTTCTTTTGTAAACTAAGATAATGGACTTGTCTAGAAAACTCTGGCTTATCTGTAACAGTCTGACAGGTCCATAAAGGATAACTCCATCTTAAACCCCTTTTCTTCATAGTCAACAGTGCAAATCAACTAAATCAAACTGATACATACAAATAACCAGTTGCTGATGCTAATTAAGGCAACTCAGTTCCTGACGTACTTGAGCAAATGTCAATTACGTTTATTTGGAGCTGAATGCAATGTACTGTTGGGAACCATCAACTGATGATGTGTTAACTCTTTCCTCCCTGAAACTTAAAATGGACAATTCCAGTTTCCAATTTAGTCTAGTCCATTTCTGACTTTTAAGGGTTGTTTTTGTCAATGTTTGGCATTGTGACAAACAGTGAAGACCCTGATCAGAGGGCTCCTTTCGGAGCTCTCTGATCTGGGTCTTCACTGTTTGCATTGGACATGTGTACTATTCACATGTGTAGTGTTTGAAAAAGACGCCTATATGCGTGACTAGGGTTCAAAGGGTTAATTAGGTAAAATTCAGACAGAATATATCTTTAACTCTTTCAACACAATAGACCTATTTAAAATATACTCATTACATTTGCAAACAGTGCAAACCCTGATCAGAGGGCTCCTACAGGAGCCCTCTGATTAGGGTCTTCACTGTTTGCTAAATTACAAATTACAGCGTAATTGATTAAACTACCCAGAATTCAAAGTACATTGGAGACTGGTTCATGTTTTGGTGACTCAAATGATCCACAAGGGAACATAATAACCCACAAGAGTTACTTAGTGTTGAAAGTGTCAACCCTTTGAACCTTAGACCGGCATAAAGGCGTCCTTTTCAAACAGTATACATTCGAAAAGTGCACTTGTCCTATGCAAACAGTGAATACCCAGATCAGAGGGCTCCTTATGGAGCCCTCTGATCTGGGTATTCACTGTTTGTCATAATGCAAAACATTGACAAAAGCAACCCTTAAAAGTCAGAAATGGACTAGACTCAAATGGAAACAGGGATTGTCCATTTTAAGTTTCAGGGAGGAAAGAGTTAAGTTACCTGTTCTCATTCCTTAGCTTGTTGGCCATTTTATCTGGAAGAGCTGCAATTTCTGTCACTAATGTGTCCCAAAACAGAGCCCTGCCATCTTCCTTCCACAGAATCATTGAGGTGTCGGGATCTTTATGTAGCCCACTCTGCTCTATGAGAATGTTCATTATATTGTGACGTCTTAGAAATTCTTCTAATATCACAACACATTTATTTAGCTTGTAGCCTGGACTGAAAACAACATAAAATGTTTTAACAGCAAAGAGTTATAAAGATTCCAAATCATCATTAGTCAGGATAACAACAAGTTAGAGTTGCCCGATATCACTCATGTGCATGACATTTTATCCCTTTGAACCCTAGTCACACATATATGTGTCCTTTTGCAACAGTAAGAGTACACATGTCTTGTGCAAGCAGTGAAGACCCTAAAGGAGCAGAGTCCCTGTTCAGGGTCTGTACCTTTTGTCATTTGTATTACTTTTCATACTTTCGTATTCCTGAGGGTAAGAATGACTGTTGGTATGTGTCAATTCGACAGTATGGTAGTCGGTACCTGATGACATGGTATTCTATACTGTTTACCCTAGTTAGTAATGAGGAGCATTGTAGGTATTTGTCTGTGATGCCCGATATTTAACACTCGTATTGATGCATCGCAGGGCTGATGAATGTTATTATAACGTTTTTCCCCTGTGAGTACCGCTTGGCTAACATTTGCAAACAGTTAAGATCCATAGAATACGCCGTGTAACGCGGCATGTGATCTGGATCTAAATTGTTTGGCACTGATTTTCATTTTTAATTCAATTTGAAAAGCATTAAGAAAGATTTTGAGAATCTCCTCAGACAATACTTTTAAGTTTGAAGCAGACGGCAATTCAGCATGATAAGGGATAACGATTTTTTGCAAATAGTTTGGATCAATATCAAACACACAGTAACTCAGCATTTGAACAGGATCCAAACTGATAGACACTTGATACGTGCAATCAAATCCCGAAACTTTGCGTTGAAAAATAAGTGCAGACAGCAATTTCAAAGCAGATGACAATATGGCAGTGCAAGAGTAAACAACGCTATTTAATATTGTGCCTGTTCAGGAGAAAAATATCTGGTCCTTGGTTTGATTATAAAGGAGCGGAAAAGGAATTATATCGGGCTAAAATGATAAAATTTATTGACCTTAAAGCGACTCGCAACCAGATAGTGCATTAAAAATAGTAATTTGTAAATATGTGTCAAACGCTTATATAAATGGTAAAGAATTAGTTTAGGATAAGAAATTCTGTTTAAAAAAATGTATTTCAATAAAAAAAAATATTGGTCTCTGGTGGGATTCGAACCCGGGGCCCGGCATTGGCGGACAGAAGGCAAAATAGGGGAAACCGCTTAGACCAATGGACCACGGAACTATCCGTTTATCTCGGATCGATTTAACGTATTTCAATGTGTAGCGATCGAAAGTGCATACAACTTCGTAATTCGGCTCGTGTTTATGTCTGAGCCCGTGTAGAGAAGCAACAACAACAACTATACCGTCTACTAGTCGGTATAGAAAAACGATGGAAAATATCTAAAAATCTAAGATTCGGTGACGATTCTTGAGACTTTTTTTGGACTGATCATATTTTTTTAATGTCAGAAGCCAAATAATGCCACAAATTTGCTTTTATTTGAGTATTTTATTTTATTTTGACAAGTACACCATCCGGTTGCGAGTCCCTTTAAAGCTAAATGCCTAAATTAAGATGTCACCTTAATTGATAAATACAGCGCTTACCTTACTAGCTGAATACTAATTCTGAGCACAGACAAACAAATACGTAGTTATTTTACGGCATGACCTAGCACACAGGCTGCACGGAATGCCCGTGCAAGTTATAAAAAGGACCAATGAAAATAATAAAAATGTAACATGGTGAGAAAAATATGCAGCCAGACCGAGGCTCGAACCCGGGACCCCTTGCTTACAGGGCAAGTGTTCTACCGACGGAACCACCGGGCCGCTTACACAAATCTCTCACCATTTAATCATATACTCAACCCGGCTACACACACCCCCTCTACACAAGAATTTGTCCCGAATTCTTACTAAAGAACACTCCACGAGTTTCTTATTATTATTTCTGTACACTCTACGAGTTACATATTATCCTACGGGTTATTTACGTTGGGCGCCAAATGTAACATGTTGAGAAAATTATGCAGCCAGACCGGGGCTCGAACCCGGGACCCCTTGCTTACAGGGCAAGTGTTCTACCGACTGAACCACCGGGCCGCTTACACAAATCTCTCACCATTTAATCATATACTCAACCCGGCTACAAATAGTTGGTTTACGTGAATTTCAATATTTTAGAAATGGATACCGTATATTAGTTTGCTATATTTCATTGACCACAATCATTATTGACTTGGTGTAAGATATTTATTAAAATCTACGTATAAGTCAGATACAGCGACTCGTTCGCCTTAAAAGTGTACGGTATCAATCGTAATAAGACTGTTTCGCACTGACAAACAACAAATATGTCCTCGGCTTCGCCTCGGACAATTTGTTGTCGTCCTCGCGAAACAGTCTTATTACGATTGATACCGTACACTTTTAAGGCGAACGAGTCGTGTATCTATTCCATAAACATTTACTATTTTGAGTAATAGTTGTACCATATGTAGTTCTATTTCTCAATAATATGAATAGCTCTCTCACTTAGTGACTTACCCAAGACTTTTAACTGCATTTGTGACAGCTAAAAATGCTTCTTCATCACAGCCATCAAGAAAATACGACAGAAAATATTCTGAAAATTCATATTTTGACCAACTCATATATATGTCAACTGTCATAGAATCTATTAGATAATTTGCCATCTTTGCGTAAAAGTTTCTCATAAATACATCACTCTCTTCACTAACAATTCTCCTCTGACCGCCGCAGACTCGCCCGAGCTGCGCTGTTGGCGAGGAATCAACTTTCCGTGGCAGGTAAGTTTTTAACTCTCGAAAGCATTCCATCACAACAATATGATCGCTATTTGACCTTATTGTGTTCTGAATATGTCTTATTCGTGTTCTTATATTGCATTCTACAGCCATCATAATTGTTTTCTTTAAAATATCCTTTAGCTGAAAGTTTGCGTTTCGCCGGTGTTTTAGTACAAGTCTCTCATGGCACTAATAAAACTCTTTCTCTGTGTTGCGGTGCTTTATGTGGGAACTGATAATTTCGTACCCGCGCCTTTTTGGTACCCTATTTTTGGTCATTTCGTACCCTCATTTTTTGGTCATTTCATACCCTCGAAAAGTCTAGTTGCTAGCCTACTACATATTCCATAAATAATGTTCATAGTTTTAATAAGATATATATTTAAATAATTATAATGTTTGCTTCAGAATTGAAACAAATATTTTTATTGCGCTTTTTATTAGTTAATACAAATTGTTTGATACTCATAACTTTAGTCAATATACTTAAAATTGAACGTTGAGAAATAAAAGCAGACCTTTTTTTTCTATATAAAGTTTGCCAAGCGACGATACTTTCTATGTTGATTCAAAGAAATACTTTGGATAATCGTTGGAAACAGATCTATATGTTAAGTTAACCCCCATTAACTACCAAGATGTTATCTGCTTTAAACAAGTATCTTCTTTTATTTCTTTAGTTTCGTTTACTGTTCTTTGAAATCAGCAATAAAGTTTCGATCTTGAACAGAAGTCGATGAGAATCAAAACTGTTGGCAAATAGTCAGTGCACCTAAGATAATGCAGTGGTGGGTTATTGTAACAAACTGTCACACCACACAGGTCAAAGGGCAATCAAACAATAACAGTAGTCTCGTGGAAATCATTAGCATCGCGCCCTAATGTGCGAAGTGTACCATAAAAGTGTGACGCAGCGGCACACTTTTATGGTACACTTCGCACATTCGGGCAGAATAGATGTCTGCTTTTATTTCTAAAAGTTTCTGTTACGTATTTTAACATTTGACGTATTGACACGAGAGTATGAAAGTTTTGATTCTGATCATTAGCCGCCTTTCAAAGACTCACGACTGCTTCAAGAAATATTAAAAATGAAAAGAAAACTTGTAAAGGGGCTTTCGACTTTGCCTTAATCTTGTTTTATGAAGCCACCTGCAATAAGCACCAAAATACTAAAACTTGTGTAATTGTTGCATTAGAATAGATGTTTTACTGTACGTATATATAGTTTAACTTTTGACTTGAAAGTCATTGAAATATGATTAATTATGGCCACCAAAAATCAGCAAGATGTGAAAAATAATCAGAAAGGTTCTAAAGGAGCTTGCTGTTGTTCCTTAATCTTACTTTACGTATAGTAGTACTTAGCTCAACGGTTGATCCTGCCTTAAAACACACAGGGCTTAACCTCTGAAAGTGATCTGCTGGACTTAAAAATCAATAAGATCTAACTTATCTAATTTATTTACACTAGAATCCATTTATTACGGCCACTATATAAGGGAATATCATAATAGATCTAAAGATAAGTGTATGCATACAGCAGGGCTGCCATTTCTCCGGATATTTTCCGAAATATGCTGATGTTTCATAATTTCTCCGGACCTACGTATTTTTTCGAAATCTTCAGATTTCTGCTCTTACTTTTACGATGCTGTATACTCATGACTGTATAACTATATAGTTTCCTTAGTGAATCAATAAATCAGAAGGCGCAAAATGTGTATTCATGGAGAAAAAAGTTTAACAACCATATCCCAATATTTCGATTTCTGGTCCAATTTTTTTCATGCATTAAGATTTTCTATATTTAGTTTAATTTACTGATAAATCTATGTTATTATGAACAGAACAGAACATGAAATACTACTTGTAATACACTTTCCAGATGTGAGCGCGTAATTGAAATAATCCTTCTTTATTTCATATAGCGCAAACGGCCAGGTAAAAAAAACCCGATGACGAATATTGTTCGACATGCTCGTTGAATATTCAGACATTATCAAATAACAGCATCCACCCCCTAACGGTTCGGGCAACATGGTTTACCTCAGCCGGGAAGAAATCCTCATGTACACTGTGAAGAAACTGTATAATTACAATTACAATTACATGGCATTTATATAGCGCAAAAATTATAAAATATTCTATTGCGCTTCACAATCACATAGCACATAATTAGAATATGATACTGCATTCTTATATACACACATAGAGAATATACATTCAAAATATAGGAATCTAGAATATTTCGATTTGTCTATAGATATTACAACTGTTTTTGTCAATATTTTGTAGTTGACAGGAACACACTTATTGTTCATAGACTTGAGTATAGAGATATGTTTTCAGTTTTTTTTTCTAAAGCTGGCTTCAGACTGAATGTCTTTCAGGTAGCTAGGTAGTTCATTCCACCATTTGGGCCCAATGACGGCCAAAGATCTGTCTGCTAATTTTGTACGCCGTCTTGGGATGTTGAAACAAGTGTCACTTTGAGATCGAAGTCTGTACCGACCTTGAGTGGGTACAAACATTTCCCTCAAATATAATGGAGCTGTTCCATTGATGACACGAAATACAGTTACTAAGACTTTGTACTTGATCCTAGCGTTCACTGGAAGCCAATGCAGCTGTTTTAAAAGTTCAGCGCTTGTTTGTTCATAGGAAGCATTCAAAACTACTCTAGCTGCATGATTTTGGACTCGCTGCAGTTTGGTGATTTGGTAAGCCGAAATTTCAGTAAAAAGACTATTACAGAAGTCAATTATAGGAATAAACAACATATTTTTGACGTTCATGACGGTATGACTACATTAGCTTCGCAGGGGGTAAATATCGTAAACGCCCGAAGGGCGTTTTCGTTAAATTTACCACCCGAAGCTAATGTAGTCATACCGTCATGAGCGGCAAAGAGATGTTGTTTATTCCTTATATTTATATTTTCTGTCTTGTCAATTTAATGTGTTTATTGGCCAGATTTCTTTTTCTGTATAAGAATTTATCATATACCGGTCAAAGAGGTTTGATAGATGTAATGTCGATGTAATAGCCATTCCAGTTTCTAAATATGGTGAGAAAGTAGTCCCAACTACATGTACTCTAACTGTATTAAAAATTCAGGATTGTTTCCAGTAAACTTTCTCTCTGTGAATGGAAAAGATTTACAAGGCAAACAAATAACAGTGCAACTTGAAAATCTATTTCCAAAGCACATTCTAAAAATACAGGTCGCGGTTGTTTTCTTAACCCATTTACACACATAGCAACGCGATGGCAACGACCTATGGGTCTGTATCACTCCGCTAGTGTCATATGACCGTCGACAAATGGGAGCTTAGTGTTAAGTGCCCGATGTAGTCTATTTCAAGAAGTCCATGAATAGCACGGGCGAAACCCGAACTGGCTAAAACCAGTTTCTAAGTGTAGGTTCATCGACAGATGTACCGCATATTTTTAATAGGATTACATAAAGACTTTACAGGGTGAATGTAAATACAAAAATGTATATGAGAATGAACCAGTCCATGCACTAATGATTCAGTAGACTTTTGTGTGAGATGTTTGCGTATAGCTCTAAGATTTCGTAACTGTACATGAGCTATCTGACACTTTTTCTGAATGTGATTGTCGAAATTGAGTGTGTTGGTCATGATAACACATAGATCTCTGACACTATCACGCATTTTATGTCACACCCACCAACATTGACACTTGAGATGTTTAATTTCGCTAGTTGTTGTCTGGTTCCATATACAATTATTTCAGTTTTTGATTGATTCATTTTCAATTTGAAGGTTGTCATCCATTTAAGAATGTCACTGAGACAACTGTCAAGTTGATGAAGAACTGTTGCCTCATCTTGAGAATTTCCTGCTTGAATTAACTAATACTGTTATGTACTAGTACTAGGCATTTTCAGGTAGATAATAACCTGACTTTATTAAAAGAGAGAGAGAGAGAGAGAGAGAGAGAGAGAGAGAGAGAGAGAGAGAGAGACTGAAATCATATCTGTTTACTACTCTTATCCAAGTGTGCATTCAATACTTTATTAGCTATACAGTTTCTTCACAGTGTACATTATTAGTTATACAGTTTCTTCACAGTGTACATGAGGATTTCTTCCCGGCTGAGGTAAATCATGTTGCCCGAGCCGTTAGGCTAGGGTTACATGATTTTACCAGCCGGGAAGAAATCCTCATGTACACTGTGAAGAAACTGTAAAACGAATTTATTATACTGCAAAGTTTTCACTGTTCAAACGAAATATCTCGGAATTTGACGTGTATGTACAGCGCTCGTAGTAGTAAACTATAACAAAATCGCGCCAAAGCAGATAACGTTGAGCGTAATGACGTCATGTTTCTGACGTTGTTATTCATAAGAAAAATGGGCAGACTCTTAAACTGCGACGTTAAACTTTCCCAGAAATAATGCAACTGTTGAAAGATCCAAACACCGATGGTTCTTAACCAAAATGGACTTAAAACGGAGGATGCACAATCGAATGTACTCAATCAATTCGAGCAGTCGGTCATCTTAATTTCTGCAAAGCAAGACTCAGGCACCTGTCAGTCAATGAAAACGGTTGCATTTCTAAGTACCCTGTCAGCTCACAAGGTACTTTGGATCACGTCTAGGCCTAGGTACCCAATCAAAAGTAAGGAATTTACTTTGCAGTATAATAAGAGGATTTTTTCCCAGCTGAGGTAAATCATGTTGCCCCAGCCGTTAGGCGAGGGTAACATGATTTTACCAGCCGGGAAGAAATCCTCATGTACACTGTAAAGAAACTGTATAACGAATTTATTATACTGCACAATTTTTACTGTTCAAACGAAATATCTCGGAATTTGACGTGTATGTACAGCGCTCGTAGTAATCTATAACAAAATCGCTCCAAAGCAGATAACGTTGAGCGTAATGACGTCACGTTTCTGACGTTGTTATTCATAAGAAAAATGGACAGACTCTTAGACTTCGGCGTTAAACTTTCCCAGAAATAATACGACCGTTGAAAGATCCAAACACCGATTGGTTCTTAGCTGAAATTGATTTAAAACGGAGGGTGCACGATTGGATGTATTCAATCCTGTCGAGCAGTCTGCCATCTTATTTTCTGCAAAGCAAGACTCAGGAACCTGTCAGCCAATGAAAACAGTTGCATTTCTAAGTACCCTGTCAGCTCACATGGTACTTGGGATTACGTGTAGGCCTCGACACCCAATCAAAAGTAAGGTATAATAATTCCTCATGTAGTACTTGGTCTAGCCCTTATTAATCCATTTTCTCTGTTAATAAGTATGTTTGTTTGATACTTACACAGTAAAACCTCACTAAATATTATGACCACTAAACGTTTGTTGGTTTTGGGGTGTTTGAGACAGGTGGCTGCTTTAAGCAGTGTGACAGTAAAACAGAAACCTTCCTGTTTTACTGTAATACTGCTTTAAACTGTTATCTGTATTTCATAAAACCAATTAGCATTCTTTTTAGTGGTCGTAATAGAGAGGCTTACTCTATTGTGAATGTCTATCGCACTTAAAAGTCAGTTAGATATAATTTATTTATAGGTTTAGTTCAAAGTATAGGCGGAAATAGAATTTACTTTGCAAATGTATAAAGAATATTTTCAGAAAAGACTCTTTTTAAATCTAACTCGTGTTGCCCTGTCCTTACTAAACAACAGATCTGTCTGCAACAGCATTCTGACATTGTTTAAGGTTTATCGCAAACGCTAGATTTTTTGTAATTTGACATATATAGTGACTTTTTTCAGAATTTGACTTTTTAAACACTGATAGATGTAGATCTATTTATCTATCTATCTATAGATAATGCCGGACTCCACTTTCGTGCATTATCGACCGGGGGCTGTACGTCGTGCAGATTAAAAGCAAAGAAAAGTTGTGAAAGGGAGACTTCAAAAGAAAGACAGAGGGAAGAAATAAAATGTTACAGGTGTTAAAATAGGTGACAATAAAGAAGCTAAAAACACTGATTCCAGGCCTCATAGGCGGTTTGAAATAAGGGAGGGGCTCAGAGTGTTTCGGAACCCCTCGAGATCAGGCTGGAGGACCGTGTCCGCTGGTAGGCTGTTCCACATAACCATTGCATAGGGATAGAAGGAGAACTTAAAGTAGTGTGACGCCCACGGGGCTTAGGTCGATGTCATTGTTTTATCTATACTACCGGAAGTATCAATAATAGTAGATGGACCCAAGTAGTTTCGAACTTATGGTGATTCCTTTGTAACTCTCTGTTAATTCTCAAACATAAGTATATTTGTATAGCATTAATCAGAAAAGGAACAGTTTGCCTTTATTTAATTAGTTTGTTATGGTGTATACATAAACGAACACCGCAGCTTTCCAAAAGAGACGATGTTGATTCTGTTCTTTTGGCGGATTCTACTCTAAGCAAACATTGCCTTCCAAAAGTTATAAAAGGCGGGTGCTCTGTAGTTTTGATTCAGTTTGTATCAAGCTCCCGAAGGGTTAACTTCGAATCTAACAGTAGGCAATAAATAAGCCTTTAATAATATTCTGTACTTAGTTATCTTAGTAGCGTTTGGGTAGAGCGAACAGTTGACTAGTTCAATCTCAGTAGTCTCTATCCCAGGCGTGAACAGTAGCTCATGCAGATATTATTCCAACGCCGAACGTATTGCTGATGCTGGTGCATTCTGGCTTATAGTTGAAGCCAGGGGTCTTGTCTATACGCCGAGCTGAGAGATATAGCTGAGCAATAGCTGATGCTGGCAGGTCGAGCCAGGTGTCTCGGGTATAGGCTGAGCTTACAAACTCTATTATAACATACAGCTGATGCTGTCTGGCTGGTCAAAGCCAGAAGGCTCGTCGATACGCCGAGCTGTTGTTGATAGTTGGGAACATAAGCCCATCCACTTTGTATACATATAGTTTGAGAGTTGATTATAATTAGTTGATCACACTTGATTATTGTTCAGCCAATCATTTTCTAATCATTGTTAATCACATTATACTGGGTTTTGTATATATTCGCCCATCATTAGGTTGAGCAATCATAGGTCAAAGTAGACCCCGAGGAAATATTATATATAGCATTGTTTAAGTTATTATATGCTTGTCAGTTCAGCTGATCAACCATTTTAGTAGCTGAGCTTAGCCCAAACTCGTTACAGATTTTGGCGCCCAACGAGGGGCAAAGGCTATATAGTAGTTTTGTAGCCTATCTATTATCATTTAATAGACGAACTCACATAGTTGAAAATGGCTGATCAAAGTGCTGATGGTACTGTTAGGTTTGATGAGCTGAACGATCTGTACCAGCAGATCGACGAGCTGCAGAGACAGAATGAAATGCTGAGACTTGATCATGAAATCGCTGGTCTGAAGCATGAGTTGACTAATATGTCAATGCAGACGCCGAAGCCGATAGGCCTAAAGTTTGATGATGTGACTACTCCCAGAAGACTTCTCCCAGCAATACCAAGAGGTAGACGGGAACATGTTGACATAGGCTCGTCAACGGCAGCTCAAACTGACAATCGCCCAGATAAGTTTGTGACCACTAGAAAGCGTCAGCCAAGCCCGAACTCAAAGCCCAGAGTTACGAGCATGAAACCAGCTACGTTCGACGGGAGTGTAGCATGGTCCGACTATAAGTCACATTTTGATGCATGCTCTGAACTAAATGGCTGGTCGAAAGAACAGAAAGGTTTATACTTATCTGTTTCACTACGAGAACAGGCTCAGGGTGTGTTTGGAAACCTTGAGACCGGCAAACACGATTATGATCAGCTAGTGATTGCCCTTGAAGAGAGGTTTGCGCCTCCTAATCAAACAGAACTATACAGGGTACAGCTCAGAGAGCGTCGTCAGAAAGCAACTGAGACGATGGCCGAGCTAGGTCAAGATATAAGACGCCTGACCAATTTGGCATACCCCAAAGCACCAGCTGATGTCAGAGAGACTTTAGCCAAAGAGCAGTTCGTCGATGCTCTTGTGAACTCTGACATGAGGTTGAAGATTAAACAGGCCAGACCTGCTGATCTCAACGATGCTGTGAGGCATGCAGTTGAGCTAGAAGCTTTTTATAAGGCTGAAAGTAAACATCTTGGACAAGGCTATATACAAGCTACTACGTCCGCTCAGCCTAACAATGAAAATGACTTGAAGGGAACACTCTCATCGCTCAACAAGTCAATGGATGAGATGACAAAGGCTATGAGCAAACTTGTTGCTCAGCAAACACCAAAGCAAAGCATGGTGAATAAAGGCCAGTCATATAACCGTCGTTATGATGGTAATCGGTATGATGGTAACAGATCAAACCAATACCAGAACAGACAGAACCCTCCAGGTCGTAAATGTTTCATCTGCAAGTCTGACAAGCACTTTAAGAAAGATTGTCCCCAAAGACGAGACACATACCGTTCACGAACGGAACCCGAGAAGAAAGATAAAGTGCAGATGAGTGGTTCATACCAGGCTGGATTATTTATCCCAGCCAAAGTTAACGGCTTTACCGTTGATTGCTTGGTCGATACTGGAGCTACTCTCACGCTGATATCATCGAAAGCCTGGGAGTCTATTAAGAACAGAGACAAGCTGGACAGGTTTGATAGGAAAATTGTATCTGCTTCAGGCAACCCCCTAGCGACGAAGGGAAAGACGAGAATTTGTCTAGAAATCGATGGCATCGGCTGCAATGCTGATGTAGTAGTTGCAGATATTGATAATGATATGATACTTGGTCTTGACTTCATGTTAGCTCATGACATAGTGGTTGATGTTGTAAACATGACCATGACCATCAAGAACAACGCATGTAAGATGGTCCACGCAGGTAGAGTGGGTTGTCACAGGATAGTTGTAGCCGAGAATGTGTCAATACCGGCAAGATCAGAAATGATTCTTGAGGGAAAGTTGGTTGATTGGAATATGGCCAAAGGTCAGATAGGTGTGCTGGAAACCACAGACGGGTTTCTCAGCTCAAACAGAGGAATAGTGGCTAGAACTTTGGTCAGAGCTGATGACAAAGTGCCTGTTCGATATGCTAACTTCTCTCATGAAACACAGACACTGTATCCTGGTACGAACATAGCGACATTCAGTCCAGTCCAGGTTGTAGAGTCAGTAGACAAGACAAGGTCTAAGCCACCAAAGGCATTACCAGATCATCTTAAAGATCTATATGAAAGGTGTTCAGCTGGCATGAATGTCGCTCAGAAAAATCAGATCGTGAAGTTGCTGAAGAAGTATGCTAACACTTTCTCTGAAAATGATCATGACATAGGTCGAACAGGTATCATCAAACACAAAATTTCAACTGGTGATGCACCTCCAATTAAACAGCCAATGCGGAGAGTCCCAGTTCATATGCAAGATGAAGTTGATAAGCAGCTGAAAGAAATGCTGGACAATGACATCATACAGCCATCCACCAGCCCATGGGCTAGTGGTATTGTGCTGGTCCGTAAGAAAGACGGAACCAAGCGTTTTTGCATCGACTACAGACGCTTGAACGATGTCACTGTAAAGGATGCCTATCCTTTACCAAGAATAGACGAATCATTGGATCAACTTGCTGGTTCCAAATGGTTTTCATGTCTTGATCTCAACTCGGGATACTGGCAGCTCGAGGTTGATGAACATGATAAACCAAAGACTGCATTTGTAACAAGGCAAGGCTTACATGAATTCAACGTCATGCCTTTTGGCCTTTGCAATGCCCCAGCGACGTTTGAACGTCTGATGGAGACAGTTTTGGCTGGTCTCCACTGGCAGATTTGCTTGATATACTTGGATGACATCATAGTATTTGGCAAAACATTTGAAGAGATGGTCAAACACCTTGATATGGTTTTGGAAAGGATAGCCGATGCTGGGCTGAAACTAAAGCCAAGGAAATGTCAACTATTCAAACAGGAGGTTGAATTCCTGGGTCACATTATAAATGACAAAGGAGTTGGCACTGATCCCAAGAAGATCAGCTGCATCAACGATTGGCCAATACCGACTACTGTAAGAGAAGTAAGATCTTTTCTGGGCTTATGTAGTTACTATCGGCGTTTCATTGCAAATCATTCACACATAGCTAAGCCTTTGACCAAACTCACAGAAAAGAACCACACGTTCAAGTGGACAAGTGAATGCTCAGAAGCATTTGAAAAGTTGAAAACTGCGCTTGTGACCGCACCAGTTCTCTCATACCCCGACTTCAAGAAACCGTTCATCCTTGACACCGATGCCAGTGATCAAGCCATTGGGGCTGTGCTATCTCAAAAAGTCGATGGAACTGAGAAAGTCATTGCCTATGCCAGTAGGACTTTGACGAAAACTGAACGGAAATACTGTGTTACCAGAAAAGAGTTGTTAGCTCTGGTGTACTTTGTTAAGTATTTCCGTCATTACCTGTATGGTAAAGAATTTACCGTAAGGACAGATCATAGTTCATTACGTTGGATCATGAACTTCAAAAACCCTGAAGGTCAGCTAGCCCGTTGGCTAGAGGTTCTTTCAACGTACTCCATGAAGGTTGAACATAGACCAGGTAGATTGCATGGTAACGCAGACAGTCTGAGCAGAAGGCCATGTAATCAATGCGGGATGACAGACGCAGAAAAAGAAACTGGTAGGGGAGACAGTACCAATGTCTCAAGTATGAGACAGGAAAGTCTACCAGATGAAGAAAGAGATCTGAAGCATCTTCAGGAAGAAGATGATGATATATCTGTAGTTCGAGAGTGGGTGAAGATAGGAAAAAGGCCGGCATTTAGAGATGTTTCATCTGGAAGCTTTGTGATGAAGTCTCTATGGAATCAGTTTCCACGGTTAGAACTACAGGGTGAACTTCTGGTTAGAAGATGGGATGATCTCGACACAGGAACTGTAACCTACCAGGCCGTCGTTCCGAACAACACTAGACGAGCAGTGTTGAAAGGCTGTCATGATATGAAAACTGCTGGTCATTTAGGAGTTAGAAAGACCCTAAGTAAAGTAAGACAGAAGTTTTACTGGCCAGGCCTTCAGTCCGATGTTCGTAGCTACGCATCGGGATGTGAAACTTGTATGAAAAGGAAAGGACCAATGATGACGAAGAGAGCTCCTATGCAGATCGTCAGGAGTGGCTATCCAATGGAGAGAATAGCTATTGATATTTTGGGTGAACTCCCAGAAACAGACAAAGGCAATAAGTACATCTTGGTAATAGCAGATTACTTCACGAAATGGACGGAAGCTTTGCCCATGCCTAATATGGAAGCTGTGACAGTAGCTAGACTACTTGTTGAAGAGGTTCTATGTCGTTTTGGCGTACCTCAGACCATCCACTCTGACCAAGGTCGTCAGTTCGAAAGTCGCTTATTTCAAGAGATGTGCAAAATCTTTGGCATAGAGAAAACACGCACCACACCATGCCATCCACAGAGTGATGGAATGGTCGAAAGGTTTAACCGAACTCTTGCGGCAATGCTGAGCTCATTTGTCAGTGACAATCACAAAGATTGGGATGCTCAGCTTCCATATGTAATGATGACATATCGTAGTGCTACTCATGAGACAACAAGCATGAGCCCAAACATGTTAATGCTAGGTCGTGAGGTTTCAACACCGTTAGATCTCATGTTTGAAATGCCCCCTCTCATAAAACCTATTCCAAATAACCAATGGGTTTGGGAGTTGAAGGATAGGATAGAGACAGCTCATAAGATAGTTAGACAGAACACCCAGCAGTCCATGCAGAGACAAAAACAAATTCACGATGCCCGAACCTCCTTTGAAACATTTAAAGTCGGAGATAAGGTTTTCGTGTATTTTCCAGTCAAAAAGGTAGACCATTCCTCAAAATTCACCTCATTTTGGCGAGGCCCATATCAAATCACTGCAAAACTATCTGAAGTTCTGTACAAGGTAAATTGTGCTCGGAACAAAGCTGAACAAGTTATCCATTGTGACAGACTAAGAGCTTGTCGAAATCAGACCCTAAGAGATGAGCATGATTCAAGTCACGCTGAGAATGAAGAAAGCAAAGATCAGGAAGAAGGTGCTGAACCTAAAGTTCTGGATGAACCAGAAGTCGTTGAGAATGCTAATGAGTGTGATGAACCCGTTTCAGATATGAAACGCACACGCAGAAAGCCAGTTTGGAGTAAGGACTATGTCTTTACCTCCATGACGATGGTCTCATCATCTGAACAAAAGAAAGATGTTGTAGTAAGTTGTCTGAAGAAAGCTGATGGAATGGAGACAGAAGTAAATGAAGATGGAACAGTGGTGTACAAGAACAGTGTAGTTGATAGAAGAAAGAAAGAGACTGTGATGAAAGTAGAAATTGGAGAGTTGTTGCCAGAGGGAACAATAAGATCATCGGATCTTGAGCTGTCCATTGAAGACAATGGAAAGGTTCAGCTGAGGCTGAAATATTCACCTGATAGTGAATAGGTTGTTGTTCAAACAACCATGATCAATAGTGCCCAAGGCACATTTGCTGTTTTACTGTTTGTTCTCTGGGACATTATAGATGTCCACCAGAGTTATGGTCATATGAGATGATCGTTGATAAGTTTAATTACATGTTTTCATTGTTTTTCTAATTCTCAGCTCAGTTGTATGTTGTATTGATAGTAATCTCAATTTTGATTGAAAAGTTGTTTCATAGTTACTTTGTGTATTATCTTGATCCTTTAGTTGTTTTAATCATCATGCGGGACGCATGAACCCGGAGGCGTGGGTAATGTGACGCCCACGGGGCTTAGGTCGATGTCATTGTTTTATCTATACTACCGGAAGTATCAATAATAGTAGAAGGACCCAAGTAGTTTCGAACTTATGGTGATTCCTTTGTAACTCTCTGTTAATTCTCAAACATAAGTATATTTGTATAGCATTAATCAGAAAAGGAACAGTTTGCCTTTATTTAATTAGTTTGTTATGGTGTATACATAAACGAACACCGCAGCTTTCCAAAAGAGACGATGTTGATTCTGTTCTTTTGGCGGATTCTACTCTAAGCAAACATTGCCTTCCAAAAGTTATAAAAGGCGGGTGCTCTGTAGTTTTGATTCAGTTTGTATCAAGCTCCCGAAGGGTTAACTTCGAATCTAACAGTAGGCAATAAATAAGCCTTTAATAATATTCTGTACTTAGTTATCTTAGTAGCGTTTGGGTAGAGCGAACAGTTGACTAGTTCAATCTCAGTAGTCTCTATACCAGGCGTGAACAGTAGCTCATGCAGATATTATTCCAACGCCGAACGTATTGCTGATGCTGGTGCATTCTGGCTTATAGTTGAAGCCAGGGGTCTCGTCTATACGCCGAGCTGAGAGATATAGCTGAGCAATAGCTGATGCTGGCAGGTCGAGCCAGGTGTCTCGGGTATAGGCTGAGCTTACAAACTCTATTATAACATACAGCTGATGCTGTCTGGCTGGTCAAAGCCAGAAGGCTCGTCGATACGCCGAGCTGTTGTTGATAGTTGGGAACATAAGCCCATCCACTTTGTATACATATAGTTTGAGAGTTGATTATAATTAGTTGATCACACTTGATTATTGTTCAGCCAATCATTTTCTAATCATTGTTAATCACATTATACTGGGTTTTGTATATATTCGCCCATCATTAGGTTGAGCAATCATAGGTCAAAGTAGACCCCGAGGAAATATTATATATAGCATTGTTTAAGTTATTATATGCTTGTCAGTTCAGCTGATCAACCATTTTAGTAGCTGAGCTTAGCCCAAACTCGTTACAGTAGTTCGCCGTGGTATGTACCTGTCGGAAGGATAAGGGTGCATGTGACGGGTCATTCTCGTAGGCCTCTCTAGATAGGACGGCAAGGGTATTGCTACCAACCCATACGTTATTTTATAAAACGTATGCGTCATGTATTTGGTCTCCCTATACAGACAGCCACATAAAGCTTGTAGAGAAGGTACAACGTCGAGCAGCCAGATTCGTGACAAGGGCCTACCGATGGGACATCCCCGTTGATGACATGATTAAACGGCTGGACTGGGACCCTTTAGAGCATAGACAAGAGATTGCAAGAGTCACAATGCTCTACAAGATCATAAACAACCTAGTTCATGTTGTCCCAGACCCCCCTCTCCGCCCACAAAGATCGACACGACGCCACAACCAGCCCTTTACACAGATACCGAACTCTTCCTTGACATACCAGCACAGCTTCTTCCCTGATTCAGTCAGACTGTTGAACAAGCTGTCTGAAGAAGCAGTGAGCCAGCCAACACTCGAGGGCTTCAAGTCCGTTGTCGCTGGTATCTGAAAGCTGTAGACCGTGAGGATAGTTTTTATCCAGATGTTAACTACATGTAAATAGAGACTCTTTTAAATTGAAGCCCACCTTCAGCTGCGCATGTACATAGTTTTTACTACATCGCGAATATGCCCTGGATAGGGTCAGGCGATTACTGAAGATGATGATGATGAAAAAACATGATTAGCCATCCCATACCCATACTGTACATGTATTATGGTTTATTATATAATTAGTAAAAACAATTTTTGAATTATTTACATATAAGATTTTAAAAAAATTAAACATAGAAGAACTTATACTATTGGACGGAGTGAGTATTTTATTTTTTCATTTGATGGGTATTGGGTAACCCGACGTATGATTAGGATCTAAACTTGTTTAAAATTAGTATACAATATTGTCACAACTTTGTCAAATATGCCAAAGAAATGCGACAAAGTAGGAAGGTAAGTACATTTATACTTGCAGGAACGTATATTAGAATCTATGTCTCTGATACTTGTAAGGGTTATTTGCCACCAGGTTGGATTCTGATCAGATGTTGCTAATCACAACACAAACTGTTTGATACTCGTTACTTTAGTCAATAAACTTAAAAGTGAGCGTTGAGAAATAAAAGTAGATGATTTTTTTTGTAAAAAGTCTGCTATGCGACAATACTTTCTATGTTGATTTAAAAATCTGCTGTCAACCCGGGCCGTTATGGATCTGGGTCGTTTTGACCCGTCACCCACGTCGGTCTTGCAGGTTCTGCCAACCCAGACCCTCCCGAAGTGCTGTCACACTGTCATAGGTAGAGTAATTGTGCGTTGTCCATCTCGCAGCTCTTTTTGTACTTTTTCTAGTTTATTGATAGTCACAAATGTAAGGATTTCCAGAAATAATTTCATGAACTTCTTTTTTGACAATATCATATATTCATTGTCTGCACAGTTTACTTGAATGTATAGAAATTATTGACTTGTGTTATTTAATAAAAGAAAATATTCATGTTTATTAAAAACAGGGATATATATACCCATATCTATCATGTCCCTGTTAAAGATGGAACTTTTCTCGACACAATGTCCAGTCAGAAAAAACGCTACTGAATTTTTTCTTTATTTTAATAATTGTTCACTCTCTGTATGGTATATTTCAATTTAATCAAGGTTTTTAACCCTTATCCTGCGGTGATGTCGTCTGCTTTGAAACAGTCCTCTGCAAAGTTTGTTAAAAGATTTATACATTTTTTTAAGTAAGTAAACCTAAAGACGAGTATCAAACAGTTTGAATCCAGATCAGTCGTCGCGTTACGCAGCGTCTGATCTGGATCTAAACTGTTTGCAAAAATCAATAAAGTCGCGACCAGCAGGCAAAGGGTTAATGAAGTTTGACAGGAATAAGCAGACCTGCGAACCACCTTAAACAGTTTTTGTAAAACGAATATTTTTGTTTGGTTGGCCTTAGAGTGGTTTCCGTCCCATAACAGTTTCCCGATAATGCGGGGGAACCAAGCTGTACACCCAGAATGCTTTGCAGAAAGTAAACTTGCAGGAGTTTGGTTGTGTGTGCTGGGGAGTGGGATAGTTGTGGAATTTTAGGATTTGTGAATATGTTTGAGCATTTAAGACCAATCATGAAGTTAACACCTATTGTGATAATGATTTTATATCTACCTCGGTATAATTTAGGTGCTGAAAACAGTTGCTTCGATGATCGTGGTAGGGCACTAAAATGCGTGCCTGAGTTTGTAAACGCAGCGTTTAATGTGTCAGTTGAAGCTACAAATACATGTGGATTTCTAGGGCCCACAGAATACTGCTTGCAGACAGGAGTTACAGGGGTACGGAAGTCATGTGGACACTACTGTGACGCCAGCTCCCCGCGTGATATGCACCCAGCGAGATTCATGACAGATTTCAATACTCATAACGATTGGACTTGGTGGCAGAGCGAAACGATGGCAACACAAACCGACTGGCTCGGGCCTAATCGTCAACAGCATGTGAACCTTACCCTCAGTCTAGGTACTAGAGCTTTTAAAAGTTAACACCTTGATAATGTTTTGTATTTATTCATCCACTTTTCAGCCGAAATGGTCGTTCTTCCACTTCAATATTTGAACGAAATTGTATTTTAGTTCGAATGCTGGTGATCATGCCTATCAGACCAGTTTGATTATATAACCTATTTTCAGACATGATTCATTGATTGCAGGATGTCAGCTTTTACAAGAAGGCTAAGAGTCTGGTAGAGTAAGGAAGATTCAAGTAAAAGCTAAAAGTTTGGCGGTTTTAATTTACAGTACGTAGGGATAATAATTTGATAAAGTATTTTTGTGAGCCACATGACTTCAGTTTTTTGTCTTGTTTGTTTATATTAATACCTGTATGTACACAACTTTAAACTTGGGCCATATTTTTGGAATAACATCATTACATGTGAGACTCCATATTTGGCATGTGCACTCAATTAAAGAAGTTCATATGCTCAGTAAAATTGGGTCATGTCTGATAATGGTCAAGGTCATTTAAAGGTCAAATAGACTGAATTTTACATTAGCCATAACTTTTGAGCTGCATGGCATATAGACATCATATTTTGCATGTGTACTTAAGTCAGCTCTTGAGCTTAGTGGTTGGTACACATTAATTTTAATTTGGTCTATAGTATTTGTCCGGCAAAGGTCAAGGTCATTTAGAGGTCATATAAGGCTGAATTTCAAGTTAATATAAATTTTGTAATAATTTTGGAACATGTGATCTAGAGTCTTTATATGTTGCATACATGCATACTCACTATTCATCTTAAGAAGCTCTTGTGCTCAGTACAAGGTGGGTCATGTCGGAGAAAGGTCAAGGTCATTGAGAGGTCATATTCCCATCAGGAGGCGTAGTGTTTAGAAAATATATCTTGTTTCCCACATGTGTTTGCTTTGTGGTAATCATATTTAATTACGCATTAAAATTGACAGGGGTGAAGAAATTGATGGTCGTTGTGTCTCTTGGACGCACACACAAAACCACAATTTTTACGCCCAGTCTTTAATATTATATTCAAGCACGTTTGTCAATATTTGACAAATTCAACAAATTTATATAAATACATTTAATGTATGAATGTTGTGAATTTAACGATAAGTTTACCAGTCTCGAGGTTTTAAACTGTATGTTATGGTTCGAAACTTCGTAAAATGCTGTTATGTTTTTATCATTTACCACAGGACAATATAGCTTGAACCCTGCGCTCATGTAGTGGTAAATCTATTGGGATTTCGGGCCGGGGTTAAGCTGTAGTTTGACAGCGAAAATGGTGAAAGGCAGAAACAGAAATGAACATTTCAAGGGCCCTGGCTTACAGAAAACGAGTTCAGGTTGTTAAAAGAATAAAATGAGCAAATGCACTGCAGCACTTGCATTAAAAAATAATATAAAAGTTATTAAAACATCTTTAGAGTCAGCTCAATGGCTGCATAGACTACCAGCATAGCACAACTTGCTTCGTCGACGGTCATAGTCGAGTCTAAAGTTCATAACAAAGTCGCGTAACCTGATAGATCTAGTACATGTGTATGTTGCTTAAATTCATAATTTAATTTAATTATGAACTTGAATGAAGTTTGTGTGTCGTTCATATTGTTCAAATTTTCCATAAGTCATAAGTATATAAACAGGTTCAGTGTTTTTCCTCCTTATATAAATGGTACCCATCAACGGAGTAATTCCAAATTGCCAAAACTGATCATTTTTCCCAATCTTTGGTAATAAAATTCCCAATTCCAAGAGTTTAGATCAAGCAGTTTTGTTTTAAGCATCTTTATAGCAAATCCTGCTAATGCCAGCTGAAGACCTATACCCTTAGAGAGGGTATAATTTGACAACTTATTGTTTGCAGTCAAGTTCAGTTTGAATTTTTATTTAGTTAACTGATTTATATGGTCCATGCAAGATTCTCAATTTGACTTAAATTAAATAAAACGACGAAAATATTTGCCAATTTCACTAAAAACGATGCATTTTTTTCCCAATTAGCTTGGAGCCTGAGTCATTCCCAATTAACCTAAGAAAAAGCCTGAGGTTTTCCTAATAAGTCAAAATCACATAAAATGGGGTCACCCGAAAAACCGAAAACAGCCTGTTTTCGCGAAAACAGGCGAAAACAGGCTGAGCTTACGAAAACAGGCTAGAAAAAAGGTTTTATGTTGTGAAAGTATATTTAAAGCCATCAATAACAGTTTATTAGTCTATTATAAAATAATAATCGTCATTCCTACTCAAAAAGGTGCTTTTATTGCCCCAAAATCGGCGTCAATATGAAAAGTGCCGGTCCGACATGACATACGAAAACAACCGAACACACCACTTAGAAGCTATATGTATGTTGTACCGATATCGTATTATACGGTATTCATATATTTTATATCGTTAATACGGTATTAATATTGTTTATTCACCAATATATTTTAACAAATTATCAAAAAAGATGCTTTTGATGGCTAGCAATCGTCGCAATATGGAAAAATGCTGACCTGCCTTAACTTACGAAAACAGCCTGAAAACACCATTTGAAACAGATATGCTGTACAAATATCGTTATGGCATGCAAAGAAAAATGATATAGAGTTGGTATTATAATTTGTCTGGCTAAAAGTCGGCAACAAATGTTCAAGAAGTGAATAATGAAACTACGGAGAACGGTCAGATTTTATAGGGATCGAGCGAGATGAAAATCAATTAAGTTCTCAAACATGTCAGCACGAGTGGCTTTAATACTAATTAGCGACACTCATGAACTTTTCAAACATGTCAGCATGAGTGGTTTTAATCATAATTAGCGAAACTCTTAACTGTGCTCACTACTAATTATTCTTATCGTTCACACTTTATCATTCTCAAATACATTTCAAAGCCATATCGCGGCCCTGTAAATCTATTATCTGGATCCATGTCATATTTGTTATATTCGAATCTCATTATATGGTATATTGAAGAAATATTTATGCATTGCTTTTATCCAGAATTAAAATTGTATATACAAATACCTATGTTTCATTCAATATGTGTGGTTCTTATCCAGGGGCAGAATCTGTAAATTATCTAAAATTATATGAATTCGGGTGTGTGACAGTCGAGGGTACCGACAGTCGGCAAGCTTTGACGGATGGATCAAAGATGGTTTGGACTTAAATTTTTTGTATTACAATGTAACAATAAATCCGAGTGAACACATTACACAAGCACTTTCACTTATATAATCCAGCATTTCGAATTACATGTTCACGTGTCATCATCACAGATAAAACACAAAACACACATTCATATAATAATCCAATTGAATCAAGTGTTGATAGAATTCACGTAATCCACAGCTCAAAGGCTGTACAGGAGGGGTCCGGCAACATGAAAAAAATAAATATCATAGTTTAAATTAATATGTTTACAATATGTGTACAACATTAAATATTGAAACGCATTGCAGAGCTTCATATGAGGGAAGTATTTAAAAAACTAAAATCTGTGAATGGAAGCTCCAGCGCTGACTTACTCCGTACATATTCAGCAGCTCCATCTCTGTCTCAGCCTGCTTCTGGAGGGCATTTCCTCTTCTTGTCAGTTTTTCAATTGTTAACCTATACTTTTCCGAAAAATCCTCTGATCAGGATCTGCAATGTTTGTTTCGACTGTTTGTTTATGACGAGTATACTCGTCCCTCGGGTGAATATGTAGTACTATGTACCATAAGAAATTGTTTCTTTATATAGGCAAATTGAAGCTTAAAGAAGGTTGAATGTAAAGCAGAATGCTACTTCTGCTTTACTTTCAACATGCTTTAAGGACCTATCATTTTCGTCCATAATCATAACTGTCAACAACCAACACACAGTTTGATACCCGGTGATAAGCTCGATCTTTTAACCAATTAACACATTAGGGTACTAATTGATAGACAAATATTGGGGATTATAACCAAGATCATATTTTCAAATTGCTTTATTTCAAATCTCAGTTTACATACATATATGCAAATACATGAGACAATTATATTACTAGTATTGGTCTGGCATAGGCGCGCAAACAGCATTATGGCTGCATAATGTCTCGTCTGATCTGGGGCCAAACTGTTGTCTTAGACTTTTCTTAAATAAAGTATGCATAAACCTTAGTTAAATACTTTTTGCCGACGACACTTTTACGAAAATACTGATTTAATTCATTATTCCTTGGGCAATAGCACCGAGTAATTAGAGCGGTCTAATTACTCCGTAGCCAATAGATAGCTTGAAAACAAAATTATTAGCAAAACTTTTTGAAAATAATTCTTCTTAATACAGTCTTCAATATGCACCATAAACTTAAAGCAGGCTGAAAGCAAATCAGATTTTGATTTACTTTCAACCTGCTTTAAGTGGTCAGTGGTCACCTGTGATCAAATTAAAGGCCTGTGTCGGTAAAAAGCTATATTCATAGCAAATGTTATATATGCACCAACTTCAATTAAACTTTGTATTGAACTCAAAACTAGAAACAGGAATGGGTTAATCCTCTGCATACACAGTATACATCAGGCTCATTTCACGCATTTAATTTGCCAAGGACGAAAACTATATCTGTTTATAATGTCCACCATAATGAATATTATTCTTTATCATACGAGATGGTACATTAAAGCAGAACAGAAAAGTAAAGCATTATAAATTGGGTGCTTTCTGCTTTACTTTCAACATGATATGATGTTCTTCAAAAATAGTCAAAGATCATGGAGTAAAAGGATGAAACGGACGACAACGTACATTCATGTACTTTTCAGCTATGGCAATTCAGCAGACGACAATAAATTCAACGACTTAGACCACGAATGAATAACAGATGTGTTATTCAATATACAATACAATATTCATTCGTGCTTAGACCATATAGACATAATTCATTATCCCTAGCAGATAGTAACTTAAAGCAATCTGAAAGTTAACAGAATATACGCCTTAGGATACGTTCTTCTTTACTTTCAACCTGCTATAAGTGGTCACTTCTTTTCAATAGACAAATGCCATATGGTAAATAAGGAAATAGCTAAATCGATAGTTGATTTGACAAGAAGGAAACGAGACAGGATAAAAGTATTATATGAGTAGTACGTACCTAACCAGGGCAGCGCTGGCATCTTCGTCGAACATTACTTGACCAGACGACGACTTACAGAAGAAACAATGAAGCTTGGTGTTTTCCATTGCTAATTTAGACTGTAACGTATCTAACCAAAACCAAACTAAGAATGACACAGCAGACCCATCCTTTGTTTTCATAAATTTAAAGATTTTACACCTATGTGAAATTATGAAGAATGTGACGGCTACATCAAAGGCTATCCTTGCACGTGCCAGCCATCAGAGAATGGTCGTGTTTGTTTGAGCAACGCGTGTCAGCGGTGGACGCGTGTCAGCGGTGGTACTGACACACTTCATACAACCTGGTCCTGTAAATTACTCGTCCTAACGTGTTTGCTGTATGTGTGGAATCCAAACAGGAAAAAATTGTTACAGTTATTCGTTATTGGATTATTCTATCGTTTTGGTAATTATGTACAATTTACTCATATTCGGATTTCTTAACTAATTCCAACTTATTTCAGACAAGTTTAGAACATTGTTTTTAATTATTGACCTTTTAAGTCAATTTTTCAAATTTCAAATGTCAAGGTCAAAACAGTTTTTTAAACGGGATTTTAGATGATTAGTTCATTGTACACATTCTGCTTTAATTTCTGCCTGCTTTAAGCGGACATCTGTTATTATATAGCAAATATTTCTTATGGTAAGAGTACATACACCGAGTTTTAATTGATCAAATAAATTTTTTGAGTCGGAATTTCGACGATATGATCAAAATATAATTATTAATTTTCATTTGTGCATTTGTTTTTAAAAATATGAGTGTGTAACACCTATTTTAGAGGGTGTTTTCGTATAAACAAATTTAGATTTTCGTAAGTTAAAACATTCAACCCTAGAGATGAGTATACTCGTCATTTACAAACAGTGTAGGCCTACTTGTGATGATTACACTTGTCGCATGCAAACAGTGTAGACCCTGATCAGAGGACTCCTTAAGGAACCCTCTGATCAGAGTCTACACTGTTTGTCATTTTGAAATATATTGTTCAAATAAACCCAAGATATTAAATTATTGGTTAGACAAATTTTGAAATTGAAATTTTCCGTTAAAAGTTTCAGGGGTGAATGTGTTAAGGCAGGTCGGTATTTTTCAATTTGTCGCCGATAGTTAGCCAACAAAGACAACCTTTTTTATTGATTACTAGTTTTAATACTTATAATACATATCGCCACATATGTTTTGAAACCTATTACCTTTAGTAAACCCGTTACTCCACATCCTTTTTATAGTTTTAAGTACAGGTTCCCGCTTAAAGCAGGTTGAAAGTGAAGCAGAATTCGCGCTTGGCGCGTTATGCTTGACTTTCTGCCTGCTATAAGCGGACATCAGCTAAGCTTTATGAGCGAGCTATTCTTTAACGCTTTCACTCTCAATAACGCTTATAAGCGCATTGCAAAAAGTATGGATCCTGATCCGAAGCCGCGTCACGCGGCGTCTGATCAGGATCGAAACTGTTTGATACTCGTTTTGAAATGCCCTTAGTCATACTGCATTTTTTTAATTAACTTAGAAATTAAATTGCAAACAACAAACATGTGATATTACGCACCGATATTTTTCATTGCGTCGCCGATTTTGGTCAATTTTATTGTCGATTGTAGGTCAACAAAGGCAACTTTTTGAGCCTAAATAACATTTATTAGTTCAAATTATTATTATTAAACAGTGTTTATGTCTTTGAATGCGATATTAATACAAAAAACATATTTCCTATGCTGTTTCCGTATGCTATTACAGACCAACATTTTTCATACCGTCGCCAATTTTGGTCAATAAAAAGCATTTTTATCGGAAAGGGGCCATTATTAAATCATTATAAAACATTTAATTGGAATATATGCTTTTAAATACGTTTTCTCAACGTATGATATTAGTACACAAATCATACTTTCTCTACTGTTTTCGTGTGACATTAGTTATTACGGACCGATATTTTTCATAGCTTCGCCGATTCGGGTCAATTTTATTGGCGATTGTAGGTCATGAAAGGCAACTTTTTTAGCCTAAATGACTGTTATTAGTTCAAATTATTGAATTATATCCTTTTAAATACGTTTCCAGTACATAAAACCTTTTTTCTAGCCTGTTTTCGTAAGATCAGCCTGTTTTCGCCTGTTTTCGCGAAAACAGCTGTTTTCGGTTATTCGGGTAAGCCTAACTAAGGGAAGTCAATTCTAAACATTTTGCGCGCACTTTTTTCTCTCCCAAATGATGCCGAATCAGACATTGCAGTTTTCCCAAAACGGTCAGAAAAAGGTCTGGCTAAAACTAGTAGAAATTACTAAACTATCAAGATCTAAATAGAGGAATGAAATAACTGCTCTAAACTATTAACCTACTGCCTGGGTGATATAACATCACCCAGGCAGTAGGTTAATAGTTTAGATTGTTAGGGGAACAGAAAGGTCAAATTGACAATTACAGTATAACTTTAGTTAACTAAATCATAGGAAATGACTCGGGTTTCATAAAATTCATGGCATGGCACTGTTAGCTCGTCTGGCACAAAAAGCTTCTAAAGCTATTGTGAATGTGATACCTATCAGGCAGGGCACGACAAATCCTGTGCCCGGAGCCCGGCGGGCAACCAAATGTTTAGCTTGGGCAACCATATTTTTCAAACTGCTGCCCGGCGGGCAACCCTTTAATTCCATTTTAAGATGCCCGGATTATTTCACTTTTGGAAAATTTCAATATGTCAGAATAATGCCGTGCGAGTCATCTACTAGTTGCATTTCGTAACAGTTAGACCTTGTGTCTACTACTGTCTAGCGGTACTGCATCTACATGGACTGAAGTATCAGACTAAAGCCATAAATATTGAAAGTGTGCAACAAATTTGCCGATTAATTAAGACCCCTGTGGACACTTATCTTTGTCTGTAGGGTAGAACAGTTACAAAGGATTCTTGTAGATTAGCGATAACACACCCCAATTAGCAGTTCACGCTTGATCAAACACCATGCTGAGCTTGTCATTTTGTGTAAACAATCTCGTGGATACATTCGGCATACTTCTAAATTTATCGCAGATGAATTTTATAAACACAGACTGGTACACTTAGTTAACTTTTTGTGAACCAGTCATTAAATTCAGCGATAACACATGGGGAGCTCCGAATGATATGAAAGATGAATATATGATTTCCTATAAAAATGAAAGTACAATGAAACACTGTTAAATAAGATTAAACATTGTGCTGGCAATAAATATGTTTTACCAGCGATTTTCAAGTCTTAATAATAACTTTCAAAGGTAGGTGCAGTAACTATGGACTTTAACATAGTTTTGTTCGCAAATGAAATGTTGGACTTGGGTTGTCTTCCTCGAAGTTAACTTGTTTGGTGAATTTTCGGAAAGCAAATAATAATGATAAAAAAACGGATCCGATCACTCGAGAGTGTAATAATATGGGCAGAAAAACATGAACTTTTATTTTGTTTTTTAAGTGTAGTTACTTCAGTCAAACTGAAAGTCACTTCCAGAAAATGTGGATATGAATAAACCATGAGCCCCTGCCCCCGTGCGGGATGTAAGAACGCAGAAAACTTACATCTTAGTTCTCCTATGAAATCCCCTGATACTGTCAATTAATAAATTTGAAGGGTGAGACTGAGATAGATTTTTAAAATTACAATGCTACTGCTACAGCTGTTGAAAGAAAAGGTATGAGAGATATATAGAGATGTTAAGAAATAGTAACTAAATTTCAAATTTAAGAATGAAAAAACATGAATAATATAAACCAAAAAAAATGTGACAGCCTATCAGTCAGGAGATGATGATCTGTATTATCTATGTCTATGTATTATCTAATGCTAATAATTTCACCTGCCTGATGAGATCCAGGGAGAGGTGTTGCATATTTCCTTTTAAGTATTCTAAAAGCTGTGAATTAAGGGTTTTAATTAAAAAGGTTAATCTGGTACATCTATGAAGGGTTTGAATTAAACGGGTTAATTTGGGACATCTTTTGTGTGATAAATTCAGGGCAACCAGAAAATAATTTTGGTTGCCCTGTGGGCAACCAGCTTTTCATGAAATTTGTCGTGCCCTGTATCAGGCTATGTTTGTCATTGTCATTCTTGGAAACTACTGGGGCAATTTCATTAAAATATAATAGGATAATGATTGTTCCTTGTAGGGTTCTGTGTCAGATTTCTTCAAGTATTGGTCAGCCTTTAAAAATTGTGGTTTGTCATGACTCATGGCAAACAATTGAAATTTTAAATAACCATCTTTTAAAAAACTTCTGGTCCAAAATAAATGTTATTTTTACACAAGGATCCATAGGTGACCCTATACCCGATTTCTTATAAAAAAAATCGGGACATGAAAGTGAGGTCTAATGGCACTTATAAATGAAAAGGAAAGGGTTATAAGAAGTAGAAACTTTAGTGTACACGTCCTTATGGTTTATAGGAGTAGAGAGGGAAAAGACTGCAATTATTAGCATATTCTTATTAGGAGCACTTTCACAATTGGTCCGCCACCAAAAATGTCATTTTTTATGGCCAGGTTAATGTCACAAGAAATGGCCAGATTAATATCTCAATAAATTGCCAGGTTATCGGTAATCATTAATGATGTCACAAGAGATGACCAGGCACGAAAATACCAAAAAGACCTACGGACAGATTCTAAAGTTTTCCCTAACCCTAAACCTAGTTTTTTGGTGGCGGACCAATAGTAAACCCTAGCCTCTTATTTTAGTTATACAGTAGAAAAACTAGAATAAGATAAGAATTAATTTAATGTTTTGGTTGTTTTATTTATTCAACTCCAATCCCCTAGACAAATAGATATCAAGTTCTCTCAGAATTATTCACATAATCTGTTCATCTTAATAGTTATAAAACTATGTGAAATTACTTAACAGAACAGAAAAACTAAGCATGTGTTTAAGAGGTTTTGTACTCATTCAGTTGGCTCAGCAAATGTTTGGCAGATAAATTGGGGTAATGAAGCAATGATTACCTCTAGCCATGTGATTTCACTGGCGGTGTGTAGAGCAGTAAAGTGGAGGCATCAGGTATAGAACAGGAATTCAAGTAACAGGACTGTACTGAGGCTGTATGCTAGGGCAAAGTGTATACAATATGGGATACTCTTTGCCAGCACTCTCAAAAAGTAATAGCAGGTGCTGAACATAGGTGGTACAGTTTTGTATCATAATCATGTCACTCTTAAAAGTCTTTAATTAACGGGTTACCCCATAAATAATTAAATATGACTCTTTTCGCCTCTAATTTATTCCTTTACTGAAGAAAATAGCTCAAATTTATATAGTAATGAAATTATGAATATGTATCATAAGAAATATTTCCATATTCTAGAAGATGATAACTTAAAGCAGGTTGAAAGTAAAGCAGAATGTGCTTTAATATGCATTTTGTTTTACTTTCAACATGCTTTAAAAGCAGTACAGAACTTTACTATTCACATGTGTTCAAAACTAGAAAGAGCTATAGAGTGCCGTAATTTAATGCCCCCTATTGTTCATTAGTGGCAAAAAGTATAATATTTTTTCCCCGATTTTCAGCAAAAAATGTCCAATTGGCAGAAGAAAAAAAGTCTTAAGCTATCTTTGTAAAACAGGACACAAATCATGGCATAGTCCAGTCAGGAATACTACACATATGCCGTATACATATAGTCTGTAGTGTTCCACATGTCAATTAAATAGAGGATAACTGTTTTTTTTCAGTGTAAGATCGAAATTTAATCCATTGAGTGAACATCAGACGTTATATTTTCACAAGTGGCGAAGCCACGAGTGAAAATATAACAGTCTGATGTAAATTCGATCTTACACTGAAAAAACACAGTTATTCTATTTATTTATGCTTTTAAGCCATTTTTTAAACGAAATTGTTTAAAAATTGAAAGCGAAAACGTACATTATTTATCCCGTGTTGAGCCCCACGTTTTATGTCGAACACATGTGCGTGACAGTTGGCGGTATAATGACGTCACTTATTTGTTGATTTGACGTCATCCGAATTACTTCGTTGCTCCCGAGTTTGGATTCGTGCTCTTCCAGTGAGTAGTTCGCGACAAATCGGACTGCCGGAATTTAACGATAAGACACGATTGACTGCGATTCTTGGGGAGCCCTACGGGGAAAATTCATAATAAAAGCGATTGGTGATAATCCACTGCAGTGGATTACCAAGTGATCATCCACTGCTATTTCGTGGTAATCCACCGAAAAACATAAATAAATTGAAACAGTCGTTGATTAGTCAAAAAAATTGATATAAATTGTTCATTTTAATGTATGCAAATTCTGAATTTTCAGTAATTTGATGTGAAAATTCCCAAATCCAGAGGTATAGGTCATATTTCCAAAACGATGAAAAAACCCTGGATTAAAGACCTTTTGGAGCTTGCTGCTTTACTTTTTTTTTCAGCATTAAACTTTTACTGAATGGTTGCTGTAGAGAGATGCTGTCCTTTCAATATTTCAGACAAACTCGGGCTTAACCCATGCATGATCAAGACTTTAGTTCATTGTGTTTAACCCTTTACCCAATAGAAGCGCCTTTTAGCGGATATGATTTATTCATCCGCTGAATAAAATAGTTCCAATTTAGTCAGTAATGAATATGTATTATAGGAAATATTTTCTATATTATAGCACATGATAGCTTAAAGCAGGCTGAAAGTGAAGCAGAATGCGCCCTAAGGCACATTCTGCTTTACTTTCAACCTGCTTTAAATAGTCATCTATCTTAAGTACTATAAATAGGCTATCAGGTAAAGGGTTAAAGTGTATCCAGCTGTTTTCATTTGATGACTACTGGTATATGAGTATATGAGATTGGTGGTCACATTCCTGTGATTATTTATAAATATCTTTCCAATCATGAATGATTATTTATGGAAGTTGACCTGTGGTTAAAAACAGAATTAGGTATAAAAGCAACTTGAATTGAGTGTAGAATGTCACTGAAGTGCTTGGTGACCATAAATTCTTGTCAGCATTGTGATTTACAGTCAGACCTGTATCAACAATCCAGTAAACAAGTTTAGGTTGATAGAGCTCTGCTTTGTGCAGACAAAAACTTACTTTAACCCTTTACTCCATATATACACATTTAATTGATTCATCTACTGAAGAAAGTAGTTCCAATTCATTATCATACTGTCACAAATAAAAATCATAAAGAAATATTTTCTATATTCTACTAGATAATAGCTTAAAGCAGGCTGAAAGTAAAGCAGAATGTGCCTTATGGTATATTCTGCTTTACTTTCAACCTGCTTTAAGTTGTCAACCTGCTATAAGTTGTCACCTGTTTTCAAAACTAGGAACAAGCTATGAGGTAATGGGTTAACCCTAGTATTTTAGATTGTTGGCCATTTAATACATGTAGTAGGTAAGAAGTAAAGCAGAATGTTCCTTAAGGTGCATTCTGCTTTACTTTCAGCCTGCTTTAAGCTACTATCTGCTACAATGTAGAATGAAGAAAATATTTCTTTAAATTCTTATACATATTCCTGACTAGGAACTGTTTCCATCTCGGGAGTAATGGGTTAAAGCAGCTGTTTGTAGCATTTTAGTTTTGTATTAATGATATATGTCACCTGTCTGAAATGAAAGTTTTCTTTTGAATGGTTGTTCAACACTGGTGTGTAGTACTGTGTGTTTATATTTACTTCAAATAGTTTCACTCCACTCCAGTGGTTATCATCTGTGTTTGGTAAACATATGTGATGTTTTTCTGAAATTAGATTTTTCTTTGATGTTTAGTCAACTCAAATATTACAGTAACTTTAAATGCGTATGGACTAATATGGATCTGCATTGTTTGGGAAAGATGTATAAACTCAATGCATACACTTTAAGAGTTAAAATGATGAACAAACAACAAGTTGCCTTAGTATTAAATTTTGTGATGATAATATAATATTATATAAATATTAGATGGCAGTTTGCGTGACATTCAAATTGTCAGCCCGAGAAACAGCATGTCACCCCGAGGCGTAGCCGAGGGTGACATTCTTGTTTTCGAGGGTTGACAATTTGAATGTCACGCAAACTGACATCTAATATTTATTTTATTACACCGAGCTTATCAATTCTAGCTTTAGAATCGTCTCATTTGTATTTTATAAAATGTGTTGTGAATACTAATTTAGCGCAGACATGTACGTAACGCGGGAAACGACGTCGCCGTCTATGACGTCACATTGTTTATAATTATGTTACCACTCTTTATAACGTTCCAATGTATCCAATAGCGAACTCAATGTCAATGCTGACAGTACGTTTTCGGACGGAGTAAAAAAGTAATGTCTTTTAGAGTGACGTCACAAAAAGAATATCATAAAGAGTGACAGTATATTTTGAATAGATGTAAAAGACATGCAAAATGTTAACTGTAGGTCTATGGGAATTTAACATTGTAACTCAAAGCGAGGTGTAATAATAAAAATTATTACATTGCGGAATGGACAATTCATTCTGATATAATAGAATTTTTGAAATGATCTAATCTACCTTGACTCTTATGAGATTTATCCCCCAAGTGTTCAAAAGTATGACAAATCGTGCAGACCCTGATCAGATGGCTCTTTCTAGAGTTGTGATCAGGTTCTATACTGTTTGCAATAGATGGTTATACTTGGTCCCACACTGTAAGATTCAGGATTAACCCATTACCCCATTTCCTGTTTCTAATTTTGAAGACAGGCTAGCACTTAAAGCAGGTTGAAAGTAAAGCAGAATGCGCCTTAAGGCGCATTCTGCTTTACTTTCAGCCTGCTTTAAGCTACCATCATCTAAAATAAAGGAAATATTTCTAGAGTGCCTTTGCATGACTATATAAAGTGGAACTATTTTCTTAAGTGAGGGAAAAAATAAAAGGCGTAAAAAGACGTATTTATGGGGTAATGGGTTTTAATACAAACCTGCATGATGTTATCAAATATTTACCAAATGTTACCTAATAACCAGTGATGAACCTATAATCCTTTAAGTATGAGACCCCTGCAGCCTGGCATATTTAACTATTTGCATGTTAGCGGTGAATATCCCTGCCATAGTGATTACGTCTGCAAACAGATTAGATTCAGATGAGACGCCCCGTAAGTTCGTAACGCTGCGTCTCATCAGGATCCAAACTGTTTGCTATTCTGACACTGAATTGTAAAGAAAATATTAAAAATTCTTATTTTAGAACGATAGCAGACAACAAATTGTTGCAGACAAAAAAATAACCCAGCATGCAAAGAGATAAATATCAATGCAATGAAAGATATTTATGCATGTGTCAACTATGGCTGGGTTGTTATGACATGGTGATATTTCAAGTGATTTTAGGTCACACGCTATTACATAGTTTTACATTGTGGGACTGTCATTTTGTGTACATTTTCTGTTTCATAACAAACTTCCAATGTAGAAATGGTGATGTGAAATTCCTGATTTGAGCTTTTACAGTAAAAGTCCAGACCTTCCATATATGCATAGCCATTATTTTAAATATTAACCCTTAGCCCGCCAAATAAATTGTCGTCTGCTATATTTCTCGTCTGCTTCAAGTTTCAAAGTGCTTCAAAGTTGCTCAAAATTGCTGAAAATGTTGTCCGAGTGTCAAACAGCTTGGATCTGGATGAGATGCCGAGTAACTCGGCGTCTCATCCGGATCCAAGCTGTTTGCATATGGAGCTATAGTCGTGAGTGGCAGGCTAAGGGTTAATTGTTGAAAGGCAGGCACACATACAAAAAAACCATACATGTACATTTACTGTAAAAAAACCCAAAAAAACTAATAAAATGTGTATTCTGATTTTATTGAATCATTATTTTATTAAGTCATTAAAAACATGATGTAATAGCAAGAGCTATCTTAGACACTAATGCTAACCAGCAAAGACTAAAAGTATTATGTCCTAGGATTAAGAAAATATTTCTTACGATATATACTCATGACTATATAAAATGGAAACAAAATTCTTCAGTGGAGGACAAAATTAAAGGTGTAAAAAGGTGTATGGGGGTAATGGGATAATGCAAACAGCACAACAAGGTTACAGTGGACAATGTTGTTACTTAGAAACTTTAATAGATTGTTACACAGATGGACAGATGGATGGAAAATGATTGATCACAGTTGAAGCTCACATTGAGTAAACCTGACTTCATGTTTGTTTAAGCAGTTTGCTAAAGGCAAAAGTAGTGCAATACACTGACTCTTATATGGAGAGTAGCAGACTGTTTAATAAAAACGTTTCTGCCTTTCTGTTCCTGTTTGCAACAATGCTAAAATCATGTCTTCAAACTTTGGCCACATGCTTCTCAAGATTATTGTTTGGTAGTTGTTTAACACATTCAACCCTAGCGACAAGTACAAAATTAATGTATACTCTAACTCGTAATTTACAAACAGTGATGATTACTCTTGTTCTATGCAAACAGTGTAGACCCTGATCAGAGGGCTCCTTATGGAGCCCTCAGATCAGGGTCTACACTGTTTTTCACTTTGAAATATATTGTAAAAATTAACCATTAATAGTCAAAAGTGGACTTATTTTGAAATTGGAATTGTCCATTAAAAGTTTCAAGGGTGAATTAGTTACACCATTAATACTCCTTTTAACACTTTTAATTCATTCCACCACTGAAGAAAATTGATTTAATTTATACATTATCAATATGTATCATAGAAATATTTTCTATATTCTAGCAGATGGAAGCTTAAAGCAGGTTGAAAGTAAAGCAGAACACGCCTTAAGGCACATTCTGCTTTACTTTCAACTTGCTTTAAGTCCTCACCTGTCTTCAAAACTAGAAACAGGCCATGGGGCAATACCCCACAAATACATATTTTATGCCTTTAATGTATTCCTCTGGTAAAGAAAATAATTCTGTTCTATACAGTCATGGATATGTTACATAAGAATTATTTTCTATATCTGAGCAGGTTGTAGCTTTAAGCAGGCTGAAAGAAAAGCAAAATGTAGTTGTACCATAAGGCACATTCTGCTTTACTTTTAATCTGCTTTAAGGGGGCACCTATCTTCATTACTAGAATCAGGCTATGGGGTAGTGGGTAAAATCCTGTCTTTCAGGGTCCAGATTTTAGTGATATACATGTAGTGTCTTTTAGAAATTAAGTGTGCATGAATTTTATATTATGAGGGCATCTTTGTGCTATGAATACATCTTGGTGTTTCCGTAGTTTGTCTTACTTGCTAATGGATGTTATCTAGTGGTTTGGTGTGTGTGGGCTTATTAGAAGATTGGTGTAGATAAGCCTGCATCAGTTGTGCTTATCTACCTATATCAGATGATCTACACACCTTGGGATTAGTCGGAACTTGCTACTTGGCCAGTTCAAATTATGGCCTACAGGTCGCTGTCTTGAAGATGGGCCATGCAGATAGTGTCTGATTCTGGACCCATCACACAATAACATGTTTCTAGGTTTGATGAAAGGTGACCCCTTAAAGTAGACTAAAAGTAAAGCAGAATATGCTTTAAGGCTATACTGCTTTACATGTATGTTCAGTCTGCTTTAAGCAAGCATTTGCTAGGATGCTGAAATAATTTGTATGGTGCATTATTCATGACTGTATAGTATTTAGGAAATAATAAATTAATATACATGTATTGTCAAGGATGCTAACTCAAGATTGTGATAATTGCATCAAAGAATTATAACAGTACTCAAATAAGAACATTTTTGCAGAGATGGTAATACAACTACATGTAGGAGGAATAATATGTATCTTACTGACACGGCAACATCTCTAGATGTTTATAAAACAATTAATGGTCTTGATGCTCATGTTAACTCATTGAGCCCTAGTGACGCATATATGCGTCCTCTATTAAAAGTGTACCAGTGAAGAGTACAATCGTCTAATGCAAACAGTGAAGTCCCTGATTAGAGGGCTCCTGCAGGAGCCCTCTAATTAGGGACTTCACTGTTTGTCATTTTGTAATACATTATAAAATAACAACCCAAATTAGTCTAAAATGGACTAACCTTTATTGTAAACTGGTATTGTCCATTGAAAGTTTCAGGGAATAATGAGTTAAATATCAACATTGTGTCATACATCAGGTTGAGATAATCAACAATCTGGAAATCGGCCATTTTATGTCTGTGAATTATGGAGATTTTGAACTCTTGCCCTTGTTCCAATAAGCAATATCCTGTTTTGAATCTTTGGATGGTGGCTTTACACTTTAGGGCTCAACAAGTCTACTCATCCGCTCGTCCTGCATGCTTTTTCCGTTCTTTGTCTAATGTGCAGGGCAAGTGCATTTTTTGGACTGCCTTCATTGTCTTTTATGCAGGACAAGTGACAAATTTTTGAAATTTTGAATTTTTTACCCCTGCACTTATTTTCTGTACTGTAGACTTTAACTATCCAAGACACTAGGAAATGACAGATTACAGTACAGCCCACTTCCATTTACTCCATTGCCTATTTCAAGTTTTGAAGA
This sequence comes from Gari tellinella, assembly GCA_922989275.2. Lineage (NCBI taxonomy): Eukaryota > Metazoa > Mollusca > Bivalvia > Cardiida > Psammobiidae > Gari > Gari tellinella. The sequence goes on from OV277865.1 coordinate 56,618,233, forward strand.
TAGGTGGCCACTTTAAGCGGGTTGAAAGTAAAGCAGAATGTGCCTTAAGATGTACCTTGCTTTACTTTCAGCTTGCTTGGATAATCCGAATGATATACTATAAATACTGTATAAAATTAAACTATTTCTTCAGTGGAGGAATGAATTGAATGGCAAAAAAGTATAGTTTATATGGAGTAAAGGGCTAACCAGTATGCTGACAGAAATATTTCTTTTAACTGTCATGCTTCATGACACTTGCCTTAATCTCTGTCATCAACTGTATTTTAGTCAGTAATATGACTCAGTGAAAGAAACATTATACCAATTGAAAATGTGTAATGAACCCTGTGTTAAGCAGCCGTCCATCTAGGCCAGAATCCTAGAGTTTAAATACAATAGGTTGCTGCTAAATGGAAGGTAATAAGAACACACTACTTTTTTCCAGCAATGCAAGTCAGTCTGTCTAAGAGATTGTTTCCTTTTTACACCTTTAATTTGTTCCACCCATGAAGAAAATAGTTCCAATTTTTTTTTTACAGTTATTAATTATCTACCATAAGAAATATTTCCTATATCCTAGCAGATGGTAGCTTAAAGCAGGCCTGAAGTTTAGCAGAATGCACCTTTAGGCATTCTGCTTTACTTTCAACCTGCTTTATCATTATGTGGTCACCTATCTTAAAAACTAGAAACTCAGGCTACGGGTCATTGTGAGAGCAAGCACTCAACACATGCTTTACTGTATTTTAGAAAAGGTGAAATGAAATTGTACCAGTCTTAATACAATGATAGTGAAAAATGAGGCTATAGGATTTCAAGTAAAGGGAAATATTTCACTCTGATTGTCTGCCTGTCTCACGCCTATAGTTATTGAAAAAGTAACTGTTAAATTGTTTGATACAAAATTTAGAGATTTTTATTCTCTCTTCCAAGTTCTGGAGAAAAAAGGATGGAAATTAGTTATTTACCTACAGTGTCTTCGTTTTGAAGACAGTTGGCCTCTTAATGGAGGTTGAAAGTAAAGCAGAATGTGCCTTAAGACACATTCTGCTTTACTTTCTGCCTGCTTTAAGCCATCATCTGCTAAGATATTGACAATATTTCTTATGTTGCACAAGCAAACCAATGTCCTATAGTCCATTTGTTGATGTTGTTGAACTTGTTTCTATGAAATGGCTGGTTAGTAAATGTGACAGTAGTAACTGTTGGAGTACCAAACATTTCACATGGATCAAAAAGCAATGCAGTGTTCAAGATATAGGTTTGCATTGTTTACAATATTTTACTTCAAACTTTAGGAGGATAAAAAAGTTGAAATTTTTACAGAAATTCTTGTTAACCCTTTACCTCATAGCCTATCTCTAGTTTTGAAGACAGACGACCACTTAAAGCAGATTGAAAGTAAAGCAGAATGCGCCTTAGGCGCATTCCGCTTTACTTTCAGTCTGCTTTAAGCTAACATCTGCTAAGATATAGAAACTATTTCGAATGGTACACATTTATGACTGTATAAAGTTGAACTGTTTTTATCAATGGAAGAGTAAATTACAGGCATTAAAAATGCATATACTTATGGGGTAATGGGTTAAGCACTCATGCACAGGACTGGATAAAGGAGTTGTATAGCACCATGAACAGTTAATGCGGATGGAAGCCAAAGGGTTAATTAAGGACAGCTTGATGCAGAACAGAAATGCATTAAGTTCTGTAGAAAGCTCTCTCTGTATTACTTTTCTTCTGCATTAACCCTTTGAGCCCTAGTCCCGCTTATAGGCGTCCTTTTCAAACAGTGAACATGTGAACAGTACACTTGTCCTGTGCAAACAGTGAAGACCCAGATCAGAGGGCTCCGAAAGGAGCCCTCTGATCAGGGTCATCACTGTTTGTCATAATGACAAACATTGACAAAAACAACCCTTAAAAGTCAGAAATGGACTAGACTAAAATGGAAACTGGAATTGTCCATTTAAAGTTTCAGGGAGGAAAGAGTTAAGCAGCAACCTGTCTGTCTATGCTTGTTTATTGACCTGTTTTGTGTGTGATTGGAAGGGATTTACAGGGAATACTAGACCTCTAACCTTTTCTCACTCTCATACCCCCTACTACTTAATGCCCTGGTAAGGTTACATTTCCATTGTCATGTGTTACTATCAGTTGGACATCATTGGAATTCCTAAAACATTGTATAATTCAATATTATAGCTGATTAAAACCCTGTGTTTACACTAATCCTTTAAGCACTGAATGAATGCTGTCTGCATCAAGACTGAAAAACACTATACATTGACTTGAAAAATGGGCTCGTCTATATTTTCATGTCATAAAATACAAGTAAGATATGGCTACAGTTGAGTACCTGATTAGGTACTGCTTATTACTACATGTGTCATAATCAGGATCAAAACTGTCTGCAAAGTCTGAACAACTTGTTTCTACAGTAAAAGGGAAAAATTGTTTGGTAATAGATACTAACTAGATCTGCACAAATATGTTATTACAGCTGTATATGGATTAAAAAAACTGGCAAAAACTTTTTTTATAGAGTGAGAGGAGCAATAAAAATAAAAAAGAAGATTAACTCTTTCAACACCATGGCCCTGTTTAAAATAAATAATACCCGTTACATTGATTTTGCAAACAGTGTAGACCCAGATCAAAGGGCTCCTATTGGATCCCTCTGATCTTGGTCTACACTGTTTGCTAATTTAGACCAATATTTATTAAGCTACCCAGAATTCCAAGTACATGTAGACTGGTTCATGTTTTGGTAACTATAAGATCCACAAGGGAACTTAATGACCCACACAAGTTACTTAGCTTTGAAGGGTTCACCTGTTGTTCTTGTGGAAAAACATGGACATAAGATCTTCAGTGTTTTCCAATTTTAAGCATTTTCAACAAGATTTAGAATACTATTGGAGTGACAAATAGTTTGGATCCAAGCTATTTGTCAAGTGCTTCAATACTCGTTTACAGTAGTTAACGTGAGGGCTTTCTGCTATACCCTCAGTCTGCTTTGAGCAGCCACCTGTATTATAACCACTGTAGCTACTAGTATGTGAAGAGAGAACAGGTTATACCTCACTGGGCTGGCTAATTGGACCACATACAGCTACATAACTCATTTATGTGTTGACCAACCATGCAGTAGTAAACTAAGTTAACTTGTAGCAGTTTCATGCAGGCAAAAGGTAGAGCTTTCTACATTGCTGTGCTCTGCATTATCCCAGTAACCCATTACCCCATAACCTGTTTATAGTTTTGAAGATAGGTTACGACTTAAAGCAGGTTGAAAGTAAAGCAGAATGTGCCTTTAGGCACATTCTGCTTTACTTTCAGCCTACTTTATTGATATCATCATGATCTGCTAGGATATAAAAATATTTCTTATGATACACATTCATAACTGTATAAAATGAAACTATTTTCTATGGTGGAGGAATAAATTTAAAAGCATAAAAAGGGGTATATAACTATTTATGGGGTAATGGGTTAAGCTGTCATGTGGCCTGTTTTGTATGGTAAGGTTACTCAAAACAGGGTTTTCTGTACTTTCCTTGTATGGGATATCCAGCTGCAGTCAGTTTGCAGGCCATAAATCATGTCAGAAATTCAGACCCCCTCTGGATGGTTGTATTGTGTGGCAAATCATACGATGTCGGGTTTTCCTAGTCAATGAAAATATAAGTTATAGAATTTAAAAAATCCTCTAAGCGTGTTTTGCCTCTCACACAGTGATCTGGTGTGATTGGCTCCACTTGATGGCGATAGAAATTTATCCAATGCAGGATCTCATATCTTTATACATTTACATATAAATATAACCCTTTACCTCTTTGCTTGGTTTCAGTGTTTTAGACAGATGGTATCATAAAAAGAGCTAAAAGTTAAAAGCAAAGACTTCACTCTTGGAAATTTCTGTTTAACCCATTACTCCATAGCCTGTTTATAGTATTTAAGACGGGTGGTAACTTAAGGCAGGCTTAAAGTAAAGCAGAATGTGCCTTCCTTTCAGCCTGCTTTAGAATATAGAACAGTTTTCTTTTGATACAGGTTCATAACTGTATACTGTTACTGTCATAGTATACACCAGAACTATTTTCCACAGTGTATGAACAAATTAAATTTGTTAAAATGTGTTTCTATGGAGTAATGGGTAAAATAAATCTTCTTTAAGCCAGTATTCCATAAATACATTTTTACTCATCCACTGTCTGAATAGTTCTACTTTATACAGTCATGGGTATTTACCATAAGAACCTTTGTAGCTCTATCTCTTTCCAGATGATAGCTTAAAGCAGGCTGAAAGTAAAGCAGAATGACCCTTCAGGTGCATTATTCTATACTTACAACTTGTTTTAAGTGGTGAGAAACAGGCTATGTGGTTAACCCTGTATCCCATGGCCTGTTTCTAGTTTTGAAGACAGGTGACCACTTAAAGCAGGTTGAAAGTAAAGCAGAATGCGCCTTAAGGCATACTCTGCTTTACTTTCAGCCTGCTTTAAGCTACCATCTTCTAGGATATAGAAAGTTTTTTTATGGTACATGTTCATGACTATAAATTGGAACTATTTTCTTCAGTGGAGGAATAAATTGTAAGTGCTAAAAGGCCCTTCTATGGGGGGAAAGGGTTAAGCTTATTACAATTCAATTCAATTCAAATTTTATTGTGATAAAGGCCTCCGGCCCAAACACATATATACACCAATAGATATACAGTATGAGCATGAAAGTGTCATAATCAGGTAAACAACTAACAGTGAAATATCATAAACAATGTTGGAAAAGTTTCATATGGTTCTTTATCAGGATAGGACAGAAGTTCTCTGAGGAAAAGAAAACTACAGTGCTTCCTCTCTACAACGACACCCAATGGGAGACAACCAATATGTGCATTATGTTCAGAGGAAGTCGTTATGGGGAGGAAATTTGGCTTGCATTTGCAAATAGCTTGAATCCAGATCAGACACCGCTAACGCAGTGTCTGATCTGGTTTCAAGCTATTTGTCACTCTATCTAACTTTGAGAAAATGAGCAGACAACAATTTTAAGCAGACGATATTGCAGCAGTAAAGGTGTTATACATAATTGTCTTGTTTAGGGAATGGCAGCAAGGGTCATTGTTAGGAGGGAGTTGTTGTTGGAAGGGCCGTTGTAGAGAGGGAACACTGTACAATGAATATAGCAAGATGTTTCTTAAAGTATATGTACTACAGACTTAAAACTTCATAGATGTATGAACCTGTGCATGTCAGTACTTTCATCCAATATAATAAACATTGACAGAGTAATTGATCTTGATTTTGTTAGCTCGCCTATTCGGAGAATGGGGGGGCTTATGGAATCACGTCGGCGTCAGTGTCGGCGTCGGCGATGGCGACGGCGTTGGTTTTTCATGGTTAAAGTTTTGGGGTAAGTGTTGTTATGCACTAATACATCATGAAATATTTGCATTAGGAAGCTGATATTTGGATTGGAGGTGCCCTGTGGGTTGAACATTGATGTTGTGTAGTTAAAATTTAAAAAAAAGTTTAAATTTAGTCAAAATTTTACCTTTTGTGGACTTAGGTTTTTCGGCTGATTTCTCATGGTTAAAGTTTTGAGTAAGTGATGTTATGCACTAATACTACTTGAAATATTTGTATTAGGAAGCTGATATTTGGAATGGAGGTGCCCTGTGGGTTGAACATTGATGTTGTGTAGTTAGAATTAAAAAAAAAGTTTAAATTTAGTCAAAATTTTACCTTTTGTGGACTTAGGTTTTTCGGCTGATTTCTCATGGTTAAAGTTTTGAGTAAGTGATGTTATGCACTAATACTACTTGAAATATTTGTATTAGAAAGCTGATATTTGGATTGGAGGTGCCCTGTGGGTTGAACATTGATGTTGCGTAGTTTAAATTTAAAAAAAAGTTAAAATTTAGTCAAAATTTTACCTTTTGTGGACTTAGGTTTTTCGGCTGATTTCTCATGGTTAAAGTTTTGGGGTAAGTGTTGTAATGCTCTAATACTACTTGAAATAATTGTATTAAGAAGCTGATATTGGGAATCAAGGTGCCCTGTGGGTTGAACATTGATGTTACATAGTTAAAATGTTTAAAAAAGTTTAAATTTAGTCAAAATTTCACCTGTTGAGGACTTGCGTTTTTCGGCTGATTTCTCATGGTTAAAGTTTTGGGGTAAGAGTTGTAATGCACTAATACTACATGAAATATTTGTATTAGGAAGCTGATATTTGGAATAGAGGTGCCCTGTGGGTTGAACATTGAAGTTGTGTATTTTTTTTTTTTTTAAAAAGTTTAAATTTAGTCAAAATTACACCTTTTGTGGACTTAGAGTTTTGGGACTGAAATTTCAAAGTTAGTTAAGGAGTAAGTGTTGGAATGCACTTAAACTACATGACATATTTGCATTAGGAAGTTGATATTTTGAATGGAGGTTCCCTGTGGCTTGAATATCAATGTACTGATACACTTTTCTTTTGATAGTTACCTATTAAGAAAGGTTTAATTAGGCGAGCTATGCTGTTCTCCGACAGCTCTTGTTAAAGTTGTGAATTTTATTGCTTCTCTAACATTATTATGTATATAATATAGATCTGTTAATGACTTATGGCAAGTATTTTCCAAATATACTACAAATTCACTGGACAAAGTGATAATTTTGACTGTAAAAATGTCAGTTCAGTTTCAGTTTTATTAGCATCAGGGCTCCAGATAGGGGGTATTTCAAAAATTAAAATCTTTATTTCTGCATTAAACCCTATGAGGTCACTACTCATTAGAATCGTCTCGAAGAGACGATTCTAATAAGTAGTAACACCATAGGATTTGGTGCTGAAATAAGTGAGGAAATGTTGAATTTGTTCAGATTATTCCCTCTTATCTGGAGCCCTGAGCATATCAGCAATATACATTGCCTTTGTCCATTAACAAAGATATAAGGAAATATGGCTTGACTGTCAATATAATAATTATATGTATGCATGAAACAGTTTGGATCTTGATCAGCCATCAAGTTACTAGGTTTCTGGCCAAGTGACCCTAGTTTAGCGAGATAAGGGTTCCATGTAATCTTGTTGCAGATAGTTGTTATAGTGTTAAAGCCAGAGAATACTCATGTAGATAAAGTCATACTACTCCACACAATTGCTTTGTGAACACATGGATCTATTTGCTGTAACTCTTACCACAAAGTGGAAGTTACTGCTTTGCTTGTTAATGACAACTGTAGCAGAGTTTGTAAACAGTGTGATTAGAGGTTGCAAGACATGATGTCTGATCAGTATGACCCTTGTCTGTAGGTTTCTAAAGCTATAGGCTATAGCATTATAGCAATTTAAAAATCACTTGCTGAGAAAAGCTGTCGAAAGACAATACTTTAGGAGGCAAAATGTCAACCTATTGATTTAGAGTAGGCAGATCTTCACTAAAGTGAAACCTCGCTATAACAACCACTAAATTGAAGGCTCATTGCTGCTCTTTTTAAATATTTCAACCTCTACTATTTTAATTCCCTTTCTAGAATATTGTTATACTTATCATTGATGATATAAAAGACAGGTCACAGCTTAAAGCAAGGCGCTTTTTGTTTTACTGTCACCTTGCTTTAAGCTGTCACCTATCGTAAACAACTACAGTAGAACTTCGATGTGTCGAACTTCGAAGAGTCGAGTTTCTCGATGTGTCGATCTTTTTTTAAAGTCCCAACTTTTCTCCCTATATAACCTTATTTAAAATCTACGTTTGACTCGAGTTTTTATAAGTCGAGTTTTTCGCTATATCGACTTTTTTTCTCGGTCCGTACGTACTGTTTCACTCAAAATTCACTACACATGTGTCGATGTTCGACTGTACGATGGACCGGAATTTTGCGTGTCGAGTTTTTCACACCCCCGTGACCATCTTTACTCGATTGATTGTCGTGAATGAAAATTACCTGACTGCCCAATTATCCAGGACAAACAGGCCAACACCTTCTCATGGTGTCAACGGCCCTGTGTATTCCTTGATTCATCTACTCTTTTCCATATCTTATTCCTCACGGACGTTATCGTAGCGCCCTTATTCAGTTTCGTGTAAAGTCAAATATAAACCGCATATTCGTAGATCGGTCGATGTTTTTTATGCCGGAAGAGAAATGTGTGTGTAAAAGACAAAGAACAACTCACGCGGAACCCATCCCGAAATGTGTAGCATCAATAGTTATGCAATTATCCCTCTAAAGAGATATTGTTACTATTTTAAGAAAAGGGTTTCCCCTGAATTTGGTTCCAGCGTTTCGAGAGAATGTATATGCTGGACTGGGTAAAAGAACCGGTGCGCAGATAAAAAGCGACTTCCGTTCATACTGTTGTGTTGTTATTTTCTGAAAATCGAGTTACGGCAAACGTATTTTCGCCTGACGATTCGTTTCAAGTTGAAGTTTTTGTAAAATGAGTATATATGCAACCAGTTTGGATGCGATACGAGCGTTACATAATTGCATTTTAATGTTTTTAATTTGAAATCATCGATATCAACAAGTAACAAACGGACATGTCGGCTATATGGAGATCGAGTATTTTTGAAAAAAAAATCGAGGGAGCATAAGGTAAAACATGAGTCGAGGCTTCGATGTGTCGAGTTTTTTCTGATGGTCCCTTCAAACTCGACACATCGAAGTTCTACTGTACTATGTAATAATTAACCCAAATAAATGGTTGTAATAGAGATGTTTTACTGTATTATACAAATTTACTGACTCTGCCATTGTCTAAAGACAAGCACCACAAAAACTCACTGGCTCTAATGTACCTTCTCCTTTTCAGGTAAAGCATTTGATATAACTTACATTCGTCTACGATTCCATTCACCAAGGCCAGAGAGTTTTGCTATTTACAAACGAACCTCAGAGGACTCGGAATGGGAGGCGTACCAGTATTACAGTGCCTCGTGTTACAGTACATATGGATTAGAGTTTCAGCAAGATATCACTTTCAATGAACAGGACCTAGCTACATGTACAGATGAATACAGTGATATCTCTCCACTCACGGGAGGAAACGTTCCATTCTCAACTTTAGAAGGAAGACCTGGTAGAGAAAACTTTGAGAACAGCCAAGTTTTACAGGTAAGCTCATGTTTTCAGAAAAGAGGGAGTAAACTGATCAAATCCAACATTTTCACACTCATTTCAGCACCAAATCCTATGGTGGTACTACTCATTAGAATCGTCTTGAAGAGACGATTCTATTGAGTAGTCACTAGTGACACCATATGGTTTAATCCAGAAATAAAGATTTTAGTTTTTTAAATACTCCCCTTATCTGGAGCTCTGTTAGAAATACAAAATGTTATCTGATGAGAAAATAACTCCCTTTTCCAGTAGTAAACTTCTGGACATTGAACTTTGATAGAAAAATGTGAACTCATTGTTGCTAAATACTAGATGCGAAAATCCTGAAATTTGTCTCTTGTCCTGCATATAAGACAAAAAGAGTCACTTGTTTTGTACAATAGACACAGAGGGGGAAAAACATACAGGTCAGGGATGGACAAATCTCAAAGTTGATTCACTGTTATATATAATAAATTGTGAAATAAGGTAAATAGTATTTATTATGACAACAAGCTATGTCTTGTTTCATTAGTTAATAATTATGCTGACTGTGATGAAAATCTGGGGCAAGTGCAACAAAATGAGCCGCTTTCCTTGGGCTAGTAGCCCCGTAAAAATAATATTTATCCAGCCTGCCGGCAGGTCATAATGAACTACTGCTGACTGTTGGTGCAAGGGTTGTTAATTAAGATAGATGCCTGGGACATCAAATCTCTCAAAAGCTTTAAACAACAACAGTCATTTGACTGCATCTATCAGGAAAAGGTTGAAAAAAGGAATAAGTAAAGTGGGTGTTAAGTTTTTTGTGGGAGAAAGGTAAACCCATAAATACGTCTTTTAGCACATTTAATTAATCCCTTCACTGAAGAAAATACAGCGCTTCCTCTCTACAACGACATTCAATGGGAGACAAAAATTGTGTGCGTTGTTCAGAGGGAGTCGTTGAAGGGAGGGAAATTGGCTTACATTTGCAAACAGCTTAAATCCAGATCAGACGCCGCGTAATCTGGATTCAAGCTGTTTGTCACTCGTAACTGATTTTTTTCAGTCCAAATGACTATTATGTGACTTTGAGAAAAACAGCAGACGACAATTTTAAGCAGACGACATTTCAGTCGTGAAAAGGTAGGACATAGATGTCCTGTTTAGGGAACTGCGGCAAGGGTGGTTGTAGAGATTCCGGGTCGTTTCGCGCCCAAGCCGTTTCCTCCCTGGTCGTTTCCACCCTGGTCGTTTCGCTCCCAAATGAGACCCGAGTCGTTTCGCCCCCTAAGGGCTAGTCGTTTCGCTCCCAATTTTATAAACTTACTTAATATATGTATGTTATCCCATAAACTTAAGTTTTAAGTTTCCTAAAGAATAGCTACAAACAATTTAATAATAATTACATTGTTGTTGTTTGATTGTATTAACTGTTTAAACATAACATGATTGCCATAGTAACACATAATTATCTTAACACTTGAATGTGTTAATATGACGACAATTTGTTATCTTTCATTCACGTAAGTGTCAAATAATTTGCGAACTTGCGAGGGCATAAAGAATGTCCACGGTACCATCAAACAGGTGTTAATTTGCTTTGTTTATTGCACCTTGTGTGTTGCGTTTTTCACGAACTTTGATGTTTAATGAGGGATTATAATTAAGAAAAACTAAACCCGTCATTTAAAATTGAAACAACCGATTTGAACAGAAATCGATTTTGATAGGTTTTAAGGTAATTACAGGTTGTGATTAAATATTATTGAAAGATGATTCGATGAAAATTAGAGTAAATCGAGTTTTTTTTCCAGATAATTATATTGTATATGCAATTTTATTGGAAGACGGAAAAAAAAGATACTAATAAAAGGTGGTTTTCGAGATGTTCTCATTATATCGCTCTTAATTGTGATTATAATCGTAAGTTAAAGGTGTTGTTTGTGTCTCATGATTATTATTATTATTCTCAAACATATTATTATTATTATTATTATACCAGATTTATATAGCGCTCTTTTCACACAGGGGTTGTGCGTTCAAAAGCGCTTCACATGAAGTTACACAAATGTACCTACAAACAAGAAAAGACAAAATAACTACAATATGATCTAAAATAAACATGAATAAACATATAAAAGACAGCCCCCAAAAAGGCGTTCACATTACTCCCATCAATCAGCAATGAAGCAACCGGCTTCTGATTGTCGACCGATAGAAACAATAGTAGAGCGCCCAAATGCAGGCCGCCAGGAAAAGACAAATAACTACAATTAGATATAAAATAAACATAATAAACGTACAACGTAACATATCAAAGTTCTCAAACATTTGGGGTTAAAAGCATAATATATAAAGTGCAATAATGACAAAATAACACTGAAAAACACGCTTTGAAGTTTTAAATCTACAACTTTACACAATAAAACATGTATCTTATCATAGGGTGGGTAGGGGGGGGGGGGGGGGGGGGGGGGGGGGGGCTCATTTCCGCACGCGCAAAACAGGCGGGGGGCTCGTGCAATTCAGGTTAGTTCTTTTATTATTTATTATTATAAAAAACAACATGTTACCACATTCACTGCCATGATAGTGTATTAACCATTTCACCAATTTATCCCGAATATATTGGTTAATTGCAAAAAGCTTGGATACTGATCAGTTTCAGAATATAATCCGGCGTATGATTAGGACCAAAACTTTTTGACATTTTTTTAATTTAGTCTATTTATATATAAAATAACATTGAAATACAGACGATCCACTTTTTGACAGGTTGATGGCATGCCCGAGAATGGATTATAGAAATTGTAAATTTTTATATCATGCATTGACAAATTTTCAATGTCTTGAATTTGTTAGTTTGGTCATCTGAAATATAGATATATTTCATATATTTCGATTTCACTGTAGCCATGTTGCCTAAGATTTAAGAATGAGAATTAAACTATTTTTAAAAATGTTGAATATGTAATATTGCCATGCACGTAAATTACGTGCATTATTACCATGGTTGTAACTATTATATTATTAACCTGCAGATTTAATCTTTATGTATTAACTTTCACTGATTATCTCGAATACAAGTAGTTATTTATAATAAGCTGAACCCTAACCAGATGCCGAGTAACTCGGCGTATGATCAGGATAAAAACTATTTGATATCCCACCATGTATTTAAAATTTTCATTTAACCGTATGTTTAAAATCTTAGGAACAAGTGCAGAACGAGGGCAGACGATAAATATCTTTTAGAGTTGACTATAGTTATTTTCTCTAAGATTTAAGAATAAGAATTAAAGGGTATTTAATAAATAAGGAATGTAATATTGCCGTGCACGTTAAACACGTGCATTACTACCATGGCAGAAAATATCTAAAAAATCTGCAGATTTGATTTTTATGTATTAACTTTCACTGATTATCTCGAATACAAGTGGTTATTTATAAAAAGTTGAACCCTAACCAGATGTGGAGTAACTCGGCGTATGATCAGGATTAAAACTATTTGATATTCCACCAGTCATTTAATATTCGAACCACGTGTCTTTGGATTCCCCTTTTTACGATATATACATGTATATAGAACTACTTGGAGAAAGGCCGCGGCGGCTGATTTTTCATTACGTCTTTTTCTGATATTTCTATCCAGCATTGAGTTCTTTCTTCACTTCTATACATATATATATATATATTCTGTTGTTCGTCATATTTTCTTATGTGTCTTATGTGTTAACCCTTTGCCTGTAGGTTGCGACTTTCTTTATGGTGGCAAACAGTTAATATCCAGATCATACGCCGCGTCAAGCGGCGCCGATGATCTGGATGCAAACAGTTTAACACTCGTCTGTTTGTTTCTTTACCTAAAAATGTAGAGTGCCAAAAAAAATGCTACCTTTTTATATGTGTTTCTCGTTAATGTGAGACATACATACATACAGTAGCATGATCAATATCCCGTCTTGCAGTACTTGCTAACATCAAATTTCTATCTAAACACCCTCCGATGAAAATAACCAATAAATATACGTTAATTTTTAACAGAGATATACTGTAGTTACATATTTGATATTAGGTGCGAAACGACCAGGGTGGAAACGGCTTGGGCGCGAAACATCCAAGGTGCGAAATTGTTTGGGCGCGAAACGTCTTGTCACCGTTGTAGAGAGGGTGTCGTTGTTTGGAGTGCCGTTGTAGAGAGGGTGTCGTTGTTTGGAGTGCCGTTGTAGAGAGGGTGTCGGTGTTTGGAGGGTCGTTGTAGAGAGGGTGTGGATGTTTGGAGTGCCGTTGTAGAGAGGGTGTCGTTGTTTGGAGGGTCGTTGTAGAGAGGGTGTCGTTGTTTGGAGTGCCGTTGTAGAGAGGGTGTCGTTGTTTGGAGGGTCGTTGTAGAGAGGGTGTCGTTGTTTGGAGTGCCGTTGTAGAGAGGGTGTCGTTGTTTGGAGGGTCGTTGTAGAGAGGGTGTCGTTGTTTGGAGTGCCGTTGTAGAGAGGGTGTCGTTGTTTGGAGGGCTGATGTAGAGAGGGTGTCGTTGTTTGGAGGGTCGTTGTAGAGAGTGTGTCGTTGTTTGGAGTGCCGTTGTAGAGAGGGTGTCGTTGTTTGGAGTGCCGTTGTAGAGAGGGTGTTGTTGTTTGGAGTGCCGTTGTAGAGAGGGTGTCGTTGTTTGGAGGGCCGTTGTAGAGAGGGATCACTGTAGTTCCAATTTATACAGTCATGAATATGTATCAGAAGAAATGTTTTCTACATTCTAGCAGATGATAGCTTAAAGCAGGTTGAAAGCAAAGCAGAATGGGCCTTAAGGTGTATTCTGCTTTACTTTCAACCTGCTTTAAGTGGTCACCTGGGTTAAAAACTATAAATAGGCTCTGGGGTAAAGGATGAAGATAGTTTGGAGTAGCGAGTTAGGCTGTGCTGGCTACACGTACTACATTCACCATGTGTTTGCATCTTGATGCAGCACTCTAACTGACTGGGTATACCTCACATCTGCACAGTTCTACCCTTACTCTTAGCCTGGCATTTCAGCTATGTCAGAGCTTTACAACATCATGGGCATCAAACAACAACAACAAAATACTGATACAGAACAATCCTAACATATATTGATTTTGAACTCGATTTCTTCCATAATTCATGAAACTTTCCTTAAGTAATGAACTATAATAAATAACAAAGTCCCTGGAAGCTGGTTTTGTCTATGGTGAAAAGGGGAAATGTTTATGTAGCTTGTACAGGAACACACACTCTTCTGATTGCCTGTAGACATAGTTGGAACAGTCTTATCATGTCTATGTAGGCTGTTTCTTAGAAGTATCTGTTTCCATGTAAATTATCCAGTAGGGGCATCAGGATTGGTGAGGAAATTCAAGCTTGTTTGTAATCTAAGGGCATTTATTCCTATGAACATGATGCAGCAGATATTGTTTTGTCAGTGCTAAGAGTTATTACAGTCAAGCCTAGTTAAACTGCCACTCAAAGTCATTAAAAGAAGTAGGCTCTTTAAACAGGGTGCTGTGTGCAGCTTATTGCAGGACAGAAGTCTTATACATTGGAATTTTCTGCTTGATTTTTGTCCTGTATTAAACATTCACCCGTCTTCATAGAGCTCTATTGTTTCTGTAGAGACTGATGGTTGAAGATGAGTTTGAGTGTATGGTGTGTAGGCACGCCTAGTTTATCAGGCAAGGTGCCAGGCATAACAGAGAGATGCTGTATCAGAGGCAATCTGCATATGATAGCTATCCTCCAAATACTTCTCATCATTAACATGGTCACATTTCACATTACAGTTCCAACCCATTACCCCATAACCTCTTTCTTAGTATAGTTTTGACGACAGGTGACCGCTTAAATCAGGTTAAAAGTAAAGCAGAATGCGCCTCAAGGCGCATTCTGCTTTACTTTCAGCCTGTTTTAAGATACAATCTGCTAGGATATCGAATCTATTTCTTAAGGTGCATTTTCATGACTGTATAAAATTTATAAATTCAAACTTTTTTCTTCAGTTGAGGAATAAATTCATAGTCTATCAGTGCTCTAAAAGGCTATAGAGAAAAAGGTAAAGTTTGCAATATGCCAGTGAAAAGTTACAATAGTTTAAAAACAATATCTGCTGTCAGGCAATCTGCTGAACAAAACTAGCATTTAACATTTAATGACAAGGAGTAACTTAACAGTTGATAAGGAGGGTGGGTAATGTTTTTAGCTAACCTGAGCCAAAGGCTCAAGGTGAGCTATTGGGATGGCCCTGTGTCCGGCGTTGTGCGTCGTCCGTCGTGCGTCATCGTTAACAATTGCTTCAAATGACATCTCCTCCTATACCGCTTGACAGAATTCAACCAAACTTTACAGGAATGTTCCTTGGGCCAAGCTCTTTCAAATTTGTTCAAAGAATTAAAAACAATGCAGAACTCTGGTTGCCATGGCAACCAAAGTGAAAAAATAAGGAAATCTTAAAAAATCTTCTTGTCAAAAACTGCAAGGGCCAGAGCTTAGATATTTGGCACATAGCATCATCTACAGGTCCTCTATCAATTTTGTTCAAATTATGCCCCTGGGGTCAAAATTGGCCCCGCCCGGGGGGTCACAGTTTTACATAGAGTTATATAGTGAAATTTTCAAACGTCTTCTTCTCTGAAACCAATGTGGCCAGAGCTTTGATATTTGGCATGGTGACACTTCTAAATGTCCTTTACCAAAATTGTTCAAATGGTTTTTTTCGGTCACAGGAGCTAAAAATAGATTTTTTCAATGTAAACTTAAAAAATCTTCTCGTCTGAAACTACAAGGGCCAGAGCTTAGATATTTGGCACATAGAATTGCCTACAGGTCCTTTATCAAGTTGTTCAAATTTTGCCCCTAGGGTCAAAATTGGCCCCGCCCGGGGGGTCACAGTTTTACATAAAGTTATATAGTGAAATTTTCAAACGTCTTCTTCTCTGAAACCAATTTGGCCAGAGCTTTGATATTTGGCATGGTGACACTTCTAAATGTCCTTTACCCAAATTGTTCAAATGGGGTCAAAATTGGCCCCTCCCCGGGGGTCACAGTTTTACATAGAGTTATATAGAGAAAATTTCAAAGCTCTTCTTCTCTGACTCTAATATGGCCAGAGCTTTTATATTCTGTATGGTGACACTTTTTAATATACTTTACATATTTTGTTCAAATTGTTCCGGTCTGTTGCATATCTAGGTCAGTCCTGGACAAAAATCAATATCAGATTCTCCATTTTTTCAGCTATTCTCAGGTGAGCGAATTATGCCCCATGGGGCTCTTGTTCTTTATAAGCTTAGTGACAAAAGCTTACAAATCTTGGTTTTCTGAATTCACTTGCCCAATTTCAATATCACCATTACAGTAGCCATTGAATACCAGGGTAGCAATTCAGGGCATCACGTTCCTCTTGTTTCAGTTCATTTGATTCTTGACACATGAGTCTTAATGAAAACACGATGATCTATACCGATTATAAATTCCTTTATGAAGCTATCGTGAATCGTGTACCTTACTACCTGAATGTCTGGTGCCTGTCAGCTCAAGTGGATTACACAGATTACAGAAGATCTTAATGATAAGGGGCATTTAAATTGTCAAAACATTGATTGCCGTTGAAGGGGAATTGACATGTTTGTTGCAGGGTAATTAGATGTGTAAAACGCTAGTCAAACTAGATCACTTGGGCTAAAGTTGGTATTAGCGAATTGATCAAACCTAGGACCGAATTTGTCCCTTCCTTGTCCCAACAAATCCACCCAGGTTGTCCAATTGTGGTTTGAAACAGGAGTTTTATAGTTGTCTAGAGCTTTAATTCTTTACCCCATAGACTGTTTCTAGTTTTAAAGACAGGTGATCACTTAAAGCAGAAATATCACTTAAAGCAGAAATATTTTCTATATTCTTGTAGATTTCAGCCAAAGCAGGCTGGAAGTAAAGCAGAATGAGCCTTAAGGTGCATTCTGCTTAGAAAATATTTCTTATGATACACATTCATGACTGTATAAAGTTGAACTATTTTCTTCAGGGTATGAATAAGTTAAAAAAATAATTTAAAATGCATAAAATATGCATATCTATGGAGTAAATGGTTAATGATAATGTTACCTGTATTGATAGAAAGGACAAAGAAATACAAATATTGACATAATTCAACCTACTTGATTAGATCTACCAGCAATATGTTACTTTGAAATTTTGTAAGTTTCTTTCTTATTGATACATAATTTCATTTAAATCAAGTTTATTATTAAGCAGCTGTATTTCCAGTCAGAAAATCTCCATCAATGTCTTCAGAGTCAAACACATATATCAGGACGAGTTATTTTTCACAGCGAGACAATTGTTGTTTTATATATAAGGGGCCCGAGGGCTATTGGATTATTTTTGTGATGCATAAAGTGACCACTTAATTAAACCAATACAATGTATATACAGTAGCAGCTAATCCTAACTGATTGTTAATGTTGAATCTTTTACCAGCAAAATTGGTGAAGAAAAGCGTGAGTTAATTTAAAGTATGTAAAATATTACAAACATTTTTCATAAATGACTATTATCAAACGGTTAAATGTTCTCTGTGCTTCCTCATTGAGAAACACTGGGTTGTCAACCCATTACTCCAAAGATTTACATTTTAACAAATGTAATTTTTTTCCTCCACTGAAGAAAATATTTATAATTTATACAGTAACAAACATTTATCGTAAATATTTGTATATGCTTGCAGATGGTAGCTAACAGCAGACTTAAAGTAAAGCAAAAATGCCTTAAAGTTAAAACACATTCTTCTTTACTTTCATCCTGCTTTTACTGGTCACCTATCTTCAAATTGAATACTAGAAACGCTCTACCAGGAACATAGGGTTAATAATGTTTAGCATTATATCATATACACTACAATGTAGCATTTGAAGTAGATCTACTGTGAGTATTTCAATGTCAGCAATAAATCCTGCAGGAATTCCTTCTCAACACCTGTGTAGCAAGCCAGAATACACCACTGCACTCAATCCCACCCAAAACTTACATTTATTTGTATAATCAATAGTGTTTACCCTTTCACCCATATGAAGTAGGTTAGAACACTCTTAACTATTCCATCAAATAAGTGTCTTTGGATGCTTCAACTAATTGACAATGGTAGCGACAACAGTTAAAGACAGAGGACTGCTTGAAGGAGCTTTCTGCTTTGATTTTATTCAACTGGCCCAGTTAGCTGAATACATGCTATTGCAGAAGTCATGAAGAAAACAATAATAGCTGCATTGAGTAGCCACTCCGTACAGAGTCTCTGTAGAAATGTGCCCACTTGCATTCCATCTCTCAACATGTCCATTCTTCTAAAAACGTTCCATAGGATGTCTCTGCTATATGTCCCAATAAAGGCCCTCAAAATCAAATGAAAGAGTGCTGATTGTGTTAGGTATATGTGGTATCCATCGTAAAAGTGTAGTAAGAACTCATACTTCTTTACTAAATAACTGCTGACCACCAGGTTTATTGAAGTCATGAATTAACACCTAAAAGTGACTGCTGACCACCAGGTTTATTGAGGTCATGTATTAACACCTGAAAGTGACTGCTGACCACTAGGTTTATTGAAGTCATGTATTAACACATGACAGTGACTACTGACCACCAGGTTTATTGAAGTCATGTATAAACACCTGAAAGTCACTGCTGACCACTAGGTTTATTGAAGTTGTGTATTTACACCAGAAAGTGACTGTTGACCACCAGGTTTATTGAGGTCATGAATTAACACCTGAAAGTCACTGCTGACCACTAGGTTTATTGAGGTCATGTGTTAACACCTGAAAGTGACTGCTGACCACTAGGTTTATTGAAGTCATGTATTTACACCAGAAAGTGACTGTTGACCACCAGGTTTATTGAAATCATGTATAAACACCTGAAAGTCACTGCTGACCACCAGGTTTATTGAGGTCATGAGTTAACACCTGAAAGTCACTGCTGACCACCAGGTTTATTGAGGTCATGAGTTAACACCTGAAAGTGACTGCTGACCACTAGGCTTATTGAAGTCATGTATTAACACCAGAAAGTGACTGTTGACCACCAGGTTTATTGAGGTCATGAATTAACACCTGAAAGTGACTGCTGACCACCAGGTTTATTGAGGTCATGTTTTAACACCTGAAAGTGACTGCTGATCACCAGGTTTATTGAAGTCATGAATTACCACCTGAAAGTGACTGCTGACCACTAGGTGTATTGAGGCCATGTGTTAACACCTGAAAGTCACTGTTGACCACCAGGTTTATTGAGGTCATGTAATAACACATGAAAGTGACTGCTGATCACCAGGTTTATTGAAGTCATGAATTAACACCTGAAAGTGACTGTTGACCACTAGGTGTATTGAGGTCATGTGTTAACACCTGAAAGTGACTGCTGACCACCAGGTTTATTGAAGTCATGTATAAACACCAGAAAGTGACTGCTGACCACCAGGTTTATTGAGATCATGTATTAACACCTGAAAGTGACTGCTGATCACCAGGTTTATTGAAGTCATGAATTACAACCTGAAAGTGACTGCTGACCACTAGGTGTATTGAGGCCATGTGTTAACACCTGAAAGTCACTGTTGATCACCAGGTTTATTGAGGTCATGTAATAACACATGAAAGTGACTGCTGATCACCAGGTTTATTGAAGTCATGAATTAACACCTGAAAGTGACTGTTGACCACTAGGTGTATTGAGGTCATGTGTTAACACCTGAAAGTGACTGCTGACCACCAGGTTTATTGAAGTCATGTATAAACACCAGAAAGTGACTGCTGACCACTAGGTGTATTGAGGTCATGTATTAACACCTGAAAGTGACTGCTGACCACCAGGTTTATTGAAGTCATGTATTAACACCTGAAAGTGACTGCTGACCACCAGGTTTATTGAAGTCATGTATTAACACCTGAAAGTGACTGCTGACCACCAGGTTTATTGAAGTCATGTATTTACACCAGAAAGTGACTGCTGACCACTAGGTTTATTGAAGTCATGTTTTAACACCTGAAAGTGACTGCTGACCACTAGGTTTATTGAAGTCATGTTTTAACAACTGAAAGTGAGTGCTGACCACTAGGTTTATTGAGGTCATGTATTAACACCTGAAAGTGACTGCTGACCACTAGGTTTATTGAAGTCATGTTTTAACAACTGAAAGTGACTGCTGACCACTAGGTTTATTGAGGTCATGTATTAACACCTGAAAGTGACTGCTGACCACTAGGTTTATTGAAGTCATTTATTAACACCTGTATGTGACTGCTGACCACCAGGTTTATTGAAGTCATGTTTTAACAACTGAAAGTGACTGCTGACCACTAGGTTTATTGAGGTCATGTATTAACACCTGAAAGTGACTGCTGACCACCAGGTTTATTGAAGTCATTTATTAACACCTGAAAGTGACTGCTGATCACCAGGTTTATTGAAGTCATTTATTAACACCTGAAAGTGACTGCTGACCACTAGGTTTATTGAAGTCATGTTTTAACACCTGATATCAGGTGACAGGTTTTCTAGACCAATGTAAGTATTTCTGATCTGGATCAGACAAAAAGCAGATTAAATTTGACGAATTTGATATAATATGCAAGATGGTGAAGAAAGAACCATTCAGTAAAAAAGTTCGAGGAAGTTTTTACTATATGACTTGTTATGTAGCATATTTCTACATGGCTTTTATACTGCATTAAGCTGACACCATTCCTTTACACTTCTAAGTCATTTTCTTTTAAATGTAAATATAATAATTAATAAAATATAAATAATTTCCTTAATGAATTCTGAATATTTTAAATAACACTATTTCACCTTTCATGTATAGTAGCTGATGTTCATATTAAGGACAGTTTCAAAAACTGCAGACTCCGGTCAGAGGGCTTCTTTCTGAACTCTTTCATCAGGGTCTACACTGTTCTTAATAGCCCATTTCTAGTTTTGGAGACACATGACCGTTTAAAGCAGGTTGAAAGTACAGCAGAATGCGCCTTGATACGCAGTCTGCTTTAGTTTTAGCCTGCTTTAAGCTACCATCTTCTAGGATATAGGAACTATTTTGTATGGACTATGTAAGTTAGAATTGAGCTTATTCAGTGGGTGAATACATTTAATGTGTTCCAATTGGGTAAAGAGTGAAAGAATGTATATTCTTGATTCAGTAAGGGTAAATTCAAAGTTGACAATATGAATGTATCTTAACCCATTTCCCCATAGCCTTTTTCTAGTAGTGAAGATAGGTGACCTACTTCAAGCAGGTTAAAAGTAAAGCAGAATGTGCCTTACTTTCAACCTGCTTTAAGCTACCATCTGCTAGATATATCAAATATTTCTGATGATATATCTATTACTGTATAAATTGAAACTATTTTATTCAGTGAAGGAATAAATTAAGAGGCGTACAAAGGCGAATTTATGGGGGAAAGGGTTAAATTGCGGATATTTAATTTGAGAACTTAACAGAAGAGTATCCAACTTACCCTTACTGTTTTATATAGGTCACATTCCAGCTGACACAAATAGGTCACTGACCTGCAGGCCTTTACTATTTTATTCAGATGGGTAGTCAGTCAGGTAGGAGATATGGGTGCTGAGATCTTAGCCCTTTCCCCAATAGAAGCGTCTTTTAGCGCATTTAGCTTATTCCTCCACTGAAGAAAATTGTTCCAATTTATACAGTCATAAATATTTGTTATAAGAAATATTTTTTATTTTCTAGAAGATGGCAGCTTAAAGCAGGCTGAAAGTAAAGCAGAATGCCCCTGAAGGCGCATTCTGCTTTAATTTCAACCTGCTTTAAGTGGTCACCTATCTTCAATACAATAAAAAGTTTATGAGGTAAAGGGTTAAACCATTAATCCATAAATAGTAAATTATGCCTTTTTATATCATCAATTTATCCATCCACTGAAAAAATGTGTTTTATAGTAATGGATATGTACCAAAAGAAATATTTTCTTTATAAAGGTGCATTCTGCTTTACTTTCAACCTGCTTTAAGTGGTCACCTGTCCTCAGAACTAGAAACAGGCTATGGGTTAGGCTATGGGTTAACATGTAAATCATGGGTCAAGGGACCCTGCAAGAATGATTGGCAGTGTTCTGTATATCTATTAGTCATAGAAATTTAAATGTGAATGGCAAAAATAGTCATGTCTACAATTATACCCCCACAAAGTTGGTTTTGGTGAGAGGGATTTAGGAGTCAGCTTGGCAGTCTGTTAGTTGATCAGTCTGTTGACTTAGTGAACCGACAGGTTTCTTAGCAACTGTTGATTGATATAGGATGAAACTTGGTATGATACATGTACTCAGAGTTCCAGATAAGGGGAGTATTTCAAAAATTAAAATCTTTAATTCTGCTTTAAACCCTATGGTGTCATACTCATTAGAATTGTCTGTTCGAGACAATTCTAATGAGTAGTTGCACCATAGGATTTGGTGCTGAAATAAATGAAAAAATGTTGGATTTTGTTCAGTTTACTCCCTCATATCTGGCACACTGGATTATATGATAGTGTGTTAGTAGAAAACTTGGGAAAGATATGTAGGTTTATGTGACAAATGAAGACTATATCTTTTCCTTCAACTTATAGGAATGGGTAACAGCTACAGATATACGTATTTCCCTGACAAGAATGAACACATTTGGAGATGAAATATTGGGAGACAAAAATGTATTAAAGTCCTACTTCTATGCTATTGACGATTTAGCTGTTGGAGCAAGGTAAGTTGTCACTATTAGCCTATTTATGCCTAGTGTCTATTAAATGGTGCATCGACAAACAGTGTAGACCCTGTTGAGGCCCCTCATTACGCAACAGTTCATCAGGGTCTACACTGTTTGCTATTTCATATGAAATGTTCTGATGTATGGAAAAAAATGCATTATTCTTAGATCACCCTTGTTTATCTATAATGAAATCTTCCAACAAGCACATAGGTAGAGTTCATTGCAATAACCAGGCATAACTGGGTTTACTCTTTAAACCCTAGTCACGCATATATGCATCATTGGCAAATAGTGTACCTATGAGGAGTACACTTGTCCTATGCAAACAGTTTAGGGTCCACACTGTTTGTCATTTTGACATATGTTGTAAAAATCAACCCAGTAAAAATGGACTGGACTTGATTGAAAACTAGAACTGTCCATTTGAGGTTTCAGGGAGGTAAAAGGATTAATTACATATTACACTTTCTAGCACATACATGTAAGAGGGCAAATCTGAACTTATATGTCTAGTTTGTAGTTACTAGTATTGTCTAATGGTCTTCTACCAGGTTTGTACAAATCATGACTCATGGTAAATTTGCCAGGGTGAACTGTACTGTGGGCGTGGCCTTTAAATGCTGTAGCAGCAAGTACAACTTTGGCTTTTGCAGTTAAAAACACCTTTGTTCTATTTTACACGTGTTTCGTATACAGTTTCTGTACTGCACATAGTAAACCAACATCCTCAGTTGGGATCCATACGTCATTGAGTGTTTCGCCCCCTTATACCCAAGACACTCTAGTATGGCGGGGCTACAGTGGTGATCAGCCACTGCATGTTGGTATTAGCTCCAGCTCTTACTGTCTCTACGGAGCCATAGCCAGCTCGATGCCTTCTCTGCAGCACCATTCACAGATTTGATGGTTTTCTTTCTGTCTCTGCCTTTAACACCTAGTGCTGTCAGCATTTTCCACAGTGATTGTGCTGGGAAAACTATGGTTCCTACCTCGACTGGGTAAAGCCAGGCGCTCCATCCCTTCTTTCTGCAATCTTCCATAAGTTGCGCATACTTGGCAGCCTTCCTTTAATCGCATCTTTCCTCCCATGGAACTGTAAGCTCTATGGCAACCAGCTTCTTTTCTTTCTTTGCCCAAAGTACCATGTCTGGTCTGAGATTGGTGTGGATTATTTCAGGGAATGTTAGCCTCCTCTCTAGATCCACTTTCATCTTCCATGTCTCAGCAGTATGCAAGATGCCTTGGGCTTGTTTGCCAGTTATTGCTGTCTGTCCTTCTCTGACAAATGGGATGGAAATCTGCTTCTTCTTGACAGTGCGCTTCTTACATCTTTCATTTTCCAAAGCCTCCGCCAATTGTCGTAAGACTCTGTCATGGCGTCATCTGTAACGACCTTGGCCTAAAGCCACTTGACACGAGGATAGTATGTGTTCTAGTGTTCCCCTTTTGCCACAAAGTTGACAGGAGGGTTCCTCTGACAATTTCCAGCGTTGCAGATTGGTGTGGGTAGAACATCATACACACTTCTAAGTAGGAAACTTATTCTGACAGGTTCTAAATGCCACATATCTGACCATGCATGTAAGCTTTCGCTCCGGTACTTTCCATTTGGTTGATGAGGCCCCTTGGCATCCAAGTTGTACCAAGCTGGCCGCTCTTCTCTCTTCTTCATTCTTACGTATTTCTGCTTGTACCATGGTTCTCCGAGTATGCCCATCAGCTGCAGACCATGACTGTCTGCTATGCATTCCAAGTCCCTGCCTTCCTGTTGCGGTTGTGCCAACAATATCATCGTGCCTCAGCCTAGATTGTGCTGCTTCTACTGCCTGGCTTACAGACCACTTTCTGCCAGTACGGAGTTCCACCCCAGCACCACTAATACAATCATCAGGAGAATCTCGTAGTGTCATCAGTAGCCGAGCCTTAGCCACTTTGAATTCTTCGACTAGTGATGAAATTGGCAGTTGGAGTTTCCCCGACGATGTGTAGAGCCCTATCCCAGTAAAGCTTGGTGGCACCCCTAACAATCTACGTAGGTGCTTGTTGATAGTTCGCTCTAGTGTTTCAGCAGCTGTAGTTGGGACCTCATACAACATCAGAGGCCATATAAGCCTGGGCAGGAGTCCATTCTGGTACATCCAGACTTTAAACTTTCCTGGTAGGCCCGTCTTGTCAATCCTTTTCAGCCCTTCATCAATCTGGTTTCTGAGCTTGTTGATGGACTTTTCATCACCTAATAAAGAGGAGGTGAAATTAAAGGGATTGGAGATGAAGGCTCCTCTCTTTCTTTCCTTTTCTTTCTGTTTCCTCTTTACTCTCTCTGCTGCCTGGCGATCCAATAGCTTCTTTCGCACTATTTCACGGAGACTATGGAGAGCTTGCTTTTCTTCTTGCTCTGTTGCCTTTCTGAATTGTCTCCTAAGGGACCTCAACTCAGCTCTTAGTTTCTTGACCTCCATCTCATGCTTATTTGGTTTGTGTGGTAGCTTTAGCCTTTGTTCCACAATTCCAAATCTTTCCTTCCCTACAGCATAAATGATTTCTGACAATGTCCTAATCTTCCTGTCAACACTGCCTTGAAGTGCCACACTCAAAATTGTGTTGACATCGTCGTCAAGTTGTGACCAAACCCTCTTGTCATTCTGTCTTGGCCACTTGATCTTTTCCTTTCTTTTGTTCGTGGGTGTTTGCTGCAGATTTTCACTGGACTTGGAGCTTCCTTCTTGTGTCTGAGTTGGGTTTTCCTCTCTGCTAGAGTCCAGGTTCAAAAGTTCCAGCAGGTCTGGACTAATGTCTTCCTGGTCCTCACCAGCCACCTGGATATCACTAGCACTGTGGTTGTCTACCTGGCTAGTATCCTCCACCGTCTCACCTGACACTTAGTCAGTGCGTTGTGACTGTTGATGACCCCGATTACACTTTGCCCTGGCCTGATGTATTCTCAGTCCCCTGAAGTTCTTGCATAGTTTTCCACAATGACATCTAGATTCTGCTATGTCCCCATCCAGTGTCCGTTGAACGAGTCCTGTCGATTCCATTTGGTCCGTCCTATTGAGCCTTTCATCCTCCCCCCCTCTCGGAAGGCTCTGGGGGTGTTTTCTTGTGAATGTGAATTTAAAAATCAACAGCTTTATGTTAGGAGGATATCAAAAATGTGTGTTACAGTCTGAAAATAAAGTAGAATGCTTTACTTTCAACCTGCTTTAAGTGGACACCAATCTTCATTACTAGAAACAGGCTATGTGGTGAAGGGTTAAGACAGTATTTGATGTAAGGTTATTTATGAAGTGTGTCCTGGAGGCTTATCCAAACATGTCATTTCAGATGTAAGTGTAACGGACACGCCCATACCTGTGCCATTGGTCAAGACCGCAACATGGTGTGCAGCTGTGAACACAATACAACAGGTCCAGACTGTAGCGTGTGTAAACCATTCTACAATGACCGACCCTGGGCACGAGCAACTGAGGAGGATGGCATGGAATGTTTACGTAAGTTTTAGTTCATCAGAAGCCCCGTTCATAAAACTTTGTATGACAAAAACGGTCCTAAGTAAAGACTTTCAAATACATTTAATTTCTGATTGCTCTATCTAATCCTGTTTTGTGACATCTCTTTGGAATCGTCTTTTCAAGACGATTCCAAAGAGATGTCTCAAGACATGATTGGAAGGAGAAATAAATAATAATTAAGACATTTATAATCTGACTTACGACAACATTTGTCGTACAAAGTTTTATGAAAAGGGCCCCAGGTATGGAGTTCCACATGGTGAGCTACTGTCATAGTCCCGTGACTGTCCGTAGTCATCATCATCATCAACTGTAAAGAATTTCTTTGGGGGAATTACAAGACTAATTGCATTAAAACTTGGGATACCCTGTCTGATTTCTTCAAATGTCATTCATTTTAAACAGATGATCTCGACATACAGTCGAACTTTGATATCTCGAACTGGGTTAAATCGAGCATATCCGTATTTCAAAGTTAAAACGTGGCTTAGCCATATTTTAAATTTGAAATATGGGTTTGTTCGATCTAACCGACCATAACATAATGCAGTTCATGTGTCAAACTATCGGTTAGTATGAGTTAAGTGAGTTCGAGATATCGAAGTTCGACTGTAGATTGGCGCCTATATTGAAATAAACTATTTAATTTCATGGCTGCATGCTCTCAACATAAGACCTTTTTATTTCACAGTTAATAGTCTACCCTTCTGTTTCTTATGCCACATTTAGCAGAGTCTACACTGTTTGTAATATCTTAGATCTGACTTCTTAATGTAATTTCAGCATGTGACTGTAATGGTATGAGCAGTGAGTGTTACTTTGATCAGAAGCTGTATGAAGAGACTGGCCATGGAGGTCACTGCACCAACTGTCATGACAACAGGGATGGAATCCACTGTGAGAACTGTCTGCCCAACCACTATGTCGACCCACGTACTAACAGATGTACAGCATGCTACTGTGATGAAACTGGTGAGTTAGTCTGCAAAGTTTTCATGCTTAACTGTCACCATCATAGAAACACTTCTTTATTCCTTAACCCTTTCTCACGTATAAGCACCTTTAACATATCAAATGTACTCCACTGAAGAAAATAGTTCCAATTTATACAGTATTCCCTCTCTACAACGGCCCTCCCAACAACGATTCTCTGCTTACAACGGCGTTTGTCGCAGTTCCCTAACAGGACAATAATGTCTAACGCTTTAACTGTTGTAATATCGTCTGTTTAAAGTTGTCGTCTGCTGTTTTTCTCAAAATTACATATTCGACATTTTGACAGAAAAATACTTAATGATGAGTGACAAACAGCTTGAATCCAGATCAGACGCCGCTGTTTATAAATGTAAACCAATTTTCCCTCTCTATAACGACTCCCTCCGTACAAAGCTTACAACCAGTGTGTCTCATTGGTTGTCGTTGTAGAGAGGGAGTGCTGTAGTCATAAACATGTACCAAATTAAAATACCTTTTTATATCCTAGCAGATAGATGTTTAAAGCAGGCTGAAAATAAAGCAGAATGCGCCTTCAGGCGCATTCTGCTTTACTTTAAAGCTGCTTTCAGTGGTCACCTATCCTCAATGCTTGATGCGTGTAGTTGTTGTAGTATGTTGTGTGGAGGTGTATGTGTTGATTGTTGGACAGTGTACTGTGTGGAGATGTATGTGTGGATGGTTGGACAATGTGTTGAGTGGAGGTGTATTGTGAACTGTGTATATTTCAGGCTCCGAGGACCTACAGTGTGATGACTTTGGTCAGTGTAAGTGTAAGCCAGGGGTAGTAGGCCAACGCTGTGACAGATGTGAAGACAACTTCTATGACTTTGGCACCTATGGCTGCAGGTAAGGTTTTCATGGATATACAATGCTTATGGTCACCTTCAAACAGCTGTCACCTGACGTTCATGGTCTTGTCAATTTTTTTCTGATGGAAGTCATTTTATACTTCAACTAGAATGAATAGGCACCTGGAGTACCAAGACACACATATTTAAATGACCAGGTGACTGCATGATAGGTGCAAAAACTAGAATACATGTGTTGTCACTACTGGCTTAACCTGTCAAGTTTGAGACAGTAAAATGTGTAAAACACGCTCTACGGAGAGCTTGTCGTCAGCCCACTTTGCTCAAACTACATTTAAAGATGTAAGAGAAAAAATAGTTATCCTTTCTGCCAAGCAAAATTTATTGCTGTTGATGTAGCAACCTTGCGTAAAATAGATTTGTTTGCTACCATTGATTACATGATAATATTGTGTCAGCAATTACCATCCACATTTGTCCATTGTGTGATAAATGATCCTTACCAAGTGTTGTTAGTTTCATGTTGATCTAAAATCAAATATGACTGCATGGTGGGGTTTCAACCCTCTCCCACATAGAAGTGCCTTTAAACAAATTTAATTTATTCATCCAATGAAGAATAAAGTTCAAATTTATACAGTCATGAACATGTACAATAAGAAATATTTTCTAAATCATAGCAGATGGTATCTGAAAGCAGGCTGAAAGAAAAGCAGAATGCACCTTAAGGTGCATTCTGCTTTACTTGCAACCTACACTAAGTGGTCACCTGTCTTCAAAACTAGAAACATGGCTATAGGGTACAGGGTTTACCCTTTACCCCATGACTTGTTTCTATGTTTGAAAATGGGTGACTACTTAAAGCAGGTTGAAAGTAAAGGAGAATGCGCCAGCCTGCTTTAAGCTACCACCTGCTAGATAAAAGAAAATATTCTTTATTATACATATTTATGACTGTATAAATTGGAACTATATTGTTCAGCGGAGGAATAAATTGAATGCACTAAAAGGCGCTTCTATAGGGTAGAGGGTTTAACAAGTGTTCATTGTTTTGTACAGAGCGTGTGGCTGTGTGGAGGAAGGAAGTCTCAACAATTATCCCAAGTGTGATTCTGCTACTGGAAGCTGTACGTGTAAGGAGTTTGTGGAGGGACAGAACTGTGACACGTGAGTATGGGAAACACACAGGATCTTACATGAGCGCTGATTATTTATTTATCATTTTTAGTTAACAAGTTTACTGAATTAATATGATGTGACCCTTGATTTTAGTCAATGAATAAAATTAACATGCGATTGAAGTTTCAAAACCGCGTGTTTTTAGCTCACCTGGTACAAAGTGCCAAGGTGAGCTATTTTGATCGTCCTGTGTCCGTCGTCTTCCGTCGTCAACAATTTCTTTAAACGACATCTCCTAAACTACTGGATGGATTTTAACCAAACCTGGCAGGAATTATCCTTATATGGTTCTCTTTAAAAGTTGTTCAAATGGTTCCGGTCCGTTGCATATCTAGGTCACAGGAGCTAAAAATAGATTTTTTCAATAAAAACTTAAAAAATCTTCTTCTCTGAAACCACAGTACCCTGAGCTTAGATATTTTGCACAAAGCATCATCTTCAGGTCCTCTATCAAGATTGTTCAAATTATGTCCCTGGGGTCAAAAATTTACATAGCGTTATATAGTGAAATCTTCAAACCTCTTTATCTCTGAAACAGATATGGCTAGAGCTTTAATATTTGGCATGGTGTAACTTCTAGAGGTACTTTACCAATATTGTTCAAATGGTTCCGGTCCGTTGCATATCTTGGTCACAGGAGCTAAAAAAAGATTTTTTTTCTTCAATAAAAACTTAAAAAATCTTCTTCTCTGAAACCACAGTACCCTGAGCTTAGATATTTTGCACAAAGCATCATCTTCAGTTCCTCTATCAAGAATGTTCAAATTATGCCCCTGGGGTCAAATATGACCCCGCCCGGGGGGTCACAAATTTACATAGAGTTATAAAGTGAAATCTTCAAACCTCTTCTTCTCTGAAACTAATATAGCTAGAGCTTTGATATTTGGTGTAACTTCTAGAGGTATACTTTACCAATATTGTTCAAATAGTTCGGGTCCGTTGCATATCTAGGTCACAGGAGCTAAAAATAGATTTTTTTTTTAAAAAAAGCTTAAAAAATCTTCTCTTAAACTACAGTACCCTAAGCTTAGCTATTCTGCACTCAGTATCATCCAATCAGCAATTGGCACAATCATATTGTCATAATTTCTCAGCTTTCCAAGATATGTTACATTTACATCAACGGTCCCAGGTGAGCGATTTAGGGCCGTATACGGCTCTTGTTAAATGTGTGTCCAGGCCTGTGATATTTCCGCAGTTCCAAGGCCATTTCTGAGATTTGTCCAAATTTGTTGAAAAAATATGACAACTGTAAGGTGTGTGGGAAGGGTTGGGGTTAAGAGTGTTGTTTGTGTGTAAGGACTGAAAAACATCTGGGGAAGTGTTTTAGTTAGGTCCAGAAGATACTGAAAATATCATATTTAGGCCAAAATAAAAGTAATACGAATACAAAAAGTTTGCGTTTATTGAATGCACTCTTGTTTAGATCTGTTATATTATTTATTAACATTTTGTAGTTAATAGTCAGCAAACTAATTTATGTAAGCATTTGTGTAATATGCATAAATTGTCATTGAAAACTGTGTAAAATGTGTCAAAAACATGATAAAAGATATCGCGTGACACCATCCCAAGGGTATAAATATGCGAGTTTCGATTTGAAATTTCATACGTTCTAATGAGTTCCAACTTGGAACGAAACTAGTCAATGAAAATTACATACCTCTGCTGGAGTTTCTGCGAGTAGCAAACCATCTTTTTGACTGTTTGTATTTGTGTAATAGTATTTATGCATCCAAATCTGTCAGCTATCAGTCTATGTGGTCAACTGCAAAGCATGTGATAAGCATCAACTGTAAGTCTAGGGGCTTTGGGCACACCAAGCTTAACTTGAACATGACCATTTTAATTTTTAGCTCACCTGAGCACAAAGTGCTCAAGGTGAGCTTTTGTGGTCAGTCAATGTCCGGCGTCCGTCGTCGTGCGTCATGCGTTGTGCGTCAACAATTTCTTCAAACATCTTCTTCTCCAAAACCACTTGCTTGATTGCAACCAAACTTCACAGGAATGTTCCTTGGGTCAAGCTCTTTCAAAGTTGTTCAAAGAATTTGAAACCATGCAGAACTCTGGTTGCTATGGCAACCAAAGTGAAAAAATAAGGAAATCTTAAAAAATCTTCTTGTCACAAACCACAAGAGCCAGAGCTTAGATATTTTGCACATAGCATTACCTATAGGTCCTCTATCAAAGTTGTTCAAATTTTGCCCCTGGGGTCAAAATTGGCCCCCCCAGGGGTCAACGTTTTACATAGAGTTATATAGTGAAATGTTCAAACATCTTTTTCTCTGAAACCAATATGTCCAGAGCTTTGATATTTAGCATGGTATTACTTCTAGAGGTATTTGACTTATGTTGTTGAATCGGTTGCGGTCCGTTGCATATCTGGGTCACCGAAGCTAAAAACAGATTTTTTTTCCATGAGAACTTAAAAAATCTTCTTGTCTAAAACCATAGTACACTTAGCTTAGATATTTTGCACATAGCATCGTCAACAGATCCTCTATCAAAGTTGTTCAAATGTTGTCCCTGGGGTCAAAATTGGCCCCGCCCCGGGGATCACAGTTTTACATAGAGTTATATAGTGAAATGTTCAAACATCTTTTTCTCTGGAACCAATATGACTAGAGCTTTGATATTTGGCATGATGTAACTTTTAGAGGTCCTTTACATTTTGCACATAGCATTACCTATAGGTCCTCTATCAAAGTTGTTCAAATTTTGCCCCTGGGGTCAAAATTGGCCCCGCCCCGGGGGTCAACGTTTTACATAGAGTTATATAGTGAAATGTTCAAACATCTTTTTCTCTGAAACCAATATGTCCAGAGCTTTGATATTTAGCATGGTATTACTTCTAGAGGTATTTGACTTATGTTGTTGAATCGGTTGCGGTCCGTTGCATATCTGGGTCACCGAAGCTAAAAACAGATTTTTTTTCCATGAGAACTTAAAAAATCTTCTTGTCTAAAACCATAGTACAATTAGCTTAGATATTTTGCACATATCATCGTCAACAGATCCTCTATCAAAGTTGTTCAAATTTTGTCCCTGGGGTCAAAATTGGCCCGCCCCGGGGATCACAGTTTTACATAGAGTTATATAGTGAAATGTTCAAACATCTTTTTCTCTGGAACCAATATGACTAGAGCTTTGATATTTGGCATGATGTAACTTTTAGAGGTCCTTCACATATATTGATGAATTGGTTCTGGTCTGTTGCATATCTGGGTCACCGGAGCTAAAAATAGATTTTTAGCTCACCTGAGCCGAAGGCTCAAGGTGAGCTGTTGTGATCGCCCGCCGTCCGTCTGTCCGTCCGTTCAAATTTTACTTCAAGCGACATCTCCTCTGAAACCGCGAGTTTGAGGGAAAAACTAAATTGCTGATGGTGTTCCTTGGATGCTTCTCTACAGAAATCGTTAAAATAAAATTCAAATGTTGACTACTTATTGAAATTTATTAAAAAAAGGGAAAAACTTTAAACAAGTTTTTTGTAAAAAACCACTGTTCCCACACCTTAGATATTGCAGGAATAGTATCTTCTACTAAATCACTTTCAAAATTGTAAAAAATCAAAACCCTAGGGTCAAATTTGACTCAACCCTGGCCGTATCAGTGCTTTTTGATGCAGGTCTGACAGTAAAAACTCTCTAATGATCCGTTTTTATACAGACCCACTGTATCTTCCAGGCTAAGAAGCTACCCTTATACTAAATGCAACATTTTTGCAAACAGTTTGGATCCAGGTCAGATGCCACATAATGCAGCATCTAATCTGGATCTAAACTATTTGCCACTCATTTACATATTTTCTTATATTTAGAAAATATAAGTTATTATTTTTTACATATTTCACATACAAACATTTGGAGCAGACAACAGTTCAGCATGATAATAGTCATTTCTCACTGAGACCCGTCTCTTATTGCATAACTGACCCATAGCTAGCTCTGAACTCAGGTCACTGAGATACATAGCAGAAATTATGATGTCTGCTATTTTATGCTCAAGCACAACTTAGTTCAAGGCATATTACTTTTTGTCTGTCTGTTTGTTTGTTTATCTTTCTGTCTATCAGTCCACAATTAATTCTTGGCCATAAACAGTATGGATCCAGGTCAGATGCCACATAATGCTGCATCTAATCTGGATCCAAACTATTTGCCACTCATTTACATATAGTTTCTTATATTTAGAAAATGTAAATAATGATATTTATTAACCTATTAACCCATACATATTCCTTTTTAGCTCACCTGAGCCGAAGGCTCAAGGTGAGCTGTTGTGATCGCCCGCCGTCCGTCGTCCGTCTGTCCGTCTGTCCGTCCGTTCAAATTTACTTCAAGCGACAACTCCTCTGAAACCGCGAGTCTGAGGAAAAAACTAATTTGCTCACGGTGTTCCTTGGATGCTTCTCTACAGAAATTGTTAAAATGAAACTTTAAAGTGGACTACTTATTGAAATTTATTAAAAAAAGTGAAAAACTTTAAACAAGTTTTTTGTAAAAAACCACTGTTCCCACACCTTAGATATTGCATGAATAGTATCTTCTACTAAATCACTTTCAAAATTGTAAAAAATCAAAACCCTAGGATCAAATTTGACTCAACCCTGGCCATATCAGTGCTTTTTGATGCAGGTCTGACAGTAAAAACTCTCTAATGATCCGTTTTATACAGACGCATTGTATCTTCCAGGCTAAGAAGCTACCCTTATACTAAATGCAACATTTTTGCAAACAGTTTGGATCCAGGTCAGATGCCACATAATGCTGCATCTAATCTGGATCTAAACTATTTGCCTCTCATTTACATATTTTCTTATATTTAGAAAATATAAGTTATTATTTTTTACATATTTCACATACAAACATTTGGAGCAGACAACAGTTCAGCATAATAATAGTCAGTTCTCTCTGAGACCGTCTCCAATTGCATAACTGACCCATAGCTAGCTCTGAACTCAGGTCACTGAGATACATAACAGAAATGAAAGTGATGTCTGCTATTTTATGCTCAAGCACAACTTAGTTCGAGGCATATTACTTTTGGTCTGTCTGTTTGTTTGTTTGTGTTTTGTTTGTTTGTTTATCTTTCTGTCTATCAGTCCACAATTAATTCTTGGCCATAAACAGTATGGATCCAGGTCAGATGCCACATAATGCTGCTTCTAATCTGGATCCAAACTATTTGCCACTCATTTACATATAGTTTCTTATATTTAGAAAATGTAAATAATGATATTTATTAACCTATTAACCCATACATATTCTTTTTTATGTCTTTAATTTATTCTTCCACAGAAGAAAATATTTCACTTTATACAGTCATTGTTGTCTTTAACAATTGCTTCAAATGACATCTCCTCATATACCGCTGAAAAGATTTCAACCAAACTTTACACGAATGTTCCTTGGGTCAAGTTCTTTCAAAATTGTTCAAAGAATTAAAAACAATGTAGAACTCTGGTTGCCATGGCAACCAAGTGAAAAAATAAGGAAATCTTAAAAAAAATTCTTGTCTGAAACTACAAGGGCCAGATCTTAGACATTTGTCACATAGCATCATCTACAGGTCCTCTATCAAACTATGCCCCTGGGGTCAAAATTGGCCCCGCCCAGGGGGTCACAGTTTAACATAGAGTTATATAGTGAAATTTTCAAATGTCTTCTCCTCTGAAACTAATATGGCCAGAGCTTTGATATCTGGCTTGGTGACACTTTTAGATGTCCTATACCAATAAGGTTCAAATGGTTCTGGTCGATTGCATATCATCTACAGGTCCTCTATCAAGTTTGTACAAATTATGCCCCTGGGGTCAAAATTAGCCCCACTCCGGGGGTCACAGTTTTCATACGTCTTCTTTTCTGAAGCTAATATAGCCAGAGCTTTGATATTCGGCATGGTGTTACTTCTAGATGTCCTTTATCTATTTTGTTCAAATGGTTCCAGTCTGTTGCATATGTAGGTCACAGGAGCTAAAAATAGATTTTTTCAATGGAAACTTAAAAAAAATCTTCTTGTCTAGAACCCTAGTACCCTGATCTTAGATATTTGGAACATAGCATCATCTACAGGTCCTCTATCAAGATTGTTCAAATTATGCCCCTCGGGTAAAAAATGACCCCGTCCTGGACTTAAATCATTATCTCCATTTTGATGTACAGCTATTCTCAGGTGAGCGACATATGCCCCATGGGGCTCTTGTTATGTCTTTAATTTATTCTTCCACAGAAGAAAATAATTTCACTTTATACAGTCATTGTTGTCTTTAACAATTGCTTCAAATGACATCTCCTCATATACCGCTGAAAAGATTTCAACCAAACTTTACACGAATG
The DNA here is from genome assembly GCA_922989275.2 of Gari tellinella. NCBI lineage: Eukaryota > Metazoa > Mollusca > Bivalvia > Cardiida > Psammobiidae > Gari > Gari tellinella. The sequence goes on from OV277865.1 coordinate 56,653,887, forward strand.
TTCCTTTGGTCAAGTTCTTTCAAAATTGTTCAAAGAATTAAAAACAATGTAGAACTCTGGTTGCCATGGCAACCAAGTGAAAAAATAAGGAAATCTTAAAAAATCTTCTTGTCTGAAACTACAAGGGCCAGATCTTAGACATTTGTCACATAGCATCATCTACAGGTCCTCTATCAAGTTTGTACAAACTATGCCCCTGGGGTCAAAATTGGCCCCGCCCCGGGGGTCACAGTTTTACATAGAGTTATATAGTGAAATTTTCAAACGTCTTCTCCTCTGAAACTAATATGGCCAGAGCTTTGATATCTGGCATGGTGACACTTTTAGATGTCCTATACCAATAAGGTTCAAATGGTTTTATTACCTGACTCTCTATTTAAGTGAATATTAAGCATTTTTGACTGTTTTCCGAAATATTTACCAGACTGAGGCCAGCGGGCAACAGTTTACTGTTACATAGTACTGTTACATGCGCGAAAATGGTGCGCAAAACTTTTCTGCATCGCGGGACCAAATAAGGCGTCTTTATGATACAGATTTTTGTTAAAGGATCTAGCCTTTTGCGGAGTTGATCGGGTCATTTTTTCTCTCCCGAATAATCCCCTTAAAAGGCTATATAGTTCTAGACCTAAAATTAAGAGTAACTCCGAATAAAAGCGACAAACCGCTTGCGCATCTAACGTCTTCCTTTTTTTAAACACATTTTGACGTTACAAAAATAATGACGTCATATTATACATGACGTAATTTCGACAAAGTGTCAATCAATTTCAGTCAATAAGAAACAATAATAATTCAATCGTAATTGAAAATATGACTATGTTAGACATCTTCTTTACAAAACAGTGATGTTCAATTTCAGTTGTTGTATTGAATTGAATTAAGATTAAATATACACGTAAGATCATCTCTAGAATTTATAAATACGTCTTGTTCAAATTTTGTATAGATAGATCTAGATCTAGCCATTCATTCAGCCTGGCTTAAATAGAGAGTCAGGTAATAAATCATTTGTTTGATAGTTACTTCGGGAACAGTCAAACCATTGTCCCTCGGTAGCAGGGAAGACCTTGAGAACTGTTGCCCTCGGCCGTTGGCCTCGGGCAACAGTTCTCAAGGTCTTCCCTGCTACCTCGGGTCAATGATTTGACTGTTCCCTCAGTACCTATGAAACAAATGTATACTGGTTGATTGCATATCATCTACAGGTCCTCTATCAAGTTTGTACAAATTATGACCCTGGGGTCAAAATTAGCCCCACCCGGGGGTCACAGTTTTCAAACGTCTTCTTTTCTGAAGCTAATATAGCCAGAGCTTTGATATTCGGCATGGTGTTACTTCTAGATGTCCTTTATCTATTTTGTTCAAATGGTTCCAGTCTGTTGCATATGTAGGTCACAGGAGCTAAAAATAGATTTTTTCAATGGAAACTTAAAAAAAATCTTCATGTCTAAAACCCTAGTACCCTGATCTTAGATAGTTGGAACATAGCATCATCTACAGGTCCTCTATCAAGATTGTTCAAATTATGCCCCTCAGGTAAAAAATGACCCCGTCCTGGACATAAATCATTATCTCCATTTTGATGTACAGCTATTCTCAGGTGAGCGACATATGCCCCATGGGGCTCTTGTTTCAATGAAAACTTCAAAAATCTTCTTGTCTGAAACCATAGTACACTGAGTTAAGATATTTTGCACATATCATCGTTTACAGGTCCTCTATCTTAGTTGTTCAAATTTTGCCCCTGGGGTCAAAATTGGCCCCGCCCTGGGGGTCACCTTTTACAAATCTTCTTTTCTGAAATCACGTGACCCATCCTAGTGTCACCATTGTCAGGTGAGCGATCAAGGGCCATTCTGGCCCTCTTGTTAAAGTACAGGTATGTTGAATTATCATTATTTTGAATTATGGGTATGTTTGGCCTTGATTAATTCAAGTTGACTAATTTGTATATGTGATTTTGTAACAGGTGTAAACCAGGCTACTTTGGACTTGAGCTGGATAATGAATATGGCTGTATATCATGTTTCTGTTACGGCCACTCGTCCATCTGTACCAGTGCTACTGGCTACACACAACGCTCGATAAACACAGACTTTGAGACAGGTATGTATAATGCTTTTTGCTGCCTGGAATTACAGTATACCCCCTCTATTAACAAATAAGACCTATAAAGTGATTGTAAATGAAATAACAGCCTAGTGTAAAGCTGCTATTGAAATGAAGTAATGTTGGAATGTCTTTAACCCTTTAACTCCATAGCTTGTTTCTAGTTTTGAAGACAGATGATCACTTAAAGCAGGTTGAAAGTAAACAGAATGCTCCTTATGGTACATTTTGCTTTACTTTCAGCCTGCTTTAAGCTATTATCTGCTAGAATATAGAAAATACTTGATATGTTACATGTTCATAACTATATAAATGTGTACTGTTTTGTATTGTGCATGTTATGTGACTGCTGTTTTATTCCTATTGCAGGGAAACAAGGCTGGGTAGGTTTAGACAGAGGTAACAACAAGATAGAGACACAGTACAATGGTTTCCTTCAGTTACTGGGGATTTCTGCCCCAGCAAACAATGATATCATCTACTTCTCAGCACCAGGTGGGTAAACCCAGTAGTTTGAAACTAAAACTATAACATTGATCAGTGTTGACATTGGCAGGTTGATAGCGGTTTCAAGCCTTTAGATTGAGCTTCAATGTTAACTTTCATATCTTAGACTATGTCTTGAAAAGCACAAGTACTAGGACATTCATGCTTGATAAAATACTTAGCACCATATGTTATGCTGCAGATGCTGATTTTGACCTAGTCTTTATGGTCCATCCATTTCACTTGATGTTGAAATGTGATTTAGCTTTAAGGTTAAGGTTGACATTCTTATTCACTTGATTGAGTACACCAAAGTGAAAAAATATTTGTACTTCCAATTGATATCTAACCTTTCAATAAATAATTTAAGGTATGAAAGCATTAGCCACTTATTTCAATATTTTACAGCTCGTTACCTTGGGGACCAAAGGTTCAGTTATAACCAGTTTCTGAGCTTTAAACTGCGAATTGGTGAAGAAGATGCGGCAGCTTCTATTGTTGATATAGTGATTGAAGGTGCTGGACAGAAAATCTCCACCGCATACTACTACCAGGGTAATCCACAGCCTGGTATCACGACACAAGAATACAGCTATCGTCTAAATGAGCATCGGAAGTATGAGTGGTACCCTGCTCTGGACTCGGCAGCATTTCTCACCATCCTTTCTAACATTTCAGCCATAAAAATAAGAGGTGTTTATAACAGAGAAGGTAAGCTAGTACAATACAGTGCTCCCTCCCTACAATGGCCCTCTCCACAACAACTCACAACTACCCTTGTCACAGTTCCCTAAACAGAACAATTATGTCCAACCTTTTCATGGTTGCAATTTTGTCTGCTTAAAACTGTCGTCTGCAGTTTTTCTAAAAAATATACCTAAGTGGACATTTTGATAGAATAAATATAATGACGAGTGACAAACATCTTAAATCCAGATCAGACGCTGCGTTACGCGGCATCTGATCTGGATTCAAGCCAGGGCTCCAGATAAGAGGGAGTGAACTGAACAAATCCAACTTTTTCTCACTTATTTCAATACCAAATCCTATGTTGTTACTACTCTTTAGAATCGTCTCGAAGAGACGATTCTAAAGAGTAGTGACACCATAGGGTTTAATGCAGAAATAACAATTTTAGTTGTTGAAATACCCCCCTTATCTGGAGCCCTGTTCAAGCTGTTGGCAAATGTAAGCCAAGTCTTAATTTTCCTTCCCTATAACGACTCCCTCCGAACAACGCACACAAATGTGTCATCCATTTGGTGTTATTGTAGAGAAGGAACGTTGTATCAGTATATTTCTGTTGTCACACTTATTGGAAGTTAGTCAGACATGTGTTATTCTGCCATCAAGCAATTCAGCTGAAGTGTTTTAAATATTTCCCCCAAACACGCCCCTTTTAGTGCATTTAATCTATTCCTTCATTCATCAGCTGTCAAATTGTCTGGTATTTATATATACATGTGTTGTCGAAAAGCAATGAAAAAATATCACTACAGACAATTATGCAACAGCATGGTCAATTTAGAATAATATGAAAGTCATGGGCCCTGTGTAAGGCATAGCTAAAATATTGTGATGATCACCCGGGTACTTGCAATTATTTTCAGGTGTTGGATTCATTGATGACATCCGCCTGGACACAGCTAGGAGGGGTTTTAATGAAGATGAGGAGGCGTCTTGGGTAGAGAGCTGTACATGCCCCAAGGGTTATGTGGGACAGTTCTGTGAGTCGTGTGCCCCTGGCTTCAAGCGTGACCCACCCAACAGTGGACCATTTGCTTCATGTGTTCCATGTGAATGTAATGGACACAGTGAGCAGTGTGATGCCGAGTCAGGTAAGTGCACCTACTTGTTAGTTCATGAATGATATATTGATAGCTTGACCCTCCTCTTAATCCTTTACCTCATAGCCTGTTTCTAGATTTGAAGGCAGATAACCACTTAAAGCAGGTTGGAATTAAAGCAGAATGAGCCCTAAGGCTCATTCTGCTTTACTTTCAACTTGCGTTAAGTCACTTTTTGCTAGTATATAAGTAATGTTTCTAATTGTACATGTTCATGCCTGTATAATCTTGAACTATTTTCTTTGGCGGAGGGATAAATTAAAATGCACTTAAAGGCGCTTCTGTCAGGTAACGGGTTAATAGATTATTAAGTCAACCAGTTGTATGATCAGCTACTTGTTAGTTCATGAGTTATTTAAGAAATAATCTATGTTCTACCGTTGTGAAACGGTATTTTACAACGGTCGGGAGTTGTGGTGCGCAGGAATTGACCACGAAGGCCGAAGGCCTGAGTGGTCAATTCCTGCGCACCACAACGACCGACCGTTGTAAAATACAGTTTCACAACGGTAGAACATAGATTATTTCGATTCTAACATGACCAGATTTAAAGAAATTCATTAGAAAGGAAATCAAATGTTCCATACTTATTTCCTCAGCGGATGAAGTTTTTCAACCGAATAACTTTTTCCGCGGCATTACAAGAATCTAACACCCATAAGCAAATTTACATTTACCGATCCACAATCTGGCATAGAACAAACATTACACCAAACAAGACAGAAGAATAAAAAAATTACTGTAACGTTACTGGTTAAAAGTATATGGTCTTTACGGGCTATATGAATAACGAAAGAAATTTAAAAAACATAACGTATGAACGCACGAGGTCACGTCATGTCATATAACCGCGGGAGGAGCGGGGTAGGGAAGAGCGTGGTATACCGTCTCAGGTATACCACGATAGACCTGTTCTTTGTTTATAAAGACGAATTCACGTGTCATGTTAGAATTATTGATAGCTTAACTCTTCTCATGTTGATAGATTATTAAGTACAGCACATACAGGGAAACATACTCTATTATAACTGCTACATTGTGTGAATGATCAGGTGTTTGAAGCAGGTGACTGCTTAAAGCAAGGAGTCAGTGAAACTGAAAGCTCCTAAAAGAGCTGTTTTACTCTCACCATGCTTCACCAGTCAGTAGGGATCAATGTCAGATGCCAAATAACTGGATGTCTACAGTGGTAAATATGCTATTCCTACCCATTTACGCGTTAATCTATGCGTAAGAAACACATAGTGAACGGTTAACGAACGCTTAAGGCCTAACGATCTAAACCCGTTTAAACGCATTAATAAACGATTATACCAGAGATGCTGCGATTGGTGCTTCAGGTATCCGTTTCATGCGGAGATATCGGATCTTATCGACAGGCACTGACCACCGCCTGTAACCAATCTATTTATGTAACCCGCCTATACATATGCCACTCAGATATCGGGAGATTAACAGTGTATTGCCAATTAAAGATAGCAATGTTATCGCGATATCACCTAGTGTTCTGTAATACACATGTCATAAAGTGGGTGTGTAAACCGCTGAAGCTAAGGGGTCCGTCGGCTGAGTGATTACCCTTTCATCCGGGCTCTATTAAACGCGTAAAGAAACGGCTAGGAAAGCCGTTTAACGAAACGGATAATAAACGCATAGTGAACGGTTAACGAACGCGTAAGAAACGCGTAGAGTGGGTAGGAATAGCGTATTTACCACTGTAACAGTTTGACCCTCTTGTCAATGCTTCATCAACCAATTTGCCTAAATTTTAAATTTGAGAAATTATCCCTTTACTCCATAGCCTGTTTCTAAAATTGAAGACATACCCACTTAAAGCAGGTTGAAAGTGAAGCAGAATGCACTTTAAGGTGCATTCTGCTTTACCTTCAGCATGCTTTAGTCTACCCTCTGCTAGAATATAGGGTATGTTTCTTTATGGTGCATATTCATGACTGTATAAGTTGGAAGTTTTCTTCAGTGGAGGAATAAGTTAAATGCATATCAACGAGAACTCTATGGAGTAAAGGGTTAAGGCAGACACTAAGATGGCATTGTGGCAGTCCAGGTGTTGAGATGGTTATTGTGGGCTGATGTTATTGTTTGTTGTACTCAGGTCGGTGTATCTGTAATGACAACACTGTTGGCGACTACTGTGAGAAATGTGCTTTGGGTTACTATGGTGATGCCAGGGCAGGCACTGAGGACGACTGCAAGCCTTGCCCTTGTCCCAATCAAGGCCCGTGTGTCCAGCTGTCTGGAGGAGAGATCGTGTGTACAGCCTGTGAGAAGGGCTATGGAGGTAGGTGGCTAGAGTTTATAAACAGGTTGGACAGCAACTCTAGGGTGGTATTTACTGTGAAAGGGCACTTGTTAACTCATTCACCCCTGAAACTTTAAATGGACAATTCCAGTTTACAATTAGATTTAGTCCATTTTTGAATAATAAGGGTTGTTTTTAACAATATTTTACAAAATGACAATCATTGTAGACCCTGATCAGAGGGCTCCTTAAGGAGCCCTCTGATCAGGATCTACACTGTTTGCATACAACAAGTGTACTCTTGATAGGTATATGATTTGTTCATGATGAGTATACTCGCGGCTAGGGTTTAATTTGTTAAAGTTCTAGATAAAGTGGGATATGAAGACTAAGATATTGCCTTTAAAACAAAGGTTGTGTTAAACATCGTTGTTTAGCTTGAACATTAAGTTTTCAGTTTTAGGCTATTTTGGCTAACCATGAATTTAATGATGGTTGATTTATGTCCCTGGCATCTAAAGATGGGGAGGCATATAGTGATTTTCCTGTAGGTTTGTCTGTATATAACAAGGTTAATTAGATTTTACCATTTCCCCTAGCATCATCACCGCTTACTCAATTACTTGAATACTTGCACAGAAACTGTTGTTGCCTTGAACCATTCCCAATACACCAATATAATCCAACCACATTTGACTTCAACATACTTTGGACTTGGAATATTGTAAACTGACTATTTCTTGGTTAACTAGATTTTTCCGTTTCGTCTAGCGTCTTCTAAGTGAGTATTTAAATGGGTTATTTCTTAGTTATCTAGGTTTTACGGTTTCATTTAGCGTCGAAGGGCAAGTAGAAGTTTTTAACCTATTACCCCTTTTTACGCCATTGATTTTTTTCTCGACTGAAGAAAATAGTTCCAATTTATACTGTCACAAATAAGAATCATTAGAAATATATTCTATTTTCTTACAGATAATAGCTTAAAGCAGGCTGAAAGTAAAGCAGAATGCGCTGAAAGGCGCATTCTGCTTTACTTTCAACCTGCTTTAAGTGGTCAACTATCTGCAAAACTAGAAGCAGGCTATGGGGTAATGGTTTAAGTATGAGTCCAACAGGACTAAATGTTCATTCCTCACATGACACTTTCTCTATTATCTAGGCAATCTGTGTGATATTTGTTTGGATGGTTTCTATGGTGATCCCAAAGGCTGGTATGGACAGGATCGACCTTGTATGAGATGTGAATGTAATGGTAATATAGATCCTAATGCTGTTGGCAACTGCAACAGGTAAGAGAAAGAGAGAGAAAGCCTTGCCCAAAGGTTATAAAGAGTTTGAGTTGAGTCTGAGATAGTTCTAAAGCATTTAATTAATCAGATTTGGGCATAAACTGAAATCAATGGTTATAAAGAATTGAGTCTTAGGTCTTTGTCAAGCATTTGATTGATCGGATTTGAGCATAAACTGTAATCTGACCCATCAAATGCATGAGAACAATCTCAAACTCAACTTGAAAGCTTTCTAACCTTGGACCTCGACTCTGGATAAGGCAGAAATAATTTACATCTATTGTATATCTCAACCCAATACTATGTTGTGACTTCTAGTCCGAATTGTCTCTGAGAGACACTTCTAATAATGTGTCACAACATCAGGTTTGGTGGCCACAAGGATTTAGATATACTTCCTTTAACTGAAGTTATGATTTTCAGATATGTGATTATGGACGAGACCTTTCCATGCACACAAATTGTTTTCCCCAGTAACCTTGACATTGAAGTTTTGGCCCGCATTTAAGTTTCAAAATCTGTGTTTAGGTTTTTCAAAATGCCTATAACTCCTATGTCCATTGAGATATTCCTTTCATATTTGGTGTGCATGTGTATATGGACAAGACCTTTCCTTGCATGCAAAAAGGTTTAATCCTGTGACCTTGACCATGAACTTGGGACCTGCATTTAGGTTTGAAATCTGCATTTAGGTTTCTCAAAATGCTTATTACTCAAAATGTCCATTGAGATATTTCTTTCATATTTGGCTTATCAAGTATTTTGGGAGTATTTGAAATATTTCGGTAGTATTCTGGCATTTTGATTAGCATTGTGACCATACAAGATTGCGGTAGTATATAAAGAAAAAATACAGTAATAGAGGATCTGTCATGAGTCGATGTTTAAGACAAGCTGATCTCAAACGAGTCTAGAATTGAAATGTTATAAAGCGAGCCTTGGCGATCTTAATAACTTTTCTATTCTAGACTAGTTTAAGATCAACTTGTCTTAAACATCGACGAGTGACAGATTCTTTTTCTCACATTACCAACGATTTAAGTTATTTTTTAAGCAATATGCATTTTTTGGAACCCCGGTGACGTCAAAACGCCGTTATAAATAGTGACGTTATAGTGACGTCATCAAAGTGATCTTACACATGTTGGAGATAAGGATATTTGTCATCGTTGTTCGCTATAGAAAACAGAGGTAGTTATGTGAGAATAACTTTTCTATTATGACGAAATGGGGGCTAATAGATTGTCTTAAAAGACAGATGACAGCTTCAAGCAAGGAGCTTTCTGTTTTACTGTCACCTTGCTTTAAGCAACCACCTGTCGTAAACACCTAAAGATTAACACAATTATATAGTTGTAATAGAGAGGTTTTACTGTACATTAGTTTCTGGAGTCTTACAGGCAACTGTATGTTGGATAGCTCCCCAGTCCAATAAGCTGAATACTTGTTAGGTCGGTAAAAACATTACTTTTGACTAACAAATGCTCCTTTTTGATTTAGAACGAGTGGGAATTGTAGGAAGTGTATTTACAACACAGCTGGCCACCACTGTGAGAAATGTTTGCCCAACTACTACGGTGATGCCCTGGCTGATGACAAGGGAGACTGTCAAGGTAATGTATTAACTCATTGAGCCCTAGTGACGCATATATGCATCCTTTGTAAAAAGTGAACCTGTGAAGAGTACACTTGTCTTATGCAAATAGTGAAGTCCCTGATTAGAGGGCTCCTGCAGACTTCACTATGTCATTTGCAATATTTTGTAAAAAACAAGCCTAAATAGCCAAAAATGGACCAGCCTTTATTGTAAACTGGAATTGTCCTTTGGAAGTTTCAGGGGATAATGAGTTAATTATGACTCAACCTGGGTTTGCTTTGTATTGCATTAACCCTCCCCCATAGAAGTGCCTTTTAGTGCATTCAGTTTATTCCTCCGCAGAAGAAAATAGTTCCAATTTATACAGTCATGAATATGTATCTTAAGGAATATTTTCTTTATTCTAGCAGATAGTAGCTTAAAGCAGATTGAAAATAAAGCAGAATGCGCCTTAAGGCGCATTCTGCTTTAATTTCAGCCTGCTTTAAGTAGTCACCTATTTTCAAAACTAGATAAAGGCTATGGGGTAAAGGGTTAAATTTCATTTGAAATTCCTTTCAAATACCATTAGGATCACAGCTTAGCTATTTAGTATGTGGTAAATCAGGATTAAGTAGTAGTAGTAGTAAGTACTGTCTTGTGGTCCTCTACCACATGACCCATTGATGAACATTTGCCATCCCAACTAAACTAATGCCACTAAGAGAATATATAATGTGGTCTGTCAATCCAGTAACAGACAGAAATAGCTAGAGTGTTTGCAGTTATAACAAATTGTCTCATCATACTCATGTCCCAAGTATTGTGCTGTCAGTGGTTTATACCACATGACTAGTTGATAACCCATTTATGGGCGGAAATCGAGCCTCATTCCTGTCTGACTAGTATATAGTTTCCCCCATATTATGCATGAATTCTTTTCATAGACCAACTCAATTTTACCCTACCCTGCCTAGGTAAATGTGCCACTGGAAACTTTTCCCCATACCCTGACAGAAGACTTCTTTAACCCATTACCCCATATATAAGCCTTTTTGCACCTTTAATTTATGCCTCAACTGAACAAAATAGTTCTATTTTATACAGTCATGAATATGTCTCATAAGATATATTTTCTATATTCTACCAGATGGTACCTTAAAGCAGGCTGAAAGTAAAGCAGAATGCACCTTAAGGGGCATTGTGCTTTTTTTTCGACCTGCTTTAAGTGGTCACCATATCCAAAACTAGAAATAGGCTATGGGGTAATGGGATATACAGAAACTTTTTGGGGCGGAAATTGAGCCTGATTCCTGTCTGGCAAGTATATAATTCTTCCCATATTCTGCATGAATTCTTCTGTTCTTTTCGTAGACGAACTCAATTTTACTTTCTCCTGCAGAGGTAAATGAGCCACAGGAAACTTATCGCCATACCCTGAAAGAGGACATTTAAGCAAGCTCAAAGTAAAACTTTTTGCTTTACTCTTGGCCTGCTTGAAGAAGCCACCAGTGTTAATCCTATTTCCCCCCCCCCCCCCCCCCCCCCCCCCCCCCCCCCCCCCCTAAAAATAGTTTCAATTTATACAGTAATATTTAGCATAAGAACTGGCAGATGATGGCTTAAAGTAGGTTGAAAGTAAAGCAGAATGCGCCTTAAGGCGCATTCTGCTTTACTTCAACCTGCTTTAAGTGGTAGTCTGTCTTCAAAATTAGAAACGGGCTATTGTGTAGTGGGTTAAATTCCTATCTGAAGCCTGGTACTATTCCCCGGGCCACCATTCTATGTAAAAACTCTGACGTGAGTTGTTATGATAGTAGATGTTGAACTGTTTGTTGTTTCAGCTTGTAACTGTTATCCACCTGGTACATCCAACCCTGGAGTGTTGTCGTGTGAGCCTGCCATAGGCCAGTGTCCGTGTCTGCCCAATGTCAAGGGCAGGCAGTGTGATGAATGTGCTGAAGGCTTCTGGAACCTAAATAGCGGTCAAGGTAACTAAACCCTTTCACTCTCAATGACGCTTTAAAGCGCGTTTGCAAACAGTTTTGGTCTTGATCAGATGCCGCGTAATGCGGCGTCTGATCAAGACCCAAACTGTTTGACACTCTTATCGATATTTATAAAGTCATACAACATTAAATCTAACTTTGATACGTGTCTTGCAGATAACAATAATGAAGCAGACAACAGTAAAGCGGTAAAATCTCTCAAATTATTTGATCATAAAGGGTTAAACTTGACATAATGCTTATACAGAATTATGTGATTCATGGTAAATTTGGCTGATCGTTTTCTGTTGTTCGTTTCGCATGAATGCGAAAAGAATAATTTCATTTCTTAATTGGAAGATCTGTCCACAACTTTAAACAAGGCCATAATGTTTTTTGTGATGTCATATTTATGTACTGAACTCAACAAACTCTTCAGCTCAGTACAACTTAGGTAATATTAGACAAAGGTAAGGGTTATGTGGAGGTCAAATAGGCTAAAATTAACTTTTGCCACAACTTTGGAACTACATGCGATAGACTCCATATTCAGCATGTATACTCAAATAAATCAAGAAGTCCTTGAGCTCAGCACATTTTAGGTCATGTCAGACAAAGGGCAAGGTCATTTAGATGTCAAATAGGCTAAATTTAAACTTGACCATAACTTTAGAACTTCTTGTGATAGATACTTCATATTTGGCATGTGAACTCAGCTCTAAAAATCCTTGAGCTCAACAGCTTGAGTAATGGCAGGCAAAGGTCAAGTCATGTCAGTCACACAAAGGTCAAGTCATGTCAGACAAAGGTCAATGCCATGTCAAACAAAGGTCAATGTCATTTAGACTTCATGGTCACATCATTGGTATAGCAGGACTGCCATAAGTTGATCATGAAAAATCCTGAGATTTCCAAATTTTCTATTTTTCAAGCACGATTACTTAAATCTGCTTTAAGCTACCACTTGCTATGATAATAAGCCGAAGATTTCGGGAAAATCCGGAGAAATGGCAGCCCTGGTATAGTGTTTCACAAACACATCATGTTTTGTTGATAAAATGTATTGACTTTGATTTGCAGGTTGTGAAGCATGTGCTTGTGACTCTGTTGGCTCTGTGAATGGTTCTTGTGACCTGTTCAACGGCCAGTGTAGGTGCAAGCCTGGCGTGATTGGACGTGCTTGTGACCAGTGTGAGAGATTCTATTATGGCTTCTCAGAAGTGGGATGTGTAGGTGAGTCATATTGATGCAACCTTAATTCTAATTATAAACCAGAATTTCATGAGACCGTGCCTGTTTAGCAAATCATAGCAATTCATTCCTGTACTCAATGGTAAGTAAGTCAGTGATTTCTGTCAATATTGGAAGTATAAGGGAATACCCAAGTGTTTTCAGATCTTCTCCCATCCTAGTTCTGTATTCCATAAGAACCAATAGTACTGTTTCAGTTTATTATACAGTAAAACCTTCCTAATACGATCTCTAAACTGTGTTAATTATTGGGTGTTTAAGACAGGTGACTGCTTAAAGCAAGGTGAAAGTGAAATAGAAGGACTATTTAATCCATACTCCTTGGAAGAGGTTTGTTGTTATTTTGTACTTTACAAGTTTGATACTTTCACACTGTCCTTCATAAGAGCCTTTTTAGCCCTTTAACTGTTAGTTATAGAGGTGCCTTTTTTGCTCACCTGGCAAGAAGTGCCAAGGTGAGCTATTGTGATGGCCCTGTGTCCGTCGTCGTCCGTCATGTGCGATTGTCTGGTAACTAGGGGCCTAAAATGATGCCCAGTCGATGGGAGGGGGCCTCTTTGTACTTGGGGGTCATGGCCCCCTGTTTTATCGTCTTAAAGGTATCAGGGGGTCATGGGGGTATTGAAAAAATACATTAGAGAAATGGCCCTTAGAAACCCCTGTCCAAGTTTGGACTTTTGGATGTCCTTAGGGCAAAATGGCCTTTTGAAAATCGCTTGTCCGGTAGTATGGGGGCCATTTTGAACTTTAACGGGCCTTTATTTATGGCCCCTTGAACTTTAAAGGCCCTTTATAAATAGCCCCTTGTAAGCTGGCCCTAAATATCATCGTCAAACTTTTTCTTTAAAGATCTTCTTCTTGGAAACCACTTAAAAAACATGGCCACTAGTTGGTGGGGTAGATTTTCCTTATATGGCTATATAGTGAAAACTTTAAAAATCTTCTTGTCTGGAACCGCTGGTCTGATTTGGAAGTAATTTCACACAAATGATCCATGGGTGACCTTCAACCAGATTTCTTAAAATAATTTTGATATCTAAAAAAACATGGCCACCAGTGGGTGGGGCACATTTTCCTTATGTTGCTGTATAGTAAAAACTTTAAAAATCTTAATCTCTGAAACTACTGGTCCAAATTGAAAATGGGCAAGTTTTCCTTATATTTCTGTAAAAAAAAATTTAAGAATCTTTTTCTCTCAAACTATTGGTCTCATTTAGGAATATTTTTACACAAATAATGATTCATGGGTGACCCTTTGCCAGTTTTCTTCAAATAATCTTCTTAGCTCAAACATGGCCGCCAGTTGGTGTGGGTGAATTTACCGATGATGGCTTTTAGTGCAAACTTTACCATTACGGTACCATGGGTACCAGGTGAGCAATTTAGGGCCGCATGCGTCTCTTGTTATGCTACTTACCTGTCCTAAGGAAGGGGCTATCACAAATGTTTATCACATCTTGACTGAAAGATTGCTTAAAACAGGCTAAAAGTAAAGCAGAAAGCTCCTTACTTTCAGCCTGCTTTTAGCAACTATCTGTTTTCAAACACTGAATTAAGCAATTGAAGGAAATGGTATGACATAGGTTACTGTAGGTGAGTATTTCAAAATTTCAAATCTTTATTTCTGCAATAAAACCTATGGTGTCACTTCTCATTAGAATCGTCTCAAAGAGACGATTCTAATGAGTAGTTACACCATAGGATTTGGTGCTGAAACAAATGTGAAAAGGTTAGATTTGTTTACTCCCTCTTATCTGGAGCCTTGCTGTAGGTGTGTGTTTATATTTCAGCCTGTAACTGTGATCCTGAGGGTTCTATTGACATGCAGTGTAACGAGTATGGTTATTGTAATTGTGTCGAGGGTGTGGAAGGGAGGCATTGTGACAGGTGTATGGAGAATAAGTACAACATTACAGCTGGCTGTATAGGTACGTACGGGAACATGAAATCATAACAAATTAGCACGTTCAGTAAAACCTCTGTACAACGACACCCAGTGGGAGACAAAAATTATGTGCGTTGTTCGGAGGGAGTCTTTATACAGAGGGATATTGGCTTACATTTTGCAAACAGCTTGAATCCAGATCAGACGCTGCATGGCACATAACCAAATGTTTTAATAATTTCAAGTACAGTAACAGTTGAAACTGAAAACAAACATGTATTAAAAGAATTTGAATATTTATTTGTGTTTAGATTGCCCACCATGCTATAGCCTTGTGCAAGAAAGAGTGAACAAACATCGATCAAAGCTTCGTGAGCTGAACAGCTTGATCCAGGATATTGGCAACAACCCCAATGTCTTTGATGATACAGAATTCCTGAACCAGCTCATTAAAGTGAATGAATCCGTCAACGTATTGCTGGAAGAGGCTCGTGGCACTTCATGTAAGTTTTTATACGTTATACAGGGCTCCAGAAAAGGGGAGTATTTCAAAAACTAAAATCTTTATTTCTGCTTTAAACCCTATGGTGTTACTACTCATTAGAATTGTTTCGAAGAGACAATTCTAATGAGTAGTAACAACATAGGATCTGGTGCTGTATTAGTGAGAAAATGTTGGATTTGTTCAGATTACTCCCTCTTATCTGGAACCCTGGTTATATATGATTGATGTAGTGGATCTTTTAGGAGTTGTCTTTTAAGATCACATGTGTCTAAACAGCATTAGTAAATTTTATTAAGTGAGCCTTTTGGCCAATGATATAGGCTTGAAGGGCGATAAAATTGTATGGTCCCAGGCTTTAATGGTTGAAGGTTCTCAACTTCCAACTTTTGTGGTGTGCCACAGTGGCTCATGAATTGGGATTTCTACATGCCCATTGCGTCCTTGTAACAGGTGACTAACAGGGACCTGACATAAACAGTTTCAGTTTCTCTGATTTTCCAACAGAGATTAAGTTTTTTAATCCAATTCCAGATTTACAATAAAATTTATAAAAATGTTGATGCCTCAAAGTCAGGGAAAACAGTTGGCATTGGAAGATAATTGATTGGAGGAGTGGGTTAAAGCTTTTGAAAGTGCTTCTGTTGCAAGGGTGAAAGGTTAACACATTCAACCCTAGCGACGAGTATACTCCTCATTTACAAACAGTGTACCTGAAAGGATTACACTTGTCCCATGCAAACAGTGTAGACCCTGATAAGAGGGCTCCTTAATGCGTCAAAAATGGACTAGACTTATTTTGAAATTGGAATTGTCCATTAAAAGTTTCAGGGTTGAAGGAGTTAAAGGGAGTGTTATTGAGATTATCTATGAGTTAGGTTTGATTTACAGCTGGTGAAATTTCCTTCTCGTTAAAAAAAACACTTGTACGGTATTGCTAAATGACAAACAGTGCAGACCCTGATCAGAGGGCTCCTACAGGAGCCCTCTGATCAGGGTCGGCACTCTTTGCATAGGACAAGAGTACTTTTCACAGGTACACTGTTTGTAAATGACGAGTATTCTCGTTGCTAGGGTTGAATGTGTTATTGAGATAATCCATGAGTTAGTTTTGATTTACAGCTGGTGAGAGTGGCAGTATGGCTGAACAGTTGAAGATGTTGAAGGAGAACATCCAAGATGTGTTGACGAGGTGTGGCCAGATAACCCATAACATCATGACAGCAGGCAACACAGCTAATGGCAGTATCTCGGACATAGTACAGGCCGAGGAGGCAATTAACAGGTAACACATACTCTCATAGTTTTGTAAGTGCATTGTAAAACCTTTACGTATGGGGCGGGGTCCAGTGGTAGGACGCTCGCCTAGGAAGCCAGAGGTTCCTGGTTCGAGCCCTGTCAGGATCACTTGAATTTTTCTGAGCAAAAAATTAACCCTACATTGCTCCACTTCACCCAGGTGAATTAAATGGGTACCTGAGAGGGAAAGAAGTCAATGTGCCATGGCTGCAACTTGCGCCGTATGTAAATGGCCGACATGTAACTCAATGATCAGGGAGGTAAATGTAAAAGTCGGCAGAATACGAGTTACGTAAATGCAGACTTTATAAAACCGCACCTTTACCTGTACCTTTACAGTTTTGTGCTTTTTTATCCCCTGCCGAAAGGCAGAGGGATACTGTTTTAGGTCCGTCCTTCCATCCGTCCGTCACGTCCGTCCGCAACTGTATCTCTGAAACCGATGAACAGATTTGGATGAAACTTGGTATAGTTATTTGTCATCATAGGAGCACTGTGGGAAATTAATTTTTTTTCAGAAAATTTTAGGAATTTATGAGTTATCTACCCTTTTTAGCTCACCTGGCACGAAGTGCCAAGGTGAGCTATTGTGATCGTCCTGTGTCCGTCGTCGGTCGTCAAACTTTTTGTTCAAAGATATTCTTCTTGGAAACCACTGTGCCAATTTCATCAAAACTTCATAGGATTGTTCCTTGTAGGGTACTCTCTCAGATTTCTTCAAATATAGGTCATCCAATTGAAATTGTGGTTGCCATAGCAACCAATTGAAAAAACTTAAAAAATCTTCTTGTCAAAAACTACTGGTCCGAATTGAAAATAATTTTACCCAAATGTGCCATTGGTGACCCTCTATCAGATTTCTTAAAATAATTTTCCTATCTTAAAAAACATGGCCACTAGTGGGTGGGGCAGATTTTCCTTATATGGCTATATAGTGAAAACTTAAAAAATCAAAAACTACTGGTCCGATTTGAAAGTAATTTTATGCAAATGATCCATGGGTGACCCTCTACCAGATTTCTTAAAATTATTTTGATATCTAAAAAAACATGACCGCCAGTGGGTGGGACAAGTTTTCCTTATGTTACTGTATAGTAAAAACTTTAAAAATCTTCTTCTCTGAAACTAATGGTCCAAATTAAAAATAACTTTACACAAACGGTCAATTGATGATCTTCTACCAGATTTTCTAAAATCATTTTGTTATCTTAAAAAACATGGCCGCCAGTGGGCGGGGCAAGTTTTCCTTATGTTACTGTATAGTAAAATCTTTAAAAATCTTCTCTGAAACTACTGGTCCAAATTAAAAATAATTTTACACAAGTGGTCAATTGATGATCCTCTACCAGATTTCTTAAAATCATTTTGTTATCTTAAAAAACATGGCCGCCAGTGGGCAGGCATGTTACTGTATAGTAAAAACTTTAAAAATCTTCTTCTGAAACTACTGGTTCAAATTCAAAATAATTTTACACAAATGGTTAATTGATGACCCTTCCTAGATATCTTAAAATCATTTTGTTATCTTAAAAAACATGGCCGCCAGTGGGTGGGGCAAGTTTTCCTTATATTTCTGTATAGAAAAACTTTCTAAAAAAATTCTCTGAAACTATTGGTCTGCTGATTTTACACAAATAATGATTCATGGGTGACGCTATGCCAGTTTTCTTCAAATAATCTTCCTAGCTCAAACAACATGGCCACCAATGGGTGGAGGTGAATAAGTGAAGACTTAATCATTACTGGTCCATTTACATGACCGTAATCATGGATACCAGGTGAGCGATTTAGGGCCGCATGCGGCTCTTGTTGTGTTAAAAATGCCATATTTAACAGTTTTTTTCACTCTAGCAACTACAGTATTCAACATATTTTGTTTATACTTGCACACAATGTCTATAAGTACAAGTTCTTGAAGGTGTGCAATTATTGTCAAAAAGGATACTTGTGACTAGAGTTATCTGCCCTTGATGTACTTAGAAATGCTAGAAAATGCTTTATTTTGATATTGTTTACACACTAGTGTCTATAAATATGCATGAATTTTGATAAACACTTTCTTGAACTATGTATGGCTATTAGTTTTCAAATGAATTTGATTATTGTTGAGAAATAAGTCATGAGTTATCTGCCCTTGATAAGTCAAAAAAGCCATATTTAACAGTTTTTACTCTCTAGCAACTACAGTTTTGAATGGATTTGAATTATTCTTGCACACAATGTCTATAAGTACAAGTTCTTGAAGGTGTGCAATTATTGTCAAAAAAAGGATACTTGTGGCAAGAGTTATCTGCCCTTGATGTACTTAGAAATGCTAGAAAATGCTTTATTTTAATATTGTTTACATACTAGTATCTATAAATATGAATGGATTTTGATAAAAAAAAATCTTAAACTATGTATGGCTATTAGTTTTCAAATAATTGTGATTATTTTGAAAACGGAGAAACTAGTTAACAGTTATCTGCCCTTGATGAGTCGAAAAAAACATATTTAACAGATTTTACCATCTAGAAACTACAGTCTTGAATGTATTTTGATTTAACTTACACAAGATGTATATAAATATAAGTTCTTGAAGGGGTGCAATTATTGTCAAAAAAGGATACTTTGTGGCAAGAGTTATCTGCCCTTTATGTACTTAGTAATGCTACACAAGGCTTTATTGTTTACATGCTAGTATGTACAAATGTGAATGGATTTTGAAAAAAAAAATTAAACCATATATGGCTATTATTTCTAGAATGAGTTAAATTATTGTCGAAAATGTGCAAATTAGTCCAGAGTAATCTGCCCTTGATGAGTTGAAAATGTCATATTTAACAGTGTTTACACTCTAGTAACTTCAGTTTTAAATAGAGTTTTATTAATACTTGCATAGAATGTATATAATAAGTATAATTTCTTGAAAGGATGGAATTATTGTCAAAACAAGATACTTGTGGCAAGAGTTATCTGCCCTGTATGTACAATCTTTGAAATGCTAGAAAGAAAAGGCTTTTTTTAGTACAGTTTACACGCTAGTATGGACAAACGGCTTTATTTTAGTATTGTTTAGGCTTTAACATGTACAAAATTGAATGGATTTTTATAAAACTTTGTAAAAAGCTTTTGAATGTTGATCTTTAAAGACAGGTGATCAATAAAGTTTGCCACTTTCTTCTCGACAATCGCTGCGGCAGGGGATATCAGCTCTAAGGTGCTTGTTTTAAGCATTTTTGCAAAGGTCTCCTTTCTGCTTTAATTGAAGATCTCTACAGTAAAACCTCTCTTATTACGAGCACTAATATAAAGGCTAGCTGATTGTATAGAAGGCAGGTGACAGCTTAAAGCAATGTGACAGTAAAACAGAAAGCTCCTAAAGGAGCTTTCTGTTTTACAGTCACCTTGCTTAAAGCAGTCACCTGTCGTAAAAACCTAATAAATAACACAATTTAGTGGTCGTAATAGAGAGGTTACTGTTTTATTGTATTAATGCAGTTACTGAACAGATGTTTTCATTCTGATCGTTTCAGAGCTGAGACAGCATTGAAAGCTGCCATTAATTACATAGACCTGGAAGGACAGGCAGCCCTGCAAAGAGCTAAGGAAGCTTTGGACAAGTTTGGCCAACAGTCTAAACAGATGACTGAAATTGCCACAGAGGCCAAAGAGCTGTCTATCAGGTAGGAAAACACTTTTTGCCGCAACTCTTTCGGATAAGGGGAGTATTTCAAAATTAAAATCTTTATATCTGCATGATACCCCATGGTGTCACTACTCATTAGAATCGTCTCATCGAGACGATTCTAATGAGTAGTAACACCATAGGATTGGTGCTGAAATGAGTGAGAAAACGTTGAATTTGTTCTAATGAGGCCAAAGAGTAGTCACACCATAGGATTTAATGCAGAATTAAATATTAAGTTTTTGAAATACTCCCCTTATCTGGAGCCCTGCTATAAATAGAAATTTATAGAATTCCCCCACACACTTGGTAATTATACGACTTAGCGGCATGAGGGTATATGTATCATCTGCAATGCCTTGTTTTTATTGCAGGCAAATGGAGGAGGCTAACAGGATTGAGATGTTGTCTAAGAAGGCTCTTGAAACGTCCAATGAGGCTCTGAGATTGGCCAGGGAAACCCTACAGATGCCTGGCAACATCATGCTGGAGATAGAAACACTCAGAGAGAAGTATGCAATTTGTTCCTTCTTATAATCACAGAGATTTAGGTCTTCCATTGGGAACTTTGAACCCATTACCCCATAGCCTGTTTCTACTTTTGAAGATGGATAATCACTTAAAGCAGATTGAAAGTAAAGCAGAATGTGTTTTAACATATTTTGTAGACTTTATAATTTTGACAAATGTTTGTTATCTTTCAATTTGAATATTTCTTGTGTAAACCAGGTAAGCAAATCTAAAAATCTTTAGCTCACATAATTTCCATCTTTAAGAGCTCTAACCCTTTACTCCATAGATACTCATTTATACGCATTTAATCTGAAAGTAAACAAAATGCGCCTAAAGGCACATAATGTTTTCCTTTCAACCTACTTTAAGTTGTCAACCTATCTTCAAAACTAGAAACAGGCTATGGAGTGAAGAGTTGTATAGTTTTTCAGTAAAAATTTGATTAAAAAAAGGGTTGAAAAGACTTTCCATGTGAAAAGTAGACAGTGTACATTTTTAGCTCACCTGAGCACAAAGTGCTCAAGGTGAGCTTTTGTGGTCAGTCAATGTCCGGCGTCCGTCGTCGTGCGTTGTGCGTCGTGCGTTGTGCGTCGTGCGTTGTGCGTCAACAATTTCTTCAAACATCTTCTTCTCCAAAACCACTTGCTTGATTGCAACCAAACTTCACAGGAATGTTCCTTGGGTCAAGCTCTTTCAAAGTTGTTCAAAGAATTTGAAACCATGCAGAACTCTGGTTGCTATGGCAACCAAAGTGAAAAAATAAGGAAATCTTAAAAAATCTTCTTGTCACAAACCACAAGAGCCAGAGCTTAGATATTTTGCACATATCATTACCTATAGGTCCTCTATAGGGGTCAACGTTTTACATAGAGTTATATAGTGAAATGTTCAAACATCTTTTTCTCTGGAACCAATATGACCAGAGCTTTGATATTTGGCATGATGTAACTTTTACAGGTCCATCACATATATGGATGAATTGGTTCTGGTCTGTTGCATATCTGGGTCACCGGAGCTAAAAATAAATTTTTTCAATGAAAACTTCAAAAATCTTCTTGTCTGAAACCATAGTACACTGAGTTAAGACATTTTGCACATATCATCGTTTACAGGTCCTCTATCTTAGTTGTTCAAAATTGGCACCGC
The DNA here is from genome assembly GCA_922989275.2 of Gari tellinella. Taxonomy (NCBI): domain Eukaryota; kingdom Metazoa; phylum Mollusca; class Bivalvia; order Cardiida; family Psammobiidae; genus Gari; species Gari tellinella. The sequence continues at coordinate 56,675,708 of OV277865.1, forward strand.
CCTGGGGGTCACCTTTTACAAATCTTCTTTTCTGAAATCACGTGACCCATCCTAGTGTCACCATTGTCAGGTGAGCGATCAAGGGCCATTCTGACCCTCTTGTTTTATGGTTACACATAGATTAGTGAATATGATTTGCAGCTAGACATGTCATAAAGTTTACTGTTATTGTATATTTGTAGTTTCAACAGTGCTCAAAGACTGTTTGGTCAAACGAGTTTCTTTGCTGAGAAAGCTCTGAACATGTCGAAGGAAGCGTATATTGCTGCCCTGGACCTCTACTCCCAGGCCTCAAATCTACAGATCCCAGCAGTCAATGTTAACCAAATGATGGAGGATTCCAACAGGATCAAAACAGATGTATGTGTTTGCAATTGAAAGTTTTCAGTTATAAGCTGCTCATATGGGTTTACCCTGCTTTCAGTGTTGGAGAGTCCTTTATGTCCATGTGTTTGTGCCTAGAAGGTTAACCCTTTTAACCCTAGTCCTGCATGTAGGCGTCCTTTTCAAACAGTGTACATGTGAATAGAACACTTGTCCTATACAAACAGTGAAGACCCAAATCAGAGGGCTCCGAAAGGAGCCCTCTGATCAGGGTCTTCACTGTTTGTCATTTTCACATATATTTTACAAATCAACCGTAAAAAGTAAAAAATGGATTGGGCTTAATTGAAAACTGGAATTGTCCATTTAAGGTTTCAGGGAGAAAAGGGTTAAAAACTTCCAAGGACTGGACAAATCTATTTCACGGCAAACTGCCCAATAATTTTATCCCCCCCCCCCCCCCCCCCCCAACAAGGATCCTGTCTGTCCTTCCTTCCATTCTTAACAACTTAAATGAAGCAGCAGGTTTAAGATCTATTTTAAACTTCTGGAAAACAAATTTGTCATGCTTTTTGGCGGACAGCCCTCATACAGATGTTATTACAAGCAGGTTTAATGGGCAGCATATCTGGAACTTGCTTAGCTGTAAATCGAGATTAGCTGAGTGATTGGCAATAATTGAAAAGAGAGAGAGAAGATTGGAAAGACAAAAAATATGATGAAAATATATTCTTTGAAATGTTCAATTATATGCTCTTAAATGTAAATGTAGGTTACTTTTGTAAAGTATGCTGGGGGATGGTCCTAGGGACCCTCTGCATACTGATTGGATGGGTGTATAAAGTATAGAAATATTAAAAGAAAAAAAAAGAAATATTGGTTTGGTTAAGTCATCAAAAGTTGTGTTGGTTTTTTGTTGCAGGCAGCCAAGATTAAGGAAGATGCTATGTTGTTGGTAGAACAAAATGAAAAATTGTTGACTGAAGTAGAGGGTCAGAAAAAGGAGGCAGAGGAGATGTTGGCTAGCGGCCAGAAACAGCAACAGGTATGTCAGTTAGGTAACAGGCTGATCAGGGTTAACACATTCAACCCTAGAGACGAGTATAGTCATCATTTACAAACAGTGTACCTGTGAGGATTACACTTGTCTTATACAAACAGTGTAGACCCTGATCAGAGGACTCCTTAAGGGGCCCTCTGATCAGGGTCTACACTTTCTGTCATTTTGAAATATATTGTTAAAATCATACCAAAATAGTCAAAATGGACTAAGACGTATTTTGAAATTGAAATTGTCCATTAAAAGTTTCAGGGGTGAATGAGTTAAAGGACAAAACATGTAGCAACATAACAGACCACACCATACGATAAATAGAGAATATTTGGTGACTAGCTTTGAATGAGAAATGTTATCTGGCAAGGCGGATGAATATATCTGGTGAGCCGCAGGCGAACCTGATATTTTCAGAAGCTGAGCCAGATAACATTTCTCATTCAAAGCTAGGAACCAAATATTCTATTTATCCTTGTCACAATAGTAAAATAAATAGAGAATGCTTTTTTCAAAGCTAGAATCGTTTTTGGGCTAGATAAGATTCTCACTAAAGAACTACATGTATGTTACTCTAGGAAAGCGCGCTAATATAGATGACGTCAGTGACGTCACATCCTAGTTACGTTGAAAAGAAATAAGAGAACCTTTAAAAATCTAGTGTTTTTCACTGAGGAAAACTAAAAGGTGGACAATTATAGAAGTATCTCAGCAAGCGACTGGTGGCGTGTACTCTATAACGCTTTGATTGCATCGAATAGTTTGAATAAATGTCATTACACGTCGGGTTCTATTGAAAGAGTTTTAGAATACCGTATAAGTGGTTTTTTACGCGAGACGCAAATTTAGCGATTCTACCGAAAATGAATTTTTAGCGTATTCATTTTTCGCGTAAGCGTATTGCAAATCTATTTTTCGCGTATATGATATCAAAATCTATTTCATTTTACCGTTTTTGGTTGTGTCTTGTCAATAAATCCTAAAAGTAAATGGTGCATTCAAAACTAAGGGAAGTAACTATTTTTTCATCATGACGGATATCTGTCCTCCCTTCATAAAGTATTTGGCACACTTGTTTACAATATGCTCGGATACATTTTCCGTCTTTCCTCCGTAAATGAACGATTAAAGCGGCAGAAAGTCACCATTGGATCCAGATGAGATGCCGAGTAAATCGATGTCTCTCAAGGATCCAAACGTTTTCACACTAAGTTTACCCGTATATACGCGTAAACAATGGAGAAACGCCGCAGGCAGACAAGCAGTCAATTGCGAGTGCAAATCATAAGTCAAACTGTAAAAGCGATTAACCCTTTGTCTGTCGATGGCGACTTGATTGGCATTTTAAAACAGTTTGAGTATAGAAAATACGCAGAGAACAACAAGAAATCTGGATTCATATTTATTGACACTTGTCTTGATCTCTTTAATGGAAAATGCATAAATTTGAACGTGTATACATGTCTGGTCCCAATTACATGTTTTGACGAGCTTTGTGGGTATTGGGTTCTTTTCACAAGTTTATCCCCAGTTCACATCTGGATCCAAACTTCGATATTTGCATAAGTTATCACACATGAAAAGGTAACAGTACCCGTGGACACTCGATTAAGTACCAGAATATTCTGTTTTATATAGCCGTCTCTGTATTACGTTAACAAGCATGACATCCGGAATAAGAACACGGGAACGAAGAAATGGTGTTTCGTTTTATGAAATAAGCCATGCTGTGTTTTTGTTTTGTTTTTGAATTCTAGTTGAGCACAGGCTAGAGTTGTGATTAATCTAGACCTAGACTGTCAGGTAATGCACTGATACCAGTATTTATACATATAATGTAAATCATGAAGAGAAGTTTAGATGGCAAACTGCTTCGAGTGGACTTTCCTGTCGAAAATGAATTATAGAAAGCTAGGAATATTTGGCGGATTATATTTACGCGAGTTTGATACACACGCGAAAATAGCGAAAATTTCCTTCTCGCGAAAAAAACCACTTATACGGTACCTTTCCTAACAGCGGGAAAAATAAGCGTCTCGGTGGGAAAAAATAGTTCCGGCTACAGGTCATGTGACCACTTGACATAATAACATCGGTCATGTGACCACATAGCATAATAAAGCAAAGTTTATCTGTCACCCCTTTATCCGTCAGGAAAATAGGCACGTGACAGGATAAAACTGGCACTGTTATTGTTCTCGGAGCTTTATCATTTAAGTGTAAAATATGTATCAGCAGTTTTTTTTTTAAATCGTATTCATGCATTACTATACCTCCACCAATAGAGAATATTTGGTGACTAGCTTTGAATGAGAAATGTTATCTGGCAAGGCGGATGAATATATCTGGTGAGACGCAGGCGAACCTGATATTTTCAGAAGTCGAGCCAGATAACATTTCTCATTCAAAGCTAGTCACCAAATATTCTATTTATCCTTGTCACAATAGTAAAATAAATATAGAATGCCTTTTTTAAAGCAAGAGTCATTTTTTTGGTCTAGATAAGATTCCAACTAAGGAACTATGTTACTCTAGGAAAGCGCGCTGTTATATAGATGACGTTAGTGACGTCACATCCTAGTTACGTTGAAAAGAAATAAAAGAACCAAAATCTAGTGTATTTCACTCAGGAAATCTAAAACGTGGACAATTATAGAAGTATATCAGCAAGCGACTGGTGGCGCGTACTTTATAACGATTTGATTGCATCGAATAGTTCGAATAAACGTCGTTACACGTCGGATTCTGTTGAAAGAGTTTTAGAATACTTTTCCAAACAGCGGGAAAAATAAGCGTCTCAGTGGAAAAAAATAGTTCCAGCTACAGGTCATGTGACCACTTGACATAATAACATCGGTCATGTGACCACATAGCATAATAAAGCAAAGTTTATCTGTCACCCCTTTATCCGTCAGGAAAATAGGCACGTGACAGGATAAAATAAAGTTTGAGGGTCAGTTGGTTGATTTTCTTACAGAGTTACAGACCCTTGTTAAAGGATTAACTGTTTGGCCTGTATAAACTAAACAGGATGATGATGATGATGATGATTTATGCCCTTTTGTTTATTTCTGTAGATTAAGATCTCAATTTGTTCAAGATATTCATTGTTTTACGGAATGTGCATCCCTAGGACTCATGCTTATTGATTTTCAATTTAAATCACTGATTAAATGAATAAATGAAATTATGTGGGAAAATATTGTTGACAAAATTCTCGATTTCAAAGAATTTACTCTTCAACACACAAATAAATATTTATGTACTGGATATGTGAAAACCTAACACAACTAAACTGATGTCTGCTTCTGATGGTAGAACATTATAAGTGATTAGTTTGCTTAATGCAAATCCTTGTTAACTGAAATTAGTTTTGTAGGGCCGTTGTAATTTGAACTTTAGTTTGGAGTATATGTGTGTTTTTGTGCCATATTATGTGACATATTTTGATGACTTTATTCACAGAGAGCCGATGAATTACTCGCTGAAGCTGATGCTGCCCGAGCCAAGGCCAGGAATGCAGTACTGATGGGCGAGAAAACACTGAAAGAAGCAAATGCCACACTTCAAACACTGAAAGGTAACCATTAGAGGACTATCTTTTAAATCTGGAAGCAGTTAATTGCTTCTAGTAACTGTTCCTAGTATTGAAGATAGATTAAGTCTTAAGCAGGTTGAAAGTTAAGCAGAATGTGCCTTCAGGCACATTCTGCTTTCCTTGCAGCCTGCTTTAAGCTACCAATTTCTAGGATATAAAAACTTTTCTTACGGTGCATTTTCATACATATATAGAATGGAACCGTTCTCTTCAGCGGAGGAATAAATTAAAGGCGTAAAAAGGCATACTCATGGAGTAATGGGTTAAAAACTGAAAAGGAGCGTGTTTGTGACTGGTTTGTTGTGTATATAGCACTTATGTGTCATGATAAGTAGGATTGTCAGTGTGAGGCCAGGATACACTACGCTAGATTATATTAAATGTTATTGTTCTTATTCAGAGTTCAACAGTGTGGTGCAGGACAGCAAGGGTAAGGCTGATGAAGCCCTAGAAAAAGTGCCAGAAATAGAGGAGCTCATTGAGCAAGCCGAGACTCTGACACAGGAAGCTAGAGACGGCATGGCAGGAGCAGAAACTGATGCCAATGAGGCTCTCAGTATTGCTGGCCAGGCTGAGGATGTAGCACAGGATGCATCCAACGTAAGTCACCTTATCTGTTTCTGTATAGGCATCCGATACACTTACTCTATTCTCTAACTCCAATTCTTCTAGTGCCTTAGGATGATGCTCTAATGTATCCTGAATAAAAAAGTCTAAAGTGATTACATTAATGGTGTTGAAAACATGGAAACACGGTAATAAAGAAGCTTACTGCTTTATATCTTTCTTTAAAGAGATGTAAAACTAAATGATGTATTTGCAGATAAATAAGAAAATTCTCAAATAAAAGCAAATTTGCCTCATTATCTTGCATGAAAGAAATATGATTAGTATAAAAACATCCTCAACAAAAGCTAATGAATCTTTGTAATTAGGACTTTTGCCATCACTTTTTCTACTCTGACCAAAGATTGATTAGATCTTTGCCTTGAACTTGGCTAAATACAATTCTAGTAAGATAAAAATAGACTGTCAGATATGACATGAAGGGATTAGGTATTAGATCAATGATTAACATATGTGTTTATTTTATAGGAGGCAAGTCGTATTCGTAATGAGGCAGAGGAAACTAAACGCCGTGCCCAGGAGTTGAAGGATGATGCCGACACATTAGCTGAAGATGTTGACAAGTCCAAGAATGATTTGGAAGCAGCTGACAAGGAGGCAGAGGCAGACAAGGCTGCTGCTGAAGAGGTAGACGCTCATGTGCATCTACAAAGATTGTTAAAAAACTACAGTGTTCCCTCTCTACAACAACCCAATGGGTGACACAGAATATGTGTGTTGTTCGGAGGGAGCTGTAATAGTGAGGGGAAATTAAGACTTGGCTTACTTTTGCAAACAACTTGAACACAGATCAGATGCCGCGTAACGCGGCGTTTGATCTGGATTCAAGCTATTTGTCACTCGTCATTAGATATTTATTCAATCAAAATGTCCACTTATATGTTTTGAGAAAAACAGCAGACGACAGTTATAAGCAGACGACGATATTGCAGCAGTAAATTAGTTAGACATAATTGTCATGTTTAGGGAACTGCAGCAAGGATTGTTGTAAGGAGGGAAACATTGTTAGGAGGGAGTACTGTATATCTAAAATCTGCATATTGTCAGGTTTATCGTATGCTTCAATTATTAGCTCGCCTGACACAAAGTGCCACAGTGTGCTATTGTGCTTACCCTGTGTCCAGTGTCTGGTTTCAAAATTTTCCTTTAAAATACTTTTTCTTAAAGCATGCTACTGAGCTATTATTAACCAAATTGCAGTTATTTTACTTGTATGGGCCTCTTTCAAATTCTTGCAATGATTCAGTTCTATGTAGAAATCTTACCACAGCAACAGAAATTATTGTTTTCTAAAGAAAATGAAGAAGTCTTCTCCAAAATGGCTCATTGGATGTCATTGTGATTTGGCATGGTAATATTCTGAAGTAATCCTTCATTTTAAAACTGTTTACTTTAAATTTAAGATTTTGAACAAGTGACTCTATTTCTTAAAGTGAAATATGGCCACTTCTCATAAGAATGCATGGTAATTTATGTATGGACATTTACATCTCCAACATACCTGTATTTCAAATTTTGGCATAAAAGTAAATTTGATGCACCATGACTTGTGATGTCACAAGTACTTCTCTAGATTTGTATTTGAAATTCTCGATCTGGATTTGACTTCAAACAAGGTGGCATTTGACAGGAAACCAACCTGTGTCATACCTTTTGCAAATACATGTATTCAAAGGAAGGAGTTTCAATCATGATGTAGATGACATTTATTCAAAAGCATTCACTGGATTATTTATGACCAGGCTGTAGCATGCATATGTTTAACTTTTGACTGTAATGCTCGTTTACAGGCTTTGCAAAAGGCCGGCCAGGCAAAGAGAACTGCAAAGGATGTCGCTGACAAAGTAGCTGACGCTCTCGCCAAGGTGGATAATATTAGCAGTATACTTGGTAAGCCACTGAAATATCTCAACTCAAGAGTAACTTTTTGAAATTGTTATTATCCCAAAACATTGAGTGTGCAGTAAAACCTCTCTATTTCAACCACTAAAACAAAAGCTAATTGATTGTATAAACAACAGGTGACAGATTAAAGCAAAGTGACAGTAAAACAGAAAGCTTTCCCCTGCCTTAAACACCTGATAATTAACACAATTTAGTGGTAGTAATAGAGAGGTTTAACTGTAATTACACCATTGTCTGTCTATGCCACCACCCACATTTTGGCCGGCAATATCTCAAAGAACAAGGTGCTACCCTGTAATTTTTATACAGCTATTAAATGTAAGCACCATTCAGATAGTAAGAGACATTAGTCTAAAGATTGTCAATCCAGATTAACTCACTTGCTATAACAACCTTTATTTCCGATAGATTTCTTAAATTTCATTGAAGGTACTGTAAATTTTGGCTTTAAATTTAGCCTGTTTTAAGCAGCCAACTTTCATGATGCAGGAACATACATCAATGGTTATTTATTAGGACAGAGTAAAGGTTTTACAATTTTTCACTGCTTTACTAGAAAGGAAGGCGTTGGGTTTGATATACTAATCAGCTGGGAACATGGGTGAACAGTTCAACCTATTTGCTTACAAATTAATGCCCTCAAAGTAATACAGGCGAAACTCTGTACTTCAAACTTTCTTTAATTGATCTTACCAGTATTTCATAAGTTTAATATTAATAACTTGATCTTGCTGAGCCGCGTTTTAACTATGAAATATGGGTATGATCAAACAAATGTGAGGTGGAATGACCGAGTTTCGAATGCATTTATACATTTGGTAAAGGAAGAGATGTAGTTTTGAAAAGCTATATTGAAGCATAGGCTTGTTGTTTACTTTCAGCCACACTGAATGAGCTTGATACAGCAGAGCTTGATCGTTTGGAGATAGAGCTGGCTGCAGCAGAGCAGACTTTGAAGGATGCTGACATGGAGATGCAGTTTGTCAAGCTCACAGATGCAAACAACCAGGTAAAATCACTCATCATATTTTCACTAGATTTGATAGCCTTCATGCAGTAATATATAAATACATTCGAACTTCGATATCTCGAACTCTGTTAGGTCAAACATACCCGTAGTATGGGTATGTTCGACTTAACCAATCATGAAATAATTTAATTCACTTTGCCGTCTTCAGCAATTCCATGAGTTGATTTTTTTTATTTCTTTTCCATTGCCCCTTTAGGTGAAAATGTGGGTTCAGGAATACCGCCTCGATGTTGACAATCTAGAAAAAGATGTGCTGAATGTGAAGGAGATCATGGAGTCCCTGCCAGTGGGCTGCTTCAAGAACATTGATATTGAGACCCCTACAGCACAGTAGAGAGCATCTGTGTTAGTGAGCAACCCATAGCCATGTAGTTAGGGTACTTATATATCAGCCATATACTCTGTTGGCCAGAGAATGGGATAAGTGTAGCTATGTATATTAAAACTGTGTATGAAGTGGACATTGATACCATTGGTGGTGTTTTGTTTTGCTGTCCGTGTGTATGAGAGCATGGGTATGCATGTCTGTATGGCTGAAAAGTTATGGCTGAAAGTAATAGTGTTGGCAATTTAGGTTATCAGTACATGCAAGGAATAGGATAGATAAGATGGAGACTTAAATGCTACAACAGTTCACAGATACAGCAGATATAAGCTGAGCAATAGAGAGTGATAAATCAAATACTTCACCTGTTTGGCCCAAAAGTTATAAAACTTTTGAGTTGAGTCTCAGATCATTCTCAAGTATTTGATTGGTCAGATTTGAGCTTTTGCTGAGCAAAAACTCAAATCTGACCAATCAAATGCTTGAGAACGATCTCTGACGCAATTAAAAAGCTTTATAACTTGGACCCAGATGTAGTTACACTTCAAAAGGAAAGGAAATAAATTGTGAACCATCCCATTAAATGTCTCAAACATTTGTATGCCCCTGGCAGTTACTGATGCTGGAGACATATAGTTATCAGCCTATCCATGTGCGTGTGTGTATGAGGTCAGTTTGATTTTACCGTGTCTTCTAGCATCAACGTAGCTTACTGCAACACTTGAATACTTAATTTAGATGTTGCCTTGGACCATTCCAAATCTACCCATATCACCAAACTGCGATTTCATCTCAATTTAATTTGGATATAATTATTTTTTAAGATGGCTATTTCTTGGTCAACTAGATTTTAATGTTTTGTCTAGCATCAACACCACTCACTAGAATGCTTGGATACCTAAACAGATGTTACTTCAGAGCATTAGCTATCCACCATATCATTCAAACTCTATTTGACTTTGACCAATTTTGGACCTAGATGTGGACTTAGAAAATATTAAAAAGCTAATGTCAAGGAAGCTACGGGGGCATATGTGTTTATTGAACACAATTTCTTGTTTAATATGAATCTGATAGGTATTTGTGTATGAAAGGTAAATGATATAGTCTAAACGTGTTCAGTAACCATTCAATGAAAAAGTCAGGTGTCTCTAAAGACAGATGACAACGGGGAATGTAAGTTATGTAGAAAAGTTTGTTGGAGTTTTCTGCATTCTTTGGTTTATCATTAAGCTGCAACTCGTCTTAACGACTTAACCCATTACCCCATAGCCTGTTTCTAGTATTGAATATTAGTGACCACTTAAAGCAGGTTGAAAGTAAAGCATAATGTGCCTTAAGACACATTCTGCTTAACTTTCAGTCTGCTTTAAGCTACCAACTGCTAGAATATATAAAATGAATCTTGAGATACATATTTATGAGTACATAAATTGGACCTATTTTCCTCAGTGGAGGAATAAATTAAAGGTGCAAAAATGTGTATCATGGGTTAAGCTGCAACTTGTCTTAAAGGCAACCAAGCTTCTCTGTTGAATGGTTGATTTACACAGACGTGTGTCATGCAAGATATGTACTGTGTGTTGAAAAGAGACTGCTGTGTGATGTGCAATATTGTTGGAGGTTTTTGCTACTATTTGAATGGCCAGTAACATAGTTGACTGTATATTCTTCATTGTATGTCTGTGGATGTCTTAGAATGTATGATGCATAGTTAGCTTTATACTTGAATGTATCAATAGGGCATTGGTCATTAAAAAACTTTTGTCCCATTATTTTTCTTGCTAGCATAATTAGTTTTTTTTACTTGGGTTGTAATGTTGAGCAAATGTAATTGTTTTTAATTTGAGGGGATAAAAGAGTCATACTGATCACCCAGCAATACTCGCATCCATTTCACTTTTTACTCAATAGCCTGTTTCTAGTATTGAAGATAGTTGACCACTTAAAACAGGTTGAAAGTAAAGTGGAATTTGCCAAAGGCACATTCTGTTTGACTTTTAGCCTGCTTTAAGCTACCATCTGACAGAAAATAAAAACTATTTCTTGCGATACATATCAATGACAATAAAGTGGAACTGTTTGGTTAAGTGGAGGAATAGATTAAAGGCGTAAAATATGTATCTGTGGAGTAATGGGTTAAGGACGATACGCTATAAAACCTGTGTTAATCAAGCATTACAAGGGGGTGCAGTGGCAGTAAAATGGAACTTAACATATTACTCCATAGATACGCATTTTAACACATTTAATTTATTCCTCCACTGAAGAAAAATGTTTCACTTAATACAGGCATAAATATGTATCATAAATATTTTCTGAATCCTAGCAGATGGAAGCTTAAAACAGGCTGAAAGTAAAGCAGAATGCGTCTTAAGGCACATTCTGCTTTACTTTCAACCTGCTTTAAGAAGTCACCCGTCTTCAAACCTAGAAACATGTTATTACCTTAAATTTAGCCTGTGTTGGCCGCCACCAATTAGTTATCTACATGTGCTTTCATTGAACAACATCACAGCACAGAATTCACCGTATCTACTTGAACAATACTGTTACCATTTCTAGGGGTATGATAGACATGTATATAACAACCTAAGGAGAAAAATGTTTTAATTGGGAGTTAGTCTGACTGTGATTTTAACCCAAGTCTTGACCACCACTATAATTGTTTAGCCTAATGAATCACTTTAACCCTTTTCCCCATTGCCTGTTTGTAGCTTTAAAGACAGTTGACCACTTAAAGCAGGTTGAAAGTAAAGCAGAATGTGCCTTAGGCGCATTCTGCTTTACTTTCAGCCTGCTTTAAGCCACCATGTACTAGAATATAGAAATCTTTCTTATGGTACTTATTCATGACTGTATAATGCGAAACTATATTCTTTTGTAGAGAAATAAATTAAAGGTGTACTAACCCTTTACCTGATAGCATATTTCTAGAATTGAAGATAGGTGACTACTTAAAGTAGGTTGAAAGTAAAGCAGAATGCACCTTAAGGTGCATTCTGCTTTACTTTCAGCCTACTTTAAGCTATCCAGCGCAAGAATATAGAAAATATTCCATATAATATTTATTCATGACTGATTAAATTACTATTTTCTTCAGCGGAGGAATAAATCATATTCGCTAAAAGGCGCTTCTATGGGGGAAAGGGTTAATGGGGTACTGGGTTAAACGGTGAGAACTTTGAATTTCTATATTTATTTATAAAAGCTAAGTTGAATTTAGCCGATTGGTACAGTTTTTACAGACTGGACTTCATGATACATTTTATATAAGCATTGCTATCTGTTGAGTATAGTGCCATCTGAATTTTATGAAAATCTTGTTGGCATAATGATTTTAGAATGAACTTTGTGTCATTTTCATAATTTACATTTTTATGTATGTCTCTCATTTGTGTTTTTGTTATACAAAATAGTTTACACCATGCCAAACAGTATGCTCTGTAGTATCTGACTTGTGTGAATAGTTTGTTTTTTAATATTTCATTCATTTTAAGCACATCATGCATATCATCGTTTTTTCCTCAAGTAGTTAATTAATCCACTGGTTATGTAGAAAGAGAAATGTAAGCTGCTTTCCTGTAAACTTTCATCGACATCAACATTTTATACACAGCTTAATTTACCCCATAGCCTGTTTCTAGTTTTGAAGCAGCTGATCACTTAAAGAAGATTGAAAGTAATTTACTAAAGCAGAATGTGTCATAAAGTGCATTCTGCTTTACTTTCAGTCTGCTTTAAGCTACCATCTGCTTAGATATAAGAAAGTATTTCTTTTGGTACATGTTTATGACTGTAAAAATTGGATCTATTTTCTTCAGTGGAGGAATAAATTGAATGCGCTAAAAGGTTCTTCTATGGGACAGCAGATGAAAATTAAATTTGATTAGAGTGAATTATTGGTTAAAACGTTTAATTCAATGCAAGCATGATTAGAAAATTGATGGGTTTCTTTTCTTCATAAACAGTAGACATGAACAGAGTTTCAGCAAACAGACCGATCTAAACTACGCTGTTTGAAATCCTCCATGATGTGTCTCACATCTCTCATTTTGTACAAACCTTTGTCTCTCATCTCTTTTACATACCAGTTGTGCCTTATTAATTGTAATTCTTATACTGTATTAGTGATGCATATTTTAGCAATTAGAACTTTGTATGAATACCCACCACTGGTTAAGTCTACATTATTTTTTGTCAAGACGTTTTTATGTCAAAACCTTTTATATGTAGGTGCTATTTAAAAATTATTGTAGTTTTTATATTTTTCTGGAGTAGTTCACCATGTATGTGATATATAGGTTGTATTCAGTAGACTGGAATTTATATTAGAGAGAGATTTTCTGAATTGTAAAATTTCAAAATGAGCCATTTGAACAAAAATTAATCTAAAATAGTTATATCTTGTTTGTATAGGTCATTGCTTGGTTTTTATAGTATTTTCATAGCTATTAGAATTAAGAATAAGGACTTTCACATGGATTCTGTACTGGAAGCTATGTTATAAATTACTGGCTAATTTATTGTCTGGATATAATGACTTGTTGAAATAAAATAGAAAACCACATAGCTAGAAAAATGTAAATTTTACACCATGGTTGCTCTAACAGCTGATAAAAGAAAACTTTGGCATTTTGAAACAGTTTTATATAAGATCAGGTACTAAGCTACAGAACAGGATCAAAGCTACATGTATTTGACACTGGTTGCATTTATAATTTTTCACTTAAAAATTCTTCATTTGAGAAAAGCAGATTTGGTTTTCTTTAGGATGAGTAAGAGACACAAATGAAAGCTTTATCATAGCTTCAACATTAAACTCATCTAGTCCTAACATGGAATGTCTTGGTGATTGAAGTGTAGCTAAGATGGTAGCATCCATTACATACACACCTTACTTAATACCCAATTTTACGTTCACTCTATCTAGAACAGTTACACTTACCATTGAATGATATTTACCTTAACTCTTTGAACCCTAGTCCCGCATATAGGCGTCCTTTTCAAACAGTGTACATGTGAATAGTACACTTGTCCTATGCAAACAGTGAAGACCCAGATCAGAGGGCTCCTTTCGGAGCCCTCTGATCAGGGTCTTCACTGTTTGTCATAATGCCAAACATTGACAAAAACAACCCTTAAAAGTCAGAAATGGACTAGACTAAAATGAAAACTGGAATTGTCCATTTAAAGTTTTAGGGAGGAAAGAGTTAACCCATGCACACTGTTCAATTATCAAAAGGTTGTAGCCACTCAAAGTATTTAACCCTGTACTCCATACACAGTTTCTGGTTTTGAAGACTTGTGACCGCTTAAAGCAGGTTGAAAGTAAAGCAGAATGCACCTAGAGGCACATTCTACTTTACTTTCAGCCTGCTTTAAGCTACCATTTGCTAGATTATAGAAAATATTTATGATACATGTTCATTTCTGTATAAATTGGAATATTTTCTTTAGTGGGGGGAATAAATGAAATGCGTAAAAATGTTAATCTATGGAGTAAAGGGTTAAAAGTATGATAAACAGTGCAAATCCTGATCAGATAGCTTCTTTAAGAATTCTCTGATCTAGATCTACAGTGTTGACAAAGGATGTAACTAGGTTGATCTCTGTCTATACTTTGTGTTTTACTATAATGATTGACAGTACTGGGCCAGCGCTTATAAGTCTATAGAGTTCAGTATGAGTGTGTTATCAAGCATTTGATTGGTCAGATTTGAGCCTAGGTTCAAATCTGACCAATCAAATGCTTGAAAACGAACTCCTACTGAACTCAAACGCTTTATAAGCATGGACCCTGGAGATTAAATGAGTACCTGAAATCTCTACAATTTAAACAATTACTATTCGTGTGTCATGTCCTGGTAACATGCTTATATAACATGCATGTATAGTTTTATCAGTCATTGTATATTACCACTTTTATCAATGTTTGCTTTTCTAGAACTTACCTTATTATTGGGTACTATAACTGTACTTTTTGTATGAAATAAACCAAAGTTTACTTAGCATGGGTTAGTCTTCTTTACATAGCCAGTAACAGAGATGGTGGATCAGCTTCAAAGCTGTTTGATAAATAAGTTACAGGTAAATTCCTTGAAACTAAACTCTTTCAGACTGAGGAAATGCTTTATTTAAATCATTACCCCATAACCTATTTCTAGTTTTGAAGAAAGATGACCACTTAAAGCATGTTGAATGTAAAGCAGAATGTGCCTCTAGGTGCATTCTGCTTTACTTTCAACCTGCTTTAAGCTAGCACCTGCTAGGATGTTGTAAATATTTCTTATGGTATATATTTATGGAAGTATAATTTGGAACCACATGTATTTTATTCAGAGGAGGAATAAATTCAAAGCATAAAAAGGTGTATTAAGAGAGTGCATAGAGTTACAGTAAAACCTTTCTATTACGTCTGCTAAAATAATGCTAGATTAATGTATAAAAGACAGGTGATAGCTTAATGCAAGGTGTAAGTAAAACAGAAGACTGCTATAGGAGCTTTCTGTCTAACTTTCACATAGCTTTAAGCAGTCTCCTGCCTTAAACACCAAATAATACCTTTGATTTTACGGTTGTTATAGAGAGGTTTTACTGTACAGTATTAAAGTACTTGAGAGTATCGATGATGGTTTTTAAACTGAAATACAGTGGTATGAAATGAAAAGAAAACCAGGAGATTAGTAGTGATCATTCTGAAAACAATACAGTGAAGCTCTCTTATAACAAAGTTCCTGGGACCGTCTGATTTCTTTGGTTATAATTATTAGGTCACCAGAAGTCCATTTTACTCTACGGTAATTGGAGATGGAGGAATCAAACTTTTGGTATGTCCAATATTTTGTTATAAGTGAGCTTTACTGTATACCTTTTTAGCTCACCTGGCCCCGAGGTTATAAAACTTTGTTTGAGTCCAGATTCACGCTCACACTCGGGCTCAAATTTTGGACTCAGTTGAGGTATTCACTCAACTGGATGTTACAAAACTGTTTGAGTCTAGACTCAGCTGAGTTTATTATTTTTCATTATCCTAAGCTATCTCTTGATCCGAGTATTGAAAACGCAAGCTTTTTACGGTTCGGGATTATATTTACCAAATAAACGGTAAAGATCTAGATCTACGCTAGTAGATAAATGTTAAGCGTTCGTCATAATTTTCAGATTTTGATCTGAACTAGATCTATTGGGTTGTTGTTTTTGCTTCATTAGATCTAACGTATTTATATTCTATGATACTGGATGATAAGTAGATCTAACTTGTTTGCCTGATTCTAGGCAAAAAAAACGTCGATCTATCATTCAAGTTACATGTATTTACAAATTTTGTGACGTCACGAGTCTAAATTTAGAACTACATGTATGTATGCAGGTAGATCGATATAGCGAGGGGTCGTTGGTTCGATACTCTTTTTTTTCATAGATTTTTTTCTACTATTTGTTTCAGAAACTCAATATAAATGTATAATAAAATCATTTTTATTTAAGATACATTGATTTAATCAATTAAACTAGAATAACTGTCAGATAGTCTATAAAACGCGTCTTGAGTCTGAGTCTGGTCATTGTATGACTCACAAATCTTGAGTCTAGACTCAATAAATGAGCGTGAGTTTGGACTCGGGATTTTGGTAACCGCCCTTTTTGAGTCCAGACTCCGGTTTGAGTGAAAACCTTGAGTGTGAGCGTGAGTCTAGACTCAAAAAGTTTTATAACCTCGGGGCCTGAGCTAGCTCAGGGTGAGCTTTTGCAATCCTTGAATGTCTGTCGTCAACAATTTTAGTGTTTACACTCTTAGAGGCCACAACTTTAATCTAATCTTTCTCAAACTTGCTTAGATTGTATATTACCATAAGAGTTCGGATAAGTTCGATTATGGTTGAAATCGGACCAATAGGGCAAGAGTTATCTACCTTTGAATTGCTGAAAATGCCATATTTAACAGTGTTTACACTCTAGAGGCCA
The DNA here is from genome assembly GCA_922989275.2 of Gari tellinella. Classification (NCBI taxonomy): domain Eukaryota; kingdom Metazoa; phylum Mollusca; class Bivalvia; order Cardiida; family Psammobiidae; genus Gari; species Gari tellinella. The sequence continues at coordinate 56,692,533 of OV277865.1, forward strand.
CAGATTTTATACAATCTTTCTCAAACTTGCTCAGATTGTATAGTACCATAAGAGTTTGAATGAGTTAGATTATAGTTGCAACTAGTTCTCAATGGATTTTAATGATACTTGCACATAATGTATGTAGCGGGAAGGAGTGCAATTATTGTTGAAATCTGATCATTGTGGCAAGGGTTATATGCCCTTGATAAACTTTGAAATGCAAGAAAAGGCTTCATTTCAGTATTATTTAGGCTCTAGTTATCTGCCCTTGATGTACTCTACTATACTAGAGTAGGTCGTATTCCAATGTTGTTTACATGCTATACATGTACTACAAAATTGGAATGGATTTAGAATAAAACGGGTGTAATTCAAAGGTAAAGGTATCAGGCTTCATTACAAATGGTGAGTGATATCGGGGCCTTCAGGCCCTTTTGTTAAATGTCTTTGATACTGTAGTAGGATTTGTAACTGTCTATATACTCAGAGAACTTGTAACATAGAATTATACTACAGGTGACATATCAAGGTGAAAGTGGATTCTAATTTTACGATTTATCATATTTGCTTCAGAATGTAATGTTCATTCACTAGAAGTTCCTACATGTTATTTCAAATCATTTCATCTAATATAATTCTCAGAATTAAACTGGTTTTCATTTATAGCTCATCCGAGGGTGAGCTTTTGTAATACTGGAATGTCTGTCATGCATTGTCAACAATTTCACAGTGTTTAGAGGCCACAGTTTTTGTCCATATCAAATTAGTTATATCATCTAATGAATGAATGAGTGATATCTATTTGAATAGGTGAAATCACCAAAACAAGATTACCGGTAAAAAGGATACCATTTTACTTATATTTCCCATTTTGTTATATTACCTATATGTACATGTTTTTTAAAGGTTCAAATTAGTGATAATACTTATTCAAATTAAGTGATATCAGCGGTTTGAATATGATATCACCTATTCCTATGAGAGGTATCACCTACTGAATGAGTGACATCACCTATTTGAATAGGTGATATCACAAAATGGGAATAAAAAGAAAAACGGCACCCCAATGGGGAAGTCTATCGTGATATCATTTTATATATGAGGACGAGATATACTGAGGACACGAGTATCGTGATATCATTTTATTTAGGCAATCAATGAGACAATGGTTCACTGTACAAAACACAACAATAATTATCACAGACATCCTCACGCTCGTAAATACTTTAACTTCATACACGGCAGCAACCATGGTCACTCCTATGTACACTAAATTATACTAACGGGAACTATCTATATAATGATTTAAACATATATGATCTACATTTATGTAACAATTTAGAGGAGTTGTTGGATTCCATTAGTGTACACTGTACAGTCTTGTTCATTAATTTGGAACGTTCGTTATATTTTCTGTAATTGAAAGATTGATCACTATTGTATGGATTAAAAAAAAAGTTAAGAAGATCACTTTCCTCAAACATCACATTTCAATTCTTATATAAAAGAACAAAATGTTGTCCTTGAAACAATTCCAGAATTGTAAATTAATTGTTTAAACTTAGAAACCATAAGAAGCTAGTAGATGTGATTTATAAAAGTCAAGTATGTGAGCTTAAATCAAAGTCGTGACATGCTGAAAGTTGTACATGGTTTAAAACTCTGTAGACTAGTTTGTACTCGGCTCTAAATACAGCTGACACTGTGACCTGGGAACATCAACACATTCAACCCTAGCGACGAGTATACAGTTTAAATCAAGATCAGACGCCGCATCATACGTAGCGTCTGATCTGGGTCTACGGGTTAAATGTTTGCAATTGTTAGCCAAGTGGTGCTTAGCATGACAAGGGTTATTTATGTTTCCCAGACACAGTATATGCTGTTGAACTATCAACTTCCTATGTTAATAATGTACTTGTCACATGTGCATAGTATAGCATAAACATGTTATAAATTACAGTCGAACTTCGATATCTCGAACTCGCTTAACTCAAATTATCCGGTAATTTGACACATGAACTGCATTGTATCATGCTGGGTTAGGTCAATCATACCCATATTTCAAAGTTTAAACGCGGCTAAGCCACATTTTAACTTTGAAATACGGGTATGTTCGATTTAACCGAGTTCGAGATATCGAAGTTCTACTGTAATTCCCAGCAGTCATTGATCATCAATGCTGCTAAAATCATGTATGCTAAAATGAAAATCATACAGCACAAAATAACAAGTACATGTAAATATACTTTCAATTAGTATTAGATTAGGTGTAAATTAAAACATTACAGTTGTAATTTCATGTTACAGAGTGATTGTGAAAGAACTGGGTCATTAATGTTGGTAAGGTCATTACACATCTGTGAAACTATGAGGAGATTTTTCCTGTGGTAATTTCTTACACTTGAAAAACAAATTTTCATATGGAGAAAACTATATTGTCAGGTTTTGGCTTAGAATAAGGTTTAACTCTTAGCATGCTAGTGGTGGATATGTCCCACAGTGATTACCTTTGCAAACAGTGTGGATCCAGATAAGATGTCACGTCTCATCTGGATCTAAACAGTTTTACACAAGGATCCAAACTGTTTGACACTGACCCTGTTTTAAAAAGAAATTCTTTTTTTTAAAACAGTAGCAGACAACAAATATTGCTGCAGACGAAAAAAACTTACCCAGCATGCAAAGAGTTAACTACAGTTCTTTCAATGATTGATTGGAATATTTGGTCATAGCCAAACAATTAATTCAACAAGCTTACAATAAATAATGTAAGTAGTGATAAATAATGTAAAATAGAAAATACAAAATCAACATTTCACAACATTTGTTCCATGAAAGACAATGTAAACTGACATTCTACATATCTGTAAGGATTGGTTAGGTTTGTAGTGAAATGGAAGCTAATGTGATTTTATATTGCATAAAATTACACACACAACACAACACGCATGATAAGAGTATTTACAATAACAATGCTCGAAATAATCCAAAATGGATTTTTTCAATAATTAATCAGTAAAGCAATGCAGTTGAGTTCTTTCTTAAATAGTATGTTATAGTTTGGCAGGCTCTGCATTTTGACGACAATTGTGTATATACTTGATACAACACAATGAAAGTTTCAAAGGGACAAAGAGTGGATAATATATATATTTGTTGATATATCATTATTAACCCTTAGCATGCAGAATTGTTGTCAGCAAAAAATCATATTTTATATTTTTTAAATTGAACAAACTATGTATATGAGTGTCAAACAGTTTGAATCCAGATCAGAGACCTTGATCCAAACCAATTGAAACAATTAGCCAAATCGTGTTTAGCATTATAAGGGTTAACATTTCCTTAACCCTTTACCTTATAGAAGCGACTTTTAGCGCATTCATTTTATTCATCCGCCAAAGAAAATAGTTCCATTTTATACTGTCATGAATATGTACCATAATAATTTTTTTCTATATCCTAGCAGATAGTAACTTAAAGCAGGCTGAAAATAAAGCAGAATGCGCCCTAGGGCGCATTCTGCTTTACTTTTAACCTGCTTTTATAGGTCACATATCTTAAATACTAGAAACAGGCTATGGGTTAAAGGGTTAAGTCCCCTTCATAAACTAAAGCCCTGACATTATGATCACTCAAGAAAGGTTGTGTTTTATTTGCAGGACCGACATCCAGATTTGGCCTAAATGTACCCAACTTTAAAATAGATGTCAGGCACTTTTATGAATCAATAACTTCAGCTTTAGATATTTATTTTGTTTATCATCTACCACATGTCTTCATATAAAAGAAACACTAAACATACATATGACCTAATCTGTCTTAGCATTAATGCTTAAGTTGACTGATAATACTATAATTTATAATACAATGTTTTGAGCATCTATTCTGTAGAGTTTTCCCATCTTTTAACTTTTGATATATTAAAAGATATTGTGTTAAGTTACCTTTGTATAAGCAGGTTATTTCTCACTATGGCACAACAATGTCAAGTGTTGTTTTATTTAGTTTGTACAAAGTTTATAAAACATTAAGTTTCCCATCGTTTTACTGACTCGGGAATATCTAGTTCATCAAGTAGTTCCAAATATCCCACAGTGTATAGCAATATCAATTAAAGTTGACCAACATGGGAGTTATATATATTCAAGGCAGTTGTATATAAAACTGTATAATAATTTAAACAAAAGGAATTTCAATGCCAAAAATATATCACCTCTAAAAAAATGCTGAATCATATTTTAATTCAAAAGTCAAGACTACATCAGTATAAAATAGCAATAAATAATGCCATAAAGTAATACTCAAAACAGAATTGTATCGCATAAAAAACATGTTGGTCATTAAATAAAAATGTTAAGATGATGGCAGGCTCTAACTAATTCTTTGCAGATTCAAATACGCCATGTCCTAGGTTTCCTTTTCGTGATATTTTGTCGGATTCAAAGTGATCATAGGCTCTGTGCCTGGCATCAGCTGAGCGGAATGTCTGCAGGGATGGCTTAGCCTGAAATTATACAGTACAACATAGTCAAGTGAAAACTGTTGTAACAAGACAGAAACACCTGTTAAAACTATACTCACAGCTTTTGAAAATGGTGTAGACCCAGGATCAGAGGGCTCCTACAGGAGCCCTCTGATCTGGGTCTACACTGTTTGCTGATTAAGACCAATATTGAATAAACTAACCAGAACAAGAATGGTGTCACAGAAAGTGACAAATGCCCCCGTCGTGTTTGTCACTGCACTGTATGTATTCATTTGGCTTTCAAGTAAAATCATAAAGTAGGTTATAATTGTACTCCTTGCTGTTGTTGTGATGAAAATGTACAAAGAAACAAGCTTTTTCTAGCCTATTCAAATGCATCACCACCATAGCATTATGAAGTCATATTGATGTCATGATGACGTTGTTGTCATAACAAGGTTTTGAGGACTACTTTCTAAATTGAGAAATGATCACATGATCAAAGGGTAAGGATGAGTTATCTCCCTTCCTATTCACTTGAAATAATATAGGATGAGTTATCTCCCTTTCCATCCGATTTTACCTATTAATGACCTCTAAATGACCTTGATCTTTGTCAGACATGACCCAAATTATACTTAGCTCAAGAGTTTCTTGAGGTGAGTACACATATCAAATATAAAGTCTCTATCCTAAGTAGTTAAAAAGTTATTGCCAAGGTTAAAGTTGTGTACAGACAAACAGACAGACAGATAGACAGACAGACCAAAAACAATATGCCCCCAACTAAGTCGTGCGGGGGCATACAAATCAAAGTAAACTCATACTGGTTCATGTTTTGGTAACTAATAAGATCTACAAGGGAACATAACAACACCGAAGAGTTACTTAGTTTTGAAGAGTTAAGGCTGAATAACTGACAGTATTTGAAAAGCGAAGTAAGAAAGTAGATGTACCTCTTTTGTAAATCTGGGCATCTGCCAGAGTGGTTCTGGGTCTACTGGGTTTTGGTAGGTCCTCAGTAATGAAGCTCTAGTCTCATATACCTGGCCAGGTGATCGTCTTTGCTGAAAAAACAAATAATGCTTACTTAAACTTCAAGCTGAAATATTTTAGAAGAAACCAAACACAAAACATTTGTTTATAACTTGAAATATACAGTAGAACCTCTCTATTACGACCACTAGAAAGAAGGCTAATGGTCTGTATAAAAGACGGGTGACAGCTTAAAGCAATGTGAAAGTGAAACAGAAAGCTCCTGTAGGAGCTTTCTGTTTCACTTTCACATTGCTTTAAGCAGTCACCTGTCTTAAACGACTAATATTTGACACAATTCAGTGGTCGTAATAGAGAGGTTCTACTGTATATATATGAAACACATTTAAATTATACAAGATATAAAAACGAACAAATCCCATGAAAAACTAAATGCTACTGGCTACTTAACTCCTTCAGCACCATGGACCAATTTAAGATATACTCATTACATTTGCAAACAGTGTAAACCCAGATCAGAAGGCTCTGAATAGGATCTACAGTGTTTGCTATTTTAGACCATTATTTATTAAACTACCCAGAATTCCAAGTAGACTGGTTCATCTTTTGGTAACTAAAATGATCCACAAGGGAACCGAATAACCCACAAGAGTTACTTAGTGTTGAAAGAGTTTAATCAGGATGAAAATAAATCAGAAAGCTCTTTAGAGTGATATCTGGTTTACTTTCATCCTGTTTTATGCTGCTACCTGTCTTTAGCACCGTTTATAAGTGGTAGACTGGTAGTTGACTTCAACAATATAAACTAATGGAGTAAGTGGACTACCTTGCTGAATTCAGATTTATAAAACCTTCTTATTGTGACTCTGAAGGAATCAACAGTGCATCATACTCCATAGATACCCATTTTTACGACTCTTATAATTTTTTTAGTAGTTTCTATACAATCATGAAAATGCACCATATGAAATATTTCCATTTTTCTAGCAGATGATAGCCTAAAAGTAAGCAGAATGCACTTTAGGGTGCATTCTACTTTACTTACAACCTGCTTTAAGTGGTCATCTGTAGTCAAAATTTAGGAACAGGCTATGGAGTAAAGGAGTTACAGTTAACCATGCTCTTAAGCTTAGTGTAAGAAAACCGTTGTCACCATTTTACAATATTTTATCTCAACTATAATAACCTTTAACTTTTCCTCCTATTCACATACTATAATTTAAGTAAAATTTAATTACTGAACAGTTAAACTCTAAAGCAAAAGTATAAACAGAGAATAAATCATAACCATTCCTATTAAGAAGCTATAAAGTGAAAGACAACCAGATGCTGCATACAAATTTTACAAAATATTGTAATTTATGCTGCAAATGTATCAAAAACTAATTCTAAATTTATATTTTCAAAAAATAGAGAAACAAAAGAAGACAATACAAAGTAGGGTTACTAGGGTATATCAAACAGTTTAACCAATCACTATATGTTGAGAAGAAGCAGAGAAAAAATCATACGAAAGAAAAAGACATGTTTGGAAGTGGTGAAAAGTTGATGCATTAACAAACAGATACGGTTCTCCATGGCCATTGATGTCTAGTCACATACTGACTGTTGTCTCATATAAACTTTTATTATATGCCTTTGAATGATATCGAGCGTTTCCGCGTGTATCTGCAGAGTAAAATACAAGAGTCTGTATCAGCCACTTTGTATCAGCCACTTTGTATTTTACTCTGACCTCGCTTTCGATTTAACGTGACGTCATTTACGTACATGTACGAGTGCCGCGTTATTCTTTGTGGCATACAAAACATCTCGTTTTGCTTCAAATAACTAATAAAATTTGGATGTAAAATGATTTAAACAACCATTTAGTTGTGTCTGGTTTGTATTCAAGGCATATAATAAACACATTACCAGTTGGCAGTGTGCTACAGAGTGTTGCATTTAGCTCTCGACGTTTTGGGCGGAAACAACCGATCAGACTCACGCCAAGGCGCTCGTTAGATCGGCTATTTCCGCAAAAAACGTCTGGAGCTATATACATCTGTCAACTGGTAATGTATATATATACAGCAAAAGATTCCTTTGCTGCTGCAATAATAATTACAATTAAGGTCAATCTTATAACAGAAAACATGACTTTTACAAACTAGAGGTAAATATCACTAAAGGTAACTACATATTCCTACAACCAAATGATGCAGAAAGAGCATTTAAGCTGATTGACCTTATACAGTCACAGAATGCGAATGATGCCACATATTATATCAGTCACATGTGATATAGAGGTACTTTTTTCAGTAAATCTTATATTGGAGATTACTGCTGCACTTTCATATAGCTTTAAACTGTCACATTAATATACAGTCGAACTTCAATATCTCAAACTTAGCCACGTTTTAACTTTGAAATACGGGTATGTTCGACATAACCGAGTATGAAATAATGAAGTTCATGTGTGGACATATCCGATAGTCGAGTTAAGTGAGTTTGAGATATCGAAGTTTGACTGTATAGGTAGTTCCCCATTTGAGTGTAGTTATGTAGACAAGGTAGAGATGTTCCAGGGTATCTATAGAGAGGATGAGGGAAGGCATTCTGAGGCATATACATGGAGGAATAGGCTAACTTTTAATACTATAGTCTACCTGCATTGTTTGGCCATTTTATTTTACTTACAGTAGACAGTCCCTAATACTGCTTACCATTCATTGAAAAATCGTGATTTTGTTTGTAAACTTTATAGAGTTTGGTTTTGAGGAAAACAAAATCTATCCTGTCATGGTTGCACGTCGTCATGTATTCTTATTCCATTCAAAATGGATTTTTTAATTTTTTTTCCAAAATATACCTATTCCAAACATCTACTTATTCTTTATTCACTGATAGCTACTGTGTTAATATTTACAATATAGTTTATGTATGTATATAATATGTGGCTAAACTGTAAAGGAATGTATCAAAAGAAGTAACTGTAAGACATGTATGTGGGAAACTATCTCAGGTTTTGGTGTCTATTTGAAAGTTTTCTGTTTTTATATATTTCATGCTTTCATGCACTGTTACCCTCAGCATTATAAGCTTTTTTCTTTGCTGAAAAAAAGAGTTTTGAAACATTTAATAGTCTAAGCATATATATAAACAACCTATTTCTCACATAACTACCTCTGTTTTCAATAGCGAACAACAATCTCGATATCCTTGTCTCCAACATATGTGAGATCACTTTGATGACGTCACTCTAACATCACAATTTATAAAGGCGTTATTACATCACTGGGATTCTAAAAAATGCCTATCGCTTTAAAAATACATTAAATTGTTGGGTATGTGAGAAAAAGAATCTGTCACTCGTCGATGTATGAGACAAGCTGATCTCAACCTTGTCTAGAATACTTCAAAAGTGACTATTAGGTGTATGTAATCACAAGGCAGACGTCTTGTTTTCAATATTATTTCTCTTAACCGGTTTCGGCCTATTCTTGTCTAGAATAGAAAAGTTATTAAGCTCGACATAGCTCTCTACTAAAGTATTTCCTTAGCTAATCACATTTATTGATGACATTTGTAAGCAGTATGGATCCAGATATGACAGCTAGTAACTGGCTATCTCATCCCGAGACAAACTGTTTTATAGTCAGGTAAGAAAAAGTCAATTTCTAATACAAAGAAGGCAAATATTCCCAATAAGATAACTTGTGTATAGATCTATTGTAAAGGAAGGTTAAATTAACTTTTGTTTACAAAAGTTAATTTTTGTTTACAAATCACTTATAGTTTTATGGCTGCCATAAAGATGGTAAATTTAACTGAGTGAACAATGTTATCACACTAAATTGACTAAAGCTTTTCAGTATTTACATAGACATACAAGATTGTTTACATAAGCAAATCTGAGCATTTATTAGAACCATTCATGAAGAATCATTAAGATCTCTAAAGTCATCTTGCCAATGCACAGACCTTTTAAATTGAAGTCACCATTTTCTTGTTAATCACGTAAACGGATGATATTTGCAAACAGTTTTGATCTGTATGTATAACATTCTGAGTTCGACAACTGGCCCAGATATATCAATGTTTTAAACTAAGATTGTATTTCAAGGAAGACAATGTCCAATTTAAATATGCAGAGGACAACTATTTACAAAAAAGTGACCTATATCTTTAACCCTTTCCCCCCATAGAAGCGACTTTTAGCGTATTTAATTTATTCCTCCACTGAAGAAAATAGTTCCAATTTAATCAGTCATGATTATATAGTATAGGGAAAATTTTCAATATTCTAGCACATGGAAGCTTAAAGAAGGCTGAAAGTAAAGCAGAATGTGCCTTAGGGTGCATTCTGCTTTACTTTCAACCTGCTTTTAGTAGTCACCTTTTTTCAATACTAGAAATAGGCTATCAGGTAAAGGGTTAAAAACCAGCAATATTACAGCAAGATTAGGAATAACCCATGTTTGACTTAGGACAGACAATAGTGTGTACAATATTTAAAGTGGTCTTGTTATACAAACACTTGTGCTTAACGCATTCAACCCTAGCCACGAGTATACTCTTCATTTACATACACTGCCCGGTGTACCTGTGAGGATTACAGTTGTCCCATGCAAACAGTGTAAAACCTGATCAGAGGGCTCCTTAAGGGGCCCTCTGATCAGGGTCTACACTGTTTGTCATTTTAAAAAAATATTGTTTAAATCACCCCTAAATAGTCAATTATGGACTAGATATATTTTGAAATTAGAACTGTCCATTAAAAGTTTCAGGGGTGAATGAGTTAATATAGGTATTCCCATGGTTTATCTCAATGAACTCCTTAAATAAACACCCTATACATTTCAAATCACATATTTACAAGCTGTTTATAGCCAGCAATGCTGCTATTTATTCTGTATTTCTATAATTATGTAGAAGAATACGTCCACTATAATATGTCAGTAGATGACATTTTGTGTAAATGATAACTCTTTGCACGCTTTCGATGGAATAGTTATTACCGGTATCTGTGCAAACAGTTTGGATCCTGATGAGAAGCCGCATAATGCAGTAAAAACTTAATGGAGGCCACAGACTAAGGTTTCCAAACTACAATGCAACATGTAGGGTACTCTAGGGCTGACTATTGCATCAAAATTACTATCACGATAATTATAGATAGTTGAAAACACTTTCATGTTAGACTATCAATCGTTGGATTCACTAAAGCCTGTCTCACACAGAACACACGGCTTATACGGTTGGCCACCCGTGTAAACCGTACATACAACCGAACCAACCGTGGCCTTATCCGAGTTACACTCGGGCCATTCGAGTGTATCCGTGAAAGCCGTGTATGAGTTTTAAAACTTTTAAAAAACTGGCACGGGTGCCATGTCCGTGTATGATCGTATTAGCGATCGAACAAGACCGTGAGAGACCGTGTGAGACCGTACGAGACCGTATATACAACCGCACATGAAGTCCACTCCATCAGTGAGCTCAACCGTGTCAATATCGTATATAAATTGTATGGAATCAAAACATACACGAATGTGTGATGATTCGAGCATAACTCGAACAAAAGTCGGTGGGACCGTATGTAAACCCGGTAAATGTCCAGTTAATCCAGTAAAAGTCTTATTTAATCGTACTAGGCCGTAACAGACCGTACAAGACCGTACTTTGAACCGTACAACAATCGTATGAAAATCGTTTTGCAAATCGTGTTCAAACCGTGACAAACCTTGCTTGACCGAGTATATCCGTGCTTTGTTTGTACATACTCGTGCTACATTCGAGTCTAAATCGTACCAAGTCATCCCCAGGCACGGTTGGAGCTCAATACTCGTACCAGTCAACCCGTGTATAACCGAGTATACCGTATTGGAACCGTGTGCCCAACCGTGTTCTGTGTGAGACAGGCTTTATGCATTGCAATACTACATGATATCCATTTGCATTTGAGGATTACTTCTTACAGCTACACAAGGTCATGTACCCATACAGCCCAACAAATGTCTTGTAAGAGAACAATAAACTCACATTGTGACAGAAGCTTTGCCCCAAATTTTGATAGAAATGTAGAAGACATGCCATTTAGGGGTCTGATTGACATAGAGTCAATTTGATTTGATCTGATTTGTTTTGATTTTACGTCCCTTTCAACAGTATTTCAGTCATATCGCAACGTCCAACAATCGACCTTCCGCAAGCCAGCTGGAAGGCTTCCCCACATGAAAAATCCGAACGTCCCTACTGGGATTGGAACTCACAGCGGTGAGGTGCTTAGTGATGTAAGTCACAGTGACTATACCACTAGGCCACGGAGGCCCCTGACATAGAGTCAAATGATGAGGAGAGTTACACAATATGTTTGTTGTATTTATCAGGGTTTTTGGTCAATCAGGTAAACTTGTAACAACACAGTTTCTTGGTATGCCAGTGCTTTGCAACATCAGAACCATACAAACATGGACAAGCTATAGTGCTACCTTTTTACAATGGGAGACAACAATTGAGTGTATTGTTTTGAGAGAGTTGTTATAGGGAGGGAAATTAAGACTTGGTTGACATTTGCAAACAGCTTAAATCCAGATCAGACAACCGACAACACGGCGTCTGATCTGGATTCAAGCTGTTTGTCTGACTCGTCATTATATTTCTTTTGTCAAAATGTCCACTAATAAGTTACTTTGAGAAAAACAGCAGACGATCATTTCAAGCAGACGATATTGCAGCAGTGAAAGTTTAAGACAGAATGGTCTTGTTTGGGGACCAGGGGCAAACATTGTTGTAGGAAGACCAAGGGAATCCTTTTTGGGAGGGCCGTTGTAGGGAAGGCGCATTGTATAGGCATATTTTTCTCTCTCTAACAATTCAGACTCCTTTCAATACACTAAAACAAATAGAAAACAGAGATGGTCCATTTCTACTGTCTATATTATTGTTACCTGTAATAAAGTAGCTATGATTCACTGAGTATATTTCTTTAAGATCAATGCAACATACCACCAAAAATCTAAATCTAAAGTCTGCAAAACTAATTATGGCTAGTAGAAATAAAATAACTAACAAAATGAAGTAACAACAATTAAAACCTTCTACAGCAAAAAGTAAAAATCTAGATAAAGATCATTGTATTACATTTTCATGTTAGATGAAAGCCAAACAATTCTTTGCAACCTTAAATAACTATTTCAGTCTAACATTTAGTGGCTGTAATTTCCTATTCAAGGTTAGTTTGTTTCAAACACTAGTTCAAACACTCCTTGATTCCATATAAACAGCTTAAATAACAAGAGTTGTCAGAGAGACAACAAAACTCACCGGTGCACATTTTGAAACTTAAAAGATAGAGTCTGAGGTCAAGGTCACAGGGATCAAACTTAAGGTATTGTTCATATACACATGCAAATCAAATATGAAAGCAATATCTCAAGGGACATAGGAGCTGAAACGTAAATGTGGGCCCTTAGTTCAAGGTCAAGGTCACTGGGGTCAACCTCTTTGTATGAATGAAAAGGTCTTGTCCATAAACACATGCATAACAAATACAAAAGCAAAACTTCAAGTGAAATAAGCACTTTTTAAATCCTAAAAAAAAATTTCAAAACCTTAACGCAGACCCTAAGCTCAAGGTTACTGGGGGTCAAACTTTTTGCATTCATGTTAAGGTCTTGTCCATACATACATGCATACCAAATATGAAAAGAATTCTTCAAGGGGCATAGGTGTTATAAGCATTTTTCAAAACCTAAACACAGAATTCAAAACCCTTATGCAGACCCTAAGTTCATGGTCAAGGTCACTTGGGTCACTGTTTGCATGCTGAGGACTTGTCCGTATGCACATGTGTATGAAATATGAAAGCAATATATCAAGGGACATAGAAGTTATAAGCATTTTTCAAAACTTAAACAGATTTCGAATCCTAAAGGTAGGCCCTTTGTTCAAGGTCAAGGTCACTGGGGTCAAACTTGTTGTATGTATGGAAAGGACTTATCCTAATACATATGCATACCAAATATGAAAGCAATACCTCAAGGGGCATATTAGTTATAAGCAGTTTTCCAACATTTTGAAACTGAGATCAAGGTCAAGGTCACAGGGGTACAAAATATCACATGGTTGAAAGGTCTTGCCCAAAAGCATTTTAGGTGCAAGCATGAAAGATGTAGATGAAAGGGCATAGAAGTTATCTTGAAACTGCTAACGCAAACAGGAATAGCCATGGGGACGGCAACTGGAATTGATGCCAACAACTGGGTGCCAAAATAAGATCTCCTGGACATTCAAATGGCCAACTAAAACCTAGATTTCCATCTACATGTACTCCTCTAAATGTATTTCAGTTCAATTTTTTAAATCAGAAATTTTTTAATTCAAATTATATGAAACTGGCTATTTTGGATATAATTTAAGCTTAATCAGGGAAATATGTCAACTCTTCACGATTTTGCCATAGTTTGCTTGTTTTGACTTTAAGAATTACTGACACTTATGATGGTGTGTAAGACAACTAAGGACTCTCTAACTTCAAGGTCAAACAGTGATAGTTGTATGTCCAGAAGTTTGGATTAAGGATTATTCGGTGTTGTTTCAAAAGTTTTTTTGTTTTTCCTTTTTACAAAAGTGAAACAATTGTGATTTAGATGTCATCTTTGCACTAAAGTTCAACTTTAGTCATGCATCATTGTGAGTAAATGTTGGAAGTCTGCATTGTGGTAAAATTTGCAGCAGAAGGCAGTACAGTACTACAGAAATAGACATTACTACTAAGGGGAATTACATAGTCCTTTCCCATTCAAACCATACAACAATGTAATGAAAGTTAGAAAACATCAGTGCCGTGAAAAATGCTGATGATTGGTCTACATTGGAGTGTCAAACAGTTAGAAGTATCTTGTAGGCCGATCTTGTTCTAAACTGTTTGAAATGGACTTCAGTTCTTGAAGGGTAAACACTTTGGTTGGGAAAGAATTACATAATGCCCACTGTACTAAAACCAAACCTGTTTTATCTGGGCAATTAAGTGAAAGCATAAAAAGGAATGAAAATGAGATATCATTAACAGCTTGATATCTGGTACTAAAATGACTAGAATGCACCTGATACATGGCTGCAATTAATGCATAAACCCATTACTCCACAAATACACCTTTGCAAACCTTTGATTTATTCCTCCACTGAAGAAAGTAGTTCCGATTCAAACTGTCATCAATATGTACCATATAAAATATTTTCTTTATCTTAAAAGATAGCTTAAAGCAGGCTAAAAGTAAAGCAGAATGTGTCTTTAGGCACATTCTGCTTTACTTTCAACCTTTTTTAAGTGGTCACCTGTCTTCAAAACTAGAAACTGGATTTGGAGTAATGGGTAAATGAATGACTTACTAATGCCATAATATTAAGTTGGCATCACATGCATATTTTAACACTCATTTTTCAAGTCACATTCTACAATGCACTTAGGTATTATTTTTTTCAGAAAAAAACAAACAACCCACTATAAGCTTTCCAAACTATGGCATCCAAATTTATACATACCAGTAATGATATGTACAGTGTTTGTTTTTACACTGCTTTGAGATGTTTCAGGATGTAAATACAGTCTAACTTTTGAAAATCTACCTATCTATGTAAGACCGTGAGCAAGTTCTTTAAACCCATTACTCTAATAGTCTATAAATATACCTTTTTACATCTACATTTAATTCCTCCACTAAACAAAATAGTAACACTTTATATAACCATGATTATGTACCACAAGAAATATTTTCTATACCCTAGCAGATGGTGGCTTAAAAGCAGGCATTGCCACATAAATATGCCTTTTTACCCCTAATTTATTCCTTCACTGATGAAAATAATTTTGATTTATACATTCAAGACTATGAACCACAAGAAATATTCTCTATATCCTAGCAGATATGATCTTTAAGTTGAAAGTAAAAGAGATTGTGCCTAAAGGCGCATTCTGTTTTATTTCAACCTGCTTTAACTGATCACCAATCTTAAAAACTAGAAAAAGGCTATAAGGTAATGGGTTAATGAAAGAACCTGAGCAAAAGGTCAATTACATCTTACTTGATCATAATGTTATAATACAGGAGAGAGCAGATAGCATAATGAGGCTTAGATTCTTCAACCAATAGTTGATTATATAGTTTTAGTTTTAACAGTAGTAGTTAACTGTGTGATCACTGATCAACACACAGGAAGAGAAATTAGATTTAGCATACAGTTGAGTCTTGATAAGCTTAAATTTGCTTAACTCAAACTTATAGATATTCAGAATTCCAGATAAGGGGAGTATTTCAAAAATTAAAATCTTTATTTTTTGCATTAAAACCCTATGGTGTCACTACTCATTAGAATCGTCTCCAAGAGACGATTCTTATGAGTAGTTATACCATAGGATTTGCATTAGGCCCTATAGTGTCACTACTCATTAGAATTGTCTCTTCAAGACGATTCCAATGAGTAGTAACACCATATGATTTGGTACACAAATGAGGGAGAAAATGCTAGTTTTGTTCAGTTTACTCCCTCTTATCTGGAGCCCTAGATAATTCAAAGTTAAAACGTAGCTCAGCTACTGTTTCACTTTCAATAAAACTAAAAACGTGATCAAGATTCAACTATATCATGGTTAGTTTTGCTTGTGAAGGATGGGTATATATTGTAGTTTGTTGTGAAGAGAAAGTGGCCCCCTGCTTCGGAGTTGTTTGAAGACACACACCCATAGAACCTGAAGTGTGAGAACTGATACACTGTAATGAGTATATAAGATATACCAGACACGTTTCTGTAGTTTCTTCTACATTGCCCTGTATCATAAAAGGTTTACTATTTGTCTTGTATTAAGTTTGGTACATTGTAATTAGGCAACACTTAATGCTAAAATACACATTACAAAATCCATTTGTAATGCATGGCTTAACGCAGAAATCTATGAACAAGTTTTCTTTAGAGTGGCTATAACTGTAAGACAGTTCACTTTCTAAAGTATTTTCCTACAAATAATTTGACTGATATTGGTATTTGTTTTGTTTCTCAAAGTACTACACTACCAAAGAAAGTTGTAAACACTAACTTCTTGGTTCAGTTTTTTATTTTTCTGCCACTTAGTATTCTTAAGAAAATTAAATTGAATTTTCCATTTTAGCACAGTCTGAAAGAGAGTTATATCTAGCCCATACCAGCAAATTAAAAAGCAACCTTTGCACATGAAAAATAAACAAGCTACCCTATGCAACCAAACAAGCTTTAATGGAAAGTACAAGAAGCCTGCGGCATGATTACATGTCTGCTGTCACTGCCTATGATAGCTACAAGAATCAATCTGTGTTTGGGAAACACTATGTCTCCTGTTGAGTTCTATGATCACCACCTCGCTCCAAGGTTATAAAGCTTTTGAGTTGAGTCTGAGTGTGTTCTCAAGCATTTGATTGGTCAGATTTGAGCCTAGGCTCAAATCTGACCAATCAAATGCTTGAGCATGACTTTAGACTCATTCAAAAGCTTTATAACCTTGAGCCCAGGCATAACTAAGCTGCATTGGGCTTGGGTGGAGTACACATGCCAAATATGAAGTCTCTTACACATGTACACTGGTATTTCCTATGTACCATATCTGACCTTTAAATGATCTAGACCTTAAAATGTCTGACATGACCCAGGGTTAAATTCACCCAATTTGACCTTTTAATAACCAGGGTATGTACTATCAGCAGCATTCCTATAATTAGAAAATACTGAAAACTCTGATCCGATGCCACAATTCTTAAGTGCTTGCTAACAATGTTTTTGGTGTTTGCCTATCATTTTTTATCTTCATTTTTTGTTCTTACAATGGTTAATTTACATCTGA
The DNA here is from genome assembly GCA_922989275.2 of Gari tellinella. Lineage (NCBI taxonomy): Eukaryota > Metazoa > Mollusca > Bivalvia > Cardiida > Psammobiidae > Gari > Gari tellinella. Next base: position 56,709,836 of record OV277865.1, read on the forward strand.
TTTTCAGTTTCTTTAAGAGCAGAAAACTGTTATAGATAAACATTCCTTTATTTTTTATATCTCTTTCTGATGAAGTACATGAAGCTGATCTGGGACTGTGAAGTTAGAAGGTTTGCTTCTTACAGCTTTATATATTTACAATTCATTGCTATCATAATTATTCCTAATAATAATATCATTATACTAATAATAATTCTATCTTATTGTCTAATGACTGTATTTCTATTTAGGGCTGTTTTTTGCTTTAGGCACATATGTTTTGACATGTGAATTATCCTGACATTTTAATTCAATTGTTCATCTGATAGCCTCATGACCTTAAAGCAGATTTTTCAGTACTTCCATGAGCAAATGAAAGAGGGCGATGAAACATCTGTCCATTAACTATAAAGTGGTGTACTTCACCTAGTAAATGAATTGTCCGCTTTTAACTACTGAAAAACCTCTCTATAACAACCAATAAAGTGTGATAATTTATCAGGTGTTTTTGACAGGTGACTGCTTAAAGCATGGTGACAGTAAAACAGAAAGCTCCTTTGGAGCTTTGTGTTTTACTGTCACCTTGCTATAAGCTGTCACCTGTCATTTATACAATCAATTAGCCCTTGTTTTAGTGGCCGTTATAGAGAGGTTTTACTGTACTGAAAAAACAACAACAATGACAACAAATTCATCTATGGGAGGGTGAAAATACAGAACTTCTTGGAACATATTTGCTTATACTCATTCATTTGTATAAGACCCTATTATATACATCTGTTGTTTGCCATGTATGGATCTGATTTTGCAACACTCTATTTTTCCTAACAATAGAATCTTTCTATTACTGTTGTTTTCCTGCCTTAAGTTACCTGTCTTTACACATCTCGATATTGCATCAGTGAGTAGTCACATTATAGTAAATTTGTCTGTGTACACTGCTAAGCTTCATTCTAATGCAATTAATAATACATGTTTTGTATCTAGCAAATCTTATCAACCACAAATGGACACAGAGACTGCATTGGAATAAAGATTTAATTCTACTGATATGTTGACATTTTGATGAAAATTCAATTATAGCTTAATTTTCCTCCCCCTGGGCAATGCACAATCCCAAGAGCTTAAAGCAGGCTGAAAGTAAAGCAGCAAACTCCTTAAGGAGCATTTTGCTTTACTTTCTACCTGCTTAAGTGACAATTCGTCTTCAATAATGAAAAGTGTAAAAGTGAAAAAATTATTGTGAAAAATAGTGCTTTTTTATTAATTTTTAAATTATTTTCGGTATCGACATATAATAATAAATTAAAACCATTAAATACCTCCTCTTCTGTTGCAAATTTAAAATGACAGTACAATGAACCCTATACTAAGTGATCATCCAGAGTAAACACATGAAGATATTTATAGATAAGTTGTGTTTGAATGCTAAACATAAAGATACACCACTTTATAGTATCAGGCAATGCCAGATTCACCACAATGAATTGCAACATAAAAATAAATCCACCACAGACACCAGTGTAGAGAAAATGGAAGTGTCATATTGTAGAACAACTCACTAATGAACCAGCTGACAGTGAACCACGTCCCATCTGAATTATCAAACAGTGCATGCATTTCAAACACAAGCAATTGTAAATACAAACACAGTTCCAGATAAGAGGGAGTAAATCTTAAATTTCTAACAAATGTTATGTCCCCAGCAAACTGTTGTAACTGCTCATTAATCCATTACCCCATAAATACACCTTTTTACGCCTCTAGTTTATTCATCCGATAAGGAAAATAGTTCCAATTTGCACATGAATATGTACAATAAGAAATATTTTCTATATTCAAACAGATTTTCACTTAAAGCATGCTGAAAGTAAAGCAGAATGCGCCCTAAGGCACATTCTGTTTTACTTTCAACCTGCTTTAAGTGGTCACCTATCTTCAAAACTAGAAACAGGCTATGGGGTAATGGGTTAAAACCTTCCCATTGAAATGGTTGTAACAAGCAGCCACACACAGGGGTTGAGAAGACGTCAGGGTCCATGCTTATAAAGTGTTTGAGTTGAGTTGGAAACTGTTCTCAAGCATTTGATTGGTCAGATTTTAGCCTAGGCTCAAATCTGACCAATTAAATGCATGAGAACGAACTCAGATTCAACTCCAACGCTTTAGAAGCGCTGGGCTAGGATCTATGTATTTGAAACATTCCTCTTAACTGGAAGTCTGGAACTATTCATACAAAACTCAATGACATTATTACAAGGTTTTCACAAATATATATAGGTATGATTTGTTAATACTATTATTGTTAACATGTTAAAGCTACCTTTAAGTAGCTACTCCTGGTGACGAGGTAAATAAGCTACTTCAAGAGAAAATGGACCTATGATCATTGCAGAAATAAACTGATCAGGAGCTGCACTGTATGCTAAAGTAGAACACAGAATGCTGGGGGCCGTTTCATAAAACTTTGTACAACAAAAACGGTCATAATTCAAAACTTTAAAATACATTTAATTTCTGATTTCTCTATCTAATCCTGTCTTGTGACATCTCTTTGGAATCGTCTCTTTAAGACGATTCCAAAGAAATGTCACAAGACAGGATAAAGATGGAGAAATAAATAATAATTGAGACTTTTATAATCTGACTTACGACAGTATTTGTTGTACAAAGTTTTATGAAACAGGCCCCAGTTGATTGTGACAGGTAACAGCCAGTGTAGACCCAGATCAGATGTTTAATTTAAAAGATGCAGCTGGTCTGTGTCTACAATGTTTACAATGATCCACACATTGACCTTTTTCTCATGAAGTGGCAAATATTCCATAAACAATTAATACTTATATGACTTACTTGGTTCAATTCCTTATTCAACAAAAGCATAACACATATGTTAAATGTTATCAGCATACATGTATTTTTGCATGTGAGAGGTATGCATACAGTCATTCCTGTCTTAAAGCAAGTTCCACTCACTGAAGATTAATGGACATATCTTAATACAGATGACTGTTTAACCCTGTTCCTGTACCATAAAATGAAACTGTTCGAAAGCAGTCTAGACCCACATTAGACAGCTCACTGTTATAGGATCTGTTTTACATGAGTCTGCACCCTTTCCTGGGCAGAAAATCCTTATCTAATTAGCCAATGTAATGGTTCAGATTGCAGATACAGTAGAACCTCTCTTTTATGACCATTAAAAAGAAGACTAAATGTCTGTATAAAAGACAGGTGACATCTTAAAGCAATGTGATAGTGAAACAGAAAGCTCCTGTAGGAGCTTTCTGTTTCACTTTCATATTGCTTTAAGCAATCACCTGTCTTAAACAACAGATATTTAACACAACTTAGTGGTCGTAATAGAGAGGTTTTACTGTATTCATAGTGGGCAGATTATTATATAATGAAAATTCATAGGGAGACGGTTAAGCAACCAGATGTTTGAGAATCTGTCCATTGATCTTTCACTGAATGTCTGCTCAATACAAGATTGACTACATAAGTCATAATGCAGTAAAAATGGGCTTTCAGATATTTATAACAGTGCAGAGCCACATAGCCTATCATGGTCTGTTATGTAAAGTTATTCTTCAGGCAATTGTCAAACAGTGTAGTCACTGCAGGTATCTCACTCCTTATTAGAACAATTAAGAGTTCAACAGAGTTAAATAACTAGTCCCAATGAAGAAGCTAGGTGAGACTAAGTCACTAAGGTTTAAAAAACCTAATAGGAACAAAAAAGCAATGATCTTGGTAGCCATGCATCTTAGCATGATTCATAAAATTAACCCTTTACTCCATAGGTACACATATTAACCCAGTTTAATTCATTCCTCCACTGAAGAAAAAAAATCAAATTGATACAGTCAAGAATATGAATATAAGAAATATTTTCTATATCCTAACAGGTGGTAGCTTAAAGCAGGTTGAAAGTAAAGCAGAATGCGCCTTCAACCTGCTTTGAGTCTGTCAAAGCTAGAAACAGGCTATGGATTAAAGGGTTAAAAGAAGTCCAGAAATACCTGGACATGAGAACTTAACTTTAGAATTAGAAACAGTCTCTGTCATCTGTCAGCTCAGCCAATGGTAAAACAATACCCTATAGTCTTGCTATTGATCGTTTGACACAGTGATCTGACTCTATACTGTTAATAATGTCCTCAAGTCATTTCTCTGTGGTGTGACTCATCTTAAAAACTGTGCTATAGGCTATATAATCTCTGTATCAATTATTGATTGGTCCTAATTCAATATAGTATAGTTTCATTAATAATGATCACTTTGGACTTAATGAAGGTGACACATTCAAAAAGCTCATAAATAAGCTTTCTGCATAACTTTTGTCCTGCTTTAATCTGCAACCATTCATTAAAACAAATAACAAATAAATCTTCATTTGAAATCAGTTAATGGCAAGCTTTCAATTTACCAGTCATTCCTACAAATGCTGTTAAATAATGTATTGCCTATCTTTGAAAGCAGTCGAAAACAATATCATAAATATTTTCAGTTTTATTGTGTTTCATTCACAGATTAGCCAAGTTGTTTGGTTTCCACTGAATGCTAGTATATGCAGAGCAAAATGTAAACTATTTGTTAACCTTTAGTTTTATTTGAGATGCCTACTTTTCTCGAGAAATCAGACTATACTCACAATTTAATAGAGAGATTTAACCATTTACTCTGAAGATATTGATACACCTTTAACTTATTCCTCCACTGAAGAAGGATATTATTTACCATCTATACAGTAATGACTGTATAAATATATATTATATCATATTATATTACCATTTATACAGTATTAGTTATACAGTTTCTTCACAGTGTACATGAGGATTTCTTCCCGGCTGAGGTAAATCATGTTGCATGGTTACATGATTTTACCAGCCGGGAAGAAATCCTCATGTACACTGTGAAGAAACTGTATAACGAATTTATTATACTGCAAAGTTTTCACTGATCAAACGAAATATTTCAGAATTTGTCGTGTACAGCGCTTATAATAAACTATAACAAAATCGCGCCAAAGCAGATAACGTTGAGCATAAACATGTGACGTCATATGTTTCTGACGTTGTTATTTATAAGAAAAATGGGCATATTCGGCGTCAAACTTTCCCAGAAAGAATGCGACTGTTGAAAGATCCAAACAGCGAATGGTTCTTAGCCGAAATGGAATTAAAATGGAGGATGCACGATTGAATGCACTCAATCCTGTCGAGCAATCAGCCATCTTATTTTCTGCAAAGCAAGACTCAGGGATCTGTCAGCCAATGAAAACAGCTGCATTTCCATGTACCCTGTCAGCTCACAGGGTACATGGGATTATGTCTAGGGCTCGTTGACCAATGAAAAGTAAGGAATTTACTTTGCAGTATAATAATAATGACTGTATACCATAAGAAAAATTCCTATATCCTTACATAGGGTAACTTAAAGCAGGCTGAAAGTAAAGCAGAATGTGCCTTAAGGCACATTCTGCTTTACTTTCAACCTGCTTTAAGTGATCACCTGTCTTCAAAACGAAGAAACAGGCTATGGAGTAAAGAGTTAAATGGACTTAGTTTTAATGGCAATTATCATAAATTTCACAGCCAAAACCAATTGTGCAACCCATGCACACACAACTTGTATTTAACTTTGTGAACTGCAACAGTATACTAGTTGAGTTTTTACCCAGCAGTGTCACTATACCCTACCTTGTTCTCCTCTTGCCTCTTGGCCAGTTCCATCTGTCTCCTTTGCTGCAGCCATTTATCCTGATATTTGTGTTCCAACAGGTCAAAAATTGGGGTCGATGGTCTGTAATGAAACAACAAGTTTTTTTTCTAAACTGGGAATGGTGAATGGGGCCCTTTTAGGAGACGGGGGAGGGGCTGGGGGGTAGGAACTACTGTTTTAGACAGATGACTACTTAAAGCAGGCTGGAAGTACACAGACAAGCTCCAGTATAAGTTTTCTGTTGTTCTTTCAGTCTGCTTTCAGAATGTGGAAAAAATGTGTTTCTACGGCTCATTTATCAATAATGGAAATGTTAATATTTTGTGTCATGAAAAGACGATTTTTTTCTTTAACTCATTTAAGCCTAGTGTCTATTAAAGAGGACATTGGCAAACGGTAGACCCTGATGAGATGCCGCATTATGCGGTGTCTCATGTTCTACTGTAGAAAAACATTGTAGTTTCCTTATCTAAAATGAAATCTTCCAGCAACCAGATAGGGAGAGTTCATTACAATATCCAGGCATTAATGGGATGTTTAAATCGGATGAGAAAATAAAAAGAATTTTTAGCAAAACAAAATAGCAAAAAGCAACCACAACTCCTTAATTTAAAACTACTACCGATTAAATCCAATGATGAGTGTAAAGCAGAATGTTTCTTTACTTCTAGTAGGCTGCAACCTCTATTTGACACCATATGAATATTTCTTGAGTGTAATAATATTAGTACAGTTTATAGACATTCTAAGGCATCTTGTTGAGATAAAGGTTAATATATTGTACTCTAGCCAGTATTCTCATCATCTACAAACAGTATACCTGTAGAATAAAACCTCTCTATTACGATAACTAAATTGTATGAATTATTAGATGTTTATGACAAGTGACTGCTTTAAGCAATGTGACAGTAAATCAGAAAGCTCCTTGCTTAAAGCTGTCACCTGTCTTTTATACAATCAACTAACCTTTGTTTCAGTGGCCGTTTATGTGGCATTGCCCACTTAGGCTTAAGATCTACACAGTACCGACACTCACTTGTATGGAAAATAGAAGACAAATACGTAATGTATGTTTGTTAATGGGCATTTTATTTGAAATCTATAAACTTAAGATCAATGTTTCAGTGGTCGTAAGAGATGGTTTTTCTGTAGCTGTAAAGAGTACATTTGTCCTAAGTGGCTTGATATCAGAGCGACTTGCTTACCGTGTGGAGATTCCAAACACCATGGATGGAGGGATTCTACGAGTTCTAGTTCTCTGGCTGTCTTCACTCTGTGTCTTTCTCCTCACATCATGAGTGGCACGGTATTCATACTGGTCATTGGCAGAGACTAGACCTAAATTATCAACAAGTCAATTGTACAATTAATCTTTGGTATTTTAGTATTGTGGCTAAACACATTCAACCCTAGCCACGAGTATACTCGTCATTTATTAACAGTATACCTGTGAGGATTACACTTGTCCTGTGCAAACAGTTTAGAACCTGTTCAGAGGGCTCCTTAAGGAGCCCTCTGATCAGGGCATACACTGTCATTTTGAAATGTGTTGTTAAAATCAACCCTAAATACATGTAGTAAAAAACAGACTAGACTTATTTTTAGATTGGCATTGTCCATTAAAAGTTTCAAGGCTGAATGAGTTAAATCTATATTCTTCACTTTGGTAAATACTATGTTATTTTCAGGTCAGTAGAATACACATTGAATAAACATCTTCTGTGTATTCTGTACAAAAATCCAAAATTTTAACTTGGTACAGATACCAGTATTGAATAAACCCCATATTGAACAAGAACAATGTCACAGTAAGTGACAAATGCCCCAAGGTGTTTTGTCAATGAAATGTATTCATTAATTTGGCTGTAAAATAAAATCATACAGCAGGAATTGTACTCCTTCAGTTTTTGTTTTTGTTCAATTGAAAAGGTTCAAACTATGTAAATAAACAGTTTGGCAAATCAGAAACCTTTTATTCAAATGCACCATCACCATAGCATCATGACATCATCTAAAAGTATATCATGATGACTTCTTCGTCATAACAATGTTTGTCATATTGAGGGCCATTTTCTATATTTAGAAATGATCACAGAGTTATGGGCAATGTTTAATTAACCGTATTTGACCTCTAAATGACATTGACCTTTGTTGGACATGACCCAAGTTGTACCAAGCTCAAGCGCTTCTTGAATTGAGTAGACAAAATTTCAAATATAAAGTATCTATCACATGAAATTCCAAAGCTATGGCCAATGTTAAATTCACCCAATTTTACTTCTAAATGACCTTGACCTTTGTTGGACATGACCAAAGTTGTACTGAGCTCAAGAGCTTCTTGAGGTGAGTGTACATACCAAATATAAAGTCTCTATCTTATGTAGGTTGTGTACAGACAAACAGATAGACAGACAGACCAAAAACATTATGCCCCCGACCAAGTTGGGGGGGGGGGGGGGGGGGGCATAAAAATGGTGTCAGACATTATTTATCTAGACATAATGTTCTGAACAGTTTGATTAAATTCAATGAATAACTTAACTTTGGCATGCCATATTGCTAACAGAAGCATGATGAGACTGTTCTAAAAGAAGGATATCAATTTGCAAACAGTTCACCGGATGCCATATCACATGGCATTAACTCAAAACTATATTCACATGAAAATAAAGTATAAACTTTCTCAACATTGTTTGCTAATGTTTGTTGCCAATGTAACGTTCATTTATAAGGCCTGATTCTGCAGTGTCAGATACTGTATCAGAGGGCCCAGTGATAATACCTGCAGACACAGCAGCTCTGTTGAGGGCCATGAAGTCACGCTGGGCAGTCTTTTCTTTTCGTTTGAATGGTAAAGTTGTGTCTGAAAGGCGTGGCCAGCCATGTAGAGCTGTAAATAAACAAAGTACAACAAACTGTAAATAAGATAGAAATAAAGTAGTGGCATGTTTACCAATTACAATATTTGATGATTCAAATGTACTTCCTTCCATTTTTTAAAAGACAGGTTTTCATTGGCTCTTGAGGGACTTGTTTACAAAATATTTACAGGTATAACAAACAACTTGCATACCCTGACAACTTATATTATTGGGAGAGATTTGAGGACAAACGTTTCTTCACAACACGACATGAACTATAAATATATGTATATGAGTAGCATCCGTTTCATGATTTAACCCTTTACTTCATAGCCTGTTTCTAGTTTTCAATACATGTGACCACTTAAAGCAGGTTGAAAATAAAGCAGAATGTGCCTAAGGCGCATTCTGCTTTATTTTCAGCATGCTTGAAGCTACCATTTGTTAGGAGTTAGAAATTTTTCTTTTGTTACATGTTTATGTATGTATAAATTGGAACTATTTTCTGCAGCGGAGGAAGAAATTAAACGTGCTAAAAGGTGCTTCTTATTATGGGGGGAAGGGTTAAGAAGACAATTACAGAATAATACTTACCATCTGAAGACCCACCCATACTTAGCCCATTTGGACGTCCATATGTAATACCTGCTGGAATTATGATACCCCTGCGCTTTGGCTTACCAAGTTCCGTCTAAAATATAAATAATTAATAAATGTCATTTTTGGTTTAATTAATTGTAATTATCTAAACTTCTTTTGCTGTCATAATGTCACATAGTCTGTTGCTATTTGATATGGAATGAATGCGTATTATGCATTAAAAAAAATAGTGTCACAGTAAGTGACAAATGCCACCGAGATTTTTGTCACTACAATGTATTCATTAGGCTGTAAAATAAAATCATACAGCAGGTATTGTACTCCTTCAAATTTTGGTTTTTGTTCAATTGAAAAGGTTTAAACTATGTAAAACAAACAGTCTGGCAAATCTAAAAACCTCTTATTCATAATGCATCATGCCATCATCTTGATGATTTGTATATCATGTTTAGTGTTTCATTTACAGCGACATGCAACAATATTGAGTAGAATACTCAGTGTGCTTAATTTAATGTATTTTCAGGATGTTGAATATTTGACTTGAGGACGCTTAAGTGTTCATGACATGTGTTCCAGGATGTTGATGTCATCATAGATGTTCAAATGTTTAGAGGATAACATATGTTAGCAGTGCTCAATAGTGTAGGCAAGATGGCTCAATGATCAGGGGGTAAATGTACAGTCGGCTGAGCATTCATTCGGACTGAAAGTAGATTTTAACTGGTACTTTACTTTTTTTTCTTTTTTTTTTATAAAACAGTATTTAAAGCATATGGTTAGTGTAAATAAATGGTATTTGGTTAAAGATACAGGAGAGGGGGATATCTGTCAAGACTACTAACCATTTTATCTATCAATAATTTCTGGGACAAATGTACTCTTTACCGGTACAAATTAGTGTGTGTTATTGTCATTCTTGCTCGTTAATTGGGGGCTGCCTCCACCACCACTAGCTGATTCCAGGTTTAATCAAATACTTTCCAAAATTTAATTATTACATGATTCAGGTGAAATTCAGAAAATTGTTTTTAATATGAATTGACTGGCTTGGTAATAGTTGCGATATCATATATATTAACTGTATTGTGGATACAGTTACGAGCCGCTAGGATCTCTACAATGACGCAAGCCGCCGTGACTCACAGGCATTGGAATAACAATTTAATTTTCATTGAAATTGTAAAAGAAAATGTAGGTATCGGTTTGGAATGCATTTTTTGATACTGTGGGGTGTAAAATCAGGTTACCTACGTCTAAAACTGAGTTTCTCCTGATTTAAATTTACTACCCTCAACGGGCATCGGTCTTTGAGGGATGGTAGGCCATTTTGGAAAATTATGTCACATAATCTCTTACTACATATTCCATATATATGGAGCGCCACGCTGGTCAGTGGTCAACAATGGTTGGAAAATATCTTAATGCACAAATTTAAGCCTTATACTTTGTATTTGAGCTGCCACCGTTAACAATCCAAAATCCACAACTAACATATACATAATCTTACATGAGAGAAATTTACCGAAGAGAAACTTACACACCAGAGACCAATACTCACAAATGAGTCATCAGTGATGAAGAGTCCGTGGATTGAGGATTGACGATATTAGCAATGATCGAAATACTAGATGTTTTAGTTTACCTGGACAAAAATAATCATCGAATTCAACATTATTTCCACATCTCAACCGCCTCGATAGCGCATTGGTAGAGCGTCCGCTTTCGAGGCGGGAGGTTGTGGGTTCGATGCCCGGCCGGGTCATACCAAAGACCATTATAAAAATGGTACTAGTAGCTCCCTTGCCTGACGCTCGGCATTGTAAGGGTAGTGCTAGGAAGGTGACTGTAATGCCCAGGTAAGTATGCATGTTAATGGATACCTTGTTTGTCGCAATAAAAGCTCTACAGAGCTTATGTTGATTGTTTACCATATGCGACGTTAAATAAAGCTTGCCTTTTGCCTTTTTTATCTCTGTGAAAGCCTTATATGTTAACCCGAAGTCATATTAAGCATGCGCCGATTCTTTCCGTGCTTTCATAATTTAAAACAGAAAGTGGGTTGACACGGAAAAGTTTTCTAATGGTCTTTGGTGGGCTATATCTTTATTCAGGAAGGTTATACCTCAAAATTATAGTTAAATATTAGTTTAAAGATAAATTCTCAATTGATTGAACATATAAAATCAATAAACAACAGCTTCAGAATTTGCACCACTGTAGAGATGCTAGCAAACTGAAGCTCTAATTAGACCTTGTGCAGCTATAGATGACTTTCGTATCGGTTAAGTGTATTCTAGCCAAGAATAATAACTTTTAATTTGATTAATTCAGTATACATACGCTTACTGATCAACTGTCAAAATACTGTATTGCACAAATATCGCGAAAACAGAAGACATTGTAAACAAAACTTTTACCTACCCTGAGTAACAATTCATTTTGTAACATAGTTTCCCTATTATTGCCAAGTTCTCCTGCCGCTGTAAAGACAAACGGGTTTAAGGATTCCATTGTAGTTGCCATTTTTGTTTATTCGCGACTCTGCCTTTTAATTTTTGTGAATGTTTATCTTAACGATCTTTCATACATAACACGCGTCTCCAAATCACCTTGACTACTGATAATCAATAAATCACGTGGGATTGACTGGTTGTGATAAGAAATAAACCCTAAGTCTTGTTGTGAAGCAAAATTACTATACGCAGTCTACAGGAAGGGAGACAACAGTTATAGATGTATACTTCATTTTGACCGCAGTTACTTACCTTCTTTTTATCTATGTACTTGTGCTCCAACAAAGCGAACACGGGGGTCCATGGTCTGAAGCAAAATTGAAATAATAATTAAAAAAATAATAAATAGAATTAGATTTTTTTCTACGTGAAAAGGAAGCTAGTGAAAACCACTCCCTCATCAAAGTAGGTGAGGTATAAAACGACGACCCTAACCCCGAATCGTGAAGGATATCTTACCAAATTTTTTCTCGAATTTTTCAGAACTTTTTGTTTCAAATGACATCTAGATCTAAATCTATATATTTTTTTTTATAGATCTAATGTACATACAGTGCCCCCCCCCCACTACAACGGCCCTCCCAACAACGACTCTCTCCTAACAACGACCATTGCCAGTCTACAGTTCCATGAACAGGATAATTTTATGTCTAACACTTTTACTAGGAAGGTGATTGTAATGCCCAGGTAAGTATGCATATTAATGGATACCTTGTTTGTCGCAATAAAAGCTCTACAGAGCTTATGTTGATTGTTTACCATATGCGACGTTAAATAAAGCTTGCATTTGCCTTTGCCTTTACTGCTGCAATATCGTCTGTTTAAATAATCGTCTGCTGTTTTCAGAATGTTTCATATACGTGGACATTTAGATAGAATAAATATAATGACGAGTGGCAAACAGTTTAAATCCAGATCCAGTTACGCGGCGTCTGATCTGGATTCAAACTGTTTGAAATTTTAAGTCAATTTCCCTGGACCCGTAACGACTCCCTCCGAACAACGAACAAACTCATTGTCTCCCACTGGGTGTTGTTGTAGAGAGGGAGCGCTGTATTGAACTAATCGCGGAATATGTTTTGACTTTTTTTTATTATTATTATTTTCAGAGGATAGATCTAGATTCTATAAACCTTAATTTTCACATTTTTTCGTCCTAATCAAAGTAGGCTAATTGTCGTTACTCTCCAAAATAAGCTAAACTGGGATAAATAACGGAATTATACTCAAACGCAATGAAAACGCACCAGTCGTAAAATGTAATTTAATTTGTTTATGTGAAAGGGCTTTTGAAATTTCTTTTTAATAAGACAAATTGGTGAAGCACTTTAACACACATTGTCACAACAATACCTGTGGAATTTATGGTAAGTTCTACAAAGTAATGTCTTAAACATGACAGGTCAAATTTCAAAAGTCACAAATTTCAGTTTCTGGTTAGCCTACCCACTGCATTAACCACAGCCTGGCAATACAGGTGCGCGTACGACGGACCACACGTTGTATTCAGTAATCAGTATTGTAGAATGCCATTCCACTCCTGTACTAGTGCGTCAATCAGATCATGACGGCTCTGAATTTGCAAAACGCCATTGCTTACACGACGTCCAAACTGGTCCCAAACGTGCTCAATGGGTTCAGATTAGGCGAAAACGCCAGTCAATGAATAATTTTGATATTGTTATTGGCTACAAACATCGTAAAAAAGGGTACATTCTGAGGGCGTTCTAAGAAGAAGGTTTACATCAATAGATCTAGTATAATTTAAGTTATTTCATCAATATTTTTAATGTACAACTCCAAATGCCAGTCAAGTTAAGTCTAGATTTTTAACGATACATGATAACACAACTAGAACAACTCATTATACGACCTTCAGGGACAGGGATACCATATTTCATGTATATAGTATTTACTGTCCCAGCCAGGAAACATAACTCATGGGGAATTGATGAATTGGGACAACACTTAAACAAAAAAGTAATATACCATGTTATAGTCTACTTTCAGTCCGAATGACCGCTCAGCCGACTGTACATTTACTCCTCTGATCATTGAACCACCTTGCCTACAATATTGAACACTACTACACTGATAGGTACATTCAATCTCTTTTCATTTACCTGTGAAACACCAATTGGATAATTCCAATGTATAATTCAATATAAGTCAAGTCCGTTATACTATTAAATTAAGGGGCTTTATTTATTGTATATCACAAAATGACACCGTGTACCTTAATATGTATTAACTGTCCCATGAAATATCGAATGAACAATTCCAGTGTCCAATTAAAACAAGTCCATTTTTGCAGGCTGTTTTATATAATTTATTACAAAATTTAGCTTGAACGCCGCAAAAATCTGTTCATTTCTCATATTTACAATGTATTTGCTGTAATTTCTAATATTAGATTAACATTTTGTAAGTATGCATGTATATATATATGTTTAATCCATTTTAGAGGTTAATAAAACGAATAGTGTGTACCCTATCAGGAACAGCCATGGCCGAACAACTGAAGCTGCGTACATTCGAAAGCTAAAAAGAAAGTTCGATTGTTTACATTCTAAGATCAACAACTTTGACAGTTTGGCGCGAAAATGGCGATTTGACGTCATTAGGAAGTGACGTCATTTTTAAAGTAGGATAAATATATAGGGTTTTTTTGCATAAAGCAATGCAGACAGTTGCCGTTTAGAAGGTATGCCAATTTTCTTGCAATTTATCTCATTAATAAAGAAGAATTTTAGTCGGGAATCATGGTTTCCACTAATAGGAACATAGATATCTTAAAATAACCTAGATCGGCTACAGGCCAATCAGCGACGGTCATCGAGAAGCCATTTTGGGACATGTATGCCATTCACATTCCAATGGTCTGGTGCACGTCGTATTGCGGTAGATGTATGACGTTACATTCTATGCGCATGTAATCCCGTCTACGTTGACGGTGCGTCATTGACTACAGAAGTTGCTAAGAAGCGTTCCATAGTTGCTATGATTAAACGATGGTTTTAGTCAGTTAAATAGGAATTAACATCATTTTGTGCTTATTATAGTTTGATTGTCGTTTTACGGTGCATATTTATGTTACAAGATGTATGTAGTACGTATTCATTCTCAAATGAAAGTAAATCATATTTTGTCTCCGGAGGGAAAGTGTATGATACACGTACCAAGATGGCGTCTCTCTGACCGTCGACCAATGGGAGCTCAGCGCTAGGTGGCCGATCTAGTCTCTTAAGATATCTATGAATAGGAAGGCATAGATCGGTTAAGAACAAATTTTGAAAAAATCCGCCAAACGTTTGCTGTCCAAGTTCCAGGGATTAATTCGCGAATGAAAACTGCATATGCCCCCTCTTCTCTTTGAAACTTTTCCACAAGTCCCGCCCTCTCGAGAAATGATGTTTATACGAAATGAAGAGTATTTTTGTCAATGGAATTGAATGGGGCGATTGTAAATATTGTGAGTTTTTGTTAAGGTAACTTCTTTTCTTGTTAAAAGTGAATGGTTCACACCGTTGTATGGCAATGTTAATTTGCCAACCCGATACTGCGACTAACATACACTGGTTCTAAATCTCCTTTGCCTTCAAAATAGCTTGAATTTGACACATATTTTCAATATAGTTTTCTCATTTAGCAATTACCCTGAATGGTTCCGAAGGTAACCAAATATTACTTTCACCTTAAAGGTGAATGTTTTATGGCAATGTTAACTTGCAAACCAGACGAGGAACTTGAAGTACAATGGTTCTGACAGGTTGTTGTACGTTGACCTAAAAAAACACTAGGATACCTCTCATATTTTCAATACAATGCTCTTATCTAGCAATTGCTGTAAGTGGTTGCTATGGTAACAGAATATAATTTTCAGGCTAAAAGCAAATGTGTATATGACAATGTTTATAAAACTAATCAAGTAATTGTGCAAGGGTTCTGATAGTTTGTTGTATTTTGACTGCCAAATGTTTTTGAATTTGAAACACATTTTCGGTAAAAAATGTTCTTTTGGCAGGCATTACCACAATTACCGTGTAATATCTGCATTTTTGTCTTCAATTTCTATCTTATAACACTACAACATGTAGTGGCCATTAAAGAGTGACCCGGGTTCATTTCAAGCAATACAGCTCAGTAATAAAAGCAATAAAATCATTGAAAAGTTTATAGTTTCGTTTCCATGGCTATCTCCTTAGCAACCCACATCCCAAAGGGTTTCTTCCCAAATAGTGATAACATATTTGCTACAGAATATTATTCATGTTCAGCATGGATGTATTAACTTTCTCTACCAGTCCTTAAAATCATGGACCCTAGCCAGAGGACTCCTTTTAGTCCTTTTGAAGCCTTCTGATTTGAGTCTTCTCTGTTTGCATAGGACAAGTGTACTCTTCACAGATGCACTATTTTCAGAGAACGCCATAATTCCTGACTATTGTTTATATAGAGAGTGTTATGTTCTTGCTAATTGTTTTTGATTGTTCATATTGATCATGTTATTGTTGTTAATTATATGATTTGTAAGAAATGCTTCTTTGAGGGCCTCGCGGTAGATTAGTCTCCTGACTGAGTGAGTTACCCTCGTAAAATAAAGTCGTTCATTAATTAATTAATTAATTAATTAATTCATTCATTCATTCATTCATGGTTTCTTGCTTTCGGTATATTGACCCATAAACATTGCACTTGTGTACCAATCGGGTGTAATGATGAGCTGAAAGTTACAATGTTATTTTATTGTAAATACAAATGTATGTCATATTTCAACTTTTAGATGTCACTGTATCTGAAACGCTTACACTTTGTCTGATGGATTTGTTGCTTTTTACTCACCAAATACATGTACACGGATTTTAGGGGGAATTAATGTTTTCACTTTATCATGGCAGCCGGAGACCGGAACTAAGTTTTTGGGGTATTATTGCCCATTTCATGCAAAGAGGTGCACACAGTGTAAGTTTCATGCACATCGGAAACCATGCGTGCTAATTATAACAAATAATTACTATATGTAATAAACAATGTTAAATCTGACGTAAGAGTTATAGCCCTTGTTTAGAAAAAATCTGCACCACTTCCAGATCTGGCATCCACCATAAATTAAAGCCTCATCAGAAATTTTATACTAGATGGGTTAAAAAAGAATCGATTTAAGGCCCTTTTATTAAGTTGGCTCTTCTACTATGTGTAAAACTGTTACCCACAGGTCGGGACCAATTTTGACCCCATGGACATAGTTTGAAAAATCTTGATAGAGTACATGTAGAAGATGCTATGTAACAAAATTCTAAGCTCTGACCCTTGTAGTTTTTCACAAGAAGTTTTCATTGAACAAATCTATTTTTAGCTCTTGTGTCCAAGATATGTCACAGGCTGGAACCATTTCTTTACTATTTGTAAAGGACATCTAGAAGAGCCACCATACTAAATTTCAAAAGCTCTGGTAACCCCAACTGCCACGAACCTGGGCCAATTTTGACCCCATGGTCATTCTTTTAACACTCTTGATAGTGGACATGTAGATGATGCTATGTGCCATATAACTAAGCTCTGCGTACTAGGGTATCAGACAAGAAGATTTTTAGTTTTCTTTGGAAAATATGTTTTTAGCTCCTGTGACTTAGATATGGAACCGGCCGGAATCATTTCTTCAATATTGGTAGAAGACATCTAGAAGTGGCACCATACCAAATCTCAAAATTCTGGCCATATTAGTTTCAGATAAGAAGATGTTTGAAATGTCGCTATATATTTCTATGTAAAACTTTGGCCCCCAGGGCGGGGCCAATTTTGACCACAGGGACATAGTTTGAACAATCTTGATAGAAGACCTGTAGATGATGCTATGTATCAAAAATCTAACCTTGACCATTGTAGATTTTTTTTTAAAAAAATTCCTTCTTTTTTCACTTCGGTTGCCATAGCAACATGAGTTCGGCCTTGTATTTAATTCTTTTAACATGTTTGAAAGAGCTTGTCCAAAGGAACATTCCCGTAAAGTTTGGTTGAAATCTGTCAAGCGGTATAGGAGGTGATGTGATATGAATAAATTGTTAACGACGACGGACGATGGATGACGCACGACGCACGACACCGGACGCCGGACACAGGGCGATCACAATAGCTCACCTTGAGCATTTGGCTTAGGTGAGCTAAAATATGCGGAATGGTAGTGATTGAATATCCCAAGACTTTATCAGGCATAATTTTACTTCCATATAGGCAAATAAAATGTTTACTATAAACTCACTATTACTTTTGCAAACAAAAGGAGCCCTCTTATCTGGGTCTACACTGTTTGCTAATCTAAACCAGTTTTTTTAAATACCCGGAATTCCAAGTAGACTTGTTCATGGTTAGGTAACTTAAATGATTCACAAGGGAACCTAATAACCCATGGGAGTTACTTAGCGTTGAAAGAGTTAAACTCTACAGCAACCCTAGAATACGATGCAATTCTTTTAACACCTATCCTGCCGTAACTTCGTTTGCTTTGAAACAGTCGTCTGGAAAGTTTGTCAAATTAAGATTTATTCTTTTTTTAATTGAAGAAATCTAAAGACGAGTATCAAATACCAATTGAGTGCTCCGAAACATATTTTTTTATAAATGCAAACTCTTTATTATTCTGTAACTGACTTAAATAGAACAATTGCTACCAATTGGCACAATTTGCCACGCATAAGCACCTTGACAAGATGTGCAACCTATAAGCAGCATGACAAACGTGCCAAGTGTCAACATCATAAAAATGTGCTATGTATAGGCACCATGACAAAATTAGCCTTTTATAAACACCGTGAAAAATGTGCCACTTATAAGCACCAAGACAAAATGTGCCACCTATAAGCACCATAACAAAATATGCCACGTATAACAACCATAGAAAAATGTGCCACTTATAAGCCCCAAGGCACAATCTGCCACATTGAAGTATCACGACAAAATGTGCCACCTATATATACTATGCCAAACTGTCAACGCAACACCTTCTATTTTCATATCAGAGCGGGTGTTTTAAATCGATGGAAAAGTTGACAAAAATGATTAGATGTTTTTATTTGTGTTTTTAAATTGATGTACTTTCCTCAAAGTTGTTAATATTGGCAACGAATTTTCATTGACAGTTCTGACGAATAATAACCATCTATCCAAACGTATCGCTAATTTCTGGTTAACATTCCCCATTGGAAATTTCTGAAAACTTGTTATCACAAAATGCCATATTTTTGGGACCAAATGCCAATTCATTTTGTTTTTGTTTACCAAGAGCATTGTCC
Source organism: Gari tellinella (assembly GCA_922989275.2). NCBI lineage: Eukaryota > Metazoa > Mollusca > Bivalvia > Cardiida > Psammobiidae > Gari > Gari tellinella. The sequence continues at coordinate 56,728,805 of OV277865.1, forward strand.
ATTGATCACTCTATGAATTGCAGAAGAAATCTATTCAGGATATGCACACATTACAGAATTGACCAGAAAAAATGTGCCACCTATATGAACCATGACAAAATATGCTACATATAAGCACCATGACGAAACGTGCCACCTATAATCAGTATGAAAAAATGTACCAGGTATAAGCAGCGTGACAAAAGGGCAATCTGTAAGTTCAATAACAAAATGTATCGCGTATTAACACTATAATAAAAGGTGCCAAGTATAGCACCATAACATAATGTGCCACATATAAGCATCATGACAAAATGTACCAAAAGTAAGCACTATAACAAAATGTGCCACATATAGGCGCTATGACATAATGTGCCACCTATAAGCACTATAACAAAATGTGCCACATATAGGCGCTATGACATAATGTGCCACCTATAAGCACTATAACAAAATGTGCCTTATATAGGCGATATGACATAATGTGCCACCTATAAGCACCATAAAAATGTGCCACATATAGGCGCTATGACATAATGTTCCACCTATAAGCACTATAACAAATGTTCCACATATAGGCGATATGACATAATGTGCCATATATAAGCACCATAACAAAATGTGCCACATATAGGCGCTATGACATAATGTGCCACCTATAAGCACTATTACTAAATGTGCCACATATAAGCGCTATGACATAATGTGCCATCTATAAGCACTATAACAAAATGTGCCACATATATGCGCTATGACATAATGTGCCACCTATAAGCACCATAACAAAATGTTTCACATATAGGCGCTATGACATAATGTGCCACCTATAAGCACCATAACAAAATGTGCCACATATAGGCGCTATGACATACTGTGCCACCTATAAGCACTATAACAAAATGTGCCACATATAGGCGCTATGACATAATGTGCCACATATAAGCACCATAACAAAATGTGCCACATATAGGCGATATGACATAATGTGCCACCTATAAGCACCATAACAAAATGTGCCACATATAGGCGATATGACATAATGTGCCACCTATAAGCACCATAACAAAATGTGCCACATATAGGCACTATGACATAATGTGCCACCTATAAGCACTATAACAAAATGTGCCACATATAGGCGCTATGACATAGTGTGTCACCTATACGCACTATAACAAAATGTGCCACATATAGGCGCTATGACATAATGTTCCACCTATAAGCACCAAAACAAAATGTGCCATATATAGGCCCTATGACATAATGTGCCACCTATAAGCACCATAAAAAATGTGTCACATATAGGCGCTATGACATAATGTGCCACCTATAAGCACTTTAACAAAATGTGTCGCATATAGGCGCTATGACATAATGTGCCACCTATAAGCACCATAACAAAATGTGTCACATATAGGCGTTATAACATAATGTGCCACCTATAAGCACCATAACAAAATGTGCCACATATAGGCGATATGACATAATGTGCCACCTATAAGCACCATAACAAAATGTGCCACATATAGGCGCTATGACATAATGTGCCACCTATAAGCACCATAACAAAATGTGCCACATATAGGCGATATGACATAATGTGCCACCTATAAGCACTATAACAAAATGTGCCACGTATAATCACCATGACAAAATAAGTCAACTTTATGTACCATTGCAAAATGTACCACCTTTAAAGCACCATGACAAAATGTGCCAGCTATATGCACCATTGCACACGGTGCTATATATAAGCACAATGACAAGATGTGCCCCCTATATACCCATGGCAAAGTATGCCACATATAAGCACCATAACAAAATGTGCCACATAAAGGCGCTATGACATAATGTGCCACCAATAAGCACTATAACAAAATGTTCCACATATAGGCGCTATGACATAATGTGCCACCTATAAGCACTATTACAAAATGTGCCACATATAGGAGCTATGACATAATGTGCCCCCTATAAGCACCATAACAAAATGTGCCACATATAGGCGCTATGACATAATGTTCCACCTATAAGCACTATAACAAAATGTGCCACATATAGGCGCTATGACATAATGTGCCACCTATAAGCACTATTACAAAATGTGCCACATATAGGCGCTATGACATAATGTGCCACCTATAAGCACTATAACAAAATGTGCCACATATAGGCGATATGACATAATGTGCCACCTATAAGCACCATAACAAAATGTTCCACATATAGGCGCTATGACATAATGTTCCACCTATAAGCACCATAACAAAATGTGCCACATATAGGCGATATGACATAATGTGCCACCTATAAGCACCATAACAAAATGTGCCACATATAGGCGCTATGACATAATGTGCCACCTATAAGCACCATAACAAAATGTGCCACATGTAGGCGATATGACATAATGTGCCACCTATAAAGCACTATAACAAAATGTGCCACATGTAGGAGCTATGACATAATGTGCCACCTATAAGCATCATAACAAAATGTGCCTTATATAGGCGCTATGACATAATGTACCACCTATAAGCACTTTAACAAAATGTGTCACATATAGGCGCTATGCCATAATGTGCCACCTATAAGCACTATATCAAAATGTGCCACATATAGGCGATATGACATAATGTGCCACCTATAAGCACCATAACAAAATGTGCCACATATAGGCGATATGACATAATGTTCCACCTATAAGCACCATAACAAAATGTGTCACATATAGGCGCTATGACATAATGTGCCACCTATAAGTACTATAACAAAATGTGCCACATATAGGCGCTATGACATAATGTGCCACCTATAAGCACTTTAACAAAATGTGTCACATATAGGCGCTATGACATAATGTGCCACATATAAGCACTATAACAAAATGTGTCACATATAGGCGATATGACATAATGTGCCACCTATAAGCACCATAACAAAATGTGCCACATATAGGCGATATGACATAATGTGCCACCTATAAGCACCATAACAAAATATGTCACATATAGGCGATATGACATAATGTGCCACCTATAAGCACTATAAAAAACATGTGCCACGTATAATCACCATGACAAAATAAGTCAACTTTATGTACCATTGCTAAATGTACCACCTTTAAAGCACCATGACAAAATGTGCCAGCTATATGCACCATTGAACACGGTGCTATATATAAGCACATTGACAAGATGTGCCCCCTATATACCCATGGCAAAGTATGCCACATATAAGCACCATGCCAAAATGTGCAACATATATGCCCCATGGCAAAATGTGCCTACTACAAGCACAATGACGAAATGTGCAACCTATTAGTAGCATGAAACAATGTGCCAAATGTAAGAGCCATAAAAAATGATAGGTATAGGCACCATGACAAAATATGCCACCTATAAGCACATGACAAAATATGCCACCTATATGCACCATGGCAAAATGTACCACCTATATGTACCATGACAAAATATGCCATCTATATGCACCATGACAAAATGTGCTACCTATATGCAGCATGGACAAATGTCCCACGTATATACACCATGACAAAATGTGCCACGTATATGCACCATAAAAATGTGTCACGTATAAGCACCGTGATAAAATATGCAGCCTATAAGTAGAATGACAAAATGTGCCAAAATGTAAGCGCCATAACAAAATGTGCCATGTATAGGCACCATAACAAAATGTGCCTTGTATAAGCACCATGACAACATGTGCAGCCTATGAGCAGCATGACAAAATGCGCCAAGTATAAGCACCATAACGAAATTTTGCAGGTATATGAACCATTACAAAATGTGTCACGTATGTATAAGCACCATTAAAGATGTGCAACCTATAAGTACAATGACAAGATATGCACCAATGAGCATAATGACCAAATGTGCCACCTATAAGAATCATTACAAAATGTGCCACTTATAAGCACCATAACAAAATATAAGTCACCATAACAAAATAAGCACTGTAATAAAATGGTCCTAGTAAAAGCACCATAACAAAATGTGCCAAGTATAAGCAGCATGGCAAGGTACATAGTGTGTTCCTCACAAATACATTTACATCTGTAATATATTATTATCACAAATCGCCGGTATTAAAAAAATCTTATTTCACTGATTACGTGTACAAAGAGCCCGCATCCCTGCGAATAAGAACTATCCTCCAAAAAGACCAAGGACGGACGGGCTGACACACGCAAAGTTCAATCATTATATTTACCAAGAGTCATACTTTTAGTGTTGTCTTCGAATTAGACTTTGCATTTGCCTTTAGGGAAATTGATTGTACACTACGCAGGGGAAGTACAACTTTTACGGCCGCTAAGCAGTTAAAATGTTTGAACTATTTTTGTGTTTCAAACTGATTATTCGTAGATCTAGCCAATCAGAAGTTTGAAAAATACACATATCGAAGCAAAAGTTTCGCGGTTGCAAGTTCTAGCAACATTCGTGTCAACTCAATTCTACTTATAACATGAGGCATCTTAAAAAACATGTATTTAACTATTTCAACACCGTTTATATACCTCTTTCAATTAAACTCATAACATTCGCAAACAGTGTATACCCTTATCAGGGGTTTCCTATATAAGCCCTCTGATCTGGGTCTACACTGTTTGCTGATTTAGATCAGTATTCATTAAACTACCCACAATTCCTAGTAGACTGGTTCATGTTTTAATAACTATAAATATCCACAAGGGAACCTCATAACCCACAAGAGTTACTGAGTGTTGATAGAGTTAACTATAGTTTTGGTATTCGTTGTCGTGCACAATTTTGTACACGATTAACCCATTCACTGCCTATGCTACCCCGGGTATAATACATGTCGTTATTTACAACAGTTTAGATCCGCGAAACGCAGCGTCTGATCGGGATACAAACTGTTTGACACACATATGAGAAATAAAAGCCGAAGAAAATTGTTTGCAATTGATGACGACATGGCAGTGAAGGAGCTAAAAGTAGGACTTTAAATATGAATAACATCAGTAACAGTTTTGAGACCCGTGATATTATTCATAATTGGAATAACGAAATAGAATGAATGAATGAATGAATTGTGTTTTACGGCCCATCGACACAAGAAGATCATTTAGACCCGCAAGACTACCAAAAGTTGTTGATTTTCAATTTTCAAGCGCGATTTAGGATAGTACCTTTCAAACATTTCGCTGCTACACCGCATACTTATGCAAACAGTTTGGATCCAGATCGCGGCGTCTGATTTGGATCCTATGTGTGAGATGTGATAGGGTGAATGCATTGGTACCTATGGAGATTTTACCCTTGGTGCTTAGCAAACTTTGAGTAGTATATCATGGTAAACGGTTTAATTTGCGAACCGATGATACATATCTGTTAGCACTCTTATTGTAAAACACTAAGCAATAATCTTTATTGGGATATTATAGAATGGGTTTCATGAATTATCAAACAGTTAGCCGAAAGAGATTTAGTCGTGCATCTGGGCTGCCATAAGTTGACATGAAAAATCCTAAGATTTCCAAATTTGCATTTTTCAAGTGCGATTTAACGAATCGTACCTTTACCCCATAGCCTGTTTCTTGATTTGTTGACAATGCGACTACTTAAAACAGGCTGTAAGTAAAACAGAATGCGCCTTAAGGCGCATTCTGCTTTACTTTCAGCCTGCTTTAAGCTACCATATCCTGGGAAAAATCCGAAGATTTAGGAAAAATCCGGAGAAATGGCAGCCCTGGTGCATTTACATAGAAACAACACTTGTACTGATTGTTCTCGGCATATTCTCTTACAGAGCCACATCCACGATAACCTTGCGCTTTACGATGACTTCTAAATATGTTTTGATTGAGACATTTGCAGTTAAACATTCTTTGAGTGTTCTTCGCCAATTTCTCCATATTATGCCTTTTTACGCCTTTAAATCGTTTTAAGCCTTTAATTCATTCTTTCTCTGAAGAAAATAGCTCCACTTTATACATCCATGAATATGCATAAAAATAAATATATTCTAAATCCTGACAAAGCCTTTAGGTGACTATATTTTAGTTTCAACCTGCTTTAAGTGTTCACTTTCTTCAAAACTAGAAACAGGCTATAATAGTCTATATGGGATAAAGGGTTAATACGGCAAGTGTATAATAACCATTGGGAACTATAAAGTCCACATTTCCCGTAAAAAGTAGATCGAGTTGGTTTTCGAACTGGACACCGTTTAGCCCATACAAAATAGACAAGTTACCATAATAAGTCGTCAGTGGTATAAGATTAAAACTGGAGAGAGATCAGGATGTACAGTAGAACCTCTCTATTACGACCTCTAAATTGTGTCAAATATTAGTCGTTTAAGACAGGTGACTGCTTAAAGCAATGTGAAAATGAAACAGAAAGCTTTTACAGGAGATTTCTGTTTCACCTTCACATTGCTTTAAGCTGTCACCTGTCTTTAATACAGACAAATAGCCTTCTTTTTAGTGGTCGTAATAGAGAGGTTCTACTGTATTTGGTACGTACCTTGTAACTTCTCCGTACACTTTAGTCGGGTGTTCCATACCCACTCTCCCGTTACTTTTCGTCTTTGTGGTACTGTTGCCGTCTGTTTCATCGACATCGATATTTTTTCGTAATCTGACACCCTGTGGTTTTATACTCTCACAGTCACTTAATTCATCGTCATACCCGAAGTAGCCTCTTTTTGTCCTTTTTTCTCTGACGTCCCCACTAAAACATTTTGCTAATTATGGACATTGTCATGTGATTACAAGCGCGAACCCATGGCAATTTGAGTTGATCCAGAAAGTTACCGAATTGAAAAGCGACGACTGATCACAGTCTGCACCGTTTATCACTGGCTATGCAAACCCAGTTCACTACTGCTGCAAACGGTACAAACCTGATCAGATACCGCCTTTCAACCCCGTGGCTGATCTGGATCAACACTGTTTAAAATGTTGAATTTCCGTTTCCCAAATACGAGATTCATACCATCCAAGTGTATCTGGTTCCATTTTAGAACCGTTTGGTCGTCTGTGTTTAGTAGACGGTTGCAGACCATTCCTTCCGATTGGCGCTTTGTGCATAAAATCCTCGAGTCCAGAGTTCGAACGGAAACAAGAGCTCGCCATTATCTTAATTAACTCGTCCAATCTAATTTAATCAAGATAACCTCAGGTTGTAGAACACTTATCACCAGCTTCTAAAGCGTCGTTTGCTAAAACTGCCCCAGAGTTGGAGTAGACTTTCCTCCTCACTGCCACGACGTCACCAATCAAACAGTTGTCGTCTGCTCTTAATTCTCAAATTTAAGTTTCACGTGTTTTAACTTCAGAAATATTGAAACGAGAGTCAAACAATCTTGATCCTGATCAGAATGCCGCGTTGCGTGATGTCTAATCAGTATCCAAACTTTTTTCAAATAAACATTGAATTCGGGGTAAATAGAGTCCCCTGCTCTTAACCCTTTCCCCCATAGACGCGCCTTTTAGCGGATATGATTCATTCCTCCGCTGAAGAAAATAGTTCCAATTTAATCAGTAATGAATATATATTATGGGTAATATTTTCTAGATTATAGCACATGATAGCTTAAAGCAGGCTGAAAGTAAAGCAGAATGCGCCCTAAGGCGCATTCTGCTTTACTTTCAACCTGCTTTAAGAAGTCACCTATCTTAAGTACTAGAAATAGGCTATCAGGTAAAGGGTTAATTCTCAAGTTCAAATTACACTTCTTTTGACTTCAGAAATATTGAAACGAGAGTCAAACAGTCTGGATCCTGATCAGACGCCGCTAAATACGCGGCGTCTGATCAGCATCCAGACTGTTTGCCACTAAACATTACAATCGGGGTAAAACAGTGGAGGAACTTAACCTAGGTCAGATACAGAAACACTGTTTACAGTTTCTGTATCTTCAGATAAATGTTGGTTATTTTCTTTATTTATAAGTAAAGTAATACTTTCTTCTATTTGGAAGTCATTATGCAAATTAATATGCAAAACACTTGCCCTTTTTTCGCAAGCGTAAATAGACTTAACGAAGTACGTTGCTGCAGTATGAGTAGTTGGATAAAGCTTTGTACAAGAACTTATTTCAGTATGATATCCGTGTGGGTGAGCCAAATTAATTCATTGAAGATGGAGGTGTCTAAAAAGCCTAATCCACTTCCATTTTCTCAACGTTTAGACAAAGAAGATACACAGGTGGTTCTAAAGGCCAACGATAGCCTGACACATGAAAACAGTTATACTGAGACCACCTAGAGAAGCCTTTCTGTATTACTGTTGTTCTGCATTTTACTTGCTTTAACGATTGCTTATTTATTTTCCCTATATTATTTCCGAAACCTTCCTAATTTAGAAGTTTCTCTAAATGAGAATTTGAAACTGCAAGGTTTGCAATATATTGCTATAAAACAGGGACTCGTCTTACGAAACGTCATACGACAAAACAGGTCGTAAGTCAACACTTAAAACTAGATCTACATGTATTTATAATTTCTGATTTCTCCGTCAAATAATGTCTTGTGACATCTCTCTGGAATCGTCTTTTCAATACGATTCCAAAGAGATGTCAGTATACAGGATTAGATGGAGAAATAAATAATAATTGAACATTTTAGAATCTGACTTACGACCGGTTTTGACGAACGACGTTTCGTAAGACGAGCCCCAGGACTTGTACAAGTGATACAGTGGAGAAGACGTTATTCTTTCACATTTAAACGCATTTGCAATAAAACGTAGAACATGACAACTTGTTTGAAATTCTGACCATTTCTTTTTAAATCTGAGTATCAAACAGTTTGCAGACAGCTCAGACGCCGGATTACTGTTTGCAAGTTGGAAATAACAGTTTCATTCTCACTAAATAGTTCCTGTACCATCTTACATAATTCCTGTAGAATCTTATCCTTTTGCACAGCTGACTTCAATATCTAAAAACAAATGTCTAAGAATGTGTCACAAAAGCAAAGGAGTAACCTGATGAGAATCAACAAACGATAATACCTTTAAATATTAAAGCAACTCAAGCGTTATTTTCCGTGATTTACAATTTACAACTACAATTCCACAAATAACACGCGCGCACTTACAACACCCTTTTAACGATGTAATTGTAAAACGATATATAGCTCGTAATGGCGTTTAGTTTATATACATGTATGTTTATTTAATCCGGCTGGTAAATTTGTTCATGTTAATTGTACATGTACATGTATACACAAATATATCCCGACTTTTCCTATATTTAGTACTACGGGGTAAATCATACAGTGGAGAAAACGTTATTTTTTCCAAATAAATGCGTTTACGCTAAAACCACCATTTCCCGTGCAAACAGTTTGGGGCCAGATCAGACGCCGGGTAACCCGGCGTCTGATCAGGCTCCAAACTGTTTGCCACTCAGATTAAAATAAATGGCGAGACATTTCAGAAGGTTGCAATATTCTACATTTAAGTGTATTGCGTTTGCGTTTCGTTTGCGTTTAACGGGAAAGAATAACGTTTTCTCCACTGTATACACACACTGAAGAAAACTACAGGTACCTCGTTTGGAAGACGATTCTTGAGCGGTTAATAAAACATATTTTATATATATTGACCAAATATATAAGTACTTTATTCAATAAGTTCTATCAAAGAACTAAATCTATAAAATTGGTGACTTTTGCAGAGATTTCATACATTAGGCAAACGTCATTTCCGTCGTCAATTGATGTTTGGTATGCATGTCATGTACCTGAATTTAAATTTTCTTTATAGTCGATTTAAGAGGTAAAACTCGATCGTTATTCACTTCTTTTATTGCTATATTGTCGTCTGCTTAAAAATCGTCTGCATTTTAACCAATCTTATATGTAGTAATTGGCATTTAGACTGAAGAGGGGATGTTGCTCGCGTCAATCAGTTTGGATCCTGACTAGACACTGGGTTACTCGGCGTGTAATTTTGGCTCCAAACTGTTTGCAGTTACAAGTGAAGTCGCAAGTAGTGAAATACTTAACCCCTGCACTGCCATGACGTCACCAATTTCAAACATTTGTCATCTATTTTTATTACTCAAATATGAATTTTAGGTATTTTGACTAAATAAATATAAAACTGATTGTCAAACAGTTTTGATCCTGATCAGACGCCGCGTGACGCGGCGTCTGATCAGGATCAAAACTGTTTGCAAATAACTACTGCATTCTAGGTAAGGCAGTGAAAGGGTTAATGGAAATCAAATGCGCCGTGAATGGGTTGTGTGATCGGTTTGCGAGAAGAAAAGTATTGTTGTTTGTTATACCAACCTTTAACACAGATCACTTTCCTTAGAGAAACTATCGTCTGCAGCCTTTTTTAGAAGAGAAATAATCTGCGATTTCCTCTTGGAAAAAATAACTAGAGTAACTAGATATTAATGAGATAACGTGGTACTCGGCGTCTCATCGGTATGTCAACTGGCTACAGAAGTTGCCACCAGCTCGCGTAAAGAATGTTAGTGGTTAAAACACAACACCGGTAAACAATTATACCAGTTATTTGTGTTTAACGACATCTAACATTTCATTTCAATTACAAATAAAAGCGTTCTTTGTGCTAAATTAAATCTTGGTAAGTGAATTATTTAGTTGTGAATTAAGTGCTTAGGCTGTCCACGGCCATGTACCGTTTTGTTTAAGTGATTGTTTTGCATGTACAGTAAAACCTCGCTATTACGACCACTAAAACGAAAGCATTGTATAAAAGTGTGGCACCGTATAGGCAGGTCGGTTTCGTCTATTCAGGTCGTCTTTTTTATGCGGTACAGTAAAACCATGCATTTTTGCCACATAGACAGGTCTAACTTAACCCTTTCCCCCATATAAGCGACTTTTTAGCGTATGCAATTTATTCCGCCGCTGAAGAAAATAGTTCCAGTTTATACCCTCATGAACAATCACCATTACAAATTTTTTATATAGCCTAGCAGAATTTAGCTTAAAGCAGGCTGAAAGTTAAGCAGAATGTGCCTTAAGGCACATTCTGCTTTACTTTCAACCTGCTTTAAGTGGTCACCTGTATCCAAAACCATAAGCAGGTAAAGGGTTAAAGTAGTCATCATACATTATAAAAAAGAGTACATAACAACTCCAATGATGATGATGATAATGTTGATGTTGATGGTAAAAAACGGTGGTGGCAGTAGTTGCGGTAGTGTTGTTAATTGTGCTGGTTTCGGCGTAATCCTTTCACTCTCACTATTTTCGTGCGATTTTTACCCCCTATATTCTGCTTCAATTTTGTTGTTTGCAATGTCGTTTCAAAGTAAAAAGTAAGGCAGTATGACTGAAGAAATTTCAAAACGAGTGCCAAACAGTTTTGATCCTGATCAGACGCCGCGTAAACTGTTTGCAAACCCACATTTAACCCTTTACCTGATAGCTTATTTCTAGTATTGAACATAGATGACTACTTAAAGCAGGTTGAAAGTAAAGCAGAATGCGCCTTGAGGCGCATTCTGTTTTACTTTCAGCCTGCTTTAAGCTATCATGTGCTTGAATCTAGAAACTTTTCCCAATGATATATTTTCATGACTGATTGAATTGGAACTATTTTCTTCAGCGGAGGAATATATCATATTCGCTAAAAGGCGCTTCTATGGGGTAAAGGGTTAAGCATCATTGAGAATGAAAGGGTTCCCTCTATGTGAGTAAAATTTCCTCTTGTCCGTCCTTTCGTCCGTACGTTCGAAAATGTTATGCGTGCGTAGCTGTTTTACTGTTTGAGAAATACAGTCTCAAACCTTTACACGTATGCTCTTTGAAATGCAAAGTTGTTAACCTGTGTTCTGACAGATTTAGCCATTGACTAAGTCAAAATAGAGATCTTCTATACAACATTATCTTATATGATATGATATTATTGCCACAGTTATTCCTCGACAACGTAACATATAGTTACACATCATGATCATTTGAAATCGAAATTGTAAACTCTATTTTTTGTTTTCATATCTTTCCATTATAGAAAGCATAACTAGCCATTGACTTTGTCTTAATTGATTTTGTCTGTACCGTATAATTTGCAGCAAGCATAGCAACTTTACTACTAGAGACAGTCACCAAAATTTACATAAATATTTACTTGCATGTTAAGCTGTGTCCCTTAGTTTTCTGTTTAAACACATCATTTAAGACAGAGTTATGGCGCTTGTGGTGCTCCGTAAGTACTTGACCTGTAGTAGCCAACTTTACAGAAATAAGCGTTTTAGAAAAAATAGCAATAAAATAAATAAATAAATAATAAAACCATTGTGGTTGCAAAACAAACCAAGGATTCATTATAAAATGTGCAATTCACTGCAACATATGATGGTTGCTTTGGGGTTGCTAAATAGCATTACATTAATTTTCAACACCCAGCGAGCAATTTCTGAAAAAAAGAATAGAATACGCTGGAAAAGACAATTGCTTCTATGAAATTTCATTTTGTTTGGGCTATATGTTTAATGTATAGAATAGTGTGTCTATAGAAATAGAAGCGGACGGACGGACCAATGAGCAGAATAGCAGTCCGATTGCGATAGTCTCCACCCCTTAACTTGTACCGTGGTATAAATATAGGATATTACACGAGTGTTCATACTTTATTGGACTTAATAAACGAGTCTTTTAGAAAACGTTAAAAACGAGGCTTTGCCGAGTTTTCGTCGTTTTCTAAAACGACGAGTTTGATAAATCCAATAAATCATTAACACGAATGTTATATTCTTTTTATAACATAACCTAGAAAAGTTATTTATCGCAGCCTCTGAGGTCAATTGAATGTTAATCGCGAAATAAGTAGATCTATACCGGATAAAAAGTTGTTCCAAATTAACCCCGTTTAGTGCAGGACTAGGCCTGTAGACCCGTTTGCAAAATGGTGTTGAGAGAGTTTCTCACTTGATGTGAGTTAACGAGACCCTAGACATCACAAATCACCGAGGTGCTTGTCTGCCACACGGTCACGAGCCCCACAATATCCAAATCCAATATGGCCGCCGTCAGCCATTTTGGAAAAACTAACTTTTTTGTTTTTTGGAAAATAAACAGGTGTAATACCTCTAAATTGATTGTTTTTTGGCGTGGAACTCATATCTGATGCCCTTTGTGTAATCTGGGGTGTCTTTGATTTGGAAAGGTCAAGTTTCACATTAGCCAAATCCAATATGGCCGCCGCAAACAATGTTGGAAAAGCTATTTTCGTTTTGTTTTTTTAAGAAAAATCAAATATAATACTTCTTAATTGATGATTTTTAGAGTATAACCCACTTCTGATGCCCTTTGTGTAATCTGGGATGTCTTTGATTTGGAAAGATCAAATTCCACGATAATAAAATCCAATATGGCCGCCGCAAGCCATGAAAAAAAGGTACTTTTTTCTTTTTTTGGAGAATAAATCAATGATATACCTCTCAATTGATAATTTTTGGGTGTTGAACTCATTTCTGAGGCCTTTTGTGCAATCTTGGATGTATTTGATTCGGAAAGGTCAAGTTTAACAATAGCCAAATCCAATATGGCCGCCGAAAGCCATGATAAAATAGCTAACTTTTTTCTTTTTGTTGAGAATAAACAAAAGTAATACCCCTCAATCGATAAATTTTGGGTGTTGAACTCATTTCTGATGCCCTTTGTGCAATCTGGGATGTCTTTGATTTGGAAAGATCAAGTTCCACAATAGCAAAATCAAATATGGCCGCCGCAAGCCATGCTAAAAAAGCTAACTCTTTCCTTTGTTGGAAAATAAACGAATGTAATACCTCTCAATTGATAATTTTTGGGTGTTAAACTCATTTCTGAGGCCTTTTGTGCAATCTGGGATGTATTTGATTTGGAAAGGTCAAGTTTCACAATAGCCAAATCCAATATGGCCGCCGCAAACCATGTTGGAAAAGCTAATGTTGTTGCTTTTTGGCATTCGTGGTCAATTCCTGCGCACCACAACTCCCAACCGTTGTAAAATACCGTTTCACAACGGTAGAACAGAGATTATTTCTCAATTATATAATCTAGATACAAAGTAAAATCTCTCTGTTACGACCACTTAAACAATGGTAGTTGATTGTTTCAGATATAGGTGATAACTTACAGCAATATGAAAGTAAAACAGCTCCTTCAGGAACTTTCTGTTTTACTTTCACCTTGCATTAAACAGTCACCTGTCGTTAATATCCGACCATTAAAACAATCAAGTACAGTAGAGCCTCTCTATGACGACCACTAAAAAGAAAGATTATTGTGACAGCTTAAAGCAATGTGAAAGTGAAACAGAAAGCTCCCGTAGGAGCTTTCTGTTTCACTTTCATATTGCTTTAAGCAGTCATATTTCTTAAACGAATAATATTTGATACATTTTAGTGGTCGTAATAGAGAGGTTCTACTGTAGTCGTAATATAGGAGTATTACTGTATGTACTAAGTGGTCAGTGTACATGTATTTGGGTTGAGTACAGCAAGCGTTTACTCCAAATGTCGATGTATCAATCAGCATGATCAGGTTTGAAATATGAGCTTATAGCAAGAAACCGCATCAACAGCCCACGTGTAAGTACATTGTACAATGAAGCGGTTGGCAGTGAAATCGATCTTCTGAAGGTTCACTCTAAAGATATTTTAGCATACACTACATAGCCTGTTTCTTGTTTTGAAGATGGATGGCTATTACTTAAAGGCTTACCATCTACTAGGATATAGAAAATATATCTTATGCTCCATAGCCATGACTGTATAAACCTGGAACTGGAGGAATAAATGAGAGACTCAAAATGGCGTATCTATTGAGTGATTAAAGTTGGGTTATTGGGTTAAAGTACATGTACTTATAGCTCCCCAATTTGTATTTGACATGATGGGAGTCATGTTTGGACCATGGACTTGGGTATCACACCCCTGTATCAGTTTTGTTTACCATGTGCACTGAGTGATATTTTGTAAGCGCATTCAATTTATTCCGACATTGAAGAAAACAGTTTCAATTTATACAGTCATGAACATGTACCAGAAGAAATATTTTCTATATCCTAGTAGATGGTAACTTAAAGCAAGCTCAAAGTAATGCAGAATGCGCCTTCAGGCTGCTGCTGTATTTACTGAACAATGCATTAATATAATTGATGTTTTACGGTCAATCGACACATATGACCATTTAGAGCCCTGCATTTACTATCACTGTTAAATTACCATGTAATGATGATGAGCTTGTATGCTTAAGTTTAAATAAAACATTTTCGGTTCTGTTATTGTTGTTGTTTATTTGCAATGTATGTTGTTGTCATGTACAGCTGATTTTGTAGATGTTCTACTTGCTGCTTAAATTGTAATTATGGCTGTTGCTACTGTTAGCGTAACTTCTGTTGCAACTGTGAAAGTAACTGTTGTTTTAAATGTTAGAATAACTGTGGTTGTTACAATTACAGTAACTGTTGTTGTTGCTGTTAGAGTAAATAATGTAGTTACTGCTAGAGTAAATGCTGTAGTTGCTGTTAAAGTAAATAATGTAGTTACTGCTAGAGTAAATGCTGTAGTTACTGTTAGAGTAAATGTTGTAGTTACTGTTAGAGTAAATGCTGCTATTACTGTTACAGTAAAAAGCTGTAGTTGCTGTTAGAGTAAATAATGTAGTTACTGCTATAGTAAATGTTGTAGTTACTGTTAGAGTAAATGTTGTAGTTACTGTTAGAGTAAATGCTGTTATTCCTGTTAGAGTAAAATGCTGTTGTTACTGTTAAAGTTAATGCTGTAGTTACTGTTAGAGTAAATAATATAGTTACTGTTAGAGTAAATAATGTATTTACAGTTAGAGTAAATTATGTTGTTACTGTTGGAGTAAATGCTATTGTTACTGTTAGAGTAAATGATGTAGTTACTGTTATAGCAAATGCTATTGTTACTGTAAGAGTTAATGCTGTTGTTGCTGTTAGAGTAAATGCTGTTGTTACTGTTAGAGTAAATGCTGTTGTTACTGGTAGAGTAAACATTGTAGTTACTGTTAGAGTAAATGCTGTAGTTGCTGTTAGAGTAAATAATGTAGTTACTGTTAGGGTAAATAATGTATTTATAGTTAGAGTAAATGATGTTGTTACTAATAGAGTAAATGCTGTTGTTACTGTTAGAGTAAACGTTTTTGTTACTGTTAGAGTAAATAATGTAGTTACTGTTAGAGTAAAAAATGTAATTATTGCTAGAGTAAATGATGTTGTTACTGTTAGAGTAAATGCTGTTAGAGTAAATGCTGTTGTTACGGTTTGAATAAATGCTGTTGTTACTGTTAGAGTAATTGCTGTAGTTGCTGTTATAGTAAATGATGTAGTTACTGTTAGAGTTAATGCTGCAGTTTCTGTTAGAGTAAATGCTGTTGTTACTGTTAGAGTAAATGCTGTTGTTACTGTTAGAGTAAATGCTGTTGTTACTGTTAGAGTAAATGTTGCTGTTACTGTTAGAGTAAATGATGTAGTTGCTGTAAGAGTAAATGCTGTAGTTGCTGTTTGAGAGACTGTTGTTGTTACTGTTAGAGTTAATGCTGTTATTGCTGTTAGTGTAAATGCTGTTTTTACTGTTAGAATAAATACTGTAGTTACTGTTAGAGTAAATGCTATTGTTACTGTAAGAGTTAATGCTGTAGTTGCTGTTAGAGTAAATGTTGTAGTTACTGTTAGAGTTAATGCTGTAGTTACTGTTCGAGTAAATGCTGTAGTTCTGTTAGAGTAAATGCTGTTGTTACTGTTAGAGTTAATGCTGTAGTTACTGTCAGAGTAAATGCGGTAGTTGCTGTTAGAGTAAATGCGGTAGTTGCTGTTAGAGTTAATGCGGTAGTTGCTGTTAGAGTATTTTATTATTATTATTTTATTTCGAGTGGGGTTGTTACTGTTCGAGTAAATGCTGTAGTTCTGTTAGAGTAAATGCTGTAGTTACTGTTAGAGTTAATGCTGTAGTTACTGTTAGAGTTAATGCTGTAGTTACTGTTAGAGTTAATGCTGTAGTTACTGTTAGAGTAAATGCTGTAGTTGCTGTTAGAGTAAATGCTGTTGTTACTGTTAGAGTTAATGCTGTAGTTACTGTTAGAGTAAATGCTGTAGTTACTGTTAGAGTTAATGCTGTAGTTACTGTTAGAGTAAATGCTGTAGTTACTGTTAGAGTTAATGCTGTTGTTACTGTTAGAGTTAATGCTGTAGTTACTGTTAGAGTAAATGCTGTAGTTACTGTTAGAGTTAATGCTGTAGTTACTGTTAGAGTTAATGCTGTAGTTACTGTTAGAGTTAATGCGGTAGTTGCTGTTAGAGTTAATGCGGTAGTTGCTGTTAGAGTTAATGCGGTAGTTGCTGTTAGAGTAAATGCTGCAGTTACTGTTAGAGTTAATGCGGTAGTTGCTGTTAGAGTAAATGCTGTAGTTACTGTTAGAGTTAATGCTGTAGTTACTGTTAGAGTAAATGCTGTAGTTACTGTTAGAGTTAATGCGGTAGTTACTGTTAGAGTAAATGCTGTAGTTACGGTTAGAGTTAATGTTGTAGTTACTGTTAGAGTAAATGCTGTAGTTACTGTTCGAGTAAATGCTGTAGTTCTGTTAGAGTTAATGTTGTAGTTGCTGTTAGAGTAAATGCTGTAGTTACTGTTCGAGTAAATGCTGTAGTTCTGTTAGAGTTAATGCGGTAGTTGCTGTTAGAGTTAATGCGGTAGTTGCTGTTAGAGTAAATGCTGTAGTTACTGTTAGAGTTAATGCTGTAGTTACTGTTAGAGTTAATGCGGTAGTTACTGTTAGAGTTAATGCGGTAGTTGCTGTTAGAGTTAATGCGGTAGTTGCTGTTAGAGTAAATGCTGTAGTTACTGTTAGAGTAAATGCGGTAGTTGCTGTTAGAGCTAATGCGGTAGTTGCTGTTAGAGTTAATGCTGTAGTTACTGTAAGAGTTAATGTTGTAGTTGCTGTTAGAGTTAATGCTGTAGTTGCTGTTAGAGAAATGCTGTAGTTACTGTTAGAGTTAATGCGGTTGTTACTGTTAGAGTTAATGTTGTAGTTGCTGTTAGAGTTAATGCTGTAGTTGATGTTAGAGTTTATGCTGTAGTTACTGTAAGAGTAAATGCTGTAGTTACTGTTAGAGTTAATGCGGTAGTTACTGTTAGAGTTAATGTTGTAGTTGCTGTTAGAGTTAATGCTGTAGTTGCTGTTAGAGTTAATGCTGTAGTTACTGAAAGAGTAAATGCTGTAGTTACTGTTAGAGTTAATGCGGTAGTTGCTGTTAGAGTTAATGCGGTAGTTGCTGTTAGAGTTAATGCGGTAGTTGCTGTTAGAGTATGTCATTATTATTATTTTATTTCGAGTGGGGTTGTTACTGTTAGAGTAACTGTTGTTGTTACTGTTAAACAAAGTGCCATTGACACTGTTGTAGTAGTTGGCTGGTAATACTGTCAAAATTGTTTCTGGTCTGCTGTTGTTGTTTCAGGTGGTCTTATTGACGTTGATGTTGATGCTAACGGTTTTTTTGTTGCCGCTTTTTGTGGTTATTGTTGCTGTTGTCTTGGCTATAAGTAATGGTCCTGTAATATGTCTGCTGTTAATGATATTGCCACTGTTTTTCATGCAGTTGCTGCTCGTGTTAAAGTCGCTACTGTGGTCGTTGTTGTTGTTTTGTGATGTTGCTGTAGATATTATTCTTGCTGTTGATGCTGTAATACATACTGCTGCTGGTGTTCATTCTGTTGTGTATGCTGTAATACATACTGCTGCTGGTGTTCATTCTGTTGTGTATGCTGTAATACATACTGCTGCTGGTGTTCATTCTGTTGTGTATGCTGTAATACATACTGCTGCTGGTGTTCATTCTGTTGTGTATGCTGTAATACATACTGCTGCTGGTGTTCATTCTGTTGTGTATGCTGTAATACATACTGCTGCTTGTGTTCATTCTGTTGTGTATGCTGTAATACATACTGCTGCTGGTGTTCATTCTGTTGTGTATGCTGTAATACATACTGCTGCTGGTGTTCATTCTGTTGTGTATGCTGTAATACATACTGCTGCTGGTGTTCATTCTGTTGTGTATGCTGTAATACATACTGCTGCTGGTGTTCATTCTGTTGTGTATACTGTAAAACATGCTGTTGCTGGTGTTCATACTGTTGTGTATGCTGAAATACATGCTGCTGCTGGTGTTCATTCTGTTGTGTATGCTGTAATACATACTGCTGCTGGTGTTCACTCTGTTGTGTATGCTGTAATACATACTGCTGCTGGTGTTCATTCTATTGTGTATGCTGTAATACATACTGCTGCTGGTGTTCATTCTGTTGTGTATGCTGTAATACATACTGCTGCTGGTGTTCATTCTGTTGTGTATGCTGTAATACATGCTGCTGCTGGTGTTCATTCTGTTGTGTATGCTGTAATACATACTGCTGCTGGTGTTCATTTTGTTGTGTATGCTGTAATACATACTGCTGCTGGTGTTCATTCTGTTGTGTATGCTGTAATACATACTGCTGCTGGTGTTCATTCTGTTGTGTATGCTGTAAAACATGCTGCTGCTGCTGTTCATTCTGTTGTGTATGCTGTAATACATACTGCTGCTGGTGTTCATTCTGTTGTGTATGCTGTAATACATACTGCTGCTGGTGTTCATTCTGTTGTGTATGCTGTAATACATACTGCTGCTGGTGTTCATTCTGTTGTGTATGCTGTAATACATACTGCTGCTGGTGTTCATTCTGTTGTGTATGCTGTAATACATACTGCTGCTGGTGTTCATTCTGTTGTGTATGCTATAATACATACTGCTGCAGGTGTTCATTCTGTTGTGTATGCTGTAATACATACTGCTGCTGGTGTTCATTCTGTTGTGTATGCTGTAATACATACTGCTGGTGTTCATTCTGTTGTGTATGCTGATTTTGTTACTGATATTCTTTACTGTTTACTGCCGCAAAAATGGCATGTAGATCTCCTTAATCAGAAAGCAATTGAATAAAAACTGTACATGATACAGATATTAATCTTAAAATTCAACGCGCAGCAAATTGTTGTTAACGTACGATCATCGACAAAGCACATGCGAGATAATAGTTAAGGAATATTACTTTAAGTCTACGCTATGGTTTATACATGGTAGATAAATCTTCCTAGAACTTTATGATAGATATGTTAGATTATCACCCTTTGCAGTTTTATTTGTCCGTGTGCAAGGCTCTTAGATTTAGACAATTTATCAACATTTTCAAACGGGTGTCTTTACCTTCCCATGAACCTTACACATTATTTGTTTCGTCACAGTAGCGAGTTCTTGTAGACATGTACGTCTGTAAATGAAAACTGGAGGACACTTTTCAACGTGACTGTATTGTTTATGGTTTATAATACAATGTTTTCATTTAAATTAGTTAATGACGTATTGAATTTGTGTGGAAGCTTGTCGGACATTTTCTATAATGGATTATTCATTGGAACAATAAAAAGAACGTGTGGCTGTGTAAAAGGTTTTTGACAATATGCCACAATGTGAAATACCAAGTACATACTGATACAGAATACATGTATTTACACTCGTTTTTACAACAATTGGATCAAAGGTGTGTACGGTTCTTAAGACAGATTGTTGCTTCAAACATGATGAGAATAAAACAGAAAACTGACTTAGGAACTTTTTTTATTTTAATTCCATTCTATATCATGACTTCATTTTTCTATAACTGCATCGAATACTAGATGCGTCTTTAACCCATTTACGCCCAGTGAATTCTTCCATGTTTATATATTGGATTAGATCTAGTCCTTTTTTATCAAAGGGATGCCTGGTCAAAATTTTCATTTTCATTTTGTTTTATATTGAAATTCCTATCAGCAAACAGTGTAGAATCTGATCAGACGCCGCATAATGCGGCGTCTGATCAGAGTCTACACTGTTTGCCTATGTCCCATATATGGGATCGTTGGCACAAATTGGTTAAGTGGAATCCAGTGGAGTATAAACCACGCACACTCCAATCAAGTATTTATTACATGTATATGATATTGATGTACAGTCATACTTACGAAATGGAAGTATAGTCTTAAATACAGAACCTTCCTTAACTCTTTTTATTGGTTTTTCAGCTCTCTTGCAGTTATGTTGGTTATTACACAGTCTTATAATGATATTGATTACATGTATAAGCATGCATTTTGTCTTACTAAATGTTTTTAGCTGTTGGATATTCACACAGAGTGTGGCGTGCTTCCAAAAACACGTTTGGACAACCTACGTTTTAAATGCACGGGTTATACATAAACACTTTTCTTCCTTAATCCGATTAGTTGAGTTTTTGAATGTGCTTATTTGCATAATGGTTATTCATAAACGCGGTATCCCTCATAATGTATTAATGCATATTGGTAAACAGCTGCATGCAGTCTATACGAAATGCAAAGGATTACTCGTATAGACACTTGCATGTATTCAATTCGTGAAAGTTACGCTGCATACAAAAATAGTTACAGTGGAGAAAACGTTATTCTTTTCCAATAAACGCGTTTACGCTAAAAACTATTATTTCCAGTGCAAACATTTTGGAGCATGATCAGCTCCAAAATGTTTGCCACTCAGATAAAAATGAAAAGTCAGAATTGTCAAAATGTTGTTCTTTTCTACATTTTAGTGCTTTGAGTTTGCGTTTCGTTTGCGTCTAAACGGGAAAGAATAACGTTTTGTCCACTGTATGTATCTAATATCTGCTCCTTCAAAGGAGGTCGGGTATGATCAAGTTAAGCTTACATCAGCAATTTCAAATGAGCAAAGAAGTACAGTAATACCTCTCTACTACGATCACTTAAAAGAAGGCTAATTGATCGTATAAATGACAGGCGACAGTTTAAAACAAGGTGCGTTGAAAGTAGCTTTCTGTGATATTGTCATATCGTATAAATGACAGGCGACAGTTTAAAACAAGGTGCGTTGAAAGTAGCTTTCTGTGATATTGTCATATCGTATAAATGACAGGCGACAGTTTAAAACAAGGTGCGTTGAAAGTAGCTTTCTGTGATATTGTCATATTGTATAAAGCAGTCACCTGTCTTTACACTTTATGACTAACACAGTTTAGATGTCGTAATAGCGAGAATTTTACTAAAAATTAGGTTAGAATATACACCGTTTGTCGTGCAATGAGAAGACTAGTATTAGCTAGATCAAATGTCTTTATGGAAATAACACATACTCACTCTTATTTTGAGGCAAATCAGAATATGTGCCAATGGCCAGTTACCACAGATAACGTGGGATATGCTGAGGACATGGGCAAAATGGCGTTTTTATACTGACTGTTTCGTTTTAAATTTTGGTTGAAGAAAACATTGTGAAATACTATTAAAACAAATGATGACTGTCTGAAAACAAGTCAATTTTTTATAACCTAACAGGCTGTTGAATAACAGTCGTTATTTATTTTTCGTATATAACTAGTGGTATAGCTATGCAAATGAGGTATGGACGACGTCTCGTACTTACTAGTATGCCGTAATTACAAAGCGGCCATCATCATACGTCACCAGTCTTTCATGTACATTCAATTAATAGATATTCGGTTTAATTTTGAAATCAATATTAAATTTTACCTGAATCGGTTTATTAGTGATAAAATATTCATGCTAAATATATCTACTGAATGGCGTGAGTTCCTGTTATGTCTAGATTCTACTTATTTCTCGCTTAGCCTATCAGTAGGAGTCATTCACTTGCTGTCCATGACGGCCACAGATATGAATAAAATGACAAACAAATATGCAAAGAAAACTACTTCCCTCGGTTACGGTCTGAACATAATATAACATTCGTGTTCATAATTTATTGGATTGATACAACTCGTCATGTTAGAAAACGATAAAACTCGACAAAGCCACGTTTGTATCATTTACTGAAAATCTTGTTGAATAATTCCAATAAATTATGAACACTTATGTCATAGCATATAGGTATAGAATCATGCCACATATAATCAACAACATACCTGTTTCAAAAGTGTACACAGTGGTCTTTCAAAGAACTAATGTTTTAACGCCATGTAGCTGCTTAAACGAAACAAAAGAAAATAAGAATTTCCTAAAGGAAGCTGAACATAGTAATACTTAGGTACTTTCAATTCATTTTTTTTGTGTCAACTAAACATTATAATGACAAAAATCAACAAAGCAAAATCAATTACCTGATAGATCTAGTCTATAGATATTACATGTACCTATGTCATACCGACATTAAGAGTCAGCTTGTATTTTGTTACCTGTCGCTGTTAACAATGTAGACTTATCGATTTATGTTTTCTAATACGCCGACATGTCTTGTAATGAAGATGCTGTTCTACAGACCATTGAAAGTTGTTTAGGCAGGCGTCGGCTGGTCTTTATAGATATCTACGCTTTTTCAATGGATGGCCGATTACTTCATTGCATACACACTCTTATGAGGGTTCTCTCACCCATATCATCTATCAGATACGCTGACTATTACATTCTATATTGAATTAAATTAAGCGAGGATGAGCAATGTGGTGTCAATCAATATTTTACTACTATATCAGGGATGCCATTTCTCCGGATTTTTTCTAAATCTTAAGATTTTTATCTTGTACATGGTAGCTTAAAGCAGGCTGAAAGTAAAGCAGAATGCGCCTTAAGGCGCATTCTGCTTTACTTCCAGCCTGCTTTAAGTAGTCATGCGTCAACAAAATTAGAAACAGGCGTTTGGGTAAAGGTACGATTTGTAAAATTGCACTTGAAAAATGCAAATTAGGAAATCTTAGGATTTTTCAGGTCAACTTATGGCAGCCCTACTATATGCTTACTTAGTAGACTGGTATATCCAGGCTAGACACAGAGTAACCCGACCTTTGATCACGACCAAAACCACGTGTCACTCATTTCACTGGTTTAACTAACATGGCAGTTTAATCAGTACGAAATTGAGGGTTTAGCTTACATTGTTAAGTTTTTATCATATTCCCCGATTCACTATGGGGCTTAGGTAATAAAACCCTTGAGAGTTTGTTTTATAAATAAACGAAAAACCTCTGTCTTTGTCAAAGTAACATGAAACTGGAAACCGTTTTGGTCCAGCTCAGGGGCCCATCACAACGCCGTACAACAAAAACGGTCTTAAGTCAAAACCTTAAAATACATCTAATTTCTCCATCTAATGTCATTTCAGGATTAGATGGAGAAATAAATAATAATTTGAATTTTAGAATCTGACTTACGACAATATTTGTCGTACGTCGTTTCGTAAGACGGGACACAGACACAAAGTAAAACAGATACATTTGAAAAGGCGATGTTCTAACAGTAAAGATATAAAACAAAATAGGTTTTAGATATAGCAAAATATCAAAGTACCTGAACTAAATGATCGTTAGTAAATACGGTTAACTTTTTAATACGGAAAAAAGGCTTGCCTTTTTTCCGTTCTTAAGTAATGCATGATAAAATCAAAGGTATTCCAATTCTATTCAATCACTGACAGACTTTGAAAAGTGTTTGATTTGCGCGTGAACAATTTCCTCAAAACTAGGCAACTACAAAACATGGGGGCTGACATCTTGGATGATGACGTCACGGCTTTTACGAAGAGTTGTGCGTGACGTTTCGGAATTCCCGATTTCGGTGATATTTTTAAACTATTTTAAGAATGAATAACCCACAACACTCACTTGTAATGATTCCTCCAAATGACAACATTTCAAACAGTTCAATTCATACCCTTTAACGCTAAAAATGAACGTTATTTGCAAAAAGCTACTTCTCAATCGAACCGATAAAAATAACGGATTACCAAACGTCATCAATATAAATAATGACCTCATTATTGGTGGTCATATGACTTCCAAAAATAGTTTCAGATTGCATTATAATACAGGGCTGCCATAAGTTGAAATGAAAAATCCTAAGATTTCCAAATATGCATTTTTCAAGCGCCATTTTACGAATCGTACCTTTACCCCATAGCCGATTTCTAGTTTTGTTGGCATGTGACTACTTAAAGCAGACTGGAAGTAAAGCAGAATGCGCCTTATGGCGCATTCTGCTTTACTTTGAAGTTTCAGCCTGCTTTAAGCTACCATAACCTGGGGAAAAATCCGGAGATTTAGGAAAAATCCGGAGAAATGGCAGCCCTGATAATATAGCTGTACGGAGGAGTTTTAACTTTTAACATTGTATACACGGGTGCTTATATAATCTATTTGATTATTGGGTAACAACATATAGATCTTGTCCCAAACAATTTAGGTTTATAATAAAAGTTCGAGTCGGTTGAGTAATCCAGATCTCAGTCACGAGAGGCGTTGCCTCGAGTGTGATCTGGAATACACAACGAACTGATACAAGAGCGCTGATCACACCCTGGCGATATATCTAGATTCTATTCCGTTTTCATTAGTACAATTTTGCTTTTTTCCGTCCATAGGCAAAGCCTAAATACATATTACCACTTAAAATGGCATTGTTTTAGCTTGTAATGGCAAAATTCTGTTAAATAATGTGGATTACGTAATAACATTACATACCATTACATTACATAGAGGATCTTACACGAGTGGTCATTATTCACGAGTTCATTATAATAATATAAAAGTAATAAGCACGAATTTCAGATTATATTTATCACATAACAACTTGAAACACCTATAAAATTAATCGGCACCGTAGTTTGAAGTCCCTCTGCTATATAGATTGTCTGCCAAAAAGCGATGTTGTTTAAGGTAACGTCGTCGCAAACGGAGTCATTTGGTGTCCCGCTACATACAGCTCTTTTTGACCGTAGCCCTAAAAACGTTATTTCACCAGTGGAATACGATATCTATATAATTGCTTTACGCCACACCTAGACCGCACGTTATGTGATAAGTATTGTTTATTGCAACAGAAGACTTCCAGCCAATAATACAAGCATATGGTGCAAATTCTGCCATGTTGAAAGTTAACATTTTGTGCAACTATAATTCTTTTCATACGTGTTTAAGCATCATATACTTAATACAAATACTTCACAGCCTATTGCAAGGAGTTCAATAACATTGGACACGTATAACTTTATATTGTAAATCAAATTGTCTTAATACATGTGTTATTTTGAAACATTATAACATTATATCTGATCGAGTGATACAGATTACGTTGTGCCATGTCCATAAAATTAAGTATGTTTCTGGTCCTGGTTATCTCGGTGAATATGTTAGACCCCTTACATCTGTACATGGTCCCAACACAAGGTCTAACATGTCCCAATCCCGATAGCTCAGGTTTTACCTTTAATTCTTCTGTGAGGTTTGCTACTCCTATAGTTAAACGTTTTGGTAAAGTCATTTATTATCAAGGAATTGAAGCCTGGAATAGTCTCCCCCAGTCTCTTAGAGACATTCATGCTGGTCACGAGTTCAAACATGCTGTAAGGGAGCACCTGTTGTCCTTATTCGAATTTTTGTGTTATTTGTTTTAAAAGAGATTGTCAAATTTTTAATTACATGTCACTTAATTTCTCATTTTTAAAACTATTTATATAACTGCTTAAGTCTGTGTTATACAAATGCATTACCTATTTGAAGCCTGTGCATTTGGGGTACATGAGTAATATATTTGAGTTACCAAAATGCACTCTCTTCAAATACACATGTACTAGGGATTAATATAGTTTTAAAAAGTTACATATATTTTAAAACTTACAGATATACTTTGGGGAATATATTTTGTAACAATGCATTTTAAGCATTTATATACCTGTGCAAAAGTTAAATGTGATATTTGCTAAGGCCAAATAAAAAAATACCTGTGTTTCCTATTACATGCCCCGAAAAATTAGGGACGGACGGTCGGAAAATCTTTTTTTTTTTTTTTTTTTTTAAAAACAACAACAACAACATGAAATCTACATGTACAGTATAGGTCTATAATATTCATATATGAACAATATATGAACGTATTTATTGTGCAAAGCCCTGGGCAATACGCAAACACCCTTATAAATATCCTTTCAAATTGATTTTATTGGTATGTCCCATAATCAAAATTACCTTCAAAATCTAACCTGGTATGATTGTAGAACAATGTTTGTATACCAAAACGGCTAAGTAGTGACTTATATATGATAGTTTGAATTAATATTGTTTTGAAATGTGTTGTATGCATGTCAAATGTGTCAATGGAATGTGTTGTTTGCATTTTGAATGTGTCAATGGTTAACTAACTAGCAGATCATATCTGCATGGAAGGTACTTTATGACATATTTAGAGTTTAGTAGATATTTGCTAAATCTTATTTAAAAATCAATTTTTAATACACTTAAATGTCTATAAATTGATTTTTTAAGCAAATAATGGGAGAATAGCTTCCATTACACGCTCCTCGAAAAACGAATGTCAGATGCGCCAAAAAAATGACCGACATCGCCGATGCATTTTTCGAAAAATGAAAAAAAGTTTAGGGTCGGAGAGAAAACTAGGGTCGGTCGGGTTACCGGAAACACAGGTATTTTTTTATTTGGCCTAAGTACATATGATCTCATGCAAAAAAAAATCTATTATTGATACATACTTAGGTGATCTCAATTGATGATACATTTCATATTTAACATACATGCCATTTCATGGTTTCAGGCACCAATATCAGGGACCACAATGGAAGTCAGGGAAAAAGATTTCTCTTTTTGTGTTATCCTTGGTATTGGTGTGCCTGTCATGATTCTTTTCATTTGTATACATGATTTGTTACTTTTGATATATGATATATGTATACTTATTGTTGGTTGCCATGCTATGCATATTGTTACCTGAATTATCTATCTATCTCTACTCGAATCTTACGACAAGAGTATATCACTATATATTCTATGTATTTTTTATCTTAGGAAATACCTATACATTTGTGTAAACTGTAGAACATTAGCTATCGACTGAGACCAAAATACCTTTAAGTTTTGGCTACTGTATTTGGAACAATGGTCTTTCAAGGTATGCAGTCAACAGAACAGCACTTGTACGCCCATGTGGCACATCTATTGTCGCTTGTTTTGTTTGTTAACGTCCGGCGAATTCTTTACCGAGTATATATACGAGAGGTTTTCTTATTAACCGTTACACATTTTTTTCAATCTGTAAAATGCAAACGAAAGGAGAAGTTGTATGATACCAAATCGCAAAGTTCTGATGTACGTTCGAATGGCACGAATATGTACACTAAAAAGTTGCAAGAAGACGAATTTTTTATAAATATTAGATGTCAGTTTGTGAAACATTCAAATTGTCAACCCGAAAAACAGAATGTCACCTCGGGCGAGCCGAGGGTGACATTCTTGTTTTCGAGGGTTGCTTAATCACGCAAACTGCAAACTGCAAACTGCAATCTAATATCTATTTTATTACACTGAGCTTATCAACACTGGCTGTGGAATCGTCTCTTTCGTATTTTATAAAATATGTTGTGAATACCAATTTAGCGCCGCTGTGCACATAACGCGGGAAACAACATCGACGTCATACGACGTCACATTGTGTATGTCATCATAACCAGGAAAGAAGAAAGTTAAGACATGTAGATCGAAGACACAACGTCTTGTAGTAGAAAAAATTATATAAAGAAAGTAGTCTCAAATGTTGTGAAATTGTTCGCAGACGACACCAAGATTTACAGGGATATAAGTAGTAATTTAGATATTGATAGTCTGCAGCAAGACATTGACAAATTAAATAGCTGGTCTGAGGACTTGTTGATAAAGTTCAACGCCTCCAAGTGCAAGTGTTTACACTTCGGGAAAAAGAATCCAGAGCATACATACATGGAAGCCCATTGAGGCCCTTTTGGATGGTATGTTTGGTGTCGTCTGATGACAGTAATCTGGGACCGAAAAAGCATGATTAAGTTGTCTAGACGCTTAAATTTTTGTAAGCAGTGGACAAAGGGAACCAACTCGTACAGAAAATGTTTAAAGCTGATAAGGAGTTAACTGCCCTTATAGATTTTCTATGACATTCATATAGCGATATTTTTTTTTGGATAGATGTAAAAGACATGCAAAACGTTTCATTTTGGTCTATTGGAAATTAACATTGTAACTCGGAGCGAGGTGTAATAATTATGTTTATTATACCTACATTAAGAAATAATAAATTCATACCAGTGTTTTATCGTGCAATCGAACACTGGTAGGAGTTGAAATGCGTAGTAATTTAATCACGAGGCCTTTAGGCCGAGTGGTTTTTATTACAAGCATCTCAAAGACTACCCGTGTTCGATTGTTAGATAAAACACTGGTATTAATTTATTATTTCGATTCTAACGCATAATTTAACCTTAATTTGCACCGAAGCAACGGCTCTATATTTCTTGGCGTACGCATTTTCGAAGCCATATGACGTCACGTTAGAACGTTTAGCGCGTGAGTGTTCTACTGAAAATTCGAACACCGAGACGGTCCTTCTTCGCTTATACGAGGGTTGTTATTTAAGTTCGTAGACTTTTGTCCTTATTTTTCTACTTCATTAATTACGTGGTATCTAATGGTTTATTATTGATATATAACGTCTGTTCCGAAGATACTTTATTTTTTCAAAATAATTATTTGCAAGTGGTAATAAAAAATGTCTCCATAACAACCCATGAAACGCTTCCCGGGGCACTCTATTTTCAATTTTGTTTCGTCTTAAAAGCATTCCTATAAGTTTGTCATTTGACGTTAAAATTCAGTGCAAAAGCGTATGACACAAAAACGATGTAATGACGAAATATTCTTGAAATTTGAAAATAATACGTTGTTGCATCATGTTTTGACAAGGGTTTAATCTTCCGCCGCAAGCATTTTGTTTAATGAAAATGACGTCAACAGGTAAGGTCGAAACAAGAGTGTTGATAAAAATGTGTGTTCAATTAGGGAAATGACCTACAGAGACTTTGAATACGATTCGGAAAGCTAAAATAAAATTAACTTGATGTCTGGCACTTGTTATCAAATGGCATGGACCTTTTAAAAAAGGACCAACATCAATTAAAGAGAACGAACTATGCGGGCAGTTTGGAACTGGTAGGCAAACATTTATTCACTTTTACTTAGTGAACGAAGTAGTGAACATATCAAAGAATATTGCGTCAACCTTAAATTAACAGGGGTGTACAGACACATATGCCAAATGGGTAAAGCACCATGAGAAATTTATCCAGCTCGCTGGAAGAAACCTTGAAAAATAATGAACCCTTAAGTTGTTGTAAATACCACTTGACGTCATATTGACATCGCTTTATGCTCCACCGTGCCCAGGGCCACGAGGTGCTTAGGTGCCTTTATTTAAATCCCTATAACTTTATCATGGCTTTATGTACTGATATGAAATTATACATTATAATCAGAAAAAGAACAATCTTTCCAGTGGTGCTTGTTTTATTTTTCAGCTACGATAACTAAAGCTTTTGTGAAAAAAGTCTACGAACTTAAATAACAACCCTCGTATAGGTGTGGGCGAGGTGTTTTAGAATTTCATTTACAATGTTAACCTCCCATAGGCAATCGTGATATGAAAAAACTGTCAGACACAACGGAAAAAAATTACTGTCGAAACAATAATGTCGCCCGCTACCATAAGCAATGGAATAACGCAAATGACATCAATCCGAAAAAGGCGTCAAATCCACATTAACGCGACAAAACGTCATTTGAGATAACATTTAAACTTGGATCGCCTTCTGCCTCGTGATTTAATTACTACGCATCTCAACTCCTACCCGTGTTTCATTGCCACGATAAAACATTGGTATGAATTTTATTTTTTCTTCATTAAACGTTCATAGGTTCTGGGTAGAACACCGGTGTAGTCACAAACAGTGGGCGTGTTCGATTATCAGTCCGGAATTGACGGGATTGACGGAATCGAAATCGAATGGTCTGGAATTCAATTCCAGAACTGTTCTATCAGTTCTGTTTAAATAGGTGGTGTGAGCAGAATTGTGACGTATCATCATGGTTCCCGGCACAATTTGCCAACGCTTCGACAGCAAAGTTATACTTAGCAGGGAACCAGACTACCATATTTGCAAGGGTTCAATTCCGTTTTTATTTGATTTACTAATTCCATGGAATCGTTCCAAACAGTTCTGGAACTGATAATCGAACACGCCCAGTCTGACAGCCAAATGACACAACAATCAATAACTTGACGTTTCGGCACTTTCTTATTTCAAAGATGCGGCATATTTGAACATGCATACCATTAACAGTGGTATATGGATTTTCATGTGGTTTAAAGCAAACGAAAGGATATCAACTTCTTGAGGGATTTGTTTTTCAGGCTTTTAGTAAGTTGACCCCCCCCCCGTTTTTAACAAAGCTTTACGTAAAACTGAATGAAGTGTTAAAAATAAAGTCTTAGTAGTATTTCAAACATAAAAAAAATGCTACAGTTGCTAGTAAATGTTGTTGAGTCCCAGCAGTATACAATGCGTATCGGGATGTCAGCCGTGTACAAAGTGTGTAGGGACACCAGCCGTGTACACTGTGTAACGGGACGTCTAGCTGCTAACAATTTGTATAGGGAGGCAAGTTGTGTACACTATGTACCGGACACCATCCATGTAAAATTCATCATATCAAGACGCCAGCCGTGTTCCATGTAAATCGAGACGCCAACCGTGTACACTATTAGTTATAAAGTGTTTACCCGATGTACTTAAGGATTCTTTCTCGGCTAGGAAAATCATGACATCCGAGCCGTTAGGCGATGGCTACATGATTTTACCAGCCGGGAATAAATCCTCATGAAACTGTTCAACATATTTATTATACTGCAAAGTTTTACTGTTCAAACAAAAATTTATCGTGTACAGCGCTCAGTAATCAGTAATAAAATCGCGTCCAAACAGATGACGTTGAGAGTAAATGACGTCACATTTCTGACGGTTGCTATTCAAAAGAAAAATAGGCACGCCTGTAAACATCGTCGTCAAACTTTCCCAGAAAAAGCGAATTCAAACTCCGATTGTTTCTTAGCCGAAATGGACTTAAAACGGAGGAGGCACGATTGAATTCAAACAATCCACTCGAGTAGTCGGTCGTCTTATTTTCTTCGAAGCAAGACTAAGGGACCTGTCAGCCAATGAAATAGCTGTATTTCTGTGTATCCTGTTAGCCAACATGGTACATGGGTTCACGTCCATGGCTCGTTAGTCAATAAGAAGTAAAGAATTTACTTTGCAGTATAATAATAGGTGTAGGGACACAAGTCGTGTACAATGTATATTGGGACCTTATATTTTATTTAAAAAAATTCCATGTAAAAATACGAGATATATTTCATATTTGATGTCTCTTTGTTTATATTTGCAACATTTTCTCGTGGGAAATGAAGCAAATAAATATTAAAATAGTAGAAGGGACCGACCAGAAGTCGACATTTGCATTGCTTGAAATAGCACATATATTGCATGACCTTCTTAATTATGTCTCATATTCTATCAAACGATGTATGAGTATAATGAAATATTGATTTATACACTATGTTTTAACTTATCAGTGAGAACCGCTATGCAGTCATGCACACGGGGTGGGTTCTTTCAAAGAATCTTGATATAATCACATTACAGCACTCCAAATGTTCTTTCATCAATTTTAAAATTCTGTCTGGCTATGGATGCTCTAACAATTATATTTCAGACTGACACGTTCGCGCATGCCTCGTCTCCAAGCAACACCCCTTAGCTACAGAAGCATGCATAATTTGCCGAGTGAGCAACAACAGAGGAATAACCAGCTCAAGTCAAACGTTAAATTCGCCCTGAATTGGTTTGAATTTAATCTTCAGTTGCCAGTAGCTGGCTATTATATATGAGTGTCTATTCATGCAGAACGGGATATGAGAAACAGCAGGACCTCTCTATTTCGATCACTAAAACGAAGGCTAATTTATGGTATAAATGACAGTTGACAGCTTAAAGAAAGATGAACGTAAAACAGAAAGCTCCTAACGGAGCTTTCTGTTTTACGGTCACCTTGCTTTAAGCAGCCACCTGCATTAAACACACATATCTAACATAATGTAGGGGGCGTTATAGAGAGGTTTTACTGTACACGGCCAGAACCTGTGATATGGATAGACTCTTATTTTTTACAGTAACATATCGTTATATCGACAACTCAATGAGACTCATGGATGGACATAAACATAGAGCTTACACGTTACATGGCAGGATTGAAGTTCTGCAGAAAGTCCATTTCGGTTCTAAATGTTACCTGCTGTAAGCAGGCACATTTCAGAACCACATAATACTAGCATTCCATCGGCTGGTCGTATTAGCGGGCTTTTTAATTGATGAAAACCTTTATCTAGCGAATGTGACATGAATTGAAATTGAAAATAACATTACATGTATATTGTTATTTATACACTTTATTTTAATCACATCAATATAATAGCAGTCAGGCTAATTTGGTAAAACGAAATAAATTTGAAATAAGAGTGAATGTTGATACCCAGCATTTTGGTTTAGTTTTGATTCAAGTGCACATTACATTAAAACCTCTCTATAACGACCACTATACTGTGTTACCTATTATGTGTATAATGCTGGTGGCTGCTTAGAGCAAGGTAACGGAGTTTTCTGTTTTAAGTTCACCTTGCTGTAAGCAGTTGACGCTCGTCAAAGTCTAGGCCCCCACAAAGGGTTCGACTTAAAGGCAGATAGATAGATAGATAGATAGCTTTTTATCTTTTTTATCTTTTATACAATAAATTAACCTTCGTTTTAGTGGTCGCAATAGAGAGGTTTTACTGTATTTTAGTATTGTCTCTACTCATAAACAAAGATCCATAGTTATACATTATTCATGTTAAAGACAGGTAGTGGCTTCGAGGAGAATGAAAGTAAACTGTCTTTCCCTGTAAGTTTCATGTCTAGCTTTAACCACTTGTCCTATTCGGCTCTAAATGACTAGCTGTATCGATGGGCCGTACAACTTCATTCATTCATTACAACGTGTCTGTATAAATAAATGTACTCCTTTTTATTAACTGGCAAATACAAGTTTGACTGTACTAAAGCAGTGAGACCGTATTAAAATGGTCCATCTATTCATATGGCCGTCGCGACTTAACCTTTAAGAACGAAATGAGAAAATTTGTGAAAAAATGACAGACAGTAAGGATTCTAAAATGACACAAAGTTGTTTTTCATCTTATCTGAATCGACTTTTTTCATAATCTTGATAATGCATGTATATCCCCAACGAAATGGCAGCCGTTTGGGGAATGTTGCAAACGTCGGTTTGTTTGAACCGACGAAGTCTGCGTGCTAAAGGTTAATCTCTTCATTGATTTTCTTCATGATTTATCGATTCTTGCTTGCAAAAACCTGCGTATGTCTCATATTCTATTGGGGACCACGCCGCGCCATAATCACGTGTAGAAGTCTGTGTCATGCTTGCGCCGGGTACAACGTCGCAATATGACGAATGTTGTAACGAAACTAGATGGGGTATCGGATCCATAATCGTCAGGTCCTCTGGTTGTTCTACTTGTGTAAAACACACACGAATGTAGATAAGGTCAACCAACGTTATTTCTTTTGACACTGGGTCAGCCAACCCTAGTTTTGTTCTTATAATATCAGCGCCACATTGAGTCTATAACCATCACTACACAAGCCGAGTCTCTTTGGCCATGGAATATCTGAAGGTCTATGTGTATCGGTGATGCTCATTTGCCAATGACAGATGGCAGCCTACTGTAGAACGAAAGAAACACAAAGTGGTCATCTTATTGGCCATGTGTATAAGTTTGTCCCGCATACACCCGCCATCAGCAGCCTGTAGGAGAACGGGTTTTAAATGTGTCAATCAGTTATACCTGATGTACTCGTAAATGGTGGACTATCTAATTATATTTGAAGTGCGGTTTAATCCCTTCATTGCCATGACGTCACCAATTAAAAAAGTAGTCTGTTTATGTTTCTCAAACTCAAAGTTAAGGCACCATGTTTTAAACATGGCGTCTGATCAGAGTCTACACTGTTTGCCTATGTCCCTTTTAAAGGACGCTGGGCAAAAATAGATAAAATCAAATCATCCCGTTTTACGTTTGTCAATATAGATCTAGTAAAATTGTTTCTTCTACAAGAACATACCAATCAGGTTAGTTTTTGAGCATTTTTTATTCTGTAAACTACTACGTATATAATAACTATGGTAGGGATCAAATAATACGATTTGCCCGATGACGTTGCATTTACATTGCACAACATAGTTAAAACGCCGCTTACATATTGACGTCGTCAGAAATTGCCGGTAGAATGAATTACGCGGTCGATTAGGAACCTCCTCATCTCCTCCACTGAAACGGTTATTATGAAGCCCGAGGTCCAAGGTTATAAAGCGTTTGAGCTGAGTCTGAGTGTGTTCTCAAGCATTTGATTGGTCAGATTTGAGCCTAGGCTCAAATCTGTCCAATCAAATGCTTGAGAATGACTTTAGACTCAACTGAAAAGCTTTAGAACCTTGGACCCAGGTGTGCTGTCAACAGTAACAGAAGTGAACCTAGTGAAACGAGCACAGATGCTGAAATAACTGCATCTTTGACAGTCCATTAAATAAAACAAAATATTATATACTTTCTTTGGGTAGGCTGATTAGGAAATCTCTAAATGATGTAGTTCTACCTTAAGTAAGAATAAAAATATTGAAACTATGTGATTATGTTTGCAAACTGTTTCTTGTCTTGATTAAAGTTTTAACAGATGATTGACAATTTTGTTAAAAAACCGCGCCAATATACAACTTTTATATATGTTACAGGGATAACGTGTAATCAGGGAATACGTGAAATCACTGAGAAATCAGGGATATCACGAAAACCCTAAATCTCCCAGGGAAAAGGCATAATTTTGAAGCTTTTCATTGATTTTTTTTTATATTTGGCAGATACTTTTGGTTAAGGTAATGAATCTTACCTAGTTTAGTTCATTAAGATCAAAGGCAAGTACCACGCTAAATATTTTGTTAACCTTATGAACAAAAGTTGTCTTGTTTTTAGTTGTCCTGGCTTATATGAATACTGTTTACTCATTTTTACTCTCTTGTGCGAGAAACTTTGTATGAACGTTCATTAGACCATGCTATTTCAAGAAAACATGAAGTTTAAAACCAAAAGAAATGTCATGATAATACAATTTTCTATTTATTTGATGAAAAAGGGGCATTTCATCAATTCCCTAAAACGCCCGGTGACTACGCGAAATCCCCAAAATTTTCAGGGATGACACGTATTCCGGATTACACCTTATCCCAGTAACATATCCTTGTGATGATGACTGCTTGGAAAGATGTTTGCCTAACTAATTGTAAAACTTTGAGGTTCTTGTATTTCACAAATGTTAGGTGTCCAAGTTCTAACTTTCATCTTGCTCTTGGGTACTGAAAGCAAAAGGTCTTGTTCGATGTTCAATGTTGGTGACAGATTTGATCCTAATTAAACTCATTACATTTATTATTTAACCCTTTCCCCCATAGAAGCGCCTTTTAGCGAATATTATTTATTCCTCCGCTGAAGAAAATAGTTCCAAATTAATCAGTCATGAATATATATATAATAGGGAAAATGTCTACATTCGAGCACATGATAGCTTAAAGCAGATTGAAAGTAAAGCAGAATGCGCCTTAAGGCGCATTCTGCTTTACATTCAACCTGCTTTAAGTGTCACCTATCTCCAATTCTAGAAATAGGCTATGGGGTAATGGGTTAAAGTAACTAAATTGCATTTATTAACATTAAGTGAGACAAAATATCATTTAATAATTTATTTTGTATGATTCTGGTATATTAAAGGATTTTACAAGATTTTAATGACAGTAATTTAATTATGTTGTGTTTATGTACATAATGTAAGATGATTCAGAACTTTTTAGCGATTTTTTCCGAGACATTTGTTTCAAATGCCTGTGTTCTAAACATTTTAAGTCAAGTCAACGTTTATTTTTTGCCTCCAGCCCATACTACAAACTAAACAGTACATATTTAAAAAAGATTGACTTCCACAGCTATAATATCAACCATTTTACAATATTTCTTTTAACTCATTGAACCATAACCACGAGCTTACTCATCCTATACAAAAAAGTATACAACATGCAACGAATACACTTGTCAAAAACAAATAGTGAAGACCCATACCTGGTGGTTTCTAGAATGGTATCCCCACTATTTGTCATTCTTCCATTCTACAGTTTACAGTTAAACTCATTGAACCCTAGCGACGAGATTACTTGTCCTATCCACAAATGAACATGCGCAGGGTACACTTGCCTAGTTCAAAAAGTTAAGACCAATACCAGAGAGCTCCCAGAAAGGAGCCCCTGGCCCTGGTACGGATCCTCTTCGTCTGTCATCTATACATTATACATTTTACAGTTAATTCATTGAATCATAGAGACGATCTTACTCGTCCAATACCAAAATAGACATGTGAAGACTACACGTTCCTAACACAAACCTTGGAGACCCTACCAGCTGGGTAATAGATATGAGCCAACTAGCATGGGTCCACTCTGTCTGTCATTCATAAATTAAACATTTTACAGTTTACCCAATGAACCATATAGACGATCTTACTCGTCCTATACAAAAAATTATATGTGTAGAATACGTTTGCCAAGTCCAAACAGTGGAGACCCATGTAAGAGAGCTTCAAGAAAGGAGCCCCCACTGGTATGGATCTTCTCTGTCTGTCATTCATACATAATATATTTTGCATTTTGGGTCGTTTTTGGTTGTTTAGGTCGGTTTAATTGCTGTTCTCATTGTTCGAAGTCAAGAGTGTGCTCATATGAGCACTTTTTTGATGTCGGTCAAGGCAAAGGCTTTAAATGGAGGTAAGACACTACTTGATGCTGGATAGAAAGCATTTTGTTTGTATACATGTAGTGCGCATGTTTTATCCTGTAAGAAAGGTCAATATTAAATACTATGGTTATCAAATTAATTTGTTGTTGAATTAAGATATTAATATATTCTAGCACAAAATATCTAGTTTGCATGTAAAATGCTGATGTTTCAATTGTTATGTGTGATGTTAGCTTTGTGTCCGTGTTCATATTTGAATAATTTAATAGTGTTTGTTTTCATTACATTTGGTTAGCTGTGATTGGCTGTAATTTTGTTTCATAACTCCATGA
The DNA here is from genome assembly GCA_922989275.2 of Gari tellinella. Taxonomy (NCBI): domain Eukaryota; kingdom Metazoa; phylum Mollusca; class Bivalvia; order Cardiida; family Psammobiidae; genus Gari; species Gari tellinella. Next base: position 56,766,938 of record OV277865.1, read on the forward strand.
AAAAAAAGAAAAAGGCCACGCCTTGTCAGGACTACTTTCCCTTAGTCCAACTGCTCTTCACAAGCGCTGCATGAAGCAGGATGCCAAATGACGTCATTGGCGTCGACGTTACTACATAACAACGTCGCGTTTTGGCGGAAAATATATATGGCGGAGGGACTACAACCTACGTTTTAAAAGCGTTAAAAAAGAACTTTCGCGTCAGATTCTCTATTTAACTACTTTCTTAAAATCAGAAGTGATATTAAATTATAAGGAATAATGTTTGCGGTTTCATACAGTGTGACCAGTTTTTTTTTCATACCTCCATGAATACAATAAATATTCGAATTATTCCTTAAATGGCAGAGTGTCGCGTACCATTTTTAAATATGGTGTATGTTTACAGCTCTGAATACTGATTTCGTGTTTCTTTTGCGTTTTTAAATTTCATTGCTAATGCATATTTTAGAATATTGACATGTTCCAGTAATAGACATTTCTTACTTTATCGGAAACGGAATAAGGGTAAAACTTTTGTGGTGCACGCTAAATTGGATGGGGCGTCTCAAAAGTATTTTGGTATTTACTTAAGGCCAAGCAAAAAATGTATATGTATTAAGGTATGCACCAGAAAACCTTTTTTTGTCAAATGCAGATGCAGAAATAAACAAACTCAAGAATACAATGTGTTACTCACTGTCACTTAAAATATTAAGCTCACGTTTTATCTTTGGAAGTGTTTTTTTATGAAAATATTATACAGTTCATGATTTTCCCTCACTAGATCACAAAGCCGACGTCGTCTAGGCAGGACGTCCTCCTCGTCTGATGACAGAGCGGCTACTGCGGCATATCGACGATTTGCTTGTGCAGGTCCTTGTCTGACAGCGGTTTGTGCAGGTCCTTGTCTGACAGCAGCTTGTGTTGAGCATGTTTTGCCAATCTTAGGACATTCATGGCATTAAGGGTGTATCCAACCCATAAGCGATTTTTTCAAAGTATCAAACTTTTTTTTCTATCATTTTTTTTTTGGAAGAGCTATTTTTGATGAATGAAAAAATTGAAAAAAAATTATGGTGGTGTCCTGTTTTTTGAGCTACAGCGATTTGAAAAAGGTATGTCAAATTTGGACTTTTATTCTCAAATTTTACCCATTCAGAGTACAAACTTCTGTAAAATCTATTTCAAAACAAAACAAACATGGTAGTTTGGATTTTCATTATTTATTTTATGTCTATGGTGGTATTTTCACATATAGAAACCAAATTTAGACAAAGCAGGCACTAGGTTTGAACAAAATGGATCCTCGAATATCATAAATATGCTTTTTATAGGGCATGATTTTATTAGATTTTTTATTTTATGAAAAAAAAGTAAACAAGTTTGAAAATGAAATAGTTCTAGTATTAAACTTTTTCTTATATTCTACCAAATTAAAGCCAATGCTAAAGCAGTTCAAAATATGAAAAGAAATTGAAAGGTCAGTGTTGAAAATTTTGAGTTACTAAAGTAAAAAGAGTAATCTCCCCTTACAAAATTTACAAAAAAGTACCATATCGATGATATTTAGAGCTTTATAAATTTCACATTTGGTGCCTGTTTTTTCTTAAATTAGTTTTTGTATGAAGAAATACTACCATAGATAAGAAATAAATAACACAAAACCAAATTATCATATGACTTGTAGGTACTTAAAGACATCTCCTGGCGACCTTTTGGTCATAACGCCTTGCCAGACAATTTTCTTGCAAAAAACACGGATATTGTGCATATTGAACCATTGAAGCGTCTTATGTGTGACCCGACCTTTATATTTGACAGTTTGGTTAGAAATAAATATTGAAAAACACTAGAGCGTGAGTATAATCTGGGCATCACCAGGTAACCTGATATTGGTATACCCGCTGCAAGCATTAGCTGCATGCTTTTTCTCACCTATCCAGGACAATTTGGGGGGGGGGGGGTAGTCCATCAATGAACTGAGGAAAAGTCTTTAACTCTTTCAACAATAAGTAACTCTTGTTGGTGATTAGGTTCCCTTGAGGATATTTTAGTATCGAAAACCTGAACCAGTTTATTTTGGGTAGTATAATAAATACTGCTTTGAATAAGCAAAATGTTTAGACCCTGATCAGAGGGTTCGTATAGGGGCCCTCTGATCTGGGTCTACACTGTTTGCAAATGTAATGAGTATATTGTAAACATGTACATGGTGTTGAAATATTTTAGGAAGGCGTTTACCTGTTTTGAGCAGTCAGTAGGTAGAGTCATTGGCTGGTAGAGTCAGACAGAATTCACCAATGCCCAGTCTCTGTTTCTTGACCTACTTTCGGTGATAATCCCTAATCAGGCAGTTTCCTTGCTACATTCATGATTTTTATGCGTACCTGTATTACCATAATTCATTGAAGCGTCTCATGTGAGGCCCGACTATTACATTTGATTTTAAAACCCATAGAAAAAAACGTTAATGTCAGTGCATGTCTAGACAACTTGAAAAAAGTGACATTGGCTGTGCACACTTTACTCCTACTTTACAGTTACTTTCACGCCCAATGAGAACAATGGGAGTGGGGTCCATCAAAGGACGGAGGAAATGTCTTTAAGTAAGGACTAAGGCATGTTTCGGTGCAGTGAGTTTGACGGTTTCCGACTAGTTACAAGTGTTAAGATACATGTATTTCACTGAAATTAGAAAAATGACTTGTATGTATTTATACCCAGTAATGCAACAGGACGATCTCAGAGCATCGAAATTACATCGAGTAGAAAATTTGGACACAATATTTGATGCCAAGATGTATAAAAGTAACATTACTAACTTGCTTACATTTCGTCGTTTTGAGTTTGTACTGTGTCTCGTTTCGACGGGAGTTTTTTTCTCAATGTTCTACTATTTCAGGAATGCTGTACAACTATTTCAGGAATAATATCTGAACAGTCTTGCACGTAAAATTATCATTTTAAATGTAAACAGTTTAGAGCCAGATCAGACGCCGGGTAACCCGGCGTCTGATCAGGCTCCAAACTGTTTGCCATTCAGATTAAAATGAGCACTCAGAATGGTAAAAACTACTAAAAAGAAATGTCATTTGTTTCATTATATTGCAATGCGTTTGCGTTTTGTTTGCGTTTAAACGGAAAAGAACCATTTCTTCTCAACTGTATGCTATTTTCAAATGCAGCGTAGATGTGGTTGGAAATTAAACTGTGCTGTAACAAACATATTAGCTTAACCCTTTCCCCATAGAAACAAACCCTAGGTGAGACACCAGGAAACGCACACTCTCTTCAGTATATTCATGGTTTGATATTACAGAGCTTTCTGCCAACAACGACCTCTCCAAACAACGACTCCCTTCTAACAACGCCCCTTGTCGCAGTTATCCAACCAGAAAATTATGTCTAACGCTTTTAGTACTACAATATCGCCTGCAAAAAATTGGCTTCTGCTGTTTTTCTCGAAGTTACATATAGGTGGGCATTTTTAAAAAATAAATAATGTCCGTTTAAACGCAAACGAAACACATTGCAATAAAATAAAAAAAAGGCAAATTTTCCCATCTGAGTGCTCATTGAAATGTTTAAGCGCCCGTTGACTCTTTTACATCTTCCATATAGAAATGACATGGTTTTACCATAGTCCTGATAAAGGCTGCGAAAACGAACATTTTCTGCATCCTAACAGGCTAGCGCTTAAAGCAGGCTCAAAATTAACAAAGCTACCGATTAGCTGTCTGCCTTAATTTCAACCTGCTTGAATAACCGTTTGTCTTAAATCATGAAAATCAGCTACATGTAAATGGAAACTAATGACGCATCCTTCTACTACCGGCGGTAGTGGCCCAATGGTAACACCATTGGACTACGGTACCACGGGTCGTGAGTTCGATCCCCCGCCGGACCAGCGGTCTGACTAGGGGATTTTTTCTGAATCCCCGATGATGTACAGGAATGTCCTTGAGCAAGACATGTACCGCGAATTGCTCCTCTCCACCCAGGGGTTAAAATGGGTACCTGTGAAGGGTCTGAGTCGGTACTGCGGCTGCATTTGACTGCGCCATATGTTAGCAGTGCTCAATAGACAAGATGACTATATATGAAATGATCAGGGGAGTATATGTACAGTCGGCTGAGCGGTCATTCGGACTGATATTATTATTATTACTTTTGAAATCAAATTTGTTTATTTTTTAAATATTTTTAGACGGAAATAACTATGATACGCAACTTGAGAGACTTGGTGGTATTTTTCGGCGGATTATAAACCCTTTTATATAAAGAAGAGGTACATAGCGAGATTTTAACCTTTTCACTCTAAATGACGCCTTAAAGCGCGCTTGCAAACAGCTGTTTGACACTCTTATCTATATATATTTAGTCATACAACCTTCAATCTAACTTTGAAATGTGTCTTGCAATCAATAATAAAGCAGATGACAATAAGGCGGCGAAGGGGTAAACATTTCCCGAATAATTTGATCATGAAAGAGTTGACATACAAGCGGTCTATTTTCAGAACACACAGTGAACAAGCCGAGGACCACTAGTATCATTCTTTAACCCATTAACCAATAAATACGCCTTTTAACACCTTTAATTTATTCTTACTGTGAAGAAAATGGTTCTACAATATACATTTATGAATATGTAGCATAAGAAATATTTCCCATATTCTAGCAGATGATAGCTTAAAGCAGGCTGAAAGTAAAGCAGAATGTGCCTTAAAGCACATTCTGCATTACTTTCAACCTGCTTTAAGTGGTCACTTCTCTTAAAATCTAGGAGCAGGCTATGGGGTAATGTGTTAAAAAGATCTAGTGTTTATCATTTTGGGATGCGAGATGGACCCACGATCACAGGGGGAGTCATTATTTCGGATGCGAGATGGACCCACGATCACAGGGGGAGTCATTATTTCGGATGCGAGATGGACCCACGATCATAGGGGGAGTCATTATTTCGGATGCGAGATGGACCCACGATCACAGGGGGAGTCATTATTTCGGATGCGAGATGGACCCACGATCACAGGGGGAGTCATTATTTCGGATGCGAGATGGACCCACGATCACAGGGGGAGTCATTATTTCGGATGCGAGATGGACCCACGATCACAGGGGGGGGTCATTATTTCGGATGCGAGATGGACCCACGATCACAGGGGGAGTCATTATTTCGGATGCGAGATGGACCCACGATCACAGGGGGAGTCATTATTTCGGATGCGAGATGGACCCACGATCACAGGGGGGAGTCATTATTTCGCAATAAACGCGCAATAAACCTTATATCCACTGTAAACATCTGGGAAACAGATCAGACGTCGGGTTACTGATCAGACTCAAAACTGCTTGTTTATCAGACTAGAAAAGACCCTTCGCAATTTCAAAAAAGTGCATTTTGCTACATTTTACTGAAATTCGTATGCGTGTAAACGGGAAAGAATAACTACAACTTTTCCACATAACTAATTACATGAGCAGACAAGTCATCAAGTCATAAACCTTTTTTTTATATATTTTTTTATTATTATTTTTTATTTTGGAGGGGGGGGGGGTGGGGGTGGGGGTGGGGGTGCGGGTAGGTAATCAAATCTGCACACGCGGATTAAACGTGCAGAATGGGCTAACTGGGCGAGAGTGACACCGACGTCATGGTCTACCTGGCACTATCAACATCTGTTTGAAAGGATAATTTATTTCCATATTCAATTATTAATAACGCCTACGCCGATACCTCAAGGTTAGGTAATGTCTAGATTTTATTTATGACGGCAAGATGGTATACGCCTTAACTCATTGATCCCTAGTGACGCATATATGCGTCCTTTACCAAATGTGTACATGTGAAGAGTACACTTGTCCTATGCAAATAGTGAAGTCCCTGATCAGAGGGCTCCTGCAGGAGCCCTCTGATCAGGGAATTCACTGTTTGTCATTTTGCAATTTATTACACAAAACAACCCTAAAACGTCTAAACTTGACCAGCCTTTATTGCAAACTGGAATTGTCCATTGGAAGTTTCAGGGGATATTGAGTTAATCAAATCATCTCTACTCTTATGAGCCTAGCATTTGTTACCAGACAGACGTAAACTATCAAGCAGAAATCGTCAACTAAAAGGCGTGGCTTAATACGTTACGCATAGTTGACTTCAAAATGAAGATGTTACCATGCAAGTATTTTTGACAGATGACTTGAGTGTCACTTAAAGTATTTTATGTATATACACCAAGCTTCAGCCAAGTTTTGTCGCTCTTTGCTGGCGTGCTGTGTTTAAAATCCAATTATAATATTCACCAGCTAAACCTTGACTTTACCTCAGAGGCTGTCAAGCTTAAGCTTAGTGGGTTTGCATCAAGGGGAACGATCTCTCCAAATATCATTTTCCGTTTGAGCGATTGTGTTCGATTTTAGCTGGGACAGTCGATGACGGGACGACGGGAAGTTACAAAGATGTCGCTACATTAAAGGTGACCTTAAGCTGTAAACGTGATGCTACATGTTTTCATTTGTGTATTCTCGCACTGATTCGTTATGTATATAAAATGCTTTTCGTTTGGAGTTATTTTAAACTTGTGGAAAGGCGGAGCTGTACACTATAACGTCAAATGCATGTTATGCATAGGAAGAATTCATTGAGCCGTCAGCACGTCTTAAACTCCAAGACTCCTTCCTCCAACGCCCGTTGACTCTCGTGAGAACAGCTTGTATCGTAACTTGGGATAATAGTCATAATTTATTGCATTAGAAATCAGCGCCATGAAGAAGAGACGGTATGTAACACGACACCACTGCAGGTAATTTACACCTAGCTTACATAATACCTACACTTTCATTTCGCTCACTGTAGCCTATAGGCGACACTTTCATTTAAGTTTAATTATCGTTACAAACTGCGCTATATTTGACCGCCGTTATTCTTGGTTTCATGTTACAATCAGATTCAGAAACGTTATGCTTAATTTGAAGGTCGTTTCATCGCCGCATCAATTGACCCAGACTTTGACGCTTAAAAGTGTATGGTAAGTGAGTAATAAGGGACGTTCAGCTTAAATACTCTAATAATTAGAACAGATCATCGCAAAATACTTTGCTTTATCTACTTCTTGGAATGCAAAGGAGACAAATAGAAATACGATCGTTTCGCTGAAAGTGAATTAATTATTTATACCGATTTCAACTTCCGGTCTGCTGCAAATTACCCCATGTCACGCTAGCTTAGTTTCTTTTGATTTTTCCTCATTAAGATACTTGAATTATCATTGAAAATTGCCTAAATTAGACATATACATTTTTACATATATTAAAAATTGTTTTACAAAACACATCGACCAACAATGTTGGCATGTCAATTTACGAGTCGATATTCTACTTAGATGAATAAATTGATGTTACGAACTCTTACACGCCAATTATTTTACATAGTATAATATATACAAATGCGTAATTGCGTAGATTTAAGTATGAATAAAAAAGTAAATTTGCATATGAAATTCTGCATAACATTATCAAGAATGTAGCATTACATAAAATGACCTAATTTTGACGAATATTGCGTGCTATATTTTACAGTGCTGGCATTGTTTTTTTTTAAATAAATCTGTCTCACGTTGAACCTAAATACAAATGACTCCTACACTTCTTTAAGTTCTGCTACTTTTTGAAATTATGCTGAAAGGACAGCACTCGGAAACCTTTACACAGCTAAGCTACACGTATTATGATTTTTTAGCGTGGAAAATACGTTCCATTTTAAACGGAACCCAATGGAATAACATTAAGAAGAATCAGTTTCTGGTAAATCTTGGTTTCTTTTAATCAGAGAGTCAAACAGTATTGCGCTTGACCAGACATTGAGTCACTTGGCGTATGACCTAGTTTAATTTGGACATCAGTGATGGCAAACATGTGACAACATAAGATATAGAAAAGGAAATCATTTCTTAGGTTTCTCTCATTTTAAATTTTCTTTCACCAATCATTTGTCATAGGCAGTCAAAACAAACATTGACATAGTATGACCACACTACATCTTGATTATGAACCTATGGCTTGATAATCTGTGTTCCTTGCTTTAAATTGTTATAAATGTTTCAATTAAGATAGTTCGCGTTGGAAATATATTATCATCAACATCTATTATAGCTTGATATTAGTCTAGATAGTGCAGTAACTTCAGATGCTATCAAGCAAACAACATCGATAAACAGCAAAACAATGTTCTTGAAAAAACCATCCAACATTGTTTAATGTCCGCTTCTCTCTTTCTCTTTCTCTTTACCTCTCCTCCCTCTCTCCTCTCTCATTTTCTCAAAATGGACTTATAAGTTGGCCATCAATCCTTCCTCTTCTGAATATATTACTTGGCTTGTTTTCAACTATCCTCGTTTGAAAAAGATATGTAATAATTGCCCCCATATCTGTTTTTATAACATTATAGTAATAGAAATAAATAAATAAATAAATACTAGTAAATAATGCTCGCCATTTTCGCTAGACTAAATTGGCACACTTGCAAGGACAATACTTGCACATCTGAATTAAAATGTTTATCACGTAATAAATAATGATTTAAAATATGACATTTAGTTCTAAAGTATAAACTACACAACAATTTTAATAATGCAAAAAGTCAGAAGTAAAACAAGGACTCATTGTTGTGTCTTAAGAAAGTGATGGACTGCAGAACTGCTCTAATAAAAACTGTGAATAGTTTATGCATATTGAAAAGTAAAAGTCTAAAGTCAAGTCAGAATTACACATTCCAGTGTACAACCTGTGCTACATCAACACATTTTGGGTAATCTGTATCAACATTTCCATTTACTTGATATAGCTGTTCAAGATAACCTCTTGATGGCTGTAACTTTAAAGTTACAACTTACAGGTTCAATTGTGCAAGAAATACTATAAAGTTTAATCTCTTAATTTCATCAGTTGACCATTTTCCATCATGTTAATATTTGCTTTAAATCTTAACAACTTTACGCTCTGGTGATATTTCGTACATGAAAGTGTAGATATTTAATTTTGGTGCTACTGACAACTTATAATACATTTGTTTATTATAATACATTATTTACAGATTACACGCAGCTGTCAGGCTTACATTCATTATTTGCTTGCAAGTTATTACAGCTGTTTCTTTCTTATGCGATACATGTTGCTGCACTTATATGTAAATCTCACGGTTGCGGTCATTTATATATATATATTTTTAAATAATATCAAAGTACAAGGGAAAATGTTATTATTTCCCAACTAACTAGTTAGCACCGCTACTCATACCTATGCAGTGAATCAGCGTTTGATCAAGTTCTAAACTATTTGATATTCAGATAAAAGTATATCAAAATGGATTTCCAAAATTAAAATTGCTTTCAATTTGCTGATTGTACCGTTTAAACGACACATACTACAAGATTGTGTCATCTATCTTAAATAAACACATGCCTCACATATAGATATGTTGAACAGGCAATGAATAAACATGTATGTTCAATTTGGTCTCGTTTGCATAGTTGTTTTGTTAGATTTGAGGAAATTTGAATGAAGTGGCATCAATATGGGAACATAACTTTTCCTTTTATTTTTATTGAAATAACTTAAAAATCATGTATTTTAATTATCAGACGATACACTGATTGGAAGTTGCATTTATGTCAATTACCAATTAGATACCCTTATATTGCCCCCAACCCTGAAGTCACTTTAACCCGGCTTTATTCCATAGCCTAGTTCTAGTTTCGAAAACATGTTACCACTTAAAGCAGTTTTAAAGTACAGCATAATGTGCCTTAATGCGCATTCTGATTTACCATAAACATGCTTTAAGCTTCCATCTGCTAGGGTATAGATAATATTATTCCCTTTGGTACATGTCTATGACTGTATTAATTGCAACTGTTTTCGTCAGTGGAGGAATAAATTAAAGTGATTCTATGAGGGAAAGGGTTAGCCTTTATAAGAATGTGGTCATTGTTTATCATAATATTACGGGCTGAGGCGCTATTCTTATAAAAGCACTTACACCTTAAACCAATGTCCATTGTATAGAGTTTGTTTGTCGCTGGCTGTAGCCATATGAACGTCGCTGAACACATGTGTTATATATCGACATGTACTCACTCATCATTGAAACGTTAAATGGAACATTCCAATTCCTAAATAAGTCGGTTTAAGTTTTAAAACATATTGCAAAAGGGCAAACAAAGTAGGCCCTCTGACCAGGGCCAACCCTGTTTGCTTAGGACAAATTTTACTTTTTATAATATACACTGTTTGTATATGACGAGTTTGCTCGTTACTAGGGTTGAATGCGTTAACTACCTTCAAAGCCGCATTGTGTAATAAGGAAATATGCATTGAAAGGTTGTCTGGGATCCCAGTTGAACTAAAATAAACAGTGACTTTTTCATAAAAATGAATTGGTCTATGAAATCTTTTTTTTTGATAATTTATTTAGTAATTTGTGTGATGCTTCACTGCCAGGCCGTCATCAACTTGAAACAACTGTCTTCTGCTTTAATTACTTAACCCTTTCCCTTATAGAAGCGACTTTTAGCGTATTTAATTTTTTCCTCCGCTGAAGAAAATAGTTCCAATATATACCGTAATGAATATGTGTCATATATAATAATTTCCTTATTCTAACAGGTAATGGCTTAAAGCAGGCTGAAAGTAAAGCAGAATGCGCCATATGGCGCATTCTGCTTTACTTTCAACCTGCTTTAAGTGGTCACCTATATTCTATACTAGAAACAGGCTATCAGGTAAAGGGTTAAATGTAAATCTTAGGTATTTTGCCTTAAGAAATAGCAAACTGAGTGTCAAACAGTTTGGATCCTTATCAGACGCCGCGTAACGCTCATGATCCATACTGTTTGCAAAAAAGAATTGCACTCAGTGTAAGGCAGTGAATAGTTAATCTGAATGTCGACAGCCAGGAACCAGACGTTTCAGCTAGCCTGACCTCGTTCGAAATATTTCTAACGGACAGTCTTTCGTAAAGCACATTTAGTATTTTGGTTTTATTAAACACGTTTGTGACCATGTGTAACGGAACCATGAACCATGTGCTTCAGAACCACCTCAGACTCAACTCAAGCTCTTTATAACATAGGGCACTGAATTCAAACTGTTTACTCTCTGATACTGGTTTTTTCTATCGAATATCTAAACGAGCTTAAGGTACTTCGCATATGCGCGTAGTTTCCATACGATTGTTATGAAACTTTTCATGAAGAATGATAATAGCCTAAGAAACAATGTGGGTAAATATATGCAAAATTTATCGTGTGGTTTGTCTTTAAGGTCTTTTTTCTGACAAAAACCTAGAATTTTGATGATTTTATTTTTCTTAAAAATGAATAAAGCTAATGACGATAATTCTCGCCCAATAAGTAGTCAACAACATTCATTACAAGAAAAGCTAAAAACATTTTGAATAAAGGTGTTCAGAAAGATGTTATCAGCTATTTAAATTTTGCAAAATGCTAAAAAATTGAATTACAAAAAACTGACTCATTCAATGTATATTTGTTTTCATTTTATTCAAATATATGGTTGATGAACTAGTCAGTCTGAAAAAATTAGAAAATATTACAGTCAGGATTTGTTGTTATAACATATTTTCTTATTAAAATGTGGGATATTTGTTGTTTAGATACAGTTACCTACCTTAGAATTAAAACTTTGTCATTAAAATGCATTATTATTTATTCATGGACTTGCATACAAGGTTTATTATATTGTTTGAACATAATTATAATGGGCAATATCGATCTTGAAAAGGTTAGCGTATTGATAAGCTTCACTGTGTGGCTTTATAGTTCGATCAAATCGTTTACATGTATACCGATTTAATTGACTTGTAAGTCATTAAACTAAAACGTACAGGTAAGTTGACATATACTTGGACCGTAAACATCACTAGTACTAATCAACGAAGACTAAACATAACATGTCTCTTGATTACTGCGTTATGTATTGACAAGTCAATAAATCGGACACTTAAAAAAAATATTTGGATCGGATGGGTATCGAACCTATGACCTTTGGATTGCTAGTCAACCACTAGAGTCAACCACTATACTAACTGCGCTATGAAGGATTATACTAATTCGTATCAACATTTCCTTTATATCAATTTTCTAGTATAAACACGTACGAAAAAAGTCTGTGTCGTCTTGACGCATATCCGCTCGCCCGCAAGACCGACTTCCGGTAGCGAAAGGCCTTAAAGAGTTTCTGCAAACTTCAGGTTTTGCCCACGGCGGTCGCTACAAGTGTTGAAGAATAACGGGTCAGTTTGTATTTTGTGCATGTTTTGTTGTACAGTTAAGCTCACTTATAACGAAATTGTAACATGTAAGAAGAAATACTGCTTAATACAAAATAAAAGTAATTCCCCGACCGCTTCCTTCCTTATTTCAATGGACTCATGCTTGCTTAAGATGAAATGGGTATGACGAAATATTGGATATGCAAAAAAAATATAGTTAGGTCCCTATACTGGGGTTTACCAGTAAAATATAGTTAGGTCCCTATACTGGGGTTTACCAGTAAAATGAGTCTGTTAATACAGAATGCCCGTCATTGTCACAGTTTGAACAAAGGCTTACAAATGTGGCAGCACTTAACTCATTGCACGCTAGCGGCGGATATAAATACGAAAGACTCAAGCAGGAAACGTAACACAAACAATACACCCACCTCTCAAGCAGAACACACACACACACACACACACACACGCAATACAATTCCTACATCTACACACTAAATAGAAAACAACACGCAAGACAAACATAAAGCAAAGTGAATATATACCTGCCAAAGTGATTATCTCTGCAAACAGATTGGATCCAGATGAGACGCCGCGTAACGCGGCGTCTCATCAGGTTCCAATCTGTTTGCCATTCTGACACTGAATTTAAAAGAAATTTGGAATTTGTTTAATTTAGAACGATAGCAGGTCAGATTTTTGAAGACGAAAAAATTATCCAGCATGCAAAGAGTTAATTGTTTAACTGGTCATCACCTTTGATGGCACCCACTACCCAACCAACCTGTTATGTGTAATATAGGTACATGCAATCGATATCATTCAAACAACTGGAAATAGTCACATGTGTAATTATACTGGGCATATTATTTGTTTGGATCAAGATCAGATACCTATTAGCCGGGCGTCTGATCGGAAGTCATGCTGTTTGACACACAGATACTGATAAAGCATAATAACCACATGAGCAGACAAGATCTATATAATAAAGTGGTTCATATTCATAAATGTGCTGATTCAAAATGGGTTGATTTTACAACAGATTAGAGTTTTTCAAGAATATTAAAAATCCAACGGGTTAAATATTCAAGAACAAAAAATGGTGTTTGTTGTTTCATTTGTTTCATAGTCAATCATATTAATTTAGTTATCATTTTCTTATATTTGGTACAACGGAATTTCGTTATATTGGTAGGACGAAATTTGGATAAGAGGAAAGCATTTCTTATAAGCGAGCTTCCCTGTACTTTATTTGGTATTGATGTGCACATCATGTGCTCATCAATAAATTGTGCATATAGGTTATTTTTCCGTACAAATTGATAATGTTTTCATGCTCTATGAAAACAACTAGAAATTTTCCATTGCTTGGATTTTTTTAAATGTACAACTGAGAAGTCAGACTGTTCCAGAAAACTTCAATATACTGTTTAATCCCTTGACTGCCATGACGCAATAAGCTGTAAACAAATGTCTGCTGTCATTTCTCAAATTTGAACTGTGGTAGTTAACTAAAGTGATCGTAAAGAAGGTGAAACAGTGTGCAATCTGGCCAGACATTACATTGCATCTGACCAGGACCCACGACGTTTGCAACTTACTATTGTACTCGGGGTAAGGCGGTAATGTGGATGAGTCCAGAAACTCAGAGTAATAAGGATAAAAGTGTGGTTATATATAGGAATTTCCTTTTTATTTTGGCTAATGCATTGATAAAAGGAGGGCGCATCTTAGAAGGTGTGTAGTGAAACGACCGAAACGCGAAATATCTATTGTTTATAGGCATTGGCGAGACTAAAACTAAATGCATTTATTATTATTTGGATGAATGGATGAGTTGGATTTTATGGCACTGAGACACAGAGTATGTCATATAGCGTCGATGAATGATGAGGGAGGATATGATAATGGTGAGGGATGATGTTGGCTTATCTCACTCGCTGCGAAGCAGGGCAGTGAATGAAAACCACAGACCTGCCTTCCTTTATCTTCTTGGCAGAAGGGGCAATCTCAGTAAAATAAACAAAAACACCCCCTATGACAATTAAGCCCCAGGGGCCCGTTTCATAAAACTTCGTACAACAAAAACAATCGTTAGTCAAAACTTTAAAAAAACATTTAATTTCTGATTTCTCAATCCAATCCTGTCTTGTGACATCAGCTTGGAATCGTCTTTTCAAGACGATTCCAAAGAGACGTCACAAGACAGGATTGGATGTACAAATAAATAATATTTGAGACTTTTATAATCTGACTTACGACAACATTTGTTGTACGTAGTTTTATGAAACAGGCCCCAGAACCGCATCTATGTCGAAATGTTTCTGGGGAATATTGTTTGATGAATCTTAAACGATCAAAGGAAAGGAAACGGAAACGCCAGGCCATACATTTAGATCATGTCAATTTCTTTTTCTTTTTTGTGGTTGGTGGGGATGGTGTAGTCGTGAATAACGCACATCCTATAGATCTAGTGGTAGGGAAATATTGTTCACGTGTTGTTTTGTAAAGGAAACATTCACCCTTTTGCTGCCAGGCTCTTTAACACTAACATATGCAAACAATATGGCTCCAGACCAGGCGCCGCGTAACGCTCTTAACATTATCTCCTAAGTCAAAAACGCATGAAATTCGTTTTTAAATAAAAGAAGTTAGAAATATAAATATAACAGCGACATTGTTGGACAGGTTTTTACGGTCAGTGACATGGTTGAAAGTAACATTGATGTTATTAGATTTTAGAGTAATATTAATATAACTAGAACTAGTACACTTATTACGTGTTTATTTGGAAAGGGTGGTGTAAATTACTATGTATCAATGAAGAGGCAGTCAGGGGTACGACAGTCGGTGTGTACTGTGTAGTATCTCCTTGATTGTCTGATTAGTTTACAGATATTACCCTACTTTAGCCACGGTTTAATTACTTTTCACTAATGGGTGAAATTTCTTTAGAATATGCTATGTCAATATTTTACTTCATAAAATTTATGATCACAATACCTACTATTTATACCCGATATATAAAGAAATAACAGTATCTCATTAGTTCAATAATCTAATATTCTTGTCTTATTTTTTATCGTTCTCTTTGCTGCCACTTATAATTTTCAGTACTAGCTTATATTTTTGAGAGGTCGTAGAACGGGATGTTATTGTTTATGACAGGTGGTTTATTTACCAAATGTGAAAATGTAATCTACAGTTTAAGCATAGTTATTAAACAATTCCAGCGATGAAACAACACGCTGCAAGTATAATTCATGATACAAACAAACTATGCATTATTCCAAACGAATTATGTCGTAGATACATGTTTAAATGGATCTGTCGGGAATACTTTTACTTTGAAAACGACCAAATATAATTATGCCCCCAAATAGACAGTTCAAGAAATCTAACAACATTCAATAATAGCTAGTCAATATAATTAGGAAACAAAATTACCCCATTACCCCATAACCTGTTTCTAACATTGAAGATAAGTGGCCACTTAAAGCAGGTTGAAAGTAAAGCAGAATGTGCCTTAAGGCACATTCTACTTTACTTTAGGCCTGCTTTAAGCTATTGTCTGCTAGGATATTGAACAGTTTTCTTATGATATATATTCATGACTGTATTAAAGGGAACTACTTTCTGGAGTGAAGGAATAGATTACAGGCTTAAAAATGCGTATTTATTGGGGAATGGGTTAAGGTTTCGATTTGATGTGCACGAATACGAGCAATATCTACCATCCCCTAGTTTTAATGTTACATACTTAAGTTTCGACCGTGCAAATCAGGAAACAATAAATTTGATATCATTCATGTTATTGATAAATTTAAAATAAAACCTGCAGCTTAAAGTGTTCACCAATTAATCACGTTAGACTTTCGGGTGTATATGACGACATGTCATTTTAGAAGGCTGTTTGAACACCATGTATTGTTAGGAGTACATTCAATACAATCATCGCGAGAACAAATTACTCTATGAACAGTTTAATTGGCCTGAACGTTCAGATGGTTACATGGACACTTGAGATAGTGACATTTACTTTGATTATAATGAAATTGAATCTGTTATTCCAAAACTATGGAAAACCCTCTCGCGTAAAGTTCTGTCCAAATACGGTTTTTGGTCAATGTTTGGATTTTGTCTGTGTACTACCGCTTCTGGGTTGCGAGTTACTTCCTATGAGCTTTGGTTAAAATCTTTTGAGGGACTGCGGAGATGAGAAAAAGGGAGGAGAAACCTGACACCCGACTGACGGTACAAGACGAACGGAATACGGTCAACACGCGGCTGACGGTACAAGACGAACGGAATACGACTGACACCGACTGGCAGTACAAGACGAACGGAGTACGACTGACACCGACTGGCAGTACAAGACGAACGGAATACGACTGACACCGACTGACAGTACAAGACGAATGGAGGGCAGTTTTAGGAGTGTGTCAATTGACCGTTTAACTTATTTTTTTGCTATTCTAATGTCAACAAGTGTAAACATACATATTTCACTGGAAAGTTTGAAAATACGGACGTCTAGTTAAAATGTACACTTTCCTTGAGAAAATCTCATTTCAGGCATACATTTTGAATCTATAATGCGGTAGATTTTGTCAGCACATTGTAGAAACATATGGTTTTCACATATGGTGAAATAAACAATATTCGACTTTTTCGTAATACAGGGGCAATTGGTAAACGTCGTTATTATGATGATTGAGCATACACAAAATAATTATTTTTTTGGATTCTTTGATATTTTCTTCATTTTGAAGTTATATTTTTAGATGGTGGACCTGATGGATTATTTCTAATTTTGGATAAAGAAGAAACTGATAATATTGACTCTGCCCTGATCATCTCCATCAAGTTTTAACAAACCAAGTTTGAAACAAAATATAACAATGCATTATATTTCATTCTGGATCAGCGTGAAAATAACAATGTTTTGTCATAACCATGCAGGGAGCATCTCTTTCAAGTTCGGACAATCAAAGAGTTTATGTTCAAAAAGTTTTTTCGACGACGGCTGCCACATTCAATTTCGCATCAACGCTAATATTTAAAGATACATATACATCATCTTTACCAATTTTATATATATATCTTTATTTCCTCCATAATATGAAGATTACAAGAAGACAAATACAACACATAGTATGAGCAACTAGACAAACAACACAAACATGACATAGGCATGTTAATAACACATAAACATGTTCTAAATACACAGATCATAATTATGTGTACATGTATAACATTTACGAAGAACACCCTGTATCATGAACTTTACGACACACAATAAACAGCAAATTGACAAACACACACAAATACATTTACATAATTATATACATGTTGGAGAATACAGAATATTGTCCTCAAAAGTTATATGACCTAGTGATCACCATTTTCTAATGTAAACTGACATCTAGATGCATGGCGACCACCAAGACACACAGTGAATAAAACAGAAAAAGAGAACAATACTTTGATGATGTGCAGCAGCATTACCACTTATCATGCTAAGTGTGACTTGGTTAACAGTTAAGATACATATCAGACGCCGCATAAGGCAGCATCTGGTCTGTATCATAGCTGTTTGCCACTCAAACTAAACTCTCTTTAAGTTTATAAAGCGTTAAAACTGATTATGAGGTATTGTTGTTGTTGTTGTTTCAATATTATTATTTGTAGCCGACGCAATTCAGCATGATAAAGCGGGTTAAACCCTTGAAAACATAGATCTCTATTTAAACGAAAACAGAACGAAAACAATAGAGATTATTCAACAGGATTTATGCACACAACTAACAAGAAACACTATAAAACTATACCTTCTCTATATACCAAATCTCTATCGAAACGAAATTTACAGAATTGATGAGAGTAAGTATAACGTTTAACTGCTTCGACACCGTTTTACAGTCACTATAATGATTAACATTATTTTAAGTATTTGCCTTGCTGCTGCTGTTGTTCAATAAAAACACCGCATCACAAAGGCAAATATCCTAAAGCATCAACGCTGCGTAGCAAAATCAAGAGTATCAAGGACCTTCAGTGGTATACCATACAGCGGAGTCGCCCTAAATCGGACACTAATAAAGCAATAAGCAGACCGCACTAAGCAGTGTAAAAGTAAAGAAGAAAGCTCTGCGTCACTTCAATTCCACTCAAGGCAGCACAGCACATAGAAAAATCATCGTATGACTTCCGATTTAGAAAGGTTCCGTTGTATCCCCAAGTGATCATCGCTTAATCACTTACATCTCGTATTATACTATATTGCTTATGCGAGTATTGTGCGCAAATTTAAGTAAGCACGAGACTAAGTCGTCATAACAGCGATCTGTAGGTAGCGCTGCATCAACAAGTGGGTGGTACACCCCTAATATTGTATTTACAAACTCATTTCTATTTAAAGTAATAAGTGAAGCCCAGACCTGTCGCCCAAACAAACTACAAATACGGGTTTCCAAATTCCTTCTCAGAGGTGTAACGACTCTGCAATCTAAAATAAGATGGTCAGCTATATTAAGGTTATTACAATTCCTCCCGCACTTATAACAAATCTCATCATAGCGAGTTAAAAAGGCTACTAACTGAGCCGCTGATTTGACAAAAATCAAATGTCCAGGAAACCGTTGTGCAAATTTCCATAGATCAAATAACTGGTACGTACAGTGAACAGACCTAAATCTACTAAACTTTTCTACTGATGTCCGAGTGTTCCAATCTAAGACGTAAGAGTTCCTTATCGCTCTTTTAATTGTACGATTCCAACAATCCTTTATAGGAAATATTCCTCCATTTAAGTATTCGACAATGAAATGCCTAAGACCATATTTAATCAGTATCTTATCTATAGCTGGCATGAAACCAAGTTTAACATTGTTTAAGAAATAAGAGCTTAACCTAAATAAAAACATTTGCTTTATAGCGCAGTCGGCTTCAAGCCTGCATAACTGACCTAAAAGGGTAAGTTTCCTACGATCTATTTCCAAAGCAATAGGCAGACAATCGATCATACTCAAAACGCAGTCTGTACTGGTCCTTGAGCTAAAGCCCTGTATATACTTTAAGCATAAACGATGGGCTCGTTCAAGTGACAGTAACTCAGAGGAACTTAACGGTGGCCAACATTCGCACCCATACAACGCTTTAGGTATAACTACTGCGTTGTATATGCGCTTGCAGCTGGTCGGCTGTAAGCCATTATCGTTAAAACCGTAATTTGTCAAGCTGAAAAATGTACCCCTAAGCTTATTACAAGAGTCTTTAGTTACAGTATGAGATTTTTTATCCCTCTCAAATAAAACTCCTAGGTGCTTGTAAGCCTGTACTGTTGGTAAAAGATCAACCCCAAGAAAGAAAGAGGTTACATTATTAAAACATTGTCTTTGTTGCTTATGTGCAAAAACCAGTACACCACATTTACTAGCATTGTACTGGTATCTCCATAAGCACGAATAACGGTAACATTCGTGTAACATTACCTGTAAGGATTTCTTTGAAAGTGAAAGCAAAAGCATATCGTCAGCTACAGTAGGGGCACAAAAGCTGTTGCTCTCACCCAAAGAAAACCCAACGTCTAATTTAACAAGATTTTCAATTAATTCATTGATGAAGCACAGGTACAGAAATGGTGACCATATGCCCCCTTGTCTGGTCCCTTGTTTAATAGAGAACCAGTCTGACATACAACCCTTATGCAAAACACAGCTTGACATATTACGGTGCATTTCTATTACATTGTGTAATAACGGTAACGGTAAACCATACATGTACAGTTTGTAAAACAAGCCATCGTGCCAAACTCGGTCGAATGCCTGTTTTACATCCAAGAAGCATGCATACAAAGTACTCTCATTCTCATGACTATATGAAATGGCCTCTCTCAGAACAAACGATGTCATGATACAGCCTCTATTACTCTGAAACCCACCTTGCAGACCATGAACAGACATATCTAAGTTGCTTTTCAATTGCTCAAGCAAAACAAGTTCATACAATTTCAGAATACATGAAGATAGCGTGATTGCACGATAGTTCTTGGGATCGTCTTTAGGTTTACCTCCCCCTTTGTGAAGAGTAACTATTACACCTTTCTTAAGGTTCAATGGGACATACGACATCTTATACATCATATTCATTAAAGTGGCAATATAGAGTTGTAAAGTCACACCCCCGTAAACTAGATGCTCGTTATAGACACCGTCAAAGCCACACATCTTACCCCTCTTAAGCTTAAGTATAAAGTCGTTCAGAGTACTACTGTCAATGATATTTTCAGTAACAGTAACACTCAAACGTCTTATATCATTCATAATATTGGTGACACGATTATAAAATTCCTTGTCATAACAACAATTTTCAGTATCTGTATACAACTGTGAAAAATATTTCCCCCAAGCGACTGCTATGTCTTCAGAATCCCTCAGTGTAACACCATCAAACATAATTTCACAACCTGCTTTAAGGATTTTATCGTTTTTTCTTGAATTAAATAGACGCCAAAATAAGCCACAGTCTACCCCAGCCGCTCGGTCAATCTCATCGTTTACCTCTCGTAAATAATCACTAACCCTTTTCCTATGACAAGATCGAAACTCGCGCTTAAAATGTAAAAGTTAACTCAAAGCAGTTATTCTATATATATATTTAAATATTTATTGCCTTGAGCTTTTACCTCATAACATAACATAAAATAATCCTTGAAATAATGCCAACACTATTTTAATGCATATGTATTTACAAATGTATATCAACAAAAACAAAAAAACACTAGCTATTTATTTCTCGTATTCTAGCTACATAATATGCTATTTAAAGTTAACGTACAAGAGACACAAGGTAAACGATGGTCGACATACGACGGACAAAGGCTTGGACAGTTTGCAATAGCTCATTTGATAAACTAAAATAGTCTGGAATGGCGAAGACTGCATGCTGATAGGACACTGAGTCACATAATTATACAGGGGAATAAACGTTATTCTTTCCCCTTTAAACGCGAAAGAAACGTTAAACACTAAGCTGTTGAAAATAGCATATTTTTTAAATTTCTAACTACTTCAATATGAGTAGCAAACAGTTTGGATCCTGATCAGACGCCGGGTTACCCGGCTTCTGATCTGGCTCCAAACTGTTTGCAAAAGAAATAATAGTTTTAGCGTAAACGCGTTTATTTGGAAAGAATAACGTTTTATCCACTGTACTCTAATACTGACGCTGCGCGGATGGCTGTAGTATTAAAACAACAACAACATGAAATAAAAAAACCTGGCTTTTTCTACCTTTGATTGCAGAAATTTTATGTTCGTATGAACGAAAATAAATGAAGTTTTCCCTACTATGGTTGCTCTGGGAAGAAGGGTAGATTCGCCGGTGATTGTTGAACATTCTGTGTGATGATTTGATTTTGGATATACGACGTATGTCATTGGTGTTGAGTGTTGAGATTGGCAGGTGACACGTTAATTCGTGCAAGGTAACCGTATTCTCATGTATGTTCTCTTTTCGGCGGTGTGATTGACAGCCAAGCCACGCTGGATGTAGCCTAAACCTTTCGTGGCCATGTCCTGACCGGCGTGTTTAGACAGTCGATATGCAGTCCAAGCGCTTTCAAGCATTGACTGTAATTAAGAATTAAAAAGAATTTTGCAATTTAAAGAAATCAGGCACATTCCCTAAATACGCATTTTTGTGTCTTAAATCTTTCGTTTCCCCACTGAGGAAACTAGTTCCAATTTGTACGGTTATGAATAGATATGATTATAGTTATTATCTTTATTCTAGCAGATGGTAGATTAAAGCAGACTTAAAGTAAAGCAAATGCACCTTACGACATCCTGCTTCACTTTCAATCCGCTACAAGTGGTCACCCATAGGCTATTGGGTAATAGGTCAATGTACATATTACGATACGAAACAAGAAATACGTTTGTGAACACAGTATAATATTAGTTACATTTATAACAACCCCATTCACTGAATGAATAGTGACTGCTAAATTTATAAGTAAACATCTAATAGAATGTACTTTACCATTCAGGGGCCCGTTTCATAAAACATCTTACGTCAAATGTTGTCGTAAGTCAAAACTTTAAAATACATTTAATCTCTGATTTCTTTATCTAATTCTATCTTGTGACATCTTTTTGGAATCGTCTTTTCAAGACGATTCCAAAAAGGTGTCATAAGACAGGATTAGATAGAGAAATAAGTAATAATTGAGACTTTTATAATCTGACTTACGACAACTTTTGTCGTAAGATGTTTTATGAAACGGGCCCCTGTAGTGTAGGCATTCTGACTCAATATACATCTGTAAATACAAATACATGTAGTTTCAAAACAGGTCAGACGCCGATTTTCTCCGTGACCGATGCGGGTACAAACTATTTCCAATTGATTGTTAAACAATTAGATATCTTAAGAGACACGAACGTTTCTATATGTCAACCAAGGGTAGATATATCAGAACTGCTTTCTGTTATTATTAATAATTTCGGGTTGTGATTGTGATAAAGATGGTGGTGATAAGTTTTGTTTCATTGAGGTGTTTTGCTAGGTTGAACTGATGTTCAACCCGATTGAATCAAAAGTATTAGCAAGTGTGAACTAGAGTTGGTTTGGTATTGGACACATTTTATACCCCTGAACGATAGTAGAAAAATATTGCGTGTTTGTTCCCGTTTGGTCATCCTTCTGTACATTGGTCAGTAGGAAAACGTGGTAAGACTTTAATATCTCTGGTTAGACTTTGCTTTTAGCAACATTTCTCTGGTTTGACTCTGCGTTTAGCTACAATTATTTTGCTAGATTTTGCGTTTAGCAACATTTCACTGGTTAGATTTTGCGTTAAGCTTGTATAACAATCTCCGGCAAGTGAACACGGGCACATTTCTTGCGTTTTCCAGTTTTGATATGTGTCATGTATAGTGGAATTACGAGCGTATACCATTCTTCCCGAACTAACACATCTGTGCTCCAAAACGAGATGTCCTTTACAAAAGCATACCACGAGTATAGAAGGCTCAACACAGTTTCATATTAGAAATAAACGTATTAACATTTCAACAAAATGGAAATTGTTTTATCTTTTATTGTATTTCAATTTAAATTTGTTTGTTTTAATGGTTACGAATAGCATTTTGGCAACTTTAAAACTATACTGTAAACCGATGTTACAGTGTAACCGTAGTGTTGAATATGCAAATCTCGTTGATTTCAAAAGCATAGACATGTAGGCATGTTTGTAAACTTGTTGGAAACGGATTTTCTTCCCAATTGAAAGCATTTGTCCAATACCGCAATGCATTTAAATACAAAGTAACAGTTTTTAGGAAGTTAATGTGTCTGCACCTACTCCAAAGTCTGGGGGAAATCAGAAGTTTTGGGTGAAACGCATTTTTGATGATGTAAAAATACTTTCTACAAACTAAATTTCCTTTTTCTCCATTAAACCATGATCCAAGGATTCCAAATATCCAAGTTTTAGGATAATGTAACTTTTTTGAAGGTTTTAGACTCATCATACATCAGTGTTTTTCATATGACATATACATGTATATTCACACCATGCATATTCAGACCCAAACTCATTTGAATTCAAAACGGACTGCACATTACCATCACATCTTTTAATCTGCATATTAATTTAACTTTATTTCCATAGCGCAATTGAAAACCACTTGGAAATCTATTGATGTAGTTTAATTTAAAAAATGATGGATTAAGTAATGTATAGGAAGCGTATCTTGACTTGAATTTGCAAAATTGCTGGACTTATTTCAGACGGCAAAATACTCGCCGTGTGATCAGGATCAGGACAAGAGTATCCCTGTAAGAGACATAAAACACCTAACGCACACCAGTTAACCCCTTCACTGCCTTACCCCGAGTACGATGGTTATTTTCAAACAGTTTGGATCCTGATCAGACGCCGCGTGACGCGATGTCTGATCAGGATCCAAACTGTTTGATACTCATTTCAATATTTCTTAAATCAAAATGTAGCCGGGTAGAGAATATGGTGAAATGGTTGAATGGCTTTTCTGGATGACTCGGTAGCTCAGTGGTTAGAGCGTTGGCATGGTAAGCCAGAGGTCCTGGGTTCGAGCCCCAGTTGAGTCACAACTTTTTCACTAAGTTACATTTGGCGCCCAACGTAAATAACCCTTCGGGTAGTTTAAATGAAATATAGGTAAAATAAGAAACTCGTTAGAATTCGGGACGAATTCTTCTGTAGAGGGTGTGTGTGTAGCCGGGTAGAGAATATGGTGAAATGATTGAATGGCTTTTCTGGGTGACTCGGTAGCTCAGTGGTTAGAGCGTTGGCATGGTAAGCCAGAGGTCCTGGGTTCGAGCCCCAGGTGAGTCACAACTTTTTCACCAATTTACAAAAATACGTAAAAATTAAATTTGTGACATAAAAGCAGACGACAATTGTTTAAAATTGATGACGTCACAACAGTGAAGGGATCAACGGTAAGCATAATAAGTGTAACCCCCTTAACTACGATGACGTCATCAATTTTAAACAATAATCTTCTGCTTTTATTTCCCAAATTCAAATTGTTGGTATTTCGACTTAAAAAATATTGAAATGAGTGTCAAACAGTTTGGATCCTGATCAGACGTCGCAATACGTGACGTATTATTAGGATCCAACATGTTTGCAAATAACCATTGAATTGGGGATACTGTAGTGAAGGGGTTAAACGCGTGAATGATTTCACTCTGATGTCATGGAGAGCTCTTGCTCTCATCGTCGCAGGTGACTGAAATTGATTTTGCAAACAGTTTGGATCGAGACAATACACCGCGTAACGCGATGTCTGATCAGGACCAAAACTGTTTGATACTTGTTTGGAAATGTTGTCGGTCATACTGCCTTAAATTTAACTTTAAAACGATATTGCAGATATATTGAAGCAGGTGACAACATGACGACGTAGGATTAAAACACTCACGATTCATTTGGCGGTGAAAGGATTAAAGGTTTGCCATCGGGCAAGGCATATTGCTTAACTCTTTCGGCCCTTAATTAATCGTGAGATTTTCACATTAACCTCTATATTGTCGTCTGCTTCCATATTGCAGTCTGCAATATCGTTTAAAAGTTAAATTAAAAGGTTGTTTGACTATAGCACATTACAATAAAAGTGTCAAACAGTTTTGGTCTTGATCAGACGCCGCGTTACGCGGCGTCTGATCAGGATTAAAAATGCTTACAAACTCTATGCGACTCGGCAGTTAAAGGGTAAAATATACAATCCAAATTCATATTTGACTACATCGTCAAACGTTGCTCTCTTTATTGATTATATTCCAGACTCCATTCATCCGTTCTCTGCCTCGGTCTGCCAGCACTGGGGTATTACAAACACGTTTGGACCCAAATCAGGCATCGAGCTGCTACAACGCTTGACCTATGGCGGACCAAAACTGTTTTACACTCATATCAATTTGTTCTCAGTACAAAAGCTTTAATTCAAAATGTTTGCTATAAGAGCAGAGAGGTGAACTATATAATGGCGGTGATTGGGCAATACGCTCAATTCATTTATCATAAAAATCACGTATTATACATATTGATGGCGTGTCTGGGACCTGCAAAACATTGAAATTTTGATTACAGTAAGCGTTTGATAAGGTAAGGATGACTGAGCTGGGGGTTTTGGCACTGCGACACAAAATAGGTCTTATAGCGCCGATGAATAATTATGGATGATATGATGAGAAGATGAGTTCAGAAAGATGATTTCGGCTAATCTAATTTATTGCGAAGCAACGCATGGTATCTAAACTACCAACCTGCCAGACTGTTCTTGGCATTTAATTAGACATTTGGTCTGCAAGACTACAAAATAAATAATATAAATTATGAAAATTAAACCGACTGTTTACGGCTGATAACACTTTTGATAGTAACAATTTATTTTGGTGGTTATTTTACATGATAGATTAGTTCCCTGTAAAGCAATCGTGTCGGGTAGCAACCCATATCAGATTCACATTCAAAATACGCCAATGTAAAAAAGCCCTATTTTGTCAAAACAGATACGTATGTATTATATACATTTTATTATATTTTACTAAGAGCTCGATAGGCAGTGAATAAATGACGTTGATGTGACGTAATATATGACTACATTATATGGCTTCTATAGAAGTCAATAAATGTGTGATCCTTATCAAAATCGGACTGTATTCTTCGAAACGTTTAACCCATTTGTGCCCACGATCCCATATATGGGACATAGGCACACAGTGTAGTCTCTGATCAGAGTCTACACTGTTTGCTGATAGGAATTTCAATATAAAACAAAATGAAAATGAAAATTTTGACCATACATCCCTTTGATAAAAAATGGACTAATCCAATATATAAATATGGAAGAATCCATTGGGTAAAGGGGTTAAAGAAGGTTAACGATGAGATTGTGTACGAGAAATGTCAGCGAACCGTCGGTAAACAGTTGTGAGAGCGGTGCACCGTCTGAACAGTACTTATCCCCTCAGTTTACCTCCAACAAGTTATCTACATAATGTAAAATGAGTTGAACTGGATTTATCTGAAAAGAAAATCATACATGTTAACATCTACCCTTACAATAGAACTGTCTGGTTATACAACGTATTCCTTCTGATTAATCAGCTCATTAATATTGTATAACCTTTTTCATTTGAAGGAACTGTTTGGTTATATTGTTTAGACCATGCACGGAATTATACAAAGTGTATAATTCAGTGTTTAGACTATTCTCTCTGAGAGAACTGTTTATTTACGGTCCATCTTAAGACCCACATCTCTCGAAATCTCCACAAACAACTTCAAACATAATCGCTCAAACTATTTTAACACCTTAACCCATTACCCCGTAACTACGCATTTTCTTCGTCATTGATTTATTCCGTAACTGTAGAAAAAATTATGAGTATCTATTTTCCATAATAGCAGCATGTAGCTTAAAGCAGCCTGAAAGTAAAGCAGAATGTGCATTAAGGCGCATTCTGCTTTACTTTCAACCTGCTTTAAGTAGATACAGTGGAGAATCTGTTATTCTTTACCAATAAACGCGTTTACGCTAAAACTATTATTTGCAGTGTAAACAGTTTGGAGCCAGATCAGACACCGGGTAACCCGGTGTCTGATCAGGCTCCAAACTGTTTGCCACCAAGATAAACAAGAATTATCAGAATTGTCCAAAAGTTGTTCTTTTTTACGTTTTAGTGATTTGCGTTTGCGTACGTTTGCATTTAAACGGGAAAGAATAACAGATTCTCCACTGTACCTGTCTTCAAAACTGCACACTATGGCATGTGAAGTGTTGCAAAAAGAAATAATGGTTCAATAAAAAATTTATCATTCTATCTGAAAAATATATGGTCAATAAAAAAATATTTATTCAATAAATTAAATATAATTTTCTATCCTACAAAATATTTGTTTCTTAAAAATATATTTATTCAATAAAATTTTTTATTATATTTTATATCGAATCAATATTTTGTATTGAACATATATTTAATCGAGATAGAATAAATTATTTTTTTTATTGAATCAATATTTTTAGACTTATGCAACGGTTGAAAAAAATATATGTTCAATAATTAGCATTATGGGATACTAATAGAATTTTGTAAGCTTGGCTTCCATTGGCTTAGATCATCCAAGATGGCAGCTCCCATGAAAAGCATGACTTTTGCTGATTCAACTTCAGAGAATTTTATCAACAAGATCAGGGTGACTGAGGGCGACTGTACAGCTGGAGAGCCTGGCTGTACAATAAATGGTCGCGTGCGACAGTGGGAATGAAACTTGATAAAGACTGCTTCAAAATTAGCGAGTGTTCTAACTTCAGTCTGAAGGTAAATACATTTTCCAACTATTTCTTTGCCGTCAGACGGCCAGAGACTGCTTGGCCGCATTTCTGGGTTAATTCTCATAGAGCATTGTTTTTGTTTATTAGACCTCTGCCAAGAACTAAAAGCAAGGCAAATTGGTGGTTTTGATCCCAAACAGCCTAAATAATCTTCCCGAAGGTCGAGGCTATCGGCACGACGGTCGTGCCGATAACGTTTCTTATTCGAGCGACGGTCAGATCCACACGACGGTCTTGCGGATAAGGAAAATTCTTATCTGCACGACAGTCGTGGGAATATCAGAATATTAATTGTTATCCGCACGACTGTCGTACCGGTAGACACTTTCTATACACGGTCTGAGTGACGGACATGACAGAGAGATACTGAGGAATCACGATCTGTGTCTACTCCGTGTGAGGAATGGAGGGAGAATCCTGATAAGACCTGTACGAAAATGCCCCAGAGTGGGCCCTGTACAACACTTGGAAGAAGAAGAAGAAGACCCCGCATACCCTCGTCATTATATTTCTTCTGTAAAGATGCCCACTAGATCTCCTATACGTAGCCTAACTTTGCGTTTGAGTGAAAAAAAGCTGACGATTATCTTAAGCAGACGATATTGCAGCTGTGAAAGGGCTAGACAGCTTGCTTCGGCAACAGCGGCAATAGTCATTGTTAAGAAATGAATCGTTCAGTGGCGTTGTAGGGAGGGAGCACTGTTAATACAGAGCTACCATATAGATTTCTATTTCTATGTATTACTTCTACGCCATCAATTCTGATGATTATGAGAAGGGGCACTGACGAACCAGTCATAATGCTAACCCGAAATCCTGAGCGCCAAGGAGGGAAGCCATTACGACCAATTTTCAAGTCTGTGGTTTGACTCGGTCGGGGATTGAACCCGCAACCTCCCGCACTGCAAGCGGACGCTCTATCACTAAGCTACCAACCGGTCAAACCAATAATAGATAGATCTTGTTTGTCGTGATAAAAGCTCTTCAGAGCTTATGTTGATTGTTTACCATATGCAACATTTAAATAAAGCTTACCTTTACCTTTATAGGTTGCTGATAAAAGTCCTAAGATTTACCGATTTTCAAGCAACTTTAATTTAGCCCTTTTAGCATTTCGCTATCAGGCTCTATAACACTAACATGATTATGCAAACAATTAAGATCCAGATCAGAAGCCGCGTGACGTGTCGTCTGATCTGGATGTTAACTTTTTAATACCCATATCAATGTTTCCTAAGAAATAAACGCATAAAATTCTATTTTTTAAAAAGCAAGAAAAATCTGGAGAAATTTTAGCTTGAAAAACAATGATGCCAGTGGTTTTCCTTATATGACTAAAGTGAAGCTAAATATTAATCTCCTTTTTCCGAAACCAATTTGCAATTTTTTGCAAGTCTTTGGTTTGACCCGGCCAGGGATTGAACCCACAACCTTCCGCACTGCAAGCGGACACTCTACCACTAAGCCACGCAGAGCTTATTGAATGATCAACCCCCATTGTTCTCATTAGGCGTGAAAGTAACTGTAAAAGCATGAAACCTGTGGGATAGCAATCTGACATACTCAAATTTTTCAATCCAAAACATCCAAAAAAAGGGACAGGCTTCACATGTAGTAGAGGGGCTGACCCCATGAATCCAACTTTTTTTTAACCCATCCGGTATAAAATTTCTGTTGATACGAGGGAATAGTATATATACATACATGACACTTGAGGGTGGATGCCAGATTCAGAAGTGGTGCAAATTTTTTCTACAGCATATTTTGTTACCCCACCCACTGAAATTCAATGCTAAATACTGAACTTACAGATTGTTTAATCTTATGACAAGGTTGCTATGTAAACATGTTTTTCATTTAAATTGTGTTGTTCATTGGGTATTTAAATGCTTTAAAATACAAAATTTTAATATTTAGAAGGTTTAGAAGCTCATAGAATGTTGTAGAATGTAATGTTGATGTTGATTTGAGGGAATAGTATGCATACAGACAATGACACTTGAGAGTGGATGCCAGATTCAGAAGTGGTGCAGAATTTTGTTACAGTATTTTTATTACCCCACCCACTCCATTTAAGTGGTAAATACCGATGTCGTGTTTAGTCTTATAATCGGGTCACGTATTAATTAATTGACTCGCAACACCTAAAAAGTCTTCTTATATACTTGTATGTAGAATCATAGTATAAATTGGGCTGTGACCAACTTTACTATAAACTGTTTTCCTTCATAGATATAATGGGGAAAATCACGTGCGCAGTTAACTCCAGCAATATTAAAGGGATTTGCACCGAACCTTCATGGACTAACATTACTTGTAGACAGACATATATTTTATTTATGTCTCATTTCTATAAATGATGAGTAACAAAAATTAAAAGAACCATTCAAAAATGAGTTATGAGAGATAGTGTAAATCTTAAAATATGACAAATAATTAGATCTACAAACCGAAAACCATGCAACTTAGTGTATGCTTATAAAATACTAAAAACAATTTAACATTCATCACAGCGTACTCAAAGTTTTAAAATATACGTACATTATATACATCATCACAGGATTATTTATACAACTGTTGTCGTCTATACATTATAATATCTTGACAGATTTTGGCACTAGTTTTAACAGCATAATATCAGACAGTCTGAGAATAAATTCAAATTTCGCATATGTGAATGTGTATAAAATGGTTTGGAAAGTTTACTGCGACCATTTTGACTGTAGTTATGGCGCTTTGAATATATTTCCTACATAGAATATCTAGGACAAAAAGGGAACTATACTAAATTTCCAAGATTGACTACTTATATGAAATGTCTGAGGGGTTTGCTATTTGAGCTGCAACTATTTTACATAGAATGCATGTATACATAAATAGGAAAATATTGTGTACAGTTAATTCTTCCTACACTGTTGGAGGACTTTTATAGACCAACTACGTGTATTTGAAGGTGTAGAAGTGGTTTGGAATTTCGCCTGCGACCATTTGGATATAAGTTATTGCCCTTCAAATTAAAATGTGTACAACTTCCTCACTATTTGGTTCAAACTGTCATAGATGAACCACCTGTATTTTGAAGGGATATGGGTGGAAGTATTGCGGTACTTTATATAAGTAAGTATTTTGAAAAGCTACATTGAAGTTGGAAAAAGTGATATTGATAAATAATTAACTCCATAAATGAGTATGGTTCTTATAAAGAATTAAGATGATTTGACTTGCATAGGTAAAGTGAAAATAACTAGAATAAAAGCTGCTATTCTTAATGAAACAGACTGGAACTATTCCATGTCCGACTTGGATTCGAAACCTGCAACCGCTCTCCCGCGTCGCTATACGCAACCACAACTTATCACAAGCATTGTACTTTAAGTTAATTAATTAGGTGTCCAAGTTAAAATTTTCATATATACGAGTACATTCACCTTTAGCACGAATACAACATTTGGTTCCCTAAGTTCTGTACAATACATGTACATGCTAAATAAGAGCAGTATATTGGAAATATGTGTCAAATCCCAAGCTTTTTGAATAGCCAAGTACATCAACTTACATTATGTATTTGAATTAGTGTAAATTAGTTTCATAAGGGGCGTGCATTTTCATTGTCATATAAACATTCACTTTAGCATCAAAATAATATTTGGTTATTTTAGCAAGCAATGACACTATATATATACTATTTTTTTCCTCTTATTATAGAGATTATATCATTTGACAAGATACATCACAATACATGTAAAAATTATGATATTATACACATTATGACCGAAACACAAATGAAACAAGTATCTAATACACTATTTGAACATAACATATGGGTACAAAGAAAACAGAGATCATCACTTTAAGTTTGTATGTAGAATTGATATGATACAAATCTCAAAGTGAATGAAATATTAACAGCGGACTTCAATTTAATTATGGTTGAATTACATGTTTATACATAAATGTACATTTTTGTATTTTCTCAAATAACTTTTTTTTAACAATAGGTTATAAGGAAATGGTAACTTGAACAGGCACACTAATTCGTAGCTACCAGTTTTATATAAAATTAAACTTGATTATGATTGACCCTTAGTGCATTATATGTCAACTACGGCACTTAGACAGAACAGGCATCAAGAGAAGTCGAAATCAATATAAAGGCTCAGTGGTATTCCATTACTGCTCCTTATACGACTCCTTTTTCGAAACCAAACAAAATAAGGTGTCAGTAGTGTGCTGCTTTCTAGTAGAACAAGGACAATTCATTTTATTATCACCGCAATATACAGAATAAAGAGTTTGATTAGTCTAAATTGTATACACACTGATACTATGATAAAACAGTAAAGGCAGTAAAGCAATAATCATAATCCTGTTCACAGTTTATGCTGATCAAGTATAAACCATTTTTATGCACATTGCAACAAACAACGTGGCTTTTGACAGAAATAAATTGAAAGTTTAGTCTGACCAGGTCTAACTCAAAGTTGCGCATTCAACATTTTGCACAAGAAACATTGTTTAAAATCAGATCAAACGCCACATTACATCTGATCTGGGTTCTAACTGTTCGTAAATGAAAGCGAAGTCATGCTCAGCATTCTTAGAGTATTAATTTCCTTCCCTATAACAACTCCCTCCGAACACCACACACTCTTTGTCTCTCATTGGGTGTTGTTGTACAGAGGAAGCACTGTATATTGCTCTCATTTGGCATATTGTGTGAGTGGTTCTTAAGGTAACTAAAAGTATATTTTGTGTCAAAAAGGAATGATTTCATAACAGTATTAATTTGCAAACCTAAAACTGCGTCTAAAATACACTGGTTCTAATACGTGCAATATACTTTCCCTTCAAAATAGCTTAATTTGACACATATATTTGACATACATTTTCAATATAGTTTTCTCATTTTGCTATTACTGTGAATGGTTGCTAAGGTAACCATTTATTATTTTCATTTTACTGTTTTACAAAAATGTTAACTTGCAAACTGTATGAATACGGGCTTAGATTATAAACTTTCAGTACAATGGTTTTGACAGGTTCAGTGGTTGACTTCAAAAACGCTAGAATTCATATTTTTATTATAATGCTATTATTCAGCAATTGTTATGGGTGGTTGCTATGGTAACCAAATACCAGTTTCATGCTAAACGCGAACGTGTATATGACAATGGTTATTTGCAAACCTTATAATGAAACTAATTAAAGTAATTGTTTAATGATTCTGATAGTTTACTGCATTTTACCTGCCTAATGTCTTGCCTTTGACACACGTTTCCAGTAAATTGCGTCCTTTTGGCAGGTGTTACCATAGTTACCAAGCACTATATGCATGTATTTCTTCTATTTGTATTTGATAACGCTACGCTTCAATATGTTGTTATAGCCATTTAAGAATGATCATGGTACATTTCAAGCAATACAGCTCAGTTACATACCGGTAGTAATAAAAACATTGAACATATTATAGTTTCGTTTCCATGGTTACTTCCTTAGCAACCCAAATCCCAAATGTTTTCTTCCCAAATAGTAATCAACATACATTTGTTATTTTTGTCTCTTAGTGATAATATTCAAATTCAACATAGATGCATGAATTTTCTACCAGTCCTAAAATATGCCAAACTCATAGTTTCTTTTTTCAGTATACTAACCCCTAAACATTGCACGTGCGTACCAATTAGGTATAATGTTGACCTGAAGGTTACAATGTTATTCTATAATAAATATGTCGTGTTTCGAAATTCAAATGTCATTGTATCTGAAACATGTACTTTTTACCTGAAAAATGCCATGAATTTGATGTTTTTGCACACCAATTACTCTGGTTTGAGGTGGAAATCCCTTTTTTGCGTTACCATGGTAACCGGATACCAGAAACAAGTTTTGGGGGTATTATTTTCCATTTCATGCATAGAGGTATAAATAGTGTAACTTTCATGCAAATCGGAGCCATGGGTGTCGACGCCTTTTATAATACAGAGAATTACTGTTACACAGTGTTAAATCTGATGACAGAGTTATGGCCCTTGTTTTAAAAAATCTGCACCACTTTCAGATCTGGCATCCACCATAAATCAAAGCCTCATTGTCTAAACTATTCAAAAATATCATCAGAAATTTTATACTAGATGGGTTAAAAAAGAATCCATTTTAAGGCCCTTTTATTCAGTTGGCCCTTCTACTAATGAGAGGCTTCATTGATTCTTTGCCTAGTGAAGACATACATTTGTACAATTAAAACATGCTTTGCATGCTTTAAATAAAAATATTTACTGGACTAGAACAATTACCAACCTAGGTAAAGTAATGTCTTTTAATGTTTTAACCTGTTTGTCAGAACTAGACACAGACTATAGGGTAGTTGTTTATTCAAGCCATTATACTATTATTTTCAGGTATATCTGTAAACTTTTGTGAGCATGATGCTGTCCATGGCAACAAGGTAGATGGTATCTCAATAGACCAGCCAGTCACTATGCTGTATGGTCGTCAAAAACTACATCTACAACACAGGCTTAGAAATAACTGTGGATAGCAAATGTGAAGGTAACTAGTCAAATTAGTCATGCTGTATCTAGTGGGCAAGGCATTATCCTTTCCCAGTAGAAGAGTTCATATTGAAAGTCATATATCTATTCCATTGTATACAGTTTGGAGCCAGATGAGAAGCTGAATATGGTATAATTATAGTAGCATTTTTCATATATGGAAAACAGCACATTACAGCAATGTTTGATTGCACATTTAAAGGCAGAGCTTAACCCATTGAACCCTAATGATGCATATATGCATCATCTTACAAAAAAGATGTACTTGTAAAGTGTATAACTTGTCTTATACCAACAGTAAAGACTCAGATTAGAGAGGCACTGTTGTTATATTGCAATTTATTGACAAAAACAATCCTAAGTAGTCAGACTAAACTAAATTGGAAAGTTCATCTAAGTTTCAAGGTGGAGATTAGGTTAAGGCAAATTTACCCATATTTCTTCCTCTGAAATTTGATATTGCCTATGTCGAACATAATCCAAGTTTTAACATTGAATTACTTGTATCTTTGAGTTATCTAGGCTCAACTGTAGCTGCTTACTTTAACAGATTTCTGTGATTCTGCTGTCTGTATCAAAAGTAATTTCTTACAATTTAATGACATGGGTAAAACATTATTCTTTTCCAATAACCTGTATGTGCTAAGCCAATAATCTCAATTACAAACAGTTTGTAGCCCGATTTGGTGCCAGATAATTTTCCCTTTGATTTGGCTCCAAAATGTTTGAGATACCTTTTAAAACAACTTGCCAACAGTTTCAAAGACTTAATGTTTTACATTTTATTGCATTGCATTTATCTTTAATTTTGCTGAATCCATTTTCAATAAATATGCCTTTTTACACCTTTAATTTATTCCTTGTCTGAAGAAAATAGTTCTACTTCATAATACCAGTAGTCATTAATATCAATAACAACTTTGAGTAATTTAGATGCATCCATTTACAGGGTATCTGCTGAAATCAATTAGCTTGCCAGCTTGGATATGGTTTGTTATGAGGGCCAACCATCAGATCTGCTTTTTTGCTCTTCTCAAACCCTGAGGCCTTTTACTAAAGCCACCTATGCAATGAAGTGAGCGAAACATGCATTATGTAAGATGAGCTGGACGATCTACTTATGGGAGGTCTTCCCCCCAGGACATAGAAGGTATAAAAAGGTTTCAAATAGGCAACTTTTATTAGTCACCTGCACATGGTTGTTGATATCTGTCATCTTTATACTATATAAGAATCACTGTGTCAGTCCATCTCAAAATTGTCCAGAGTGTATCTCCTAAAGTATGTCGTCTAGGATTACCAAACATGTTGTATGGATACATATTTGGATTTCCAAGTACATGTATCTCATACAATTTTCAGGTCACCTTGACCATAATAGTTGAAAGACCTTGTCTTGAGCTGATTATCTCTTAACCATCTAGGTCCACCAAACCTGCATGGTGTGTATTCTCTATACATATTATATAGGATAGCAGAGTGCTGCATACCAACTTTAAAGACACTTTGACCTCGATAATTGAAAAAACTTGTCCAGAGCATATCTCCTACATGCTGTATACTATTTCATCTAGGAATACCAAACCTTGTGTGTGGATACATCTTTATACCGCCCCTCAAACCATGTCCGTCCGTCCGGTTGTCCGTCCATCCCACTTGTCCGGAGCATAACTTCTAAAGTATAAGAGTTACTGACTTCAAACTTCATATACAGATAGAT
Source organism: Gari tellinella (assembly GCA_922989275.2). Lineage (NCBI taxonomy): Eukaryota > Metazoa > Mollusca > Bivalvia > Cardiida > Psammobiidae > Gari > Gari tellinella. Next base: position 56,803,369 of record OV277865.1, read on the forward strand.
CTCATTGACAAAGAGTGCAGTGCACAAGAACTATAACTCTCTATCATCAGTATTTTTGGAGTTAATGCCCTTTGTTGTTAAACTTTTACCCGACTTATGCTTGTCCGGAGCATAACTTCAAAAATATAAGAGCTATTGACCTCACACGTCATATATAGATAGATCTCATTGACTAGGAGTGCAGTGCACAAAACCCATAACTCTGTCATCCATATGTTTGGAGTTATTTCCCTTTGTTGTTATATTTTAACCCACTTTAGGCTTGTCCAGAGCATAACTTCAAAAATATAAGAGCTATTTCCTTCAAACTTCATATACAGATAAATCTCATTGACTAGGAGTGCAGTGCACAAGAACCACAAATCCGTCAGGCTTGCTTAGGATATATGGCATTTGCTTTTTGACCAGAAATATGCAGCCTCTGGCGGCTCACATTGAGCATCTCGAAACATTCAAGGCTAAATTTCCTTATTTTTCAAACTTTTGTTTACAAGCAAATTTTTCAGATCTACAAATTTTATTATATTTTTTCCAAAATACATCTAACCTCATCAAAAATATAAATAACTTTGATCCAGATCAGCTGCTTTGTGACTCAGCAGCTGATATGGATCCAAATTGTTTGCTGTGGTCTAAGATGTGTTTAAAGCTTTGAAGGACTTCATATTAAGCAGTGTACTAAGATAATTAACTTTATTTTTTCAGACAAAGAGGTAAACAATTCTTTTGATGAGCTGCTGACATTCATCACAGGAACAGACAACATACGTCCTTATGGATTCCCCACCAAGATAACAGTTTCACAGTTGAAGAGGAAACCAAAAGACTCCCATTTGCCTCAATGTGTTATCAGACATTTTTATTGCCAAGGGGTGCAGATGACCCAAGGGACTAAAACCATTTATCATCACAGCTTGAAGGGGAACTCTTGCATTTGGAAAGATATGAAGCAACCAAGAAATTCTCTTAAGGTTGAGAATTGTGTTTGTCAAATCGGGAATGGCTGCACATCATTGTTATTGATGTAATAGGGTGTTTGAGTTTTTGTGACACCCCTCTGTCCATCTTCTCTGAAACCAAACTTGAGCAAATACATACTGTTGGGTTTAGCTTCAAAAGTTGTTCACTCAAGGGGCAATATTTGTAGTCAAATATTCTTTAAACTGGCTTAGAATCATCATCTTGACAAAAGCTAGGCAAGGTGTCAATATAGGTTACATTACATAAGGTTAACAAGAACACTGCATGCGGTTGCCAACACTTGTCTGTTTTTGAAGATCAGTGACAAATCATGATGCAGTAAAATAAGGTCAAAGGTCATGGTCAATTGGTAAAGCATTTTAATATATCTGGATAGAACTTGTCAAGATGAACAGAGATAACAAAATGAAGGTTGTAGATGAAACATTGAAGAAGTGACCAATGTTTAGATTTCAGACAACAAAAAAATAGGTCAAGGTTAATTGGTAAAATATGTTGGTATATTGTATGTCTGGATACCAAAAATGAAGGTTGTAGTCTTGTAGATGAGAAATTAAGTTATGGCTAACTTGAAGGTCAGTGAAAATACAGTAGGTCAAAGGTCAAGGTCTATTGGTAGATTATTTTGGTATGTCTGGACAGGACTTGCATACCAAAAATGAAAGATATAAATGAAACAGTGAAGAAGGTATTTCGGATGACAACGCTGAGGTCGGAGTGATGACAATAGCTCATTGGTTTCTTTTAAACAGACAAGCTCAAACGTATGTCATTAGGTCTAAACAGAAAGAGCTTCTGAACACTGTAGGATCCATTTTTTGGGCTGCAAATTCCTTTAAATTGGTCTGAATGATCACCATGACAAAATCAAGCAATGTAGTATTATAAATTACATTTAGCCAACAAGTGGGTCAGTAGGTCAAATCATTTGGAAATCTGAGTATCCGTGGGCCCACATTTTTGCTTAAACAAATTTGGTAAATCCCAACATGCCAAATACAGATATTACATCATATTACCCTGGTTTACAAAGGGCTAGGGTTGGAGGTAGATAAAGGATCTGGCTAAACCAGTTCAATACTGTAATTGTTGTAGAGATATGAATGGGCCTTTGCAAAAACACACTTGTTTTGATCTAGATCATTTCTTTAATTAACAAACATGAGAAATTTAAAAAACTGTAATTCATCAACTAAAACTGTCATATAAGTTATATACATGTATATACTGTGTTATCAGAGGATTACCCCTTTACTTCATAGCCTATTTCTTGTTTTTAGCTCACCTGTACGTAGTACATGACGAGCTATTGCAATACCCCCGTGTAGTCGTCGTCGGCGTGAACGGCGTAAACAATTTTAAGAAAATGTCTATAACTTCTATGTCCCTTGAGGTATTGCTTTCATAGTTGGTATGTGTGTGTATATGGACAAGACCTTTCCATGCACAGAACAATTTTGACCCCTGTGACCTTGACCCTGAACTTAGGGCCTGCATTTAGGTTTCGAAATCTGCGTTTAAGTTTCGAAAAATGCCTTTAAACTTCTATGTCCCTTGAGGTATTGCTTCCATAGTTGGTATGTGTGTGTATATGGACAAGACCTTTCCATGCACAGAAACATTTAGACCCCCTTGACCTTGACCTTAGGGCCTGCGTTTAGGTTTCGAAATCTGCGTTTAGGTTTCGAAAAATGCCTTTAAACTTCTATGTCGCTTGAGGTATTGCTTCCATAGTTGGTATGTGTGTGTATATGGACAAGACCTTTCAATGCACAGAAAAATTTAGACCCCTGTGACTTTGACCTTGAACTTAGGGCCTGCGTTTAGGTTTCAAAATCTGCGTTTAGGTTTTGAAAATGCCTTTAACTTCTATATCCATTAAGGTATTGCTTCCATAGTCGGTATGTGTGTGTATATAGACATGACCTTTCCATGCACAGAAAAAATTAGACCCCTGTGACCTTGACCTTGAACTTAGGGCCTGCGTTTAGGTTTCGAAATCTGTGTTTAGGTTTCGAAAAATGCCTTTAACTTCTATGTCCCTTGAGGTATTGCTTTAATAGTTGGTATGTGTGTGTATATGGACAAGACCTTTCCATGGACAGAAATTGTTTTACCCCTGTGACCTTGACCTTGAACTTAGGGCCTGCGTTTAGGTTTCGAAATCTGTGTTTAAGTTTAGAAAAATGCCTTTAACTTCTATTTCCCTTGAGGTATTGCTTCAATAGTTGGTAGGTGTGTGTATATGGACAAGACCTTTCCATGCACATAAAAATTTTGACCCCTGTGACTTTGACCTTGAACTTAGGGCCTGCGTTTAGGTTTCGAAATCTGTGTTTAGATTTCGAAAAATGCCTTTAAACTTCTATGTCCCTTGAGGTATTGCTTCCATAGTTGGTATGTGTGTGTATATGGACAAGACCTTTCCATGCACAGAAAAATTTAGATCCCTGTGACCTTGACCTTGACCTTGAACTTAGGGTCTGCGTTTAGGTTTCGAAATCTGCGTTTAGGTTTTGAAAAATGCCTTTAACTTCTATATCCCTTAAGGTATTGCTTCCATAGTCTGTATGTGTTTGTATGTAGACAAGACCTTTCCATGCTCAGAAAAATTTAGACCCCTGTGACCTTGACCTTGAACTTAGGGCCTGTGTTTAGGTTAAGAAAAATGCCTTTAACTTCTATGTCCTTTGAGGTATTGCTTTCATAGTTGGTATGTATGTGTATATGGACATGACCTTTCGATGCACAGAAACATTTAGACCCCTGTGACCTTGAGCTTGAACTAAGAGCCTGTATTTAGGTTTCGAAATCTGCGTTTAAGTTTTGAAAATCCATTTAACTTCTATATCCTTTGAGGTATTGCTTTCATAGTTGGTATGTGTGTGTATATGGACAAGACCTTTCCATGCACAGATAAATTTGGACCCTTGTGACCTTGAACTTAGGGCCTGTGTTTAGGTTTTGAAAAATGCCTTTTACTTCTATGTCCCTTGATGTATTGCGTTCATAGTTGGTTTATGTGTGTATATGGACAAGACCTTTCCAGGCACTGCAAAATTTAGACCCCTGTGACCTTGACTTTGAACTTAGGGCCAATGTTTAGTTTTCGAAATCTGTGTTTTGGTTTTTCAAAATTTTTATTTCTCCTATGTCCATTGAAATATTCCTTTCATATTCAGTTTGCATGTGTATATGGACAACATCTTTCCTTGCATGCAAAATGTTTGAGCCCTTTGATCTTGACCTTGAACTAAGGACCCGCGTTTAGGTTTCAAAGTCTGCGTTTAGGTTTCTCAAAATTTCTTTAACTCATATATCCATTGAGATATTTCATTCATATTTGGCATGCATGTGTATATGGACACGATCTTTCCATGCATGCAAAAAAATTAGCCCAGTGTCCTTGACCTTGAACTAAGGTCGCGAAAGGTTTTAGGTTTCGAAATCTGCGTTTAGGTTTCAAAAATGCTTATAATTCCTAGGTCCCTTGAGGTGTTATTTTCATATTTGATTTGCCAGTGTATATGGACAAGACCTTTCCATGCAGGCAAAAAGGTTGACCTCTGTGACCTTGAGTGTGCTTTTAAGTTTCTAAAGGTGCCGGTGGCGAGCTTTGTTGTCTCTCTGACAACTCTTGTTAACACAGGTGACCACTTAAAGTAGGTTGAAAGCAGCAGAATGTGCCTTACTTTCAGCCTGGTTATAGCCACCACCTCATAGGATAAAGAATATATTTTGTATGGTACATTATCATGACTGTATACAGTGGAACTATCGCCTTTAGTGGAGGAATAAAGTAAAGGCATTTATTGAGTAATGGGTTAAATCCATGAAGGAAAAAGAATTGAACAGACTGCCACAACTGTTTCTGTCTAGTTAACACTGAATATACATATTTGCATGAATTTCAATTGTGTACCAAGCAAGTATTACAATCAAGTATTACAATCATTTCACACTATAAAAACAACATTCATACTTTTTATTTTTGTTACAATGAAGCACCTATCCAATGTTTTACTTCCATTTATGACCCATGTGAAAATGATAAATGTGTAAAAAGGTGTATCAATTAAGAAATAGGTTAAACCATTACCAAATGCAAACAGTTCAGAAGTTGCTATAAGCCCAACTTTTGATAAGAGTCTATACCATTGGACACTTGTCAGATTCAAAATCATTAATTTTGTTTCTGTACTTCTTCTGTAATTTGTGCAAGTTCTGACACCTATCAAGTATCAACCCACCTATGTGCAGTTGTAGACCTAGGTCTACATTTATTTTACATATTCAACCCTAGTATAATTGTCTTTAACAAACAGTGTACCTGTATCTATAGAGGACACTAAAGTATTGTCCTATGCAAACAGTGTAGACCTAGATCAGAGTGCCCCTAAAGGAGCCCTCTGGTCAGGATCTGTACTACATGTATTTGACATTTTGTAAGGAGTTGTAAAAACACATAAAATGGGGTTAAAGGTTAAGTTGCAAAGCAGGTGACAGTAAATGTACAACACTGCTTGTCTAAATCAGCTTCAACCATACTTGAAGTGTAGTAGACTCATGTACTCATTTAAGCCAAGAAAAATGAATTTTACGCTTTTAATTTATTCCTTCACTCGAGGAAGTAGTTCCAATTTAAATGGTTATAGATATGAATCATAAGAAATAAATTCTATATTTTGGCATATGGTAGCCTAAGTGTGTTGAAAATAAAGCAGAATGTGTCTTAAGGCACATTCTGCTTTACTTTCAACCTGCTTTAAATGGTCACCTGTCTTCAAAACTAGAAACAGGCTATGGGCTAATGGGTTAAGCCATTACCCAATAAATATGCCTGTTTAGGCCTGTAATTGATTCCTCCACTAATTAAAATAGTTTTACTTTATACAGTTATGAAAATGTACCATAGGACATATTGTCTGTGTCCTAGCAGATGGTGGCCTAAAGCAGGCTGAAAGTAAACCTTGAGGTGCATTATGCTTTACTTTCAACCTGCTTTAAGTGGTTCCTTGTTTTTCAAACTAGAAACAGGCTTTGGGGTAAACAGTTTAAACACAACTCTGATACTACATGCTTTTCCTCATACCTATCCAAATAATAATATCTTGTCGTGAATATAAATTTGTGAATTTTTTTCAAATTTTTTTTTGACAATGCAATTTCTATAGAATTCATTATGTATTCAATTGATTTGTTAAAATTACAGCCAATCCTCTATTAAATGACCACCATTTAAAGTACTAAAGAGACCTTATAAAGTCAAGTGAAAGCTTAATGCAGGATAAAGCAAGCTCCTGTATGGACTTCCTGTTTTATTTTTATCCGGCAGTGAGCAAGTGCCTGTATTTGAGTGGTTATTTATTGCTCCCTGGTGATTCTAGTGAAGGCCAGGCCCATACTGTCTAACCTGACAGTATGCTAAGCGACTACTGAATGAAGATAAATGGTGATCTTTATAGACAGGTGATCGCTTAATGCAGAGAAAAGTCATGCAGACGAGCCTTTTCCCTGCATTTAGCTGCTACCGGTACCTGTTGTGAATTATCAATACGATAAACTTACTATATATTTAGTGGTCGCTTAATACAGGTTTGACTTTATCAGATTGACTGTACATTTTACTATACATGTACATGTATCTGATGAAGTACTGTTGTGTTGAGATTGTCCTTAACCTTTTACCCCATAGAAGCACCTTTTAGAGCATTTAATTTATTCCTCAACTGAAGAAAATAGTACCAATTCATACAGTCATAAAATTTATCATAAGAAATATTTTCTATTTTCTAGCAGAAAGTAGTTTAAGCAGGCTAAAAATAAAGCAGGATTTGCCCTAAGGTGCATTCTGCTTTACTTTCAACCTGCTATAAATGGTCTCCTGTTTTCAGAACTAGAAACAGGCTATGGAGTAAAGGGTTAAAATTTCTATGTTTGCAGTTACAGAACAGGAGACATTGTTCTTTCCTGTTTAAATGCAAATGCAAAACAAACCTAATAAAATGTAAAAAAATAAAGGTTTGGAGCATTATCAGATGCCAGTTGCACCGGTTTACCTGGCATCTGATTTGACTCCAAACTGGTTGCAATGGAAATCATTTTTTTTAACCTAAACATGTTTAGCTTCTCAACTGTAGTAGCACTTCGTACATTGATCATGATGATTGATATTTGACTGACAATGAGAATGTTTTCCTAAAACTGACTTGCATCTTAACTGAGTATAATAATGCTTCAAAACAATTTTAAAATGGGAGATAAAATTTGCAATGTATGTAAAAATTGTAAACCATGATTTGAAATTATACATGACTGATATCAGGGTGCCAGTTTTGTCCCTAAATTGTTTATTGAAATACTCGGAATTAATTGCTCAAGATGGCATTATTATACCCTCACGACTCATCGTGAGGGTACACTCAGTACAAAAAGAAACGCACATTGTGCTCAGGTGCAGACTAAGATACTTTTTTAAGATACTAAGACCATATCTCAAGATCAATTTAATTCTGCCACAAGTTTAGAAAAACATATACTTAAAATTACTGTGCTGTATTTTAACCCTTTCATTCTTAATGACGTCAAAAGGCGCGATTTCAAACAGTTTGGATCCTGATCAGACGCCGCGTAACGCGGCGTCTGATCAGGATCCAAACTGTTTGACACTCGTATAGATATACTTTAAGTCATACCACTTTGAATCTTACTTTGAAACGATCTTGCAAACCACAAAATTGAAGCAGACGACAATGAAACGGATGTGGGATAAAAATATCACGATTAATTTGGCAGCGAAAGAGTTAATTAGTGCCTGTTGAAAACACCGCATCGAATTGTGCAGGTTGTGATGATACCAATTCAATGATAAACCTCCCATTTTCAACATTGATAGCATAAGACGGAACTACTGACTGTAATGAAAAGATTATTTCACAAATACGTTCCTTCTACATACAGATAATATTGTATAAAAGTGTGCGTTTCTTTTTGCACTGAGTGTATATAGGGATGTGTGTTTGTGGATTTGTACGTAATGCTTTTTGTCCGGAGTATAATTTCTTTACCACATTAGCTAGGGACATCAAATTTGTTGTGTGGGTACATCTTGGGATGGCAGAGTGTTGAGCTCTAATTTTAGGGCACTGACTTTGGCCTTGAACTTTGACTTCAATTTTAAAAAAAGGCTTGTCTGGTGCATATCTTCTGTACTGTATCAGCTAGGAATAGCAAATTTTGCGTGTTAGTACATCATGTGATTGTGAAATATGGGGTACTAGGTCACTGTGACCTTGACCTTTGACTTCAATTGTAAAATGTGTGTATGTTTGTATGTAGGTAACTCATTTTGTCCAGAGTATATTTCCTTAACCACATCAGCTAGGATTAGCAAATTTGTTTTGTTAGTACATCTTGGGATGAGGGCGTGTCGCATACTACGTTTAGGTCACTTTGGCCTCAACTATAAAATGTGTGTATGCTAGTATGTATGTAACTCATTTTATCCTGTGTATATTTCATTTACCACATCAGCTAGGAATAGCAAAATTGGTGTGCGAGTATCTCTTTGGATGATGGAGTGTGGCATACTACATTTAGGTCACTTTGACCTTGACCTTTTACCTCAATTGTGAAATGTGTGTATGTTTGTATATTGTCCAGATTATATTTCTTTTACCATATCAGCTAGGAATAGCAAATGTGGTGTGTTAGTACATGATTGGATGGCAGAGTGCCCCTTACTACTTTAAGGTCACTGTGATCTTAGCCTCTGACCTCAATTATAAAATGTATGTTTGTTTGTATGTATGTAACTCATTTTGTCCTTAGTAAACTTTTACCATGAAACTTCAGACATCATCCCTTTTAACCCTTTACCTGATAGCCTGTTTCTAGTATTGAAGGTAGTTGACCAATTAAAGCAGGTTATCCGTCAGCCTGCTTTAAGTCACCATGTGCTAGAACATCGACCATATTCCATATAATATATATTTATGACTGATTGAATTGGAACTGTTTTCTTCAGCGGAGGAATAAATTAATTGCGCTAAAAGGCGCTTCTATGGGGGAAAGGGTTAAAAGGTCATTGTTAGTATTAATACAACTGAGCGAGGGTATTCACATCATCTGCGGTGTCTCGTTCATTATTATTATTATTATTATTATATCAGATGTCATTGGTTTATAATATCTGATATTATCTATTTGATATTTCAACAATTTCAAAATAGTATCACTATCAGGACAAAAAAGACAAGTACATAAAAGACAATATTTTATTTTAAATGATCATTTTAAATGATCAAAATCCACATAGATTTTGAGTTTGGTCATATTTTTACAAGTTTTAGATACTATGGACAAAGTCAAAATCTACCTAACGTACACATCTGTTAGGTTTAAGCTAAACCAATTTATTAATTGAATGCATATGAAAATTAATCATTTAAGTATAATAAGGTTTTAAATATGTCACCTTATACCTGTATATTGCATAAATCCAGACATGTCACTGTCAGAACTGTATTCTAAATAGTCAAACCTGACTATTATAACAACCTTTCTTTGAAAAAGCATACAGGATACCAAAGACTGGGGACCACTAAATGCAAGTTTAAAAAAACCATGCAGAAACCTCGGTGCTGGAACTTCCTGTATTGTTTTTATCCAGCATTTAGCAACCACCAGTATTAGAAGACTGCTAATGCCTAATGGGCATACTATTTAATTGTCACTTGATACAGGTTTAACTGTAGCATATATGTTCACTGTTCAATTTTATAATTGTGTGTATACATGTATATCTATACGCTATCAGTTGTTTGATTGAGTACTTTTTAAAAAGAAATAACACTGTTGAACTGTTATTAGAAGCTAGTTGTTGTTTGTTTATCCCCTTCATCAGTAAAAGAAAGTGAACTAGTATCAATCAACATGTTCAGTTGCCATAAGCTGAAGCAGTAAGGATGTCTGAAATAACTAGTGACTGCATTAAGGTAGTACAACTCTAATGAGATTGGGGAAACATGTTGGCACTCAATGTAGAGATATTGAGTACAGGAACAACCGACACCGACCATGGTTTGGTACAGTCTATCTGTTGACAACAATGGTTGAGTGTTGTATGTAGAATACGGATGTAGATCAAAATTGGTCCAATCTCATTTAAAGTTGTACATGTTCTAACCTATTGCATAATTATGTACTTCTAAAAGCTCTCATATCAGGATGGAGTAAAGGCACCAGAAAGCTTACTTAAAAGGTTACTAAGTGAAAAGTAGCCTTGTCAATGACTTCAGTTTTTTGGCATTTATTTGATTGCTGTAAGAAATTTAATTTTAAACATCCCCATCCGCCCATAATGATATAGTGACTGATCTGTGCATGCTTCAGTCCATCTGTCCGTCAGTGTGTGTACCGATTGTTTGGAGAATATTTTCTTTATATCACATCAGCTAGAGCCACTAGCTGATGTGTTATAGAAAATACAATTGTATATATTTTGTGTGTGAGTATATTTCCCAATGGCGGCGTGTCGCATACCATTTCTAGGTGGTATAGTGTAGGAAATAAGCTCCAGACAAGCAATTTATCATGATTGAAATCAAAGGAAATTTGCATGGTCATTGTGACCCTCGATCTGAATAATAAAAAAAACTTGTCTGAAACTTAAAAACTTGTCTGAAGCTTATTTCCTACTACCACATCACATATACCAAAATTGGTGTGTCAGTATATCTTGAGATGACAGTGTCACATAACAATTGCAGGTTACTGTGGCATTGATGTTGAACTTATAACCTACAAAATAGAAGAAAAAAATCCTTTTATTTGGATCATATATCCTATACCATATCAACTACATATTCCAAATTTGGTGTGTGGTAACAGCCTAAAGATTTTCTGCGCATATTTAACAATACCAGTGCATCGCATGGTATAGGGATGCCAACATTGATGTGTGGTTACTCTTAGGATGGTGGAGCGTAACAAATGAACCAATTACAGGCTGTACATTCTGACAAAAAGGCAATGTACATATAAAAGGCCACGGAAAAGGGTTGCTTCGAGTCGTGTCTCCCAATAATTTCGCCAATATTAGTTGCAGATATTTTATATTGATGTTAGCATACGAATTACGGACGATTCGTCAAAGTGCAAACTCGTCAAAAAGGCAATATATAGTAATGGCAAAAGACGATTCGTCAAAAAGGATTTTGTGTTGGGGTATATACTAACCTGTTAAATATATATAAAATAATACTTTTTTTTAAAATGTTTAGGTTTATATTGGTAAAATTTGCAATTATCGAGAAGTTGATATGGATTTTCTAGCATTTAAAGTTGTAACATAAATTACTAGATCTAAATATATGTAAGATAAATATTGATGTCCGTGATTTGTCCAAATAAAATTTAAACTTTTATATAGAGTGTACATTTTATTTAGTGTTTAAGTATAATTGATATACAAGAGAAATGTTAGGCTCAAATCAGGACAAAAGTAATGCAGAAATCAGCTATGCCCTCGTCCATACATTAAGCAAATATCCCGTGACTTATCCTTGATAGAATGTGTTATTTAAAAATCATTTAAAAAATTGAGTCTGGATATATATGGTTTAGACCCTGATATTATGCTAAAACTAACACAGAAGCACTGCTTTAATAAGAAACGGTAGATCTCTAGCGCCACGTGACAAATAACTTTAATTGGCTGGGCATTGTTGTTAATCTGGTGTGAAAAGTTGATCGATTGGCAATTACTCAACTTGTTATATCTGCACTGTTATTATTATTAAATTGTTAAAACAACAAACCAATTAATGTAACCATCATAGGCAAAAGTACACTGAAATGAATTGCTCAGTGACCAAACATGTGTCGAACAGTTTGGATACTGATAAGAACTTATCTGATAGCGCGCAGCCTTATGATCATGGTCTACACTGTCTGTTTAGTTTGTTAACAGCGGGGCTCCCGGCAGTGATTGATTGATACATTGTCATTTTGCACGATTTTATTGTGTACCTTATATATCTGATTGCGCCGAAGCCTTATCCTTGCTTCTTGTCAATTCGCCACTTTCTTGTCAATTCGCCACCTAAGCAAACTTAGAATTCCGTCACGAGCAGGCTAGTGAGAATGTCCGAAAACTACAGAGGATATCCGAATACTAGGACAGTTTCACTAAGGAAGATTTAAACCGCTGAAAATGCGAAAGAAACAGGAAAAATAACAATAATTCAAAATAAGTTTCAAATCAACGGACATGTTGGTAATTTGAACTATACATGCCCGTTGTTACTTTTTATTGTAAAGTTGTAAAAGTTATTATTCACTTTTAGAAAATTAAATATTTCAAAATCATTAAAAAATGTTCAAATTTCATGAAACAAACTATATAACATACTGACAGAGCCTACATTGACCTAATTATCGAACGACCAATCAGAGGTGGCGAATTGACAAGAAAGCATCCCGGTGATCCAGAGCAATGACCTCGTTCGAAAACGGTACAATTATCTACATTTGTATTTATTTCACAAGTTTTATTTGTATATATTACTGTTATTGAAGGTTCAGTTCAGAATTATATCTGTGAACAAGTAAGAAATGTTACACCAGAAAGCGCATGCGCGAAAAATATAGCTTAGGGTGGCGAAAACACAGGTAAACAGGCTAATTATGATCAGGGTCTACGTACACAATTTTATATGAAAGTTTGCCCTTAGAGATCGAATATATTAGAAAAGAGAAGTTTATATATTAATACTATTTTAATTCCCTATCTGGAATATCGTGATATTTAATCAGTATACAAAAACCTTTTTGACGAGTTGACTACCGTTTTGTACCATAGTTCCTTTTTGACGAGTTGACTACCCCTTTTGTACTATAATTCCTTTTTGACGAGTTTGTTCTTTGACGAATTGTCCATCACCCTAGCATTTTACCCGTTTTAATGTGAAAAAACGCCCCAAGAACGCACCAGAGACCATCTAGAAAATACACCCCCTCCATAGTAACATTGTGTACACGGACCGGAGGTGTAGAAATAGGTTTTACGGTTAATAGCCGCATTACAACGTCGAAGATGTTAATCCTATATTATTACCAATTAATTTTATTTTTCAGAACATAACAGAGTTTTATTTCACGTAAACTTTACAGTTTCTAGTGATTACAAATCTCTTTATATAAATATAATTTTTTTGACATGAAATACTAGTGGTAAGCTTGTGTCCGATGGATGGACCTATTGAGACAAAACTCGTTACCCTGGACCATCTGCCGAGTTTCGCTCGAAAGCGGAGTAAACCTTTGAATATTTACATAGATTTATATTAGTATTTTGCCTGTTGTAAATGCGCAAAACGCCCCCAGAACGCACAACAGATAATCTAGGAACAAGGTTTTCCCGGGGGAGCATGCCCCGGACCTCCTATAGTAAGACTACGTCCACACATTTTACATGTGACCCCCCCCCCCCCCACACACACACACACATGCACACACATCCCACCCCCAATCGCAAATTGCTACCTATTTGACGACATGTGACCACGTGAAGCAGGTTAAAAGTAAAGCAGAATGCGTCTTAAAGACATCTCCTGACGACCTTTCGATCAGAACGCCTTGCCAGACAATTTCCTTGCACAAAGCATGGATCTTATGGACATGTGGGTAGCAAAGAACCATTGAAGCTTCTCCTGTGAGACCCAAGCTTTATATTTGATAGTTTGGTAAGAAATAACCATTGAAAATCACCAGAGCATGAGTATAATCTGAGCCTCACCTGGTAAATTGACATGTGATGCATGCTTTGACAGTTAAAATTCACACCTATCCAGACAATGGGGGGAGGGGGGATGGTCCATCAAAGGACTGAGGAAAATTCTTTAAGTTACCATATGCTAGGATAAAGAAAAACTACATGTATGAACATATATGCGAATGTATAAGTTGGAAATATTTTCTCTAGAGAAATAAATTAAATGTGAAAATGTGTACTTATTTAGTTCCGGGTTGGAGCAGATTGAGCGTAAAGACAGAGTTATCTTTAACCAGGATCGTTTTAACCCCGTCGGCGCCAAATTATTCGGGATTTTTACCCCTTCACCACTTTATTATCGTCTGCTCAGTATAGTTCCCTGCAAGAACGTTGCAAAGCTAGATTTAAGGTTGTATGGCTTGAGAAATATCGTTAAGAGTGTCAAACAATTTGGATCCTGATCAGACGCCGCGTAACGCGGCGTCAGATCTTGATCCAAACTGTTTGCAAAGTCGACTTTATGCGACTATGGCACCGAAAGGGTTAACCACCGATTTTGACAACGTTTTTTTCTTTGCTTGGTTACCATAATTGACAAAAAATTGTGGAGGAGGAAAGGGAGGATGTGGCAGGCCCGTAGGATCAGGGGGGAAACAACGTCTGTCCTTGAAACGGCGTTTTGTGGCGGTTATCTGGAAATTTGGTTTGGTTACTATAATAATAGTATAATTGGCAAGAATGTTGGGATCCCTCTGATCAGGGTCTACACATTTCCATAGGTCAGACCGTCTATTGTACTTTTCACATGTACACTGTTATAAATGACAAGTACAATGGTTGCTAGGGTTGAATGTATCAAGCCGATTACTGTCTGTTTATCAAAACATACAATAAAATTCGTGCAGCTAAGGTTTATATATTAACGGAACGACTGTCGTGCGAATAAGCTTTCTATAACCCGTACGACTAGTTTAGGAACGACCGTCGTGCGAATAAAGCTTTCTAAACGACTGTCGTGCCGATAAAAATCCTTAAGAACGTTATCAGCACGGCCGTCGTTACGATAGCCTCTGAAGCTGAATGATTTCTCGTCCAATGAACTCCGAGCTTACAACTTCGCCTCCAATTGGTCAAATTATCGAATGGAAATTTTTTCGCATGTTACATGTGTTGCAAAAGTATTTTGTTTGTTCAATAAAAATATTTATGTTCAATAAAATATATTGACTCAAATTTTTTAGTTTTTTGATTTATTGCACAAATTATTTTTTTATTGAACACATGTTTGTCAGATAGAATGAATAATTTTTTTGATGAACAATTATTTTCATTTATAGAATAAATATTTTTTTTGTTAAACAATTATTTTCATTTATAGAATAAATAATTTTTTATTGAACCATTATTTCTTTTTGCAACACTTCACATGCCATAGCACACAGGCGATTTAATTATTTTAGCTTTAATTCACCATTTATAATCTTTATTTGATTATATTTTAAGGAATTAGAATAGTCGTGACAGAATTATTTATAGTTATTTTGTACAGCATTGACTAAAAGGTTGGTTTTTGCATTGCATGTACTTTTCTTTTATTTTATACGGGGTATAATAACGCATTATTTAGCGAACGAGGTGCAGCCATATATTAATTATGCAATTATGACGGCAAAACTCAATGATTTGCTAAGCATTACCAATGATAAATAAATAAAATAGTATAGCAAGTTATGGTGACTATGGATTTATAAGAGAATGTAATGGTTATTTACGTGTTGTTGTGACATGTTTACGATACTTAGGGCTCTTTCGAGACATTTAAGAAAACAACCGTATACAATCGTATAAGAAAAGTGTTGTCATAAATCTATTGCAGGGCTGCTATAAGGTGATCATGAAAAATCCTAAGATTTCAAAGTTACTCAATTTTTCAAGCGCAACTACTTAAACTAAAGCAGGTTGAAAGTCAAGCAGAATGCGCATTAAGGCGCATTAATATAACCCGCATTCTGCCAGACTTTCAGCCAGCGTTAAGCTACCAAATGCCTGGATTAAAATCTGAAGATTTTGCAAAAATCCGGAGAAATGGCAGCCCTGCTATTTGCTTCTCTTTTCACGTATCCTTACGAGTATCAACGACTTACCAGTGAATCATTTACGGATGCATGCGATTTACTACGATTTGGCAATCCGTAAGCATTCACAAGAAACATCTTTGTATATGAAAGTCCATAGTCGTTGTATAAATTAAGGATGTGAAAAGCGTATTTATTCAGAAATTGGTTAAGGCAGCACACATGTTTAAAGGTTTAAGCAGAATTTGCTTTGCTGTTACATATTAGTGTTTTCTTCTGACCTGTCCTGTTTTATCTTTAGATTAGAACATTCTAAAACTGAAAATAGTGTAAGTATTGGTCTCGATAAATGTCTATAAACGTACGTTAGTGACAGCCAACTAGGAATACTGTAACTGTAGTTATAATATAACCCACGGTGCAAGAGGTGAATAACACTCAGCGTTTATTTCTCTTATATAACTAGTGGTATAACTATGCAAATGAGGTTTTCTAACTAAAACTTGTATTCCGATGCGCTGTCAAAATTTGTAAACCAATGTGGAGTGAAACGACATTTCTGTCGGCGATCGAGTGGCTATAAATGGGAAGGAACAGGGAATGTTTGCTCCCTTGATTTATTCTGAATAAATCAGAATTAACAATGGAACTTCTTTATGCATGTTTACTCAGTTTTGGCGGTCCATTCACTGGTCATCCATTGTAGGGAAGAAATCAAGCTAAAATAAGTATCGAGATGGCAAAAATAACATTACCTGGTTATGTTATAAACAGAATATAACATTCGTGTTCATAACTTATTGGAATTATAAAACTCGGCAAGCCTCGTTTTTATCATTTTCTAAAATACTCGTTTTATAAATCCATTAAAGTATGAACAATCATGTAAGATGTTATATTTATTGTGCATAATTATGTATCAGTAAAGTTAGATCAGTGGTCTTGATGCGGTAATCTTAGAAACCACAGGTTCGAATCCACTTATTTATTATTTCTATTATGATTTATTTATTCCTTTTTAAAGTTTATTTACTATAGAGTGCTCTCTTTATGTGTTTTGAAGGTTTATGCAGTTTAAGTTTAAAGAAATTAATTTAATAATTACTCATAATTGTATCTGTGACAACATTATATATCCGAATGTATCCTATGTTACCTAATTTACCTAATATCCTTTATAAACTTATACAGTAGAGAATCTGTTATTCTTTCCCAATAAACGCGTTTACGCTAAAACTATTATTTGCAGTGCAAACAGTTTGGAGCCAGATCAGACGCCGGGTAACCCGGCGTCTGATCAGGCTCCAAACTGTTTGCCACCATGATAAACATGAAATATCAGAATTTTCCAAAACTTGTTCTTTTCTACGTTTTAGCGCTTTGCGTTTGCGTACGTTTGCGTTTAAACGGGAAAGAATAACATATTCTCCACTGTATGTTCTAAAATTAAAACGGTCAGGTCAGAACAATCGGTCAATAACAGCCATCTGTACCCATAAATTCTGTTGATACTTGTTATATTTCAGTTTTATTGTAAATAAACCGTTTCTCTGTCGATTAGATCGGACAATAAATAAAAACATTTACTTGCAGGTTTGTTTACAAAGTTATACACTCTGATTCTTATGTTACAACATACATCTATGTAGTACATGTATATGTAATATCGAGTTGAGTAGACTTCAAAATGAAAGAAATATGACAACAGATTTAATGCTCTTCCCCAAAATTGAATCCCATACATTGCCCATTGACAATCAACATTTCACCGCGGTTGTTCATTTCGTATCACAATGTGTTTGCCCCCGGGCATAATGGAGCGACAAGATAGCGACCTTACACCGGCTGCCGCTGATGGCGACATACATTGCGAGGTCGGATAATAATCTGACAACTTCTTGCGCTTTTACTTGTAAGAAGCGGAACCATTCGTCATTGCACGTATATGATAAATTCAAGGACTCATATGCCGTTCTATATGCATTTGAAGCGTTCGGTTTACATACGGTCAACATAACACTGACGTTAAATAATGCAGTAAAACCTCTCTATTACCATCACATAAGATGCTTATTGACTGCATAAAAGACAGTTGACAACTTAAAGCAAGGTAAACGTGAAACAGAAAGCTCCTAAAGGAGCTTTCTGTTTCACATTCACCTTGCTTTAAGCAGCCACCTTCCGTAGACACCTGATAATTAACATCATTTAGTTGTCGTAATAGAGAGGGTTTACGGTACAGTATCATTTACAGGGGAGAGGGAATCAGCCATATACTATTGGCGGGTTACCATAAGGCCTTTGTGAAAGTGAAGTGAGTGAAATGTGGTAGATGAGAATGAGCTCGTGTGATCTCGTGTGATCTCAGGTGAATGAATGTGACCTGCGGTTGCAAGTGTCAATGGTGCATGAAGTGATAATTTATAAATATAGCCCAGTTTTAATTTCCCGTTGACAGCCTGTATAAAGACCGCTGTGCTGGAGGAGCAATAAAACTTAATTTTCAACGCTAAATGGCGCTGTTTACGATGCAGTAACTGCTAGTAGTTTGTATCTTAAGTAGCACATTATATTTTAATACAATGTATAAAATATAAGCCAATAAATGAATGTCTAACGAAACACGCATGGATATTTGATAAAAAACCAACACCCACACAGTTTGGTATCTGCACTGCTGTCTGTTTGTCTGTCTGCATATATGTCTGTATATCTTTATATCTGTCTATATTGTTGTCTGTATATCTGTCTATGTATATGTCGTTATCTTTATAAGTATATCTGCATAATGTATATGCGTGTATATATGGATGCATGTCAGGTTGTATATCTTTCTGCATAAATGTCTGTAGTCTCGTCTGTATATCTGTATGTGTATTTGTCTACATTTCTGTCTGTATATCTAGCCGTCTGTATCTCTGTCTGTATCTCTGTATGTGTATTTGTCTACATTTCTGTCTGTATATCTAGCCGTCTGTATCTCTGTCTGTATCTCTGTATGTGTATTTGTCTACATTTCTGTCTGTATATCTAGCCGTCTGTATCTCTGTCTGTATCTCTGTATGTGTATTTGTCTACATTTCTGTCTGTATATCTAGCCGTCCGTATCTCTGTCTGTATCTCTGTATGTGTATTTGTCTACATTTCTGTCTGTATATCTAGCCGTCTGTATCTCTGTCTGTATCTCTGTATGTGTATTTATCTACATTTCTGTCTGTATATCTAGCCGTCTGTATCTCTGTCTGTATCTCTGTATGTGTATTTGTCTACATTTCTGTCTGTATATCTAGCCGTCTGTATCTCTGTATGTGTATTTGTCTACATTTCTGTCTGTATATCTAGCCGTCTGTATATCTAGCCGTCTGTATCTCTGTCTGTATCTCTGTCTGTATCTCTGATCAGGCTCCAGAGTGTTTGCTAGGTCAACTTTAATCAGCTATTGTTGTGAAAGGGTTAATAAATATTACTATTTTATTGATTTAAATCTAATTATAAAAAATCAATTCTAGTGTACCTTTAAACCTAGCGTTAATATTATATTTTGCAACATATGTATTTAAGGGCGCTATATTGTTGTCTTCCATGTTACACCAAACCTTCTATGAAGTGCTGTTCTTGGAATATTTCGCCTGCCATGTATCTCAGAGTTGATGCTTCTTCCATGTCTTTAAGAAAATCGAAACTGTTTGGTTACAGATTAGACGCCGTTCAGTCGAGAATTTTTCTAGATACAAGATATTTGCAAAAGTGCTTACAATTCTCAAAGCGATTTTACCCTTTACCCATAGACTGTTTCTGATTGGATGATAAGTGACCATTTAAAGCAGGTTGAAAGTAAATGTACACCCTGTTGTACTTTAAGTTTGTTTAACCCATTACCCAATAGCCTGTTTCTAGGTTTTAAGACAGGTTGAAAGTAAAGCAGAATGCGCCTTAAGGCGCTCTTTGTTTTACTTTCTTGCTGCTTTAAGCTACAAGCTAATGGGAAATTAATTTTCGTATGGTACATTTTCATTTGTGTATAAAGAGGAACTATTTCTTGCAATGGAGACATAAATAAGACGTGTAAAAATGCGTATTTATGGGGTAATGGGTTAAAGTTACCATTTGCTAGGATATACAAATTATTTCTCACTGTACATCTTTATTACCCTAACCACAAGACCGCCAATATTAAGTATCCCTTTACAACCGTTATTCGAACACAACCAAAAATCGAACACCTGAATCATTTCGCGTGACATCTATGGTTACAAACAAATTTGCATAACCGCGCGTGACATTTTGACAATAACACCGGTAGAAACGTCAATAACACAAAATCGGAAAAGAAGATCAGTAAACAGGTAAAAGGGCATTTGTTAAACTTCTCTGAGTATAAATATTGCATTTACAGCTAATCCCAAATTTCCCAATGCGTAGTTTTGCCACAAACTACCTTTTCTGTCAACAAAAATGACCAATGGTGTATCGGCTGCAAAACTTTTACATTTACATCATTCCTAATGGTCCGGATAAATTATATTTAGGGTTCAGACCACTAAATTTGATCAAATCTCAAACAAGGGGTCCTTATCACTTTTTCCACTTTTTTTTTATTCCTAATTGTGTATCATATAAGAAGTAACAGGGAATAAACAAAATATTTGTTTATCTTACAGGTTCCGGTACACTAGTTTTTTTTTAGAAAAATATGTTCAACAACTTTAAGAAATTTCTTCTATGTCTTAGATGCATTTCACAGCAAGAGGGAGATCCCTTCTAATGCCCTATCTGTAGCCATTAACAATTGATACTTTATGTCTCAACTATTGTAAATTACATGTAAAACAAGTTGACTTTAACTTTTTATGAGGTTACAGACTCTTGTTTTATGTTTTGTGACATTTCATGAACAAACACTTACCCTGGACTACATATAGTAAACATTTCGTGGTGTCAAACCTGCTGTTCGAATTTAGGTTGGCATCCCACTGAGAATGAGGTAAGCGGGCCACTATGCTTTGTTTACATTGTTAGAGAACCGATTTGAGTTGCAATAACTGACCCATCGTATTATAAGTTGAAAATAACCAGTTTATCCAGTATCTATGTAAAAAATAACGTTTATTCACATAAAAATTTGTAATTGACTGGAAGATGCTTAGGTGTTCGAATAATGGTGGTACCGGGATACAATTCTAGCATACATTGTCTCTGTAAAATAGCCGAAATATGGTTACTTTTAAAAATGATTCAAACCCGAATTTTTATTTAATTCTTCAGTTAACTACATATTATTTATTGGTATAAAATTGATTCCATTTGATACAATAAGATAACGTGAACCACCTCATGTAAGAACATGTCCTATACAGAACATATAAACACACACCCACTTGCATGCATTAGCAATGTACATGAGTGTCATCATTATTCCGCTTTGCCTGACCCTATATATCGCAGTGTAGGGGCAGGTGCTGCTATCCCTCTCTACAACGACACCAAACGGGAGACACAAATTGTGTGCGTTGTTCGAAGGGAGTCGTTACAGGGAGGGAAATTTGCAAACAGCTTAAATCCAGATCAGACGCCGCGTTACGCGGCGTCTGATCTGGATTCAAGCTGTTTGACGCTGATTTTTAAGTTTATTTCTGTCTAAATGTCCATAACGTAACTTTGAGAAAAAACAGCAGACGACATTGCAGCCGGGAATAGGTTGGATATAATTGTATTGTTTAGGGAACTGCGGCAAGGGTCGTTGTAAGGAGGGAGTCGTTGTTGGAAGGGCCGTTGTAGGGAGGGAGCACAGTACTTCAGTATACCCCGGCCAACCTTTCGAGTGGCCGTACGGTTACCGTTGACAATGTAAACACGTATGACATAGCCCGTAGTCACCTACGATCCTAAAAAATAACATTCGTTATTTCTGCTTTTGAACCAGAAGAAGCTGGGTGAGTGATTGGGCCCATCACATCATTGGCACTCGATTAAGTTCAAACGCCTCAAAGCGCGCGCTGTACACTGCCAAGTCATTTCAGTCGAAACAAGAGTTGATCCTGAATAGAAGCCGGGTAAATCGGTGACTGGTCAGAATCCAAACTGTTTCACACTCATATTGACGTTTCTTTAGCAACAATACGCATGTACCAGTAATCTGAACTTGAAACATTTAACCCTTATCCTGCGGTAATGTCCTCTGCTTCGGAATTGTCGTCTGCAAAATTTGTTACATTTAGATTTATACATTTTTTGAGTAAAGAAACCCAAAGACTAGTGTCAAACAGTTTTGATGCAGAACATACGCCGCGTAACGCGGCGTCTGATCTGGATCCAAACTGTTTGCAAAAAATCAGTAAAGTCGCGACCAGCAGGCAAAGGGTTAATCAGACGAAAGGGTTTTAAGACGCAACTGATGTCAGTGAAGGGGTTAAATTAAAACATGAGCAATAATAAATAGCAGTTTAGATCCTTAACAGACGTTGCGTTATCATACGAATCACGTTGGTCATTTAGCTACTTTTTAGTTGTCGTAATATTGAGAGGTTTCACTGTATTTTCAAAATGTGCCTACTTGTCCTTCGTATAACAGCAGTTTATTGCAGTTTATATCCACATATTAAACCTATGTCTGGCAACTACCATATTGTTACAAATTGTAAAATACTGGGTAATAGTATTTCAGATAGCAGCTCAACAAGTATTAGTGTATGCGACTACATGTATATCGTAGTATACAACCAATTTGATTAAAATAAGACAGTGTCTGAGTTTGAGCAGAAAACAATGTATATTCTTTTGATACTCGTTTTGATGATTTTCGGTATATATAATTATCAGTAGTAGTAGTTATGCGGATTCTACTATTGCTACTACTACTACTACAACTACCACTACGACACTATAACTTTCCCTTCTACTACTGCTACTGCTACTACCATTACGTCTACTACCGCTACTGCTACTACTACTGATACAACTAAAACTGCTACTTCTACTACTACTTCTACTACTACTACTTCTACCACTACTACTACTACTACTACTACTACTACTACTACTACTACTACTACTACTCGTACTACTACTACTACTACTACTACTACTACTACTACAACTACTATTACTACTACTTTCAATGTAGTATGACTTAAAACACACCGATAAGAGTGTCAAACAGTTTGGATCCTGATCAGATCCAGCGTTATCTTAACTGTTTGCAAGCGTGCTTTTTGGCCTCGTTATTAGTGAAAGGGTCAAACTGCAGCAAAGTGTATTTTTGTGAGTATTTTCTTTTCAGAATTTTACTTATCTTGCGATATGGTCTGACTTATGGTATATATTATTATCGGTAGTAGTAGTAATGCTGCTTCTACTACTACTACTATTACTTTCACTTCCACTTCTGCTACTACTACTATAATTACTTCTACTACTGCTACTGCTACTACTACTGCTACCACTACAACTGATACTTCTACTACTACTACTAAAACTACCACTACTACTATTACTACTACTTCTACTACTACTACTACTACTGCTTTTGCTTCTACCTCTACTATTACTTCTATTGATACTACTACTGCTACTACTACAACTGCTAGTTCTACTTTTACTACTACTAAAACTACTACTTGTACTACTACTACTACTTCTTCTTCTACTTCTACTACTACTACATCTACTACTGCTACTACTACTACTACCTCTACTACTACTACTACTACTACTACTACTACTTCTACTACTACTTCTACTACTACTCCTACTCCTTCTAGTTTTTTTTTTTTAGTTTAAACATATTTTATTTCCAAATTGTTGTACAGGAAAAGGGGTTGGGCCACAAGTTCTACCAACTTAGAATCGGCCCTTCCCCTACAGTTTTACAAATAATACAATCACTATTGGAGAGGGGGAGAGAGAGAGAGAGGAGAGGGAAAGAGAAAGATAGAAAGAGATAGAGAAAGAGAGAGTTTGCTTGTTTACAGGTGTCACCACATTATCTTGATAAGAATAATCAACTTAGATAGATAAAAAACACAAAGCTAAATTATCTATCAGTGCATATTAAACTGTCTCTCAAAAGAATCCCAGAAATGGTCTATTAGTTAATGATTACAATCATATCAATGTAGGGTAAAAGTAATGCAGATAGCTTCTAGAGGGGCTTTATGCATTACTTCTATCCCACGTCATTTTCCAAATAAGTAAGGTTCTGTGCTTCTGCATTTAGGCTAAACTTTATTTAACATACACATATATAGATGAGCAACTAGTAAAAGGTCTAAGGGGGCAACTTTGTACATTTTGGGATAACAACTTTTGAGATACGCCCCACTTAGACATTGGCATCGCTTCATAAGGTTTCACACTGCATTAGTGCTCCAGATAAGAGGGAGTAAATTGAACAAATATAGCCTTCTTTTTTCGCTCATTTCAGCACGGATTAATATGCTGCCACCACCCACTAGAATCGTTTCTTCGAGACGATTCTAATGAGTAGTGGTACCATCGCGTCTAGTGCAGAAATAAAAATGTAGTTTTTCAAAATACTCTCCCCATCTGGATCCCCGCTGCATATATGAATTGGACAATATAACTAGTCAAACTAGGACATATCAGTTATATATGTATCAAAGCTCAGTTACAGGAACGAACCAAAATAGAGGGGAAAGAACTGATCAAGTGTTAAAACGTTTGGTTTCTTTTATAAACGCTTGTACAGCTCCAAAAATCAAGCAGTTTTGCTCAAAAGTTAGGTTATCACTTCCATTGAGAAGTATATTGCTATTAATCGGATTAAACGGGCTTGTGCTCTGGAGTAGGGTATGTCGTACGTTGATATAATTGGGGCATTTAAAAAAGTAATGGTCAACATTTTCAATTTCATTTTCACAAGAGCAGAACCTGTCTTGTTTTAAGTGATTTAGAAAAAGGTGATCATTCAAATTACTACACCTGTTTCTTAAACGTGCATGCAATACTGATAAATGTCTATTACCGACCAGATAGTACCCCGGAACTCTCCCTGGCTTTGATCTAGACACTATATTGCTTTTAAATGACGAAAATGTAGCGACCTGCCTGAGATCAGAGCCAAGAGAGTTCCAGAGCACTACGGAAGAAGGAATACAAGATTTCTGAAAAATGGAAGTTCTAACTGGTAACATTTCATAATTTTCACGGTTTCTTAAGGGATAATTTGACATTTCACCCACAAGTGGAGGAATTATATCACTTATATACTGTGGGACAGTGTCATGTGAGACTTTGTACATAAAAAATAGTTTTTGGTTTTCTCGCCTCTTGAACAAAGACTCCCAGCCACATTCAGCGTAGAGATTTTCAAGGGAAACTGATCTTGTCAGTCCTGTGACGATACGTGCAGCTTCATTCTGCAATTTTTCTAAAGTGTTAGTATGTATTTCAGGGCAGCCATCCCATACAATTGAAGAATATTCAAAAATTGGGCGTACATATGACAAGTATATTTGATTTAGAGCAGATCTTGATAAAACAAATTGTACCTTACGCATTATATTGATCACTTTAGAAGCTGACTCTATGATATTGTCTATGTGGTTAGCCCACTTACCATTTTTACTGAGTGTCATCCCTAAGTGTTTATGGTGGTCGACAAAGTTTATTTCAGTGTTATCAAAGAGTAGTCTAGGTAAAGCAGATTGTCTTTTAAGAGTAAATAGAATAGCTTCTGTTTTATTTGGGTTAAAATTAACTAGCCATTGGTTTGCCCATTCTGAGATGTTATTTAAGTCATGATTAATAATACCTTCAATATCGTCTAGGGTACTTGCAGAGTAATAAAGAGAACTGTCATCAGCATATAATCTTGTTAAACTAAGTAATGAATCAGTTATGTCATTTACATAGATGAGAAAAAGTAATGGTCCTAAAACTGAGCCTTGAGGGACACCGGCATTAACTGGCATTAGTTTTGATTCAGCAGATTGTATTGTAACTTTTTGATGTCTATTATTTAAGTAACTTGTAATCCATGTCATTAAGTTAAGATTTATACCATTTTCACTTAATTTAAAAAGTAAACCCTTATGCCATACTCTGTCAAAGGCCTTTGAAATATCACAAAAAACCATACAAGAATATTGATTATGCTCAAAGCTTTGACAGATATGGTGATATATATCAACAAGTTGATATGTAGTAGAGTGATTTGGTAAAAACCCTGACTGGTATTTATAAAGCAAATTATTGTCTAAGAGAAAATTGTACATATGTTTAAAAACAATTCTTTCAAGGATTTTTCCACAACAGCTTAATAATGATACAGGTCTATAATTTGAGGGTGTTGATTTGTCTCCTTTTTTAAAAATGGGAGTTACTTGGGCAATTTTCCAAGCATCTGGAAAGATTCCTTCTTTTATAGATCTATTAAATAATATAGTTAAAGGAATTGAAATAGATTTAGCACAATTTTTCAACATTTTATGACTTATGCTGTCAGGTCCACTTGCTTTGTTTACATTTAAGTTTAAAATAATGTCTTCTATTTCACTTTGATTAATGTTAAATACTGAAAGTCTATTAAGAGTTTTTTCATGAAATAAGGGAAGATTTACATTATTATCATCAACATTTGAGATTGACGTAAAATACTTATTTAAGCATTCTGCCTTTTCTTCATTTGTTGTAAACCAAAGTTCTTGACCATTAGGTAATGTTTCACAAATAGGGGGGAAGCAAGTTGAGGAAGAGTTATTTTTTACGAAATGTCTTATTATTTTCCAAAAGCTCCGCTTGTCATTGCATTGTAATTCTGCCAAATTTGTTTCTAAAGTATTATAAAATTTCTCCTTTGCATGTTTCTTTAAATTATCCTTCTACTACTACTTCTACTACTACTTCTACTACTACTACTACTATTAATACTACAACTACAACTACTACTACTACTTCTACTTCTACTACTACTCCTACTCCTTCTACTTCTACTTCTACTACTAGTACTACTATTAATACTACAACTTCTACTACTACTACAACTGCTTCTTCTACTTCTACTATTACTACTACGCTACAACTACTTTCTTCTTCATCTACTTCTACCACTACTACTACTACTACTACTACTACTTCTTTTACTACTACTACTACTACTATTAGTACTACTACTACTACTACTATTAGTACTACTAGTACTACTTCTTTTACTACTACTACTACTACTACTACTACTTCTTTTACTACTACTACTACTACTATTAGTACTACTACTACTACTACTACTATTAGTACTACTACTACTACTTCTTTTACTACTACTACTACTACTATTAGTACTACTACTTCTTTTACTACTACTACTACTACTACTATTAGTACTACTACTACTACTACTACTTCTTTTACTACTACTACTACTACTATTAGTACTACTACTACTACTACTACTACTACTACTAGTACTGCTACTACTACTATTACTACTACTACTACTACTACTACTACTACTACTACTTTAAATCCTCTTTACATTATATGCGCTTTACAGTTTGTGATGCCAAACTGAATTAGCAAAGTTTTTTACAACAGTCAAGACTGCGTTAAGCAATTGATAAACGTAGAAGAGTGGCTATTCCTAAAGACATATTGTTGCTTAATGCAGACGATTCCAAAGAGATGTCACAAGACAGGATTAGTTGGAGAAATAAATGATAATTGAGACTTTTATAAATTGTCGTGTGTGGTACGAAGTTTTATGAAACGGGCCACAGAACAACTGCCACTGTTTATTTCCTTTAATGTGGAGTACAGTAAAACCTTATTATTACCACCACTAAATTGGGTTAATAATAAGGTGTTTATGACAAATGACGACTTAACAGCAAGGTTACAGTATAACAGGAAGCTCCTTAATCCTTTGTTTTAGTGGTCGTTATAGAGAGGTTTAACTGTAATATGTTTTCATATTTATTTATGTTGAATGTAACTTAAATGTGTCTCAGAGGAGTTTTGTGTTGAAAGTTATTACTTTTTTATTTGACGTGTTATGTGTATTAGACATTTTATGTCTAAAATGTTTTAATGTTGAATAAGTACAAATGTACACAGTCTGTCTAAGGTAAGTGTATTTGTAAGAAGATAATTACAATCAGTGCAAAAAGAAACGCACATATTTTATCAAAGTATTATTTGTATGTCGAAGGAAAATATTTGTGAATTAATCTTTTCAGTAAAGTCAGTAGTTCTGTCTAGGGTTATCAATGTTGAAAAAGGGAGATTTATTATTGAATTGGTGGCATCACAACCTGCTCAAATCGGTGAGGTGCTTTAAACAGGATGTAGAGATTTTTTATTCCTTCACCATTTCGTTGTCGTCTGCTTCAATTTTGTTGTTTGCGATATCCTTTCAAAATAAGATTCAATGTAGTTTGACTTAAAACATATCGATAAGAGTGTCAAACAGTTTGGATCCTGATCAGATCCAGCGTTATCTTAACTGTTTGCAAGCGTGCTTTTTGGTCTCTTATTAGTGAAAGGGTATAACTGCAGCACAGTGTATCTTTTTGAGAATTTCTTTTCAGAATTAAACTAATCTTGAGATATCGTCTGAGTATTCTAATATTTTCAATAAAAGTATCTAAATCTGCGCCTGAGCACGACGTTTCTTTTTGCGCTGAGTGTATGTTTAGAACCTTTTATATTAGGTGTTTCGCAATGAAATTTTTTGAGATTTTATATTGAAGTTTATTTCATGTTTTTATATTAAATCAGTTAATCCTAGCGATAAGTATATCCGTCATTTTCAAGCAGTAAACATATGAAAAGTGCACATGTCATATTTGAACAGTGAAGACCCTTTAACATTGGTTGTCATTTTGAAATATAGCATTTAAATCATTCATTAGTATGTAAGAATTGACTAAACATCATTGGAAACTGGAACTGTCCATCTTTCAAAGTCTCAGGGGTAAATGAGTTCAGAAAGATTGCTTGTGTTTATCAATTTCTGTTTCTGTTTATTATGGTCCATACTGTTTAACCCATTACCCCATAAATACGCCTTTTGACGCCTCTAATTTATTCCTCCACTGAACAAAATAGGTAAAATTTATATAGTCATGAACATGTTTCATAAGAAATATTTTCTATATTCTAGCAGATGATAACTTAAAGCTGGCTGAATGTAAAGCAGAATGCGCATTAAGGCGCATTCTGCTTTACTTTCAACCTGCTTTAAGCGGTCATATGTCTTCAAATTAAAAACAGGCCATGGGGTAATGGGGTTAGGAAATGCCATATTTTCGACTGTATTATGTTGACTGTCTAATACACATAGCGCGTTTAGTATAGTTTTTGTATTGGTTGCTCTAAGCATTCACCCCATAGCCTATTTCTAGTTTTGTAAACAGGTGAACACTTAAAGCAGGTTGAAAATAAAGCAGATTGCGCCTAGAGGCACATTCTGCTTTACGTACAACCGCTACCGTCTAATATAGGATAGAAGTATTGCTTACTGTGCATATTCATGACTGTATCAAGCGGAGCTATTTTCTTCATTGGTAGAAAAATAATAAAGGCGTAAAAATGGCGCATCTTTGTGGTAATGGGTTATACAGTCTAATGTTTTACAAGTCCACAGTGAAATAATTTCTGAGTGGCCCAGTCACAATTAGTTATAAAATGCCCGTTGGGTTACAAAGGTAAAAGGCTCAGTTCAGCCGATCGGTTTGATCTATTAGTCTGATGTAGAACTTCTTTATTTATGCTAATACCACTGGCACACTCGTTTTCAAATTGATGATTATACCACACACGAAATCGACTTCTGATTAATTTTGTTCTCTGCGCAAAGTCAGTTTTAATAGAGTTTGGATACAGATAAGGCACTTAGTTACCCAGAGTCTGATATTGATCTGAAAGGTTTGCAAATACATGTCAAGTTTCGGTTTCGTGTGAGAGTTAACTCATTATCCCCTGAAACCTCCAATGGAAATTCCAGTTAACAATAAAGGCTGGTCCATTTTAGACTATTTAGTTTTTTATATTATATTACAATATGACAAACAGTGTACTCCCTGATTAGAAGGCTCCTGCAGGAGCCCTCAAATCAGGGACTTCACTTTTTGCATAGGACCAGTATACTCTTAACAGGTACACTTTTGTCAAAGGACGCATATATATATGCGTCACTAGTGCTCATTGAGTTAAACGATATGTTATGCTACGTCACTACGATATCATAGATATATACGGTAAACGGTACTTGGTGTATGGTATACAATACTTGGTATACCGTATATGGTATTCGGTATGGTATGTAACATTGACTTGTACATATGCCTTTACTGCAGGCGGAATCGTGCACTTCAGTTATTTCGTCCACGTAAACCTCATACAAGACGAGAATCAAACCGTTGAAGGTGAATATTAGGTGACCTGGGTGTGGCGTATACCTTTTATATAGTACATAAAACTGCCGTATACCATATACTGTAGGCCGCATACTCTTTATGTAACTGTAGTTTAATGATATATATCCAATATCTTTTCTAGAATGTGAATATATCAGCTCCAGTGTTTCCTTGCTAATTTTGGATGGGCAAATAAGCCAATCTAATACGACATTCGTAAACCCGTATCTAGCGACATGACATTTCCGTTGAGCTGGAACCTTAGTGCCCTTAATGAGGATTTTATTGAAGCCATAACTATTGAATTTGACTTAATCTTCCTTTTATGTGCAGTCGTCAAGGATAATTTATGCAGAATCCAAGGGCAACGGTGTACCTCAGTCGCAGCCGTGTGTATTTTGTTCTGTTCACTATAGTGACACGGTTCGATATTATACTAGATAAAATATATGGGGAGTTTCGGTTCAGCTGTGATAACATGTATCAGTCCTCTTTACAAGATACAAGCGCAATGCAATGAAATATAACCTTAATATGACGGTTCATTGAAATGTTTGACTGGATATCAAACGGTTAGGACCTGAACAATACGCCAAGTTATTCTGAGTCTGATCTGACTCAAATTTGAGTACAGACGCTTGTATTTCGACAAAATGGTTTTCTCGCTATCCCCGATACCGCCACTTATATCCTATTTTATTTTAATCTAACAGAGGACACGGCCATTGAATAACACCCATTGGTTATTTTTCGTAAATAACTAGTAGTATACTGTAGTGTAACTACGCAAATGTGTATTTATGACGTTATTACAACGGGTTCAATCTCCTTCTTCAGGTCATCACATTTTCTTATTTCATTTAAAAATCGGTTTAATTTATCAATATATCTAGCCATGGGACATAATTATTCGTCACCCTACGAAAGTTTGGCATTTTTTTCAACACACTTTTTACATATAGCCTCAAACTTGTCGAAAACAAAACTACATATCAGTGTGGGCCAGTTTAAAAAAAAAAGGTGTTCACTTTTCAAACATAGATCGATTCTCTGCTGTCCGGACCAGAACATCTGTTCAACCTAAAAAAAAAGTATTCTCCCGCACAATAATGCGCCTTCAAAAAGAATCTAAAAAGAGTTACAACAATTGTTAATGGTCAAGTTTATAAATGGTAATATGAACATGGGAGTCTGTGAGAACTTAAGTTTACCGATTGGTGTTTAGATCTGTGTGACTTTACATGAAGTAAAATAATTTTAGAATTAGATCTACTTTTTTTTTTTTACTTTTAATCGCATATGTAAGATGTTTGTTAATTTGGTGTAGTTTTACATAAATTTTATCTATAGTTACCATGGCAGCCATATAACGTGAACATGGTTAAAACTTTGCATGTATATTATGTATTTACCTAGCAGCAAGATCCAATGAATTACATACTCAGTTCGAGACTAGAAAGCATGCCTCTTTGCTCTTAAAACAATGATGTTTGTCTAGAGTTTTAAAAACTGACAAAATATATAACATTTTCACAGGGTGACGTAAAATTATGATTTAATTATTAAGGGAAAATAAAAAAGATACCTGTAATCTGACCGACCCTAGTATTCCTCTCCGACCTTAAATTTTTGTTTTTCATTTTTCGAAAAGTGTATCGGCAAATATCGGTCATTTTTGCGGCGCATGTGACAGTCGTTTTAAGCGGAGCGTCTAATAGAAGCTATTCTCCACTTAATTGTTTAAAAAGCGAATTTAGAGAAGTTTAGGTGTTTTAAAAAATCGATTGTTGAATACGATTTAGCGAAAATCTAAGTGAAAATTGCTCTGAATCTGTCATAAAGTACCTTCCTTTCAGATATGATCTGCTAGTTAATTAACCATTGACACATTCATCATGCGGACAACACATTTCATGGACACATTTGACATCCATACACCATATTTCAAAACTTAACTAATTCCATCTACCATATATAAGTCACTTCTTTGCCGTTTTTTGTAAACCAATATTGATCAACAATTATACCAGTTTAGAGTTTTAAGGTAATTTGGTAATTGGACCTACCAGTAAAATCAATAATTTGAATGGATATTTGTAAGATTTTTTAATGTATGGCCCGAGGGCGGTGCACATTAAAATACATTGTATAATATGATTACAAAAAATACTCCTTCGGTAGGTAAAATGTATTATTCTATGTGTAAAATGAAAATAAAAAAATCCGACCTACCGTCCAATTTTTTGGGGCATGTAATAGGAAACACAGGTACTTATTTTGCCTTTTAAATGCAAAATCTATGCTAAACACTGAATAAATGGAATTTATTTGGAACCATTTTATGCATATGTCATTATTCCGCGCTTATGAAAACTTATGATCCCATACAAAATGCGACGCTCTGAGGTATCTACACGCTCGGAAGGAACGCCATAGATTTCATTAGAACGGGGCGATATAAGGGTATTTACGATCCGATTACATTCAGATAACTCTCCGGTGGTGATACAGTAACGATATATAAGATCCGATAGCGATTATGTTCAGATGACTCTCCGGTGGTGATACAGTAACGATATAAAAGATCCGATAGCGATTACATTCAGATAACTCTCCGGTGGTGATACAGTAACGATATATAAGATCCGATAGCGATTACATTCAGATAAGTCTCCGGTGGTGATACAGTAACGATATATAAGATCCGATAGCGATTACATTCAGATAACTCTCCGGTGGTGATACAGTTACGATATATAAGATCCGATAGCGATTACATTCAGATAACTCTCCGGTGGTGATACAGTAACGATATATAAGATCCGATAGCGATTACATGGTCATCGGTCGTCACCCAAAAAATGTTGCGACCTTGCATAATCAATTTTCGCTCCGCTGGCGATCCAATACGAGTAAGATGCGACACAATACGCTATTGTGGCGCTCCGAAGGCAACCACTGCGATCTATCAAGCTCAAACTAGATCCAATAGCAATATCGGCGACCTATGGAGATCCATTATCGTTCAATTAGCGCTCTTGATGAACTGATTAGCGAGAGATTCTAAATAAACCTATTTTTCAAACTGATTAATCAAGCGCTCCAAATCGATGATCACCCTTTTAGGCACCATCGGAGCGCCGCTGCATCTCTAAGAGAATCTTTATCAGATCTTCACGATTAGCGTTGAATCTAAAGATCGGTTTTCTTGAAGAACGGTGGCATGCTTAGACAGATAGCGTTTCAGTTTCGATTTCGGCACCAAATAGCGCTCCGATGGAGA
Organism: Gari tellinella; assembly: GCA_922989275.2. NCBI lineage: Eukaryota > Metazoa > Mollusca > Bivalvia > Cardiida > Psammobiidae > Gari > Gari tellinella. The sequence continues at coordinate 56,836,858 of OV277865.1, forward strand.
TACAGCCTATTAAGTAACGATATGATGGCGTTCTGGATGGAGCGCCACGGATTGTTGTAATGGGATGTAGACCGACGGTAACCTTGGCGATCATGGAGATCCAATACAGATCCATTAGAGATCAAGTTATCTTTCAGCAATCGTTGCACTCTATATGGCGATCTGTGGCGCTCTTACAGAGCGCCGTGGATCGCAACCTAGTAGAATGGGAGTATAAGTATGAGTCATTCATTTGACTTCTACGGCAATGGCAAAACCTGACGAAATTATACGGAAAACAACGTCTCTAGATTATGTTATACATATGAAATAATATTTTTGTTAATAATTTATTGGATTTATCAAACCCTCGTTTTTATCGTTCTCTAAAAACTCGTTTGATAAAGCCTATATTTTAAGGACAACCATGTCATATCCTATATTTACACATCAATATTTGTGATAACCTGGAAGGGCTCATCTACAACGAAGGGATTATTGGCAAGACCAGGATTACCAACATTTAAAACCCTCCTCATTGGTGTGCATCTCAGGAAGACAGGACATCTTATAAGAATGCAATTTGAGTTTTGAAGACAGTGTCTCTTCATGGCCATCAGCAGGATAGAACTTTCCCCGTTTTTCTGCATAACCGGATAATACAGATTGACATCACAATTTATTTTACTCAATGGACAATCGACGTTTTCAAACGTTTTTACACAGTGGTTAATTTAAGATTAATACACAGTGGACAGCATTTCTACACACACGGCAGTCAGAATGTTTATTTTAATCTCTCGTTCCTGAGCGATTTGGATTGAGATTTGTGACATGTGAGAAAATGGAACCAAGGACAGGGATGACGCTACAGCTTTCACGGCAATGATTGTCCAAACGCAATTCTTGTCCTGGTTGAAATCAAGAACTGTGTCTGGACATCAGTGTCTATACTTATCAATGCTGCAAGACCACTCTGGAGGGAATTAAATACATGGGCATCAGTGTCCATCAATGCTGCAAGACAACTCGGAAGGAAGTTAAACACATGTACACTAGTGTCTATACTTATCAATGCTACCAGACAACACGGAATCAGATTAACACATGTACATCAGTGTCTATATTTATTAGCGCTGCAAGACCACTTTAGAGGAAATTAAACACATGGACATCAGTGTCTATACTTATCAATGCTGCAATACCACTCGGAAGGAAGTTAAACACATGGACATCAGTGTCTATACTTATCAGTGCTGCAAGACCACTTTGGAGGAAATTAAACACATGTACATCAGTGTCTATTCTTATCAATGCTGTCAGACCACACGGAAGGAAGTTAAACACATGGACATCCGTGTCTATTCTTATCAATGCTGTCAGACCACACAGAAGGAAGTTAAACACATGTACACCAGTGTCTATACTTATCAACGCTGCAAGACCACATGGAATCAGGTTATAAGCATAGACCCCAGTATTTTTTTTCTCTCATTGCTGTCCGACAACTCGGAGGCAAGTTAAAAACAAGGAAGTTGTTTTATGGTATGTTTTTATTAGATCACCTGGCACAAAGTGCCAAGGTGAGCTATTTTGATCGTCCTGTGTCCTGTGTCCGTCGTCGTCCGTCGTTCGTTCGTGCGTCGTCAACAATTTCTTTAAACGACATCTTAAAACTACTGGATGGATTTTAACCAAACTTGGCGGGATTGATCCTTATATAGACCTCTTTGAAAGTTGTTTAAATATTTCCGATCCGTTGCATATCTAGCTCACAGGAGCTAAAAATAGATCGTTTCGATAAAAACTTAAAAAATCTTCTTCTCTGAAACCACAGTATCCTGAGCTTAGATATTTTGCACATAGCATCATCTACAGGTCCACTATCAAGATTGTTCAAATTATGTCCCTGGGGTCAAAAATGGCCCCGCCCCGGGGATCACAAATTTACATAGAGTGTGTTTGTTATGGTATGACTGTGTGTGTGTTCTGCTTGAGAGGTGGGTGTATTATTTGTGTTGCGTTTCCTGCTTGAGTCTTTCGTATTTATATAGTGAAATCTTCAAACATCTTCTTCTCGGACATTAATATAGCTAGATCTTTGATATTTGGCATGGTGTATTTTCTAGAGGGCCTTTACCAATATTGTTCAAATGGTTTCGGTCCGTTGCATATCTAGGTCACAGGAGCTAAAAATAGATTTTTTCAATAAAAACTTAAAAAACTTCTTCTCTGAAACCACAGTACCCTGAGCTTAGATATTTTGCACAAAGCATCATCTTCAGGTCCTCTATCAAGGTTGTTCAAATTATGTCCCTGGGGGTAAAAAATGGCCCCGCCCCGGGGGGTCACAAATTTACAAAGAGTTATATAGTGAAATCTTCAAACCTCTTCTTCTCTGAAACTAATATAGCTAGAGCTTTGATATTTGGCATGGTGTAACTTCTAGAGGTACTTTACTAATATTGTTCAAATGGTTTCGGTCCGTTGCATAAAAATAGATTTAAAAAAAACAACCTTAAAAAATCTTCTCTTAAACTACAGTTCCCTAAGCTTAGCTATTTTGCACTCATCATCATCCAATCAGCAATTGGCACAATCATATTGTCATAATTTCTCAGGTTTTTAAGATATGTTACATTTACATCAACGGTCCCAGGTGAGCGATTTAGGGCCGTATACGGGTCTTGTATTTAGTACATCTAGTTGGTATATAATTTGGTCAATGACTTGAATACCGATGCAGTGGATAAAACGATCTTTCCTGTTAAAACGCAAATGTAAAGCAATAAAATATAATATGGAAATGTCTTGACAATTATAAAAAATATTTTTTAAATGAATGGCATACTGTTTGGAGCCTGATCAAACGCCGGGTTTTCAGTTTCTTATTGTCGGTCCTAAATTATGTTAAAACATTGAAAACAGTAGTTTCCGCAGCCACCAAAAAAGCTATACTTTTGCAGAAAGAGGTTTAGTGATCTAAGGGAAGCAACTGTCACTGAGCGAAATAAAATACCAAGTAAAAGTTGTCTTTCTTATTTTCGCTAAAACTGGAAAAAGACGACGCATGGTACTAAATATTATTTCAAATGGCATAGCATAGTCCAACAACAGGAAATACACTTAAAAGTTACCAAGAAAGGACATAGAACACACATTGAGTGGCCTCTAATAAGTTTAATTTTAGTTCCTACCCACTATTCGATATACATGTATAGAGGATAATCAATTTCTTTGGATTGATATGAAAAATATATCACGAGAATGGTAACTTTTAAGTGTATTTCCTGTTGTTGGACTATGCTATGCCATTTGAAATAATATTTAGTACCATGCGTCGTCTTTTTCCAGTTTTAGCGAAAATAAGAAAGACAACTTTTACTTGGTATTTTATTTCGCTCAGTGACAGTTGCTTCCCTTAGATCACTAAACCTCTTTCTGCAAAAGTATAGCTTTTTTGGTGGCTGCGGAAACTACTGTTTTCAATGTTTTAACATAATTTAGGACCGACAATAAGAAACTGAAAATATATTTTGTCATTTTTTTAATTTAAAACCCTATTGTAAAAGTTAGCATTCTGAAGCGTACTTTAAGTTCAATGGATGGAACAGCTTCCACTCATTGTAATATTAAACAATCAGACTAGAATCGATACCTATTGGTTAGATTATTACAAACGATAGGTTAACTCGTAATCCGCCGAATATGCTGTCTGCTTTGCTATTGTCTCGTGTAAAATAGTAAAGTTAGGAATTTGCGTTTTAAACTTTGACAAATACAATATAAAAACGAGTGTAAACCCGTTTGATCGAGATCAGACGTTGTGTTTTGCATCAAGACCGTTTGCAAATAGGTGTTAACCAGTTTAGATCAAGATCAGATATCGCACAAGGAAGCGCCTGATCATCTTGAATTCAAATAATTATTTGTTGATCAAGTCGTGCTTTTCCACCAAATGTTTGCTTTTGACATTGGTCTTTTTGAACTTAAACCTTAATTCAGGGAAAGTTTTTAACATGTTTTTTACTAAGATATCTTGGAGGTCCTCCAGCCTGATCTCGAGGGGTTCCGAAACACTCCGAGCCCCTCCCTTATTGCAAACCGCCCCTGAGGCCTGGGATCAGTGTTTTTAGCTTCTTTGTTTTCACCTATTTTAACACCTATCACACTTTATTTCTTCTCTCTATCTTCTTTTGAAGTCTCACTTTCACAACTTTTATTTGCTTTTAATCTGCACGACGCACAACCCCCATGTCGGTAATACACGAAAATGGAGTCCGGCATTATCTATAGATAGATAGATAGTATACTTTAATGGTTCTAATTGTGACATTTTTATTCTTCTTAAACATGGTGCCACATGCTATTTGATGACCCCATTGTCGAAACTGTCAAAGCTGTACCTTTGCAATATACTTTGAGATGACTCACCCTTGTCATTTAATAGGCGCAGCTTAAAACAAGGTGAAAGAAAAAACAGAATGATCTGAAAGGAGTTTTCTAATTTACGTTCACATGCGTTAAGCGTCTACCTTTCTTCAACACCTGGTAATAAATGTAATTAAGTGGTTGCAATAGAGAGGGTTCGTGAACTTATTTGTGCTAGATTTAGTTAGGAAAGCAGTGTTAACACTGACTTGTTGATTTATGGTGGTTGTTAGGTTTTTAGGGTTAGGATACACACTGACTTTTTCATTTATGGTGATGGTTAGGGTAAGGTTTATCAGTAAAATTGTTGATTTAGAGTGGTTATTAGGAGTAGGGTTATTTGACTATCGTTTTATGTTAATGATGAGGGTTAAGGTAACCATAGACTTTGTTTATTTATAATGGTTAGAGAGCGTAGTAAGGGTTAGGGTAAACTCTGACTTTGTTTATTTTATTGTTATGGTTAGGGTTAGGGCTACCGTCGGCTGTGGTAAATTATTATGATGGCTAGGATTAGGGTTATGATTATTACATACTTTGTTCATTTATAGTGGGGATTAGGATTATCAGTTGATGTGTTGAAAGAACTAGGGTTTAGTTTATTATAGACATTGTTAATTCATACTGATGATTAGGGTTAGGTTGAACACTGACTTTGTGTATAAGGGTTCGCACGGAATTGGTTGAATTATGGTGTCTGTAAGGGTTCATGCAGAATTGGTTGAATTATGGTGTCTGTAAGGGTTCATGCAGAATTGGTTGAATTATGGTGTTTGTAAGGGTTCCCGCGGAATTGGTTGAATTATGGTGTTTGTAAGGGTTCGCGCGGAATTGGTTGAGATATGGTGTTTGTAAGGGTTCACGCGGAATTGGTTGAATTATGGTGTTTGTAAGGGTTCCCTCGGATTTGGTTGAGATATGGTGTTTGTAAGGGTTCACGCGGAATTGGTTGAATTATGGTGTTTGTATGGTTCACGCGGAATTAGTTGATTTATGGTGTTGTTAGGGTTCACGCGGATTTGGTTGATTTATGGTGTTTGTAAGGGTTCACGCGGAATTGGTTAAATTATGGTGTTTGTATGGTTCACGCGGAATTGGTTGAATTATGGGGTGTGTAAGGGTTCACGCGGAATTGGTTGAATTATGGTGTTTGTATGATTCACGCGGAATTGGTTAAATTATGGTGTTTGTATGGTTCACGCGGAATTGGTTGAATTATGGTGTTTGTAAGAGTTCACGCGGAATTGGTTGAATTATGGTGTTTGTAAGGGTTCACGCGGAATTGGTTGAATTATGGTGTCTGTAAGGGTTCACGCGGAATTGGTTGAATTATGGTGTTTGTAAGGGTTCACGCGGAATTGGTTGAAGTATGGTGTTTGTAAGGGTTCACGCGGAATTGGTTGAATTATGGTGTTTGTATGGTTCACGCGGAATTGGTTAAATTATGGTGTTTGTATGGTTCACGCGGAATTGGTTGAATTATGGTGTTTGTAATAGTTCATGCGGAATTAGTTGAATTATGGTGTTTGTAAGGGTTCACGCGGAATTGGTTAAATTATGGAGATAGTTAGGGTTCACGCATAATTTGTTGAATGAAGGGGGTAGTTAGAGTTGAGATTAAAATTGGCTAAGTAAATTAATAGTGATGGTTTAATAATTCGTTCATTTATCGCAGTGGTAAGGGTAAGAGTTAACATTCACTTTGCTGATTTATAGGGATGATCAGGGTTACGGCTATCAAAGACTTTATTGATTCATGGTGAAAATTAGGGTAAACCCTAGCCATCATTATAAACTCTAACCCCCACCACCACCATTAATAAACAAATTCAGTGTAAACCCGTTCCCTAACCACCACCATGAATTAATAACGTCTTTGACAACCATAACCCTAACACCCACAATGTACCCTTACCCCACCTCCACCATAAATCAACAAATTAAGTGTTAACCCTTTCCCTAACCACCACCATAAATCAATAACGTCTTTGATAACCATTACCCTAAGCCCCACTATAAACCCAGTCCCCAACCACCACCATAAATCTAGTTCGTCTTTGACAACCATTACCCTAAGCCCCACTATAAACCCAGTCCCCAACCACCACCATAAATCTAGTTCGTCTTTGACAACCATTACCCTAAGCCCCACTATTAACCCATTCCCTAACCACCACCATAAATCTATTACGTCTTTGACAACCATTACCCTAAGCCCCACTATAAACCCTAACCCTAACCACCACCATAAATCTATTACGTCTTTGACAACCATTACCCTAAGCCCCACTATAATCCCATTCCCTAACCACCACCATAAATCAATTACGTTTTTGACAACCATTACCCTAAGCCCCACTATAAACCCTAACCTTAACCACCACCATAAATCTATAACGTCTTTGAAAACCATTACCCTAAGCCCCACTATAATCACATTCCCCTAACCACAACCATAAATCAATAACGTCTTTGATAACCCTAACACTAACCCCAACAATATACCCTAACCCCACCTCCACCATAATTCAACAAATTTAGTGTTAACCCTTTCCCTAACCACCACCATAAATCAATTACGTCTTTGATTACCTTTACCCTAAGCCCCACTATAAACCCATTCCCCAACCACCACCATAAATCTAGTTCGTCTTTGACAACCATTACCCTAAGCCCCACTATAAACCCAGTCCCCAACCACCACCATAAATCTATTACGTCTTTGACAACCATTACCCTTAGCCCCACTATAATCACATTCCCCTAACCACAACCATAAATCAATAACGTCTTTGATAACCCTAACACTAACCCCAACAATATACCCTAACCCCACCTCCACCATAAATCAACAAATTAAGTGTTAACCCTTTCCCTAACCACCACCATAAATCAATAACGTCTTTGACAACCATTACCCTAAGCCCCACTATAAACCCATTCCCCAACCACCACCATAAATCTAGTTCGTCTTTGACAACCATTACCCTAAGCCCCACTATAAACCCATTCCCCAACCACCACCATAAATCTAGTTCGTCTTTGACAACCATTACCCTAAGCCCCACTATTAACCCATTCCCTAACCACCACCATAAATCTAGTTCGTCTTTGACAACCATTACCCTAAGCCCCACTATAAACCCTAACCTTAACCACCACCATAAATCTATTACGTCTTTGAAAACCATTACCCTAAGCCCCACTATAATCACATTCCCCTAACCACAACTATAAATCAATAACGTCTTTGATAACCCTAACACTAACCCCAACAATATACCCTAACCCCACCTCCACCATAAATCAACAAATTAAGTGTTAACCCTTTCCCTAACCACCACTATAAATCAATTACGTCTTTGATAACCATTACCCTAAGCCCCACTATAAACCCATTCCCCAACCACCACCATAAATCTAGTTCGTCTTTGACAACCATTACCCTAAGCCCCACTATAAACCCATTCCCCAACCACCACCATAAATCTAGTTCGTCTTTGACAACCATTACCCTAAGCCCCACTATTAACCCATTCCCTAACCACCACCATAAATCTAGTTCGTCTTTGACAACCATTACCCTAAGCCCCACTATTAACCCATTCCCTAACCACCACCATAAATCTATTACGTCTTTGACAACCATTACCCTAAGCCCCACTATTAACCCATTCCCCAACCACCACCATAAATCAATTACGTCTTTGACAACCATTACCCTAAGCCCCACTATTAACCCATTCCCTAACCACCACCATAAATCTAGTTCGTCTTTGACAACCATTACCCTAAGCCCCACTATTAACCCATTCCCTAACCACCACCATAAATCTATTACGTCTTTGACAACCATTACCCTAAGCCCCACTATAATTCGTTCCCTAACCACCACCATAAATCAATTACGTCTTTGACAACCATTACCCTAAGCCCCAATATAAACCCTAAATCAACACATTCAGTGTAACCCTAACCCTAACCATAAATTAAAAATGATAACAATAACCTTAACCACCTTCAAAATCAACACAGCCAATGTTAACACTAACCCTAACCAAAACTGTAGATGAATAAATATATGAAAACCCCTACTCTAATTACCAGCATAAATCAACAATTCAGTGTAGTGTTAACTCCAACACTTACCATCACCACAAGTAAATAAAGTCTATGGTAACCCTTGCCACCACTATAAAACAATCCAGACAATGTAAACCGTTACCCTTACCAGCACCATTAATAAACAAACTACGTATTTACCCTAACCCTAACCACCACCATAAATAAACACAGCAAATTTATTCCTAACCCTAGCCACCACCATACGTTAATATTTATTTATTGTAATGGTAAGAGTTAGGGAAAACACTGACTTTATTTTTGATTGCGGTTAATGTTACGGTTATCATAGACTTTGTTTACTCATAGTAAGGGCTAGTATACGGTGTAGGTCTGGTCAGAAATCACTTCCGGGTCGTTGTGGTCTTAGAAGTAGTACCTTGAAAAACAATTTCGAAGGTTTGCAATGTTTAGCGTTGCCTGTGGGTGAGTTTGAATGGTTTACTTGATGAACACTGGTTATTTGTGGTAATTTCCACCAAAATCGCGTTGTTTTAGGGATCTTATTTCAGGCCTTTTCCCCCCAGGCGGATGCATATTGAAACACAGTGAATGGGATGAAAGTGAATGTTGTTTACCTTTATTTTGACAGTGACCTTAGAAAACCATTGATAGCAAAAATGTTTTGCCGATGTTATTTAGGTTGACTGGCCTCAGTCAACAGGGATATGTCCATAACGAACACCTAAGGACCTCAAAAAGCGTTCGCTATAGCCGAAGTTTGTTATGCTATTGGCGAGGTTAGTATAACGAACTGATCGGACTTATAACGAACACCAGACATGTACATGTACTTGTGTACATGTGTAAATCTTTGTGTTTAAATTAAACATTATAAATTTGGCAAACAAGAATATTTATCACGAAAGAAATTCATCAGGATAGCTTATGTTAACTTATACAATAATTTTCTACTCGCATATCCAACTTTTTTTACTTACAATGACAGTTTCGGCACTCCATTGGAGTGCCTTCTTCAGACTGTGATCTTAACCGTTGGTGACGTCATGAGTTTTGTTTACTACTGGTCATTTTTCCCGTAGTAAACAGCGGCCGGTAGATGGGGCTCATTAGATATCCCCCCTCGTCCCTGTTCATGACTTTGTCCTCCTGTACAATGCATAACGATTCTCTTAACCTCCTCAGGGATGTATTATTCTCTTTGTCTATCACTTTTACACCCTCCCAGTCTATAACATGGTTGTGTCTGGCAATATGATTTGTCACAGCACTCGCATGTTCTGTAGACTGGGATGCCTTGTGCTCTGCCCTTGTGAACACTTGTGGACAATTATCCGAGTCTTTTATATGTTCTTTTATCCTGGTCTCGAGCTTTCTACCTGTCTCACCGATGTATGCCGCATTACAGTTTTTGCACGGTATGCGGTTTAGATCACAGTCTGAAGAAGGCACTCCAATGGAGTGCCGAAACTGTCATTGTAAGTAAAAATAGTTGGATATGCGAGTAGAAAATTATTGTATAAGTTAACATAAGCTATCCTGATGAATTTCTTTCGTGATCTTCGAAACGATTATGGACGGGATTTCGTCAAACGACTGAAAACCTTACAAAACACTGAAGAAAAGATTGCACGGACTCGCAATCACATAGTGTTTACATTGAGATGCAGGGACGAATGCATTACACCTCCTAGTTTGAATATTAAATGTCCTGTGGATACAGCGAGGGCGAGAGAGATAGTGAAAAGAGCTCGATTAGGATTAGTACGGGAACGTTTAAGAGTGACAAACAACAAATTAGTAAGTTTACGTAATACAAAGGATCAATTGGAAAGTGAATTGTTTGATAAATTGCCTAGCGACCGTGCAGAAACTGTTCGCTCACACCTTGAGAAATCTCGCGAGAAAGTGCACATAAAAACAAAATGGCGGCAACAAGCGAAAATCGAAAGGTGGGTGGAGAAGAAAAAATCTACGTACGGTCAGGAGGAAACGCAGACAAGTGAAAAATGGGTAAGAAACCTTTCTAGTAAACAGTTGAACGAGTCGGAAAAGAGTTTGTTGTCTAAAGGTTTGAATTATGCTGTTGCGCCTGACAAAATACCCGTTAAAGATTTTCTTGTTGCCACAGAGCAGGCTACTTGGAATTTGGGACGTGATGAGGCTGACACTTTACGAGCGGAAGTAACGGGTCTTATAAGAAGTGCAAAGTTGCCCCCTTCAAATTTAACGAAAGGCGAAAAGAAAGCTCTTAAAGATCTTAGCAAGGATAAGGATCTTCTTATTCTTCCAGCCGATAAAGGAAAGGCGACGGTAGTACTGGATAGGGACGATTATGAAAAGAAAGTTTTAGACATGTTGAGTGATGACAAAACATATGAAAAGCTCCCCAGTGATCCAACTGGTAAATATAAGAGAAAAGTAGTATCTGTCTTACGTAAGTTGAAATCAGAAAAGAAATTGTCTAATGAAAAATATGATAGGTTATATCCAACAGCTGAGAATGTGCCTAAGATATATTGCACACCTAAAATTCACAAACCAAATACACCTTTTCGTCCTATAGTGGATTATACTGGCTCGATCGGATATAGTACATCTCGTTTCCTTGCAGACATACTCGGGCCCCTAGTTGGAAAAACTGATAAGCATGTTATAAATTCAAAAGATTTCAGTGAATGTATGGCAGGGGTGTTGATAGAGGAAGAAGATATTTTCAATTCGCATGATGTTGTATCGCTTTTTACTAATACTCCCATAGATAAATCACTTAACATCATAGAACAAAGACTAGAACAGGATACAACTCTCAAGGATCGTACAAAATTAGAAGTGAAAGATGTTATGGAGTTATTGGAGTTCATTCTCACCACTACATATTTCCAGTTTCGTGGACAGATATTTCAACAAAAATTTGGCACGGCCATGGGTTCTCCTGTTTCACCGTTGGTGGCAAATCTTTTCATGGAATGGTTAGAACAAGAAGCAATAGCTACATCACCTCTTACATGTGCTCCTAAACTCTGGAAGTGATATGTAGATGATATCTTGGAGATCATTGGAAAAGGACAAGTGAATAATCTAACCGAGCATTTAAATACAGTTGATACAACGAATAGTATCAAATTCACTAGTGAAGAGGAGAGTGGGGGTCAGATTCCTTTCTTGGATACTTTGATTGTGCGGAAGGAAGATGGAACGGTGAAGTGACTAGTTTATCGAAAACCTACACATACAGACCAATACCTGCAGTTTAATTCGCATCACCCATTAGTGCATAAACTCAGTGTTATTAGGACGCTTATAGACAGGTGTTTTTCGGTTATAACAGAAAAAGTAGACCAGAAGAAGGAGATTGAACACATAAGTGACGCACTCAAAGCATGTGGTTATCCACAATGGACCATTAAAAAGGTGAAAAATAAGGTAGAGAACAGGAATAGAGACAAACAAAGGAAGTGTAATGGGAGGAGAGAGGAAAAAAAGTATAAAGGGAATGTGGTTATCCCATATGTTAAAAATGTATCAGAGGCGTTGGCGAGGGTGTTTCGTAAACATGATATAAGTGTGGCTATGAGGCCCATAAACACCCTTAGGAAAGCACTGGTGCACCCAAAAGACAAAACAAAAACCGAGGAAGTATGTGGATGTGTTTATCGCATACCGTGCAAAAACTGTAATGCGGCATACATCGGTGAGACAGGTAGAAAGCTCGAGACCAGGATAAAAGAACATATAAAAGACTCGGATAATTGTCCACAAGTGTTCACAAGGGCAGAGCACAAGGCATCCCAGTCTACAGAACATGCGAGTGCTGTGACAAATCATATTGCCAGACACAACCATGTTATAGACTGGGAGGGTGTAAAAGTGATAGACAAAGAGAATAATACATCCCTGAGGAGGTTAAGAGAATCGTTATGCATTGTACAGGAGGACAAAGTCATGAACAGGGACGAGGGGGATATCTAATGAGCCCCATCTACCGGCCGCTGTTTACTACGGAAAAAATGACCAGTAGTAAACAAAACTCATGACGTCACCAACGGTTTAGATCACAGTCTGAAGAAGGCACTCCAATGGAGTGCCGAAACTGTCATTGTAAGTAAAACTAGTTGGATATGCGAGTAGAAAATTATTGTATAAGAATATTTTTGTTTTAACGAAATAGCATTTCAGTAAATTTCAAGTTCGCTTACCTTCAGCATGACAGCTCGTGCGAAGGTGCTCTTATTTTCATTGTTTATGCCTCAGTTTCGTGTCAAACTTAAAATACATTCACTTTCAGAAAAACCGAACTTGCAAGTTACTGAAATACCGAAAACGAGGCTCTAATATTTCCGCATTACGGGACAACAAGTAACTAATACATGTATTACACATGACAAAACATTATGTTAATCAATCAAATTCGACTTTCGCTAAACGCTTTTTTAACGCTGTGTATAGTTATTGTCTGTAAATATCGCTCACACTTACACTTAAAGCATGAAGACGATCGCTGACAAACATTTTATCTGTGAGGTAATTATCGATCGATAATTACACGGCGACATACAGTTGAAACACTCGAAATCGACGGTACGCTATAACCGATAATATTTTAACGAAAGTTGACGCTATAGCCGAGTTTTCATTATAACCGAGTATGCTATAACCGTATTTCTTTTTATATAGAACAAAGAAGGATAAGATTCGGGGATTTTAAAACTTATAACCGAGGGTACTTTATAACCGAGTTCGTTATAAGAGTGTTTACTGTATGTCTTTTATAGCCTAGATCCTGTTTTGGAGGGAGCTGTTGGCTCCGAACGTTAGGCATTATACTATAGATTATGTAGGGCGAAATTAGACCAAGCCGACACCTATATGAATTTTCTATTTTCCAAAGTACTGGTCAGATCTACTTTAAACTTCACATTCAAAATAATTTTAGAATCCTAGCTAAGATTTTCATTTTATTAAAAAATTGAATTTTTCACCACGACAATTGAATGATTTATGCCAATCAGAGTAGTCTCCCATTACTAAAATGTTGTATCTGTATCAAACATCGGCTGCACTGTTGTTAAGAGACTCAAACTGACTGAGAAAGAGGTAGTTCAGCCTTTTGATTGTGAATTTGATTTGAAATTGAATTTTTAAAATTGAATTTCATGCAGAAAATATCATGTTTTTGTCTTTTAACGTTATGCAGCGCCTTCATCAATGAGTATAACGACAAGGAAATTGAAGGCACACTGGATATTCTTTTTAAACAAATAGTGTCCCGGTGGAAATTGTTATGACATAAGCCAATTCCTGTACAGAAACCCTATAGAGCCTTTCGCGACTGTCACAAGGCTTGAAACGCTCGCCTGATGCAGTCATGGTGTAGACCTTAGTGTCCCTGCAGAAATGAAGGCTTCTCATTTTGGGGACCACAGACTTTGCATGAAATGTTGAATTTTACTTTTTAAAACAGCAGAACCAATAATGTGAGGAAATTTTGATTTTAAAGTGCTAGATGCAATGTTGATGTGAATGAGCAGTGGGAACAGACCACAAGATTGTCTTTTTGTAACTCTGAGCAGACAGATGGATGGAAAGGTGTATGGAGAGGTCAGTTAAAATGCCATTTTCTTACTTCTGGGGGAATGGGGCAGGGGAGATGCATTGGCACTGTGTGTATATGCTTTTGTTTTCTTAAAAAAATCCATTAGGGTGTTGGCAAGGAGTGAATACTGTCCAACACAGTCTCTTGTCAGCAGGCAATGGTAAAACCAACTGGTAGCTTGTCTGGCCATTATTCTCAATATCAATTCAATAGGCTTGTGAAATAGCCAGCCCCAACTTTAAGGTTGAAAGTTAATATGTTGCATCATAGCAGCTACCAAACAGAGAATGTTTGGGGCTGTTTTAATCAGATTTAAACATTTGGATCCTGATGAACTTAAGTAAATGATTCGGTTCCCAACAGATGACTGAATCTGTTTTGCCCGTTGTCTTATAGCCGGTCCTTAACGTAGACCCTCGGTTTGATGAAACACATTGTCAGTAATAACCTTTGAAGCTGGCCATTGGTTGGCCCTGAATCCAATGTCATTTGATGTGCAAACTGGACTTTTATTCTATCTGTGATGGTGGAAACTGACATACAAAAGCCGGGATTTTCACTTTTTTAGTCACCATTGTAGTTCAAATGCCCCTTTAAATATTTTAAAACGTAATTTGTATGCCCAACACGGCGTCTTTAGAACTTATATGTAAATGGAAGTATTATTGTGTCTTTTAATGCATCTCCTTTCATTGTAGCAGTTAGCGTTAGAATCTTGCATGGCCGCTGACTGCTCCCACCAGGGTTAAGCTGTTTGCAATGGGTTGGTATAATTAATATTTTGATCAAATATACCGGCACAGAAAATCTGCTTTTAAATACTTTTTAGGGCCAAATACTCACGGTGTATAAACCTGTACGTGTTGTTTGAGCTCCGTACTGGTAGCTGCTGAGCACCGAATCGAGAAATGTCACAATGGCGGACTTGCGAGACCGCTAAGGGGTGAGTAAATCCCATTCTGCAGACATTCAAACATTGATTTCAATGCTGAACCTATGACATACCTGTTTAGATATGTTGCAGGTGTAAAATTTGCAACGTATTGAGTTGGTGTCTTGAATTCATCTTGTTGAATATTCTCGGATACTGGCGAAGGCTCACCGTGTTTTCGATAGCGTTGTCATAAAGACACAGTAGATTTTGCCATTTAAACGACAGTTTCTACATCTTAAACTACCCATTCTATTATCAAAATATATTTTATATCTACTGATACGATTCTATGGAAATGATATATTTGAATGTGCAGTTTAAACGCCAGAAATCATGTAAACAATGCGATGCAAATTGTATGGTCAGCTCTAGAGGAAATGTATCATCAGCTGTGAAAATGAATGAAAACGTTTGTACGGTCAGCTCAAGGGCGTTTTCTTTCCTTTTTATGCGAAGCTAGATTTAGCTGTTATTACTGCGACCAAGTTTTCGACGTTTTCTATGCAGCCGTCAGTCACCGTGCCAAGAACCATAAAGCAAAAACTCTTTAGGTTTAAATACTTAATTTGGAACATTACCAGGGCAAACAATACACAAAAAACTGCTAAATTAATCCATCTGAATTCGAAAAAGAAAAACAAAAGTGAGTCCAAACAACCAAATAGTAACAGTAAAAGTTTCAAGAAAACCATAAATAACACCCAAGTCCAGTAAAATACAAAAAAGAATAAAGCTCCACGTCACCCAAATAGCACTATATTTCTTGGCTGCAGACAATTACGGAGATGGTGATAAAGAAGAAGAACTTTCGAAACTTAGTTCGCAAACACCCACAGGCAAATTACTCGGAAGAGGAGAGTCATTGAGAAGTAAGAAATGATAGTAGTACGACTAGAACATTACTTGACTTGTTGCAAATGGTTGTAGAGAACATTTACGAGTGCAGGCATCTAGAAAATAGTCATCCGTCCTTTTTTGAAAACTAAAAACTAAAATCCAATAAAGGACAATAACTTTGTATTTTTTGGAACCACTCGTATGAAAAATATAACACCCACATATCTGTTTAATAATTAATCACCTTCACCTATCCCGTGGTCATGTCTGACCGTTGGGGCACCATATATTTCTTGACAACCAGCTTTCTCCATTCTCCTCTGTTTTGTGCCATCCGTACCCTTTCCTTTAGACTTTTAAATATGTCCACTCTGTTATGTTATCTTTCCATCGCTTGCTCTGTCTGTCTGTCTCTCCTTCTTCCTCCCTGAATTGTGTCTGGTAATATTGTCTTTGAAAGCCCTGTTGATCTCGTCACATGCCCGTACCATCTAATTTTACGTTGCTTGACAATTGTTAATAAATCTTCGAGAGGTCCAATGGCTTCTTTGATCCTGTTTCGAACTACTTCATTTGAGATGTGTTCTTTGTATGATATGCAAAATGTTTTTCTGAAACACCTCCCTAACGAACTAATTATTCGCTCCAAGTCTGCATTCAAGGTCCAAGTCTCGCTGGCATATAGGAATATGGACATGACAAGTGAACGCATCAACCTTATTTTCGAGCTGAGGCGTATATTTCGATCATTCCATATTAATTTTACTTTGCGAGTGCTGCTGTGGTCTGAGCGGCTCTTGCAAGTATCTCGGATTTCGACACCTTGTCAGAAACTGTCGCACCCATGCAGGTACTTAAAACTATCTAAGCAATCAAGCTTCTTCAATGATGTTGTTGGTCAGCAGTTTTGTCTTTTTTGCGCTGATTTGTTGCCAAATTCGGTAGATGTCTTGTAAAGGCTTTCAACTAGATTGGATAGCTCCTCTTCCTTCCCTGCTATACCATCTATGTCATCTGCAAAGCGGAAGTTCGTGATTGTCCTCCCACCGATGCTAACCGTTCCTTCGTGGTATGCCAAAGCATCCGACATAATTCTCTCTAGGAATATGCTGAAGAGTGTTGGGGAGAGTAACCAACCCTGTCTCACCCCCACTAGTATGCAAAGTTTAACGTCAATCGGTAAAGAAATGTAGAAGAAGTTGCATCAAAATTGTGTGTCAAAGGCAGACCGATGAACGAATTAACCAACAAACTGGCTCCTCTACCCTTCTAGAAGTTCGCATTAAACCGAGATAATTACAGTATACATAACATCTCTCAATTTCAAAATTGAGAGCTTCTGTATAGCAGAAGTTATCCACCGGAAAAGAAAGTGCTGCACTGGGGAATGACTGAATGGTATTGATGCATTTCAGTAAATTATGTGCAAGACACTTTTAATGATAAAACTTTTCATAAATGAAAATTAATCCTGAACAATGTCAGTCAAACATGGGTTTTATGCAGAACAATAGAAATGTTTTAAAGGGGGATAACTCTCAAAATATTAACTCAAAGTTATTAACATTGTGCAATGCACTTTCATTCATCAGTCGCTTTCCATTAATATAGGTATATTTCATATATGGCTATTCAAACTCTGACAAGAATGGATGGGTCCAATGATTTTTAAAATATCTTAGATTTACAGTGATTAATACAGCTGCGAGTTCCGAGACCTATACTCATTAAAAGTGTCAAAGACTCACTTGTCAAGACTCATAATAGTTTGGCCATTATATAATATTTAAATCTGAAAAACTAAATGTTTTGCCCAAGGGACTCATTGTTTTACAAAGTGTGCACTCCAGGAGGTATTTTTAATATCTTTAATTGCAAACGACTTAAATTACCACAGAATTAGAAATATTCCTGAAAAACACTTTTATGTCGTCTACGGAATAATGGATGGTTTTTGACAGTAGATCAATGTATATCTGTTCGAAATAGAATGAAGTGGGAAAAGATTATTTATACGCAATATCTGTGTTTTAATAAATGTATATAATAGTTTGGTACATTTTCTTTATAATGACTTCATGATTTGAAATTTAAGGCATTTTTAACAGAAGAACACATAAACAGAATATTCTGATTTTGAGCTGACGGTACACATATGCTCGCAGCTGATGATACAGTGTCAGCCGTGTTTGAAATAGCTGACCGTACAAAACAGCATCAATTCTTCTGATCAAAAATGCAAATTGCGACCATGCTTTCAAAAAACGAATAAAGCTATGACATCGCATCAATTGGATTTACTCTTGAAAGCATATTTGTTTTGATAAAACAGTATAAACAAGGATAAATGTTGTATAAAATGCAATGTTTTGACGACATCCAAAAGAATTCCAAGTGAGCCACCAGTTGATTTATGCCTCGAAATAGATATGTAGATGTATAGATTGTACCAAAGACGGTCGCGATTGGTTTATCATTATCTCCGGTATTTGAAAATCATGCTTACCGACAAGACTTTTCATTTAAAGAGAGGAAAATAAATAGGAACTCATGTCACATACCTGTTGTTTTCCTCCGTTGCGTCGCTTCGAGGCTCAAAAACAATCAGTACAGAGCTCAAAGTATCCGTACAAAGCTCAAAGTACGCATACAGGTTTATACACCGTGATACTTGTATATCTGACTTTGTTCTGCTTTTTTACTGACAATAATGCATAATTTCCCTTTAAATGTCTTAAATTGTAATTGTAGTTGTATTTAGTTTTTTGGCATTAAAATTTTGCGTTGTTTTAATTTAATTTATTTAAGATATCCCTTTAAATAAATTATAAATGGGCAAGATAAGTAATACTAAGTATATGTAAGATGTAATTTAAATTTTATGCAAATCCAACAAGTAGTTTGCAAGAAATAGCAGTTTTAGTGATATGGGTAGGAGAGTATACTCTGCACAGTCCGAAGCAGTTAAAACACAGCCCGGGGTCTTGCGTTTGAACCTCTGCCGTTTCCGTTTAATTGGTTGAATCGTGTTTTGAATGTTTTTGGCAGTCGTCGCATACCAGGTATGAAATAACAGGGAAAATAGTTTCGCTAAAATTTTCAAATATTTCGGGTATATTTAGGTGTCGGCCTGGTCGCGAATCACTTCCGGGTTGTTGTGGTCTTAAAATAGTACCTTGAAAAATACCAAGATTTGCAATGTTCAGTGGTGCCTATGGATGAGGTTGAATGGTTTGCTTGATTAAAACTGGTTATATGTGGTCATTTCCACCAAAATCGCATTGTTTTAGGGATCTCATTTCAGGACTTTTTCCCCAGGCGGATGTATATGGAAACACAGTGAATGGGATGAAAGTGAAAGTTATTTACCTTTATTTTGACAGTGACCTTAGAAAATCATTGATAGCAAAAATGTTATTGCCGATGTTATAGGTTGGCAGGCCTAAATCAACATGGAAATGTCAATAAAATTGAAGGGTATGTCTTTTATAGCATAGATCATGTTTTGGAGGGAGCTGTTGGCTCTAAAAGTTAGGCATTTTACTATAAATTATATAGGGCGAAATTAGACCAGGCCGACACCTATATACGGGTTTGATATCTGATGGGTTAATGGTACAATATTACTGAAATTGGTGTTTAAAACGCGCAATTTCTTATATGTGTGCATTTTCTACACGTATGTATTAAAACTAAGTGAAATCGCGTGTTAGAAGCCTGACATATGCCCCCACTTCGTAAAGAATTCTACCTAAATGTGTTGGTTTACATTTTAAGCGGGTTTGTTTACAAATAATACTAACGGGCTGGTTCCGAGAATTTTCGTAGGATTGCGTAAAGGTCATGTGATTGATACGAAGCGCGGCGATAATTCAAGCCGAACGAAGCCCGGACCTTTCCGTAATAAATCGTCTTCGATCGAATGTCAACAAAACAGGTTTAAAAGACGACTTGTTTCCACCGATTACACGGGTTTGTAAGCAATGTAGCCTCCATAATCAGCGGGGATTACTTCTTTTTATAGGTTTAGATTACGATTGTGCCAACATTTTCAGGTTTTAAAATTGCGCGATTTTGACAATTTGACAGTAATGTTGGGGCTTTAATTCAGTATGGTGGTAAGCGTTTGCGTTAGGGTTAACATTGATTTATCGTCGGGTTAGGGTTTCGATTATTATATAATGTGTTCACTGATAATGGTGGTGAAGGTTAAAATTGGCTGTATTGACTAATGGTGGTGGTTAGGGTTAGGTTTGCATTGGCTGTGTTGATTTATGGTGATGGTTAGGGTTAACATATTTACTCTGTTGGTTTATAGTGGTTGTTAGGGTTAGGTTTATCTTTATGGTAGTGGTTATGGTTAAAGTTTTCATATAATACATATTTACTTTGCTGATTTATAGTGGTGGCTAGGGTTAGGTTTATACGTACGCTGGTGGTAAGGTTGTTGGTATAATAGAATGTGTTTATTTATAGTGGTGATTTGGGTTAACATTGGCTGTTTGGATTTATGGTTGTGGTTGGGTTGTGTTTATTAGCTCACCTGAGCACAAAGTGCTCAAGGTGAGCTATTGTGATCGGTTGCCGTCCGTCGTACGTCCGTGTCGGTGTCCGTGTCGTCTGTTCACAATTTGTTTCAAATAACTTCTTCTCTGAAATCAATGGCACAATTTTAACCAAACTTGGTCAGATACATACTGTAGTTGTGAGCTTCAAAAACTGTTAAAAAAAGTGGGTGGGCAATCGGTCTTGTTGCCATGGCAACCATGCACGATATCTAAAAAAATCTTCTTCTCAAAAACTACTAGTCAGATTTTAATTTGGTTTTCACCAAAATGTTCCTCAATTAATATACTTTCAAAATTGTTCAAAGAATTTTGATCCGTCAAAAAACATGGTCGCCAGAGGGCGTGGCCATTTACCGTATTTAGGTAATATTGACAACTAAAGTCAAAACTTTAAACATCTTCTTGTCAATAACTATAAGTTCTAGGACAACCAAATTTCACAAGTAGCATCATGTTGTGAACTCTTAGCAAGATTGTTCAAATAATGACCGTCGGGTCAAAAATGGCCCCGCCCGGGGCTTATCAGTTTTTCATAGGAAAACCTTTAAAACTCTTCTTCTCTAAAACTGTATGGTCTAGACCTTTTATATATGGCATGTAGCTGTGTCTTATGGACCTCTACTAAGAGTGTTCAAATCATGACCCCAGAGTCTAAAATGGCCCCGCCCCGGGGCTTATCAGTTTTACATAGACTTATATAGGAACACCTTTAAAAATCTTCTTCTCTAAAACCGTAAGGCCCAGACCTTTTATATTTGGTATCTAGCTTTGCCTTATGGTCCTCTACCAAGATTGTTCAAATCATGACCCCAGGGTAAAAAATGGCCCCGCCCCGGGGCTTATCAGTTTTACATAGACTTATATAGGAATAAACCTTTAAAACTCTTCTTCTCTGAAACCCTAAGACCCAGACCTTTTATATTTGGCATCTAGCCTTGCCTTATGGTTCTCTACCAAGATTGTTCAATTCATGACCCCAGGGTCAAAAACGGCCCCGCCCTGGGGCTAATCAGCTTTACATAGACTTATATAGGAATAAACCTTTAAAACTCTTCTTTTCTGAAACCCTAAAACCCAGACCTTTTATATTTGGCATATAGCTTGCCTTACGGTCCTCTACCAAGATGTTCAAATCATGACCCTAGGGTCAAAAATGGACCCGCCCCGGGGCTTATCAGTTTTACATAGACTTCTACAGGAAAACCTAATTCCGAGTTGTTTCAGTTTCATGCAACAGTCCACATACATGCAATGACAAACTTCATTATGCATCGAGTATAACACAATAGTTCCTCAGGTGAGCGATTTAGGGCCGCATGCGGCTCTTGTCATAGACTTTGTATTTATAGTGGTAAGTGGAGCTAGGATTTACATTTTCTGTGCTGATATATTGTAGTGGTAAATGTAAGTGTAAGCTTTGAGTTTGTTGATTTATTGATTAAAGCTAGGGTTATGGTGATCATATACTTTGTTCACTTATATAAATGGATGTGTTAGGATTTACATGGACTGTGCTGATTTATAAGTTAGGGTAGGCACTGGCTGTTGGATTATGGTGGTGGTTAGGTAGAGGGTTTTCATAAACTTTGTTTACTTATAGTGGTGGTTAGGGTTAACAATGGCTGTGTTTGTTTATGGTGGTGGTTTGGATTACGGTTAACAATGGCTATATTGAGTTATAGAATTGGTAAATGTTATGGTTGACATAAAATGTGTTGATTTTTTATAGTGGATAGGGTTTACTGTGTCTGTGTTGATGTAGGGTGATGATTTAGGTTTTGGTTATCAGAGAATTTGTTCATTTCTGGTGATGGTTACGGTTATGGTTAGCACTTGCTGTGTTGGTTTATGTTTGTTCATAGGGTGAATATTAGCTATGTTGATATATGGTGGTGGTAAGGGTTAATATTGGCTGTGTTGATAATGGTGGAGGTAAGAGTTGATATTGGCCTTGTTGATATATGATTGTGGTTAGGGTTAATATAAGTTGTATTAATATATGATGGTGGTTAGGGTTAATATTAGTTGTATTAATATATGTAGGTGGTTAGGGTTAATATTAGTTGTATTAATATATGGTGGTGGTTAGGGTTAATATTAGTTGTATTAATATATGATGGTGGTAAGGGTTAATATTAATTGTATTAATATATGGTGGTGGTTAGGGTTAATATTAGTTGTATTAATATATGGTGATGGTTAGGGTTAATATTAGTTGTATTAATATATGGAGGTGGTTAGGGTTAATATTAGTTGAATTAATATATGGTGGTGGTTAAGGTTAATATTAGTTGAATTAATATATGGTGATGGTTAGGGTTAATATTAGTTCTATTAATATATGGTGGTGGTTACGGTTAATATTAGTTGAATAAATATATGGTGGTGGTTAAGGTTAATATTAGTTGAATTTATATATGGTGGTGGTTAAGGTTAATATTAGTTGAATTAATATATGGTGGTGGTTAGGGTTAATATTAGTTGTATTAATATATGGTGGTGGTTAGGGTTAATATTAGTTGTGTTGATATATGGTGGTTGTTAGGGTTAATATTTGCTGTGTTGATACATGGTGATGGTTAGGGTTAATATTAGTTGTGTTGATATATGGTGGTGGTTAGGGTTAATATTAGTTGTGTTGATATATGGTGGTGTTTAGGGTTAATATTAGTTGTGTTGATACATGGTGATGGTTAGGGTTAATATTAGTTGTGTTGATATATAGTGGCGGTTAGGGTTAATATTGGCTGTGTTGATATATATGGTGGTGGTTAGGGTTAATATTGGTTGTGTTGATATATGGTGGTGGTAAGGGTTAATATTAGTTGTATTAATATATGGTGGTTGTGAGGGTTAATATTAGTTGTGTTGATATATGGTGGTGGTTAGGGTTAATATTAGTTGTATTAATATATGGTGATGGTTAGAGTTAATATTAGTTGTATTAATATATGATGGTGGTTAGGGTTAATATTATTTGTATTAATATATGGTGGTGGTTAGGGTTAATATTAGTTTTATTAATATATGGTGGTGGTTAGGGTTAATATTAGTTGTGTTGATATATGAGGGTGGTTAGGGTTAATATTTGTTGTGTTGATATATGGTGATGTTATGGTTAATATTAGTTGTATTAATATATGGTGGTGGTGAGGGTTTATATTAGTTGTGTTGATATATGGTGATGGTTAGGGTTAATATTGGCTGTGTTGATGTATGGTGGTGGTTAGGGTTAATATTGGTTGTGTTGATATATGGTGGTGGTTAGGGTTAATATTGGCTGTGTTGATATATGGTGATGGTTAAGGTTAATATTGGCTGTGTTTATATATGGTGGTGGTGAGGGTTAATATTAGCTGTGTTGATATATGGTGATGGTAAGGGTTAATATTGGCTGTGTTGATATATGGTGTAGGTTATGGTTAATATTGGTTGTGTTGATATAAAGTGGTGGTTAGGGTTAATATTTGCTGTGTTGATATATGGTGTAGGTTAGGGTTAATATTGGTTGTGTTGATATATGGTGGTGGTTAAGATTAATATTGGTTGTATTGAAATATGGTGGTGGTTAGGGTTCATATTGGCTGTGTTGATATATGTATGTGGTAAGGATTAATATAAGTTGTGTTGATATATTGTGGTGGTTAGGGTTAATATTGGTTGTATTGAAATATGGTGGTGGTTAGGGTTCATATTGGCTGTGTTGATATATGTATGTGGTAAGGATTAATATAAGTTGTGTTGATATATGGTGGTGGTTAGGGTTAATATTGGCTGTGTTGATATATGGTGTTGGTTAGGGTTAATATTGAATGTGTTGATATATGGTGGTGGTAAGGGTTAATATTGGCTGTGTTGATATATGGTGGTGGTTAGGATTAATATTGGTTGTTTTGATATATGGTGGTGGTCAGGGTAAATATTAACTATGTTGATATATGGTGGTGGTTAGGATTATTATTGGTTGTTTTGATATATTGTGGTGGTCAGGGTTAATATTGGCTGTGTTGATATATGGTGGTGGTTAGGGTTAATATTGAATGTGTTGATATATGGTGGTGGTAAGGGTTAATATTGGTTGTGTTGATATATGGTGGTGGTAAGGGTTAATATTGGCTGTGTTCATATATGGTGGTGGTTAGGGTTAATATTGGCTGTGTTGATATATGCTGGTTGTTAGGGTTTATATTGGTTGTGTTTATATATGATGGTGGTTAGGGTTAAAATTGGTTGTGTTGAAATATGGTTATGGTTAGGGTTAATATTGGCTGTGTTTATATATGTATGTGGTAAGGATTAATATTGGTTGTGTTGATATATGGTGGTGGTGAGGGTTTATATTCGCTGTGTTGATATATGGTGGTGGTTAGGGTTAATATTGGTTGTGTTGATATATGGTGATGGTTAAGATTAATATTGGCTGTGTTGATATGTGGTGGTGTTTAGGTTAATATTGGTTGTGTTGATATATGGTAGTGGTAAGGGTTAATATTGGCTGTGTTGATATATGGTGATGGTTATGGTTAATATTTGCTGTATTGATATATGGTTTTGGGTTAGTGTTAATATTGGCTGCGTTTATTAATCGTGGTGGTTTTGGTTAGGGTTAGGGTTAATATTCACTTTGTTGTATTATGAAAAATGGCAGGGTTATGGGTTTATACGGAAGCCTCTTTTAACAGCTTTCATTCGAGTATGGCTTCTTTAGTTTATAACTATATTTATAACCTATGTTAGAACGACGTTATGCCAGAAGTGTCAAGTTTTATGTATACTGACACTCTCTTTCACTTTCGGCTTACAGACTGACCTTTGCCGTAGGCTAGGTACTACTTTTGGTGTAGTTTTCTAAAGAAGTATGACGCTTGGGTCTCTATCAGCGTCTTTTACAAGAACATGTACCAAAACCACATTTAAAAGACCAATCTAGTGGCCCACAGTAGCTGAGAAATTGTGTTCCGTCTTTACGAACGATGAATACGAAAAACACATGTACATTTGTAGTTCTAAATTTTGTCTCTAATATTTTATTTGTTTTTTAAAGAAAAATAAAATAGTTTACATATTTTACACATAGAACTCCTTTTTATTTTAATCCAAACGTTTTATTGGTTACATATTGTAAGGGAACGTCATGTCCTAATCTTGGCATTTGGAGCTGTATACTTTGACAAAGATGTTTGAACAGGAACAAATCAATACTCTCTTTCAATGAGATTGGTATATCTGAGTGTCTAATTGTACACTATAGTTGTGTTTTGTTACACCCAACCATACTCAACTAATTCACTAACAAACGTAATCAATTTTAAATAATTTTCTTCGTCTGCTTTCGTTGCATGGCGTCTGATCTGAATGCGAATTTTTCTAAATATAAGGCAAGCTCCCATTTAGCATGATAAAGGTTAACTATAATGCGAGTTTGATAAAATTCCGAAAGTTTCTATTTCCCCCGCATTATACAAACACTTGTCTTTAGGGGTACTAACCCTTCTACACATTATTTAGTGGCCACTTTCTACGAGACTGACTTTACAACTGGACAGGCATAGTTCTACCTAATTGGTTATGTGTGCTTGCTATTCAACAGTAGAAAGAGCACTTTGTACAATGAAGTGCAAAGGTTACGGAACACCAAATAGACCGGAAGTGCTGTCATGGTCCAGTCGAAAGTAGTTCAACGAGTTAAAGTGCCAACTAATTTTGTCTGAATATAGCATTTTGTCACAAGCCATTCACTGTTTTGCGATGTTGATGTAATACGAGTACACGTGTGCCAGGAAATAAAATACAAGGTATTTCTGTCACCATACGATGAGTTTATGAAGGAGAAGCATGTGGGCTGAATGGACGTACCCCTGTTTTAGCTGGTGCCCCTGTCAAAACGAAGCAGAACACCAGTAAAGTCATAATTTTCTTACATAACACATGACCCTCTCTTTTTTGTTTATTTGTCAGATGTGCTTGAATGCACATTTTGGGTAAATACAGATTTGCACCTGACTAGGCATGTAAAAGTTTGACCTCAACTCTTTCAACCCTAAATATCTCTTGTGGGAATTCATTATCCTTTTGGACTCTTTTAGTACAATCATTTTGAACCAGTCTATTGTTGCATGTTTTATTATGACAACATAAACGAATGAAAATATTCAAAGTCAAGGTATTGGTCTGTATGCGTTGCTTTTCGATAGACTGTAGTTTTGATTTTACCGCTACGAGCATAAAAGCCGGCACTCAACAGGCACGGGGGTCGCTACGACTTGCCACACATCTGGGACAATGCATTAACATCGCTCACTAAAGCCTCGAGCGATGTCAAGTCCCAGTGAAACATCAGTTGGCTGAAAAAGCCTGTAGTACACAGGCGAAATCTCCCAAAGGTAAAGCTTTCAATATGTTTGTGTGTGAAATCAAAAAGTTTAGAAGTTAATCATAATGAACAATATCACACAGTTGAATTTCCACAAGTATCCACGATATGTTAAAACTACCCATTACTTCGGTAAAATATGCCATTTTCGTCCGTTTTGAGATCAACTTTCATAAAATTCATACCGTCCGCATTTTTCTCCATTGATAAAATTTTGATGAAATTCGAGTATGGTTCAAAATATGGTGAATGGAGAAGAATGTGGACGTTTTTAAAAATACCTGCAGATAACACACGTTATTTTATCAACTCAACGCTTGTATTGAAGATGATTATCCTCCAAATCGTGTTCAAAAGAATACTAAAATCGGAGATTGGTCACAGATTCAATAATGAATACTGTCAATGGTGTCCTTAAGACACTCTGTTTTTAAAGACATCCTGTCAGATGTGACAGTGGTTCTCTCATCCCGATGAATTTCTCTATATATTTAACCTTTATTTAAAGACAAACTGTGAGATGCGATATGCAACACTGAATTTCAACCCCAAAGCAGCATTTAACACTGTGTTCAGGGACATATGTTTTTGTTTCTTCACTGTTGTTTAAATCTATATGCATATTTTTCCGTTTTCATTATATAAAAGTCTCATATTCATATATATTATATGATACTTGTATGTAATATATAAAATCTGTCTTATTTGAGTCCAGACAGTTTTATATTCAATATCAAGACAATATGCAACTAAATTCATTATGAGTTATTACATTCAGCTCCTTCCCTATAGACCCATGTCTTTCCTTTAGGCAATATTTCATTTAATTTTTGGCAGAGTGCTGTTTTCATAACACCTTAAACACACAAGTATGAATTAGAACTAGGGTTTCTCTGCTCAATTAAGGGATTAAACCACTTAAATCAAGTGTCAGAAGAGCAATCCAAACAGTAAGGAAACACTTGATATCATCACTTGTCTCAAAACATTTTGGTTTTCCCCATATTTCCAGAGAAGATGTCATCAATAACCACACTAGACCCTTAACACAGACACTCTATGGCCAAGATGGATCTGGGGATAACCCAAAACTAATTCTTGTATTGGGTGGTACTTACATCTATATACAAAAAAGCAACAACTTTCAATTCGAACGAAGAGGCTATTTACAGCATGCACAAAGGACGACCGCTAGTAAAACCTATGGTCAATGTGTCAACCACTGGCTATTTTATTTCTGTAATTGGGCTATATTTAGCTGACAGGATGAACAATGACGCCAAAATTTTAAACCACACACTAAAGGCAAACAGAGAACAAAAAAGGAGTATTTTCACGCATAGGACATTTTTGTGGTTGATAGAGGTTCTAGATACTCTATATCTATGCTAGAAGACATGGAGATTCAAGCTGAAAGTTGCATGGAGAAAGGACAGAAACAGTTGACAATTGAGGATGCAAATAGCAACGAAAACTCAAAACTACTTGATATCATATCACCTCGTTACACTAGAAGTGGAAATAAAATGATTTTCTATTTTTGTTGTCATAGCAACTGTCTCCAGTTTTCTTAAAACTGTTTTTAACGATACATGTATTTGAATATATCCTAAGGAAGTGTATAATACATCGTGAACCATACACTTATTCTGTTACAGTACATATAAATTATACGTGCCTGTTCACTTCCCTGTGCTTATTTTCCTTCATTTTTATGTTGTTAGTTATCTAGTTGCCATGGCAATAACGTTTTAAAGTTAGAATTAAATTGTGTCATTTTCAAATGTATAATGACTTACTTAATTCAAACACCAACGTTCATGAATTTCTGGTATTATGCCGATTTCGGCACTTCTATGAATTTTATAGGAGAGCCTAAGTGGTGTTCCATACCAAATTGGTCACCTAAAACATAACTATGCAAGGGAGTTTAGTCAGAGTTCTAAGCGGTATGAGCTTATAGGCGTAACCTCCCATTGACTGTTACTTAAGACAATATGTGAGTGTTCGTATTTACTGTCACCTTGCTTTGAAGCTGTCATCCGTTTTTTATACAATCAATTAGCCTTCTTTTTAGTGGTCGTAATAGTGATGTTTACTGTACATCTGAATGGCCCAGGCTGGCATAAAGGATATTTTCAATGCATGGAGGACGGATGCTTAATTTTCACCCAAACACATGTACAATGTATACATTTGTTTTACTTTATTGTATTGATAGAGTTTATTCGGAAAACAGCAACATACGTAACACAACACGTACATTTTATTGTATTATGTAAATGTAAAGTTACTTATTCATGATCTTTTCCACGTTTTCGCAATGACGATCTTAAAAAGTAATAATAATATACCAAATTCAAGTCTACTTTCAGTCCGAATGACCGCTCAGCCGACTGTACATATACTCCCCTGATCATTGAGCCATCTTGCCTATGAGCACTGCTAACATATGGCGCAGTCAAATGCAGCCGCAGTACCGACTCAGACCCTTCACAGGTACCCATTTTAACCCCTGGGTGGAGAGGAGCAATTCGCGGTACATGTCTTGCTCAAGGACATTCCTGTACATCATCTGGGATTTAGAAAAAAAATCCCCTAGTCAGACCGCTGGTTGGGCGGGGGATCGAACTCACGACCCCTGGTACCGTAGTCCAATAACTTCAATCGTAGGTAATAATGTCTTAAACAGTACCCTCAGTCACAAACGTTGGCCCAAAAAACTCCGCTAAACGTACCTATAGATCTATAATTTATTTATTTATTTAATATACCAGATTTATATAGTACTCTTTTCACACAGGGGTTGTGCGTTCAAAACGCTTCACATGGAATTACATAAATGTACCTACAAAGCAAGGAAAGACAAAATAACTTGAATTAGATCTAAATTAAACACGAATAAACATACAAAAGACAGTCCCCAAAACGGCGACCACAATAGCTCCATCACTCAGCAATAAACCGACCGGCTAGATAAATAACTTCAATTAGATCTAAAATAAACATAAACAACATACAAAAGGCATCCCAAAAAACCGGCGATCACATTATCCCCATCAATCAGCAATGAACTGACCTGCTAAAGATTGCCGACCAAATGAAATAACAGTAGAGCGCCCAATGCAGACCGCCTAATGCAACACTAGGAAAAACAGCATGCGTCAATAACTAAAAATTTCTATAAGAGATCATAAACCAGATAATACTCCAGAACTCCCATTTAGACCCACAAAATATACAGCAAGAACATAGCCCAGAGGTAGCAGTGTTCAAATAAAAAATATTAAAGAAGTGTGTTTTCAGACGTTTCTTGAAGATTGCAACTGAGCTCGCATCTCTGATGTCTGATGCAGAATGTCCCAGAGCTTTGGGGCTGCATGCATGAAACTTCTATCTCCAAACTTCACCAAACGACTTCTCGATACAACCAGCGATACTGATTTACTCGCAGACTGCAAATCTCTTCGAGATTTATACACGTCAAGCATACTGACAATGAACCTTGTAAAATCATTGCACATGGATTTGCATGTGAGGGTCAGAATTTTGAATTCAGTTCTGTGTTGAGCTGGCAGCTAGTGAAGACTGGAGTGATGTGATTGTACCAATGAGTCCTGGTTATGATGCGGGCTGCTGTACTTTGCACACGCTGTAGTTTTCGTAGTGAGTTTTGGGGAATCCCATAAATAGCAGTGAGTTGCAGTAATCAATTTTTGAAGTGACCAGAGAATTGATCAAGGTCTTTATAACTTCTGGAGAAAGGTTCTATTTAATATGACCTACTTGCCGCAGCTGTGGGTAGCTAGACCTGCACACAGCGTTAATGTGCTGTGTCGTATCCTTTTGGGAATCGAAATATAGCACACAATGATGGTTTGATTTTAGAGTTGCCCACTTCATAAACGATTTTATTCAATGAATTGTCCATTTTTTCCATTCTGAGACAATTATTACTGCTTTATAATTGTTCGTGTTCTAATCTTAGAAAATTCTAAAAAGCTAAAAGAGGGTCACAGTTTACTCAACTTTTAAGAAAATTCTACAGTAAATTTGTCCAGTTGAGAATGTTCTTCGTTTTATCATAGTTCTAAGAGGGAATCTCCAAATACTTAGTTGAAATGGCCGAAATATAAGACAATATTTATTTTCTAAGAGAATATCTTCATAAATGTGTCGAGTTTAGAATTTCTTAAGTATGTTCACTTTCTAAGAGTAAATTATCAAATACTTAGAGAAAATTGCCGAAAACTAAGAGAATTAATTTACTCTTTAAGTAATCTTAGAATGTTTCAGTATACGGTACTTCTTCTTGTCACAAATGCCGTCATTTATGAAACATCAATAAATAATATACCAATTCATGATCAAACAATGATATGTTTATATGTGCTGTATTGTGCATCAGATTTGCAAGAGGAAATGATCAGGGTTGAATACAATTGGTCAGCATACCAGTAATAAAAGCGTTAATCCTTATACTTCTATGAATAAGTAGTTGTCTTCTACTTGGAAATGTTGTCTTTTCGGTTTCGAAGTAATCTTAGTACCAAATAGTTTTGATCTGGATAAAATGCAGATTTACTCCACATCTGACCAAACTGTTTGATGTTTCCTGTAAGGTAGGGTTTGGCAGGGTAAGGGGTTGAATAGCTGTGGAAACTTCAACTTGCCTCTGGCATGATGTTGTGCAGGTCACTATCGTACATGATAAGGGTTACAGCGTCATTCCAGTGATATAGTTTAAAGACATTTCCTCAGTCCTTTGAAGGACTCCCTACTGTTCTCTATAGGTATGAAAGTAACTTTAAAAGCATGCAGCATAACCTATACCAATCTCAGTTTACCCTGTGCGGCCTAGACATACTCATACTCTACATGTTTTCAAATACTTATTTCTAACCAAACTATCAAATATAAAAGTCGGGCCTCACATGAAACGCTTCAGTAGTTCTTTGCTATTGGTATGTGCACAAAACGCACGAGTATTGGATGGGAACAGCCGCGATAGATGTACTCACCGATAGTAGGCCAGGAAGTGTATTTAACATGATAAGGGTCACAGCGTTATTCCAGTGATAGAATTTAAAGACATTTCCTGACATACTTTCGGCGTTAATCCCTATACAGGCAGATCCCTTGAACAATATGCATACCTGTATTACTGTGAATCATTGAAACGTCTCATGTGGGGCCAGCATCTTATATTTGATAGTTTGGTTAGTAAAACCCATTTAAAAAACATTGAGTGTCAGTATAGCAATGCCTCTCTAGACGACTTGAGATAGTTGACATTGGCTGGGCACACTTTGCTCCTGCTTTACAGTTACTTTAACGCCTATTGAGAACAATGGGGGGAGGAGTCCATCAAAGGACTGAGGAAATGTCATTTTAGACATTACCTACGTCCATTCAACGATTGAACCCCCATTGTTCTCACTAGGCATGAACGTAACTGTAAAGCAGGAGAAAAGTGTGCACAACAAATGTCAGCAAACTCAATGAACGGCACATGAGACACTTCAATAGTGTTCTTGCATAGACATTTATACAGGTAAAAGCATGCTGCATGCTTTAAGGTGGTTCGACAGCGGGCGGCCCGCATCTCGAGTTCCGGAAATGCTGATGACTTTCACCTGATCTTTGCGGCACGTGCTTATAGTAGAAAATTTAGATAAAGAACAGTTTGATCTGCTTCAGTGTCTTCTCTGTTAGCGCAGTTGTTACGGTGGTTGACTTGCAATCCGAAGGTTCTAGGTTCGATTCCAACTCGCTTCAAAACTTTTTTTTAATAAATTGTCCGATTTTAGTGACTAGTCAATTCATAACGCAGTGATCAAAGGACAGGCTTTGTTTAGTCTAGTAATAATGAATAATATCAGATGCAAGTATAGTCAAGAGACAGCTAAATTTGTGAGGATTTATAGCCTATACAACAGATGGCAGCTTAACACAGGACAAAAGTAATGCTAAAAGATAGATCCTAAAGGAGCTTTTATGCATTACTTTTGTTATGCGTTAAGCAGTCACTTGCCTTTAAAGATCTACAGGCTACCGTATTCAATGGTCCCTTATTACAGGTTTGACTTATGGTATTATTTAGAGCTGACGGCATTTTAAAGTTGAACTCAAGGGAGGTTACTCCTTTTGTGTTAACATTTTGTCAGAATTTCAGGAAATCATGTATAGAATGTAAATTCTACTGTAGATTTTCATTAAATTTTTGTGACTTGTAGAATTAAGTTATATCTATCTAATAAGAGTAAAATTAGTGTATGTTAAAATGCTAGATTTTTTGTAATTTGAGATTTTCAGAATTTGACTTTTTTAAAATATTGATATTTCCAGAAAATATGTCATGAAATACTTTTGTTTGCCCAATATCTTATAGTCTATGTACAGTTTACTTGAATGTACAGACATTATTGAGTTATATCATTCTATGAAGAAATTATTCCTGTTTATTAAAAAAGGAGCTTTTCTCGACAAAAGGTCCTGTCAGGAAAAAACGGCACTGTAACTTTTTTTTATTTTAACGATTTTTCACTCTCCATATGGTATATTTCAATTTAATCAAGGTTTCAAAGAATTCTGACACAGAATAAGCTGACCCGCGAACCACCTTAACTCAAACTTTCTATAGGACTAAGTGTAACCACCCAAGCTAGGCCAAGTAATGTATTTCAAGACATTACCCAGTCCATTTATTGATTCCCTCATTGTTATCACTAGGCATGAACGTAAATGTAAAGCATGAGAAAAGTGTGCTAAGCCAATGTCAGCAATCTCAAGTTTTCTATAGAGGCCCTGACATACTCTAACTCAATGGGGTTTTCAATGGGTTTTACTAACCAAACCATCAAACATGTGGTATGGGCCTCACATGAGACGCTTCAATGGGTTTCTTGCCTAGACATTTATACAGGTAAAAGCATGCTGCATGCTCTAGCTCAAACTTTCTTTGGAACAAAGTGTTACCACCCAAGTTAGGTCAAGTAATTATCTAACTAAAACGTTAGCACATAGCTTGCTGAGCAAGCGCACCAGGCCTGTAAAACTGTATAATAACAGTAAGTATATACACATTACCAGTTGACAGTGCGATACAGAGTGATGTATTTAGCTCGAGACGTTTTTGGCGGAAATAACCGATCTGACGAGCGCCTTGGCGCGAGTCTGATCGGTTGTTTCCGCCAAAAACGTCGAGAGCTAAATGCAACACTCTGTTGCGCACTGCCAACTGGTGATGTGTTTATTATATGCCTTGAATACAAGCCAGAAACAACTAAATAGTTGTTTTTATATCCAAAATTTATTAGTTATTTGAAGCAGAACAAGAATTTTTGTATGCCACAAAGAATAACGCGGCACTCGGACATGTACGTAAATGACGTCACGTTAAATCGAAAGCGACGTCAGAGTAAAATACAAAGTGGCTGATACAAGGTGGCTGATACAGACTCTTGTATTTTACTCTGCAGATACACGCGAAAACGCTCGATATCATACGAAGGCATATAATAAACAATAATAGAAAGTGCACAATAACAAACATTGAAGAACACTCTATAGTCCGATTTTGACCCGTGAGCTGTGACCTTTATGCTAGGTTCACACCAACGGCGAATGCCGCGCTTTAAATCGGCGAGCAAAGCGTCGTCATTTTTGTTTACTTTTCCAAAAATATCACGATCTCTTACCCTCTAATAAGCTCTGATACGCTCTGATACGAATTGGTTGCCGCTTTGGGACGAGTTATTTCCCGACTTGTTACGGTTCCTCACGCTTTGATCCCGCTTTGATCAGGCTTTGCTACACTTGAAATCACGCTTTTATAAGCTTTATTACGCTTTGATGCGATTGTGACGCTTTAAATCAGGCTCTGGTACGATTATCAAGCTTTGTTGTGCATTGTTACGCTCTGTTCAGTTCTGTTACGCATTGGAAAATGTCAAGATCGCCGATTTCATGCCGCTTTTGATCCAGAGCCTAAAAAAGATGCAGCAGATCCACAAAATCATTGCTTTATGAGTCAAGAACACGATGTCAGAACAACAAGATCCAGAAGTTCCAGATGTACCAGAACCTGATCTATCTGAAACAATGCAATGAGTGGTACTCAAGTCGCAGCGCCATTTATAGGGATGGAGATAGAGCGTGAGTATCGTAGGAGAGCATGAAAGAGCGTGAGAGAGCGTGAGGAAGCTTGCCAAGCGTAACAAAGCCTAACAAAATGTGTCAATCCTTGATCAAAGCGTCTCAATTCTTGAGAAAGCGTGAGAGTCCTTCATGAAAACGTAACAAAGCGTATCAAAGCGTGTCAGATCTTGATGAAAGCGTCTGACCTCGTATCAGATCTTCATGCCAAATCGTAACACATCTTGAGACATCTTAACGAAGCGTGTCAAGTGGTGACAGACCATGAAGCCTGGGGCTCCCCGCTTTTAACCAAGATCTGTTAAGCTTTCCTACGCTTTGAGTCAAGCTTTGCTGAGCTTTGTTACGCTTTGTTAAGCTTTGTTGAGCTTTGATACGCTATAGGCGCTTTAATCAATTCGTAACAGAGCGCCCAAATTTTTTAAACCGTTTAAAAAAATTTGGCGCTCTTGCCGAATGTCCCGCTTTACTCCAAGCTTTCCCACGATCTATTACGACCCTGGCGCTTCAATCAAGCTTTGTTACGCTTTTGTGCCGCTTTGCACGCCGCTTTAAAGCGCCATCAAAGCGCCGTTGGTGTGAACCTAGCATTAGGACGAGTCCACCCGTAGAGGTAAAACGCATCACAAACCATGAATTTGCACAGGAGTTACCTACCTTTCATGGTATACCAAGGATATAAGGCCTTTTGTATTGAAATTAAATCAATAATCGAGTTAGAGTAATAAGTAGCGGGTTAGGGTATTTGCAATAGTGTAAAAGGCTGTGGGTTCGATTCCCAATAGGTTTATTTCTTTTTTAAATTATTATTATTATTAATTTTTTATTGTATAAGTTTTCAAAAAAAAACGTATTTAAATTGTTTAACATACATGTATATGTAAACTGTGTCATGGTCAACCTAAACGTAACTTTGTGAACTATTGAAAGTTTTAAATGTATGTAAAAGCTTACCCTACGTGGACAGTCTCTCACTTCTAGAAAACAATTGCATCAATTCATATGACCACGGTGACATATAGGTCTCACAATCTTATTTTAAATATCAAGTCAAGGTTTGAACCCTAACTTACCCATAACATGGAATGGTTGCAACTTCTATAAATAGAAAAGCTCAGTCATGGCTCAGCGCACAAATTCACCTATAGCTCTGCGTATAAAAAAGTCAGCTCAAATTACATGTTAAAATATGTAGAAAGCTCCCCCAGAGGCCTTCAGCAAAACGTTTGTTCTGCTTTTACCTTTCCCATATAGGCAATAGTGCAACTTAGCAAAATCTACTTAAACATATTGACGAAAAATGCACACAATAAATTTTTTATGTGTAAAGAATCAGACAATAATATAAAAGCATATGTTATATTGCTTAATTTGAAACTTTAGGCCCTTTTGTATATACACTTATGAACTAAATAGGCCGACGGCTTCTTCGATGTGTTCTCGGGTTAACGCCGATATTCAATTTGATCGAAATCCTAACAACGACCCTCCCAACAACGACACCCTTTTCACAACGACCCTTGCAGCAGTTCCCAAAACAGAACAAGTGTGTCGAACCCTTTTATTGCTGCAATATCGTCTACTTAAAATTGTCGTCTGCTGTTTATCTAAATTTACATAATGGACATTTTGACAGGAAAACTCCTTTATGCCGAATGGCAAACAGGCTTGAATCCAGATCAGACGCGGTGTCTGATCTGGGTTCAAGCTGTTTGCAAATGTAGCCAATTTCCCTCTCTCTAACGACTCCCT
The DNA here is from genome assembly GCA_922989275.2 of Gari tellinella. Classification (NCBI taxonomy): domain Eukaryota; kingdom Metazoa; phylum Mollusca; class Bivalvia; order Cardiida; family Psammobiidae; genus Gari; species Gari tellinella. Next base: position 56,873,568 of record OV277865.1, read on the forward strand.
CCGAACAACGCACACAATGTGTGTTTCCTATTGGTTGTCGTTGTAGAGAGGGACCACTGTAGTTATTTGCAGTGTTTCGCATACTTCTCTTTGCAGTGCCGTTTCATGTGTTTACCGTGTTTACCGTTTATTTTACGCGATTAATAGAGATTGTTTAAACCAAAAGAAACTACGGGAGGTAACCGGTATGTATTATTTTGTTGGGTAACGATTCTTGAGTTATCGTTCTTTGTTAAAGCCGCCAGGTGTCGCAATATTTGCGCGCGTATCCTTTGAATACAGAGTTTGATTACAAATGCATCGTGATATTTATTATTGTGTTTTATTAACCCCTTGCCTGCTGGTCGCGACTTGACTGATTTTTGCAAACAGTTTGGATCCAGATCAGACGCCGCGTCACGCGGATCCAAACTGTTTGACACTCGTCCTTTGGTTTTTTTACTTAAAATAAATGCATAAATGTAGATAAACAAATTTTGCAGATGACAATTTCGAAGCAGACGATATTACCGCAGGATAAGGGTAAACCTGTCAAAATTTAATTCTAACACACCTTGCGCACGTCCCTATTTAAGGGCTTTCGCATACGGAAGTCGGTCTTGCGGGCGAGCGGATATGCGTCTTGACGACTTGATCTTTTTCCATACGTGCTTATACTAGAAAATTTATATAAAGGAAATGTTGATACGATTTAGTATAATCCTTCATAGCGCAGTCAGTATAGTGGTTGACTAGCAATGCAAAGGTCATAGGTTCAAGACCCATCCGACCCGAAGTATTTTTTTAAGTGTCCGATTTATTGACTTGTCAATCTATAACGCAGTGATCAAGGGCCATGTTATTTTCTAGTCTTCGTTGATTAGAATAAGTGATGTTATACACGGTCCAATTATATGTCTTCTTACATGTACGTTTTAGTTTAGTGACTTACAAGTCAATTAAATCGGTATACATGTATACGATTTGATCGAACTATATAAAGCCACACATTGAAGCTTATCTATACGTCAACCTTTTCAAGATCGATATTGCCCATTATTATTATGTTTAAAAATCATAATTAACCATGTACATGTATGCAAGTCCATGAATAAATAATAATGCATTTTAATGACAGAATTTTAATTTTAAGGTAGGTAACTGTATCTCAACTTCAAATATCCCACATTTTTATAAGAAAATCTGTTATTACAACAAATCCTGACTGTAATATTTTCTAATTTTTTCAGACTAACTTTTTCATCAACCATATATTTGAATAAAACGAAAACAAATATACATTGAATGAGTCAGTTTTAGCATTTTGCAAAATTTAAATAGCTGATAACATCTTTCTGAACACCTTTATTCAAAATGTTTTTAGCTTTTCTTGTAATGAATGTTGTGGACTACTTATTGGGGCGAGATTTATAGTCATTAGCTTTATTTATTTTTGAGAAAAATAAAATCATCAAAATTCCAGGTTTTTGTCAGAAAAAAGATACCTTAAAGACAAACCAATCGATAAATTTTGCCTATATTTTCACACATTGTTTCTTTGGCTATTATCATTCTTCATGAAAAGTTTCATAACACCTTGCATGGAAACTAAGCGCACCTGCGAAGTACCTTAAACAAAGAAAGAATGTTTCAGTGTTTGAATTTTCAATAAAACACTCACGCGCTGAAACGTTCTAACGTGACGTCATATTATATGGCTTCGAAAATGCGTACGCCAAGAAATGTAGCGCCATTGCCTCGGTGCAAGTTAAGGTTAAAGTCCCATTGTGTTTTCAGACCTTTTTTTAATGTCCGAAATACAATAACGGTTAATAATAATGTTTCAACCTTCTTATGGGCCAAACTGATCTATGAAATGTTAAAGACAGACCTAATTCATAAAAAGTGGCAGTTTAAAACCATAACAAACCGAAAGTATAGTCAAACAACTAGGTATGACGTGTCACGGGGTCGCCGAGTCCATTTTTAAGGGAGATCAGCATTTCGGATATCCTCGTCTCAATCTTTTAGAAAACAAGGTTGAGTTATAGGTATAAACAATGAGCGGATTAGTTATCAGAAACATAGCGTAATGGATAGGTCGTATGCCCATAATCGAGTATATGATCGGGGAAATTTTATTTGGCGTGGGTTCGAAACGTCGAATCAACCTAAACATTTTTTTTTCTTAAATATATTAAGGATTCTATAATTACTTTATTTCCAATTTCATTTCAACCATCATATACTTTCATTGTAATGTAGATCTATGTAGATGATTATACGGTGAAACATCTCTATACATAAGTCATTGTTGGCCTTTAAGGCAGGTGACAGCATAATGGGGGAATAATGCATAAGGCAGTCTCCATTACTTTTGTTCTCCATTTAGCAGCAGCCTGTCTAAAAAGACCACTTTAATAGTCCTTAATGAGTGGTCGATTCCTATGTGTTTCACCGTAATTAAGGCTCCAGACAAGGAGAGTATTTCAAAAAGTAAAATCTTCATGTCTCCTTCAAACCCCATAGTGTGACTACTAATCAAAAGCTTCTCGAAGAGACCCTTCTAATTAGTACATGCAATCAAACCATAAGGTTTAGTGCAGACATGAGGAAAATGTTGGAAAACTTGTGTCTATTCCCCCTTATCTGGAGCCCAGTAAACAGATCATGCTTGTAACTCATTACATTTCAATATTATAGAAGCCTATATGTATATACATGTACATGTATGTATTTTATCATCGATTAATTGTTTAAAATATGACTAATATCGGACTCGAACGGAAACAAAGCAACCCTTCTCCAACACTGGCGAACGTGTTCATAAATGGTCAGCTTATATTATACAGTATGGAATAGAATATAATGCTTTACTATCCATGCAAGATTTATATAAAAAAAGTGTAAGGTCGACGTGGGATTCGAACCCACGCTTACTAAAAATACTGCTATTTGCCTTTGCATACCTAACCTTTGCCTACTGCGCTAAACTGCTCACAATAATTCCGCCTTCATTATTTCACCTCATAGACGAAACTCGGCTGTTTAAAATATGGTCCGAGAACATGCGGAATGCTGTGTTACCTAAAAAATGGATATTTTACGTATTGAATTTTCCACCATGGCAAAAAACAGTCTTGTTGATGTGTCTAGATGTAGTGTTAATAATTTAATCAGATGTTACAATTCAACGTTTTCCTATAATGTCAGGTAATCTTAAAATTTATTCATACAATTGTCGAGGTTTGAAAGATAGTAAAAAGCGAAGTGATATTTTTAATCTTTTTAAAGAAAAAAACCCTGATATCTTGTGTCTGCAAGAAACTCATTTTACGAGCGAAAATGAAAAAGATATATACACAGAATGGAATGGTGATTGCTATTTCAGTCATGGTAAATCTAATGCAAGAGGTGTTGCCATTCTATTTAGAAAAAAACTTAGGTGCAAAGATGGTAAGTATTAATCAAGATGATATTGGAAATTATATTGCGATCGAAACACAATACAATGATGTTGCCTTTAGCTTAACCAATATCTATGCACCAAACAATGATGATCCAGATTTTTTTACAAATGTATTTAAAATGAATGACTCTTTTAAAACAAAAGATAACTACATTATTTGTGGAGATTACAACCTGGTACTTAACCCTTTAATTGATTATAAAAATTACAAACGATCAGACCATAACAAAAAAGCCAGAGGTAAACTATTATCACTTATTACTGATAATAATGTCATTGACCCGTTCAGAGAACTGCATGGAGATAGCAAAAAATATACTTGGAAAAGATTTACACCTTTACAACAAGGTAGACCTGATTTCTATTTAATGACAGCCAGTATGATAGACTATTTAAGAACGTGTGACGTTGATATTAGTTATAGATCAGACCACTCAATACTATTATTAGAATTGTGTTTTTCAGATAAAAGTCATGGAAAAGGTTTATGGAAGTTTAATAATGACTTATTAAATGATATTGATTATGTTAACTGTATAAATGATAAAATAAATGAAATTATTTTACAATATTGCGTACCTGTATATGATAGAGAACAAATATTGTCAATGAATAAGTCAGATATACAATTTGTTATAAATGACCAATTGTTTATTGAAACTCTATTAATGGAAATACGTGGAAAAACCATATCTTATTCCAGCTATAAAGCAAAGCAAAGAAGAAATATTGAGGAAAAGTTGTTGTCCGAAATTCTGAATATTGAATCAAGTTTAAATGAAAATAATAAAGAGAGATTATTCCTGTTACAAAATGAACTTACAGAAATAAGAAATAAAAACCTCAGAGGTGCTTTTATTAGGTCAAGATCTCAATGGATAGAGCAAGGTGAAAAGGTCACAAATTATTTTTGTAATTTAGAAAAATATCATAATTCATGTAAAAGTATTCCGTTTATAGACAAAAATGGTTCGTTAATATTTGACCAAGAAGAAATTTTACATGAAACTAGTAATTTTTATGAAACTTTATACAGCGAACAAAATACAAACAAAAATTATGACTTAGATAGGGAATTAGATGGCTGTAACGTAAATAAGTTGAATGCTGATCAGAGTAACTGTTTGGAAGGTCTCTTAACCTTTGAAGAAGTGTCAAATACTTTAAAAATATGAAGAATGATAAAAGCCCTGGAAGTGATGGCTTTACATCAAATTTCTTTAAAGTTTTTTGGAATAAACTTGGACATTTCGTTGTAAAAGCCCTAAACCATGCGTTCTTGGCTGATTCCTTTTCTAAAAATATAAAATTAGGAACAATTACATGTATTCCCAAGGACAATAAACCAAAACAATTTTTGAAAAATTGGAGACCAATAACATTGTTAAATGTATTGTATAAATTAGCATCTGGTAGTATAGCAAATAGAATTAAAACTGTTTTAAATACGCTAGTGTCTCATGATCAGACTGGATTTGTTAAAGGTAGATACATTGGTGAAAATACTAGATTACTGTATGATATTATGAAATACTGTGAAGATAACAATATACCAGGTTTATTAATGCTAATAGATTTTGAGAAAGCTTTTGACTCCGTGTCATTTGACTTTATTGATAAAACGTTGTCATTCTTTAACTTTGGCGATATGTTAAAAAAGTGGATTAGATTATTTCTGTATAATACTGAGGTTTGTGTACAACTAAATGGGTTTCTATCAAATTTTTTTCAAGTAAAGCGAGGCTGCAGACAAGGGGACCCAATATCATCTTACATTTTTATACTCTGTGCTGAAATTCTAGCAATAAGAATAAAAAATTGTAAAAATATCACTGGAATAAAAATCAAGGGGGAAGAATATATTATATCTCAATTTGCAGATGACACCTCCTTATTTTTAGATGGCTCTGACAAGTCTTTGCATAATGTTCTAGAAGTTATCAATAAATTTTCAGCTATATCCGGTTTATATGTCAATTTTGACAAAACAAAGGTCATTTGGATTGGTTCTCTTAAGTACAGTACAAGGTCAATAAAAACGAAATGGAAACTATCTTGGGGTGATAGTCAGTTTAAAGTTCTAGGGATTCATTTTGATGTAAATTTAAATGTGATCTGCGAGATAAATTTTGAAGAAAAGATAAAGAGTATACAAAAATGCATTTCATATTGGAAAAGGCGGAAACTGACTCCTATCGGCAAAATAACTGTTGTTAAAGCTTTACTTTTACCTATACTTACACATTTGTTTATAGGCTTGCCAACGCCAACAATGAACTTCGTGAAAACTCTTACTAATATATTTTATGAATTTATATTGAACGGTAAAGCAAAAATAAAACGAAACGTTCTAATAAAAGATTATTCAGAAGGAGGGTTAAAAATGATCGATATTGAAAGCTACATAAGAAGTTTAAAAATTAAATGGTTTAAGAATTTCATAATTCACAATGATAGTAAATGTTATAATCTATTGCAAAACCTGATAAACATGACAAAGCTACTGAATTCCGGAAGTATGTTCTGCAAATTGATATTAAATAAGTTAAAGAATAAATTTTGGGTCGATGTCTTAGAAGCATATATGCTTTATATTAAAAAGAGTAGTGTTGGAGATATACAAGACATATATAATATGCCATTATTCTATAATGATAATTTTCTCATAAATAAAAAAGCTGTATATATACCAACACTTTACGATAGAGGGATACGATATGTAAACGACATTCTAGATAAAGATGGTAATTTTGTAGATTTAAAATACTTAGAAGAAGTGAGTGGAAAAAAGATTAATACAAGGTCTACGTGGGATTCGAACCCACGCTTACTAAAAATACTGCTATTTGCCTTTGCATACCTAACCTTTGCCTACTGCGCTAAACTGCTCACAATAATTCCGCCTTCATTATTTCACCTCATAGACGAAACTCGGCTGTTTAAAATATGGTCCGAGAACATGCGGAATGCTGTGTTACCTAAAAAATGGACTCGGCTGACCTTTGACACGTCAGACCTAGTTGTTTGACTGTTTGAATCTCGACCAGACGCCGCGTAACTCCATCTGGATCCAAACTGTTTGACAATCGTCTTAAGGTTCTTGTAACTAAAACTATGAATAAATCTAAACTAAACAAATTTTGCACATGACAATTTCAAAGCAGACGTCTGTGCAGCAGAATAAGAGTTAACCACTTCATTCCTGTGCTCCAGCTAATCCGAAGTAAACTGAACAAATCCAACAGTTTATCACTCATTTCAGCACCGAATGATATGGTGTTACTACTCATTAGAATTGTCTCTTGGAGACGATTCTAATGAGTAGTGATACCATTGGTTTTAAAGCAGAAATAAAGGTTTTAGTTTTCGAAATACTCCCCTTATCTGGAGCCCTGTATTTACAGAGTTGTACTTCTTTCCGTTCACAAGGTCAAATTAATGGATGTTAACACCCATAAATTAAAAACATAAATAAAAAGCGAATTTCTTAGGTAAAGCCGCTTTTTGTGAAAGAATCACGCCCCATGTGGTTCTAATGGGATCCCAAGCAACCGTTTTATGCAGGTTTCCCCAAAGCACAATGCGGCTTTAAATTATGTGTTAGTATCGAAATAATAAATGAATACCAGTGTTTTATCTAACAATCGAACACGGGTAGTCGTTGAGATGCTTGTAATTAAACCACTCGGCCTAAAGGCCTCGTGATTAAATTACTACGCATCTCAACTCCTACTAGTGTTCGATTGCACGATAAAACACTGGTATGAATTTATTATTTCTTAAACAATTATACGCTGGTTGAACATGCTATATTTAGCTTCGGTCGATATCGATTATTTTCGCTACATTTTACGGGTATGTCAGGGTTGAATATAAAGTTCATATTTAGAATAAGATTTGGATACCTATATCTCTTTGTGGTCGAGACAGTACATTAGTGTTTTACTTAGTATATGTATGGCCATGAGTTCGATACCGAGCGGAGGATTTTTTTAATCATTATCTTTATTATTTGGTGTATACGAGTCTGCAAGAAGGAGAAGAAGACTGGATTGAAATCCCTTTGGATCTGATTTATGTATCATTCACGAAGAGATAGATTACCTGTACACCTGTTCCATACAAACAGTGAATACTTCAATCAGAATTTTCTTGAATGAGCCCTTTGATCAGGGATACACTGTTTGCCATTTAGTTGCCATAAATTGACTAGAATTAATTGCAACCTGGAAGAGTCCATTAAAGGTTTCAGTGTAAATGAGTTCAGGCATTTGTTATCTAGGTTTGAGAGAACACATCGGGTCACATTTTACTTACGTTTAAAACTTTTGATAGTTTACAAAGTGTAAAGTTAAGGTTATCTATTGCACATTTTGTATTATATATAACTATGTTGAACAATTCAAATAAACTAATTGTTTAAAAAAAAACTTTGTAATAAAAAAAGAAATAAAACCTGACGGGTATCAAACCCACAACCTTTTATTCTTTTACAAGTACCCGTACTCTCTACCAACTACTCTAACTCGATTATTGATTTAAATTCGACACAGAATGCACAATATCCTTCAGTTCCTATCCGTAAATCAAAACGGAAAGTATCGACTTTATACCGAAGCTAAATATATCATTTCTGTGACGTATGAATATTCAAATTTTGACAGGTAAATAAAACCAAACAATCATTTTCCTTTTTTACAGTAATACTCGTCTACTTATTTGGATTCACGATGAATTATTAACTGAAGCAAACCATACGATCACTGGTAACGCGTTCTAAACCTCTAGTGCAAGTTATGTCTATGCTCAAACATTACCCTATATCATTTATCTTATTTTGAAGGCTGGTTATCACTTAAAGCAAGTTGAAAAATAAGCCAGAATGCGTATTAAGGCGCATTCTGCTTTATTTTCAGTTTCATTTAAGTTAACATCTGCTAGGATATAGAACGTATTTCTTACGGTACATGTTTAGTGAACCGATACATTAAATGCGCTAAAGGGCGCTTGTATGGGGTAAAGGGTTAATATGAAACTGAAACCAGCGTGTCAAATGTAAATACGTATAACTATTATTACCACTTGTTAAAACGATAAGTGCTTTCAGTGGGCCCAATATGTATTTCATAGAAAACCGGAACAAGCTGTACTTGAGATACTTAAATCACTGCTAAAGTGGTGAAACTATAGAATGTGCTTTACTAATCAGTCTCAAATATGATGTCCACAACTCGACTTAAACCGATTTACAAACAGGAAGAAAAAGCCTCATATGCTTGCGTCATTAACCATTTGGCTTAAGCACGACAAATTCAAGCAAGTTGTTTCCTAAAAGTGTAATTAATCCATTGTAATAACGAACAATCTGGACTACTGCATAATTGTAACTCCCTAGCATGTATGGTGAATTTCCGTTACATAGAATAAGAAGGTATTAAATGAAAGAGTAACTCATTATAAGTTAAAGTACATCACAACTTCTACATATTTCAAAATACATATTTCTGAGTATTCACTTCAAATAACCCATACACTCCGAATAATTACAATTGAGTAACTTACTAATTGGCCAGATCTATAATATAAATTACAGTGCTCTTTCCCTATTTTGGCCCTCCGAATAATGATTCCCTCCTTAAACAATGCCTGCCTCTGTTCCCCCAAAAGAGAAAAATATTTTTAACGCCTTTGTCGGCTTAATATTTTTGTTTGCTGTTTTCTCTCTCTAAAAGGCATTTTGACAGAAGAAACATATATATGATTGACAAACAGTTTGAACCCATGTTACGCGCCGTCTGATCTTGGTTCAAACTATTTGCAAATGTAAGCCAAGTTATGCTCAGGAAACTATTTTCCCAAAAAATGAAATACCGAACAGCCAATATCGGGATTGGAACCAAAAGCGGTGAGTAGATGAGTGATTTAACCACGTTGCCACGGAGGCTCCGATTAGAGTATATACACACATGTACTTATAACCAACGACACGGTCTACATCTAAAATACTCACAACGGAATACAGTCAACCCTAACATGGCAGATGTAAATACGGTACATGTACCCACGAAATGCGTGCGTGAAACAACTCGTGATAAGGGGGCGAAGCAATAAAAACAACAGCTCGACGATACATATTCATGACCGTACCTACATTCTCTGAAAGTTGTACTACGCGTACGCTATATTAGCGTACGCGTAGAACAACTTTCAGAGAATGTAGGTACGTTCTTGAAGCAAGACCATCCGAGCGCACGTTGGCTAAAGGAAGTAAGCCAATTATTCGATCGAGGCAATGCAATAGAAACTGTATCCTTTAGTATCCGGTTTCTATAAAGAATATGCTGCAGATGCAACGATTGGGGTCAATATATAACCAAACAATTAAGAACGACACTTCATACACGCATTTTTTGTTCAAAGTTAAAGTAAGCCAGTTTTTCGACTATCTTTCAGGTCCAAGTGAAGTTTGCAATGAAAGATAGTCGACAACAACATTTCGACCAGACGATTTGTCACTAATAAAGGTCAACATCGACAGGTCAACTGTCGACGAAAAAAGAAAACAGAATGTATCGCAGAGCGTATGACACATGAGACAAGCGCGAGAAGGATAGTAGAGTACGGAAAGAAAAACGAGCCAAACGTTTACAGGCAGAACGGGTGTATGGTTATACATGTATCCACACTCCTTGAGATGTCTTTATTATACCCCTGTCAGAGTGTGCATTTATGGCATACTGTATCGAACTGTCAGCCAGTCAATCCGCCCGTCCGGGTAAACACTGCTCGGAGCATATCTCCTATATAACTTCGGATAGGAATGCCATTTGGTGTACGGGTACACTTGTAATGGCGGAGTACCTCGTACACTTTTCAGGCCAATGTGACATTGACCTTTCACTTCAATTGTACAAAAAGCTTGTCCGGAGCATATTTAGCTCATCAGCTAGGGATGCTTAACTGTGTGTATGAGTACTACAACTTTGGATTGCTGAGTGTTGCGAACCATTGTAAGGTCACTGTGACCTTGACCTTTGACCTCATATGTTCAAAAAGCTTGTCAGGAGCATATCCGTTATAGTTAATCTGTAAGGTATAGCACGTTCTGTGTGTGAGTACAACTTTGGATGACGGAGTGTCAGGTGCTAATTTAAAATCACTTTGACATGGACTCTGACCTTTATTTTATTTTTGTAGAAATTGTTGTCCGGACCATATCTCTAACAGCTTAATAGCTATGGATGGCAAATTCGGTATGTGAGTACAGCTTGGGATGGCAAAGTGTCATGTACAAGGACACTTTGACCTTGACCATGTCTTTGACCTAGTTTTATAGAAAATTACGTGTCCGGAGCATACCTCTTGTCTATAGCTCATCAGATAGAGATATCAATTATGGGGTAGAGGGAATCTTTAAATGACGGAGTGTAACGTACATTTTTCAGATGACTATGACCTTGATATAATTTTGCAGAAAAAAAACTTTTATTATTAGCCTTTTTTGTAATCGAGATGTTTCGCGTGTGTCTGTATAGTTAGATACAATATTTTGTATCTTATCCCTTGTATTTTACTGCTTGAATTTAACTCCGACCTCATTTGCGATTAAGAGTGACGTCATGTATAGAATCCACGTTATGTACACTTCAAACTTTCGACTTCCGACTACAGGGTTCAGATCTCAGACTTCAAACTTTGAAGTCCGAAGATTGATCTTAAAGTGTGAAGTTTGAAGTATGAGCTCTGACGTGTGAAGCTTTAAGTGTGAAGTTTGAAGAGTGAAGTTTGAATAATGAATGCTTTATAAGAAATTAATAGCAAACAATTCTGAAGTATGAAGTTTTAAGTGTGAAGTATGTGTAGGAAAGTGTAACTATACTAAGGGTCTTTCGTAAATATGCCTATTTTGTAATTCTCTGAAAGAGCTTATAGTATCTTTACGATAACCTAACAGTTATCTTGTCGCAATGCCGTCTTCTGAGAGTGTAGTCTGTAAAGGTTGTCATATTTAGATTTATACAGTTTTCTGGTGATGAAACCTAAAGTAAGGTGTCAAACTGTTTGGACACATATCTAATGTCGCGTTACGCAACTAAATGCTGATGATGACAAAAAAGTAAAACAACAAATTGCTTTTAACGTTAAATATTTAACATTCATGATTTATTAAAGTGCATATAGTTGCGTATATTGTAATGGCTCCACGTATTCTAATATATCCTATAGTATTTGTTGTGCATGTAGTGATGTTATATATTATTGCTTCAACGATTCTACTAGATTCTATAGTGTTTGTTACATTTAGAGTTATAGTGGTTGTTATATAAAGATAATATTATGTATACTAACTCAAAGCATTCTCTTAGATCATTAAGCGCTTATTAGTGTTTAATATATGGAGACACGTATTTTATAATTTCTCTGAGGAATCTACCGGCAAACTGACTCTCTGACACTGCAACATTTAAATAAATGTTCCGAGCTAGAAAGACAGAGTGATATCTAGAGTTTCACTATTTGCAGCTCTAGTTAATACCCTGTTGTTCTTGAATATCAGTGACAATTCATTTAGACCGAGGTCAGACGATGCTGGCTAGGCTATACTGGATCAACACTGACTATATAGACTAAATATATTACGTCATCGATACCGATGTCACATGTCTCTAAGTCTAATCAAGATCAAGTTTGAAATATTGCACAAATTAATATACAGTGTTCCCTCCCTACAACGGCCCTCCCAACAACGACTTCCTCCTTACAACCACCACTGCCACAGTTCCCTTAACAAAACAACTTTGTCTAACGTTTTACTGTTGAGCTATCGTCTGCTTCAAATTGTCGTCTGCTGATTATTTCATTGTTACATAATGGACATTTTGACATAAAACCCTTAATAACGAGTGACAAACAGCTTGAATCGAGATCAGACGCCGCTGATCTGGATTCAAACTGTTTGTTAATGTAAGCCAATGTCCCTCCCTATAACGACTCCCTCCGACCAACGCACACAATTTCTGTCTCCCAATGGATGTCGTTGAAGAGAGAGAGCACTGTATAACCAAGCGTTACACTTCAGAGCGGAAATGAGCATTTTCCTATTCTACTTGCCTATGTCGGCTTTTTGCATTGGCGGATTGAAGGTGATAGGATATGGACGGGTCACACATATATCAGTGATAGGTTAGGTTTTATTGTGAATTCGTTATATGTCGGTATACGCTTGCATTCAAAACGACTATCCATGTTTAATATACAAATGCAGAAAAGGGTTAAACAATAGATCTAATTTTAAATTTTAAATATGGCACATTTAAGATCATTTCAATATTAGTATCAATATATTAACCTATCTTTGAAAGTTTATTTTACCAAAATCGGGGAAGGCAAACGGTTTACACGAATGCTGGAAGTCTGATAATTTCTAGCACTGTTTCAAGCAGCAATAAATCCATTGGGTAAAACGTTATTATTTCCAACTATTCGATACGAAACGAAATGTATTATCCTATGTCTAATAACCAACAGATATAGGTATTCTCCTTGTCTCCACCTGACAACCAGCATGTGAAGGTATTCTCCGAGGTTTCAGCCTACAACCAAAAGGTGGAGGTATTCTCCATGGTTCCACCTGGCAACCAGCATGTGAAGGTATTCTCCGAGGTTTCAGTCTACAACCAAAAGGTGGAGGTATTCTCCATGGTTCCACCTGGCAACCAGCATGTGAAGGTATTCTCCGAGGTTTCAGTCTGACAATCAGCACTAGTAGGTATGATGTACTCTATGATTCCTCATAGTGACAATTACTAAATGTTTGTACACTACGATGTCTCAGACTGACTATTAACACATCTTTGTACTGTATGACGTTTAAGACTGACAATTAATAAGTTTTTTTATTCTACAGCTTCCAAGCCTGCCACTTTACAAGTTTTGTTTGTATTCAACGGCAACTCAAACCTACACTTAACAAGTGTTTGTACTCTCTGACATTCAAGATTGACAATTAGCAAGTCTTTGTACTCTTTGGCGTCCAAGACTGATTATTAACACGATTTTGTTACCAATGGCACCTCAGACTGACAATTAACTAGTGTTTGACCTGTATGACGTCCCAAACTGACAATTAAGGGTATCTGTACTCTACGTCATCCCAGGCTGACAATTTACGAGTACTTGTGCTCTGCGACATCTCCGACTGGCGAATTACAAGTGTTTGTACTCTATAACGCCTCAGACTGACAATTAACAAATGTTTGTACTCTACGGCACCCAATACTGACAATTAACAAGTTTATGTACTCTGCGGCAAGTCGGACTGGCACTTAACATGTGTTTGTACTATACGACCTCCCGGATCGACTATTAACAATTGTTTGTACTCTACGGCGCCAAAGATTGACAATAATTCACGAGTGTTTGTGCTGTACGGCGAAACAGACTAACAAATATGTATTGTTTTCTACGGCGTTCCGGACTGAAAATTAACAAGTTATTGAATTCTAAAATGTCCCAGACAAAAAGGCAATTGTTTGTTCTCTACGACTCCTCAGGACCGACAATTTTTTATTTATTTATTTGTTTTGATTTTACGTCGCTTTCAACAGTATTTCAGTCATATCTCGACGTCCAGCTAATTAAAGGTGGAGGAAGACCCCCAGAAGTCTTTTATGCACTGTTTAAGGCACCAATCGGCAACTGGGTAGAACCACCGACCTTCCGCAAGCCAGCTGGAAGGCTTCCCCACATGAAAAATCCGACAATTAACAAATGTTTGTTCTCTATGATGCCCTATACGGATATTTAATGAGTGTATATACTCTATGAAGTCCAAGGCTCGAAACTAACAAGTGGTTGTACTATACGACGTCGAATACTGACAATTAACAAGTCTTTTTATTGTACGGCGTCACAGACTACCAATTATGTTTTGTTTTCTACGGCGTCCCGGACTGACAAGTGTTTGAACTCTGTAACGTCCCAGACAAAACAGCAATTGTTTGTTCTCTACGACGCCACATTGTGACAATGAACGAGTGTTTGTACTCTACGACGTCACAGACTGACAATTATTAACAAGTGTTTGTACTTTACGGTGTCCAAGGCCGACAATTAACAAGTGTTTGACATTCTAGACCAACAATCAACAAATCGTTGTACTCTACGACTTCCCGGATTGACAATTAACAAGTGTTTGTATTCTACAGCTTTCAAGACTGACAATTTACAAGTTTTTATTCTCTGTGGCAACTCAGACTGACACTTAAGTGTTTGTACTCTATGACGTCCAAGACTGATAATTTACAAGTTAATTTACTATTCGGCGTTCAATACTGATCATTAACAAGTTAATGAACTCAATTACACCTCAGATGGACAATTAACAAGTGTTTGTACTGTATGACGTTCAAGACAAAACAAGTAAGTGTATTGGTACTCTACGACGTCTCAGACTAATAATAAAGAAGTATTTATACTTTGCAGCATCTCAGACTGACAATTAACAAATATTTGTACTCTGTGACGTCTCAGACTGGCATTTAACAAGTGTTTGTACTCTGTGATATCTAAGACTGACACTTAACAAATGTTTGTACTCTGCGATATCTCAGACGGAAAATTAACAAATGGTTGTACCCTCTGACGTCTCAGACTGACGAATTTAAATATTTATATCCTTTGACGTCTTAGACTGATAATTAACGGGTGTTTATACTCTGCGATATCTCAGACTGACGAATTTAAATTTTTATACCCTATGACGTTTCAGACGGACATTTAACAAATGTTTGTTCTCTACGATATCTCAGACTGACGAAAATCAAATGTGTATACCCTATGACGTTCCAGACGGACATTTAACAAATGTTTGTTCTCTACGATATCTCAGACTGACGAATTTCAAATGTTTATATCCTATGATGTATCAGACTGACAATTCACAAGTTTTTGTACTCTACGACATCTCAGACTTTTCATTTACAAGTGTTTGAACTTTACGCCGCCCGAGACTGTCAATTAACAAGTGTTTGTACTCAACGACGTTCCGCATTGACAATTAACAAGCGTGTGTCCTCTACGAAATATTAGACTGACAATTAGAAACTCTTTGTACTGTACGACTTCTCAGAATGACACTCAAAATATTTGTACTCTATGACGTTTCCCGACTGAAAATTAACAAGTAATATTTGTACTCTACGACGTCTCAGAATCATACGTTGTTAGCAAGTCTTTGTACTTTACGACGCCTCAGAATCATACGCTGTTAGCAAGTCTTTGTACTTTACGACGTCTCAGAATCATACGTTGTTAGCAAGTCTTTGTACTCTACGACGTCTCAGAAGCATACGTTGTTAGCAAGTCTTTGTACTCTACGACGTCTCAGAATCATACGTTGTTAGCAAGTCTTTGTACTCTACGACGTCTCAGAAGCATACGCTGTTAGCAAGTCTTTGTACTTTACGACGCCTCAGGCTCAGTGTTTTACTCTACGACGTCTGGGATTGACAGAGGGTAATCGGTGATTGTAGATTTTCTATGGCGTAACAGATTGATAATTAACAAGAGTCGGTACTTTACGGGGTCTGAGATTCACAAGCAAGTGTAGGTGCTCTTCTTCGCCTCACAAGCGTTTGTCCCTTACGGCGTCTGAGATTGACACTCGGTAATTGTAGATTATCGATGGCATAACAGATTTACAATTAAAAAGCGTTGGTACTTTACGGCGTCTGAGATTGACAATAAGCAACTGTAGGTTCTCTACTGCACCTCAGACGGGCAAATAATAAGTTTGTATACTCTACGACGTCTTAGAAAGAAAATATTTTGTTTGTTCAGCTATCATCAGATTATCCGCATCACTTGTTGAAAATGTTGCTCCTATAAGATAATAGGGTTTCGATGCGTAATATGTAATTGAAAAACCTGCATAAAACGCATGTTTGGGATCCTATTTGAGCAACGCAAGTCGTTATTCTTTCACAAAAAACGGTTTTATATATGAAGTCCATTTTTTAATATAATTTATTATATTGTTTTACAATTTTTTCGCGTAACATCAAAATATTTACTATATGTGTGTCTTCTATATAATGTAAAAGTTGTTAAGCTTCCTTCATTGTCATTCTTGGTAGCTCTAGTGGTAGATCAAATGACTAGCATTTCAAAGGCTCCGTGTCCGAGTCCTAATATATTCAAAACTGTTTATAACAATATTTTGTCGGATTTTATTGATATGTAAGTCATGAAAGATTAAGAGGTCAAGATATAATTTACTTTTAGTCGTTGTTGGTCAGAATAAGTGTCTGGACTGTAGCTCGTTCTATTAAGTTATGGCTTAACCCATCTGTGCCCACACTCATATACATGGGACATAGGCAAACAGTGTAGACTCTGATCAGACGCCGCATTATTCGGCGTCTGATCAGAGTCTACACTGTTTGCTGATAGGAATTTCAATATAAATCAAAATGAAAATGAAAATTTTGACCAGGCATCCCTTTGATAAAAAATGGACTAATCCAATATAAAAACATGGAAGAATCCACTGGGTATAAAAGGGTTATAACTGATAAGTCCACAACATCGGAATATGATATTTGACCGAGCTAAAAAGCAAATCAGTGAAACCAATCAACCTGTTTTTTACAATCAGTAACTGAATGTTTGACATTGAGCGCATTCGGTCGTGCCACGCGGCAAATGCAGCGGTGTACTATTTTTAGCAGCATTTTAATTTATTTTAAATCACCAGTTTTAATGGTTTATATTTGTTTTTCCAAGATCGGTATATTAACAAATCATTATTTACCTTGGTTGTTAGTTCATGTATTTTAAATGTCTGCTAACAAAAAGTTGTTTAACCCCCCCCCCCCCCCCCAAAAAAAAACCCCACTTGTTAATACCGAATGTAATCCTATAAGTCTCGTTTCGTTTCGACTTAGCAGCGAGCATGGTCAAGTGAAGGCACACTCGACTACGATGCGTGGGTCGTAATTTCGATCCCGGTTGGACCAAGTCCTTTGGATGAGACTTTATAAAAACCGAGGTCCGTTGTATCAGTGCTTTACACTGGGCATCTAAAAGAACCGAACCATAAGAACTCTGTCGATAGTAAGAGTAGGCCATCGCTCCCGGGTTTTCTGTATCCGCCCCCTCTATCTGGGGTGTCCAATTAGCCCATAGCTGGCAGAAACTGACGTAATCAAACAAAATTCGTTTCGATTTGACCTATTACGAAGTGACATTTGACAACCACTCCAAACCCTACATATCGCTAGCTAACTCTGAATCCGCCCCGGCATTTCATATAGGTTATAAACAGTACAATTAGTTTCTGTAAATATAAAGAGCACTAAGAGGCGTATGATCTCACACAGTGAGGTCAGGAGAAACGCTATTACTAGGGTCTGAAGTTAATACAAACTCTTGTAGGAGTTCAAGAAATCAGCGTACAGTGATGGGCGATATTTATGTCCTACAGTTGGTTCTCATTGTTCTGCTTGTTGGATATACACATGGGGGCGATAAATGCTGGGGCTTGACAAGCAATAAAGAAATAAGTGAGTATTTACTGCTCTCATTTTATGGCATAGAGTCGAACTACATTGGAGAAGACATTATTCTTTCCCGTTTAAACGCAAACAAAACGCAAACGCAATGCAATAAAATGAAGAAAATGACAATTTTTAACCTGGGTGGCAATAATTTTTGAATCCTGTTCAGACGCCAGGTTACCCGGCGTCTGATACGGCTCCAAGCTGTTGGAAATGGAAATAATAGTTTAGCGTAAAGGCGTTTATTGGGAAAAATAAAGTCTTCACTTAAGATATCTCGAACTCTCAAGTCGAAGTTATCCGTATTTCAAAGTTCAATCGTGGCTACAATGTAGGTCACGTTTGAAGTTTGAAATATGGATATGTCGACTGATGGTTAAAAGAATGGAATTCAACTGTAGATTTACAAGTAGTTTCGACTTAATAAAGCGCGATAGACATGCCGACATGAAGGTTGATCCAGTATTGCAATATGTCTCAATTAACAAAGTCAAAAGCAATTTTTTCAAACGCCTGCAATCAATGTAGACAATAATGAAGTTTCCAAATAAACGGCCGATGTTGGTCTATACTGTCTCCCATGTCAGAATAAACGTTCAATGTACGTGTCCAAATAATGTAAAAGTTTCAGGCGTATTTTAACCAAATAATGACTCCTGCACGTGCAGCAATTACTGTAAAACAGGTATTTTTCGCGTCATGAATATTTCGCGAAATGCGAATTTGTAATAATTCGCGACATCATGCAATATTTCTAGCAGGTGGTAGCTTAAAGTAGGCTGAAAGTAAAGCAGAATGTGCCTTAATGCACATTCTGCTTTACTTTCTACCTGCTTTAAAAAGTCAAATATTTTCAAAACATTCGCGACTAAACGCGTAAATTATATTCTCGCGAATAAAACCGGTTTTACAATATCCATATTTCCATGTTAAGTTTAATTACTTGTTATGATTTCGCTTCAAAAGTGTTAATCATATGGAGAACTAGATTGTTCATAACTGTTCAGAGTAAATAATATGGAATATTTGTGTTAACTCTTTCCTCCCTGAATAAACTTTAAATGGACAATTTAAGTTTCCATTTATGTTTAGTCAATTTTTGACTTTTAAGGGTTGTTTTTGTCAATGTTTGGCATTATGACAAACAGTGAAAACCTTTTGGAGCCCTCTGATCTGGGTCTTCATTGTTTGCACAGGACAAGTGTACTATTTATATATACACTGTCTACAATGACGCCTATATGCGGGACTAGGTTTAAAAGGGTTAACCAACTGAGTATTTACCCATTACTCCATGCAAATGTAACGTATTAAATGTATTCCCCCACTGGAGAAAACAATTCCAATTTATACAGTCATCAATATGTATTATAAGAAATAATTTCTATTTTCTAGCAGATGATAGCTAAACCTTTTATCCTATGGATTGTTTCAAGCTCGGGTGACCACTAAAAGCAGCTTGAAAGCAAAGCAAAATGCGGCTTAAAGCACATTCTGTCCTACTCTCCGCCTGTTTTAAGCTTTCATTTGCTAGGATCTAGAAAATATTTATTTTGGTATATGTTTACGATTGTATAAATTGGATCTTTTTTCTTCATTGTGGGAATAAATGCGTTAAAAGGCCTTTCTGTAGGAGAAAGGGCTAGAGCAGGATGGAAGTAAAGCAGAATGCCTCTGAATGCCCATTCTGCGTTACCTTCAATCTGCTTTAAGCGGCCACCTGTCTTCAAAGCTAGAAACATGTTATGGAGTAAAGGGTTATATAGATATGATATCATATGACGTTTGGACGTATCCTCAGAAACAATATTTTCAACAATAGGTTTATACTTATGAAAGCTGAAAACTGAAAACATTGGTTAATGAACAGAATAAAATTATGTAGAATAGAGAAGTAAACGTAAGTTAAAACACTTCTGTACATGTACAATATACTCTCTCGAAAGTGAAACTCTAGTCGAACATCTATATCTCAAACTTGCTTAACTCTTTGAACCCTAGTCACGTATATATACGTTATTTTCAGATAGGGTACCTGTGAGGAGTACACTTGTCCTATGCAAACAGTGTTGGTCCTGATCAGAGGGTTTCTCAAGGAGCCATCAGATCAGGGTCTTCACTGTTTGTCATGTTGACATATATTGTAAAAATCAACCCTAAAAAGTCAAAAAATGGACTAGACTTAATTGAAAACTAGAATTGTCCATTTGAGGTATCAGGAAGAAAGGGTTAGCTCGAAGTGTTCCATTACAGTGCCAGTAAAACGTCTCTATCAAACATGTACAGTGGAGATTCTGTTATTCTTTCCCGTTTAAACGCAAACGTACGCAAACGCAAAGCACTAAAACGTAGAAAAGAACAACTTTTGGACAGTTCTGATAATTCTTGTTTATCTTGGTTGCAAACAGTTAGGAGCCTGATCAGACGCCGGGTTACCCGGCGTCTGATCTGGCTCCGAACTGTTTGCACTGCAAATAATAGTTTTAGCGTAAACGCGTTTATTGGGAAAGAATAACAGATTCTCCACTGTAAGCTACGATTAATTATTCGTAAAAACGGAATATTCTAAATCTCCATAACATTTTTTTCTAATTTTCCTAATTTGGTTTTACATGCCTAATAGAACTTCGTCATGCAATGTACTTGTCAAATCCCTTTAATTATCAAGTTATCTATTCGACGCATACAAGTATACCTGCTTGATTAAATATACGTTTTGTTTTGTTTATGCGCATAGAATTCATTGAAACAACTCTGATACCACGATTTGGCTGCGAGAAGAATTATAAACAACAGTTGATTCGTTATTCCATAGCCTTTTTGTAGTTTTGAAGAATTATAAACAACAGTTGATTCGTTATTCCATAGCCTTTTTGTAGTTTTGAAGAATTATAAACAACAGTTGATTCGTTATTCCATAGCCTTTTTGTAGTTTTGAAGAATTATAAACAACAGTTGATTCGTTATTCCATAGCC
The DNA here is from genome assembly GCA_922989275.2 of Gari tellinella. Classification (NCBI taxonomy): domain Eukaryota; kingdom Metazoa; phylum Mollusca; class Bivalvia; order Cardiida; family Psammobiidae; genus Gari; species Gari tellinella. Next base: position 56,894,550 of record OV277865.1, read on the forward strand.
TTTTTGTAGTTTTGAAGAATTATAAACAACAGTTTATTCGTTATTCCATAGACTTTTTGTAGTTTTGGAAACGTGCTGCTGCTTTAATTTCAGCCTGCTCTTAACCCTTTGCCTCATAGCCTGTTTCTAGTTTTGAAGACAGGTGCCCACTTAAAGCAGGTTGAAAGTAAAGCAGAATGTGCCCTAAGGCACATTCTGCTTTACGTTCAGCCTGCTTTAAGATTAAATCTGCTAGGCTATATAAAATATTTGTAATGGTTATTGTTCATGAGGGTATAAACTGGAACTACTTTCATCAGCGGAGGAATAAATTAAATACGCTAAAAGTCGCTTCTATTGGCGAAAGGGTTAAGCTAACATCTGCTAGGATTTATAGCACATGTATATTTCTTATGGTGCATATAAATGACTGTTTAAAGTGGCACTATTTTCTTCAATACATTTAAGGCGTAAAATAGGGTAATTACAGTCGAACTTCGATATCTTGAAGTCGGTATTGTCGAACATACCCGTATTTCAAAGTTGAAACGTGGCTAAGCCACGTTTAACTTTGAAATATGGGTATGTCCGACTTAACCGAACCAGAAATAATGCAGTTCATATGTCAAACTATCGGATAGTTCGAGTTAAACGAGTTCGAGATATCGAACTGTAGTTAAGTTTGAATGCAAACAGTTTGTAATGAGACACTGGGTAACGTCACTTCTGGTCAGACTATTATTCTACATGTTGATGCTATTTAACTCTTTCAACACTAAGTAACTATTGTGGGTTATAAGGTTCCCTTGTGGATCATTTTAGTTACTAAAATATGATCCAGTCTACTTGGAATACTAGGTAGTGAAATAAAGACTTATTTAAATTAGCAAACAGCGTAAACCCATATCAAAGGGCTCCTACACTGTTTGCAAATTTGTGTTGAAAGAGTTAAAGAGACTGATTAGCGGGTTTGACCTAATACGTAACCAAAATGTATGTAAGATGCTAGTAAAACAACACAAACTTTACTATAGGCAATGATTTATGGTAATAAAATGTCAATCATAGAGAATCTTTTTTGTCATGGCCGGTGTAACGAAGTATTTTGACCCCCATCGAAAAGTGACCCCCGGTCAAAATTCGACGTCGTAGAATGACCCCTTGTCGTCGAAAAACGACCCCATCGTCGAATATTGACCCCCTTCTGTCGAAAAATGATCCCCTTCATACTTACCTTTATATTTGGTGTAAAGTTAGTTTTGCAAGTGCTAAATGTGTTTATATATACCCCAAAGCTCAATTTTGGGCGTATGTAGTGACAAAATTGCGCGTGTCTGAAAGTGATTCCGTCTTCACATGTACCTTTTGTTTAGAACATATTTTCTTTATTACATCAACAAGATTTACCAAAGTTGGTGTGTGAGTACAGTTTGCCATGGCAAAGTGGCCTATAACATAGCCTGTAAATTGTTCACTTTTCAGGTCACTGTGACCTTGACCTTTTACATTATTTTTCGATCAACAACTTTTATGGCATTTATTTGGTACCACGGCGCTCATACATGTACGTTCTATTGGTTTAGAAGGATACCTGTCAGTTGGCAAGTCAATACGTTAGTGCCCAAAGTTGGGAGATTTTGAGGGGGCTCGGTGACAAAAGCTTTGGAATTTTCTTAATGCATTTCTTTTTAAACATGACTAAAGGTTTACGTTTATCTTTTCGAAAACACAACAGTTCTGTTGAAAAGTATCTCAGTTTGGCCAACAAAGTTTGATCTAATCTGTGTTTTGGTTGCGGGTTTCGTTTCAACTGTTCTAGTCTCAAGACACTGACTCGAGCTTTATCTCGGTCGTTAAATCTGAAGTAAAGTTGGTATCAAACAACTGTAAAACCTTTATTAGCGCTATATTAAGCTGCACTTGCAGGTATAGTTTGGTCATCTTTTTATTATCATTACTTGTGTTTTTAGTGTTCTCCGGCTTTACATTTTAATAAGGTAGTGTCACTTCGAATGACTTAAGTATTATAGTAATGTTTACTTGTAAGACTCTTTACCTTGCATAACTTAGCAACTGCGAAATGTACTATTGTCGTATTTAGCAAGTGACCAATATTGTGAGTATCGTGATATCTGTTGCCTCAGTTTGACCTTGAATTCTGTAGTGACTAAAAACTCAAGATAATAAAGAGTTTGAGTTGAGTCTGAGATCGTTGTCAGGTATTTGATTGGTCAGATTAGCGCAAACGCCCAGACTCAACTCAAACTCTTTATAACCTTGGGCCCTGAAGTACCTATCAAATTGTCATCATTCAAATAAAGCCACTACAAGCGGGTTATGTTGTGTTTTGCCAACTCTTGCTGATATGATTTAACAGTTTATCATGTGTATGTGTACATTTAACACCATCTGCAAACAACTTATATCCAGATCGGACGCTGCGCAACGTTGCCTCATTACCCGTGTCATCAATCAGTGTCGATGAATAACTCCGGTCATTATTCGATGACGTAGAATGACCCCCGGTCTTTATTTGATATCGTAGAATGACTCCCCGGTCATAACTCGATGTCGTAGAATGACCCCCGGTCTTTATTCGATGTCGTAGAATGACTCCCCGGTCATTATTCGATGTCGTAGAACGACCCCGGTCATTATTCGATGTCGTAGAATGACCCCCTGATATTATTCTATTTCATACAATGACACGCCCTGTCCTGGTATGGTAATTACCGTATTTGATGTCAAACAATGGCCCCTTTTTATTATTGAATGTCGCGAGCAGCACCCTGAGGATTAATTCATGTCAGATTGCTAATTAATTTTAAAAATCTTTGGATGGTTCTATGTTGTACAATATACTGTCAATAATCTAATCAATATTTTCATGGACACATGTTGCGACACATTGTAAGAAGACGATTGTCATTGGAATCGATGTAAATATTATATATACGAGGTACATGTAAAAAGGGGGATAAATAGTTTTACTTGTTCACGTTTATTGATATCGAGTACCACTGATATACTTTAAACTACGTTCAATAAGTGGTCATATATCTTCAAGAATAGAAACAGGCTATGGAGTAAAGGGTTAGTATTCATGTTTGACTCTATGCATCTAACAGACAATGCATTTGAAACTGTAATTGTGTTATATGCAGCAGTGACATTTATACATTTTGTCTGGGTACAGTTGAACCCCTCTATAGCAGTAATTCAATCAAGAAGTGTACAGACAAAAAGGCTTTGACTTTACAAACTGTATACTTGCATACATGTATTCTTAAGTTTGCATCTTTGATTATGTAGTTGACAAATAACTTGTAAATGATAACCTATCAGTTATATATGATATGCTTATTAGTCTTTTTTTAGTAATGTTTTGAACTGTAATGTACGATGTAATGCATTACTTTGCCAATGTTGTTGTAATTTAATGCATTACAAAATGTTATGTAAACGTTGCGTAATGGTAATTGTAATATAATTCACTCTTTAGCAATGTGATTGTAAACTTGTAAAGTAATTTATAACTTTCTCAAGTAATTCACACCCTGCCTGCCCCCGCCCCACCGACCTGCATACTCCATGGCTGAATTACACGCTTAACTTATTTATAAATAAGCTGCTCACGAATTATACCTCAGACCCGCAACCAGCTTGTATCAAAGAGATCGGGTAATCCCTACCATCAGCATCCAACATATAAGCACCAGGTTACATGTAACAGTATCCCTCGGGAACAGCATTTAGTATACTGTACGTTCCCATGGCGTGCTTTTAACTTGTTTATTATCTAAATTTTATGTATCTTTTAACTCATTCACACCTGAAAATGTAAGTGAACAATTCAAGTTTTCTAGTTATGTCAAGTCAATTTTCGACTAGCTAGAGTTGTTTTATACAATACATTTCAAAACTGACACATATCAGAGGGCTCCTGTGGGTAAAGTCTGACTTGGGTTTACACTGTTTACAAAGGACAAGTGTACTATTAACATGAACACTGTTTGTAAATATCTAATATACTCGTCGCTAGGGTCCAATTGGTTAAACTGTGTCGCTTAATTGCTGGAGAGGGTAGGGGTCATTATTCGATGGGGGTCGATATATTTCAGGAGGGGTCAAACTACTTCATGAGGGGAGTCATAGTACTATGACCGGGGGGTCAAATTTCGACGTCGAATTATGACCGGGGGGTCATTGTACGATATCGAAAAATGACCGGGGATCATTCCACGTCGTCGAATAATGACCGGGGGGTCTTTTTTCGATGGGGGTCAAAATACTTCGTTACACCGGCATTCATGTTCTTAACCCCTTCACTGTCGTGACGTCATCAGTTTGAAACAATTGTCGTCTGCTTTTATTTTTCAAAGTAAATTTTTAAGTATTTTGACTTAAGAACTATTGAAATGAGTGTCAAACAGTTTCGATTCTGATCAGAGGCCGCGTAACGCTGTGTCTGATCAGAATCCAAACTGTTTGCAAATATCCATTGTACTCGGGGTCACAGGGACGCGACACGATTGATTTTTGAGATATATATACATAAAAAATCAATCGTGTCGCGTCCCTGTGCTCGGGGTAAGGCAGTGAAGGGATTAATCCTAAGGCACACACATCTTGACAAATTGGATCCATACCGAGGCTGAATGCATTTTCATTTAAACTACTGAAATAAGTTTTTACGTATCGCTTTATATGATAACGTAGCTATTTTTTTATACAAAAACAAAGCAGAAACCTTTTCAAACTTTCAAACTCTTATTTATCAAAGTTGTATAAGGTCCACTTTATCACGTTACCTACGTTCCAAAGTTGATGCTATTGCAAAGTTAAATCACGGTTGATTGGTTCATAGATAGATCGATATAAATTGTGTATCGTTAGAGATTAAGTGAACAGCGGTAATTCCCGCGAACAACTATACTCTTACCTTGCCCAATTGCCTTAACCCCTTCACTGCCATGACGTCATCAATTTTAAACAATTGTCGTGTGCTTTTATTCTAAAATTAAATATTTAGTTATTTTGACTTATAAAATATTGAAATGAGTGTAAAACAGTTTGTATCCTGATCAGACGCCGCGTTACGCGGCGTCTGATCAGGATCCAAACTGTTTTCAAATTACTAGTGTACTCGGGGTAAGGCAGTGAAGGGGTTAATAAATAATCAGCTAAATTTGGTTTCGGATGTTATGACAAAATACATGTTTTGTAATTTGTGACTGAATAAAAGGATTGTTCCATTCTTGCATCTCATTTGGTAGAATGAAATTTATGAAAAATTGAAAATTCAATTTATCACTATTCCAAGGAGAAGGAAAAGTAAACAATTCATGAAGGAATGATTGGTCTGAACTCGCATGTACAGGTTTATTGTATTCATGGGAGAAATGGTTAGGTGGTTGCCCAACAATATAATCTGTCTACACTCATACATGAACTTGTCAAATGGAGGAAGAAGATTTCAAATCATGAGCTGTACTTGTGTAGATCCTCCAAGTGCTAAGTTCACGATCTTATAAGTTGCACAGGTTAAGGTCTCTGGAAATTCCTTTATATATGATACCACTTTATACATGTAAGATTTGTCCAGTTTCTTGAGGTTTAAACGTAGGCACTAAAGCACCTACATAGAAGACAGATGACCTCTTAAAGTGTGGTAAATATAAGACAATAAGTCTCAAAGGAGCTTTCTGTTCTACTTTCATCTTGCTTTAAGCAATCACATATAACACATAATAGTTAAAATATTTAGTGATCGTAGTAGTGAGGTTTTACCGTGTAGACACAAACTGAACTTCCACTTTTTAAAACAAAAGAGTACAGTAAAACTTCCGCCTTATCATCACATTTTTGCATGATAAAGTGAGATCTTTGAATGGTTGTTTGTTAATGCAGATATTGCAACAATTGTCATATGATGCGTTTCTTAACGTAGAAATCTAAAATTCAAAGCAGTGCCATTTCGTCGTACAATTTAGGTCTGGTGAGACGGGGTGTAACGCTGCGTCTTGTCTGGATCCAAACTGTTTTCAAAGGTTATCACGGTTTCGATGTTCATGCGCAGAGTAAAGACAGATGGTTAGTTGATGCAGACAAGAAGTATTATTGTTTGCATTATTTCTACGGTAACATTTAACCCCTTCACTGCCTTACCCCGAGCACAATGGTTATTTTCAAACAGTTTGATTCTGATCAGACGCCGCGTAACGCGGCGTCTGATCAGAATCGAAACTGTTTGACACTCATTTCAATATTTCTTAAGTCAAAATACCTAAAAAATAACTTTGAAATAACGACTGTTAAAAATATCTAACGTGACTGTACATAACGGCTTTCCCCAGATATATTTAACAGCTATTGATTTTTTTTATTTTCTCCGAAAGAAAACAAAACACTCCTATTCGATTGAAATGCGAAAATTCGCCCAGTGTCCGTTACTCTTTACTGCAATGAAGTGTCCATTTAGAGACATATACTGATTTAAATTCAGCATTTGTCTGGAGATACTAAAGAATACCTCAAAGATCCGAAAATTTGAGGACTTTATTAAATCTTAAACTGTGACGAACAGTGTCTTGCTGGGTTTTTGTTATATGCGTCAACATACTTTCGTCATTTCTATTCCAAGAAGTTTAGCTAAGAGCATGGTCAAGGGCGTCTTGTGCGTTTCGTCATGTGTGTCACCATACTTTTGTAATTCTTGTTCTAAGAAATAAAGTTACTAATAAATCGGTCCCATAGCCCTGGTGAAATTTTGAAATAAGGTCCAGATTTCTATCATACACCGTGTGATGGCTTTGAAAGCAAGATTCATATTACTTTATATACTTTATTGTCTGCTAAACCCATTTGTAAAGATAAATCAACACTTTATACATCGTACTTCGTAGTCAATTGACCAACATATCAGACCATCTAATAGAAATAAAACATGACTCTGAATAAAAAATCACAAAAATTATGCAATTTAAGATAACAAGGACGTGAAAGAATTGTTTTTATGACAACACTCAAATGAAACAGTTTAAATCCAATATGTAAAAGGATACGAATGGTCTTCAAACACCTCTGTCTAATCATTTACGGAAGTTGTGACACGTCTACGAGACTGTCGTGGTCCATGATGAACTCGTACGTATTTCCACACAAATGCCTGACTAAATAACGCAAACTTGCGTGTCTGATTTAAGGGTCTGTCTGAACCATGCCAATGGCGCGTACGTGTTCTTGGTGTGTCATGCATTCCATGCGAAATATTTGATGTTTCTTCAGTGTGGCTATTAGTGTTTTCTTCTGACCTGTCAGAGTTAATTTTAGATTGGAACATTTTAAAATGGATGATCACTGTACTTGTTGATTTCCGTACGGTCAACCAGGGATACGGAAAGCAGTATTTATTGTGTGTAATGTACAGTAGAGAAGACATTATTTCCCGAATAAACGCAAACACAATGCCCTAAACTGTAGAAAAATGATTTTATCTTTTTTTAATCTGGGTGGCAAACAGGTTGGAGATTTATCAGACGCCGGGTTACCCGGCGTCTGATCTGGCTCCAACCTGTTTGCAACGGACATACTTGTTTTTAGCATAAACACGTTTATTGAGAATGAACAACATATCAGTAAAATTAGCACAGCTGTCTCTTGCTGCACAAGGATCATGCTTATCTCATGTTGGAAAGTGTACGACTATATAGATGCGATGTTACCCTGTTATCTATTAACCATCATGAACTATTCTGTTCTAAAAATCGCACAATAACGTTGTACCAAATTTATACGCAGACCCCTCCCCTCGCAGAGCTATTCAAAAAGTTTCCTCTTACGTCTGATACCGGACACTTTTTTCTGTTACCGGACAGTTTTACTTTCTGTTATTGTATACTTTTTACGGGTGTGGTGCACGTGGTAAACATGCTGTCACCTGTGATAACCCTTCACTGCTTGGGAACTGATGAGGTAACCATTGTAATGCTAAGTACCGATTGGCTAGCATTTACAAACAGTTTGGATCCAGAGAAAACGCAGCGTAACGCGGTATGCAATCTGGATCCAATTTGTTGGTACTCATATCAAATTTTTATTCAACTTTAAAAGCATAAAAAAGTTTCTCCAGATATGCTTTAATTAGACTGAGCAGACGGCAATTCAGCATACTAAGGGATAACGAACAATTGCAACAGTGTGGATCAATATCAAACAACGGTAACTCAGCGTTTGAACAGGACCCAAACTGATAACGCTTGTTTCAACATTCATGCAGTCAAATACCGAAACTTTGCTTTGAATTTGAAATGTGCCTCTGGTCCTTTGTTTGATTATAAAGGGACGGATTAGGAATATATCGGGCTAAAATGATAAGGTTCAAATATGTATTGATCCTAATGCTTAATGCTTAAAAATAAAATTCGTCTAAACTGATAAATAAAGAATCTACAGGAAAATAGTGATTACCTTGCTAGCTGATACTAATTCTGATCGTAGACAAACACATATGTAGTTATTTTACGGCATGATCTAGCATACAGGCTGCACGGTATGCTCACGAAGCTTAGAAATAGGACCAATGGAAAATGTAGTTGTTTTACGTGTATTTCAATATTTTAGAAGTGGTTAGATTAGTTTGCTTAATTTAATTGACAAAAATCGTTATTGACTTTGTGTTAGATGTTTATAACAAAACTTCGTATAAGTCAGACACATTACGGGTTTCGCTTCAAAAGTGTCCTGTAACAACTGAAAGAAGACTGTTTCGCTCGGACGGACAACAAAGATGTCCTCGGCTTCGCCTAGGACATTTTTTGTCCGTCCTCGCGAAACAGTCTTATAACAGTTGTCACAGGACACCTTTAAAGCGAAACCCGTAGTGCATCTATTACAAATACATAGAGGATAACTGTTTTTTTCAGTGTAAGATCGAAATTTAATCCATTGAGTGAACATCAGACGTTATATTTTCACGAGTGGCGAAGCCACGAGTGAAAATATAACAGTCTGATGTTCACGAAATGGATTAAATTCGATCTTACACTGAAAAAACACAGTTATTCTATTTATTTATGCTTTAAAGCCACTTTTTAAACGAAATTGTTTCAAAATTAAAAGCGAACGTACATTATTTATCCCGTGTTGAGCCCCACGTTTTATGTCGAACACATGTGGCGTGACAGTTGGCGGTATAATGACGTCATCCGAATTACTTCGTTGCTCCCGAGTTTGGATTCGTGCTCTTCCGGTGAGTAGTTCGCGACAAATCGGACTGCCGGATTTTAACGATAAGACACGATTGACTACGATTCTTGGGGAGCCCTACGGGGAAAATTCATAATAAAAGCGATTGGTGATAATCCACTGCAGTGGATTACCAAGTGATCATCCACTGCTTTTTCGTGGTAATCCACCGAAAAGCATAAATAAAACTTTTTAATCGATAAATTACGCCCACCTCACATTCCTCGTGCATAATTATGACCTCTTACCTACTCAACGAGAGGCATTGATCATCCGTCATGGTTGAATGATTTCATTGAAATCATGTACAGAAAGTAATCAAACCGGTTCGGGTGAATCTTGAGTAAGATATTTTGATCCGTTTTTGTGTAAAACCATTTTGAAAAGTGTTGCGTAAGAAGTGTCTTTTTCAGTGCAGATCTACATTCAAATTTCTGATGCAGTTTTTGGTATATTCATGTGTGAAGGTATTTTATTGTGCAGTGCCGGAAGGTCATCAATGAGATATAAATTCAATACCAAAAAGAATGTCGCCTTCTCTTAAAACGTCTCAGGGAATGTTCTTAAAACATTATAACCTAAGCACGAGTATATCGTTCAACCTCTTCAACGGCCTCCCAACAACGACTCCATCCGAACAACGACCCTTGCCGCAATTACGTCTATCGAGTTTACTACTCTAATATCATCTGCTTAAAGTTGTCTGCGATTTTCTGCGATTTACAAATACATGTAGTCCTGAACCCTGGTGAGACTTAAGTTGGACTCTCATCTGGATTGAAACTGTTTGTAAAAGTTATTACAATTTCGCCCCTAGCATGCAATGAGTTTATACAATTCCACAGAAGCCTTCTCACCTGTGAAGGAGTGTTTCAAGCAGACAAAATTAAAAAAGTATTTGTAAATTACCTGGCATGAAGTGCCAATGTGAGGTATTGTAATCGTCCGTCGTTGTTCACCATCGTTGTCATGTTTTCTTGAAAGATCTTTTGTTAACCACGGGGTCAATTCAATCGAAACTTTATACGTTTGTTCCTTATAGTATACTCTCAGATTTCTTCAAAAATGTGTTCTCTTGTTGAAATTGTGGTTGCCACGGTAACCAATTGAAAACAACTTTTAAATTATTTTTGTCATAAATTACTGGTCCTAATTGAAAATAATTTTACGCAGATGACAGTTTTCCACCATAACTTTCCTAGCTTAAAAACATTGTTGCCAGTGAGTGGGGTAGATTTTCCTTATATGGCTATATAGTGAAAACTTCAAAATTCTTCTTGTCTGAAACCAATGGTCCGATTCGAATGTTATTTCACACAAATAATTTATAGGTGACTCTCAACAACATTTTTATTTTATCCTAGCTTAAAAAATATGACTGCCAGTTAGTGGGCAAACTTTCCTTTTATTACTGTATAGTAGAAACTTAAAACATCTTCCCTGTAACTACCGGTCTGAATAAAAAGTATTTACACACACTTTTCAGGGGTGTGAACCTTTGTTAGATTTCTTCAGATAATGTTCTAGCTTAAAAACATGGCGGCCAATAGGTTATGTAAGTTTACTCAATGATTACTTTTAGGGAAAACTTAAAAAGAAAATTCTGAAAGTACTGGTAATAATCTCATACAAAGGATCCATTGGTAGCCCTCTACAGTGTTCCTTTCAATAGTGTTTTAGCTGAAAAACATGACCGCTAGCGGTTGGGGCAAGTTTTCCTTAAATTGATGTATAGTAAAAAGTAAAAGAAACACATTTTTCGCTTAAAATACTGGTCTGATTTAAAATTAATTTTACACAAATAATTCAGTGGTGACCATTTGCTAGATTTCTTCAAATATTTGTGCTAGCCTAATACATGGCGGCTAGAGGGTTGGGAAATGTTTACTTATGATGACTTATAGTGAAACTTTAAAAAAAATCTTTGCAATTACTGGTCCAAATTGAAAATAATTTGTACAAATGACCCTCTACCAGAATTTTTAAAATAATTTTGCTAGCTTAAAATATATAAAAATCAGTGGGGTGTTAAGGCCTTCCCGATATGGCTAAATTGAAAGCTTAATACAAATCTTCTGTTTCCAAATTCACTTGTCCGAGTTATCGTAACCGCGGGTACCAGGTGAGCGATTTCGGGTCATTGGGGCCCTCTTGTTTTAAAGACAGATATCTGAAATCAAATTTTTTTTTATATCGGGGATATTTATAAAACAATATATTTATAAATTTTATTTATAAAACAATTAGAACATCAAACCATCTGAACACTATTACACACACCGAATGAACGACCGGCATTAGTCGTTACATTTCTCAAAATTGATAAAACTGTTTCGGTTCGGCGGGATACTATAGGGTCGGTCGTGTAACTGAAAACAAAGGTTTTGTTTTGATTTTACATTACTAGATTCCAAATTATTTCAGGTTATACATCTTGTCATGCTCTATTAATAAACAAAATGGTTCTGTACATATTCATACTATTGAACAGTTGATTCTTATGTGGCCCGATAACAATCTATTAAAATGGCGAATCAGCGGCGGGACCTCGGCCATGTTTATGGGGTTTGATTATGTAGTATAATAACCGTTATGGACGTGCCTTATCATGTTAAATATTTCTGTAAATTATGAAATTGTCTATTATAAATTGCAGGAAGTTAAAAACACCAAATTTAGTCAAATACTTTCAAACATGCCATCCTAATGTTCAGTTAAAGTTGATATGTTTTGACTGAGTAGATAATATACATTAACCCCTTCACGTATCTGGTGTCGTCTGTTTAAACAGTTTTCGTTTGCTTCCATTTTCGTATTTGAAGTCAAATAGTCAAAGAGATTTATTTTCTGTAGGTACTGGCCTCAAGTCCAAAATACAAACTCAACACCACATATTAAATCAAATGTGACTTCCCCAGCTATAATATCAACCAATTTTACAATACAGTATAACTCATTGAACCATAACCACGAGCTTACTCATCATATACATAGAGGATCTTATATGAGTGCTCATTAAATATCATTTTTAATAAACGAGTTGACTGAGCGCTATATTTATTTAAATCAACGAGTTTATTAAAAATAATAAATAATGAGCACGAATGTTAGATCTTATATATCATATAAACCTCTTTAAATATATTAAAACATTATATCCTGAAACTTCCAATGAACAATACCTGTTTGCAATAAAGGCTGGCCCATTTTAAACTATTTAGGGTTGTTTTTTATATGGTATATTGAAACATGACAAACAGTGAAATCCCTGATGAGAGGGCTCTTACAGGAACCTTCAGGGACTGAACTGTTTGTATAGGACAAGACTTTTAGTGTACTCTTTACAGGTACAGTGTTTGTAAACGACGCATATACAGTAAAACCTCTCTATTACGACCACTAAATTATATAAATTATTCGGGTGTTTATGGTAGGTGACCGCTTAAAGCGAGGTGACAGTGAAACAGAAAGCTCCTACAGGAGCTTTCTGTTTCACTGTCACCTTGCTTTAAGCTGCCATCTCTCTATTGTATAATCAATTAGCCTTCGTTTTAGTGGTCGTAATAGCGAGGTTTTACTGTATATGCGTCACTAGATCTCAATCAGTAAAATCAACTAAATCCATAGTTTGTAGTTTCTCCGCCATATGTCTTTTCCCACAAAACGTCAGACCGGCTGTTTCCGCCAAGAACGTCGAAAGCTGAATACCACGCTCTGTATCGCACCGCCACTGGCTAAAATGAATAGGATATGACATGTAACGTAACCAGTGTGACTGGACAAGAAAGTTGTAAACAGTATATGTGTATCAGTTGCATTAATATCGACATTTATCTTTTCAGAAAAATGCAACAAAGCAGGGTTGATCAGTGACATTACATTCGTCACAGCATACAATAATAGACCAATCCGGACATACTCTTGCGAAACCAAATCGCATGTCCTGAACATACCAGCCACAACAACATTTGTCTGTTGTCTAAACAAGACAGATGCAACGTATGGATGGCATAGTGATCGCAATGTATCCCTGGTAGCAGACGGCACAGCTCTCAAGTGTCAAGGTATACGGTTTTTTTTTACATCTAGCTGTCGCTATAACCATTAAGAATGCTTGTCACCAGTGTTTAAGCAACCACCCTATAAATGCGCCCTTTTGCTCCTTTATTGTATTCAACCACTTGATACAGCCATGAATATATATCATAAACTGATATAATATATGGCAGCTAAGAGCAGGATATTGGCATTCTGCTTTTATTTCCAACCTGAATTAAGTGGTCACATGTTTTAAAACTAGAAACAGAAGGCTAGATAATTGGCCTTGAATTAAACAAGGATGTTCTTTCACAATAAAGCCATCAACGAGTTTCGGTTAGTCCGGGATTTTTGTATAATGTTTGCGATAGAACTTTATGTCTGTGATAACTGTACATATATAACTAGACTGGTTGATGAACTTGTGAAGTTTGAAATTTATCTGACAAAGTCCATACTAGAACTATTCTTGAACAAATGAGGGTTTTGTTTTTGTTTTCTACTGGAAATAATGTTTTATGTAAATTGTTAACAAGTTGAGCCCTAGTATACTTGTCATTTACAAACAGTGCAATGCCCTCTGATCAGCGTCTACACTGTTGGCCATGCAATTGCCTCATGACCCAACTCAGAACCTTGCAATGTTTGTTGTTGTTTTTTCCTTTGAAATTGCATTACTTAGCTCATCATCGCTGAGAGTTCGAATCACACTCTGATGATTCGGATGTTTCATATACACCCGCTTACAACTCCGTTACAATGAGGCGCGCTTCAGAACGAGTTTTGTTACATATTCTATCCGATTTGTGTTACGGCGTCTGCACCGTGCAGCATGTGTTAACCGATTTAGGTACACAACCGTTCCCATTTCCGCAAAATCCCCAGGCAAATGCACAACTAAAATAGGTAGTGCGTTTTGAGATATATTTCTCTAGGTTAAATGACCACTGTCGCTTTTGAAGTTTGTTTAATAGCCGATTACGGAGCGATTAAGACAACTTTCACTTTCGGAAGAAATGCCGAGCACCTTCTGGCTTTTTCTCAATTTTCGTGTATTTATGTTTTGATCGTAACATATGTATATATAGCGACTGTTATCTGTTACCCTTTAATTTGGGAAATGGTTGTTTTTGTTGATTTCCATCATTGCTAATCGTTCTTTGCAATGTTACGGCTCCGAAAGGCTTGTTTTGTGAATGCTACAGATTCTTTCTTACAGTGTTACAGATTCTGACGGGCGTTGCAATTATATGTTACCCTGATGGAACAGTGGTGACGAACGCGATCTAAAGCTTTAAAAACAATCCACAAACTTGTATCTGTTTTCTAAAATGTTTGGATACCAGATGCTGCGCACATTACATCTAATTTGTTTGTTTGTAAGCATACAATTATGTTTTTTTACGATTTCCATGCACATACAGTTCATATTGTCAGTTCATTTGATCCTTTTTAAACTATTTTTGGGGGTTTGCAAGCTTCTTTAAACGAGCAACGGGAAGAAATTTATATAAGATATAAAACACCCTCAACTGTTTTCTTTTCTCATTTATAAGACATGTATCTGTTAATAGATATTCAGTCGAACTTGGATTATTTAGATTGTATGTGCATCACCTCTATTGTACCCATAAACCGACCTAAATGCTGTTTTCAACATTTTAAATGGGAAAAAATATCATATTCGTCAATTCTGTACAGCCTTTTTATAAGCTGCAGTTATTCTAATATAATTGCAAACAGATTGTACATATTATGTCACTGGGGTCGAAATTGGCCATTCCCTGCATGGGGTCATAATTGTTACATACAAACATCATTCAAATTGAGCGATTCACTCGTTTAATTATAATAGTTTAAGCCACCAGTTAGAAGTAAAAAGTCTTAACAACATTTGTATAAAAATGTCACATTGTCAATGAATCACTATGACTCATGTGAGCAATTTAGAGGCTCTTGCTAATCTTGATGTATTGCTTATCATCTCGGTCACTGCCAAAGACGCAGTTATGTGCCATTGAATATAATGCAGTCTTACAGTGGAGAATACGTTATTCTTTCCCGTTTAAACCTACCTTAACCCAAGCGCATGGAAGTAAATTGTAGAAAAGGACATTTAAAAAAAGAATCTCCATTTTTTTTTATCTGAGTTTCAAACAGCTTGGAGCCTGATCAGACGCCTGGTTGTCCGTCGTCTGATCTGGCTCCAAACTGTTTGCAATGGAAATATGGAAATAAGAGAGGCGGTGTCTTAGATGGGTGTACACTATTTTATAAATCCCATTCAAAAGGAATTACAAGTAATCAAAATAAATCATACATCAAATCTATTTTACTTTTACTCGTCGTTTTTATTTTACACAGTTGTTTTCGACAGCAACACTTATAAATGACACTCTCTGTGACGTTATGTTGTGACGGATAACATGGTCACATGCATCAAACGTTTATTTACGGTATGTACACCTCAGGTCCATTATCTGAAATGGAAGAGAAATGTCGGTAAGAATCTGTATCTTTCATTATAACCTCTGTCAGAATCCGTAACGCTATCTGTCCGAATCTGTACCGAAAGGCGCGAACAAAATATCGATAAATTCAGGAGTTTTACAATTGGAATCGAAAATCGCTGGAAGTATTGATCAAATATACACCTTACTTAGGCAATTGAGAAAATAACCGTGACATGCAAATTTATAGGCCTTGTTTCGAAAATTCAAAGAAATCATTTCAGAAAATACGATTTTCAATGTAGTTCATCACTTTTACGGATTGCTGACATATATTCAACCAGGATAGACATACATAAGGATTGGAATTAATCGAAACAACAGAAATACACAATGTTAATAACATATTTATTTGATATTAGACTTGAATTACCTGATTTTACATACCTCCGCTCTAAATCTACAACCGCCATGGACAGAATCCGTAACACTTGTATGTCTGAATCTGTACCAAAACTCGTTCTAAAGCGCGCCCCATTGTAACGGAGTTGTAAGCGGGTGATATGGGGGAGCCTTTCAGCTGGTTTGCGGAAGGTCGGTTGTTGTACCCAGATGCCGATTTGTGCCTGAAACAATGTACAAAGGGTTTCTGGGGTCTTCTACCACCTGTAATTAACTGGACGTCGCGATATGACTGAATTACTGTTAAAAGAAACGAAAAATCATTACAAATAAATAAATAAAAGTATACTTGATACATACATGTACACTTAACGAATCTTCTAAATGTGCACTTATATATGGTATCATATCTCCGGCGCTAATGACCAGATCGTGCTAAAACTTTGCAGAAATCAAGAAGACACATTTCTGATGGTAATATATTTACTTTATTCAAAACATAACAAAATAAATAAATTTGAACGAAAAATATATGTGAGTAAAAAAAGTTGGTTTCTCAAAAAGAGAGAGGGGACGTATTCAGAAACCTCAGGTGCGATTCCCTACTCTTATTCGCTGGTTATTTTAGATACCCAGTGTAAAGAACTGATCGATACACTGGGCTTCGGTTTTTATAAAGTCTTATCCGAAGGAATTGGTCGGGCGGGGGATCGATATCACGACCCCTGGTATCGTAGTCGAGCGCATTACTCTTCGACCACGTCCGACGGTGAGTGTAACTAAAAGTCATTAAAACAGTATTTTTTGTCAATCTAGACAAACAAACGGTTTTAATTCAGTAACGCCTTTTGTCCAGCATCGTTTATAACAACCTGACGTCGACGTCATATCGACGTTACGCATAGTTGAACGGCTATTCAACGTCGATCGATCAAGATATTCGTCTGACAACATGTTTTTCTAATGTGTGGATTGATAGCGAATGCAAGAGAAACATATCAAAACAATTTCTCAACAGTTTACGATTTTCTCGTGCAAATTAGGTATTTTGTTGTTTCATGGTTCACTGGGTCTTCAAACATTTTTTTTAAGATTTGATAACGATATGACATTTCCATGTCCGTCAATAGCCGACATGTAAAATATTGTGTAGAAATTCTTATAAATAACAGATATATAGCGAAAAGAAAAGTGCACAGTTAGAAGATTCGTTAAGTGTATATGAGAGGTTTGTGGGTAAATTGTCACCCGATGATTAACGTTGAAGCATAGGGGTTATACTACAGGAACTTCCTGTATTGAGCTGCCAACGTGTTGATAAAGACAGTCCATACATATTTTCGAAAAGTATTTTGAATTAAAAAGTGTATTTTATAAAAAAAAAAAAACAACAACTTATATTTGGATATATACATTGATATAACACTTCTAAAATGTGCAGACACCAACATTTCAACAATCTCTCGGACTGAACTGGAACTCGATGTTAACATCGCATCGAATGTCACAAGTTTCAATACGAATGGACCCTCAATACTATAAGAGACGACGCGGACCTGGAATTACACCCATTATTTATTTTATATATCTATATATAATGCCAGACTCCACTCTCGTGTAGTATCGGCATGGGTGGTTGTGCGCCGTGCAGATTAAAATCAAATAAAAGCTGTGAAAGGAAGACTTCAAAAGAAGGATAGCGAAGTATACGACATGTACTTAGGGCGTCGTTACAAGTTAGTTGTTTTACGGCACGTCATCCCCTCATTTATAATCCATAGTTTTCAAAACATTGGGACCACGTTTGAACCACGTTTTGCACTTATAAATCCTAAGTTTGAGTCATTCATGTGATTTCCAAGGCAGTGACAAATAACTGACTTTTAACAACTTTCTTTTTATGTTAGAAATAAAATACGAGTCTTACACGACTCGGAACCTATATAGACAAAGAATACCGAGAAACGATTTTTAATACGCGATAATTAACTGCACGCTCGGCGTGTCGATCATTTGCTGGATCATTTGCCCATACCCGTCATATTCGAATAAAACATTTGAACACAATAGCGCTTGTATAAGGCTGTCCCAACATGATGTAATTGGTATCTTTGTTCACTTCATTGACAGATGAAGCACTGTTGACTTTGTACTGTTGTTATTGTTCTGCTATTGTCATTTACTCGTAAAACACCAGGGGTGAAAGAGGTGTGAAAGGTCGACTGTAACAGCCAAAATGGCATAGCCACTGACATCATTTTCGATGTGGTGTATACTCCTGGAAAAGTATTTTATAATGAAAGTCGCATTAAAATCAAAAAACAATTTCGTAGGTGTTTATTATCGTGCATTGAATCACAGTTAGTCTCTGAGATGTGGGTATTAAGATCACTCGGCGTAAAGGCCCGTTAAGGCCTTAACTTCTCAACTCCTAACTGTGATCTAATACTTGATAATGAACACCTACGAAACTTTTAATTCTTACAAAAATATATAATTCATGTTAATATTAAGATCTGTCAAAATAGTCGTTTTAGAAAAGACCGTGATTACGCCTCGTTTTTGTCGCTTTCTAAGAGCCTCGTTTATTAAATCCAAAAAGTTATGAACATTCATGTTATATCCAATTATTAAAGAAAACAAAATATTCTTATTTACAGAATGATAAAAGATATTTTATCTGCATTAAAGTTAATTACTCAATAGGAAGTAGCGAAACGCGTTGGTCAGTTAAAAAACAATTAATAATAGTTTAATCTAAACAAGTACGTAAAGCGTTCCCTAGTGAACGTTAAGCTAAACCAAATACATATTTCTTTCAGCGAAGAAAGAATGTCCTTACCCACCCGACCCCGGTGAAAATATGGAAGTCATCGAAATAAGCAGATATATCAGGAGAATTCGGTATGACGTTGAGGACGTTGAAAAGCAAAAATACTACGAGGGAGATACATTAGAATACACGTGTCAACTTGGGTGAGTGTCGCCTTGTTTTAACCCGCTTTCACCCTAAACTTTATCGTCTGCTTCGACCAATTCACGTGTATACAGTGAAACCCCTCTAAACCGGACATGTGTGGGGACAACAAAAACGTCCGGTTCAGAGGGTGTTCGGTTCAGAGGAGTCTGAATCTAGTATAGAAGATAGCATATCACTTAAAGCAGGTTGAAAGAAAAGCAGAATGCGCCTTCAGGCGCATTCTGCTTTACTTTCAAACTGCTTTAAGCTATAATCTGCAAGAATATTGAACACATTCTGATGATGTATATTCATAAATGTTTTTTCTTCAGTACAGGGATTAATTAAAGGCGTAAAAAGCCTATTCATGGTGTAATTGGTTGAAAGAAAAAAAGACATTGTGCTTTTTTTTTATACTAAAATCACCGCCAACCTTTACTGCTTGAAATGATCTTAATCCTTTCATGGTCAAATATATCGTAAGGTTTTTATCCCTTCACCGCCCTATTGTCGTCTGCTTCAATATTGTTGCTTGCTAGTTTAAACATATTTATTGCATATGATATACATGCAGGGGATTGGGCTACAAGTTTTAACAACATTATATAATGCCCGCTCCCCAGATATTAATAAAACAGTGACATGACAATAATAGAGGTAACATTATTATTTTCAGTATAAACAGCATAGCAGTTTGAAAACAAACTGCCATGTTAATATAATCATAAACAGTAGAGACAGAGAGGAAGGAAGAAAAGTGCTAAGATCAATTTCTTGAATTCAAAAACGGTTGGAGGCTCGGATGTAACGATGAACTTCATTAAAAATAACTTTGTTGCAATCAGGAGAACAATTTTGGTTTCCAAATAGTAAAATGTCTAAATTGACAGTTGTAATAGGTATTATATCACGGAGTAGAATATCCCGCATATGTACATAGTTTGGACAATCTAAAAAGTAATGGAAAGCATTTTTACATTGATATCCACATATTTATTGAATTACACCTGAATAGATCGTAATTTAGTGAGCTACAGTTATGCCTAATTTTTGTGTGAATAATATCTATTGCCGAAAAAATAGTGAAAAGTGGATTTTGGTGTTACTATGGTTAAGGACGATTTAAATGAAGAAATAGTTTCCTTAGTACGAATGCTATTGTCTAAATTATTCCATAGCCTTACTGACGTTGGTATATAGGATTTGTCACTGAGAGTTAATTTATTTCTGGCACAGTATAATTATCATTATTTCTTAAAGGTTGATACTAAAGGTGGTAATGGGTCATTAAGATAGTGCGGTACCATATACATAGAGGATATTGTATGAGTGTTCATTATTTATCATTTTTAATAAACGAGTTGACTAAAATAATGTGACGCGAGCCTTGGCGAGCGTCATATTCATTTTAGTCAACGAGTTTATTAAAAATGATAAATAATGAACACGAATGTGATATTCTATTTATCACATTACAAGTTCAAGCACCTATTAAATTGATTTGAAGCCGTAGTTTGTAGACCCTCCGCTATATAGATTTTCCGCCAAACGTTACGTTGTTTACGTTAACGTCATAGTAAATGACGTCATTTGGCACCCCGCTACATGCAGCGCTTATGGACGAACAACTTAGGCCGGAACCCAAAAAACGATATTTCACTAGTGGATTACGATATTTATACAATCGCTTTATGCAACTCCCAGACCGCAAATTATGTGATAAATGTAATTATGTATTTTATAGAACAAAAGTAATTTTCGCCTTTCCCTACGTTCGTAAAGGGGTTCAAGGTCTGATTCAAAGTATATAAGTTTGCTTTTGCAAAATATGGGAAGGCCACATGCAATTCTATCAGATTCTAAATGTACATTTTCTAGCCTATCTATCGATAGCTGAGCAACCGTCCCATTACTCACACGCGTATTCAAGAATAAGAAGTATGAAGCATTTATAAATTCTGATAAGGGTCTTTTTATTTAAAATGTATTTAAGTGTTCTGAAGGTGTTAACTTTCTTCATACCAGATTCGTATATAGTGTTAATGTGAGCTGTCCATTTTGCATCTTTTGTTAAAGTTATTCCTAGATGTATCGACAGGACTCAATGTAGCATTGTCAAATATTAAGGATATACATTTGTATCTTCATTATCTAATGTATTGGAGATGAACAACATATCTGTTTTCGAAGGGTTGAACCGAGTAAGCCATGACCTTGACCATTCATTGAATATAGTTAAATCTCTATTCATAAAAGTTTCAATTTCTAGTGTGTTAGAGGAAGAATATGAACGGATGTATCGTCTGCAAACAGGCGAGTTAGACTTTCTAAGTTATCAGCTATGTCATTAATATACAATAAAAATAATAAAGGGCCTAACACAGATCCCTGTGGGACACCAGCATTAGTTTTACTGTTGCTTGCAATATCATTTCGAAGTCAGATTAAAGGCACTGCAACTGACGTAATTTCAAAACAAATACCAAACAAGTTTGATCCTGATCAGATGCGGCATCTGATCAGGATAAAAAATGTTTGCAAATGCGCTTTATGATGTCATGAGAGTGAACGGGTTAAACTTTTTCAGATATAAAGATGGTCAACATGTCTCTCAGCTTTGCAAACCTCCAATATGTCACCAAGCCACTGTCTGAACCCTTTCAATCCTATATTTCTCTTGTAGCTACATGTATTCATAGTCCGTTTGGACTCTTCTGGGACATGTATTTTGAACCAGTCTACTGTTGCAACTTTGGTAAGACAACAAAAGACAATGAAAATAACAAACAGTGCAGACCCAGATCAGAGGGCTCCTAAGGAGCCCTCTGACCAGGGTCTACACTGTTTGCATATATAATAAGTAATCTCTACAGAGGACTATATGGTTGAAAGGGTTGACCCTTATTCCATAGACGCTTCTTTTGATTTACTCCTCCACTGAATATATTTGTTCCAAATTATACAGTCCAGATAATTGTTGCATGCAACGAGTACGTACATACGTAATATTCATATGAATGCTGCAAATCGTAATTAAATGCTGAAAATGTACATATTTCACAAAGCTATAAGAAATAAAAGACTTGTCCATGCCATCTTCATGTTTGTTTTTCAAAACAATTAGTTGACGTTTAGCCGTACCTGTTAGACAATAAACGGAGGGAATAGCACTAAATGTGTACATATGCATGTTTATGCTAATCTCGGATTTAATTTAAGTATGTACACGCAGTTCATTAATTGATTTAGAAAGGGTGCCAAACAGACAGACACATTGTTCGAGATATCCGGCTTGTCCAAGTTGTGTCTTTTACAGTACAAAGATAAAAAGATGCAATGTGTATGTACATATCAAATAATTACGCACTGGCGTGACAACCAAAGGAAGTTATTCAGGACATTAATTATTGTCTATAGCTGAACAACTCATTTGCATTCTTCGTCAATTCACGTTCGACTTCGGTGCATATTAAAGACTTTTTCTCAGTCCTTTCATGGACTACCCCCCCCCCCCCACAATTGTCTGGATATGTGTGCCAATTTACCTGGTGAGGCCAAGATTATACTCATGCTCTGGTGATTTTCAAAGGTTATTTCTAACCAAACTATCAAATATAAAGGTAGAGTCTCACACGAGAAGCTTCACTGGTTCTTTGCTAGCGACATGTCCATAAGATCCATGATTTTTGCAAGGAAATTGTCTGACAAGGCGTTATGATCGAAAGGTCGTCAGGAGATGTCTTTAAAAGTCCGATATTTGGAGTGTGACATATCATATGCGTATGCAATTTTCATTGAGTGCTTATATATGGCCAGTTTCTCATTTGAGATGTATTTTTCTCGAAAAAATGCGAGAAAACACATTTACAAGCCTGATCTGGAACACTCGATGTGCAAAATAAAAACAAAAACATTAACCTAGCAGATGATAGCTTAAAGTAGGCTTAGTATATAGTACAATTCTTAAAAGGTGGCACACGTCTTGAAAACTAGAAAATAATTATTAAAAGCGTTTGATGAGATCGGTAGTCTAACAATGAAGAAAAACCTTCCCGAAAGCTAGCTTAACAAATGCGCAAAGTAAGTTTTTCCCATCACTGTTTGTAATGGCTATCCTTTTTATGAATATGAAGTACAGTCAAACTTCGATATCTCAAACTCGGTTATGTCGAACATACCCGTATTTCAAAGTTTAAACGTTGCTAAGCCACGTTTAAGCTTCGAAAAACGGGTATGTTCGACTTAACCGAGCATAAAGTTATGTAATTTATGTATCGCAATGTCGGATAGTTCAAAGTAAACGAGTTGAAGATATCGAAGTTCGACTGTACCTAGACTAGCTCTATTACACAGAAAGAATTATACTGGCTGTTACTGTAGTTAGTTTGTTGGACATGAAACAATGTCCTATTTCTTCAACCATTACCATACAAATCAATCAACCGTTTGAGCTTTGTAAAGAATACATTTTGTAACCCATCGTAGTTACTGACACATTACCACTTGGCTGTGTAATACAGGTTGTTGTATTCAGCTGGCTACGTACTTGGCGGAAACAGCCGATCTGGAATGCGCGAGTCTGATTGGCTGTTTTCGCCAAGAACGTCGAGAACATGATCAAGACT
This sequence comes from Gari tellinella, assembly GCA_922989275.2. NCBI lineage: Eukaryota > Metazoa > Mollusca > Bivalvia > Cardiida > Psammobiidae > Gari > Gari tellinella. The sequence goes on from OV277865.1 coordinate 56,918,249, forward strand.
GTACATTTGGTTTGAGAGACTTTTGTTATACTTATAATTACAAACCAAAGACAAATTTGGTTCAAAATGCACACAAATGTATTGGCTTCACTTGGTTTATATATATGTTTTTAATTGTGATTTAATAATTTGCTGATCATAATGTTAAGTGTGGATGAGGATGTTATGACGTAAATACTGCAGAATTGTAATGTACTGTACAGTGCTCCGTCTCTACAACGACACCCAATGGGACACACAGATTATGTGCGTTGTTCGTAGGGAGTCGTTAGAGAGAGGAAAAATTAAGACTTTGCTTACATTTGCAAACAGCTTGTATCCAGATCGAACGCCGCGTAACGCGGCGTCTGATCTGGATCCAAGCTGTCTGTCACTCGTCATTATATTTATTCTATCAAAATCTCCAGTTATATGTAAATTTGAGGAAAACAGCAGACGACAATTTAAAACAGAAAAACATAAGACACAATTGTTCCGTATAGAGAACTGCGGAAAGGGTCGTAGTGAGGAGGGAGTCGTTGTTGGGAGGGCCGTTATAGAGTGGGAACACTGTAATTGTCGTTTTGGCCGTCAATACTGTATTGTGTACCTAGTCGCGGTTCTATGAATTGATTGTTATAGGGACTGTTTCTGGGTTTTTAACGAGATTATTTGCTATTATCGTCGCTCAAACATATGATTATGATCTGCAAATTATTTGCGAACAGTTCGCGTAACGCGGCGTCTGATCAGGATCTTAACTGTTTGACACTCGTGTGGAAATTTCTTCAGTCATTCAGCCTCATTTTTAACTTTGAAACGACATTGTAGACAACCAAATTTGAAGCAGACGATAATGAAACGGTACAGGGGTAAAACTACCGCGATTTATTTTAAAATGAAAAGGTCAGCACTCATTTCACTATTCCTTAAGTCAAAATACCTTAAATTTATACTTGAGAAATAAAAGCAGAAGTTGATGACGTCATGGCAACGAAGGTGTGACTCATATCCAATTTCTTTATTACACTCAATTCATGATTTTACATGAAGAACTCATATGAGATATTGACATTTCAGCTTCGAATCTGTCGGCAACATTACGGACGACTACGACTATGGACAACCTGGTGTTCTATCTTCATCACAAATTACATGTAATAGCAACGGACTGTGGGATAACCTGGATATTACAGACTGTCAAGGTAGCTCTTCTCTAATAAACAAACCTGTAGCGAGTTCAGTAAATATATTTTTTTTGCTGTTAAGGTAAGCAGTTTATGCCCCGTGTGCAGCGTGCAGAGTACAGTAGAGAAAACGCTTTCTTTCCAAATAACCCCGGTTACGCTTAAACTATTTTTTCAATTGCAAACAGTTTGGAGCCAGATCAGACGCCGGGTTACCCGGCGTCTGACCAGGCTCCAAACTGTTTGCCATTCAGATTAAAACTGGTAGTCTGAATTGTCAAAAAGTTGTCATTTTCTATATTTCATTGCAATGCGTTGGCGTTTGAGCGAAATAATTACGATTTCTGTACTGTACTTCAGACCGGTAGCCAACTTGCAATCGAATGCCATCGATTTATTTAGTACAGCACTGGCTACTTTTCGTCTACACAATCTAAGCCATGCAGTAATTTGCAGATTGGTTTATCTTCTTTCATTTCTGTCTGGTATAGGTCGTTTGGTGGCTCTGGAAACTAACGCTTTGCCAAATATCTCATTTATCATACCAATGTGAGAAAAAGTGTGAACAGAACGTTTCATTGCTCTCTTATACCATTGCGAAAACGAATTTTCCCAATTTTAAGAACTTACAATAAAACATATTCTTTAAAAAACGCCACCTTTTTAGCAGTTTCTTTGCTATGTTTTTGGTTGAAGGGGTGGAAGAGCGATTAGCATACTAAAACAGAAAAGCACATGTTTTGTTCCTAAATTTACTTACAAAGGTCATGTCATCATCTATATATGGGCAATGTAAACACACATTTTGAGTAAATCACTTGGCTCGGCACGTTTGGCCTGTGGATCTCATGCTTTTCCCTACATTTAATCTAGCACAAATAAATCCAGTAAAACCTCTCTATGACGGCCACTTAATTACATTAATTATAAGGTGTTTAAGACAAGTGTAACAAACTAGAAGGTGTCACATATCTGATTTGTGGAGCAGAGTTCTTTTTGTAACTTTTTAAAGCATCGCTAACATAAACAACCCGCTCAGATATTAACACCTTTTATTTATTGTACACTAATGAATTCTATCAATTCTAACTTAATACTAAAGTCTTATAGTCACATGTGCACAATTTCCACAAGAGGTACTTTTAACTGTCTTTTTCCACAAAGGATACGAGATTATAATACCACACAGATATGCTAATATTGCACTGACAATAGATGTGCAGTACAAGCAATTGAACTTAGGCACATAACATTTAGCTCTACAGTCATTCCTTATGCTAACACATGTATGGAGTTCCACTTAGGAAATACTTAAATCAACAGGTATTCCATGATAACAGAAACTCCACTAAGATAAATAATATCAGACTCATCACAGGGTACATCATCATTTCCACTTAGGCCCCACTTAGGACGTACTTAATTTCCACAAAGGATTTTACTCAGGCACAGTGCCTTTAGTTTTATCGTCATACATTATGCAAACGCCTGTATTGAGTTCCACTAAGGAAATACTAGGCTAATAGGTATGCTCTACTAATATAAGCTCTACTAAGGATACATAATACCAGGGTCCACACATGGCACACTTCATCTCCACTTAGGATATACTCTCTAGCCTTCAGCTCGGGATACTGACTGGCTCCAAACAAACTATAAGCAGGCCGACCGTACTAATAGAATCAAGCACGGCTTTTGGTAAAGACGGGGAATTCTATACCCGAGGTTTGTCTGTTCCCAGTCGGAAACGAGCTTTAGCGAGTTTCCGACAGGAACAGACAAACCGAGGGTATAGAATTCCCCGTCTTTACCAAAAGCCGTGCTTGATTATTTTTCTCGCTTAAAATTACCGTTAAAACGAGTTAATTAAAGGAATTGTAAAGACCTACTTTGTATCCGAATCACACATTCCATATCCAATAGCAACAAACAGCTGTTTAAAAGTCGCGCTATTTCAGCTTGGCTTTAACATTTATTTGTACACAGGTTTTAAGAAGAAAACATGTCCCATTTTAGATCACAACTCAGAAATACAAACGTTTTTATTGAATCCAAGCGATTTTGAATAGTAAAAGTTATCAAAACGTCCATTTCTTCCTTTATATGCGTTCTCCTTTCAAGCCATAACAACAACCGACGTCAACGACGTCATATAAGAACGTGACCGTACGCGTATAGTCGATCATGTGAAACAGTCAACAACAACAACATAAATTATGGTTTAAACATCGGATCATTGAATTGTCGAAAGCCACAGACAACTGTAGAGCCTACTGTAAAATTATCGGTTTCATTTCTCTCTATAAACGTAGTTTGTGGTCCATTTATGTTTTAGGGAATTTCTGTAAGAGTAACGTCCCTTTCCCTTGCTTTTAGCCAATCGGGCGGAAGGATACCGTACCAGACAAGGTTTGCCGCACTGCTATTTATAGTAACAAAATGTGGTCTAGCACCCCTGAAAAGCGAGAACATAGTATAATGCAACGTAGGCAAGGCAAAGGCCCAGTGTATCAGGTAAACGTACAAATGGCTCACGCCCGTCCAAGCAACATGGACTGTAAAAAGTACTTTTTACAATTGAGCCAATTTGAGCCATGGTATTTAAATAAAGACCGAAATGTACAAAACAATAATGCAGGAAATACACTGGCAATTACAGGGAATAATAAATATGTGGTAATGCAATGACTTACATATTTATTGGCTTCTATGCTTCTTCAACTTTCTACCATGAGTATGTTTTCAAACTGAGAGCTGACACAAGAGTGACCAACTGCTCTCACCCCACTCTCTATTTCACTAAACCACATGTATAGACCGGTTTTATTCAACTGGCAGGGCGGAGCTAACCTTTGACAAAGATAAACTAATTTACTTTTGAATTTAGGGGTGATATGTATAGTTCCGTATTATATCGTTATTGTCCTATACTTTCAACATGGAGTAACACAATTTATGCGTACATCCACGTGAAAATGGTATATAAAATGCTCCCTCTCTACAACAACACCTTATGGAAGACAAAGATTGCGTGCATTGTTCGGAGGGAGTTGCTAGAGGGAGAAACATTAAGGTCCGGCTTACATTTGCAAACGGCTTGAATCCAGATCACGGGGGGGGGGGGGGGGGGGGGGGGGGGGGGCACAAGGACAATTGTGCATGGACTCTTACTAGTGGGGTCTGGGGGCATGCTCCCCCGGGAATTGTTTTTATCTCTAGATGATCTCTGCTGCATTCTGGGGGTGTCTCCAGCATTCCAAACAGGTATGTGGCAAACATAAATCTATGTATAAAAAAGACTCCAAATGACCCCAAATTATTAATCTAGTATAATAATTATAGGCAGGTTGCCCTCCAGCTATTAATCTCAAACTCCCATCCTACCCAGGTCCCTCTGCTATTAGTGTACTCACTCTTACCAGGGGGGTTCGGGGGCCCGATCCCCCGGGAAAATTTTATTCCCAGATGGCCTCTGGTGGCGTTTTGCGCATTTTAAAACAGGTAAAATACTAATAAAAATCCATGTAAATTTTCAACTTAAAATAACAAATTATTAATAATGTACGATATTTTTGGACGTTGTCTTCCGGTGATTAGCCTAAAAGCCTATCCCTACCCCCTCCGATTAGTGTGCACACTGTTACTAGAGGGTCCGGGGCATGCTCTCTGGGGAATCTTTTATTTCTAGATGGTCTTTGGTGCGTTCTGGGGGCGTTTTGCCCCCCCCCCCCCCCCTGTTCCTACGGGCCTGTCTACCAAAAGTGGTGATGTGAAGAGTACACATGTCTAATGCAAACAGTGAAGTCCCTGATTATCAGGGGCTTCACTGTTTGTCATTTTGTAAAGAAATTACAAAAACAACCCTAAATATTCTAAAATGGACCAGTCTTTATTTAAACTGGAATTGTCCATTGAAATTTTCAGGGGATAATGAGTTAAAGCTTCGCTTGTTTTTTCATTTTACGTAACTACATTTACAGCAATACTTTGCAATGCTACCTATTTCGAGGACATCACAAATGGGCAGATATGGAATTATACCGACATGTATGAATACGGCGAAGAAATGCAGTTGACTTGTGATGAAGGGTTTGAAACTAAGAATCATGTGTACAACGTGAGATGTGAACAATCGGACAGCTTCGATCCGTATAATATTCCAAACTTTAAATGCACAGGTAAGACAAGTGAATGACTTAAAGAAAAAGGAAGTACACCGTTCCCTCTCTTCAACGGCCTTCCCAACAACGACTCCCTTCTTCCAACGACCCTCCCAACAACGACTCCCTTCTTCCAACGACCCTTGCCGCTGTTCCCAAACAAGACATTTATATCGAAATCTTTCGCGGCTGAAATATATTCTGCTTGAAATGGTCGTCTGCTGGTTTTCTAAAAAAATACATATTGGACATTTGATAGGAAAAACATAATGGCGAGTGACAAACAGCTTGAATCCAGATCAGACGCCACGTTACGCGGCGTCTGATCTGGATTCAAGCTGATTGCAAATGTAAATCAATTTCCCTCCCTAAAGCGACTCCCTCCGAACAACGCACACTTTTTGCATGTCCCATTGGGTGTCGTTGTAGAGAAGGAGCGCTGTACATGTAGATCTAGCTTTTCCTTTTTTTTAGATAAACAATTTTACGTACGAAACATCTAGTTAAGAGTTAAAGGAATGAAGATGTTGTGTAGTTAGCTTAATTGTTGTTGTTGTTGTTTTTAAAAAGTTCTGTAACATTGCTATAAGGGTCACTGCAAATTCAATTATATAACAAAACGTTGATAGCTTAACGACCAAATTTTTATATGCTAGATCCAGATCCAAACTATTTGACATTAAATGATGTTTCTCCAGTCAAATAAAATTGACCAAAACGACCATTGACGACGATAAGAATTTACAATTCCGTAACATTAAAAAAATATGAAAAATAAGAAAACAGTTACCTCTACTCCTTTTCTGACAGAACTTTTTCGAAATATCCTGTTTGCTATTTCTAAAACGATACAACGGAGAACTATCCATACATTAGAGTTCACTGTTCATACAAAACAAGATGATGCAAATAAAATATTCTCAAATAAATATCCCTGTTTTCAAAATCAAACAACGATCGCGAATATCTTTTCTCCAACATGTGTGATATCAATTTGATGACGTCACTGTAACGTCACTATTTCTAAAGGTGTTATTACGTCACTGGCACTCAAAACAAGGTATGTTGCTTAAAAAATAGCTTAAACTCGTTTTTTATGTGAGGAAAAGAATATGTCACTCGTCGATCTTAAAAACATTTCAAGTCTAGATATGGTTGAGATCAGTTTGTCTCAAAAACGAAAAACGATTCATAATGAGTCGTAAAGATGCAAGACAAATTGTCTGGATATATCATAGTTTAAATGTCTTCAAACTCTGAAAACATTACCAAATATAAAATTGCAAAAATTCTAGAAGTTTGACTTACACATATTTTAGTTTTGTTATACAAGTATTGATCTAGTAGAACCTATGATTGTTAACAAACTATTTTGGTTAACATGTATTTTGCTTTTGGCCGGGGTGCAGTTAAAAAGTTATTATTCAAGGAAACGTAATTGTGGTGATCATTTTAGTGGTGGAAATCGGTTACAAAATTAACCAATTGGTTATCGGTTCCATCGGTTGGGTCTCAATCGATAACTTCATTATTACACACCAGTTGGCTATGAGGCAGCTTTATTTCACAACGATTCTGTTATAAAGTGAAACCATACATGATTGTAGTTTTTGTGAGGTACATTTGATTAATTATCTATTTATACCCAGTGGAGTATCCATGTTTATATATTGGATTAGTCCATTGTTTATTAAAGGGATGCCTGGTCAAAATGTTCATTTTCATTTTGTTTTATAGTGAAATTCCTATCAGCAAACAGTGTAGACTGTTAATTCAAATCGTTTCATAAATTTAAACAAATAAATCCATTTGCAATGTCGCGAAATATAGTAAAGATCAATCAATGGTAGTAAATAACTGATTGTCGGCGACCTGAAGATAATCGGTCCAACACTAATTTCTACTTGGTATCAATTGTTTCGGTCATAGCGTACATTTGTTTTGCAAAACAATTATGATATCTGGAAACACGTTTAAAGCGCCGAGAAGGAAGCCAAATTCCATTTGCAAACCGCCTTGATTAATATGTACACTGGCGTTATCAATAATGGGACCTTAACCTATTTATGCCCAATGGAATCTGATTTTGAGATCCAAAATTTCGACCAAAATCATTAGAAGCCAGTTAAAATTACATGTACGAGGTTGGTAATGCATTTTATTACTTTTTGTAAAAAATCTTTAGAGGCATATCATACATGTTGTTTCAAATGAGACCCAGAATTGCATAGTGTCCTAAATGTCTTTGAAGCGCTTGAAGGGTTCTTAATCATTTTGTCAACATCATTGTTAAAATGCGCATGCTTTGAGCGCATTTGAGATACACGTTCAACAATAGTTCGAAGTAAAACTATGTGGCATATGGGCCAAAACGGTTCGATGTTCTAAAAGTGCAGTTACATAATCTCAATAAATTTCGTTCAGATGACTCATTATGCCAACGACAATAACATAGCTAACGTATTGTTTCACATATATTTGTAGCAATCCAGTGCCCCTTTCCTCCAACAATTCAAAATGGAGATTATTACTACACTGATCGACTAGTCAACAGCAACATCTCGTTTAGTTGTGATACTGGATACACACTTTCCGGCCAAGAAATATGGCGGTGCAAAGATAATGGTGAATGGAACGGTTTTTGTGCCAGATGTAGCAGTGATGGTGAGTATCAATATTCACGTACAACAGATATTATAATACCATTAACTCATTGTGCCCTAGTGACGCATATATGCGTCCTCTGCCACAAGTGTACCTCTGAAAAGTACACTTGTCTAATGCAAACACTGAAGTCCCTGATTAGAGGGCTCCTGTAGGAGCCCTCTAAGCATGGACTTCACTGTTTGTCATTTTGTAATATATTATAAAAAACCCACCCTAAATAGTGTAAATTAGACAAGCCTTTATTGTAAACTGGAAGTGTCCATTGGATGTCTCAAGGGATAATGAGTTAAACAAAATCATCTAAAAACGCTTTAAATACAATTTAAATTTAGATAAGGTTAGGAAATGAATACATTTTGTTGGTTTAGAAACCGTAGTTGTTGACTGTCTATTTATTTGTAAGCAAGATAAAGTGAAGGTAAACGTTCAGCTTTAATAAAGTGTACATGACGGAATATTCTTGTGTTTTTGTATGAATGAAAATCGAGTAAAATATATTTGGAAGGTCGATATGAATACAGGTACTCATGGTACTTTACATTAGGGCTTGTTCAATCTATTTGAACGTTAACATGCCGTCCGTATGATAACACACAAAATGTTGCTCCCTAAATACAGGGGCAATAACCCACTATTCTAAACGTGAATCATAACGCACTTCCTGAAGCAAGAACAGCAAATTATTTTAAGCCTCAAACACGTCGGAGTTTCTTCTTATAATTTGACTGGTGTTTTGTAAGTTGTACTGCTTGACGCGTTACTGTAGGGAACATACATTCTTTTCTTCACAATGACCCCTTTAACCATCGAAAAATGCAAAACCCTCAATGTGAATAGAACCATTTACTCCATAAAACGCCTTTAATATATTCCTGAAAGGAAATAGTTCCACTTCATACAGTCATTAATGTATCTAGCAGATTGTATTCTTAAGCAGGTTGAAAGTAGAGCAGAATGCCCCTAAAGGTGCATTCCGTTTAACTTTCAACTTGCTATAAATGGTCACCTGTCCTTAAGAAAAAGGAACATGCGTTACGTGGTATGGGGTAATGGATTAAACAACGACAATACTCTATCACGGTAGTACCTTTATATGGTAAACATGACTTAACGGCTGTGATCCGTACTTGATAAAAGAAAGGGTTAAAAGTTGGCATTTTGTATACCTCAGCATTATAAGTATATTAAATATGAATTTTTACAAGAAAATTGTTCCCTAACTATCACAGAAATAGAAAAACTATATATGACACCAGTCCACATACGACCTTGTATTAGATATCTAAATCATATCTATATTATGTCAGGGGTACTATATTATATTGATACATATTTAGTGTCCCTGATTAAGTAGAATTAATGCTGTTTGTCAAACACTACAATCGGCGACATATGACCATTTCATGTGTCGCGGTGCCGTAAAACCCAACTCAATCAATCGAACACTACAAACAGTCAAGCACATATAACAATAAAATTAAACCATGTTTTAGCTCATTAACCCTGAAAAGTTTAATGAAAAATTTCACTTTCTGACCATTTCGTATCATTTAGAATTGTTTTAAGGAATAATTCGAAAATGAATAGGTGTGACCAAGTTACTCCATGGAAACAATAAATGGTCCGAATTATTCCTTATAAATTACTATCACCACTGGATTTAAAAAAAAGAATTTAAATAGAGAATCAGACACGAGTGTTACTTATTTAACACTTTTAAAACGTAGGTTGTATTCATTCCGTCATATATTTTCCGCCAAAACGCGACGTTATTTTGTAGTAATTTCGTCGTCAATGACGTAATTTGTCGGTCTGCTTCATGCAGCGCTTGTTGAAGAGCAGTTGGACTTATAGAAAGTAGTCCAGACAAGGCGTGGCCTGAATGTATTTTCATGAGGTAAAGTACAAAAAATACAGTCGATCGCAGCTAGCCAAATGTAATGAAAACAAACGGTATTACATTATTCTACAATGTATTTCAAAGTTGTGAACAGTGCAGACACTGATCATAGGGCTTTAAAACAAAATATGCACTCGGCCGGAGCCCTCTGATCAGGGTCTACAAGGATTGCATAGTCAGTGACAATTATACTCGTTTTAGGAGTTAACACGATCTTATCAGCAGCTCTTCTTCCACCACGTTCTCCTCATTTTTGTTACAAGATACATTTTACTGCAGTTAAATATACAATATATATGTACGCGAAATCATTTTCAATGTTCTTTTCTTATCTGCTAGACGTTATGCACTCCCGGGTAAGAGACAAATTGTCTAGGTGTCCATGTGTGATCTCGTAGACTACACGTATACACTGTTTGCCATTCAGACTTTAATGCGTCGTCAATATTTTCAAGAACCTCTATTTCTCTTCATTGTATTGCTTTGCGGTTTAGTTTTGTTTAAAGGGAATGATAAATGTATGGAAAAGGCGAAACTTAGTACCATCCTATCATACTGATAGGTTACCAGTGTGTTCGTGAATGGGTGTGGCTCTATATACCAGCAGATAAGTCACCGGTGACAGATGTAATCTGCTAATAATGTGCTCCGACGCACCGGTTCAACGGGAATAAGTGTTACGATGTTATTTTTGCATGTTATTTTTGCATTCCCATGTATGTTAATTGTTTGCATCATATATCTGATCCTATATGTGTTTACTGGTTAGTTTTCTGGTACATAATATTATTTATGTCAAAAGTGGAGGCCAAGATCACATTAACCTGAAATAAGTACACATACATTCCCCTTACCAAAGTTGTAATCACACATCCAGTTTGGCATCTTATTTTATACGTTTATAATTAGAGTCAAATATTATGGATAATGCTACAGTAACCTGAAAAACAAAAAAGACACTGCGCCATCTTAAAATATGCTTTCACACTAAATAGTGTATCCCTAACTGACGTGATGCAAGACCAGCTTTTGCTTAAATTGATGTCAAAGTTCAAGATCAAAGTCAGTGACCTTAAAATGGTATGCGACGACCGACAATATAGAAAAGTATTCACATACAAACATGTATTAAGCTTTTCCTAGCTGATAAGAAATACGTTCAGTGTTTAATTGAATTCAAAGGTCAATGTCAATTTCCCCAGTAACAGGGTATATGCAAAAAGGCTGAACTCTCACACTAAATGTGTAACCCTAGCTGATGTGCTATAGGGAATATTATCCGGCAAATTACTGTCAGGTCAAGGTAAAAATGACTTTTAACTGATATGCGACACTCCACAATATAAAGATGAACGCACACATACAATTTGATATCACTAGCTGATGTTGTTGAGTAATATTCTCAGGATTGTTTGATTGAAGTTAAAGGTCAAGGTCAAGGTAGAAGTAAATGATACGCGCAAACCCGCCATCTCAAGATGTACTCCAAAACATAATTAGGTAAACCTAGTTGATGCGTTAATGTAAAAATGCTACAGACAAGCTATTCTTATAATTGAGACCAACTGTGACTTAAAATCAGTATTCGACACTCTACCATCCAAAGATGTAATTTATCAAAATGGTGGTATCCTTAGCCGGTGTTGTAAACAAGCTTTTGTATAATTGAGGTCAAGGGTCAATATCAAGGTTACCATGGCCAAAACATGGTATGCTAAACTTTGCCATCAAAAGATGTCCTGGTACACTAAATTTGGTACCTATTTGCTGAGGTTGCTTTCAAAGGATCTCCCCTTATTCAGAATTTATATATTTCACAAGATGTTAAGTGCTTGTGTGGCGGCTGTACAAAGTCGCCCCGTACTTCATTCTCAGTGTTGTTATACTTTCTGGTCCTTTGGAATCATTGATTTCAGCGCATTTACAGTCGAAAGTTGAATTCCGCTTAAGCTTGTGCTAGGGGGCGTGAGCACTGTTGCATATTTCAGTATTGCTCATGAACAGACTCAATTAAACCGAGTCTGCAATTTTCAGTATTTGCTTTGTTTTCTGTGCTTTCAAAGAATCTCCCCTTATTCAGAATTTGAATATGAAATATGCTCCGGACAAGCTCTTTTTTATCAATGAGGTTAAAGTTCAATGTGTAGGTCTCAGTGACAAGAAAATGTTATGGAATTCCCAGCCTTTTAAAGATATCAACACTTAAACAACAAAGTTGGTTACCCATATAGGTGTTGCATAGGAAATATGTTCCGGACAAGCTTTTTAATCTTTTCTATAGTTGAAGTAAATGGTAAATGTCAAAGTCACATTGGCCTGAAAAGGTTACGGGATATATCCACACACCTAGCTGCTGTGATACAGTAAGTTTATCCAGTATTTAAGTGACACTGGTGGACGGACGAAAGGACCTCCGTACTCACAATGTTTGTCTTATGTGCTACTGTCTCTGGTCTTTTTTGCTGGCATTTTTCGCTGCTCTTATGTGGGAATAGAATAACCGAGAACATAACCCTACCCTATTGTCACAAATGACAAGGTTAAAGTTTCTCGAAATAGCCAGGTTAATGCCACAAGAGATGACCAGGTTAATATGTTTCACTTATGTTGTTAGTTAGTTTGGCTATACATGTACATAGTCTCGACAATTTATATATGATAAGAGTTTACTGTATTTTAGACACGTACTGTCCAGCTCCATGTGTGCCGGAAGGTGCTATCCTGTTGAATCCTTTGGAAACATACCACGAAGGTGACGTGATCAATTTTACGTGTTCAGAGGACATGCCATATGCAGCTTCAGTGAGCCGCGAGTGTTTACGCAATCGTTTATGGAGCGGAGAGTCAATCGACTGCATTGGTGAGGCTGTTCAACCTCAACTCTTTTACCTATTTATACAAAGTGGATTCTTCCATGTTTATATATTGTATTAGTCCATTTTTTTATCAAAGGAATGCCTGGTCAAAATTTTCATTTTCATTTGGTTTTGTATTAAAATTCCTATAAGCAAACAGTGTAGACTCTGATCAGAGTCTACACTGTTTGCCTGTGTACAATATAAGGGATCATGGGTACTAATGGGTTAACAGTTTTACATCTCACAACTTTGTTTTGATGGTGTTTGATTAGAATATAAACTATTTGACACGCTATAAATAGAGGATATTGTATGAGTGCTCATTATTTATCATTTTTAATAAACGATTTGACTAAAATATTATGACGCGAGCCTTGGCGAGCGTCATATTTATCTTAGTCAAACGAGTTTATTCAGAATGATAAATAATGAGCACGAGTATGAGATTCTATTTATCACATAACAATTTTAAGGACCAATAAAACTAATTAAAGCCGTAGTTTGTAGACTCTCTGCTATATAGATTTTCGGCCAACACGTGACGTTGTTTACGTTAACGTCATTGCAAATGATGTCATTTGGTGTCCTGCTACATGCAGCGCTTGTGGACAAACAGGCTGGGCCGGAGCCCGAAAAACGATATTCCACTAATGGAATACGATATTTACATAATTGCGTTATGCAACTCCCAGACCACAGGTTATGTAATAAAAAAACTGTTTACCAGAATAAGCAGATCAATTTAATCTAGAAGCAGATACAGCAAACTATTACATAATATTTACTAAACAGGCTAATAATCAAACCTTCCTCAATTTGTCTTCATAAAACGTCGTATGACAAAAACGGTCGTAAGTCACAACTTTGAAATAATCTAATTTCTGTTTTTTTCATGACGATTCCATACATAGAGCTGTCACAAGACAGGATTAGATGGAGAAAAATATAATTATTGATAATTTTAGAATCTGACTTACGATCGTTTTTATCGTACGACGTTTCATAAAACGGGCCCCAGACATTTTGAATGAACAAAAAACTAACAAAGTGTAAAAGCGATCTGATCAGGCACCGTGTACTCTTTATCTTACTGTTCGATAAATGCTCTTCAATTGTATTCAACACGCATTTGCAGGCAAATTAAGTTAAAAAAGACCTAAAACGAAGATGGATGGAATGATTTAAAATGGAATCTAAAAGTTAAGATATCTGCGGCAATGACAATAAGAAAGACTGCCAAAAACAAACCGTGCGCTGCAAGTTCTATCACCTTCTGGACCAGGTCCTTCGGGTGAGACCTTAAACCGAGAGCACATACAACAGTGTTCTTCACTGGGAAAGCAAAAGTGGGCTCTATCGAGAAACAGCAATGCATCAACCGGTTCCATTATATTCCCTTTTTTCTGGGACGTCTCAGTAGAGGAATTATTTAGAATAATCGAACAAGCTCTAACAAATTAGGCAAAATACTTTCGATGGCGCGAATTGTGGAGTATTTGGAAATATCCGTGGCAGGAAACAGGAGTACCTGGAGAAAACCTACATGTTCGGACGGGCGACTAATGTACCCTCTCACATACTTCCCCGATCTGGGATCGAATTCCACTGCGCTATCCGAACAGCCCTTGAATAAATTAATTATTACGTAAAAAATTAATTAAGCACATAATAACTAACTTAATTTCGTGGTAGATACAGGTAGATTTTACTGTAAACTAGTTCTTCGTTTCGTTTATACATAGGAGGATCAGTGGACATATCGAAAATGATGAACAAATTACAAAACATTTCTTCTGAAGATAGTGGTATACAGGGAAAGTCAATAAATGTTGGCCAAGCTGGAGGAGTTGACGTATTTATACTAGTCGATGTCTCTGGCAGTATAAATGACGATGAATTTGACTCAACAAAGACGTTTATCAAGGAACTTTTAATACCAGTAAGTAGTCTCAATTAGTACTGATTCTGTTTAGAGTTTATGGCATGTTTATTACAGCTGCACGTGTTGATTAGACAAAGTAACACTTGAGTTGACACCTTGTTAGAGTTTATGGCATGTTTATTGGAGTTGTACGTGTTGATTAGACAAAGTAATGATTGAGGTGACACCTGGTTAGAGTGTGTAGCATGTTTCTTTGAGTTGTACGTGTTGATAAGACAAAGTAATGATTGAGTTGAAACCGGGTTAGAAGTTGTAGCATGTTTATTGGAGTTGTACGTGTTAATTAGACATAGTTATGATTGAGATGACACCTGGTTAGAGTGTGTAGCATGTTTCTTGGAGTTGTACGTGTTGATAAGACACAGTAATGATTGAGTTGACACCGGGTTAGAAGTTGTAGCATGTTTATTGGAGTTGTACGCGTTGATTAGACACAGATATTGTTTATTTAACACCTGGTTAGAGTATGTAGCATATTTATTGGAATTATCACGTGTTGATAAGACAAAGTAATAATTGAGTTGACACCTGATTAGAGTTTGTATCTAAAAATGTTTATTGGAGTTGTGCTTATTGAAAATACAAGGTAGCCATTAAGTTGATATCTGGTTAGAGGCTGTGGCATGTTAAATTTTGCGGTTTGTCGAAATCAAACCCTTGAGAGAAAACAAGATAGATAATATTAATGTTTTAATGTTCCATGTACATATACAACCAAACCGGATTGGACAGTGTGTCTGTCCGTCTATGGAATGTTATCTAAGTAAAACTAACGTGTTTTCTTCACTTCCCATCTTGCATTATGACTCTTCTATCTCTCTATCTGTCATTTTTCATTATTGTTGTTATAATTACATCATGATTTCATCATAATCCTTCTTTCATACTTTCATCTTCTATTCAACATTCTACATTGGGACACATTGTATTCTGCTTGCTTAGATCTACATCATGCTTTCTTCATAGATATATTCCTTATTTCATTCAACATTCTGCATTGGGACACATTGTATTCTGCTTGCTTAGATCTACACCATGCTTTCTTCATAGATATATTCCTTATTTCATTCAACATTCTGCATTGGGACACATTGTATTCTGCTTGCTTAGATCTACACCATGCTTTCTTCATAGATATATTCCTTATTTCATTCAACATTCTGCATTGGGACACATTGTATTCTGTTTGCTTACATCTACATCATGCTTTCTTCATAGATATATTCCTTATTTCATTCAACATTCTGCATTGGGACACATTGTATTCTGTTTGCTTACATCTACATCATGCTTTCTTCATAGATATATTTATTCTTCCATTCAACATTTTGCATTTGGACACATTGCATTCTGTTTGCTTACATCTACATCATGCTTTCTTCAAAGATTTATTCCTTATTTCATTCTTCCATTTTCCATCCAACATTCTGCATTGGGACAAATTGTATTATGCTTGCTTAGATCTTCGCGTACGAGTAATTTAGAAACATGCCAGTTGCCATAATGTCAATGTCACATTGCAATATCGCATATGCCAGAATGTGAGCTCACCTTTTGATAACTCGCTTTATGGTAACAGATAGGGCGCTCCAGAAACCTGTCAGATATCTTGAAATTGACTAGATCTGGTCTATATTATGACACCTATGATTCTGCAACATCCAGTTTATAGTCATATTTGTTAAAGATTGTATGCTGAAGAAAAAGGAATAGATCTGGATACAAAAATCTGCATATATTGTTTTACGATCTATAAAAATAGTACGAATAGAGATTAAATGTCGAGACTTGAAGGCATTAGATCTAGTTAATTTGTTTCGACACGACACGCGGATTAAAGATGGCGCCGAGTTGTGTTAAGGGAAAGCCATTATTTGTTTACTTCTAAACTCTTAAATTTGGATCTCTTTCAAGAAGGGAATCTTATAATAGATTAAGGTTGATGTCCCCTATTGGCATCCGACCAATGGTCAATATCTGTACTCTATGGAGAGCGATCGGCTATTCTCGTAAACTATGATTAGCATGGTTCGAAAAAGTCCGACAGTTGACGATAATGGGCGATCGATCACCGTAGATTAAATCTACCTATTTGGTTCCGATTTTAATACGGGTAAATCTACTCAGCCTTAAATTAATGATATATACTTATCATTATGGTCTATACTGTTCCAAGGGAGAAAACGTTATTTTTCCCAACAATAAACGCATTTATATGCTAAAACAAGTATCATTGTAAACAATTTTGGGCTAGATCAGACGCCGGGTTACCCCCTCAGCGTTTGGCACGTAGAAGAAAATAAACCGTTTGAATTCAAAACATCACGTTTTATCTATGTACAATGCGTGTCGTTAGCCTTTACACGGAAAAGAGTGGCTTCTTTGGTTTAGAGAGAAGGGAGCGGATACAGAAAACATGAACGCGATGCCCTACTCTCGTTACCGACAGTGTAGGCACTTATACATCAGATCTCGGTTATACAGTTTCAGTCCAAGAACTTGGTCCGGCAGGGGATCGAACTCACGACTCTTGGTACGGCAGTTGAGTGTATTTTCACTGGACCACATCCACCGGTTTATCTTCTCTCAACTGAAGTTATTTTTGTTTGGTCTACGTATATTTACATACTTTTTAAAAACTGCGAATACCTAAATCAAGCAGCCCTGATATTTATAGGGGCTGCATGATATGGGTCTGTACTAGGATCTTATATGATTTATCGAGTTTTGCATTCTTCCTGTGGACTTTATGTTGTATTTAACCATTTCACCACCGCCATAGGCGAATTATCTACGTTGACATTGCAAACAGATTAGATCCAGATCAGACATCGCGTTATCAGGATCCAAACTGTTTGGTACCGGATCAAGGTTTTTTCAGTTATCTTCGAAAATTTGAGTTTTCATAAAATTACATTGGACAAGTTTAAGCATTTTTTTCTATACAGTATGGCTCCTGATTTGTGATGAAGATACACTCAGTCTAGTACTCCGTTGTTTGAATATTTGACACATCTATAAATAGATTGAACAAAGGAATGATGACATTTGAGTTAGCTGGTTTTGACATAAGATGCTGTGACAACCTTCTATGGCGCCCTCAGTTACCACAAGGCGACCAAGAACATGACATATTGCCAAATTACATGGCGTATGTAGTCTATTCAAGCCGACTAGATGTATGATAAACACATATCAGAAAGATAGAATCTAGCAGGTTGCATAAATGTAAGAATGGAAGAAGGAATATGTCAATGAAGAAAGTATGATGTAGATGTAAGCAAGCGGAATACAATTTGTCTCAATGCAGTATGTTGAATAGAAGATGAAAGCATGATGTAATTATAACAACGATAATGGCAAATGACAGAAAGAGTAATAGAAGTGCCAGAAAGCAACATAGGGGTGAAGACAGCACGATGTAATATTTACTTAAAAAACATTCCATAACCGTCCGTTGTATTGCATTTTGTCCGGAAATGTTCATATACCATACATGTATCAGTAAGGGACTCGAAATAGGTGTGTCAATACGTCTTGGGATGACAGGCTCCGAGGTTATAAAGCGTTTCAGTTGAGTCTCAGAGTGTTCCCAAGCATTTCTGACCAATCAAATGCTTGGAAACGAGTTTAGACTCAAGTCAAAAGCTTTATAACCTCGGAGCCAGGTGTTGTTTTCTATTCTGAGATTGGTGAGACATTGGCATTGACCTTTTGACTTCAATTATATAATAATTATCAAAACGGTTTAAAGGGTTATTTGTATACGATAGTTATCAAATATAGTGTGTTAATATTTCTTAGGTGGCTGACTGTCCCGTGACACTTTCCGGTCAAGCTGACCCTGATCTTGACTTTGACCCTAATTGTAGACTAAAGCTTTTCAGGGCACATCTTGTACAACACATCAGCTAGAGACACCACACTTGGTGTCTGAATCCTAATTGCGATGGCACAGAGTGGTTATTTTTTGGCCAAGGGAAACCTTGACATTTTACCTTCAATTTTATGAAAAGCTAATTAGAGGCAACAGTTTCATATCACTGAAGATAGGAACAACAACTTAAGCGTTTAAGTACATCTTAGAATAGCGTTAGTGGCATACTGCTTTCATGTCCCTATTACCTTGACCTTAACTATAGAAAATAGGTGGCCTGGAGCATGTTAAATAATACACATCAGCTATGTATACCAAATATATGAGAGAATAAACCTCAGGAAGATTGAGTGCTCTATAACATTATCAGATTCTCTTAGTCTTGACCTTTGACCTCAATGAGGAAAATGAGGCTTTATTTTTCAAGCACAGGGTCCAAGGTTATAAAGCTTTTCAGTTGAGTCTAAAGTCGTTTTCAAGCATTTGTTTGGTCAGATTTGAGCCTAGGCTCATATCTGACCAATCAAATGCTTGAGAACACACTCAGACTCAGCTCAAACGCTTTATTACCTTGGACCCAGTTCTTACAACACAAAAGCTAGGTATCCAAAGCTAGAGTGAGTACATTTTAGGATGCAGAGTGTAACCAAATGACTTTGACCTGGACCTTTGACTTCAATAATACAAACGCCTGAGCATACTTATTATTATTATTTATATCATCTAGTGATGGCACAGTGTCATCATATTACTTTGATCTTCACCTTTGACTTCACTTCATGAAACATCTCAGCATATTTATTATTTCACATTAGCTAGGTAGTAGAGGGCATTTAAAAATTTTGGGGAAAAAAAATGCACAGAAATGATTTTTGTGTTTTCATATGCTCCAATATGTACCGAATGACAGAAAAAAAGTCTAGGAAAATCAAACGATGCGAAATATGATTTTTTGGGGTAAAATGATTGAATTGATAAACGAAAATGATAATTTTTGGAATTTCCATACTGTGACCCTGGGTATTATTATAAAGGCTTCAAATCTACAAATTAGACTGGAAGTTATATCCACTGTGGAATAGTACTAATTAGGATATATAAAACTTTCAAAAACGGTTCTTTTTGGGTGAAAATCATGAAAATATTAAACAAAACCCCAATTTTTGGAGTTTTTAGTAGAGCTTCCCTGGTGTCAAACATCCAAATAAAGGAAAAGATGCACAGAAATAGTTTTTGTGTTTTCATATGGTAGAGCATGTACCAAATAACCGAAGAAAAATCTAGGAAAATCAAACTATGCGAAATATGTTTTTTGAGGCAAAATTGTTGAAATAATAAATGAAAACACCATTTTTAGGGATTTCAGTACTGTGTCGTTGGTTATCATTATAAAAGCTCAAAATGTACAGGCTAGATACTTATACATCTCTATTGTGAAATAGTACTATTAAGGATAGCTAAAACTTTGAAAAATGAATTTTGGGGTAAAATTGTTGAAATAATAAATGAAAACGCGAATTTTTGGGATTTCCCTACTGTGAACGTGGATATCAATATAAATACACCAAATATGCACGTTAGACAAAAAATCATTTTTACTGTGTAATGGTACTAGTAAGGATAAATAAAACTTTAAAAAAAATGGGTTTTTTTGGTTAAATTGTCAAAATATTAAACCAAAATCACCAATTTTGGGGATTTTTGTAGACAATCCCTGCCATCAAAGTCAAAAGTGATTTATGTGTTATCATATGATTTAATATGTACAAACTAATAGAAAAATCATCTAGGAAAATCATACAATACCAAATATGGTAAAATCGTTGAAAATAAAATGTAAATGAGCTTTTTCGGGATTTTACTACTGTGATGGTGGCTATTAAAATAAAAGCTCCAAATCTACAGGTTAAACAAATATTCAATTGCGCTGTGGAATGGTACTGATAAAGATGAATAAACTGTCAAAAAACTGATTTATGCAGTAAAGTTGTTATAATAGTTAAACAAAAAAACACCAATTTTCGAGAATTTAGCAGAGATCTCCTGACCTGAAATTTCAAAATAAAACCTTATAAGCAAATAAAGGGAAAAATATTGAGAATTGATTTATATGTTTTAGTATGTATTAAATAACAGCAAAATAAAGGAAACTCCAACAAAGCCAAATATGACTTTTCGGGGTAAACTGGTTAAAAAAATTAGTTTAAATTTGAATTTTTGGAATTTCCACAACATGGCTCTAGATATAAATGTAAAAGCTTCAAATTTACAGGTAAAACACATTATACTTTGTACTGTAGGCTATACTCACTCTGATTTGGGTCCTCAAATGATATATATTCTTGTTTCGTATACAATTAGGGTTAAGTAACAACCTATATTCGCATCGCACATAATAAGGGTTAAATTACAGCATTTTGACAATTAAACCAGTGTACTAGCTTAGAGGCAGCATTTAAAATGCCGCTTGTCAAATCAGAGTGTGTACTGATAGTAGACAATAAGCACCACAAAACGAATATTGAATGTTATTGACCTGGTGATATATACACTATCAGTTATTTCATATATATAGCAAGCACTGTTAGATCAATTAATTACATAAATTACATAAATTACATGTACAATGCATGCCCAATGTGCGTATACTATGATTTGCTGATATTTCATACAGTTGTCAGATTCCATTATTACAGCTCAAAGTACAGGATAGCTCATGTCTATTAGTTTCCAACCAACATCAGAACCAACTAGTTTTGCGCAGAAAATCCAACATGGCAGAAAATTGTTCGTTCGTTTATGTTTTGATTTTTTTTATTGGTGGAGGGGGTGTATTTTTCCAAAACCCTATATATTTATAAATTGTTATGTGTGATTTTGGATAAACTAGTTACATATCTCATTTAAAAGAACTGTGTCAAGCCTATTGATTTGGAGTTTTTATTATTAATTCATATCCTCCCCCATATACAGAAATTAAAAAATTGCTGTTTTATGTATATTTTTTAATGTTTTCCTCAAAAAGTTATTTTCAAACTTTGTATTTATCATCTTTAGTAAGCTGTTGTTTTGGAAAGAATACATAACTTATTTGTGCATTTGAAGCTTTACTGGTCATATCCACAGTCATTTAGTCAAACAACCGGGCTTGACGTGTCAAAGGTCAGCAGAGTCCATTTTTAAGGAGAGCAGCATTCCGCATGTTCTCTGACCATTTTTATACAATCAAGATTAGTATAATTATTAGATACAAATGAAGGCAATATTATTGTTAGCACTTTAGAGCAGTAGGTAAATATAGGTACACAGAGTGTATTGCGATAGAATTATTTTAATAAGCGTTGGTTCGAATCCCGCGTCGACCTCAAACTTTTTTTAATCTAAAATGAATTATCTAATTTCATACTGTGTGGTTATACTAACCATTTATACACATGTTCGTCAAATTTGGAGTAGAGGTGCATGGATTTCTAGCCCTATATTAGCCATACTTTCACAAAACAAATCGATGATAAAATATGAATATCAATATAAGTTTTAGTCACTTTCTTCAAGGGGCTTTCTGCATTACCTTAATGCAATGTAATTCTAGAATCCTAAATAGTGTTTTGGCAAAACAATATCATAGGTTGCTGCGAGATTCGAACCCGTGCTTGATAAAATGCAATCCGATCATATACTTCTACCTACGTCTTATCCACTACGTTATGTTTCCAATAACTAATTCGTTTATTTGTACCGATAACCAAACCTTTTCCTTTAAAACTTGACACGGGGACATCTGAAATGCTGATCTCCCTTATAAATGGACTCGGCCACCCTTTGACACGCCAGACCTAGTTGTTTGACTATAGTAATGAAATTCAAAATGGTAGTTATCCTTACTTATAAAAAGTTTCCATTTATATATTTGTCTTAACTATATTTTTAAGTTTTACATTCATGTTATATTGCTGTAACAATATACTGAAGATATTGTCTTTTTGTTTAACTATTATAAGTTATACATGTATATTACTTCATTGAAACTTATATAACTATGCTAACAAATACACTGTAGTGCCTTGATGGTCACATCCAATGCCACTGTAAAAATCCTCAGTGAAAACTGATTTCGTTTAACTTATATCTTATCACCAAAATTTATTAATTTTAGAAATCATAATTTATTTGTACTAGTGCTATAGGCTTTATTTCATGGTGCCTGTTGCCTTTTAAATGGATTTGGAGCTTTTTTAATCATATTTAAAGTCACAATACATTAAAAACATGTGTCTGTTTAAATGTTTTACCGGTTGATTTGTCTTTCCTTTAACTAAGCTACATTAAAATGGTGTATGTGTGTAAGTTATAGACTTTGAACGTTTGGTTTTATAATAAGGTCACCGTAGTGAAATGAAAAGATAAGGGTTTTCATTTTAAAGCTTAATTCATCCTTAATAGTACAAGGCTACAGTGCACAGTAATATGTATCTTACCTGTAAATGTGTAGCTTCTATATTCCTGTCTAAGGCCATAGTGTGGAATTTCCATAAACATGCATTTACATTAATTGTTTTAATCAGTATACCCCAAAATTTATATTTGGCTTTGTTGGATTTTCCTAGATTGTTTTACAAACAAGAATTGGTGATTTTGGTTTAACATTTTGATAATTTTACCCCCAAAAACAGTTTTTTGAAACCTTTATTTATCCTAACAAGGACCATTCTAAAGTAGACATGAATATGTGTTTAGCTTGGATATTTGGAGCTTTTATAGTGATATCCATGGTCACAGAAGGGAAATCCCAAAAATTAGCGATTTCAGTTATTATTTCAACCATTTTACCCAAAAAACATAGTTCGCATTGTTTGATTTTCCTAGACTTTTTGTCTGTTATTTGGTACATATTTAAGCAGATAATAACGTATAAATCAACTATGTGCACCAGTTCCTTTACTTGCTTTTAGATGTCAGGGTCTGTTTGAAATCCTCAAAATTTGTGATTTTGGTTTAATATTTTGACAATTTCACCCCAAAATCACTTTTTTTTAAAATTTATTTATCTTAACAAGTACCATTCCACAGCTGACATGAATATTTGTCTAGTCTGTAGATTTCGAGCTTTTATATCGATATTCTCCATCACAGAAGGGAAATCCCAAAAATTAACGATTTCAGTTATTATTTCAACCATTTTAGCCAAAAAACATAGTTTGCATTGTTTGATTTTCCTAGACTTTTTGTCTGTTATTTGGTACATATTTAAGCAGATAATAACGTATAAATCAACTCTGTGCACCAGTTCCTTTACTTGCTTTTAGATGTCAGGGTCTGTTTGAAATCCTCAAAATTTGTGATTTTGGTTTAATATTTTGACAATTTCACCCAAAAATCATTTTTTTGAAAATTTTATTTATCTTAACAAGTACCATTCCACAGCTGACATGAATATTTGTCTAGCCTGTAGATTTCGAGATTTTATATCGATATCCTCGATCACAGAAGGGAAATCCCAAAAAATAGCGATTTCAGTTATTATTTCAACCATTTTACCCCAAAACCATATTTCGCATCGTTTGATTTTCCTAGACTTTTTGTCTGTTATTTGGTACATATTTAGGCAAATAATAACATATTAATCAACTCTATGCTTCATTTCCTTTATTTGCTATGATATGTCAGGGTCTGTTTGAAATCCTCAAATTTGTGATTTTGGTTTAAAATTTTGACATTTTCACCCCAAAAATCATTTTTTTGAAAATTTTATTTATCTTAACAAGTACCATTCCACAACTGACATTAATATGTGTCTAGCCTGTAGATTTCAAGCTTTTATATTGATTTCTACGATCGCAGTTTGGAAATCCCAAAAATTCGTGCTTTCACCTATTATTTTAGCCATTTTACCCCAAAAATCATATTTCGCATCGTTTGATTTTCCTAGACTTTTTTTCTGTCATTCGGTACATATTGGAGCATATGAAAACACAAAAATCAATTCTGTGCATTTTTTTTCCTTTATTTCGATTTTTGACGCTAGATGCCCTCTACTAAGGGGTGCCAACTTATTTTTTAGAACACATCTTGGTATGACAGAGTGTCCCGTACCATTGTCATGTCATTTTGAATACAGATAGCGGAGCGCCATCTACATTGTACAATTTTCAGGACATTGTGACCTTGAAATGTAAAACCCACCTCTGTCAACCTTTCACCCCTAAAACTTCTACGGGCACTATCATTTCTTATTTTAGTCCAGGTTAATTTTAACTATTTATGGTTGTATTTTGTCAATGTATTGTACATGCACATGTAATATGACACATATTGTTGATCATAGTTAGGAACCCTCTGATCTGGATTTTCACTGCTTGCATAATACAAGTGTACTTTTCACAGGTTCACTGTGAGACAGTTTGCCTTTATGCGTGACTAGGGTTCCAAAGATTAGAAATAAAGCTTGTCCATGACATGTTTCCTGTACTACATAAATTTTGGATACTTAATTTAGTGTTACATATATTCCTTTTGTGACTAGACATGTTGTGTACCATATTCAAGTCACTGTGACCTTGATTTGCACTCCAATTATAGAATAAAACGTTCGTCAGGAGCATATGTGCTATATCAAATCAGCTGTAGGCAATTTGGAGTGCCGTGTACACTTTTCAGGTCACTGTGACCTTGCCATTTCACCTTCTATAAAGAGAAAGATTGTCTGTTTCGATTACTACATGGACGCAAATGAATCACGATAGATCTACTACATTTGAAATACCATGTTTTAAATGTACAGCATTCCCTCCCTTCAACGGCCCTCCGAACAACGACTCCCTCCGAACAACGATCCTTGCCGCAGTTGCCTAAACAGAAAAATGATGTCTATCGCTTATACTACTGTTTTATCGTCTGCTGAAAGTTGTCGTCTGCTTTTTTTTTCAAAGTTACATATTGAACATTTTGACAGATAAAAACGTAGTGACGAGTGACAAACAGAATGAATCTAGATCAAACCAATTTCCCTCCCTATAACGACTCCCTCCGAACAACGCACATATTTTTGTCTCCCATTGGGTATCGTTACAGGGAGGGAACACTGTAATCAAGCTATTATCCAGCAATGAAATAAACTTCTCAGTTCTCAGTTGTTATTCATTTTGCATTCAGCCGTAATGACCTAAAAAGGAAACGTTAAGTACTTTGTTGTGATTACTACGCAGTAACTTGCTAAATCTGTAATACAGTGGAGTGTTTCGAAACAAAAATTGTCAAAGTAAGGACAGCCGAATAGTATCTGAGTAAGTAAATGGCAGGGCTGCCATATCTCCGGATTGTTTTCGAATTCTCCGGATTTGTTTTTAAATGTGGGTGTCAAACAGTTTGGATCCAGATTAGACGCCGCGTAACGCGGCGTCTGATCTCGGTCCAAACTGTTTGCATACCCAAACAAAAATAAAATGAATCAAATAACTAATTATGAACCAATATTGAAACCAATAATGTACTGTTTAATACATAGTTGTGGTTCAGTATTAGTACATCATTGAAAAGTACACGATTAGACCCCTAACAATGTACTATATTTCAGATTCACCAGAGTACTTTGATAGTTCAGCATTAAGCAGACAGTTCATTATTAATTCAGCATTGAACATTAACTTTCTTCAACTGTACATCATTGGTTCTTTATTAAACTTAAAAAATCTGGATAGTACATTAATAGTTCATCATTTAACATAGTTCTTCTATAACTGTTCATCATTGGTTCATAATTAAACTTGAACAATCTGGATAGTACATTAATAGTTCAGCATTGTTTACGTGCGGTTATTCCCCTTTTTGAATCTACTCTCCACTTCGGGAGAATTCGGCAGAAATTCAAATCTGGAAATTTGTAACCAACAGAGAGCCATCGAAGTTTGTCCAATTAAGATATCTTGCATAAAGTGTGAAGTTGAACCGTTAATTAATACACGCAGTCGACGATGCTTGGGTTTTCAACTGTGTTTTGTTAGCGAAGCCGATGAAGATTAGTTCATGAGAATTTTCCGTGATTGCATGTTTACAAAATTTAGAAGATCCCGGGTCAATTCGGTCCCTCGTCAATTCGACCCCGAATTGACTCGACCTCTAAACTATAGAATAATACATGTACTGTCTATCTAGATAGAAGTTTAACGTTTTGTTATAGGCTGCCGCATATTCTTTTTACAAATCAAGTTTCATTGAAGGAAAATTGCTTGTTTTAAATTGACAAAGGGGTCAATGAAATCTGCATGCCTATGTAGTATGTAGCTCAGAAATGGTTCATCATTAGTACATTGTTAACAGTTCATCATTAGTACATTGTTATGAGTACATGATTAGTACATTGTTATAAGTACATAATTAGTACATTGTTAACAGTGCATGGTTGTGATCGACAGTACACAATTGGTTCATTGTTAGTTCTTTATTAGTTCATTGTTAGAAGTTCATTATTAGTACATTGTTACTAGTACATTGTTAACCTCATTTGCATGTGATTTGACAACCAATTATGTATTAATAATGTACTGTACAGAATTAGTTCATTGTTATAGTTATTTGTTACCCTGTTTTTGTTTTGTTTGGGTAGTTATGTTAGTGTCATAGAGCCTGGCATCTAAAGGGTAAGTTTCCTAAAATCGTGCCTGAATATCTGGAAATATTAGGATTTTTATTAGCAACTTATGGTAGCCCTGATATGTTCTTTGTATATAATGTCATGGGTCTGAAAGCACGTTCCCAAGCGTCGGGATGTCAATAACTTCCGCCCGCGAACAACCTTAATAACATAACACATGTATGTTCGAATATTTACAAAATACTTTCTCGTAAACACTTTCGATAAAACAACACATATTCTCGTTGTTTTGACTTAATGATTTCGGATTTTACAAGTTATAATCGTAAGATTCGAAGTTTTAATGATCTAACACTTACATTTTGTTTCTTGGTTACTCATCTTTAACACGGAAAGGCACATTCATTGACAGTTTTGATTGTGAACATAAAACAAAGCGTCAATCAGAGAATCCGACATACCGACAGTTAGAGAGAGAGAGAGAGAGAGAGAGAAAGAGAGAAAGAGAGAGAGGGGGAGAGAGAGGGAGAGAGCGATACAGGCATTCGTACAGAGGAACAGAGACACACAGAGAGACAGGGAGACAGCAACAGCGAGACAGACATAGATACAGAGAAATCAAACACATAAAGAGGGAGAAATAGAGAGACAGAGAGAGACAGAAAGACAGACATACAGATAGACAGACAGAAATACTGAGACAGGGAGACAGAGACAGCGAGATAGACAGAGAGATAGATAGATAGAGAGAAAGTAAGAAATACAGAGATGAAGTGAGTCGAAGATAAGAGAGGTTTTGTTTGTTTGTTAAATTGGTGTAGATATCTTTTTTGTATTTCTGTCATACCAAAATTAAATTGTTTAATATGCATGTACAAGTAACGTTTTAGGGCATATTATTGACATCAGTCAATCGAAGATATGGTAATAATTGCCATGACGTCATTCGTTTTTAATAAGCGTCGTCTGCCTTTATTTCTCAATGTAACATTTAGAGTTTCTGTTTGAAGAACTATTAAAAATTAGCGTCAAACAGTTTTGATCCTGATCGAACTCCGCGTTATGTCGTGTTTTATCAGGATTCAAACACTTTGCGAATAGCAATTGTACTCGTTGTAAAGCAGTTAATGTGTTAACGACAAAACAGAAAAACACCTCATGTTAACGAGACAACCTTCCGTTAAATTGCAAAACCAATGGCATTAAGTAGATAGTTATTTCGTAATGAATTGGACAGTTTTTTCTAATGATATGAATATTTTTCTTAATTGACAGTTTCTTTTTACTTGAACCTCATAAGCATTTGTATATTTGAAGTTCTCAAAGTTATGCTAAAAAACCTTAAGAGTTGTCTTAGTCGGAATTTCTACATGTAAATGCCACGAGGGTATATCAGATTTAATCCATATATACCAAGTGGATTCTTCCATGTTTATATATTGGATTTGTCCATTTTTTATCAAACGGATGTCTGGTCAAAATTGTCATTTTGTTTTATACATGTATTGAAATTCCTATTAGCAAACAGTGTAGACTGTTAATGCATAATTCGGCATCTGATCAAAGTCTACACTGTTTGCCTATGTCCCATATATGGGATCGTGGGTACAAATTGGTTAATTACATGATACTTTGACCATTTAGAATGAAGTAATATTTCATCATGTTTTAAATTGCAAGCGACTTAAACTAATTCGCATGTACATTGAACAATATAATTTGTTGAAATAAGTACATTTTCTTTTTAATTAGTTAAACATCAGCAAGACGGCACATGGAACACGTTTGGCACTGTATATGTTTGCAACATACGTGAAACCAATTGGTTTTGATCACGACCGAGGTGAGAATACGAGAGAAGATTGGGAGGCTATAGTAAATTCGTTAGAAAGGAATGAGGTGAAAAAAACCACAAGTGAGTATCTAAAGTTCCAACACTGTCAAATGTCTACATACATGAAGTTTCATATAATACATATCCCGATGGAACTTATTCATATACACGTTACATGTTGGATCTGTCATGAGTCGATGTTTAAGACAAGCTGATCTCAAACGAATCTAAAATTGAAATGTTATTAAGCGAGCCTTGGCGAGCTTAATAACTTTTCTATTCTAGACGAGTTTGAGATCAACTTGTCTAAACATCGACGAGTGACAGATTCTTTTTCTCACATTACCAATGTTTTCAGCTATTTTTAAAGCAATATGCATTTTTTGGAACCCCGGTGACGTTAAAACGCCGTTATAAATAGTGACGATATAGTGATCTTACACATGTTGGAGATAAGGATATTCGTCATCTTTGTTCGCTATAGAAAACATGGGTAGTTATGTGAGAATATATTCTTTGGTGTCACATATTGTTTGTCTGTGTTTGGTTAAACCCTTCCGTAAGATATAAAAAAAAACCCGAATATTTAATGTTTTAAAAATAATTGCAAGACAGAGTGCCGAAAGTACGATGAATCTTAGGAGGACTTTACATGTGACGCTTATGATAATGCTGGAGAAACATTCTTAGAAACATCCGAAGTCTTAAACCGAGTAATTGCAAGAATTTTGACTGCCATATTTGATTGTCGACAAAACACAACTGGCTTGTGGTGAATGTATTGTGTTTCTGTTAGTGATGTCAATTATGCCATGTACCAGTACTAAACCTGTTTCGAGCATACTTTGCCGTAGTTCTGGGGCTTAATTGTCAAAGGGAATTGTTTCTGTTTATTAGACCGAGATTATTTCCTCTGCCAAGAACTAAAAGGAAGGAAGGTCGGTGGTTTTGATCCCATACGCTGCTGGTCAACGAATGGGATTAACCGAAACCATCTTCCTGAAATCATCATCATTTGATCTCGTCACCCCTCATCAATCATCGGCGCTATATGACCTAGTTTGTGTCACAGTGCCGTAAAACCCAATTCATCCATCCATCCATTCGACGCAAGCAATACAGTATATCTGGCGCTAAATAGCATACATCGTATCAGTTGTCATCAGTCCACGCTATCCGTATTCCAAAAACACGCCGATATCTTGCTTCGCACATGTTCAAAATACATTTTACTTTTTAGGTCAAGAGAGCGCAATGACACACAGCTCAAGATTTTAACCAATAAAACAATGATGAAACTTTGTCACTGGTTTTAAACTTTTCAAATACACGATAATGCACGCAATGTAATAACAATGTCCTGGACAGTATACCGATGGAATGGCAAGACACTATAATAGTTTTGGACAATATACCGAAGGAATGGCAAGACACTATAACAATATATAAATATAAGATGGCAGTTTGCGTGACATTCAAATTGTCAACCCGAGAAACAGAATGTCACCCGAGGCGTAGCCGAGGGTGACATTCTTGTTTCCGAGGGTTGACAATTTGAATGTTACGTAAACTGACATCTAATATTTATTTTATTACACCGAGCTTATCAACCCTGGCTTTGGAATCGTTTTATTCGTATTTTATAAAATGTGTTGTGAATACCAATTGAGCGCGGACATGTACGTAAACGCGAAAAATGACGTCGCCGTCTTACGACGTCACATTGTTTATAATTATATTACAAGAAAGAAAGAAAAACGTTATGACAAGTAAATTGAAGAAACAGCGTCTTTACATTGTCTAGGTGGCAAATATCCTCTTCCGAAATGGTGGTAAATCGTTAAAGAATGGACAAAAGGAAGCAACTTGTACAGAAAATGCCAAAAGTTGATTAGAAGTTACCACTTTTGAAAACGTTCTATTATCGCCAATAGCGAAATTCATGTCAATGCTGACAGTACGTTTTCGGACGGAGAAAAAAAGTAATGTCCTTTAGAGTGACGTCACAAAAAGAATATCATACAGAGTGACAGTATATTTTGGATAGATGTAAAAGACATGCAAAATGTTAACTGTAGGTCTATGGGAAATTAACATTGTAACTCAAAGCGAGGTGAAATAATCCTGGATATAAACCGATGGAATGGCAAGACACTATAATAGTCCTGGACAGTATACCGATGGAATGGCAAGACACTATTAATAATAGTTCTGGAAAGTATACAGATGGAATTACAAGACACTATAGTAGTTCTTGACAGTTTACCGATGGAATGGCAAGACACTATAATAGTCCTGGAGAATAAACCGATGGAATTGCAAGAAACTATAATAGTTCTGGAGAGTGTACCGATGGAATGGCAAGACACTTTAGTAGTCCTGGACAGTATACCGATGAAATGTCAAGACACTTAAAAAGTTCTGGACAGTATACCGAATGAATGGCAAGACACAATAATAGTCCTGGAGAATATACCGATCTAATGGCAAGAAACTATAAAAGTTCTGGAGAGTGTACCGATGGAATGGCAAGACACTTTAGTAGTCCTGGAGAATATACCAATGGAATGGCAAGACACTATAATAGTCCTGGAGAGTGTACCGATGGAATGGCAAGACACTTTAGTAGTCCTGGACAGTGCACCGATGAAATGTCAAGACACTTAAAAAGTTCTAGACAGTATACCGAATGAATGGCAAGACACTATAATAGTCCTGGAGAATATACCAATGAAATGGCAAGCAACTATAATAGTCCTGGAGAGTGTACCGATGGAATGGCAAGACACTTTAGTAGTCCTGGACAGTGCACCGATGAAATGTCAAGACACTTAAAAAGTTCTAGACAGTATACCGAATGAATGGCAAGACACTATAATAGTCCTGGAGAATATACCGATGGAATGGCAAGACACAATAATAGTCCTGGACAGTGCACCGATGAAATGTCAAGACACTTAAAAAGTTCTAGACAGTATACCGAATGAATGGCAAGACACTATAATAGTCCTGGAGAATATACCGATGGAATGGCAAGAAACTATAATAGTTCTGGAGAGTGTACCGATGGAATGGCAAGACACTTTAGTAGTCCTGGACAGTATACCGATGAAATGTCAAGACACTTAAAAAGTTCTGGACAGTATACCGAAGGAATGGCAAGACACTATAATAGTCCTGAAGAATATACCGATCTAATGGCAAGAAACTATAAAAGTTCTGGAGAGTGTACCGATGGAATGGCAAGACACTTTAGTAGTCCTGGACAGTATACCGATGAAATGTCAAGACACTTAAAAAGTTCTGGACAGTATACCGATTGAATGGAAATACCCTATAACGGCCAAGGAGAAAATACCAATTGAATAGCAAGACACTATTATAGTCCTGGACAGTACATGTATACCAATGGAATGGCATGATACTATATGAGTTCTGGTGAGTTTACCGATGTAATGACAAGACACTAAAACAATCATTGAGAGTAAACTGATTGAATGGCAAGACCCTATTATAGTCCTTGAGAGTAAACCGATGGAATGGCAAGACACTATAATAATACTTGACAGTATATACCGATGGAATGACAAGATACTATAATAGTCATCGACACTATTCTGGTGGAATGGCAAGCTACTATAATAACCATCGACAGTATTCTGGTGGAATGGCAAGCTACTATAATAACCATCGACAGTATTCTGGTGGAATGGCAAGCTACTATAATAACCATCGACACTATTCTGGTGGAATGGCAAGCTACTATAATAACCATCGACACTATTCTGGTGGAATGGCAAGCTACTATAATAACCATCGACACTATTCTGGTGGAATGGCAAGCTACTATAATAACCATCGACAGTATTCTGGTGGAATGGCAAGCTACTATAATAACCATCGACAGTATTCTGGTGGAATGGCAAGCTACTATAATAACCATCGACAGTATTCTGGTGGAATGGCAAAACACTATTTGATTTCTGGAGGGTAAAGTAATTGAATGGCGAGACACTATTTGATTCCTGAATAGTTAAGCGATGGAATGGCAAGACATTATTTGATTCCTGGAGAGTATACCGATGGGACGGCAAGACATTATTTGATTCCTTGAGAGTATACCGAGGGAATGGCAAGACAAAATAATAGTCCTTAAGAGTATACCAATGGACTGGCGAAACACTATTATATTCCTTGAGAGTATACCGATGGAATGGTAAGACACTCTTATAGTCCTAGACAATATACCAATGAGAGAAGAGTAAACCAATGGACTGGCAAGACACTATAATAGTCATTGACAGTATACCGATGGAATGGCAAGATACTACATGAGTCGTGGAAAGTATTACAGATGGAATGTCAATAAACTATATGCTTTCGAGTTGAGGCAACATCAAACAATCTCTATTGGAAAAAGTACGAACGACTTAACCCTGAAACTTACTGGACTGTCTGAATATTGATACTACCTTTTTGTTAGGAATCTAATGTATACAGACATTTTATAAATTATTCTATAAAATACCAACAACAGATCAAGTGTTCCAGATTTTGTATAGAGCATAAAAAGAGTAGGCACCTTAGAGTGAATATATGTAGCTCAAAGCCGCTGTCAAACAAAATCAAAAGCTCAGATTAATTTAGAGACGCAAAAGTCTCATAAAGACATTTAAATGGACAGCACTGGTGTAAATCGATTTTAAAAAACCCAGATATACTCGTTTGAGACTGTCAAAATTATGACCGTTAAGATAATAATGCTTATGGTGTCTATATAGAGAGATACAGTTGTCTACTGTAAAGTAAGATAGAGGTAGACAGAGACAGACGTGTGGACGACCAGACAGAAATACATTTCAGACAGATAGAGAGACACACACATAGTGAGAAGGAAACAAGAGAGAAATAGAGAAACAGAGAGAGAAAGCGTAAGAGAGAGAGAGAGAGCGCTGATTTGTCAGGATGTGATGTGAGAGAAAAATAGATTTATCTTTTTATAAAGTTTCCATCAGGGGTCATTTCACCAAGAAATCAGAGCGTTGCTTGGTCGCCCCATATCGCACGTAGTCGACGGTTGACCGAGGGTAAGTCGAACCTTGGTCTCTTGTGGTCGCACATGGTCAAGGATTGGTCTCCCGGAAAAATGGATCGTAGCTCGGTATTTGTACATGTAAAAAAAACGAGCAGCCTCGACCTTAAAGTCGCATGGAGAGTGTCGAAAAAACGAGCAGGGTCTAGGAAAGGGCGTATCTGTCGAGGGACGATCGAAACTAGAGCAGGATGAGCGAGTCTTCTCCAGCGAGAACTGATCACACACATGGTCGTGCTGCTCGACCCCTGCTCGGTCCTCGCTCGATCCTAGTGATTCTTTTGCAATCAAGCATCGCTCCACGCGACCTGTCCCAGACCTTCATTGCCCCGTACGCTCCATATTATTTCTTTTGCTATGAGATGATAGAGATAAAAGGATTTAGGTCCGACCTGTGTACGCATAAGCTTCAACCTATAAAGTAACTATGAGTAAATGAATGTTACCCGTTGCAAATATTGTAAATAATGTATTTTTGCGTAAATACATGTATATTAAATATTTCATAATTCTTGTTTATTGTACACTTGTTTCTGTGATTCATGAATAAAATGAAAAGATTAACCCTATCATTGCCAAAGCCGCCAACATATACATTCGCAAACATGTTTGAGCCTGATCAGACGCCGCGTAATGCGGTGTTTGAATATAATCTAAACTATTTGACACTCATATCAATGTTTCCTAAGTCCAAAGCGCATAACACTGAAATTTTAAAGGGTGACAAATATAAGTCGACAGTGTAAGATGGGTATTTCCGCTATATTGGACGTGAAAGGGTAAAAAAGACAGAAAAAAAAATAGGAAAAAAAAACCATAGAAAAAAATCGGTAATTTTTTGTATTTTTCGAGGTGTTTTTTAAACGTTTATCCAAATGGTGTGATATGTGTTTTTTTTGGTTTATTTTGGATAAAAAAGGAAATACAATCAAAACGTCAGATAATGTTGAGCACCCCTGATAAGGTCAGACCAAATATATGGACTCTACGAACAGCGATATGTCATTGTCGTTTCTGCCGACTTGTTTCCAACAGAACCAATAGCAAATGTATATGGATTTTGCCCATGATTTCCCTTCGGAGACTGGTCAAAAGCTGAAGGTCGTCCACCGATCGCCAGGCTTTTTATTGAGATCGCAAAGGGTCGCGCTCAAATTCATGCGACCATAACGAATTTGCGCGTAGCTCAAGCGAGTCTATGTCGAGAAAAGATCGAGAATTGGTTGTCTGAGCGACGCTAGAACGTTCGAGATCGCATCTAAGTCGTATTGATCGAAGATACATTGCCACTCGTACGTAGCTAGATCGGCCGGGCATACGTTTTGGTCGGCCGACGTCGCGCGCTTTCGAGGATACATCGTCGAGAGGTTGAGACTATGTCGCAGACTGGTTGAAAAGAACGAGTCTTAGTCGTGTCAAGATCGCTTAGATCGAGTGGATGGTCGTAGGTAGAGCGTATATCGAGCGTTTATAGAGCGTATAGGACGAAGGTAGAGCGTGCACATCGAAGGTCAAACGAGCTTACATCGAACAAAGAGCGTACACAGAAAATAATGTGTTAGGTCGCGCGGTTTTGGCCCGCGACTACGGGGAAATCGTTCTGCGATCAAGGTCGCGCGTGGTCTCTTGCGGCTTTGCCAGGTCGTACTTGGTGAAATGATTCCATATCTTTTGAAACTTAATTTCTACTCTAAATAAACCGTAGATTAAAGGATATTTGATCAAAACTGCCCATTGACTCTTACGTTATTTTCTATGCGATAATGATGCTTGTCCAATTGTACCAGGGTTGTTTTGCAGCGGGGCGGGTACAGTTGGACACATTTGGTTTCTTCAGGGAAAATAAACGGATCAAATGTGTATGTGCATTCCTCTATTCTAATTCATTTTTTCTCTATGCAAAGGAGACCGTGAGCTTCTCTTGAAAGAATCTCGTAATTTGGAAATGTCCTTTGTATTTCTGCCTTGAATATTGTGATGTGCATCCATTGTTAAGCGCCAACTTTGCAGCTTATAGGATATTGCTGAGCTTGACCAATGAGAAAACCCGTATAAAAATAAGTTTAATAAAAGAAAACAAACAATGAAAGACCCTTATTTATTTGATTTTATGATGTTGCATAAGCTGTTGAACAGTGGCAATGTAAAAATGGGCTGTTATTGTTTTTTTAACTGTCTGATCGTACCGTACCATCCAAACGTACCTGATCAGGGGCCCTTTTCATAAAACTTCGTACGGCAAATGTTGTCGTAAGTCAAATTATAAAAGTCTCAATTACTATTTATTTCTCCATCTAATCTTGTCTTGAGACATCTTTTTGAAATCGTCTTGAAAAGACGATTCCAAAGAGATGTCACAAAACAGGATTAGATATAGTAATCAGAAATTAAAAGGATTTTAAAGTTTTGACTTACGACAAAATTTCGAAGTTTTATGACACGGGCCCCTGACCCTATAGGTTTATATTAAGCTTGTCTGATAGAGGTTAACATAGTTTTCACGAGAAAGCAGAGCAAATAAATGTACTGTTTTCTTTTTGTTTTCAGGTCAAGGGACAGTTTTGGCAGAAGCCCTTACGGAGATAAAGGATGAACTTGGCACAAAGCTAAAGGATTGGAAAGACACTTCAGGAAGAAAATCACAACAAGTGTTGTTAATAATCAGTGATGGTGAGCATACACGGACAATAAATATAATGTAATTAGGGCGCAACAGTGAAGTGGGTGGCCTCTTGATCAAGTTTGATAATTACCTAAATCACTTTAGGCATTTTGGAGTTTTAGTCCTTGATTGATTACAAATTCGCGGTTTCAGTCTTGTTCCCCCATAGTTATTGATATAAAATCATGGTCCAGTTCGATAAATAGCCAAATAGTCGAAGGCTTGCTAGAGTTTTAGCCCTTGAATTATTAAAAATTCTTTTTAAACCCTTGTCCTTTCTCAAATATATTTATCTGACCTTGTACAAACTTGCTAATATGTTTATATGTGTAAAATCTTGGCCAAGTTTAATTATCAGTTACATCGCACGAGACATGTCATGATTATATCCATTGTTCTCAGTACCCCTTGAATGACTTTCATTCAACTTTATTCAATGTTTCCTTAATGATACTATGTGCTGAACTTTGCAGTTTACACCCCATGACTGTTTTTTGTGGGACCCTTTCTGGCTTAGTTAGTGTAGTGATCTGGTTGAAATCTTGATACGGAAGAAGTTTCTGTTTTAAATGTTTGGTGCGTTTTACTTAACAATCGAGAGGATAAGCACGGATGTGTTGTTGACAAGTAAGTTTCACAAGGGAAAGAATTTCCATACGAAATTATAACCCCTTCACTGCATTTCTCCGAGTACAAAAACTATTTGCAAACAGTTTTGATCCCGGTAAGACACCGCGTAACGCGGTGTCTAATCAGGCTCACAACACTTTGACACTCATTTCAGTATTTTTTTAAAAGACAATTTACCTAAACTTGAAAACGACTCGCAACCGGATATGTTGACTGCTTGAATATGACGGGTATACTTATCGCTAGGATCACTTGAGACAAATGAGGCAGATGAAAAATTGTTCAAAAAAGGTGACATCATGGCATGGTTGCAAAGGGGTCAATAGGTAAACCAATAATAATTTATACAGTGGAGAAAACGTAATTCTTTCCAAATAATCGCGTTTACGCTCAAACTATTAATTCTATTACAAATAGTTTGGAGCCAGATCAGACGCCGGGTTATCCGGCGTCTAGTCAGGCTCCAAACTGTTTGCCACGAAGATAAACATGAAATATCAGAATTGCCCAAAAGTGATACTTTTCTACGTTTTAGTGCTTTGCGTTTGCGTTTCGTTTGCGTTTAAACGGGAAAGAAAAACGTTTTCTCCACTGCTTTTATACGTTGATCGGTTTACCAAAAAAAACAGTCGTTTACCCCTTATTTACTGTCATAATGACGTAGTTACCTGTCTGACAAAATCACTGCACTATCATCATCTACTACAGCGCTCCCTCCCTAAAACGGCCCTCCAAACAACGTGTCCCTCCTTACAACGACCCTTGCCGCTGTTCTCCATACAAGACTATAATACCTCAGACTTTCACGGCTACAATATTATCTGCTTAAAGTTGTCGTCTGCTGGTTACATATTAATCTACATATTGGACATTTTTATAGAAAAAAACATAATGACGAGTGACAAACAGCTTGAATCCAGATCAGACGCCGCGTTACGCGGCGTCTGATCTGGATTCAAGCTATTTGCAGATGTAAGCCAATTTCCCTCCCTGTATCGACTCCCTTCGAACAAAGCACATATATATTTTGTCTCCCATTGAGTGTCGTAGTAGAGAGGGATCGCTGTGATACTTTACGTTTGCTTGTTCTTTTTTCATTTTATGCGCTTTGACTTCGGAAATATTAAAATGAGTGTCAAACAGCTTGATCACGATAAGACACCGCGTTATGGAGACCATTATAATATATAATTATACAAACACGATTACGTTGAGTTAATATAGTTTACGCAATGACGAATTGATTGTTTTGTTTTTTATATGAGTCGTCTGCGATGATTTCAGTTTAGAAAAAGATAATTGGTGTATATTGGTAGGCAGCAGTTTTCTCATTGATTAATATTGGCGTATAAATCAGGAAAATACCATGTTATTGTATTGGTACATTTTCGTCAAGGTCCTTTTATATGTTTACCTTTATTAGAAATAAAGGTTATTTTATGAGTGTTCATAACCTATTGGATTTATTAAAAGAGTATTTTAAAAATTATATAATCGAGACTTTGCCGATGTTTTTGTCGGGTTCTGAAACGAAGAGATTGATAAATAAAAAAAAATTATGAACGCGATTATTTTATAACTTAACCTAGAAACGTTGTTTCTATGTACTTTTGGCACTTATTTGTCGCTACCTTTGAAGTCAAATATATGACTCATTCAAAGTTCAAGCGCGAATAAGAAGAAAACTAAAAATTAATTTAAAAATAAGTTTAGTTGAAGGATCTAGCAGAATTAGCCCGGTGGCTGAGACCGATAAGCGTGCATTACGGTACCACAGCTTGTTGCTGTTTCTATAACTCTGAGGTGTGCTCCATAGACATAGACACCAACATTATTT
This sequence comes from Gari tellinella, assembly GCA_922989275.2. NCBI lineage: Eukaryota > Metazoa > Mollusca > Bivalvia > Cardiida > Psammobiidae > Gari > Gari tellinella. The sequence continues at coordinate 56,957,464 of OV277865.1, forward strand.
TGATACCATGCACAGGTACTGAGATATTGACCAAAACGTGATTTTCAGTAATGGTTCCGAAATATGCTCATTGAGCAAAAAATATCGGTGCGATCTTTACTAAAATGTTTTATCTGATTATTTGAAATAAAAGCCAATAAGCAAAAAATTCCTTTATTCCTTTCCAATTGCAAGTTCATTCAATGAAAAATCAACAACAAGCAAAACAACCACATTTAAGTTTTTCTTAGTCAGATCACGTTTGGAAAATTTGGTCTGTTACACACCAGGAGAGATTCAAGAAGAAGGCAAATTCTCGTAAAATAATATATATTTATATAGCATAAAAATTAGTTGTGTACCCGGTTATCGCTAGATTGTCGACAGTCAATTGTCCCCCCCCCCGAGTTGCCGATAATCAATTGAAATTATATCTCTTTCGCGACGTCGTAAATGTATTAAAAGTTTAAAACTGTTTAAAGTTATGTAAATATTTGAATGTTGCTGTAAAATGTGGAAAATGGAGCTTTTGGTTCGGAAGAGCAAAAACTCCACTTTTTTTTATATTCTAAAGCATCTATTGTTTAACCCATCACCCCATACCCTGTTTCTAGTTTTTAAGAGAGGTGACCGCTTAATACACCTTATTCTGCTTTACCGTCAGTCTGCTTTAAGCTAAATAAATGCATGCTTATAAAATAGAATTTTAAGAAATTGACACTTTTTGGTCTACTTAAAAGGTTTCGACATTGCACGTAAATAGACCCATCCCCTGTTTAAACACTTAGAAATTTCACGCCACTTTATGTATATGCTAGTAGCCATACCTCAGCACAAGCTGCTTGTATGTTTGAATGTACTAAAGATGTTCTGTTCTTTAAAATCTGTGTTTAGCGGCCATTTAACGCTTTATTCCATAGCCTGTTTCAAGTATTATGAAAGGTGTCCGATAACAGCTGGCTGGCAGTAAAGAACATATAGACGAATTCTGCTTTTACTTTCAGCCTGCTTTGAATTTTTCCGCTGCTACAATATAGAAAATATTTCTTAGAGAAAAGTAGCAGCTTAATGCACGATTAAAGTAATACAGAATCAGCATAATGCAATTACCGTTGCCCTTTATTAAGCAACAACTTTTCTTAAAAAAGCGTGACCTACATGCATCATAGAGTAGACGTATTATTTAAATTAGTTCCAAAGTCGATGATTTAGACCCTAATCAAATGCTTCTATACTTACCCGATGAGCAGTACATGTACTTGTTGTAAACTGTCTAAACAACAATTTTAGGTAAGACATGGAATGTCGTAATGTCTGACCTACAATATGTCGAACAGTTTGGATACTGATTAGACGCAGCGTTACGCGAGATCTTGGTTCACGCTGTCTGACCTACAATATGTCGAACAGTTTGGATACTGATTCGACTCAGCGTTACGCGAGATCTTGGTTCACGCTGTCTGACCTACAATATGTCGAACAGTTTGGATACTGATTAGACGCAGCGTTACGCGAGATCTTGGTTCACGCTGTCTGACCTACAATATGTCGAACAGTTTGGATACTGATTCGACGCAGCGTTACGCGAGATCTTGGTTCACGCTGTCTGACCTACAATATGTCGAACAGTTTGGATACTGATTAGACGCAGCGTTACGCGAGATCTTGGTTCACGCTGTCTGACCTACAATATGTCGAACAGTTTGGATACTGATTCGACGCAGCGTTACGCGAGATCTTGGTTCACGCTGTCTGACCTACAATATGTCGAACAGTTTGGATACTGATTAGACGCAGCGTTACGCGAGATCTTGGTTCACGCTGTCTGACCTACAATATGTCGAACAGTTTGGATACTGATTCGACGCAGCGTTACGCGAGATCTTGGTTCACGCTGTCTGACCTACAATATGTCGAACAGTTTGGATACTGATTAGACGCAGCGTTACGCGAGATCTTGGTTCACGCTGTCTGACCTACAATATGTCGAACAGTTTGGATACTGATTAGACGCAGCGTTACGCGAGATCTTGGTTCACGCTGTCTGACCTACAATATGTCGAACAGTTTGGATACTGATTAGACGCAGCGTTTACGCGAGATCTTGGTTCACGCTGTCTGACAGTCGGATATTTAAAAAATGTATTTAAATAAGCTGACAATTGCCGCGAATTTAGTACACCATAATGACACCCATTGCCACCTCTGCTGTCTGAAACGAATACTCGATAAGTATTTGATGTTCTTAAATCTGAGAGTTTAAGAGAGCTGGCTGTGTGAAACAGGATGCTTTTAAAAGATAATGTTTCTACACGAGTGAACCTTCATACAATGCATTTCATTATGAAATAGCATCCGAGTGTCTAACAGTTGATTCAGATCTAATCTGGATGCAAACTATTTGCAACAGTAATCACGAATTCGCTCGTAGCGTGTATAGAGTTTTACAGTGGAGAAAACGTTATTCTTTCCCAATAAACGCGTTTACGGTAAAACTATTATTTGCAGTGCAAACAGTTTGGAGCCAGATCAGACACCGGGTAACCCGGCGTCTAATCAGGTTCCAAACAGTTTGCCACCAAGATAAAGATGAATTATCAGAATTGTCAAAAAGTTGTACTTTTCTACGTTTTAGTATTTTGCGTTTGCGTACGTTTGCGTTTAAACGGGAAAGAATAACAGATTCTCCACTGTAATCGTCTTGATCAAAACTAATTCCAACAATAATCAGACTTAAAAATGAGTTAGCCTACTCCTTGGTCAAGTATGAAATTGTCGTCTGCAAATTTCGTCTTAGTGGATTGAAATGGATTTTATTTCAACATAGAATAGCATCCGAGTGTAAAACAATTGTTCAAGATCTGATCTGGATCCAAAATATTTGCCCAAAACAATTTATTTGCAAAAATAATCACTTTAAAATATGAATAAGTTTAAACATATTTTATTCCAATATACATAATGAAATGGGGTCGGATCACATATTCTCACAACGTTAACTTCAATCCTCCCCTTCTGGGTCAGCCCTCTTGCTGTCTTCAGCAATTCCATGAGTTGATTTTTTATTTCTTTGATTTCAAACAATCGTATCACGATCTGTTCTGGATCCAAACTATTTGCAACAATAATCATACTAATCTGTCTTCAGCAATTCCATGAGTTGATTTTTTTATTTCTTTGATTTCAAACAATCGTATCACGATCTGTTCTGGATCCAAACTATTTGCAACAATAATCATACTAATCTGGATCAAAACTGAAAAATCGTTCACAAGTGTCAAACAGTTCGTATCCAGATCTGAGCTTGATCCAAACCATTTGCAACAATATTAATGAATTCGTCCATAGCATACAGAAGGTAAACAGGTTCCCAAGTCAAGATTCCATTTATCTACCCTGACCTAGATGACCAGGTATAAACATTCTACACAAACACAGCCTCTTGTACCACTAACACAAAGGGTTGTACATAATAGCCACGAACGTGTTTTATTACTTAAGCTAGCCAATTTATGAACCAATTTGTTCCTACAGTTTATAGGTACTAATTTTCTGCAGATTAGCCAAACAGCGGAAATGCGCTAAAGTAAGCCGACAGTCGTATCATATGCCGAGGTATCTGGTACCAGACTTTTGTAAACAGACCCAAAGGCGTTTCGGGAATCAGCGTGAAATATAAACATTTGTTGACCTGGGTTTGCCTTTGATATTTTACCATGGGGTATAATGTGTACGGTTACTCTCACTGTCATCTTGAAAGTTATATTTGTGTAATAAAGTTTTATTACAAAGAAGTTAGCAAAAACTTATCTCAAAATATAGCTCTAAAACTGTTTTATAGTGCGCACTATTTTTCACCAAATAACTATATGTAAGGCTACACCCGCTGACTCATCAGAATTATAATTGCGAGTCAGAGTTCAAGGGCGGATCAGCAACTCCATTACCTAATCAAGTATGCATGCTGCAAACGCCGTGCGTGATTATGTTATTTTTTGCAGTAAATAACTTTAAAATTCGACTAAAAAATCAATCTGAGTAAAAGTGCAAATGTAAGTGGTGTTTCAACATGTAGATCCTAACCACTATGTTGCTCCACTCAGTATTGTTTGAATGAGGATCCGCATTGGCGCTGTTATCTGAGAAAGTTAAAGCTGTATTGGCTCTGTCCGAGCATCTCCCCTCAAAATGGTATAGTAACATAAGCCAGTCGGAAAGAGCCGACAGTCCAAAAATTACTATTTCAGCCTTGCCCACTCTGTAACTCTTAACAGTTTCTACCGGATGTTCACCAAACATTCTGGAAATGTTCATTTGTATTAAAGCTAGGTAAAATTTGATAATTTTCCCATCTTGGAGTTATTGCCCTAGAATTATTAAAAAAAAAGCTGTCTAGATTTTTTCACTCTCTAACTCAAACAGTTTTTATTTGATCTTATCTTAATTTTCTGAAAACATTTATTGGTATAAAACCTAGTAGGCCAAATTCGATAACTACCAAAATCTCACTGCGCATGTCGGAGTTATCTACCTTGAATAACTATAAATTGAGTTTCAGCCTTGTCCGATCTCAAACTCAAACATTACTTATTTGATCGTCACCAAAATTTATGAAAATGTAAATTCCAAATCGCCGAAAGCATGTTCGAGTTAAAATCCTTGAATCATTAAGATGTTGCTACTTTAACTTTGTTTAAGCTCTGTCCATCCTGTAACTGGAACGGTTTCATTCTATGTAAGCCAACTTTTCGGACAATGTCTGCATGTGCTACATCTTGGCCATGTTGGTAAAACGTTACCGCTTGAAGGATTTTCGTTTAACTTTACTCAATTTGTTTCCTCAGTGATAATATATGCTCAACTTTGCAGTTTTCTGTCTGTAGCTGTCTTCAACCGACTATTTATTTTCGGTCCCTTTCTGACTTGGTCAGTATTCTAGTTATGTCTTAAGTACACGACGTCGCCGTATACCTCATTTGCAGAGTTATACCCGTTGTTATATAAAAAATAAATAAAAAACGGGTGTTATTCATTATGTTACAAGCAATTACTCTTTCTCATTTGAAACTTTTATACAATTTCCCATGTACTCGTAATATACTCAACAAAACTACAATGGTCAAATATATAGGGTCAAACAAATAAACAATTCATGTTTCATACGTAGAAATTACTTTTATCCTGCTTTAAACATGTATCAACTTTTGACGCCGCCTACATATCCGCGTTTAAAGTTTGTTTAACTTACATCCGTATATTGCTGGTTAAGCATAGAGTTGTTTATTTTCAGGGCTTAACAATGGTCCAGGAGATATTGCAGAGCTGGCAAGCGAGCTAAAGGGTAAAAAATATCAATTAGAAATCCTGTCAGTATGCATTCAGTTCGACGAAAAGAGAAAAAGGGTTGGCATGGAGATGATGAAGGAGATTGCATCTGATCCGAAAGGAGAGCACTTCTTCCATATTTCATACAAAAAAGAAAACATGGACGATATTATAAGAGCAATGATCAGCACAAGTTAGTTTGCATTTCTACGAGGGGTGTTTCATAATTAATGCAACTAGATCAATAATTTTAATAATATAAATGCAAAATGCATGTGTTATATATATTTCAAAAGAGCCATTCTTCACCTACACAATGGTATAATGCACAGTAAGATCACATGACTAGAAACGTCACACCACGAGCCTAAATGACCCCAAGTCAAGGGCACAGGACCGTTTTTGTGTATTTTTGAGGTAAAATTACGAACAAATTTGGATACTATAATTACCATTACGGTTTTATTATTTGAAATAATTTTATGAAACTTTCGGTCATATTAATTCAGACAATTATACACACATGACGCAGTTTAAAATTATATTATTTAACAAAATGACAAAAATATAGGTAATATTTAACTCTTACTGAAAATATCATAAAAAATGACACTTCCGGTATATTCAAGAGGTTTTGTTGAAACCTAGAACACATTTTGATATATCAAACCGGGCTATACTTGAAGCAATTGAAGTAGATGTTCATGTTTTACAATCAAATTATAGATATACGAATCGAGAAAAATGTCATAGTGTTCGAAAATTCATGTCAACTTTTTCCATTAGCAAAAATGAGAAATTCTTTTTTTTTTAAATTGAGATTTATAACAGCTGTGTCTTTTAATTGTAATGAAATCTTATTTATATTAAAATTCAGACATAAACTGATATATTGTAACACAAGGTATAGAATTGTTACTTTTAAAAAAGTTTTTAGGTAAATAAGTAATGTCTGAAAAGTGCTATGCTCTAGTGTCCTTGAGAATGGGTCATTTAGATAAGTATTGTGATTTACCCCGTTATGTGATCTAATCGTGCATTATACCATCGTGTAGGTGAGAAATTTCCCTTTCCAACGATATATCACACATGCATATTACAATTACTATATCGAAGTTATTAATGGATTTGCATTAATTGTGAAACACCCCTCGTATTACATAAACATATAATATCCCATAGTTTTGGACTTGCTTTTGACCTTCAAATTTATTACGATTTTAATAATTGTTATGTGCATGTTAAAAAAGGTTTATGCTATCCTTATATGTGTTCATGCAGTAGGTTAAATCCATTGTTATAGAAAATTCTTTTTTCACTACTAGAATAAATTATTTACCTTGGACAGTTTCGACAGATGTCTAAACTGTCGAAGGTAAATAATTTATTCAAGTAGTGAAAAAAAGAAAATTTCATACAAAAAGTTTATTTTACTTTTATACGAGCTATGCGTCACTTACAAACAATGCGGATCCAGAAATAACCTGCTTGTCGCTCGTATTTATAGTTTCTTCAATTCAATAATAATAATGAAATATGAATGTTTACATAATGTTTGGAGAAGGCGACAATTCAGCATGATAAGTGTTAAAACCTTTTAAACGATAAAAATATCGATACTATTGAATGTAGTCAGGTGGTGGACTTCTTTTTCAAACTTATTATCACATTCAACCCTAGTCGACGAGTATAGTCGTCATTAACAAACAGTGTACATGTGAGGATTACACTTGTCCTATGCAAACAGAGTAGACCCTGATCAGAGGGCTCTGTAAGGAGCCCTCTTGTCAGGGTCTACACTGTTTGTCATTTTGAAATATACTGTTAAAATCAACCCTAAATAGTCAAAAATGGACTAGATTCATTTTGAAATTGTTCTAAGGGAAAACGTATCTCTTAAATTTAATGTAAAAATTTAATATTGTAATTTCAGAATCTGTGTGTATCGACTGCGGGTGTACAAAACTCCAACTAACTCAATACAAGAACAAGACAAAGAATCACTATTCCAAAGCAAGGAAAGGGGCGTGGCCATGGATGGTACAGCTGAAGAAAGAAAATGTAATTACCGATACTAAAGTAATATTCAAACACAGGACATTGATAACAAGCTTCTGCAAAAATAATAATTTATGTCTGTAATTCTTTCAAGTAGTCTCGTTCTCCAAAACTTTTTATGCTATTATTTAATTATAATTTACCTTTAGTTTTTTTTATTACTTTTGTTTTTACAATGTCTTTTCATATTAAACCTTATCATGTAAAGCGCGATTTTGCAAGATTTTGCAAACAGTTTGGGTAAAGATTACAAGCCGTGTAATGCGGCATCTAATTTGGATCCAAACTGTTTGGCATTCATATTCAAATTTTATCCAGGTTAAATAACTCCACCCTAAGTACGCAAACGACACACATTTAATGCAGACAATAACTCATTATGATAAGGGTTAAAAACTGTTCTTCATGTTATATAACCAATGCTGTAAACATGTTCTATGTCACATGCCCAGACTGGGCCTTGACTTATCTAAATAAACTTGAAACTTGAAACTTGCTTACGCGCATTTTTGCATAAAACATATTGAATTCTTATTCTATTAAAAATCAAGGTTTTATATTACAGTTTTGCAACCCCTCATCAATTGTAGTAAGGGCAAATATATACTATATCAAACCTCCAGCGCAACACTTTATTTGATAATGAATATTTTACTTCTTTATACATCAATTTGTATGAAATGTAACATAAATATAGTGTCAACAATTCTAAACAAAATCACAGACTCAAAGAAATAAAAATGCCTCGAATGCGATTTAATCCAACGATGCCCTTTCTGGTCTGGGAATGTGAGTTAAACACAAATCAGTACCTTGTATGTTCGCCTACATAATTAACCACAACCACACAATGCCTCCTCATCAAGTCAATTAATCTCACCACTATGCGAAGGGGAATGTTTCCCACTCCTGTTGAAGAACCAATTTCAACTCCTGTAACTCGACTGTGCAATACGTCGACGTAACTGCCCGTCCATTTGGTCCCAGTGATGCTCAATAGGAGACAAATCAGCAGAAAGATATGACCACTCCTTTTTGTCGATGTTGTTATACCGAATAAATTGCATTGTGGCACGGGCAACATAGGGCCGAGCGCTGTCTTGCTGGACTGTTACATTACCGCTATGTCTGTTGATGTACGGCACGACGACGTGACCTAGCGCACGACCTGGAATAACGATGAGACCAAGCTTTCTACCATGTTCTCCCCAAACCATAAGTGATCCTGGCCGAAATCGGTCAGCTTCTATCACACAGGCGCCAGAAAAACGCGCCCCTCGACTTCTAAAACACGTTCACAGCCGTCTGTTTTCTGCAGCGTAAATCGAGACTCGTCAGTGACCAAAACTCCATGACACCATAGCAGTCTGATTTCAGATAAAGCGATGTCGACGTATCCGCTCTTTTCCAACATATGCTACGCTCACGTAACCTCTACAGTACTGTCTGCTGATGATGAGTTGTGTTTTACGGCACTGCGACACAAAATAGGTCATATAGCGCCGATGGTTTGATGAGGGATGATTAGATGAGATGATGATGATTTCAGGTAGATGATTTTGGCTAATCTCATCCGTTGCCAGCAGCGCATGAGATCAAAATCACCTACCTGCCTCCCTTTTAGTTCTTGGCAGAGGGGATATTCTCGGTCTAATAAACAGAAAAGATCCCCTATGACAATTAAGCTCCAAAAACTATCTGCTGATCGGGCGGCTGTGTGTCCCAATGATGACTGCGGCAGTAGTGGTAGCAGGAAGGCTCTTCTGTCCTAAATGCCGGAGACGATTGACGTTGTCTAGCTGTGTCTATGTCAGGACTTTGCAGATCATTTACGTTTCCTGGGGCCCGTTTTACTAAACTACTTACGCAAACATTTTGCTTAAGTCAAAATTTTAAATTTTAATTTATATTTTTTATTATCATTTGCTACAAACAGCAAATAGCTAGATCAGAGACGCGCTTTTAGCGCGTCCTCTGATCTGGCTATTTGCTGTTTGCAAACGTTTATGATCGAAAAATAAGAGTAAAACGATTTTGACTTTTTGCGTAAGTTGTTTAGTAAAACGGGCCTCTGAAAAATGAACGGAAAGGGATGTACGACTTGAATTTTACGGCATTGCGACAAAGAATAGGTAATGGAGCGCCGATCACTGGTGAGAATAGGCAATGGAGCGCCGATCAATGATGATAATAGGCAATGAAGCGCCGATCAATGATGAGAATAGGCAATGGAGCGCCGATCAATGACGAGAGAGGATAGGATGAGAGAAAAAAAACAATTGCAAAAAGCAGAGAGATCATGAATCATTTGAAATTTTAACAACAATCTGGCAATCGTTGAATGGGTACAGTGAAATGTAGGAGCCACTTGTCGCTCAGCCTGACTGGCGTGCAGAAGTCCAATCGCCCGTGTCTTCTATGGTCAATCTAGGAATTAGGTCATATTGTAGAAAAGGCTTATTAACCCTCTAGTTCATATCGATGGCTCAGCGCAAAACTAGGCTAACTCACTATTTTGGCAAAAGTGCTTTTTTCGAAAATTCTCAAGACTTATTACATTCCCCATCATCCCACAAAATATTGGGCTTATATTCCCAATATTTTCAAAATTATTGCATTTTTTTTATAAATTATGCTAAGTCTAAATGGTAACTTCTTCAGTGCAAAACTATGTCTAAGTGGAGTTAGCTAGAGTTTTGCTCTCAAAATTTGATAAATTGAAAAATATTGTCAGTGCAAAAGGTGTGCTAACTTGACTTAGACATAGTTTTGCACTGAAATAATAATGAAAATGTAGTGGTTTGCAACCAAATTTGAAAGTTACAAAATCACAAGAAGAGTATCAGAGCTTAAAAAAGTGAGTAAAATTTGCTCTTTTATTTGTTTGTTCTAGTTTGATACACATTTATTATTATGAAGCTTCTTGACAATAGAATAAGAACTATTTTGGGAAGGTCAAAAAGCACAGTGGGTGGGGTAAAATTAAAAAAACCTTTTAGCTTAATTATTAAAACTTTCTTAACAATAGCTTGAATAATGAAGAATAAGTGAAAATTATTAAATGGAGGCTATGTGATCATTGTTTGCTTATTATTAAAGGTTTTTGAAAAGTTTTTAAATAAAACAGCATTGATTTTGGTTTTGAGTTCTGATGCGGATGATTAACCATGAAACTGAAGGTCTGATTTAATATGATTAACTCACATCAGAATGAAACTATATTTTACTTTCCACTTTTTGTTGAGGCATCAATTTATCATGACTGTGCCTGTATAAAATATAATTTAATTAATCCATTACTTCATAAGCTATACATATATTTAGAAGTGTTATTTATTGAGAATTTCATATTGATACATTAGCTAAGAAATATGATATATCCACAGCACACTAAAACTATTTTGAGTTATTTTATAATAGGAGGAAATGCATTGTATTTCAATTAAAAAAAAGGCATAAGGCCATAACTTTGTTTTATCTTTGTAAACTACAGCACTCGCAAGCAAAATAAAAGTGTCCCTTTAACCGAAACCCCGTTTGAGAAACATGGTCAAATGCTTGGCTGCTAAAACTAGTAAAACCCTATGAAAACTACATATTTCCCAAGCAAAGTTTAGTTTCCATTAGATGCAAGTTATTAGAAGAACCAATATAGTAAAGGTCCAAATAAATCAATCATATACTGTATCAATATTTTATCTATCGATGACAAATCTAGCCATATTCTAACTCAATCTCTTTGAATGAATCTTCTGAAAATGAGCATTTACTAGAAAAAAAAGAAAAACTTGGAGCAATGCTCTGTTTATCACAATGATTTCAAGAGTGACTTTTACAGAGGCATCAAATGATATCAGTATGAGGAAATCATCATGACAGGTCGTCTACAGACGGACACACTCTCGGCGCTACCAATCAGTCCTGTTGCTTAGACATACACATGGCCAATTTTTCTGGGCCTGCTGCTCTGGCGTTCTTCATTAAAACATTGATCATGATGGTTGAGGTAGGGTGTCCTGGTCTCAGTTTCCAGGTTCCAGATGACTACTCTGCTTGCTAGTATCTCTGGATGTTGATAACAGTGGCCTGCTTGTCTAATTCTACGGTGAGCTATTTTGTCAGTCACTCTTTAGGCTCCCTGGTATAGGTCATTATTGTTGATATGGTCATTTAGGTCGATGTTTAGGGCTTGTCTCAGCACCCTGGTGTAGCAGCCGTAAAGCGACCTCTGAAGATCTGAGGTTAGTGTCCCAACACTCTGAACCGTACCATAAAACTGACCAAACTGTAGCAAAGAAGAAACCGTGCTATGTTTCTCTCAACACCCTTGACATCCAAACTGTCTTCATTACATGGAGGACTTTCCAGGCTATAGCTTTTACAATATTTATATTTCCTTATCTGTGATGCTTACCCATGACCCCAGGCATTTAAAACATGTGACCTCTTTGAGTGTTCAGCCCTATATGGTAGTTAAAGAAGGGTGGTTTATCTTTAGTAAGCATTAGTTCTACTTTAGAGCATGCCTTCTCAATTCCAACTAGAAGATTATGTGCTGTCATGTATTGTTTGAGAGGAGAGCAATGTCATATGCAAAATCAAGATCAATGAGCACAATCAACTTTTGGAGATCTGGAAGATGTCCTTGGTTGGATGGTCAGTTGACTGTTGAGCCTCTTTTCCATGGCTTGCCAGTCTTACAGTGTAGTCCAGCACAATGACAAAGAGGTAAGGTACTAGAGTGTCCCTCTGTAGTACTCCTGATGAGACTTTTCCATGGCTTGCCAGTCTTACAGTGTAGTCCAGCACAATGACAAAGAGGTAAGGTACTAGAGTGTCCCCCTGTAGCACTCCTGATGAGACGTCAAACTCTTTAAAGTCACCATCAATGGTTACAGCCTTGGTTCAAGTATTGGAGTACAAACATAGCCGATATCTTGACTCCCTCAATGATCTGCCTTATTGAAGGAATCTGTGCAACTGTTGTGAGTTTTGTTGGAAGCCATTCTGATTGTTCCTCAAGTGGAGGTCTATGACAGAGTAATGCAGGGCAGGTTGATTCCTCTGAAATTGTCTGGCTTGGAAAGGTAACCCGATTTGGGGATTGGAATGATGTTGGACAGGGACCCCTATCTAGGATTACCACCTACCAGCAATGTTACACACATCAAGAACTAGGTCACCCGTATCACAGTTCTTTATTACCTCTGGCGGTATGTTAATTGTCAGGTCCTATCTGTGCTCTTTCCCTGCTGGAGTGAGGCTTTCACTTAGCTGTACTCATTGGCTGTGAAGGGCCCATCATCAATATTGAAGACAGAAGGTTCCGGTATTTCTTCCTTCTGGATCTTTCACTGTAGGATTGCTGAAGTGAGTTTCTCAAGTAGTTACTCTTTCTTCAGGGTTATTTGTCCCTCCTTAGGTCTTTTCCGCTCAGTTCATCTCATTATTGACATTCCAGGATTCAGAATTATTTCAAATTATCATGTGCTGGTTCCACTATTCTGGATCCTTTCTCTCAGTTCTGCACTCTACACTATGTTGTGCATGTCATACAAATGCCTCTTGGCTTCTTTATAAGCTCATTCCTTAAGCTCATAGCAGCTCACTTTCTCTTTTAAGATTGAAAGCATGGTTTCGTTCTTTTCATTTTCTCTTGGGCATTGACAGTGTCAGGATGCTTGGTGCACTAAGACATTGGTACCCATGCCATCATTGCTTCTGTATTTGCCGTGATTAGGTTCTTGTAGGAGTCTGTAAGGTCTGCTAGTGCTCTGAATTGATTCTTAACTTCCAGAGTGTATTGTCTTTGCAGTTCTGGCTCTGCTGAGAATGCCTTCCTGTTCTATCTGACTGGAGGCAAGGCTTTGGTTACCCTGAGGCTGAGTTGAACAATAATTGTAACAAAAGCCTGTGATTTATGGAACCAACACTTTTGAAGGAGCTAGGCTCTGCATTGAGAATGCTCAGTTCTGCCATTTCTTTTCACAATAATGTAAACAAGCTGTCTCCCATACAACTCCTGATGCTTGGTCTTTTAATGTCCGCCTCCTGTAGGAGCTCTCTCATTAGGGTCTGCACAGTTTGACATAGGAAATCTTCATAATACAAACACTTCTGGTATACTATTGTCAACACACAAAATTTTGCTGCTTACCCTCTACTCAGTCTATATAAAAGTTAATGCTCATCCTCAGCCTATACAAAAAAATACCTAATTAACCCATTACCCAATAAATATGTCTTTTTTCACCTTTAATTTATTCCTCCATGGAAGAAAATAATTTCAATTTATGAAGTAACCATTGCGTAATATATATGAATTTCCTTATCCTAACAGGTGATAGCTTAAAGCAGGCTGAAAGTAAAGCAGAATGCGCCTTAAGGTGCATTCTGCTTTACTTTCAACCTGCTTTAACTGATCACCTGTTTTCAAAACTAGAAGCAGGCTATGTTATGGGTTAAAAGTCATAGAAGGAGAAGTAATTTGAATTTATTCAGCTGGTTAAGGGTTAAATAAATTTGTCAAGAATGCCAGGTGGGGGCATCTGTGTCCTCTGCTAGCTTGTACAAAAGTTGAATTATGACAGTTAATGCAGACCTTATTAAAGTGCTCCTTCAAGAGCTCTTCAATCTGGGTCTACAAGATTTTACTTGCTATATTCAGGCTCTCCTTCCTTGCTCCCTACACCACTGAAAAGAAAGAAATGAATTGGAAATTGTTCTTAAGCTTCAACCCTTTCAGCCTTCTACATGTTATGATTGAAGACAGTGTAGACCCATATCAGAAAGCTCCTCTTATAAGGATCTGCACTCTTTGTCATTTCAAAATCAGATTTTAATTAATAGACCTGTGAAAATATCCAAACTGAGAAAATATACTGGTCCAAGGTTTAAGGTTGGCAAACCATATGCTATCTAAGGGTGAAAGGTTTAATCAGTTAGCATTTTTGCCCTTTTCTCCATATTATTCTCTCTACATTATGCTTCTTATGTATTTACAAACAGCTAGTACACCGAGTCTGATCAAACAGCTGCAACAGGAGGTTTCTGATGATCAGAGTCTACACCGTTTCCCCATCAATTGGATCTGTTTGGGGGAGTTTACCTTGCCTGCTAGGGAAAATGTCAATATACATATGAAAACATAATTAAATAAGTTAAACTATACTCATGGATGGGTCCCTAGATTAACTGACAAGTCATTTTCAAAAGAAAAAAAAAAGGTTGTATTCTGCTTTTCAGTATTGTTGTAGTATTTGAGTATTGCTGTAAATCTAGAAACAGTTCATTGGAGAATGTGTGACATAAATATTCACTGAGCAAAGGACTAATCAAATCATTGTAAAGTTTACAGAAGTAGTCTATCATTAATCTGATATGAATTTATAATGACAATAATATTTTGTTCTAAGCGGGTTTTTTCATCTTTTGTCAGTTTGGTTAGAAAATATCAATAATCAGCAAAAGCCTACTTGAGTGAGTACTTATTTTACAAGTATGTAATCTTAAATATAAGTATATTACAGTATAGTTTTGCGCTGAGTTTTTATTTTAAAGACATTGATTTCCAGCGCAAAAGTATAGCTAACTTGACTTAGGTATAGTTTTGCGCTGAGTTTTTTTCTAAAAATCATTGATTTTCAGTACAAAACTATAGCTAACTCAAAAAAGTTATTAAAAACCTTTAAAAAATGGTTTTAAAAGAAAATCACTATTATCATACGTTTAAAGACTTGGATAGGAAAATATACATATAAAAAAATAAACAAGATATCAAATAGGGGAAAAAATAAACAGTATTTTTGCTCTCCTGTAAACGTTTCTAAAATGGAGTTAGCCTAGTTTTGCGCTGAGTTATCGATATGGAGTACAAACATCAAAATTTTCTTGACTCCTTTGCATCTTGTGACAAGGTGCTAGTAGGGGTATTAATCACCTTTAGTGAAAAGTTTAGTTAAATCTGGGAACTTTGAACTCCGATGAGCGCCTTAGAGCTTGGGCTCTTGTTTCAACGAAAACTTCAATAATCTTTTTTTCTAAAACCGCAGTACCCCGAGCATAGATGATTGGCATAAAGTACCATCTACATATCCTCTGTAAAGATTGTTAAATTTTTTTCCTTGGGTAAAACAAAATGACCCCGAACAGGGAGTCCCCGTTTTATATAGAGTTTTCTAGTAATCTTCTGTGAAACTAATATGAGCTTTGATATTTAGCATGGTAACTTTTCTAGAGACTCTTTACCTGTATATGACTTTAGTTGAATTGGTTTCTTGGTAAATGTATACAGTGTAAATACTTGCCAGGCACCATTCTTAACGAAATGCATTCAAAAGTTTATAAGATTTATTCCGCCTATAGTATGAGTAGAAAATACGATTGAAAAAGAAAGTAAATATACTAAGCTTAAATAATTTTTACTGAAGGTGTTTTATACCAATTATATTGTTTTAATGTCATTTGCACGAAAATGCCACAAATTCGTTTTTTTTCAGTTATTTCCCTTTTTTCTACGAACACACTGGTGTTCAGTTTCTTAAACTAGCTAGTCTTAAAGAATCAGACAGTTTAATTAAAACATTATTTCACAATGAGAGCCAGTCAATTACTTTTGTTTAAATGCCTGTGTGTAATTTGTATATCCATAGTAGAGGTATTTCAAATCATAAGACTTTCATTATGACACGCCAATTTGTTCGACTAATTTAGTAAACAGGAAATGTTTATGTAATGCCCTTCTTTACTTTCAGGGTGATCATCTATGCGGTGCGTCCATCATAAAACCTAATTGGCTACTCACTGCTGCTCATTGTTTTGACGCCCATCCGTTAGGTTCTATAGATATAAGTAAGTGTAAAACTTATATTATATTTTTTTATTTTATTCAACTGTCTGGGGTAAAGAAATATTTATAATATCTTGTATCTTCCCTTGTAATATTTATGTATTTGTTTTATGATGAAATAAAACTTTCCGAAAACGGATAATGAGGCAAAATAAAAAAGTACCCGTGTTTCCGGTAACCCGACCGACCCTAGTTTTTTCCCCCGACCCTAAAGTTTTTTTTCACTTTTCGAAAAATGTGTTGGCAAATGACGGTCATTTTTGCGACAATCGTTTTTTGAGGATCATGTAATAGAATATATTCTCCGATAAATTGTTTACAAAGCTTATGTATAGACGTTAAAGTGTTTTAAAATTGAATTTTAAATAAGATTTAGCAAATATCGAAGTGAAATTTGCTCTAAACCTGTCATAAAGTAGCTTCATTGAAGATGTGATATGCTAGTTAGTTAACAATACACACATTCAACATGCAGCCTGCACATATCGATGACACTTCTTCCATGCACATAAAAACACATTTCAAAACATCATTCATTCCATCTGTCATATATGTCACTACTTTGCCGTCTTGATATATAGATATTATAAACAATCATACCGGTTTAGATTTTTAAGATACTCTTGGTAACGGTACCTATTAATAAAATAAAAACAATTGAATGGATATTAATAATACTTGTTATTTATGGCCCAAGGCTTTGCACAATAGAATACATTCATGCATCTCCATGTAAAAAATACTCCATCAGAAAGTTATATGTATTATTGTATGTATTTATAAAAACAAAAGAAAAAAAAAGATTTTCCAACCGTCCGTCCCTAATATTTTTGGGCATGTAATAGGAAACGCAGGTATTTTTTTATTTGGCCTTAGCATGTGTCACAGAATGCAATGAACATATAGTATTTTAGAGATGGTAGTGGTCAATTGTTTGCTTCCCGAGATGCCTGCAAACAACAAGAATGTTTGACAAAGAAATGTCTTCACCAATACCCCCGTATCTCAAATCATTTTAGTCAATATGACCGTAGGCAAAAGGTCTTAACACTTTAACATATATGTTAATATTCTTTAAAATATTGATGCAAGTCCGCCGATAGTGAGGGAGCAGTTGTTATAGCTGTATACTATTGTTTGCCTATATATTGTATGTACGAAACAATCTCACAGGGAAAAAACTTCCTATAATAGTTTTATCGCAAGCAAAACCCGGTTAACTGAAACAGTTAACCTGACATAGAATTAAACCAATGTCTTGCCGAGAAAAAGCTCTCCATCCACTGTAAACGTTACCGTTAGTTTCCAATGTCATGAAATACGTCCATTCTTTGAAGAATCTATTGAAAAATGTCGAATAACTTCAATTCGGACCAGACGCCGATATTAACTGCGTTCGATTTGGATCCATGCTGCTTTCATAATCATTGAAAATATCCGACTACAAATATGTACGTGTATGAAATACTCGCGTGTGTTTTAGGTGTTCGACTCTTGAAAACTGAATTTCAAGGAGCACGTTCCAATTCTGAGTTATACATTATAACAACGAAAGTGTGTGATTTTAGACAAAATATGCATCAAAGTTTGATCTGGTAAGCACTCGATCTGGATCTGGAATCATTCATTGTAACAATCAATTTTAAAGAAAATATAACGTTGTTTCAAACTCTGTTCTGTAGAGCTGAAAAAAGCAAATGAGACAAAGTTCAAAATTTAAGTAAAAGAACATTTCAGCAATAACATTGTGTGCCATGCTAACAGATAGCAGATGTAGAATGTAGCATGTCTCATCTGGATCCAAGTCGCTTTTCTGCAGAGCTGGTATTACAATTGTCAATTTATTTAGTTCAGGTACTGTATTTCATAACTGGATCTATATGATCGTCGTAAAGAGACAAAACATCACGTTTGACCCCGAGTATCATTATTAGCCATTGTTTCAAAAACGAAAAGTGACGAAGTTTTCATCAGGACCCGAATGTGCATAGAGTTTACACTGTGGGTTTTTTATTTTCAGTTCAAAGCATCTGCAATAACTTTGCTCTCTCAACAAGATATCGTATGTAAATTTAGACCTGACGATGATAAACTCGGCGTCTCATCCGGAATACAAGCTGTCGGTCATTGTCCGAAATTCGAAAAGTTTGATACGGATCAAACACCGAATTTTTCGACGTCTGATCCGGATTGAAAATGTTTAAAATATTTACCAGACAGAAGAAATGCATTCATTTGCTACACATTCGCTTCACGGTTAACAAATAAAGTGCAAGCTACTGTTGTGAACTATATAATTATGTGCTGCGTTTTTATTTTTTGTATGCCTAATTCAAATACAGAATCGCACAGTTTCCGTATGTGAGTATAGAAAGGTAGTGTCTTATATTACGCAGGTTTCGTTTAAATCATTTATTATTGTATTGCTTATTTACGTCGGCAACAGAAGGCATGTCTCCATATAAAATGTAGTATTTGTAACTGTAATTGTAAATGTTGAACGTCCGAGTATTCTATTACGATTAATCACATATGCGTTAAACATCGTTATGAGTTTTGTTTCAACACATTTTCTATATGCAATTGATAAAACTTAAATAACTCAAACATGTCCTGTGTGGATCGATGTGTCTAAAGTTACATCTAAATGACCAAAACAATTTCTGTTTTCTACATTTTTCTTAACAATACGACACAACAATCTTAATCTAGTAAAACCAACAATTGGCGACCGGTCAATTGTCCAATTGAATACCGGAACTCTGTCCCTCTGGACTTTTCCTCATTCGTCAAAATATGCAACGCGGAACGTTGCCCCTTCCGAGGCGGAATATTGCCCCTTCATGTGTAAAATGTTGCCCCTTTCTAAAGTTTTATACAGTAATACTATTTTATGCTTACTAAAAATGCTGAAATTCATAACGAAAACAACTTCTGTTCATGCCCTTAATTTATATCATGTATATATTTATTTATAACAATAAAACATGGGAGTTAGTGACTTAAAGACGAGTGTCAACAAATTATACATGTATTAACATTTGAATGATTGTGACGCGGCGTCTGGTCTTGGTACAAATTTTTTGCAAACATTACCCTGGTCCATTATATGACCCCCTCTTGTTCTCAATAAGCGTTAAAGTACCGGTAACTGTAAAAACAAGAAGTTATGGCTAAGCCAAATCACGCTGTCTAGAGAGGCCCATGAATATTCAAACTTAATGCCGTTGTCAAACCAAACCGTCAAAAGACAGCACATGAGACCCTTAACAGTTCTTTGCATAGACATTAAGCTAGCTTCACATGCTATTTTATCAACCCTTTTCCGGACTAGATATTACCACCCAAACTAGATCAAGTATGTAACAAAAAATGTAATCTTACAATTGTTCATCGTTCCTCCTCATCTGTTTTGTCGGGATTAACCTCTTCCTGTCATGACGTCATCAACTTTGACAGTTGTCGTCGGCTTTTATTTATCATCTTTACAGATCTTTAGATTCCTTGGCGTTTTGAACTAAAGAAACGTTGTAATACAGAATGGATCCAGATGAGAAGCCGAATACAGTGGAGAATCTGTTATTCTTTCCCGTTTAAACGCAAACGTACGCAAACGCAAAACACTAAAACGTAGAAAAGTACCACTTTTGGACAATTCTGATAATTTATATTTATCTTGGTAGCAAACAGTTTGGAGCCTGATCAGACGCCGGGTGACTGATCTGGCTGCAAACTGTATGGCAATAATAGTTTTAGCGTAAACGCGTTTATTGGGAAAGAATAAAGTTTTCTCCACTGTAATTGATTGCAAATGTATGTTGTCAGGCTTAGCATGTGAATCACATGCGCTTTCCTTAAAGCTCTTATAAATGCATTTGATGGAAAGCTAAAACTTAACGCAGATGGTGATATTCATTTCAGATCGATTGAATTTAAAAGACGACCCTGATGTGGACACGATTGCGGAGTTCCAAATAATACTCCATGAAAAATATAATCCCAGTGTGAAGCCGAAGTACTTGTACGATATTGCACTCATTAAAGTTAAAGATATTGAATTCACCTCCACTACCCATGCAGTGTGCCTCGATGAGTCCAGTAAGTATTAATATCACATCACTCTATACACCTTCTGCTATCCCACTAGCTGATGTAATGTGATGGTCAATGAAATTCAGAGTAACATTTCGTATGTCCGTCTTTCCTGTTGTGATAAAAGGTTAAGAGGTTGGGTTTAAATGCAAACAGCATTTAAGATCAAGTGTGTTGCGGGGAATCTTTTTTTTTTTTTACAAAACGTCCAACATTTAATTGTCATGTCTTTTAAACAAAAACGGAAATTAGACTTTTATATGACACCAGGAAGGGGTGCTGGGCATGCTGTGTTACCACCGGTCTATACGTCCCATTTTACCTTGGCCGTTATGACTTTGATTAAACTGGTTGCGATTTTACTCACCGTATTTATTTCTAGTTAACCCTTTACCTGATAGCCTATATCTATTACTTAAGATAGAAGACTACTTAAAACAGGTTGAAAGTAAAGCAGAATGCGCCTTAAGGCGCATTCTGCTTTACTTTCAGCCTGCTTTAAGCTATCATGTGCTATAATATAGAAAATATTCCCTATAATACATATTCATTACTGATTAAATTGGAACTATTTTCTTCAGTGGAGGAATAAATTAAATACGCTAAAAGTCGCTTCTATTGGGGAAAGGGTTAAATAGTGTCAGCTTATTACGTTAACCCGTACACGTACAAGTGAGAAATCGAAAAATCTCTTATCAAGGCTATAACTAACCCATTTACGCCCAGCGGATTCCTCCATGTTTATATATTGAATTAGTCTATTTTTTATCAAAGGGATGCCTTGTCAAAAGTTTCATTTCCATTTTGTTTTATTGAAATTGCTATCAGCAAACAGTGTGGGCTCTGATCAGACGCCGCATTATGTGGCGTCTGAACAGAGTCTACACTGTTTGCCTATGTTCAATATATAGGATCGTGGGCACAAATGGGTTAAGTGAAGACAGAGTCGAACTGAAATGTCGTTATTCAGTCTTACCACTATATCTAAATGTTTGGATTTTGTCGATGCATTTAAGCTGAAGATACTGAAATACCAAAGAGGCTTCGATCCTGTTCAGATACTAAGGACTTGTTAATTAGCAAACGCGTTTGGAAAATTCAGGTTTAATCGTTCGAGACACAATAAGAGGATATAACAGGAAGCCGAGGGAGGAGGAGGGGCGGGTGGGTGGTGGGTGGGTTTGGCTAACGCGAGGAATCAAAGTCGGTAAATATTATTTAGTTGATAGTTTCACTGATTTGCTGCGTTTAGAACTGTTATTACTTTTATACCAACTTGTAAAATATATGCAGATTATGTATTATAATGCGGAGACAGTAGTTATTTGTACTTTTTCTTTTAACCAGTGAATGAAAAAATCTTCAAAGACGATGCTAAACAATACGGAGTGGTCACTGGTTGGGGGAAAGAGGGTGCAAATCAAGGAAACTTTGCAAACCATATGAAGCAGATGACAATGCAGATTCAGTCAAATAAAACGTGTATTGATATGGTGAATGAAAACAATGAGGCCAACCAATATAACTCTTTGCTGATGTTCTGTGCAGGTGGAACAGGTGATTGTCTTTGCTTTGCTTCTTTTGAGATCGTCGCTTATCGCAAAAGCCAGTTATTGAAACACAGCATTTCAGTTGGACTTATATCATTCGAATACAAATATAAGCCCAAAATTTAACCATACTTCTTCTTTCAATTCTCAGTTCTCATGTTGCATTTTTCTCTATTTAACAACTTACATCTTTTAAACCATAACACTCGATGTTTATACCATTTTAAACATTAATTATCGCAATATTGAGTTTGCCCAAGAACTTAAAATTGTTTCCAAACATTATGGATAAAAAAGAATGATTATATAAATCGCTCTGCTGGATCGCAAAACTTCATGCATTTTATTAAAAACTTCAAGTTACCGTACTGCGGGAACGGCCATCTTTTCCGAAAACACTTAGTTTATCATTCAAGATCTAAATCAGACACTGTTTCAGCTTTTTGACAATCGTCTTTAGGTTCCTTTAATAACAATTTGTTTAAATATAGATTTACAAATTTTGCAGATGATGATTTAAAAAAGACTGCATTTCGACCGTTATGACCCACCCGTGCAAAAGGACCCGGGTCTTTATACTACGTAGAAAAATGATCCCAGACCGTGAGGGGGTCATTCTACTACGAGTCGATGGGGTCCTTTTTATACGGTCTGTGGTAATTTTTCTATGTAGTAAAATGACCCGGGTCACTGTTCTACGTAGTGACATGACCCATGGGTCATTTTAGCAGGGGTGGGTCATTCTACTGCGTTACACCGGATAAGCGTTTTAGGTTGTCATAGCGTAGTAAAGTGTCCTTAAGATAGCCATATACCAATCTCCTCTGTGATCGAAAAAAGCGACTACATGAGTTGGTTAGCTGTGTGATAATTATTCCTTTCTGACTTTTCCTGTAATCACCCAGATTGAATATTCTTTATGAAATTAGCTGCATTATTTCATATCTATGAAAGAAGCCAAAAAACGAAAAATTGTCCTATAATATTGCATTAAAAAATAAAATTAATGAAAGGCTACAAACTTTAAAGTCAGTGAGTTCATCAATTTCTTAGCGAATACACATCGCAAGCTCTAAAATAATGTCTGTTTTACTGTCTGCTTTATGCTGTCACCTGCCTTTACACCTAAAAATTAAACACAATTTAGTGGTCGTAATATAGAGGTTAAACTGTATATGAGTAAACCTTGCGCGAAGAGAAAGGAGGGAAAATCAGCACACGCCCGATGACTTCAAACGTTTATTTTGTTTTTCCTCGAGCACGAGCCAGTGCTTAATAGGTTAGCCAGTGGTTGAGCGCGAATAAACGATATCATTCTCGGGAGCTACTCCTTCTCGAAATATATTGTTTATTCGCGCTTAACCATTGTCTAACTTTAACTCAGGTCATATTTCAGATCATGGTTTACACTGTTTGTTAATGCAGGACCAAGTTTATGCCTTATTTATTTATGCTTTTCGGTGGATTACCACGAAATAGCAGTGGATTATCACTTGATAATTTCACTGCTTTAAGCAGTGGGATAATCGCCACGCGCACTTTTATTATAAATTTTCCCCGTATGGCTCCCCAAGAATCGTAGTCAATCGTGTCTTATCGTTAAATTCCGACAGTACGATTTGTCGCGAATCACTCAACGGAAGAACACGAATCCAAATTCGGGAGCAACGACGTAATTCGGATGACGTCAAATCAATAAATCAGGGACGTCATCGTACGGGAAACTGTTTCGAAAATGGGTTCGATATAAACTTGGGGCTCAACACGGGGTAAATCATGAACTTTCGCTTTCAAAATTGTCTAACAATTTCGTTTAAAAAGTGGCTTAAAAGCATAAATAAATAGAATAATTGTATTTTTTCAGTATAAGATCGAATTTAATCCATTTCGTGAACATCAGACTATTATATTTTCAATCGTGGCTTCGCCACTCGTGAAAATATAACGTCTGATGTTCACTCAATGGATTAAATTTCTATCTTATACTGAAAAAACAATTATCCTCGATATATTAATATGGGTTAAGGAAATGTTAGGCCGAAAACGACCCACCGAATATACCGAAACTAGCTAGACCGAAACAAGCTAGGTCGAAACGACCAAGGGCTGAAACGACCCGTTACTATACATACACAAAAGAAAGTCAAAATAGATGATCGTCATATTTACTGCATAGTGCTATGTTTATTCATTAGACATTTTTTTGTTTTTAAAAAAGTTTCACTTTTATCATCTTATACAGCTTTCAAAACGATTTCACCTTTTTAAGGAATGGATAATACCCTACCATATAATACTACTGATTGTTCCTTTCTTGAGCGGATAAAGACTAGGCCAAAGTGTTGGAAACTCGACGCTTGCTACAGATGGTTCCAAAGATTGAAACCATAAAAAACACTCATATACACGGGAGTTAACTGAATATCACCCTTTCTAAGTTTAAGCAATTTGTCACTTCTCAGGAAACCCTCATATGATAACAGGCAATCACAGACTGTTGTTTGCTGTTTCACTGTCCTTCCCTATATGTTTTATACATGTCCTTAACCATTTCTATAGTACAGGGTGTTTCTTGTTTATAGACTTTTACAACTTAAGCTTAGATGCTTCTAAAATATACCTTTCTACACTAGACTCAGTAGGAGAAAATAAAATCAAAATAATCTTCCCCTACTGTGCTTAACGACAACATACTTGCACAGCAGCCTCTCTTAACACATGGCCTAGCGCTTAGAAAGCGTTTAGGTTTAGTCTGAGTGCGTTCCCAAGCATTTGAATGGTCAGTTTTGAGCCTAGGCTCAAATCTGACCAATCAAATGCTTGAGAACAATTTCAGACTCAGCTCAAACGCTTTATAAGCATGGACCCAGATCTTATTAAATTCTACTGCCTACGCTAGCATACTAGATATAAAAACTTCATAACTTATCAAACCGACTGTAAAAATTGTTTATAGGTAGGCAAAAACATCCATGAATGATCTAAATCCACGTTCATTAGAAATCAAAGGTCAAAATCAGCCAATTTCCATTTCGGAACTTCTTTAGTTCCTTTCATATAAGAAAGTTGCATTTTCCTTATAACTCTGCACAAGAGAATGGTTGGGTAACAAACTCTCCAAAATGCCTTGGCTAATCAATCGTAAAAGCGTCAACAACTGAGGTTCTAGGACACTTAAATCGAGAATAAGATGTTCTTACTTTGTGAAAAATAGTGTGTGTGTGTTAAAGGGGGGGGGGGGGGGGTTACCGTCGCAATCAAGCAAAAAATCTCCTGTTAACACATACTACTAACGGTGCTATAATTTCGGCCCAACATTATTGCATTACGTGCATGTGAAATGTGTTCATGAAAAGAAATTGGTATTGGATTTTACATGTAGACATGCAACTTATGTGCAAAATATATGAACTTGTGCCCTATTACAGATACAGACGGAGCGGTTATTGACACATGTAAGGGAGACAGTGGGGGTCCTTTCTCGGTAGAATATCCCGATGATCGACCAGGGAAGGAAAACAGATTCGTACAAATCGGTTTGTATATACGTCCTAAAAACGAAAAATCGAAAATTGATTGTGGGCAATATAATAGTATAACGATACTTTGTATCCTATATTTGTCGATTGAAAATGATTTAAAATCACTTCTTATCATGATATATACATGTAGTTTTTACAATCTAAAATTGGTCTCGCAAAGTAGTTCCTTGCTTCAAAACTAGATGACACTTTACGGATATCCATAAGACGCAAAATGATCATTGGCCATAATTGTAATGCGTAATTTTTGGCTAGTCCCTCACATTGTTTTAAGAGATAATACGACCTCATTATTGGTTGTAAGAGAAAGTTTATTCGTTATTTGCCAGCAATGACTAATTTTATCACCGATCCGATCACTTTCCTATCACACTCTCGGGTTCTAAGCCTTTCTTCTGAGTTTACTCTCGTAGAAGCTATGGACGGATTTTGTGATTGGATTGTACCGTTTGAAGTCGCCTTTGCGAATCGGTGCGAACATGCATAAATAAGCAGATACAGTCTACGAGACGGTTATGCAAAACATTTATTATGAAGTTAAAACACTTATTCTATAGGATTTTGCGTATACAGTCGAAACTCGATACTACGAACTCGCTTAAATCGATCTTACCAGTATCTCGTAAGTTAAATTTTGATAAGTCGATCTCGTTTGAGTCGAACATACCCGTATTTCAAAGTTAAAACGTGGCTAAGCCACGTTTTAACTTTGATATATGGGTATGTTCGAACTATCGCGAGTTCGTAGAATCGAGTTTTTACTGTATTTTCACAGTACAGTGCTCCCTCCCTACAACGTACCGACTAACAGTGCTCACTCCCTACAACGTACCGACTAACAGTGCTCACTCCCTACAACGTACCGACTAACAGTGCTCCCTCCCTACAACGTACCGACTAACAGTGACTCCCTCTATATAAAGACCCTTGCAGCAGTTTCCTAAACAGGACAGTTATTATGTCTGACGCTTTTACTGATGCAGTATCGTCTGCTTCAAATCTTCGTCTGCTGGTGTTCTCAAAGTTACCTATCAGTGGACATTTTGATAGAAGAAATATAATGACGAGTAACGAATCCAGACCAGACGCCGCGTTACGCGGCATTAGATCTGGATTGAAGCTGTTTCGAAATGTAAGCCAAGTCTTAATTGTCCTCCCGATAAAGACTCCCTCGGAACTATACACACACTTTGTGTCTCCCATTGAGTTTCCTTGTAGACAGGAAGCCACTGTATCTTTACTTTAGAAGCACAATGAATGAAAAAGATGATAACAATAGTTTTCATTATCAGATCGAATTTTAACTCCTTAAATGAGCATCAGACGTAGTTTTTACACACGAAGTGAAAATATAGCAGTCTGGTGCTCAGGAATGAAATAGATTTCAGCCTTTCAATGAGAGATAGCTAGTTTCTTTTTATACATGCTTTAAAACGAGTTTTTAAACAAAAGTGTTTGTCATTTAAAAGCAAGAATAAAAAAGGTGTTCCCGTGCAGCCTGATTTGCCAAAATCACTAAACGGAAGAAAACGAATCCTAGATCGGATGTAACGACTCAATATCGATGACGTCAAATCAATAAATCAGTGACGTCATGGTACGGCAAGCTGTCATGCAAAGGTGTTCGATAAATCTTGGGGGTTCCATACTGGGTAATTTTGCTTTAAACTGACAGCCACTTTAGTTCAAAAGTCGTTCAAAAGCATGAAATAAATAGAATTACTGTATTTTTTTCGCCACTAGTGAACATATGAAATGTCTGATGCTTAATCAATGACTTAAATTTCGGTCTTACACCAATAAAGACAGTTATCCGCTATGTAAATGTTCCATTTTCATGTCTGAGAACTTTGAACATTTAAGTGTTGGTCCGACGTTCTTAGTAAATTTGACCAATTAGATATATATATTCAATAATTTAACAATTATATTTTAATGATTTATTTCGCGTTTGAATTACAGAGATACAGAGATAAATGAAATTCATTCTTCATAAGAATATGTTGGGTAACGGACGTCTGCTGCAAACATGCGTAATGATTTTACAGTCACTATGCAAGATTGCAACTGTTTTTGTTTCATTAAGAGCACAGAAGGTCTGCGTTCTAGAAAAGTCAAACACGTTTAAACCTACTATTCTCTCGTTTCAGGAATCGTTTCCCATGGTATTAAGAAATGCAGACAAAAAGGCATATATGGCACATACACCAAGATCACACCTGAGCTACACAAATGGATTCAGGGGAAAACACAGGAGTGACAAAATTAATATTACATGATCAACACATATAAGAATGACATAGACAAGGTCACACAAAGTACACACAACATTTACAAATGAAAAGTGTCAAACGTATGTATCGTTACGATCCAACGTGAATTGGCAGTATAATACATGTGATAACTTAATGTGGGAATGAAATAGTTCATGTTGGAGTACTCAATACTAATTTAGTTCTGTATTTGTAAAATTATTAGCGAAAAGTTCGCAGTCTTTCCAACACGTCACCATACACCTTCCAGTCACGACTTTACTGGAATTTTGAAACAGTTTCGATTTGATCAGACTCCAAGCTCCAGGCCAGGGTTCGAAGTTATAGAAGTTTAAATGAAATCCATGATCAAAACTATGAAATTTTCAGCCTATAACACTAAACCAAACAATTTGAACATAGCAAGTGTACATAAATTGACTGTAAAATATACCTATATCAGGAAACTTAAATAAGATAAGTGTGTTATGTAAAAAAAGAGAGACTTCTCTTGAAATTGACCATAGAGTTCGCTTTCAGTTTTATAACCTCGGGGTCAGGATCCAAACTATTTGACCCTCATGTTTAGTTTTCATAGTTTAAAGTGGCATAAGTAGGCAAGAACATGCCACAAAGATTGGATTATATATCGAGAAACTATAAAGAATAACCAGAAATGCACGTACAATATTGAAGGACACCTTCGGTAAATGAAAATTCATTAGGAATGATATTCTAATGAAAAAAACACACAATACAGAATACAAATGACATATTTGATTATTAAGATAAAAACAATGAACATTTGCATCTCCATATTCTGGGCGGACCTTGTGAAACAGAACGGCGAGGCTTTCGGGATGGAAAATACCAATCCACAAATCACCAAGAATGGTGAGGGAGACTTCACCGAGTGGATTCTTCAATGTTTATATATTGGATTAGTCCATTTTTATCAAAGGGATGCCTGGTAAAAAAAAATCATTTTCATTTTGTTTTATATTGAAATTCCTATCAGCAAACAGTGTAGGCTCTGATCAGACGCCGCATAATGCGGCGTCTGATCAGAGTCTACATTGTTTCCCTATGTCCTATATATGGGATCGTGGGCACAAATGGGTTAATCAAAACTAGTAGATGATGGTGAGATGAAACATACTGAATTCTTAGCAGTCCAGCGTTCCTAGTTCAATAGCCTTAACCTGTGCAAAGTCTCCCTTAAACATCTAGGTGCGACTTAATGGCCGTCCGAAAACAGTGCCAGCACATATTAGACACACGCAGACACTGAAACGTCTCAGACACAGAATACTTGTACCAGTTTGACGTGAGGAAGTGAAAATACATGAATGACTAACGTGACAGTTTCTAGAAAATGTTGTGACAATTACTTCTTAACTGTCAGTCAAATTATGAAGAGCATATAATTTTGTAATATTTGGTTGAATATTGGTTAAAGACCCTTTCATAAAACTAACTGTCTAAAACACAAACATTGTTGACATTTAAACTATGGTTATTGCGATAAGGCAGGAAAATACACATTACCAGTTGACTGTGCGATACAGAGTGATGTATTTAGCTCGAGACGTTTTTGGTGGAAATAGCCGATCTGACGAGCGCCTTAGCGCGAGTCTGATCGAGTCTGATCGGCTGTTTCCGCCAAAAACGTCGAGAGCTAAATGCAACACTCTGTTGCGCACTGCCAACTGGTAATGTATTTATTATATGCCTTGAATACAAACCAGAAACAACTTAAAAAATGTTTGAATCATTTTATATCCAAAATTTATTAGTTATTTGAAGCAGAACGAGAAGTTTTGTATGCCACAAAGAATAACGCGGCACTCGTACATGTACGTAAATGACGTCACGTTCAATCGAAAACGACGTCAGAGTAAAATACAAAGTGGCTGATACAAGGTGGCTGATACAGACTCTTGTATTTTACTCTGCAGATACATGCGGAAACGCTTGATACCATTCGAAGGCATATAATAAAAACTTTAACCTTCTCCACATTGTAACAACTGTTGCAACACGCCGTCTCTTCAGGATCCAAACTGTCTATATTCAGAAAGGAAATATCAGCTTTAACCCTTTCACTTTCAATGACGCCATAAGACGCATTTGCAAACAGTTTTGATCCTGATCAGATGCAACGTAACGCGGCATCTGATCAGGATCAAAACGGCTTCCCGCTTGTTTTGAAATGACGTCAGTTATAGTGATATTCAGTATTTGGTAAAACTACGTTTTGCATTTTGACCCACTTGGACAGGAACAGAGAAAGAACATAGAAAGGTTATGAGCAGTGTATTTGACAAACTAATCTTGACTAATGGCTGTTGGGATCAGTATGTTCTCTCAGACATAAATTCAGACATTTCATCAACAACTCACAACTTATATAACGCATCAAACTGTTCCAAGAAAGAGCAACATTTTCACCGGCTCTTTAGATGTCGAATTATTTACGGGAAGATTTCAACGAGCCCCATTAACTCATTCAAATGCCTGTACACATTATCATTGACGCAGAAAACCTACAAAACCTGTGATGTTACACATCCTAACATCAGAAACAAATAGTGAAAAGTCAACTAAGTCGAAAACAATCTTCAACATTTTGTTTGTGCTTGTGTGTATAACAGACGATAGCTATATAGCGCACGTCTACGAACATCGTTTTTGTTCATGAACTGTAAGATGTTTCTCTTAATCCATGTGTGCCCAGTGGAATTTTCTATGCATATAATAAAAATAATTTATTACTATGCATATAAATTGGATAAGTCCATTTTTTATCTAAGGGGTGTCTGGTCCTAATTTCCGTTTTCGTTTTGTGTTATAGTGAAAGTCCTATCAGCAAACAGTGTAGACTCTGATCAGACGCCGCATATTTGCATATGTCCCATATATGGGATCGTGGGCACAAATAGGTTAAACGTAAAAACAGTAGTTACTGTAAGAAATATTTGGATCCACAAGAGAATGTATCTATTCAAATTGAAACAATCACTACATGTCTATATTGTACATAGGAAACGGAATTCTTTACCAAAGAGAATGAATGATGTCATGCTATGAAATATGTATTCCCCTGGAGAAAAATTGTACAAGAGTTTTATATATATTATCATGTAAACTGTTAATAAACGTCATCTATTAACAATCTAGAGTGTGTGACATTGTTCTGAATTTATCGCACGTTGTTTTGCATACATCTCTTTCATATTGGCAGGATTTGTAATGAGAAAGTGTGTTTATATACTAATCCTTTTATGCCCACGAATCCATATTAGGGACATAGGCAAACAGTGTAGACTCTGAGCAGACGCCGCATTATGCGGCGTCTGATCAGAGTCTACACTGTTTGCTGATAGAGAGGTCAATATAAAACAAAATGAGAATGAAAGTTTAGACCAGGCATTCCTTTGATAAAAAAACTAATCCAATATATAAAATGAAAGAATCCACTGGGCACAAATGGGTTAACTTTGTCATCGCCAAATACAGCCGTCTGATTTAGCTCTTCTGAAGACAAAGAAGTCTGTTAAAATTTATCTTTTTTCCAATTTTATGCCAACTTTGAACGTTTGAAGTTTTGACTGGAAATAAATTTGAACGAGCACGAACAATCGGAACCTGGTCAGACACAATGTTACCCGGCATCTGACTGAGTTCATATCTGCTTAACATGCAACTTCTATATTTCTCCCTGATAGTAATTATAGAGCATACAGACTATATGGAATTTTATGCACCACGTTAATGACTAAGACTTTACACAAACATGCAAAAAAGGTCAGTATTGGGGTTTTGGATATATCTTTAGGTGCGAAGGTGAGCTATTGTGAACGCCCTGTGTCTGTCGTCCGTCGTCGTCCGTCCGTCGTCTAACTTTTTCTTCAAATATCTTCTTCTTGGAAACCACTGGGCCAATTTCATCAAAACTTCATGGGATTGTTCCTTGTAAGGTACTCTCTCAGATTTCCTCAAATATAGGTCATCCAATTAAAATTGTGGTTGCCATGGCATCCAATTGATTTTTTTTTTTAAATCCTTTTGACAAACACTACAGGACAAAATTGATAATAATTTTACCCAAATGTACCATTGGTGACCCACTATCAGATTTCTTAAAATGATTTTCCTATCTTTAAAAACATGGCAGCTAGTGGGTGGGGCAGATTTTCCTTATATGGCTATATAGTGAAAACTTTAAAAAAAATTGTAAAAAACTGCTGGTCCGATTTGAAAGAAATGTAAAGCAAATGATCCATGGGTGACCCTCTACCAGATTTCTTAAACTTATTTTGATATCTAAAGAAAACATGGCCGCCAGTTGGTGGGGCACGTTTGCCTTATGTTACTGTATAGTAAAAACTTTAAAAATCTTCTCCTCTGAAACCACTAGTCCAAATTCAAAATAATTTTACACAAATTGTCAATTGATGACCCTCTACCAGATTTCTTAAAATCATTTTGTTATCTTGAAAAACATGTCTGCCACTGGGCGGTGCAAGTTTTTCTTATATTTCTGTATAGGAAAACTTTCAAAAAAAAATTCTCTGAAACTATTGGTCTGATTTAAGAATAATTTTACACAGATAATGATTCATGGCTGATCCTTTGCCAGTTTTCTTCAAATAATCTTACCAGCTCAAACAACATGGCCACCAGTGGGTGGGGTGAATAAGTGAAAACGTAATCATTACCGGTCCATGTACATGACCGTAATCATGGGTACCAGGTTAACGATTTAGGGCCGCATGCGGCTCTTGATTAAAAATAAATACAGCGCTCCCTCTCTACAACGACACTCAATGAGAGACGAAATATATGTGCGTTGTTCGAAGGGAGTCGTTACAGGGAGGAAAATTGGCTTACATTTGCAATCAGCTTGAATCCAGATCAGACGCAGCGTAACGCGGCGTCTGATCTGGATTCAAGTTGTTTGTCACTCGTCATTATGTTTTTTTTCTACAAAAATGTCCAATATGTAAATTAATATGTAACCAGCAGACGAAAACTTTAAGCAGATGATATTGCAGCCGTGAACGTTTGATACATAACAGTCTTGTTTGAGGAACAGCGACAAGGGTCGTTGTGAAAAGGGAATCGTTGTTTGGAGGGCCGTTGAAGGGAGAAAGCGCTGTAATAGTTTTTAAAGGTCTTCACAGCAAAACAACACAGATAAGTGAACTTTTGCATAGATTAATAGTATGCCTAATCCAACTCTTACAAAAAATAACACATTTTCTCCTTTATTAATGAAAAGTAATGTAAAGTTTTTACTTCTAGAGGTCAGGTTTTCAAAACGTGATTTCAAGTTATTCAGCAGCCTGTTTTTTCGACTTGATAATCTAGCGCATACCACAGTAGTTTAGAAGTAACTGAACACTACCCTAACTTGTGTTTTAACCCTTTCCCACATAGCCTGTTTCTAATATTGAATATAGGTGTCCTCTTAAAGCAGGTTGAAAGTAAAGCAGAATGCGCCTTAAGCGCATTCTGCTTTACTTTCAGCCTGCTTTAAGCTATCATCTGCTAGAATATAGAAAATATTTTGTATGATACATATTTATGACTGTATAAATTGGAACTATTTTCATCAGTGAAGGAATAAAATTAATGCGTTAAAAGGCGCTTCTATGGGGGAAAGGGTTAAAAGATCATACTGTCATTTGCATACATGTGGGTTTATGATCAGACGTCGGAGCCATTCGACCTTAGGTCAGCACACAGCCTGTCTGCCGCTCATACTGATTTTACTTGAAACTAATGTCAATAATATACATGTAAAATAGATATTAGAATACATTTACTAACAGTGAATGGGTTAAGAGGCAAACAATCTATACACCAATGCATCATTACAGCGTTATCAATAGAATACTCCAAAAGCAGCTCAAAGCACACTGCAGTGAAACCCCTCTAAACCCAAACCCGTTATACAATAAATACACAATTTTACGCTTTTGGTATTTTCCTACACTGAAGAAAATACATTCATGAGTATGTACATAATGTATCATCAGAAATAATGTCTATATTCTAGTAGTTGATAGCTTAAAGGAGGTTCTAAACCAGACATTTATGTTGTCCCCAAACGTGTCCGGTTTAGAGGGGTTTCACTGTATTATATCCTTGCTTAAGCGAAGTACAAACGTAATCCAACAAAACTCGAACCTTTATTTAAACTACACGGGTGTTTGAACAATAGAGCCCCATCAGTTTTAAACTTTAGCGCGTTTCCCTTTTTTTTCTTGGTGATGTGCTCAGGAATTTAGCAGTGTAACAGTGTGTTGGACTTTTTTAACCAAATAACCAATATCAGCACGGGATGCCCTGTTTATACAGATACAATTATATACCCAATAGCACCCACGTAATTAGCCATTTTAGCGATGCAAAAGTTCAGTAAAATGTAAAAGAAAACATTTAGCGAGTATATATATCATTATGTTGTTTTTGTCTTGTCAGAGTTGGTTTATTTTACATGTACATGCATAGTCATAATAATATAACAGAACAGAACAGAAGAGATGTTTTATTTGACTTAATCATAACATATATACATAATAACATAAAACTCATGGTACTATTAACTAAAATTATGAGATACAAGGCATGTTTAACAGAAATATCAACATGGACCATGTATCCCGAGAGTGCTCATCATTAGCACAGGGCTTCTAATAGTTGACTATAAAAATCCTAAGACTTTCAATTTTATCATTTTTTTAAACGCGATTACTTAAAGCAGGCTGAAAGTAAAGCAAAATACGCCTTAATGCGCATTCAGCTTCACCCTCAACTCGGTTTAAGCTACATTCTGCTAGTATAAAAATCCGAAGAATTTTGGAAAAGTCTTGAAAATGGCAGCCCTGTTAGCAACATAAGAAAATAAATTTTCATTCTCATATTTAACCCGAAGTCAGCGCAGCACCACCGCATCTGCGAGTAACGTTACTCGAGGATACGGCAGTATTGCACTGAATAGATTTAGAACTATACTAGTTAAACGCATCTAACACAATATAAGTTTATGCAAATTTTCATTAATATAAATCCCTTTAACCTTAAACTATCTAAGATTTGCCTTTTTTAGTTTTGAACTTCAAACAACCCACAAATTGTCCATGAAGTAAATGGGTTAGAGTGAAACCTCTGAGTCGCTGTACCAGACACTCGCTGTAGGTCTTTGACCCCTTACTCTATAGATACATCTTTAATTTATTTCTCTACTGACAGAAAAACATTGTTCCATACAGTCATGAATATACAAGAAATAGTTTCTATATCCTAGCAGATGGTAGCATAAAGCAGGCTGAAAGTAAAGCATAATATGCCTTGAGGCACATAATTGCTTTATTTAGATGCCTTAGGTGGTCACCTGTTTGTGTAACAAGAAACAGGCTATGGAGTAAAGGGTTAAGATATTTGACAGCATAATGAAGGCGATACAGAAATCTCCGTTTTGAAATAGCTTCATTATCTTCACCAAACCTGGTACTTCATTAGTCCTTTCACTGCCCTTTTGGCGGAACTACCCGTCTAATACAGTCGCCGTCATAGTGTGGTCTGCTTATAGTTTTTGTCTACTTTTACCTTTTATTGTAAATTTGGAATTTCATGCGTATTTGACCTAAAAACATTGACATGAGTGTCAAACAGTTAAGGTGAGATGCTGAGTAACGCGGCGACTGGTCAGTATCCAAACTGTTTTCAAATCGCAGTGTTACCAGCCATGGCAGTTGAAAGGGTTACATGGTCTCCATGTTTATTGACACAGTGTCCGGCTATGAGTAGGTTACTGTATTAACCCTTTACCAAATAGACGCGTCTTTTAGCGCATTTAATGTATTCCTCCGCTGAAAAAAATAGTTCCAATTTATACAGTCATGAATATGAATGATAAGCAATATTTTCTTTATTCTAGCAAGTGGTAGATTAAAGTAGGTTGAAAGTAAAGCAGAATGCGCCTTAAGGCGCATTCTGCTTTACTTTCAATCTGCTTTAAGTGGTTACCTGTCTTCAAAACTAAAAACTTGCTATTGGGTAATGGGTTAAATATTTATAAATGTGAACCCCTCAACCGCGGTCTTATGTAAATGAAATCATGATTAAAATGTGTATTTTTCGAGCCTCAATTTTTTTGTTTATTTTCAAACTATTACAAGCCGTTTTACTACTTATCCAAAAAACACACTGTTGCCGTTTATAAAAATGTAGCTCAGTATAAGTGGTTTCTTCTGACCTATTCATGTTAGTTTTAGATTGGAACATTCTAAAACTTTAACAGGGATGAGTTTTCTAGATATACGGATAGCTGTAATTTTTGTGCGTAATGTACAGTGGAGGATGCATAATTCTCTCCCGTTTAAACGCAAACGCAATGCACTGAACTGTGGAAATTTGCTTTTAGAAATTTTAAATATATATTTAATCTTAGTAGCAAACATGTTGGAGCTTGATCAGACGCCGGGTTATCAGGCGTCGGATCTGGCTCCAACCTGTTTGCAAAAGAAATAATAGTTTTAGTATATAAATGCGTTTATTGGGAAATAAAAAAAATATCAGTAAAGTTAGTGCAGCGGTCTCGTGCTGCACGAGGATCATACTTATCTCAAGTAGGAAAGTATACGATTATATATTCGATGTTACCTTGCTTACCTAGTTGCCATTATTAACTATTCTGTTCTAAAAATAACTCTGACAAGTCAGAAAAATCGGACAATATATCTTATTATTAAAGGAAACATCTCAATTGATTAGAAAACAAGGTATCGTAGTCAATAATTAAGACTTCTTGGTTATTCATTATAATTGAGATATCTTGTTGTTTTTTGTTTTTAAAAGAAATAAATAATGAAACGGTTTGCTATAGAAAACGTCATTCCAGATGTTCTAGGTGATCCCTTTAAATCCTAAATACATTTTTGTCCAATCTAATATTTGCATACTCAAGTTATCATATTCACTGCATTTTTGTCATTTTGGCTCGACGTGTCGAAAAGTCAAGCTATTATTGTCATCCCGTCGTCTGCGTCAGCCTTGGTTAAGATTTCTAGTAAACATTTTTGTAAGACATTTTTTCTCAATAACCATAAAAGGTATCAATTTCAAACTTGGAATACTTCAATGTCAAAAGGTAAACTCTTTTGTAAGACATTTTTTTCTCAATAACCATAAAATGTATCAATTTCAAACTTGGAATACTTCAATATCAAAAGGTAAACTCGGACAGATCATTGCAGCTAGGCATGTTACCCTCCAGTTTGCCATTCCGGAGTAATTGTCTTTTTTATACATCAAATTTTAAACTAATCAAATGTATTACAGTGGAGAATCTGTTATTCTTTCCCAATAAACGCGTTTACGCGAAAACTATTATTTCCACTGCAAACAGTTTGGAGCCAGATCAGACGCCGGGTAACCCGGCGTCTGATCAGGCTCCAAACTGTTTGTCACCAAGATAAACATGAATTATCAGAATTGTCAAAAAGTTGTTCTTTTCTACGTTTTAGTGCTTTGCGTTTGCGTACGTTTGCGTTTAAACGGGAAAGAATAACAGATTCTCCACTGTAACTAGAACCTTGGAATTCTTGTTAAAACTAAGTATCAAAAGGAAAACACACAGCAACATGACAGGTACCCTTGGATTTTTAATCGCAGGATTATTGTACTTGTTTTGACACATAATCTGTTGATTAAATATCTTACTTACTATCAAAATTATTAACTTCAAAGATTGAATACTTGTTCAGTATAAAAGGGTAACGTATTGCAAAAAAGAAAGTTAGCAATCGGACGTGTCATTACAGAGTTATTGTCCTTGTTTTGACTTTGATCTCTTTCACTGAACTAGATGTCAATGAATATAAAGTTCATCGTGAATCTGAATCAAAATTGTAAGGCATTTACAGAGTCATTGAGCCATTATTTCCAAAGCCATGTACGGTTATAAACAGACAAAGGCTCTTAATTGGTCAATGATGCAAACACTACAGTAGCCAGTGTCTGATGTGAAAATTGATTTACACACCATCAATGTTAT
The DNA here is from genome assembly GCA_922989275.2 of Gari tellinella. Classification (NCBI taxonomy): domain Eukaryota; kingdom Metazoa; phylum Mollusca; class Bivalvia; order Cardiida; family Psammobiidae; genus Gari; species Gari tellinella. Next base: position 56,995,176 of record OV277865.1, read on the forward strand.
CAGCGTAAATAAATCGTTATTATTATTATCATTACTATTATGATTATTAATATGGTTGTACCATGTGCCCGTTTTACGAAACGTCGTATGACAAAAACGGTCATACGTCAGATTCTTCAATGTTCATTTTTTTCTACACCTAATCCTGTTTTGTGAAATATCTTTAAAATCGTCTTGAAAAGACACATTTAAAGAGATGTCACAAGACATGATAAGATGGAGATATGGGTAAAAATTTACAATTGAGGAACCTTACTTACGACAAAGTTAGTCGTACGACGTTTCGTAAAACGGGCCCCAGGTATCCTGTGTCCAGCCTGTCACTCAACCATTAAGCGTATTCGACTGTCAAAATATTAGCTATTCCATCAATTGAGATTACACCACGAAACAGATCTGACCAATAAAAAAATTGTTTATGGATTATGTTTGGCCTATATTACTCATCGAACTCAACAAGGGTTTACAACCGATATCTTTCGTACTCCACGGCGTGTCTGACCATGACGTCACACTACCAGTCGAACAAAATATGTGCTCCACGAGATTTGGTTGCTCCACGAAAATTAGCCAGTCGAAATGCATATTGGCAAATTTTGAGGTCATTTTAATTTTCTCTATAGATCATACCTGTTTCGACTTACGGTAGCTACCACACGTCATTTCCTGATGGGGCGGAAAACCCGTTAGCCTACAACGCCATTATAGTTACCAGACCGGGAATCGAATCAGGGAGGTCCTGCTTGGAAAACGAGCGTTTAAACCATTGATTCAAAAGTCCGGACGTTATGTTCGAGGGCCTAACACTGTCTATATTTCAACACACTCCTTATATCAATATGTCTAAAATAATTAAGGGCTCTCTTTGGATATGCATTGACAAAATTTGAGACGCACCGGTGTTTGACACTGGCTTCCGAATCTACTGTAGCTCGAACGTGAGGTTCATAGTTAATTCATTTCGCCCTGGGAAGGATTTATAGGATGAGTATTATGTGACTTAAAGTCACCTAAATAAGTTTAAGGACACACAATGTCTAAGACGTCCATTTCTACTTTAGACAGGGCTGCCATAAGTTGATGTTGAAAAATCCTAAGATTTCCAAATTTTCTTGTGTTCAAGTGTGATTGCTTAAAGCAGGTTGAAAGTAAAGCAGAAAGGCGCATTCTGCTTTACTTTCGGTCTGCTTTAAGCTACCATCTGCTAGAATAAAAAGCCGAAGTGTTTGGAAACATCCGGAGAAAAAGAAGCCCTGTCTGGGGCTCAGATATGTGTTTCAAGATGACGAACAAACCCGATAATTTGGTTCATTAGTCAACAAATATCTGAAGTTTCCTTTTTGGAGCACAATTTTGATTTTCCCGACTTCCGGGCTGAGATTGAAGTAACTCTTTACAGTATTTTGAGAATTTTGGAGGCTGGGCCACTGGGATGAAAATTATATCAATATACATGTACGAACACAAACTATCTTAAACATCCAGTACTACAGTATATTCTAAACTTTGATACACATTTGCCCGGCACAACCATGGTTCGACATAGGATGACTTTAGGTTTGTTTTAAATCCTATGAGCCTGAATTATCTAGTGCCTCTCTCTCCTCTAAAGGAAACAGAACAATAACCACGACACTGAAGCTATGGAGGATAGTGTTAAAATGGGAAATAAAGGGTTGTTTTGAATCTGTAGAACAAAAACGTTCAGCGAATCCAATATTGAAAAGATCCGTCGAAGCAAACAGCTCAAAATCTCAGATTTTAGATTTTATTGCTTTACCGAAGAAAACTTTACTCTAAATAATGTTGGAAAATAATAGTTTGTGGATACTTGTTTGAAAAGTAAGAAGCTGTGTGTCGATCACGTACATACTTAATATACCTCTGATTACAGTTATGGCCGGTACTCTGGGTATTATTTAACCCCTTCACTGCCATGACGTCATCAAATTTAAACAAGTGTCGTCTGCTTCTATTTCTAAAAAACAATTTTAGGTATTTCGACTTAAGAAATATTGAAACGAGTGTCAAACAGTCTGGATCCTGACCAGACGCCGCGTTACGCGGCGTCTGATCAGGATCAAATCTGTTTGCAAATAACTACTGTACTCGGGGTAAGGCAGTGAAGGGGTCAATAAAGATGATCCCAGTATCAATTTAGCGATTACTACATACAATGACATAAACCCTCTTGTTCCTCAAAGCTTTTTCCTGGAATAAGAAATCCACGTTTTGGAGTAGGACTTTGCTTACAGGTTACGGAACAGCATATAGGCCGGAAATGCTACATGGTCCAGTCAAAATTAGTCCCACGAGATATAGTGCTAGTTTCGGCCTCAAAATGTCATTTTGTCACTAGATATTCACTGTGTTTTGCTTTTGGTGTACAGTGCTCCCTCTCGACAACGACACCCAGTGGGAGACAAAAAATATGTGCGTTGTTCGGAGGGAGTCGTTATAGGGAGGGAAATTAGCTTACATTTGCAAACAGTTTGAATCCAGATCAGACGCCGCGTAACGCGGCTTCTGATCTGGATTCAAGCTGTTTATCATTCGTCATTACGTTTTTGTCTGTCAAAATATCCATTTTATAACTTTGAGAAAAAAAGCAGACGACAGTTTTAAGCAATCGACATTGCAGCCGTAAAAAGTTTGGACATAATTGTCTTGTTTGAGGGAAGAGCGACAAGCGTCGTTGTAAGGAGGGAAACGTTGTTAGGAAGGCCGTTGTAGGGAGGTAGCACTGTACTACATAGGTGCCAGAGAGTAGATGCAAGGCATTTCTGTTATCCTAGAAGGAGTTTTTGTAGAAATGTTGTGGGATGAAGTGACATGTCCCTGTTATAGCCGGACCCCTGCCAAAAGGTAGCAAAACATCAGTCATGTCATTGAAGTCATCATATTGTCCTTACATAACGCATGACCCCACTTCTTCAGTTGTGCATGAATGTATCTATTGGGGAAATATAGAGTTGCACCTGGCTAGGCTGTAAAATTGACAAAATTTGACCTTGAAGATGACTGATTTTAATGAATTACATGTTTGCATCTAGGTTGAAAAATGTTTTATTTACACTTTGTTATTTACAAAATCACTGCTTGGTTTCAACAAGGAATGTGACATACGAGTACATTCAAATATAATTTACAATACTGCTAAAACGTTTACGTTTCAGCCTTTATTAAAAGTTGCAGCTTAATGTAGGTCACAAATAAAGAAAATAAAAACATTTTTGAGCTTTCTCTTTTTCCCTTTGACATTTGCTTTTCTTTCGAATTATTTGTTGTTCATTGCAGATTGGTCGCTTTTTTAATGACTTTAATGTACAAGCAGACATGAGACTATTTAATACTCACAATGGTGTTTCTGTTATATTTGGTAAAGCTTATTCTACAGACAAAACCGTCCCTATTTGAATAAAGAATTAATGACCAGCTGGGGAGTAAGCAATGTTGCAGTCTCGTACCATGTATGTATCTACTGTTCACACGATATATCCCTGTTTACTGCGGATAAAGTCTTCTACAACTTTCATAACTTGTGTTTCGCTGGTCGCTTTCTCGATCCCTTCTTTTACAACAGAAGGGATTGTGACAATTCCTTCTCTCTCTAGTTTTGCCTTAACCACCAGGCGGAGACAAACTTTCATCCCTGTTGCCCTCATCATATCGTCATCTACAAAGTAAGAGGTATGAGATGATAGTAATAGATACAGTTAAAGAATATACTTCCTCTCTCAGACAGATCAGCATCTATAACCCATTTACGCCCAGTGGATTCTTCCATGTTTTTATATTGTTTTAGTTCATTTTTTATCTAAGGGATGCCTGGTCAAAATTTTCATTTAATTTTGATTTCTTATTGAAATTTCTATCAGCAAACAGTGTAGGCTCTGATCAGACGCAGCATAATGCTGCTGCTGATCAGAGTCTACCCTGTTTGTCTATGTCTCATATATGGGATCGTGGGCACAAATGGGTTAAAACTTTCAAAAGTAGATATACATGTACTGTACCGATGTGTTTGTCCTAGAGCAGTCTCCCTAAACAATGAAGTAAAGAAAGTAGATGCGTTGTTTAAAAAAAGGGGATATTATTCATAAGACAAGGAGTCAAAGATATAAGAATATTAGCATAAAATGTTCAGTAACAAACTTTTCATTTTCTTTGTTATGAATTACAATTTGCGTCAAAGTAAGAACTTATTTATTTCCAATCCTAAACTACCACGACATTGTCCACAGCCACGCTATTAACGACACCTCCGTTAACAACCTATCAAACCTACATGTACCATTGGCTTGTTGATAGAATTTCATATACTTGGTTTTACTACATGATCGACAACTCATATCAGTCCAATTACACCATGAATTTAAAGGACACATTTGGACAGCATTTAAGATAATCAAAATCCTTCTTTAGATAATATACATGTTCTACAGATATAAACAAAAGTACACATGCAAAATTGGAATGTCACCTTTGAGTCCCAGCGGCCGCACTGTGCCCGTACGGCGACCGTACGGCAGCCGCAGAACCAGTCTGCGACGTGTGTTTTCTACGACCGCCGCAAAAATGTTATAATTCCGCGTTTCAATTCTACGGCGAGCTCTACGGCCTGTAAATATTGTGATACGCCATGCGACCGCCGTACGGCCGTCGTAGGATCTCTGTGGCTGCCGCAAAATTCTCCGATTTTACGGTTCTGCGGCCGTCGTACGGCCGCCGTAAAGCATATGTGAGCGCATTTTAACTTCCATATATCAAGTGCAAGATGCATGTGTGAAATATCATTCTAAAGAACAATTCTTCGCCTACACGATGTAAAATTCGCGATAAGATTATATAACTCTATATGTCACAACATTGAACCTAAATGATCCCTTATCCGGGACACCCATGTAAATGGGTCGTACATTTCGGTGAACTTTGCATTGTCCGTCCGTCTGTTCGCCGTTTGTCCGTTAACTAATCCTTTAAACCGTTCCAATGTTGAATAAAAATCACTGCAAATTATGCTTTTAACCTTAGTTCTAACTCGTTTGCGTTTCAGATGTTTGCGACCATTTGTGGCAGAGATATGCCGCTTTATTAGTGTTTTCTTCTGACCTGGAAGAGTTATTATCAGATTGGAACATCCTAAAACTTTAACAGGGATGAGTAGTCCCTACAGCAAGCAAGCGACATTGATAGTTGTATTTATTGTGCGCAATATAAGTAGAGACTACCCCAAATTAAACGCAAACACAATGCATAAAAGGTGGAAATTTACTTTTAGAAATTTTTACTTTTTTTTTAAAATCTGATTAGCAAATAGTTTAGAAATAGTTTATTGGCAAAGAAAAAATATCAGTAAAGTTAGCGCAGCGGTCTCGTGCTGCACGAGTATCGTACTTATCTCAAGTAGGAAAGTGTACGATTATATATTAGATGTTACCTTGCTTATCTATTTACCATTATTAACTATTCTGTTCTAAAAATAACTAGGACAAGTCGGAAAATCCCATGATATATACAAAGAATTACGCAAAATGAATTGTCTCCGGACAATAACTTTAGTTCTATTTAGGTATTATTACCAAATTTCACAGTTATCTTTCTTATCATACAGGTAAGACACCGATTGATTTGGTTCTGGTATGATACTCATTTTGCAGTTATGCTCATTTACATACTTAGAACTTTACAGCACAAATTGGTTTCCGGATGCTAGTTTGGCTTCTGTTTGCTTTAGTGTCACCAAATTCCATAGTAAGCGTTCTAATTATACAGGAAAGACACGTATTTATTTTAGTTTATAAAAATAGAAGTTTACAAAAAGCGTGTTATCAATACATTTAGTTCTTTTTAAAATGTTGCCAGCAGTAAGTTTTCTTGTCATAGAATCAAAACACCTACTAATTTCGGTTTAGATATTTATCGCAGTTTTGCTCCTTTAGATACATACAGTTTTACAAAAGAGCTAGTGTCCGCACAATTACTTTAGCTCTATTGGACATATTGTAACCATTTCATGTTTAGCTTTCTTATCATACAGTTAGAAAACTATTGTTTTGGTTCAGGTTTGAAGATGTTTGTTATTGAGTTTGCCGTCACGGGTGTATAATGCACTGCGATGCTCTTGTTGTGTATTGTTTAGGTACTTTTTAAACAAAATACCCTATAATTATTATAGCGGTTTTATTATTTTGAACATTTTTTCTTAAACGTTCGGTTAAATAAAATAAGATATTTATGCACATACTACACATATTTTAATATTATTATTTTACAAAATATCCACAATTTAGCTAATACTAAACTCGTATTGATAATACCAGCTACACTCTATCATCTGTAATATTCAAGAATATTTTATGAAAGCTTTAACTCCTTTTCATTTAAAACCAGGCTATTATTGAAGCCATCGAACTAAATTTTGATGTTTTAAAATCAAACTGTAGATATACTGATTTAGAAACTTTTCACAGTATTCGGAAACTCATGTCGAATTTTGTCATAAGCAAAATAAAAAACAAATATTTGAAAAATTGTCATTTAAGACAGTTAACACTTTCGATTGTAATGATGATTTTACATTAAAAGTAACACACACTAATATATTTCAAAAATCAAATATTAGAAATTGTACTTTTAAAAACATTTTACGTTTAAATAATGCCATATTCCAGTGCTCTCGAGTAGTTGTAATTTAGGTTAGTATTGTGATTTATAAGGTGATCTTATCGTGCATTATACCATCGTGCAGGTGAATAATTGTTCTTTTCAATGATATATGAATAGAATAGAACAGAATCTTTATTATGCAATAACTCTAACATGAGCCATGAGCATAGCAACAATAAACACAAATCATGGAAAACGGTATGGCAAGATGGCGTTTGTCATAATATTTTTTTTGTCTTCACATGTAGCTGAATATGTTATTATAGATTATTCAAGCATAAGTCAATATATCGAAGTTCAAAAGTAATGATATATCCAATGATATATAACATATATCATATTACAATTATTATATCGAAGTTATATATCTAGTTGCATTAATAATTGACCAGTCGTAGAGAAAATGAACGAAGCGTTTCATTTATTTACACTGACTATTGAACAATGACAATGTACGATTGCCAGACTCTTTAAAACAGGTAGCAGTTTGAATCATGCTGCAGATAAACCGAACATCCTTTTCCAGTATTTTTTAAATGAATGCTTCAATTACTTAAGGCATGTCCAAACGGTTTGAATTGGTGACTCAACAGGTTCCAAACTGTGTGTCAATTTGATTGAATAATTCGTCAAGTTGGTTTTAGAAGAAAAGAGTTTCCCCCCGGCATTTTATAACATTGTGATTCTTGCATTATTTCTAATACGTATTTAGGCTTTGCCGATGAACGAAAAAAAATTGTTCTTACAAGTAAAACTTAATGGTTATAACTTCCTGATTTTGACAATATTTTGGTACTTTTACCTAGAGTCTAAATAAGTATTATCTAACATATGGCCTTGTGACCTGCTTTTTGACCTCATATGACCCATATTCAAACTGGAGCTATAACTCATCAAGATAAACATCCTGAGCAAATATGAACTTGATAGGGGTAAATCTATGGTTACTAAAGTGTACCAACCCAAATGTTGACGGACAAGAGACATCTACTGATTATTATATTTCACGTGAAAAATATCGGGTGGACTAGTAAAAATAGGATGACGAAATATGAAACAGAAATACAGTAATGCTGTGTGCGCAACTTGTCAAATTTAGTGTTAGTGTAACTTTGAAAGGCCAGAATCATTCAGTGACGGGATAAATAGAATAATATGTCATTGCATGAGATGGGAGGGGTTTAGTCTGCTCGAGGAGAAACCAGTCAGCGCTCGGCAAGCCTCGTGCTAAATGGTTTCTCCCCTTGCAGAATAACCCCTCCTATCTCATGCAATGACATTATTCTCTATATCGCTCCTAATCATTATTGTTGTTGTTGTGAAGGTAATTGACTGTGTGGGACGTTTTATATGAGGTGACAAGATGTGTTCACAATATTTAACGTGATAAACCCATTGGTGGGTTTATAGGACTGACATACAGCGAGGATCCCCGTTCGATGTTGAGAATTTCATCAAGATCTAAACTGTTTGACATTTTTAAGTGCAAACAAAATTAAAACTTAGAACACATACTATAGAAGTGGTTTGATTAGCAGATGGCATGCAAATTATATAAAAGATGATGTCCCCTAATAATGACCAAGCCTCTACGTCATCAACGACAGGTCGGATTCAGCACGATTTTGTAGTATTCTCTAGTCCACATGATCCAGACGTGTATGTCGTCCACAGTACATACAACACGTCTTATTGGTCTAGCACCCTACACATGAGATACATTCTATATGGCATTATAGGTTGATGATCCGTTGTCACGTCTAGTTGATTAAAAGTTTCAAGTGAATGTGAAAAAATGAATTAACTAGCGTGTGACTGGAAAAATATTTGTTCATGAAATGTGATAAAACATAGAAGCAATCGCGAATATATATAATGTTTAACTCTGGCAGTAAATAAAATTATATACACCACTTTTGACTCCAACCTATGTTGTGTATAGCTTATAAAAGCTAATGGTAAGATATTCAAAGTCAACCCTATGTTAAGCGACCATCCAACAAGACGTATTTAGATATCCACAAGCACACACTTCAACGATTGGTATATTAGCAAGCAACAGTAACATGTAGAAACAAGATCAGACACCCGGCAATTCGATTCCGTACCAGGGCCAAACCTAATATCATTCGATCAAGGTTCAACAGTCAACATCTTTGTGCATTTATTTTTATTTAATTTTACTGTATTGCGTTTAATTGCCGTTTTAAGGGGAATTAGAATGTATCCCTAAAGCCCCGTTCTCACTTTCCCGGTGCTGGCCCAAGTACGTCCCGGTAGAGATAGCCGGTGAACCGAGGTGAACCTGGATGAGCCGGGACGTTTTTTATGAAAAAATAAATTGCGATCTCATATTCCCGGTGTCTCCCCCGATGGAGCACCGGTTATGAAGCCAGATCTCCCCGGACTATCCCGGTGAGTTCCCGGTTTGGCCCGGTGAAAATGCGGTGCAGGACCGGTCTGTTCCCGGTTAATCCCGGTATAAAACAGTGTTACCCCGGTCGTCGCTGGTGGTATCCCGGTGACCACAGATGTCGTCCCGTTCAACCCCGGTGGTTAATCGTTGACGTGCCGACGTTACCCGGTGTTCGCCGAAAAGGACATAAACCAGGACGAACGTGAATAAGCCTCAATTCTTTTTTGTCTCTCGGGGTTAATAAGATGAAATGCAAACGAAATGCAATTAAGTAGAACATTATAATACTGTAGACTGTTCAAACTTCATTCTAATATGAGTTGCAAACAGTTGGCCCGGCGTGTGACCTAGCTACATACTGTTTGTAGTGGACATAAATACAAAAGCCTGAAGCCATTTATTTAGAAAGAATTACTTTTTATGTTTTAGTTTTACGCTATACAATAGAGAAGACGATATTATTTCCTTTGTAAATGCAGACGAAACGCAAATGCTTAAAACAAAATGTAGAAAATTGCATTTTTAAAAAAAATCAACTTCTATGCTCACCAACACCCCGGTTGTTCACGGTAGAGACCGTAACTGCCCCGGATGTGCCGGTAAAGCTCCGGCGTTGCTCCGGCATTCCCCGGTGTTGCACCGGCATTAACCGGATTAAGCCGGTTCTGGTTATCTGTCCCGGTGACTCATGGTGACCCCGGTTGTATTACATATTTTAAGGCATCCGGGGCTGTTAGCCGGTGGAAGCCGAATGAAGCCGATCGAACCCCGATCGTCCCAATCGTCCCCGGCGCCGCCAAGGTTGTACTCCCGGTGACTCCCGGCGACTGCCGGATTGCTTAACCGGGGCTCACCGGGGACCATAACCGGAACTGTGGCAACGGAGCTGCTTATTTCAGAACAAAGGTAGTGATTGAAGTTAAATGAAGAGTTTTTCTGCATTTTGCTTTACTTTGCTGCTGTTGCATGCCGGGTAATTTGTTGAATGATTGCAGACCACACACTTGACTCGATGACGAGTGATGGTCGGCAATGGTGATAAATATGTAGCTAGTACAGGGTAGATACCTAACGGCAATTTCCGCAGTATTTCAACAGGTCTGACATAAGCTGCAACTGGTGGAAAAAGTGTCCATATTACGTCAACTGTTTCCCATTTGTTCAAGCCAATTTTCTGAATTCGTGGAAGAAGGTGCTGACAAAACCCACAAGCAGCTTTAATTGATTAAGACATCTATGTATACTTCTTAAGAAATCGAATGTGCATGCAAGGAGTATCGGTGAATTAGAAAGACCTACTATTAGAAACACTATCTCGCAGATATACAGCAAAACAGTCAGAACAAAAGGTAAAAGACGTCAGTCAAGAAAACTACCATGCATATTACAGGGCTTCCATAAGTTGACGTGAAAAATCCCAAGATTTCGAAATTTGCATTTTTCAATTGTGAATTTACGAATCGTACCTTTACCCCATAGCCTGTTTCTAGTTTTGTTGACACGTGACTACTTAAAGCAGGCTGGAAGTAAAGCAGAATGCGCCTTATGGCACAGTTTACTTTACTTTCAGTCTGCTTTAAGCTACAATGTTCTAGAAAAAAATCCGAAAATGTAGGAAAAATCCGGAGAAATGGCAGCCCTCCATATAGACAAACAGACAACTGGGTAGACAGAGAGAAAGTCTCACAGGTAGGCAGACAGTCAACTAGACAGACAGGCGGACATACTGACACAAAGATAGCTAGATAGTTAGAAAATAAATGCGTTTGCTCCAGATTAGATTCAAACGAATGCTCCACTTAATTATTTTGATGGGAAAAGAAATTTTAAGTCAATTATATATATATGCGCGCAGAATCTGAAGGTGCTAAAAGGTGAAACCGCATGAATATTGTTCGTATAGTTAATATTTATATTGCAATATGTACATTCACACTGTAAAGTCTTTATGTAATCCTATTAAAAATATGCAGTTCATCTGCCGGTGAACCTACAAATCGAAACTGGTTCTAGCTAGTTCGGATTTCCCCATGCTATTCGTGGACTTCTTAAAATAGACTACATCGGGCACTTAACACTAAGCTCCCATTGGTCGACGGTCATATGACGCTAGCGGAGTGATACAGACCCATAGGTCGTTGCCATCGCGTTGCTATGTGTGTAAATGAGTTAAGAAAACAACCACAACCTGTATTTTTAGAATGTGCTTTGGCAATAGATATTCAAGTTGCACTGTTATTTGTTTGCCTTGTAAGTCTTTTCCATTCACAGAGAGAAAGTTTACTGGAAAAAAATCCTGAATTTTTAATACAGTTACAGTACATGTAGTTGGGACTACTTTCTCACCATATTTAGAAACTGGAATGGCTATTACATCGACATTACATCTATCAAACCTCTTTGACCGATATATAATAAATTCTTATACAGAAAAACAAATCTAGCCGATAAACACATTAAATTGACAAGACAGAAAATATAAATATAAGGAATAAACAACATCTTTTTGCCGCTCCTGACGGTATGACTACATTAGCTTCGGGGGTAAGTTTAACGTAAATGCCCTGCGGGCGTTTACAAAACTTACCCCCTGCGAAGCTAATGTAGTCATACCGTCATGAACGTCAAAAAGATGTTGTTTATTCCTATAATAAAACCAATATTCTTTTGAACAATTTTTCCATTTAGATAGACGATAGTATCAGTTTTAGCTTACATCACACTGTAAATATACCCGGTACATACATAGGCAGATGCGTTTCTCTATCTGGCTCCGGATGTAGGCTAGGGACCGGATATCCAAAACACTGAAGCAGTTGTCACTAGAAGTCGCTAGTCGCCTAAGATCATCCATGTCAGCCTTACCATCAACTCCTGCATAGCACAGGAAATGTTTTCATTCAACAAATAAACTGCAAAAATGATCTGACAGATTACAGACACAGCGAGCAGCGCTTCTGGAACTCATAATAAGGTATTGTTTGCTTTTATTTCACCACCATACATGATGAAAATATAAGAAAGAAATAAACAAGAAAACATAGTCACATGTATACAACACAATGCAAAGCAACCAACTAAACACATAGGAATGAACAAATGAATGAATGAATGACTGACTGACTGAATGAATAATTGATACAATGATTAAACATTAGAGCGGTGAAATACGATCAGCTAAACGGTTGTATGAAATGTCGATGTAAAATGAGTTAACATACACAATAGATAAGCAAACAGCGAAACGCTGAGCGAATTAATGAGTAAATGAATGAGTGAATGCATAATGAAATAATGAATGAAACTGTCATTCAATCAACCAGTCAGTCCACAGACCGAACAGCCAATCAGCCACCAAAAATAATGATAATAATAATAAATCAACCGTTAACCAGCCCCTCAATCAACCAATCGATCAATTAATCAATTGGTTTAAACATATTTTATTTTAGATATTGTACATGAACATAATAATCAATTAATAACGAGGTTACTGATGGAATGAAAAGACGAATGAATAAAAGTCTGACCATAGTCTCCTTATCAATACATATGCCTTGTAAATCAGTCAGTTCAATCAATCTATTAAACAGTCAATCAGTAAATGATTTACTGCAAGTAGGTCAGTAATCATGCAAGCAAGTAAGTAGGTTAAGACAAAATAATACTTATACAAACTCCAATCAGTAAGTCAATCATCCACTACGTCCGCTCAATAGTTTTTATTTGAGGATATAAATCAAATAAATAAACAGATACATTAGATTAACCCATTACTCCATACATACATACGCATTTTTACGCCTCTAATTTATTTCACCGCCGAGGAAAATAGTTACACTTTGTACAACCATGAATATATACCATAAGGACTACATGCATAGCAGATAGTAGTAATTTAAAGCAGGTTGAAAGTAAAGCAGAATGCGCCCTAAGGCGTACTCTGCTTTAATTTCAACATGCTTCCAGTGATCATCTGTCCTGAATTCATTCATCTCATAGAGATTCCAGTTACACCTAGTCAAACAACAATGTTCTGATCACCATAAACAGTTACAATAATAGCCCTCTCATTAGAACCACCAAGAAGAGTAATTGACGGATTCAAAGACAGATGTCAGCTTAAAATAAGATATTAAAGTCAGACAGAGAGTTCCTAAAGGAGCTCACTCGCATATATCCATCTATCTTTCAGCAATGACCTGTCTTAAACACTGAAAATTGACTATTAGCGATAGCTTGTATGTGTTCTCTGCTTTAATAGTGCCACCCAGTTTAAAGATGTCGCGTGTCTCAACTACCTCAAACCAGTAATAACTTCTATTGATGTAATAGCTGGGTTTTACCGTAAGTATAACTAATAGCAGAAAATACCAAGACAAATTACCTATTGTAATGACCTGCACTCCGAGCTGATGTAAGACTTTGACCTCTGTCTCTGTGCTCTCTGGTTTTGTCGATTTTCCGTCCGAAATAACAATGGCGATTTTCTGTACACCGGGCCTTGAATCCTAGAGAAAATCATTTGTGCTTAACCCTTTACCTGATAGCATTGTTTCTAGTATTGAAGATATGTGACTACTGAAAGCAGGTTGAAAGTAAAGCAGAATGCGCCATAAGGCGCATTCTGCTTTACTTTCAGCCTGCTTTAAGCTATTAACTGCTAGAATAAGGACAGTATTAAATATGACACATATTCATTATGGTATAATTTGGAACTATTTTCTTCAGCGGATGAATAAAATGGATGTGCTAAAAGTCGCTTCTATAAGGGAAAGGGTTAACTCTTACCATATGTAAGCGGCGGATAAGTTTGCTACAGAGACTACCTTTGCAAACAGTATTGATCCAGATGAGACGCCGTACCACTCGGCTTGTCATCGGGCACGAATTGTTTGCCATTTTGGCCATGAAATATTAAGTAAGTTAAAACATTCTAATGTGAGAGCAGTAGCAGATGACAATTGTCTCAGACGAACATATTACCCAGCATTCAATGAGTTAAAACAATGAATTAACCAACATATTTTGACCATACATTGTCGATTAATGAAATGTCTTGCAGTACGCTCGTATGTTTCTCATGGAAACAGTAATGTAGAGCTCCCCTTGGATGTAGATTGAAATAATACCTCATACATTGGTTTAAACGTTAATGCTCCAACTAATATTCTCTTTTACAACTAGTTTTAGGCAAATTTAGTAGCAACGAGTAATTAGGTGTCTGATTTATTACTATTCAATCATTGCCACTAAGATTAACCCATTTATACCAAGTGGATTATACCATGTTAATATATTGGATTAGTCCATTTTTTATCAAAGGGATCATGCCTGGTCAAAAATTCATTTTCATTATGTTTAATATTGAAATTCCTATCAGCAAACAGTGTAGACTCAAATCAGACGACGCATAAAGCGGCGTCTGATCAGAGTCTACACTGTTTGCATGTCAAATATATGGGATCGTGGGCACAAATGGGTTAAGAAACATTCGTCATTATTATTTGTAGACAAATATCATAACCCTGTAACGTGCACACCGAGTGACACAGCAACGACAAACCCTGTCGATGCAAAGCATAAGCTCACACAAAGAGATGTTTGTTGCACTATGGTAGCCTCATTTGCATGTACCAACGTTCTATGAACGTTACAAGCCCATGAGTGCCTAGCATCCAGTAAAAGGGATATAGGCCAACAGTAAAAACTCTGATCAAATGCCGCATAATGCAGCGTCTGGTCAGATTCTACATAAATTATTTACTGATAGAAATTTCAGTATTTAACGAAACGAAATCGATAATTTAGACCAGGCAACTTACATAAAATGGACTGATCCAATATATAGGCATGGAATAATCCAATGGGCATAAATAGGTTAAGAAAACACCCAAAGGGCAATGAAATCGTCGTCTCGATTGTATGAAACCTTATCATGTCGTAGCATCAATTGTTGTCTGCAGTTTATGAACATTTATTAAGCACGTACAATTAAGAATACACGTACATGGTAAGTATAGATGCAACACTTTATCATTTAAATGACAATATAAGATTGCAGATATATCAAACAAAAATATAATCTTGATTATATTTTGAGTTGTTTATATAGTATTTACCCCAAACATTTTTCTGGTCCAACGGAGAGCTATGTCTGTCCTGGTTAGTCCGTTACGAAGTTTTATCAAAGCTGAAAATATTATATTTTTAGAATATTGTTAAACCGTTTTCCTATTTCATCTGCTTAAACTGTTAACGTTTGTGAGACCAAACGTCGAATACCAAGTGACACAACGGCTGATATTAATCGAAATTGTCTTAGAATTCATAAATGTGTTTTAAAATAAAAGTTTTATTGGTAAAACACTTAACTTATAGTATCAAGTGGATTTCCGTTTCGAAGCACACATTTCGGAAAGCAGACGGGAAGCTTTCGGGTCATGCGTAACTCAGCCTACTTCCGCTGTAACAATGGTATTCAGTTTCCCTTCGGCCAAACAATTCGCCAAGATAACTAAATAACCATAGAGAGGAGGGTCTGTAATTTAAACTAATATGTAGATTATTAATGAATCTATAATTTGATAACTAACATTATTTTTTAATATTTAGATGTATATATTGAACCCCTAGATTTAGGAAAGCCCCAACTTTCCTGTCTGGAGTCTCTAGATGAAAACTTTGGGATACGAATATACTCCGAATATACCGACGAAGACTCGTCAAACCGTCTTTCCAAATAGGTAGTTTGTTAAAAACTCATTACCACGGCCTTCAAAGGCAATTACACATCTTGTATCAGATCATCTACTTGCGTTTTGTTTTTCTATTTATAATTTTAGTTTACCCATTGACGCCCACGATCCGATAAATGGGACATATGCAAACAGTGAAGACTCTGATCAGACGCCGCATTATGCGGCGTCTGATCAGAGTTTTCACTGTTTGCTGAAAGGAATTTCAATATAAAACAAAAGAAAATGAAAATTTTGACCAGGCATCCCTTTGATAAAAAATTGACTAATCCAATATAAAACATGACAGAATCCACTTGGTGCAAATGGGTTAGACACAAACACACCCTCTCCAGACAATTCAACATTTGCAAAGTTAACACTGTCGGACTGCTCATATAAACTTCGTAACAGTCATAGCAACTGTTCTACTGATGTGACCTCTTTTTCTGTTTTTCTTGACCATAGCATATTCAACAAAAAATTCAAATGTGTTGTTCTTCATTGTTTCTGATAAAAAGTTATGACTGTCATAACCTGTACTGTCGGAAACTACATTATCTGCTAAGTAAATTCAGCATCCTGAATATCTGTAACAGAAACTGTATCAGATTTAGAGATTGTTTCCCTCGTAGAATAACGGCGTGATCTCGAGTTTGTTTTGGACACCAAATCAAAGTTATCTCCAGAAATCATTTTTTGCAATTTAGTGAATACTTTTGAGACTAACGTCGTAATTTTCTTAATTCGTTATATTTGCGTCATTTGCAAACAACATATCCGTGAGGAGTGTACTTGTCCTATGCAAACATAATAAACCCTGATCAGAGGGCTCCTTAAGGAGCCCACTGATCAAGGTCTACACTGTTTGTCATTTTGACATATTTTGTAAAAATCAACCCTAAAAAGTCAAAACTAGACTAGACTAGATTGCAAATTAGAATTGTCTATTGAGGTTTCAGGCAGGAAAGGCTTAAATCTCGACTTCAGCGACGAGTATTTAGAACTTTTTTTGAACGTTGTCCTCTCCTTGTGAGAAGTAGCAATACTTTCATCTGTACAAGTCTGATATCGATTAGTTAAGTATATTTAGATAAAAGATTTAGTCAAGGCAAGCTAAGCACTGATTCAATAAAATTCATTTTGTCGATTATACGTTTACAATGAAATTTACATTATTTTTTCAATCGACTGATTTCCATCAATTACGGAGTAACTTTCAAATCATTTGTACTTTAAATGTTGATGCTTCGAAATGCATTAAAATCAACTATACATTGCAACCTGTCACCTTGTGGTAATAGTGAAAAACACTAAAACATTTAAGCAAGCCATACTTTTTGGTCGGAATTTGTGATATGACTAAGTGGTTATTATATGTTAAAACTATAACAACCTGTCACCAAATCCCTGAATACCAGTAAAATCGATCTGTATAAAGGTGAATTGCACAAAACATAGTTTTATATTTTCAATAATCTGTTGCAAAAATTAATTCAATTCATGGTAATTACATGTTAATTAATTTTCAATTAAACAATTCTCAAACTATTTTAAAACATAATACATTTCGGAATAAATCCAGGTGAACTAAATTTTGCAAAAAGCTGGATTGCAGGGAGCGCGTAAATAGTTTCAAAACCAATGGTTAATGGCATTTCAATGACATTGTTCTCATGAGTTACAACCTCTCAATCTAGAGCTATATCGTGTAAGTGCCATCAACCAATCAACACACTTAACCCATTTATGCCCAGTGGATTCTTCTATGTTTATATATCGGATGAAAGGATTTTTTATCAAAGGGATCATGCCTGGTAAAACATGCATTTTCATTTTGTTTTATGTTGAAATTCCTATCAGCAAACAGTGTAGACTCTGATCAGACGCCGCATAATGCGACGTCTGATCAGAGTCTACACTGTTTACTTATATCCCATATATGGGAGCTTGGGCACAAACGGGTTTAACTTACATATAGCCGCTAGGATGTCATTTTTCTCAGAAAACGTGGTGATTCCAAAGGAGCTGAACACATTATCGTTAAAGGGAACCACACCCACTCTGGTCCTGTCAGGGGCGATGTCAAGGGATATGACGATGTCTTTCAACAGTTTGGCCAGGTTATGGAAACCAATTACTCCAATACTGGACGAGCAGTCAAGCAAAATCACTACTTCTGCCGTGTTCCGGGAACCTTAAATAATACGACAGTAGTATAATTTGGGGAAAATCTATTCATTCATGTTTAACCCCTTCACTGTCATGCCGTCATACATTGGCGTGTGGTTTTAATTATCAAACTACATAAAAGAAATGTTGACTTAAAAATACAAAAATGGGGTTCAGACAGTAACACGGCAACTGATTAAGATAGTGCAAATAACCAACCTAATCGGGGTAAGGTGAATGAATAAAAACTCGAGAAGCCTAGCTACTTAACGTTTTGGTTGACTACAAACTGAGTGTTCATTTGACAGACTCTGCTAACTAATTTTCAATTGTTTGTATTAAACTAAACTGTGGTCTTTATGTTAAAGCGTTTCTACGTTTTTACATTGAACAATCCCGAGTCTCCGATTACACGTAAGAGGACTTTTTCATAGATACTTTATGAACGTTGTCAATAAAGGCAAACCTCAGGAACCACCTTAAAGTAACGCATTACCTTTTACATAAGTATTTATATACTTAACAAAATTCCAAATCGGTCACTTTTTAAAGCTACATATGTCTTTAAATACTAAGTTCATATTTATGATATTTTACACACAATATGAGAGGGTCTTAGCGCTACTTCTTTTGGATTTATACACGTTGTCCAACTTCTTGAACGTCAGAACAACCACGTGGCTTGTTAAGCTTAATTTGCACGTGTGAATTATGGAAGAAAGTATCTGTCTGCAAGATTACATGAGTATAATCTCAAATGCTTGCCTAGCCCGAAAAACACCTAAAATGGCGAGAATAATACACGGAGAGAAGAACAGAGCCGTCGGAATGTTGCACGTCTGTGCATCCTTACGGCAAATAAGATTAAACCTCCGAGGAATTCCGGAAGTGAAAACAAAACAAGACTTATTCCGTGTATTCCATATTATGTTGCCGTCCATTTACATGTGTCTAGAGCTTTTAACCGGGACCTTTCGACCATTTAGGCTATATAACGCGGAAATTTGACGTCACCGGAAGTAGAGCAGACCGCCCCAGGAAACCAAAATGGAGGATTTCGACACCCCTGAGACCGATACATTGTAGTGACACACTTGAGAGACAGAAATCTTCCCGTTACAAAGACAACTTAAGGGTCAACACGGCCGTAACGTCACACCAAAGACGGAACGTAATCGGCTGCGAGAGGTGGGCAGTCACTGCCGACAGCCACTTAAAGATGAAGTCATCATCAGACAGCTTAGGCCCGATGATACAGAAACGTGTTCGTCCCTTACCCCAGCTTCCAAACGTTGACGCATTTGAGCGTGACGTCGTCGATGTGTGAGAAAGTTAGGTCATCAATACTTTTGCTGAATTCTTATCGTCTATGAGAAGTCGATACGAAACTGTTATTGCAGATGACAGGGACAATAATCATTACTAACATTGGGCCTAAGAACTCCTGTGACTTTCAAAATCGGGGGTCCCTCCACAGAAGTTGTTGTTAAAGCTTAGACGGAAAGCTGATAGCCGACAAATTGGGATAATCTGTATCCCAATTTGTCGGCTAACTGATTACATGGGCATTGTGACACAATCACATGGTGAATTATTTCTTCATATTATTTTTTCTGAATGAAATATAAGGTGACCGATTAGAAATTTTGTTGAGTATATATATAAAAGTATGTAAAAATAAGAAAATGACATTACATGCCTTTTAAATATATTTAATCACTTATACGCGCGGATGCTTATTGCATGACAAAGTTAAGCAAAAGCTTATATAAGAGCTTTCTGATTTGCTTTTGCCATGCGTTTAACAGACCCTGTATTTAGAGATATACTTTATACTCCAAACAATGACGACTAAACAAATATTATATATAGTATAACTTACGATATGGAAGAATTAGGAGCAAATATAACATCCCAAAAGCCATAGTTTGTAGACCGAGTTCAAATTTAATGCAACACTAAATATTTGTTTAAAATAGAAATTATAATATGCACCTTTGAATATTGTGTCAAAGGTTCTGTTGATGTCTCGCTGCGTAGGCCAAAGGTCACATCGGTTAAAGAGTTCCATGAGGTCATCCTTGTGTAACTTGCCTTTGTTAGCTATCTTTTCGAACTCCTTCTTATACCCTGTAAGGGTAAATATGACATATAAGCAACGTCACGAGAAGATAAAGACAGCAGGAAATACAAGCATTGAAGAACCGGATTGTCAGCATCGCTTACAATTATGGATATGGTGAGGAAATGCAGTGTTTCGAATCGAATGATCGGTATGTAACTTACTTTGACTGAAATTTGATTGATAATTGATAGTCAATGCATGTATATAAAGACCATGGATTACTACTTACTCTATAATAACTACGGTGGTCAATATAGACACGTTGTTGATGTGAATGTCAGTTGACATCAATACCCATATTCAAGCAAAAGTATTGTGTTCTCAGAAATAACACCTGAATAATAGATCCAATTAGTTTGTGTACTTTTTAATTAAGAACATTAAATTGTGAGTATCAAATAGTTTAGGTGCTTCAAAATTCCCAGTGTCTAAACATAATCAAAACGGTTTTCAACTGTAAACCACGTAGCGCTAAGTATGATAAGGATATTGATGACCGTTGTAACAGTGTGCTGCTCATACGTATGTTTCGTATCATCAGTCTTTAAATAGTTTGACACTCTAGTAATATGTTCTTCATAAAAATACAGATCAACACTGGCAGAATTGCAGACGAAGATCACACAATGTGCCAAAGATTCAGAATTCACACGCATGAACAGCCAAAACATCCTGGTTGTTTAACCCTTTAACTCTCAGTGACGTCATAAAGTGCATTTTAAAACAGTTGTGATCCTGATCAGACGCCTCGTAACGCGACAATGACAATAACGCTTTGGGTAAAACCACTTTCTTATTCATCTCAGGGACATAGTTGCTATCCGTAAAATCCGGGGGCATTTCAGCCCTAAACCTTTCTTAATGGACATTTCCAGGTACATATGAAGTTTTGGTCCATTTAAGACTATTAAGTGTTGATCTTTACAAAATATATTAAAATCACAACAAGTGAAGATTCTGACCAGAGGATAGAAGGAGTCCTCTGATCAGAGTCTACATTGTTTACACAGTACACATGCACTGCCCCTACCATAGTGCCTGCACTGTTTTACCTGTTTATTGCTTTATGATTACTCGTATCCTGCTGGCTTCTTCTTTACTATATTATTATAATATAGTAAAGAAGAAGCCAGCAGGATACGAGTAATCATAAAGCAATAAACAGAATATTTGAAATTATTTCAAGCTATATCAATTTATGATATTCTGACCGCTTACATTATTGTTGTTAATATAAGATAATCATATTACATAAATGATTCTCCTTGAGAATTATCTTTGGTTTCAGTCTTTTGCCTAGATAACATTAATCTTCTTTTTTGAATGTGTGCTTCCTTCGCAAGATTTGTGTAAGATATAAATACGTTTCTACTATTTGGCAATGACACTAATGCCAAGTGTTTTAAAGATAAGTGAACGTTGATTGGAGATTTCTTTGTTAATTATTCCCTGTCCTTCTGTCCTCCCGTCTCTCCGTTTTTATGGGTTAAATGCCATATTTAACTGGTTTTAACTCCAGCAACTACATTTTTTAATGGATTCTGATTATATTTATGACAGGGGCTATTTGCCCTTGATGTACACAGAAATGCTAGATCAGTCTTTATTATAATATTGTAAATACATATGAATGAAATTTCATAAAACCTTTATTCAACTATATATGGCTATTAGCTTTTGAATGAGTTATATAATTATATATTATAACAGAAAACGGGCAAATAAGTCAAAAGTTATCTGCCCTTGATGAGTTGAAAACGCTATATTTTACAATTTTCACACTCTAGCAACTACAGTTTTCAATGGATTTTTATTATACTTGCATAATATATATGCAAATATGACCCCTTTATACAGGTTTGACGGTATTTCAACCTCTTCTGCTTC
Source organism: Gari tellinella (assembly GCA_922989275.2). Classification (NCBI taxonomy): domain Eukaryota; kingdom Metazoa; phylum Mollusca; class Bivalvia; order Cardiida; family Psammobiidae; genus Gari; species Gari tellinella. Next base: position 57,017,182 of record OV277865.1, read on the forward strand.
AATTATTATATCAAAGTGTGGGCAAACAACGCCGAAATAAAATATAACGAAGTACATGTAATATACAGTCGAACTTCGATATATCGAAGTCGGTTTTGTCGAACATACCCGTATTTCAAAGTTATAACGTGGCTAAGCCACGCTTTAACTTTGAAATATGGGTATATTCGGCTTAACCGAGCATAAAAAAGCAGTTCATATGTCGAAATTTCGGATAGTCGAGTTGAACGAGTTCGAGATATCGAAGTTCGACTGTACGTCCCTTACTGAGAGTTTTGTCCATGTAGTCGGCTATCTGTTTCATGTTGACCGGACATGATGTCCTCTTCTTGTCATAGCGTGATCGTATCTTAGCAACCAATTCTCTATAGCTTGCAAGGAACTTAATCCACGGTGTTCCGTGCTCTAGTAAGGCCTACAACAAACAAAACAGTCTCGTCATTGATTGTTTATAATCAAACATTAGCCCCTATTCATTGCCATAACGTCATCTGCTTTAACCCTATCACTCTCACTACCAAACAGATTGGAACCTGATCAGACGATGCGTAACGCGGCGTCTGATCAGAATTAAAACTGTTTGCAAGTAACCATTGTGCTCACGGAAAGACAGGGAAGCGTTTAGACTCATAGAAATTAGTCATACATGCTCATTAAGAATGAAACGTATGTATCCGTGGTACATGTTTATAGCTAGTTTGAATAATGATATACATATAAACTACACACGTAACAAAACAGAAAGATATATCAAAGGTGCTTTAAACATCTGTATAAAAAGAGGTTACCCCTGTTTAATTGTAAAAGCACTATATTGAAAATGAGATGTCAGTCATGTTTTTCTCATAAAAGTTCGCAATTAGATACACGATACAAGACGATTCATTTAACGTCGGGTTCAAAATAACAGTATTCATAAGCTGTGACAGCTATTTCCCGACAAACATAAATATAGTATAAACAAGACTAAAGGGGCTGGAAAAAAGAGGGGCTGGAAAAAAGGGGATAGACGTATAAAGGTGGATGCAAGCTAGCGTATAAATTATTTAAGTTGTTTCGTTTTGTTCTGAAGAACAAGGAGCTTTGATTCTTTGGACTCTGCACTTTTTTTTTAGTATATTAACAGGTCCAAGATTGGTTAGTTACAGAGAACTAAACACAGACAATCAACAAACAGAATATATATACATCATTTTAATTGGGAGTTACATAAGCCCAGCACTGAAAGGAGAGATACACACAGACCCCGGTCAAGCAACCACGGAAAGAAACACAGTGATTGTTAGCAATAGGTTGCCGCTTAATGCAGGGTAAACACTCTGAAGGAGACTTTAAAGCCACGTCTGCACCACTTCTGTCCTGCACCAGGCTGCTATAAACAGTTAAACACTGATGAAATATCACATTTCTTGTTTGCTTAGCACATGTCTGACCCCATAGCCAATACTAAATGAAATTCATACTAAAATCTCAACATGATAAACACCTTAATACGAATTCGTATTAAGGTGTTTATCATGTTGAGGTTTGAGTATGAATAAATTGCGAGGCAATCGATAATCCAACAGATTAGACAAAAACATGATGCATTTTGGTCTGTTTAGTAAGTCAGTCAAGAATGAATAAAGCCAAATTGTTTTTTAAACAATCGAAATAACAACCGGGGTTAATAATAATGTTTGAACATTTTTATATGCCATACTGATCTAGGAAATATTGACAAACAGACATTGACAGATAAAACGGTTAATTTTAAATCGTAACAAATCGAAAGTTAATATGCTGCTAGATATTGCACACCGCAGCCGTTGCCACATGACACGACCAAACGCACTGAATGTCAAATATCCCTTGTTACTGATTGTAAAGAAAAGTTTGATAAGCTTTAGTCTGTGGCTTTTAAGCTCAGTCAAATGTTATATTACGATTTCGTTGACGTGTACGTCATTAATTCATAACATAATAGTATGACCTATATAGGCGGGCACAAATTCTGACCAACAAAGTCTAAATATAACTTATCCCTTGAACTGAGTTACTCATGACTGACATGTCAATAACATCCGATAACCCAGTTTAATAAAAAGTTTTGAATCGATTGAGCCTCGAATTCGGAGTCTTTGGAATGCTAACCACTCGCACTACCAGCTGAGTTAGCAAGGAAGTCAATTAAGAAATTAACTGATTTTTTCGGCGTTCAATCGAAATAACGACAGAAAGTTATCGGCAAAATTACCATGAATCGTTTATTCGTTTGAACGCCGAAAAAAATCAGTTCATTTCTGATATTTACAATATACTTGCTGTAATTTCTAATATCAAATTAACATTTTGTTAGTACGCATGTATGTTTAATCAATATTAGATATTAGAGGTTGATAACACGAATGATGTGTACCCTTAAAAGAAACAGCCATATCCTAATTACTGAAGCTGTGTACAACATTCGAAAGCGAAAAAATAAATTCCATTGTTTACATTCTAAGAACAACAACTTGACAGTTTGGCGCTAAAGTGCCGATTTGACGTCATTTGGAAGTGACGTCATTTAAAAGTATGATAAATATATCGATTTTCTTGTCATGAAGATATGCAGACAGCCGCTGTTTAAAAGATATATAAATTGTCTTGCAGTTTATCTCAATAATAAATAATTTTAGTCGGGAATCATGGTATAATCCACTAACAGGAAGACATAGATTGGTTAGGAACAATTTTTTGAAAAATCCGCCAAATGTTTACTGTCCAAGTTCCAAAGATTAATTCGCAAATGAAAAATGCATATGCCCCGCCTCCTCTTCGAAACTAATCCATAAGTCCCGCCCTCTCCAGAAATAGCGTTTACACGAAATGACCAGCATTTTTTTTTAAATGGATTTGAATTGGGCGAATGTAAATATTGAAGTTTATCAACACTTTCATTACAGTTTATGCAGAGTACACAAAGTAAAGAAAATATTAGAAAGTAACGTTCAGAAACTACAATGGATTGAATAGATAAAGCCGTATTTTTAAAGAATCGCAACCTGTGTAGTTCAAATGGGATCCAAAACAATCGTTTTATGTAGGTTATCCTATAAAAATGCGGCTTTAATGGAACTGGTCAGTGTGGTACATTCGATGATATATTTCATGAAACAGAAATTACGAAGACAGTTTGGCAGCGGTTTGTCAACTGATATGTTAACCACATGTTTAGTTTACAAGATATATGATGTATACCATTTAGCTAAATCTTGTTCCATGACAGGTTATTTGACCATACTGGTTGACTTGATAGGTTTACATTTGATTTAAGAATCATTTAGCTGTAATACTGTAGAAACGTTAGTGATTAAATGATAAAGAATATAATCTAAACCATCGTTAAATGATTTTATCAGATGCCAGCACATCCAAATAAAAGTGTAAATGTTACCTTCCTTTTCAGTGTTTTCAGCATATTGCGCACATACCATCCTCGATATACCTTCTGCACCTGGATAGCTGCCAGTTTTCTTCTTGTCCGTTCTAGTCTGTTGTAGTGATATGAACTGAAAAAGTAGCTTTCTATTACCTGTTTATTCTTGTGCCAAGTGTTGTCATACGAGTCATTATACTACCTTTAAAAGAATGTGTAAGACTTGTAAACACGTTTATTATAGCTCCGGGTTCCGATTGTAAATCACATCAAACGCAAATACAGTGCAAACACGCTTTAAAATGCTAATGTAGTCAGGTCAATGATTTCGTGTTTATTTCTTGATTTGCATGTTTCGTTTTGTTTGGTAAAGTTTGATTCGGTTCGGTTTGGTTCGTGCTTCCCCGTATTCCGCGTAGGACGTCGGTAGTTTACACCAACGGGGGAATGCTGGGAGATCTCGTGATACTTGAGAGAAATTAACAATTTTGTCAAGGTTTGTCATGGAAAGAACTGTTTATTCTTTGGACCCTTCATAGTAATTTGTATTGGTAAGTATGGATTCAAGTCGATTGTATTTGATTCGAGAGAGGTTGCAGTGAGTTGGTACATGCTTGCCTCGCGTTAGTCTTTTGTATTTCGGCATTCCATGCTTAGTGCAACATTTTTTCGCGCCTTTCGAATCGGCAGCCTAGTTGGCATTCATCGTTATTCCAAACTAATTTGAAGTTGTTATTAACCTTTCTTTGCATGTTTTAACGCTTACAGAGTTACCAATCACATAAGTGAGTGGAGTGGAGTGGAGGACAGGGAGATTGGGGTGTGAACAGTGTACGTGTATTTGGTTCCAGACGCTGGTGAGTTGTTATTGTTTTGAACCATGTTTATCTTTAGGTTAATGTATATATGTTAGTGCTTTTAAATTAAGTTGAAAGACCACTAGAACTGAGGCGTGTACTTATAATCAATGGACTGTTTCAAGGGCTGAATATTATGATTCTTAAGTATGTTATGCTATGTAATTTATATTTCAGCCTATATTATAGAATGTTCATAACCTGTAGCTTAATGCATTTGCATTTTATTTCAGGTTCAGGATTGTTCAAATCCAGTTTGGATTGATGTGTAACCATTGTAATTAATAAAATAGATGAGCCGTACGACGTCTTGTTCCGTATTTGCAAGCCGGTCACATTAAGTTGTTCGAAATGTTGACAATTATAGAATGGTTAAGTGCTTGTGTGGCGGCTGTAAAAAGTCGCCCCGTACTTCATTCTCAGTGTTGTTATACTTTCTGGTCCTTTGGAATCATTGATTTCAGCGCATTTACAGTTGAAAGTTGAATTCCGCTTAAGCTGGTGCTAGGGGGCGTGAGCACTGTTGCATAGTTCAGTATTGCTCATGAACAGACTCAATTAAACCGAGTCTGCAATTTTAAGTATTTGCTTTGTTTTCTGTGCTTTCAAAGGATCTCCCCTTATTCAGATTTAAGTAAAAATTACATAATGCTTTCGTCATTTTCCATCTTGCATTCTGGCACTTCTATTACACTTTCTAGCATGTGACTGTTGTGGCATCATACTTACATTATGCTTTCTTCATTATCCATCTTGCATTCTTACATTTTCTATCTGTCAACTGCTATTCTACTTTTGTCTTACCTTTATTATCCTACTTTTGGACAAATTGTAATCGGCTCACATATTACGTTTACTTATATCTATTTTATCGTATAATCACTGAAGTCAAACCGCAGCAAATACGTTGCAATATGTTAGTTGTCATAATGGCGAATTCAAATCCCAAGATATGAGAAGGTGACATGCAATTGGCCACATCACATGTTGATACCGGAGGGCGCGTTAGTAGTCTGGTTGATTACTACCTCCCTACACCGCATTCCGCAATTTGCAGTCTATAACCAAGAACACAAATATAGTGTGGGGTCAAAATACAGGTTCTGTCAACTACGACTTGTAAACGAAACAGTTGGAAGTGCGGGTGGATGGATGGATGATGGCACTACGACATAAACTATGTCATATAGCGCCGATGGATGATGAGGGATGGTTAGATGAGATGCTGTTCATTTCAGGAAGAGGGTTTCGGCTGATCTCATTCGTTGTGAAACAGCGAATGGGATCAAAACCACCGACCTGCCTTACTTTTAGTTCTTGGTAGAGGAAATAATTTCGGTCTAATAAACAGAAACAATTCCCTATGACAATTAAGTCCCAAAACTACGACAGTGTAGGAAGATTTCTGGGGCGCAGACAGATCGCTTAATACAAGTCTGACTGTAAATGTTTGTAGTTTCATTTACCTACATCAACCCTTTACTTCATAGATACCCATTGTTACTAATTTAGTTTATTCCTCCACTTAAGAAAATAGTTTCTTTCAACTTTATACAAACATGAATATGCACAATAAAAAAGTATATATCTAAGCACATGGTAGCTTATAGGGTCTGAAAGTAAGAGAGAATGTTATGTTCAAACAAAGTAGACCCAGAAGAAAAATACCTTACCGTAGACGCGTAGTGATTTACGCTGGTCGCCATAATTATTGAGATTTGTGTGGCGTAGTGTTAGGGTCATACAGCTAATTCTAACCAGACTAATGTTTATACTGCGCAATTACTTACACATATTCTGCTCAATAATTATTTATCAACACTGTTTAGAGAAAGTATATTCCTGTTGAGTTTATTTGATTCTATGGTGATAGTTTTAAAGGGACTGGCAGACAGATTTGGCATTAGAATGTAAACGTATGTCAAACGCTTATTAATGGGGCCTTCACATACACGGAATTTCTACGATTTTCTTACGGATGGCACACATTGGCACACATCCGTAAAAGTTTACGGTTTCTTACGATATATGCCACTTTTAAGAGTGAATTAAGATGTGTTACGAGTTGGTACGGGCTATTTACGGTATCTTACGAGTTATTACGATATGTTCACGACAAAACTCCACGTTCTATAGCAGTCGCACCTGGTTTTCTCTACTTGCACGCTCTTTCAGTCAAAGGGTCACTCAATATAAGTTTGACTGTACTTGCCCCTTCACCGCCATAGCCCGAGTACAATGATACTTGCAAAAGGTTTGGATCCAGATCTGGCATCGCGTGACGCGGCACCTGGTCAGGTTCCAAACTGCTTGACACTCAATTTTATACTCCTTAAATCAAAAAATCTAAAATTAAAATTTGAGAAATAAACGTAGACGAATTGTTCAAAGCTCGTTACGTGATGACAGTGAAGGGGCTTTATCGTAAACAATACGTAATATTACCGCCTGCAATAATTATTGCAAATTACTGTTATAATATTATTTTTTTCTTCAAAAATTTCTCAAAATATAAGATTAGAGTCTCAATTTGAGTAGGTCCTGATGTGAGTTGTCGCCACGTGCGGTTTGATCTGGATATAAACTGTTTGCAAATGTTAGGGTTACGTGTTGTTACGTTCGATTTGCGATTCAGTTGCGGATTGTAACGGATTATTTACGTGTTGTTTACGGAGAAGTACATCCGTGGTCTATCGTAGTCTATCGTAAAAAAGTTTTTGACATGTCAAAAAAAAAGATTTTCGGCTTACGGAGGCTTACGGATGTGGTCGAGTTTTGCGGATGTTAACGGATTGTTTACGGACGTCTGCGATGTGTTTGCGGATGTTAACGAGTTATTTCCGGACGTTTGCGATTGATTACGGTTTGGAGATCCGTAAGGACTCGTAAGAAATATCCGTGTATGTGAACGCACCTTTATGAGTTGTTACGATTTACCTCAGAGCACTGACGTGTTTGACTTTTTCAGTACCAAAAAGTATTCAATTTCAAATGTGTCATCATTCGACAACTGGCATGAAGTGATAGAACATCGATATGACTGAAATAATAGTTCACTTAGATATTTGTGGTCTTTTTGGCAAGATTATGACGGAAAACCTCCACGATAATACCACGTATGACTAAGAACACGTTACGGTCGGTTTACGGTTCCTTGCGGACTGTTTACGGATCCTTGCGGGCTGTTTACGGAGGATTACGTGTTGTTACAACCGGTTTACGATACTTAACGGATCGTTACGATTGATTTACGGAAGAATATCTCCGCGGACAATCGTAAGAAAAATTTTGACACAAAAATATGGGCATCTTCTTCCACGAAACCTTACGTATCCTTGTGAGGTATTTACGGACACTAACGGATCAATTGCGGATGCTTACGATTGACTACGAGTTGGCGATCCGTAAGGAATCGTAAGAAAATATCGTGTATGTGAAGGCCCCATTAAACACGTAAATATTAGTTTAGGAGAAGAACTGCATTTTACAGAATTCTTTTAGCTCTGATGGGATTCGAACCCTGGACACGCGGACGACAAAAATGACTCAGACGTCTAAACCACAAGGCCAACGAGCCATTCGTACAGTGGATGAGAAGACATTATCTTTCCTATTTATGCACAAAAGGTGCGAGCTCGATTTATTCCATCGATCGACGGAATAGATTTTGCGAAAGAAGTTTTGAAGTCGTAAATGATTTTAATTATCTGGACACAGTGTTTAATTACACCGGGAATTTAAAGCTCATTCTATTTTTACTTCGTCTACTACTGCTATTGTAAAAATGTGTTGTTTTATTACTAGCAGCAGCTAAAGTAATAGTAATATTAGTAGGTGTTAAGTTGCAGTACTAGTAGTAGAAGAAATGGAGGCAGTGGTAGCAGTCGTAGTGGCAGCAACAATAGGAGTAGTATTTTGGAAGGAGAAGAAGTAGTAGTAACAGTAATATTACCAACAACAGCAGCACTATTACTATAAATGGTAGCAGTGGTAGCACTGGTAATATCAGCAAAAACAGGAGTAGAATAATTGTAGTAGAAATAGTAGTAGTTACAATAGTAGCAGAAACAACTGCGCCAATAACAGTAGTAGTAGTTGTTCCAATAGTAGTAGCTGTACAAATAGTAGCAGAAAGTAGTATCAGCAGCAAAAGAAGTAGTATATTATTAGTAGAAGTACTAGGAGAAACAGCAGCAAGAGGATCAGTATAATTGTAGAAGTTGTAGTTGTATAAACAGTAGAAGCAGCATTAGTTACAGCAGCAGAAGCAGCAACTGATGTACTAGTAGTACTAGAAATAAGAAATGGTAGCTGTAGTAAAAGCAGCAGCAAAGTGGGTAATATATTCTAAAACGAAAAAGAAACTGTACATTAGGTTGGCCGGACTTTTAGTATACGTATCGTATTAGTATATTTGTATTTGAAGTAGTAATCTAAGAGCAATAACTGCAGCAGCAGTATTAGTAACACATGTTGTAGAAATAGTTACATCAACAGTGTAACAGAAACATGGGGGTCATTTCTCTACGGCGGGTCATTCCTCTGTGTGAGTGGGCCATTCTACTACGAGTCGGTGGGGTCCTTTTTCTACGGTCGAGGGTCATTTTTCTACGTAGTAAAATTACGCGGGTAATTTTTCTACGTAGAGAAATGACCCATGGGTCATTTCAGCAGGGGTGGGTCATTCTACTGCGTTACACCAGCAAATTTGACTGAATTATCAGTTACAAAATGTGTGGTGTACCAAATATGGAATTTAAATATTTGACTATATATTTCTGTATCTCATGTGTTTAAAATCTTCTCATTAACATAACCGCCCAGTTTAGGGCTATGATCTGTAAAGATTAGCCGGAATAAAGATTTTGAGTTGAGTTGAGTATACTGCCTGTGAATAGCATATGGGACGAGAGTGGATATCGAATCTCGTTTGGGATCTACTGGCAAAAAACTGTCCTTGAGAAGGCGCTTATTTTGAAAGAGTGTCAGATTTGGATAAAGCTTTGGGTAGTTTTATTTAATACTTTTCAACTCCCCCTTCTGATCTGGGTCAAAATTTGTAAATGAAGGTCATCGATAAATTACAAAGAATCGCTTTGGAAATACAGGGGGTCTGTTGGATAAATAGGGAGACTCTGCTATCGTCTCACTCCTACTGTTTTTACATAATTTTTATAGAGGGGTAAATCCGCGTTCTTCATTCTTTCCGACAGAACTATATCTAATACAAATGTATTTCACTTCAATATTTTGAAATTGATTTAGAAAATAATAATTATTCTTATAATCTTAATTATCACACTGAAAGAATTTCCCTTATTCAAGATTTATTTCTAGTATATCTATAAGGTAGGATTGTTTTTACTTTATTGTAAATGTAGTTACAAGTATGTGTATGTCCTTACTGTGGAAGTAATAGGATGTGTATACAATGTTTGTTTAGCGCTTTTAAACGCATAATTCTTACTAAACTAGAGAGAAATGATCTTTATATGGTCCTCTATAAAAATATATTTGTTCAAACAGTAGCGGTCTGTTGCATATCTGTGTGAAAAGAGTGCTATATAAATCTGTACAACTACTATTAATACATGTAGTAGTAATAATAATAATAATATTTTCACTGTGTAGAGGTTTGATAGCCGCCTTTCCTCCTGTTTAGCTGAAGTTGCTCCAAATCTGAAGCAGTGGCCATATTTTCATTTGTGTTGGTTGTCTGCAGGTTAATTGACACGATGAAGGTCCAGTAAACCCTTGTTGTCATAACAGGGCCAATCAAACAGTTGAAAACGTTATAAAGTGACTATTTATTAGGCTTTTTGATGTAAGGGAAAGTGATAAATTTAAAGACGAATGTTATTGCATAGTGGCTGCTCAGCCATTTTGTACTTTGTGCCAATATTGGGAGCTACTGACCCACTGTAGAAAAATAGGATGTCACCATGGGATTTCTCTATTCCAATAAAAATGGTGGAAAATGGAATAAAATGATTTATGCTCTCGCCAAAATAGTGACGGGACATTAAGTGCTATCATGTTTCGTTCGCCCGTCCGTCCGTCCGTCCATCCGTCTGTCCGTACTTTGTGCATATGACATATCGGTTGGACTTTATGCAACATCTCGATTGAACCTCATTATTCATGTACTAGCTAGTGAAATCCTACAACAATGTCAACGTAAATTATTACATGCATCTATAGGAAAAAGGAAGTGTTGATACCAGTGATACTGATTTACTCGCAGACCTAATCGAGGTTTATACATGGCAAGCATATTAATAATGTAACTTGGAGAATCGTTGCGCATGGTTTTGTATGTGAGTGTCAGAATTTTGATCTTACTTCTGTATTGAACTGGAATTCAGTGAAGCTCCTTTAAGACTAGTGTGTTTAGGGGATCCCATACAGCAGGGAATTGCAGTAGTCAAGGTATTTGTAGCCTCAGGGGAAAAGTACCGACTAATATTACCTATTTGCCACAACTTTCCTAGCTAGACCTGTACGCAGCATTTAGGAATCAAATCTAGCACCAAGATCCTTCAAACAAAATGACGGTATGATTTTAGAATTTCCCACTTATGTAATTGTTATTTAACCATCAACCGATCTTCTTGTGCCAAATCAGTAGGCTCAGAGCTTCAGATGTTTGATATGTTGCATTGCATAGTAAAACTCTAATTTACTTGTTCAAATTATGCTCCTGAGGTCGAAAATGACACCGCCCTCCTGGGACATAGGTTTTTTCATAGAGCTATAAAACAATACAAATCTGCAACTTTTACTGTTCACATCATCGTCATTCATACACAAACTTATGATCTACAAATTAATAAATTACAATCAAAAATACACCTTACACCTTCAAAATTGTGAATTTTCATACCCTTTTGTCTTTGGGTTTTTATTATAAGTATAAGAAAAGTGAAAAGTCCCTCAACACAAATGTACAGTCTCTTTATTGTGTTAGTACATATTAACTTTTTAACTCCAAGTTGAGTTCAATTGGCATTTACAAACTGTATGGATCCTGATCATTTGGTGTCTGATCAGGATCCACCCTGTATGACACTCATTGTTATATTTCTTAAGTCAGAATACCTAAATTTTGAATTTAATCAAAATAGCAGACGACTTTTTTTACAACTAAAAACGACATGGCAGTGAATAGGGCAAGTACAAGTACATGTAGGTTGTATGAATATACATGTATTGTAGTCATTGCAGTAAAACCCTTTTAAACCGGACATTTGTGGGGACAACCTAAATTTCCGGTTAAGATGGAGTTTTAACTCATTACCCTATAGATAGTTTTTATTATGGAAGATAGCTGACGACTTAAAGCAGGTTGAAAGTAAAGCAGAATGCGCCTTAATGCGCATTCTGCTTTACTTTCAACCTGCTTTAAGCTATCATCTTCTAGAATATAGAAAATATTTCTACGATACATAAAATTATTCACAAATGTTTCAAGAGTGAATTAGGTGTAATTTACAATAAAGAAGGGTTTGAAACGGGACCAAATTGTTTTTGTCCGGTTTAGAGAGAATTCCGGTATTTAGAGGGTCCGGTTTGGAGGGGTTCCGCTTTATTTGTTGACACGTACCACTGCATGATTGCTGGAGTCTCATATTTGATGAGAGGTAAATGTATTTAGATATATCTGATACTTTTCGTTTGGACGTTTGAAACCACTATTGTTTTTTATTGTTTTTTTTATTAAACAATTTTTATTCAGAAAAAAGGGTTGAAAAGCTAATGTGAGTCCTCTCAACTATTAAAATGTTTGTATGCTTGGTCATAGGCAATAAGGTAATTTGAATTATGCAATTCCTATATCTGTATTTAGGACAGCCAGTCACGATAATACACTCATTTTCTATAGCACACAAGTTTCAGCTTAGGCATTTTCTATCGTTCCTGTGTATCTACCAGTTTCTATCGCTAGCTAGTGTAAGTTCGTTTCGAAAGTTGTCTGCTTTTATAAAATCGAGGTTTGCTTTTGTAATACAAATATAACTATAAAACTATATATCATTAGGTTGAGTTGTTTATGTTTGCAAGGCATTTTTGTTTGAAATCTTCAATAATTATCGTTTCTATTAGCGTCATGCGAAGGGTCATAATATACCTTGTTGCAATGGTCTGGAGTTGTCTACTCTGGCACGTTTTTATCTAACTTCTGTCCTTACCATTGGAAAAACATTCAACCCTTTACCCCATAGTCGATTTCTAGTTTTGAAAACAGGTACCTACTTAAAGCAAGATTAGAGTAAAGCATAATATGTCGTAAGGCGCATTCTGCTTTACTTTCAACTTGTTTTAAGCTACCACCTGCTAGGATATACCGGTAGAAAATATTTATTCCTGTGCATATTCATGACTATTAAAATTCAGTGGAGGAAAAAATAAAAGGCGTATTTATGGAGTAATTGGTTAATATCTCTCTAGTGACAATAAATATCAATTGAAGTGTTAAACAGTTCAAATCTAGATCAGATACATCAGATCTAGAGCAGATGCCGAATAACGTCATATCTAGTTAACAAGATCTCTCTAGTCGCCCTCGACATGTAAGATGTTTGAAACTTCTGCGTTAGCAATCTTTAAACTATGGAAGAATGGATGGTTTCAATTAACATGATGTTGAACAGTTTTAATCTTACATTTTACTATGGCTTGTACAGGTATATGTATATCTTGCAGGGATAACGTGAAATCGGGGATTACGCGTAAATATCTGATGTTTAGGGAATACGCGTAATCACTGGGCGTTTTAGGGAATTTATGAAATGTTCCTTTTTTATCAAATGAATAGATTTGTAGAATCATGACATTTCTTTTGGTTTAAAACATCATGCTTTCTTGCAATATCATGACTTATGAACGTTCATACAAAGTTTCTCGCACAAGTGAATAAAAATAAGAGAACGATTGGCTTATAAGCCAGGACAATTAAAAAACCGAGACATATGTATTGTTAACAAGGTTAACAAAATATTTCATAGCGTGGTACTTGCCTTTGAACCAAAAGTAACTGCCAAATATTTATAAAAAACATCAAAAAGCTTCAAAATTACGCCTTTTCCCTGGGTGATTTAGGGTGAAATCCCTGATTTTTCAGTGATTTCACGTATTCCCTGAATACACGTTATGCCGATAACATATACATTACAGTATGTAAGAGTGTTCGAGGTGCTCCATATGGATACAGTAAACATGCAGCATGCTGGTGAAATATCTGTGACTTCATCGCACAATCTTCACGTTGATAGGACATAACTTACGCGTAAAGATCGGCGCTAGGTCTTTGCTGGTGTTCTTTAATGGCTGGCAAGTTATCGCCCCTGCATGAAACCAAAAACAAACGGTAAACAGTAACAGTGAAATGTAATAGCTAGCAACAAGCACTGAATGCTTTGTTGTCCCGTCTGGAAGCAGATGGAATAACCCTTTCACTGCCACAATGTTCGTAAGATTTTTACCCCTTCACTGCCGTTTGCAATATCGTTTCTAAGTAGGATTCATTGTAGTATAACTTAAAACATATCGATACGAGTGTCAAACAGTTTGGATCCTGATCAGATGACGTCTGAACTGTTTGCAAACGCACTTTAAGCATCACTGAGAGTGAAAGGGTTAAATAAACTTCCTGCATCGCAAAAAGCTGCTGCTTGGTTTAAATCTTTCACTGCCATCTTTCGTCTGTTTTTATTTCTCAAATTTAAATTTAAGATATTTTGACTTAACAAAAATAGAGTTAGTATCAAAGAGATTGGATCCTGGTCCAACGCCGCGTGACGCGGAGTCTGATTGGGATTCAAACTGTCTGCAAATAGCTATTGTAATCAGGGTAAGGCCGTCAAAGGGCTAACAACAGTTTTTATTTGCTGTGACCGAAACATTTTGGTTTAACCTGAACGTGCGATCAAATCTACTCGAAAACAACCATAAGGTACATTCTATTTTACTAACAGTAAAATGCTACCATCTACTAGGATATTGAAATTATTTATTATGGTGCATATCTATAATGTTTAACTACTGTGGAACTACTTTCTTCAGTGTTAGACTAGATTTAAGTCGTAAAAAGGCGCATTTACCCACCAAGCACATCTAACGTCGTTTCAACATTGAAACAATGTTGTGTGTCTACTGGATATGGCGTATTGGGATAATGAATTTATATACGGTTATGATGCATGCAAACATGGCGCTTTGCTAGTAATATCAAATAACTAGTCTCTCACTGGCGGCGTTATGTATTTCATAATTATATTCATATTTTCTGGGCGTCATAGTTTCGAATATCGCCCCTGACAAATAATATTTTAATGAATTGACTTTGAAAATATATTTCAAAACAACATCCATACGTTCATATCATAGTGACATGCGAAAAGTTTAGAAAAGTCAGAGTAAATGTTATACATGTATACGCTTATTAGCTCTTTCCTCCTTCAATCTTCAAATGGACATTTCAAGTTCCATTAGCATTCTAGTCTATTGTCTATTTATAGTGTTATTGTTGTGCCCATGTATTGTAAAATGACAAGGAGTGCAGACCCGCTGTGTATTCTCGTGTGCATATGTGTACATAGTTATATTCTGCACAGGTACACTGTATGAAAAATGCGCATATATGCGTAACTCAGGTTCACAGGGTTAAAGTCAAACAAGAGTAATTGGAAAAGTAACTGGTCGATTCTTGTTAAACTGTAATACTAGATCTACTTGCAAGTTATATCAGGTCACCTTGATGTATAGGAACCGGTTACTGATGTTGTCCCTGTTTTTGTTTTATTTCCTGTTTCCTCGAGGTATAGACCGCGCGAGCCCTTCTGCCACAACAAGAACTCGTCTTCCCATAACCACTTCCGGGCAACTGGTGCTTTTTCCTGTTTCTTTGGAAGTTCCCGTCTGCAAGTATCAATACGGTAAATAATTCGGACGGTGTTAAAATATGACCTGAATTGAAACATCTGACTCTCCTATGGATCAAAACAATTTCAAAAAAGTATCCTGCTAGGATCCAAATAATTTCAATCAAATATCTTTATAGGGGAAAAACTTAATAAGCAATTGCTTTCGTTCTCATCCTAATGTTCATATACGTATGCCTTAAAACATATATATTAAACGTATATATTATGAATAAAATATGTTTAAACTAAACTAAACAAATATCCGTAATATGCCAAAGGCGTGCTTTTGTTTAAACTAACGGTCACTATGGGCCGGGGCATGAACTAACTAGTACATGTATCGCATTACAAATCAGTTTATATTCAGACCACCTGTTAGTTCTAATCTGGCGCTTGATCAATATCTACACTGGCAAATATAGTAAACAAGTACTGCAGCTGCTGGTTGATGTCAAACAGTGTAAACCTTGGACAGTCGCTGTCTCTCTGACGCGGCGGTCGGTCAGGGTATACATTGTTTCTAATAACCCGGTCCTATATGGTATTCATCAATGAAATGGCTTATGGACGGACAATTTCCTTTGGGCAGTGCAAATATCAAGAGTGTAGCCGTAAATCAGACACCGAGTTCCCCTTTGAGCCGTAACCCTTTACCCTTTTGATACGTTTTACGCATTTAATTAATTCCTCCACTGACGAAAACAGATGCATTTTTAGACAAAATGAAAGCGCATCATAAGAAACTTTTCCAATATCCCAGCAGATGGTAGCTTAAAGCAGGCTATGAATAAATTAGAATGCGACTGAATGCGCATTTTGCTTCACTTTCAACCTTCTCTAAGTGGACACATGTCTTCAAAAGAAATAAACAGGGTTTATAATATAGTATTTGTTCTGCAAACCTGCAAGAGTCGTTCATTGTTAATTACCTTAGTTCATAGATGTCTCCATATTTACTGTTGGAAACGTAGCGTCTAGGTTTTAGAAGTATGTCGCGTGCATCCATGTCAGTTGGCAAAATTTTGTCGTAAAACAAAACTGAAACAGAATAATTGATATTTCGAAACCTCGTCGCTTTTCAACCTCGTACAGCAGTTTTATAGATTTAAAATCTTGCAAAGTTTTTTTTCTATAATATGTTTCTTGTTTCAATGATTTATTTGCCTTAAAAACTAAAAATATCATTTCTTCTGAGCGGTTTAAATTACAGAGTTTACCATATTTCATCCTCAAAAGAAAGACATACAATTTACTTTCAGTCATACAGTGGAGAAAACGTTATTCTTTTCCGTTTAAACGCAAACGTATAACAGTAAAATAAAGAAAATTACAACTTCTTGACCATTCTGAATGTTGATTTTAACCTGGACGGCAAACAGTTTTTAGTCTGGTCAGACGCCGGGTTACTCGGCGTTTGATCTGGCTCTAAACTGTTTGCAATGGAAATAATATATTTAGCGTTTATTGGGAAAGAATACCGTTTTCTCCACTGTATCTTGGTAATGGACAATGCAAGTGGAAGATTACCTTGCAGGTTTCGCGACATGTCGTAGAATGAAAGCAACAAAGACATTTGTTATATGTCGAGCTTTCTATATTTTTTCTTTCCTGCAGTTGGCAAAACTCTGTGTTAAGTGAGCTCAATGAAGTTCCATTGAATACAGGTTTAACTTGCAATATGTACAAATGTTGCTATACATACCTGAATATCTATACACACAGTGATATGGCAGCTTTCTTTACAATATATAAACTACATAAACCATTTAAGGAGTAACAATCATGAGCCATAGATAACTGTTATTACACCCTGACCTGACAGGTGACTACTTAAATCCAACTAAAAGATAAACAGAATAATCTTAATGAATTGTTTTTTCTTCTCTTTTGAGAAGCCATCTTTCTTAATCATTTAACAAGATGTGAAGCAAAATGGTTACCTAAAATACTCATTATTTTATCTTATGAACGCATCGCTTTACAAAATATGCATCCCAAAACTCATCTTTTTAACACTAATCAAATTGGTCTTTTTACGCACAAGAATTCGAATTCTTCCTATTTGACTTTGGGGCTTTGTCTTTCCAAGGGCGCGATCGCTCGATTCTTGTCTTGCGTCTGTTGTCTAGAATCTCCGGTGCGCATTGGGTGACTTTCCGTGCGGGACTTTTATCACGTGTAGCACTGGGCAGCATTTCTCTGGTCACATTATAGTTTACCTTACAACGAGAAGAAGGAAAACAAAACTACAGTTAAACCTTTCAAAGAATAATCTTACTTTTCTGAGAAAATAGTTCCTACTCGAAAGATTCCCGGATCAGTGAAGATTGGCGGTATTATCCAGACGTAATATCGTCTGCTTTGAAATGTTTGTCTGCAAAAATACCCAATTTAGGGTTTTTATTATTACATGTATGTTGATAAAGTGAACTTACGGATGAAAAAACAGTTTAGTTCCATGTCAGACGTCTGATCTGGAACTAAACGGTTTGCGAATGCCAGTTAGTGTGATCGGCAGGATAATGGTTAACCCTGTCAACCCTAAATATCTCTTGTGGGTATTTAAAGTCCTTTTGGACTCTTCTAGTACGGATAGTTTGAACCAGTCTACTACTGCCATTTTGATATGACAAAAAAAATGAAAACATCAAACAGTGAAGACCCTGATCAGAGGGCTCCTTACACTGTTCGCATATACATTCAGTAATCTCTCCAGAGGATTGAAAGGGTTAAAACAAATAACGTGTGCTGTTAGTCTGTAATTAGTTATATTTAGAACATATTAAATGAATTCTTAATGATTAAGAGGGCAAAACGAGCTCTAGCGAGCGTGTCCCTTCCTAGCCATTAAGATTTCGCTTAATATGTTCTAACTAACTTAGAATATAACCTATATTTTGATTGGCCCTTCCACGTTTCTAGTAAACAAACATCGCTTATTCTGATTGTGAGATCGCCAAATATGGCAGTGCTTACAGCTAGGTCCTACGAGGCGGAGCTATCTATATTGCGTGCAGACACCACGCGACGTCGAAAGACAACAAAATTCTTAATAATTAAGTGCCGTACTTAATTGGGTGCAAAAGGCAGTTTAACTAGTTAAAAATGTAGGTTATATACTTAGCTTGGATATATGTTTTCCAACAAAGTAACTTCAACAATCTGTTAGTACAAGACAAATTCAACCGCCATTATTTTAATTCCTTCGCTGCTATGACGTCATCGGAGTCGTCTGTTTTTATCCTTAATTTTAAATTTTAGGTATTTTGACTTAAGGAAAATCATAATGAGTGACAAACAGTTTGGATCCTGATCAAAACCCGCGTAACATGGGGTAAGGCAGCGAAGAGGTTTAGTTTACAATGGTGGTAAAATTCATGTAAGTAGGAAAAAATTGCCGCAATTAATGTGTTAACACATTCAACCCTAGCGACGAGTATACTCGTCATTTACAAACAGTATACATGTGAAGATTACCATTGTCCTGTGCAAACAGTGTGTAAACCCTGATCAGAGGGCTCCTTACACTGTTTGTCATTTTGAAATATATTGTGAAACTCATCCCTAAAAAGTCAGAAATGGACTAGACGTATCCTGAAAATGCAATATCCATTAAAAGTTTTTGTGGTATTACAACAACGCTTTTAGACGAGAACAACTGTAACATTTTATCCTAGTATGCAAGGAATTTAAGTGTCTGGGTAACTGTAGGACATACCTTTTCCTTAAGTTTAGGTGTTGCCTTTTTTTCTCGTCTCATAGGTGACAGACTATGGGCACGGACTGGTGAGTATCCGGTGTAACTCCTCTGGTATAGCATGTGACGGCGTAAAATCTCAGCCTCACTATGTGCCTTATAGTCAATAGTATCCTCCGACATGTTCTAAATAAAGAAAGTTGACTGCAGAAAAAACGTTTCTATTACAACCACTAAAATAAGGTTAGTTGATTGTTTAAAAGACAGATGACAGCTTAAAGCAGGAGTTAAACTAACTCAGAAAGATCCTTTAGGAAATTCGTGTTCTACTTTCACATTGCTTTTAGCAGTCCACTGTCTAGAACATCTACTGATTAACCCATATATACCCAGTGGATTCTTCCATGTTTTTATATTGAATTGGTCCATTTTTTATCAAAGGGATGCCTGGTCAAAATATTAATTTTGTTTTATATTGAAATTCCTATCAGCAAACAGTGTAGACTTTGATCAGACGCCGCATAATGCGGTGTCTGATCAGAGTCTACACTGTTTGCCTGTGTCCCAGATATGGGATCGTTGGCACAAATGGGTTAACACAATTTAGTTATCGTAATAGAGGGGTTTTGCTGCAACACAACAAAACAATGTTCTCTTTATATCCACATGCTGTACAGTTTACCTAACAAGAACTGTTTATGAGGTTTAAATCACAAGCATCTAGATTCTACGTCAGCATCAAGTATGCAGAGAAAACAAGAAATATCTTTTAAATATTTAGGCGGAGAGAGTCGTGGAATGAAATGGATGTTTTCAAAGAATTGGTATATCATGGATTGAAAATCAAAACATACAATTACCGTCAAATGTAGAATACATATATATGAAACTAGTAAAATGCTACAGACATGAAATACAATACAGTTCTCCCTCCTTACAACGACCCTTGGAACAACAACTTCCTCGTTACAACGACATTTACAGCTGTTCCCAAGAAAAGTATGTCTAATGCTAGACTGATGCAATATCGTCTGCTTAAAAGTGCTATATGCTGTTTTCCTTACATAAAAGACATTCTGACAGAAAACACATAATAACGAGAGACAACGACTCCCTCCTTTTAACGACCCTTGTCGCAGTTCCCTAAACAGGACAATATGTCCAACCTATTCGCGATTGTAATTTCGTCTGCTTAAAATTGTGGTCTGCAGTTTTTCAAAGTAATAAAAAGGACATTATAAAAAAAACCTTAATGATGAGTGACAAAAAGCTTGAATCCAGATCAGACGCCGCATGATGCGGCGTCTGATCTGTTTTCAAGTTGTTTGCAAATGGTCCTCCCTATAACGACTCCCTCCGAACAACGCACACAATTGTTGTCTTCCGTTGGGTGTCGCTGTAGAGAGGGGCCTCTGTACTGCCACGACCATATTGTTATATTTCTTCAACAACTACGATCAGTTATTCTGATATTGCTGCTGTTACATATGCTATACTTATTTTTGATTTCTGTTTTTTATTTTAAAGATATACTTACCTTTTTGCCTTAATTAATGAAGTATCCTTTAGTTAAATAAAAGTAGATTTGATATTAACACTTTTCAATATTTTACCCCAGTCTGTTTGTCGTCTGCTCAGACTCTGGAACATGCACCCGGCTGTCTGTTATAGCAACAATAATTGATATAGTGCTCAGTGTTAAATATTTGATTAGTATATTAACAAAGGATGAATTAATTATCATAACCGTATTGAAAACACGTATTGTTCTCACCTCGGATTACTGTAACCCAATGCTGTTCATCCTCCAACAACTGTTAACAGTTAGTGTGTCTGCTATCCAGCGTCTTGTCTTATTATGCTGAATTATCGTCTGCTTCAAGTAAATCTAAAAATAAGGTTTTATGCTTTTAAAACAGAAAAATTGAATACGGATGACAAACAGTTTGGATCCAGATCAGACGCCGCGTTACGCGGTGTCTGATCTGGATCCAAACTGTTTTTAAATGTCAGGCAAGTCGTGCTTAGCATGATAAGGGCAAATTGTGTACGTTTTCTCCAGATTCGCATATTTTTCTTCCAATATTCCAAATTATATAATATCAATTCCATAAAACCGCAACCCGTATAGTCTCAGCTTGGTCTATGTACACAGCTTGAAAGTTGTATGTAATAAACACTCCATTGTTCAAAGTTATTCGGGTGATTTCACACAATCTCTCTGCAAATCAACATCTCACAAGTTTGTGAATTAATAAATTCAGATCCATCGATTCTACCAATGTCGACCAATACTGGATTTTATAAGTATGTTCGTGCTGTCTGGAGATATTTTACTACACCGGAAGCTACTGTGAATATTGACACATTAAAGGTTACTGACATTCAGCCTAACTTTAATGTCTCGAACTCACTGAAATCGTATTTCTACATGTTAATTTCAAATTCGCTTAAGTCGAAAAAATATCCATATTTCAAATTATGTCAGTTCAGATCTTGGATCACAGGTCTGCAACAGTTTTAGATCACTATACAGAAAGAAATGTGTTAATACAATTCTAGGTGTTTATCACCCAGTTGTTGAAGGGTTTTTTAGAACTGGTCGGTGTTATGATGATCTGTTATGTATAGTGTTCAAACATGCACATTTTGTACTTCATTCAAATGGCTAATATCTATTTCACAAATAAATTACTTAAACTTTAGGTGCAGTTACTAAATAATATCGTAATACTTGTCAGGGGGTTTAGATCCCGATCAGACGTCGAGTTTCTCGGCGTCTTACCAGGATCAAAACTCTTTTTCAACTCTTTTGTCATCATCTTTTATAATCATAATCTATAACAACAGCAGAATCTTTATTAAAATGTCTTTATGAATAATGTTACATTGCTAAAGTCAATACTCTGATATGTTCTCTAGGTTACGGTTTGTTTTGCTAGAGGGCGTTGTCGTCTGAGTTTCTGTACAGTGATGCGTTGTAAGAACTGTTAGTTTCATATAGACTCGAATATGTTTTCTAGGTTTCGTTTCGCTAGTGGGCTCAGTAGTTTGAGTTTAATGATGTTTTAAGAGAATTGTTCTCTTATGGTGTTCTAACATTTTGTTATAACGCTTGTACAGTGGCGAGAATGTTGTTCTTTCCCGTTTAAACGCTAACGCAACGCATTGCAATAAAATGTAAAAAATAACAACTTTTTGACAAATCTGACTATTCATTTTTATCCGAGTGGCAAACAGTTTGGAGACTGGTCAGACGCCGGGTAACCCGGCGTCTGACCAGTCTCCAAACTGTTTGCACTGGAAATAATAGTTTTAGCGTAAACGCTTTTTATGGGGAAAGAATAACGTTTTCTCCACTGTAGTGAGAGATAGGGCATAATATTTGAACATCTGCACAAGTCACTGTGTCCCTTTATTCATGAGTTCGATGTAGTAGTAGTAGTAGACATGCCGTGATACTTTGCATGTACTGTCTGTCTTGTATTGAGTCACCAGTGAAAAGATTGGTCGTATTATGTCCAAGTTGCATAATGACCATAATGTAACAAACGTATGGCGCGTCTTATGTCACAATTTGTATTCACGAGTGCAATTGTCTTGTACATTCATGTGTTTCTTTTTATTATTTGTTTTTATTATATTACATTCATGTGTTTCTATGCTGGAGTCAGTTTCATATTTCTCCGTACTTGGTTTGTAATTTAAAGTGAATATTCTACAACCCCACTAAGCCCGTCTACTCTGGTATTTGCAAACGCCGCGTTAGGATCAAGATCCAAACTGTTTGACACTAAACATCAATCACTAAGGTCAAAATTACTGAAAAAAATAAATTTAGAAATAAAGCAGACGAGATGAACCCATTAAGCAGACAATAGTACCAGGGCTAAACTCTAATATACCATTATTGCTGTCCATTTTTTGCCACACATACACAGCGGCTTATACAGTAGAGAAAACGTTATTCTTTCCCAATAAACGCGTTTACGCTAAAACTATTATGTCTATTACAAACAGTTTGGAGCCAGATCAGACGCCGGGTAACCCGGCGTCTGATCAGGCTCCAAACTGTTTGCCACCAAAATAAACATGAATTATCGGAATTGTCCGAAAGTTGTCCTTTTTTTAGTTTTAGTGTTTTGCGTTTGCGTACGTTTGCGTTTAAACGGGAAAGGATAACGGATTCTCCACTGTATATCGGTTAAACTCTACCTGACAGGCATCAGTGTCATGACCTTACTTTTCGTATGCTAAGTTTCTCCAAGAAGATCTATCATAATGCAGTCTAACCTATATATAATTACATAAAAATCTATCTGTTTTTGTTACATTAATTATTAGTCGTATAAATTATAAATAACGTCGATGTAGTGCTATAACGTGAAGTATCTGAGATAACAGATATAGAGTTACATGTATATACGTTTGCTACTGTCGCAAATACAATAATCAGTTTATATGACTAAAATCTATATATCCAAGCTTATATGTATGTCTGTCTGTCCACCCATCCGTCTGTCTGTCCGTGCCATTTAATTAAAGCAATGGGTGATATTTATTGGCATCTCCACAATTAAGGGGCAAAATCAAGCAATGGACCATGGCCCTTTATATTTTAGCTCTAAATGATAGAAGGTACCATTTTAAAGCTGTCCAAACAACTCCTAAAATATGGCCCTTTATGCCTCAGTCCAAATGTTGACATAGCCCAAACACTGATGGCCCAGTTTGATAAAACTGAAGCAAGGGGTATTTTATTTGTCAGTAAACATCCAAGAGGCCACAATCAAGCAAGGGGCCTGACCAAATGGCACTGTTGGTCCCTTGAATATGGCCCATTAACACTTGGTCCTTTGCTCCATTTAAGTTTAAGTCCGTTCGTCCGTCCATCTATCCACCCACCAGCATATCCGTTCGCCCGCTCTCACGAGTGGGGAGTTGTTGGTTGCATCATGTGTACGGATGAGACTTGTGCGTCCATCCATCCATCCGCCCGTATGTTTGCAAGTCTGTTGTTATTTAAATGAGCATGTCCTGTTTTGAATCGATAGGAATAACTAGAAGCACAAGAGAATTATATTGATTACAACCACAGGATTCCACCTTTCACCTATTGTCAATGAACTAATCAATTAACATTTCACTGACATTAGGTCATCATTTTTAAACAATTGTCGTCTGCTTTTATCTCTCAAATTTAATTTCAAGTAATTTGACATAAGAAATATTGAAATGAGTGTCAAACAGTTTGGATCTTGATCAGATGCCGAGTTACGCGGCGTCTGATTAAGATCGAGATTGTGCCCAAGTAACCACTGTACCAGGGGTAAGACAGTGAAGGGGTTAACCCTTGCACTGACAACATTTTCGTGAGATTTTTACCCCTTCTCCGTTTCATTGTCGTCTGCTTCAATTTTGTTGTCTGCGATGTCGTTTCAAAGTTAAAAAAAGGCAGTTTGACTGAAAAATATCAAAACGAGTGTCGAACAGTTTTGATACTGATCAGATGCCGAGTGACACGGCGTCTGATCAGGATCCAAACTGTTTGCAAACGCGCTTTCAAGCGTCATTGAGGGTTAAAGGGTTAACCAAAAACGGTTTCGGAATATTCATTTATGCTACACAGTTCGTGCATTATTTCCTTTCATGGTTGTCAAGATTGTCATTTGATCCTTGTATTGCTTTGTATTTTTTAGTTTTTGCATACATTTGCTAACAGTTTGAATACCAGTGAGAAACCGGGGTACTTGGCGAGCCAACTTAATTAGATGAACGTTGTTAGAAATTCGTATTGGTGACGAGCTACTTGTTTCAGACTGTAGTCTTGAAATGGTGGTGACATTTGCACGGTATGGGTTCACATGTTTACCATTTAATAATGTCATGATTGATATGATCCTGCATAACTGATGAACACTTACGGTATTGCATTGTTTAGTCATATTATGACGGATGGCTAAACCCTTTCCTCCCTGAAACATCAAATGAACAACTCCAGCTTCCAAATTAGTCTAGTCCCTTTTTGACTATGTAGGACTGTTTTTAAAATATACTAACATTGTAAAATGACAAGCAATGTCGAAGGTGATTAGATAAAGGAACCCGCTGATCAGGATCTATACTGTCTGCATTGGGGTAATATACTCTTCACACTCAAGTTCACGGGTACATGTAAACTGTTTGTACAGCACAAGTATCAGTGTTTTCTTCTGACCTGTCGGAGTTAATTTTAGATTGTAACATTCTAAAACTTTCAAAGGGATGAGTTTTCTCTACATACGGTTAATGATACGGATAGCTGTAATTTGTGTGCGCAATGTACAGTAGAGGATACCTTATTCTTTCCCGTTTGAACGCAAACGCAATGCACTAAACTGTGGAAATACTTTAAGAAGTTTTAATTATATTTTTAATCTGAGTAGCAAACAGGTTGAAGCCTGATCAGACGCCGGGTAACCCGGCGTCTGATCTGGCTCCAACCTGTTTGCAATGGAAATAATAGTTTTAGTATATAAATGCGTTTGTTGGGAAAGAATAAAATATCAGTAAAGTAAGCGCAAGGGTTTCGTGCTGCACGAGGATCATGTTATCTCAAGTTGGTAAGTGTACGACTATATAGATCCGATGTTACCCTGTTATCTATTTACCATTATGAACTATTCTGTTCTAAAAATAACTCCGACAGGTCAGAAAAATCGAACAATATATAGTTCGATTTTATTGACCTGGCAGGGCGGAGTTTCGATACGGACCTGTGCATTTCAACTTTGGGACCGGCAGCACCCCCTTTATTATCGGAATTAACCGTTGTCGTCTGCCGATTTTTCTCAACATTACATATCAATGGATATTTTGACAGAAGAAGGATAATGAAGAATGACAACAGCTTGAATCCAGATCAGACGCCGCGTTACGCGGCGTCTGATCTTGATTCAAACTATTTGCAAATGTCAATCAAGTCTTAATTTCTCTTCCTATAAAAATTCCCTACGAACAATACACGCACTCTTTGTCTTCAATTGGGAGTTGTTGTAGAGAGGGAGCACTGTATATACCAATTGCACGTGGCTATTGGTCCACGCATTAATTGTGTTTCTTAAAGTTGAAAGTATCGGACAATAACGATATAATACGGAGCTATACCTACCAACCCTAAAATCAAAAGTAAATTAGTTAATATTTGCCAAAGGTTAGCTCCGCCCTGCCAGTTGAATAAAACCGGCCTTTACTCGTCGCTACGGTTCAACAGGCTGTGCACAATATTTTAACTAATATATTCGCGTGAGTACCTTGTACAATAGGAAATTGGTCATCATGCCTTACCTGCACGGGTTCGAGTGCCGAACATGACATTTATTATTTTTCATTAAATTGACCTATTCTTTACATAAATAATTTCATTCCCTTTTAACTCACCTGAGCCAAAGGCTCAAGGTAAACTTATGGTGTGACATTGTGTCCGTCGACATTAACAATGGCTTTAAATGGCATCTCCTCCTGGACAGACTTCAACCAAACTTGTTCCTTGGGTAAAAACAATATAGAATAAATCTGAATAAGGGGAGATCCTTTGAAAGCACCGAGAATAAAGCAAATACTGAAAATTGCAGACTCGGTTTAATTTAGTCTGTTCATGAGCAATACTGAAATAGGCAACAGTGCTCACGTCCCCTAGCACCGGCTTAAGCGGAATTCAACTTTCAACTGTAAACGACCTGAAGTCAATGATTCCAAAGGACCAGAAAGTATAACAACACTGAGAATGATTGGCATGGCAATCAATCAATGTGAAAAAATAAGCATCTCTAAAAAATATTCTCAAAAACTACAAAGAGCTTAGATATTTGGCACATGCAATACACACCTGTCCTCTATCAAGTTTGTTCAAGCTATGCCCCTTGTGTCAAGATTGGTCTCGCCCCGGGGTCACAGTTTACTAAAAGTTTTATAGTGGAAAGTTCAAACATCTTCCTGTTGTTGTTGCTGTATCTGATAAGTTTTATGGTCCCGCATAAGCCTTTTCAGGTGCGTCCTCCCATTGTCTCAGGATTTGGACAGTGGTCAGCATCTAAACATCTTCCTCTCTGAAACTAATACTATACGGCCAGAGCTTTGATATTTGACATGGTGACACTTCTAGATGTTCTTTATTAATAGTGAGGAAATGGTTTCTGTCAGTTGCATATCTAGGTCAAATGACTTTTAAAAAAAGGTTTGTCTGAAACCTTAGTACCGAGAGCTTAGATATTGGGCACATAGCATTATCCATAGGTCCTTTATCAAGTTTGTTCAAATTATGTCCCTGGGGTAAACAATAGCCCCGCCCCTGGGGTTACAGTTTTACATAGAGTTATATAGTGAAATTTTCAAACATCTTCTTCTTTAAAAAGTATATGGCCCGGGATTTGATGTTTGGCATGGTGACACTTCTTGTTGTTGAAATGGTTATGTTCTGTTGCATATCTAGGTCACAAGAGCTAAAAAAATATTTTTAATGAAAACTTAAAAAATCTTATTGTTATGTCTGAAACCCTAGTGCCCAGAGATTAGATATTTGGCAATTAGCATAATTTAATGGCTCTTTATCAAATGTGTTCCAATTACGCCTCTGTGGTCAAGGTTACATAGAGTAATATACTCGTATACTATGCCAAACTTCCAACGCAACACCCCGGATATTCCCATTACTTCCAATGTTAAACATGTATTTAGTTAGTCTGGTCAATTCTGTAATGGGTGCATATCCTGAATAGATTTCTTCTGCAATTCATAAAGTAATCAATGGACAATACTCTTGGTAAACAATAGCAAAAATGAATTGGCATTTGGTCCCAAAAATATGGAATTTTGTGATAACAAATTTTCAGAAATCTCATTCCAATGCATTTTCAATGAGGAATGTTAACCAGAAATTAGCGATACGTTATTATTCGTCAGAAGTGTCAATGATAATTCGCTGCCAATATTAACAATTTTGAGGACAGTACATCAATTTAAAAACACAAATAAAAACATTTAATAATTTTGTGTCAATTTTTCCATCGCTTTAAAACACCCGCTCTGATATGAAAATCGAAAGGGAACTCGGGGGTGTTGCGTTTGCAGTTTGGCATAGTATACTATATTAGTGAACTTTTCAAACATCTTCTCCTTTGGAACAAATATGGCTAGATCTTTGATATGTGTTATGGTCACGCTTCTGGGTGTCATTTACCAGAATTGAATAAATGGTTCCTGTCAGTGGCATATCTAGGTCACAGGAACTAAAAACAGATTTTTTCAATGAACTTAAAACATCTTGTTGTCTAGAACCCTCTTGTACCTTGGCATGTCAAATTTACGATTACTGTCAATTAAGAGAAGACATGTGCTTGGTGCAGATTGCAGGTGAATGCCTAACCCTTTATTCCATAAAAAAGACATGCCTTCTTACGCCTTTAATTTATTCCTACACTGAAGAAATAGTTCTACTTTATACAGTCATGCATATGCACCATAAGAAATATACCAATATTCTATATCCTAGCAGATGATAGCATAATGCAAAACAAAGAGTGCCCTTAAGGCGCCTTCTACGTTACTTTCAATCCGCTTTAACAGGTCATCTGTCTTCAAACTTATACACAGGCTATAGGATAACAGGTTAAACCAGGCAAAAAGCAACGCTGGCAGCTTCTCAATAAGATTTATGTTAACCCATTTGTGCCCACGATCCCATATATGGAACATAGGCAAACAGTGTAGACTCTGATCAGACGCCGCATAATGTGGCGTCTGTTCAGAGTCTACACTGTTTGCTGATAGGAATTTCAATATAAAACAAAATGAAAATGAAAATTTTGACCAGGCATCCCGTTGATAAAAAATTGACTAATCCAATATAAAACATGGAAGAATCCACTGGGCACAAATGGGTAAAGTTCATGCTGTTTGAAGCTGAAATCTGTCTTAATCATCTGCATGCGACGGGCGAATTTGCGATATCTCTTCCAAACAGTTTAGATCCGGGTGAGACACCGAGTAACTCGAATAGTCAGATACATGTAGTAACAAATTACATTTGAAGAGACTGAAACCCAGTTTGGGTCTAGAACATTATTGTGTAAACGGTAAGAGGCGCCTATATTAAAACATAAATACATGTGAAAAAGATTTATGTTGGAAAATATATTTGAAAGAAACAATTGAGCCCGTGCGTAGAAGGGACAACTGCTTTCAATGCCAATGATTTGCTTCTTGAGCTAGCCAGTCAACTGTTAAATGCTTGTGTATTTTATACTAGTTGTAGTGTGTGTCATTGTTCTTCATATGGATTAAATTAAGTACAGCGCTCCCTCTCTACAACGGCCCTCCCAACAACGATTCCCTCCTTACAACGACGCTTACCGCTCTTCCCCCAAAGTAGGACAATTTTGTCCAACCTATTGACGTCTGCTGTTTTTCTCAAAATTACATAACGGACATTTTGACAGAAAAAAACCGTAATGGCGGGTAACAAACAGCTTGAATCCAGATCAGACGCCGCGTTTGTAAATGTAAGCTTATTTCCCTCCCTATAACGACTCCCTCCGAATAACGCACACAATTTTTGTCTCCCCTTTGGTGTCGTTATAGAGAGGGAGCGCTGTAGATAATAGCTTCTTTGATTACTTTCTAGTAAGTAGAACACATGGAAATAGACGAAGCAAAGCGTTAAAACGGAATAAAAATGCCTCTTTTAAAAGCGAAATTAAATGCTTTGTTGTGATGTTCCTCAGGGTTATTTTTATGTCAACAATAAAAATTTAACGACCTTATATTAACAAATTCAACCCTAGCGACGAGTACAGTCGTCATTTACAAACAGTGTACCTGTGAGGATAACACTTGTCCCATGCAAACAGTAAATATCCTGATCAGAGGCTTTCCTAAGGAGTCCTCTGATCAGGGTCTACACTGTTTGTCATTTTGAAATACAAATGTATACACATTTACAAACAGTTTACCTGTGAGGATAACACTTGTCCCATGCAAACAGTAAATATCCTGATCAGAGGGCTTCCTAAGGAGCCCTCTGATCAGGGTCCACACTGTTTGTCATTTTGAAATACAAATGTATATTGTTAAAATCATCCTTAAATAGTCACAAAGGACAATACGTCTTTTGAAATTTGAATTGTCCTTTAAAAGTTTCAGGGGTGAACGAGTTAATTAATATCATAATCACATTGACCGGAAAATGTAAGAGCGGTATTCTTATATAGAAACATACCCACTCAGACCCGGAATCGAACCCGGGTCACTAGGTTCGCATTATAGTGACTTTCGTTTCTGAAAATAACGTCAATTAGCAAGCTGTTTCAGCCTATAAAGAAGTTTTATATAGACAGTAATATATGAGTCACTTTGGGGGGGGGGGGGGGGGGGGGGGGGGAATGCGACCGCCTAACATTTAAAAAGAGAGGATACAGATTCGACGCCTGTATACTAAATTGCGATTCTGTGATAGTAGTGCTGGTTTGTCAGCTGACGAATAATTTAGGGGGATAACTAAGATGAAGATTGGTTGGCGTCAAAGAGGTTTTCAAAGAAAAATCTGTTATTATGAATTATGCATAACACAATTTATATCAGTTTCTCTTTGAATGGCTGGACACAAATCAGTTAATTGTTTTTCATTTGAATCTCTATCCACTTTTTGAAGGTTGAAATCCTTATGGAAACCTTCTGTGCCATAGTGCAGTCGACCCCTGGTCCTTGCTGTATGTTCATGCCCACCTGTACCCACGACTTGTTGATGTAACATATAATCGGTGTCCCCTCATCTCCCTGTAACAATAAAGTGTATCCAATCCCCAATCTTACATCATGATTTAAAACAAGTTAGCTCTTACAAAGGCTTGGTTTCTTATTTTATTCTCACTAGCAGTTACCAGTCTCATACATGCAAAACTTGTCACCATAGTTAAACTTTTATAATACTGTCAACTACCGTTATGATCCTAAGGACTGGGACAGCTATACTTGTGCAAAAAGTGCAGACCCTGATCAGACTCTTCAGGAGCAGTCTGATCAGGGTCTACACTTTTTGCCACTCATTTTGCAGTAAAAAGTGGGTTAGACGGGTCAGTGATATAGTATGTACCATAACTCTGTCCTAATCAATTGCAAATATTTCATATGTTTCCTTCTCTGACCCGTCAGACGTAATTTAACATCCCTATATGATGGATTGTTTTCGAGGTTTAGCGTCTATGACTGGTTAAAATATGTTGAAAGTAATTTTTTACTGCCACCCTGTTTATACTGCCACTTGAATGTAACACCATCAATGGCCCCGATGCCTTCTTGTTTAAATGATGATGAGCATTCTGAAACATAGCGTGCTACACGATAACTAACCAGATTATTAAGGTTATGCCTCTATGAAATCCTTCTCCGACCCCACATGAATTATCCTGGCATGTCTGATCTTAGAAATCTTTGTGAAACTTATAAGGCGAAAGACTGCAAACTATGACTAGTTTCGTTTCTCTCGATTCATTGGAGTCTGATTCTCTATAGTGGACTCATTTGTCATTGAAGCATATACTGCAGCAGCGCAACACCACTTCGCCGCGAAGCAACTGCCAGACATAATTATGTCACTTGACGTTTGTACAAGCTGCCAGACAAATATGTTGAACTGTATGTTCCAACGTACGTTTCTTTGCAAAGTAGTTTCTAATTAACCCATAAATGAGACATAGGCACACAGTGTAGACTCTGATCAGACGCCGCATCTGATCAGAGTCTACACTGTTGCTGATAGGAATTTCAATATAAAACAAAATCAAAATGAAAATTTTGACCAGGCATCCCTTTGATAAAAAATGGACTAATCCAATATAAACATGGAAGAATCCACTAGGAACAAATGGATTAACTCCCTCACTGCCATGACGCCATCAATTTTAAACAATAAGCATCTGGAAAATTAACATCAGCATTATGGGCTTGAATTTTTCAAGTACTAAAACAGAAACTTCAGCAACCCAACCAGGAGAGTGTGCTATCAAAAAGGAAGGGTGAATGTCGGTATGCCATACATACGCGGTACCTCTGAAGTTTTGGCAAGACTTAAAACCCATGGTGTTAATGTGTACAAACCGTTTTACTCAATCAAGCCAAGTGACCAAAGCAAAGGACAAGTTGACATACTCAAAAATGTAGAGTTCCATGTAAATACTATCTCCAATGAGATACAGCTAGAGAGAGAGAGAGACAACCAGAATCTTTAGGACCAGACTAATAGAGCATGTGACCAGTATCAGTTCAGCCATATATACACATTGTATAAGCACTGGACATACCATTAAGTATGAAAACATCAAGGTTTTATCATCTGAAAAAAGAAAAGTCAAAGAGGCAATCGAAATGATTGTTGATTAAGTTGGGTTTTACGGCACCGCGACAAATAAAATGGTCATATGCACACTGTATAGACGTAACGGGGGTGCTGCCGTCATTACGTTGAAGCTCGAGTCAAGTCAACGTTGAAGCTTATAAACAAAGATGGCGCCGCTCATCCATTTTGACGAGATAAGCACATAATTTGCTTATTTGAGAGAGTGTTTCTTTGAAATATCAAAAAAGGAAAAGTGTCACGGAATGACCCGGTTCGATTTCCATGCTCGGGTGTTGTTGTCTAGATGGATAAACGTTTGGTCATGAAGTTTAGCCAGAAAAAGTTTCGACATATACAGGAAATCTTGAAACACTTGGTGTCTAGACCTTTTAATGTGGCTAAACTTCATGACCAAACGTTTATCCATCGAGACGACAACACCGGAGCATGGAGATAGAACCAGGTCATTCCGTGACACTATTCCTTTTTTGATATTTCAAAGAAACACTCTCTTAAATAAGCAATTTATGTGCTTACCTCGTCCAACTCTAGAGGCGGCGCCATCTTTGTTTACCAGCATCAACGTTGACTTGACTCGAGCATCAACGTAATGACGGCAGCACCCCCGTTGCGTCTATACAGTGTGATATGGTGCCGAAAAAAGACTACATATACATAAACATCAAAACAAACGAAACACTCGAAAAAGTAAGAAAAACAAAACGGCAAGACAAACACTAAGAGGCTCCACCATTACATAATGTGGGAATGATTTCAGGTAGATGATTTTGGCTAATCTCATTCGTTGCCAGCAGTGCATGGGATCAAAACCACCGACCCGCCTTCCTTTTAGCTCTTGGCAGAGTGGATAGTCTCGGTCTTATAAATAGAAAAGATCCCCTATGACAATTAAGCCCCAGAGCCACGACAAGGCAGGAAGCTCTCTGGGGCAATCGAAATGAAACAGCTGCGACCAACACTCAAACAAAGATAAGGGTCTGGACCCAAACCCTCGTATACACACTACTCCTTCCCGATCAAGTAACATGCATACGTCACATGATCCGTCAGAATAGATCAGATAAAGTGCTGACGAAGGAGGTGCAATACCTCCGAATATTACACACAGGTAAATAGTTTGCTCCGAGTCATGAAAAACTCATCAAAATTAGCATCTGCTTTTATTTCTCAAAGGACAAGGTTCACGAAGCCTCCGTTTTGGCCCTGTAAAAATCTTTTTTTTCCAATTTATGTTTTAGCTATATTTTCTCTTTATTTGTCAAATTCAGATACCTGTATTAATGATTCATATTATACATAAAGCTCAACCCAAAATCAAGTTTTGACAACTTTATAGGTTCTTGTAAATGGACCACGAGGCCAAAAAAGGCCAAAAAGGCAGATTTTTGGTACAATTCAGGGTATAAATTATAGAAATAAACAATGAAGGCACTAATGCGACACAACGATATTTTAAACACAATAAATATTTAAGTTAAAGTAACATATCCAAATTTTGAAGTGTCGCATACGTGCCTTCATAGTTTATATTTAGGATTTATACCGAGAATTGTACCAAAAATCTGCTATTTTGTCTTTTTTTGGCCTTTTGGTTAAATTGTCAAAACTTTACTTTTGGTCGTTTGTGTGTATATTATGGAGTATTAGTATCTGATATTGACAAATAAATAGAAAATAAAGATAAAAATATTTTTTGGAAAAAAATATTTTTTTTACAGGGCCAAATCGGAGGCTTCGTGAACCTTGTCCTTTAATTTTAGAATACATGTAATGATTTTGAATTAAGAAATGAGTGTCAAACAGTTTAGATGTTGACGAGACTCCGCGTCATGTGGCGTCTAATCAGGACCTAAACTGTTAGCAAATACCTATTGTAGCCGGGGTAAGGCGGTGAAGGGTTTAAACAAAACGTAACTTACTTTACAAGGTGTCCCTTCATAGCACAAATTCGTGAGCTCATTAAAAGCAGGCGCTGAATCACATGACTGAAAACGAACAAACTGTTGCTGCAGCAGGCCAGGATTAACCCATTTGTCTACAATACAACAAATACAGACCACCATTATGGTTGAAGATTGTAATATCTAAAAAAAGAATTAAGATTATATGAAAATATTAACGCCGGGGCGAAATCAATGACAAGTATGGTCAAATAGACGTCAAATGTTTGCAACATGCATTCAGCTGTAAAATAGTAATTAATAATAGATAAAATTGTTCAAATAAATCGGGTGAGAGTATTAGATAAGAGCAAAGGCTGAATGTATTGTAGTGCAAACACTATATCGACAGTATTTTTATTGCAACGATTGTATGGCAAATATTGTATCGACAGTATCGCATTGAATCTATTATATTATCAGTATTGTATTGCAAACATTGTATTTACTGTATTATAGTGTCAGTATTGTATTGCCGATATTGTATTGCTAGCATTGTATTTACTGTATTCTTTTATCAGTATTGTATTGCAAACATTGTATTTACTGTATTATAGTGTCAGTATTGTATTGCCAGTATTGCATGTACTGTATCTAATGACATTATGCTTAAACCAATATTGTATTGCCAGTATTGTATTTACTGTTTTATATTGTCAATATTGTATTGTCAGTATTGTATTACCAGTGTTATATTGTCAGTATTGTATTTACTATATCATAGTGTCAGTATTGTATTGCCGATATTGTATTGCTAGCATTGTACTTACTGTTTTCTATTATCAGTATTGTATTGCAAACATTGTATTTACTGTATTATAGTGTCAGTATTGTATTGCCTGTATTGTATGTACTGTATCTAATGACATTATTCTTAAGCCAATATTGTATTGCCAGTATTGTATTTACTGTTTTATATTATCAATATTGTATTGCCAGTATTGTATGTGCTGTATCTAATGACGTTATTCTTAAGCCAATATTGTATTGCCAGTATTATATATACTGTTTTATATTATCAATATTGTATTGTCAGTATTGTATTTAGTGTTTTATATTGTCAATATTGTATTTTCAGTATTGTATTACCATTATTATATTGTCAGTATTGTATTTGTTGTATTCTAACGTCAATATTGTTTAGCCAATAGTGTATCGTAAGTATTGTATTTACTGTTTTATATTGTCAATATTGTATTGTCAGTATTGTATTACCAGTATTATATTATCAGTATTGTATTTACTATATCATATTGTCAGTATTGTATTGCCGATATTGTATTGCTAGCATTGTACTTACTGTATTTTATTATCAGTATTGTATTGCAAACATTGTATTTACTGTATTATAGTGTCAGTATTGTATTGCCAGTATTGTATTGCCAGTATTATATTGTCAGTATTGTATTTACTATATCATATTGTCAGTATTGTATTGCCGATATTGTATTGCTAGCATTGTACTTACTGTAATCTATTATCAGTATTGTATTGCAAACATTGTATTTACTGTATTATAGTGTCATTATTGCATTGCCAGTATTGTATGTACTGTATCTAATGACATTATTCTTAAGACAATATTGTATTGCCAGTATTGTATTTACTATTTTATATTGTCAAAATTGTATTGCCAGTATTGTATTTACTGTATCTAATGACAGTATTGTTTAGCCAGTTTTGTATTACCAGTATTGTATTTACTGTGATCTTTTATCAGTATCGTATTGTCAGTTATGTATTTACTGTATTTTATTTCGGTATTTTATTGTCATTAATATTGTATTTACTGTATCATTTTGTAAGACTTGTATTTTCAGTATTGTATTGCCAGTATTGTATTTACAGTATGCTATTGTCAGTAGGGTTAAGCAAGTACTGTATTGCCATAATTGTTTTACTATATTCTATGTTCAGTATTGTGGTGTCTGTTTTGAATTGTTATTATTGTATTTATTGCATTCTATTGCCAGTATCGTATTGCCAGTATTGTATAACCAATATTGTATTTACTGTATGCTTAAGACACTTACTCTATTGTCAGTGATGCGTTTTTGTATTACCGGTATTGTATTTACTGTATTCTATTGTCAGAATTGTTTTTGCCGGTTTTGTATTGGCTGTATTCTAATGAATGTATTGTATTGTCAGTTTTGTATTTGTTGTATTCTAACGTCAATATTGTTTAGCCAATAGTGTATCGTAAGTATTGTATTTACCGTATTATATTGTCAGTATTGTATTGTCAGTATTGTATTGCCAGTATTATACTGTCAGTATTGTATTTACTATATTATATTGTCAGTATTGTATTGCCGATATTGTATTGCTAGCATTGTATCACTGTACTCTTTTGTCAGTATTGTTCAGCCAGTTGCTATTATAGTATTTATTATATTCTGTTTTCAGTAGTGTACTGCCTGTTTTGCATTGGATATACTTTTTAACTGTTCTATTGTCAGTATTGCATTGTCAGTACTGTATTGACTTATTCTAGTTTCAGTGTTATATTTCCAGTACTGCACTGAATGTATTTTATTGTCAGTATTGTTTTGCAGGTATTTATTGAAAGTGTCTTATTTGCTGATTATAGTGCCAGTATTTTATTAACTGTATTATATATTGTCAGCACTGTGTATAAAATTGTGTATTTCCAGTTTCATATCGACTTATTCTATAATTATGAATTATTGTATTGCGAATGTTGTAATGCCAATACTGTATTGACAGCCTTTATTGTCATTGTTGTAATGATTGTATCCTGCTGACCGTATTGTGTTGACTGTATTACTTAATATTGCATTGTCAGTTTCTCGGTCCAGTGGAATAAATTGTATTTTATGGTATGTAGTGTATTGTCGGTATTGTATTGGCGGCATTGCATTGACAGTACTGAATTGACGGTATTGTAATGCAATTTTTATAATGCCAGTATTTACTGAACTGAATTGCATTTACAGTATTTATTGACTGAACGGTAGTGCCAGAATTATATTCACTTATTGACTGAACTATGATATGTTGACAATATCGTATTTACACTATAGAATTGACGGTATATATTATAGACAGTTTTGTAGTGTTTCTATTATATGAACAGGATTGTATTGATTGTAATTCATCGAGATTTATTATACTGACTTTATAGTACTGACTGTATTGGATAAACATGGTAGTTTGATGGTTTTGTATTTACACTCATGTATAGACTCTGGTATATTTGTAAAAGCAGTGTCAAGACAAACGACAAAGTTCTAGATCCACTGCGTTATAACAGTTAAACTATCGGTCAATATTGTTTGTTTGAACCCATGTTCACATGAAACAAAAATAACTCTATATCTTTCAACGACGTGTAGATATGATTACATTTTAACTGAACACCGGTAGTTTGAGCAGGATATAATGATACGCAGTCTGTCTTTTTAAAATAAAGTTAGTATAAACCAAGTAAAACAAAATATCATGACATTTACCACGCTTTATGTCTTCACCCCACCCGGCGATCCTACACTTTAGTCTTTCTTTAGTTAACACGGCGTTTTCTGCTCTTTTAGAGGCGAGTCTGGGCACTGGCTCAATCCACTTCCGGTCAGTGTTCGCTGGACGCCTTAACTTTACCATGGCAATATCATAATCTGGGAGTCCCACAGTATAGAGTTCATGCTGAAAATAAAGGTTTGACATAAGTTAAGCGGGAACATTGCGCATGACATGGAAGGAATAAACGCATAGCAGGTGAAATTTAAACTGCAAGTTCCCTCTGCGTAGTTTTGGTTTATTGTACAGTACAGAAAAAATTATCAGATCTTGAAGGCAAGCAGAAATAATTGAGTGAGAACGATTTATTGCGTCTTTAAATCTGTGGTACAAGCTAATGTAGGTAGATGATTAAAAAGGAATGTTTTTAAAATTTTCCAAAAAAGTTACGATCTGTATTAGTAGGAACAAGTTTTGTTTTAAGCAGGTTTGATCAAAACAGTGTCGATAGTTTATTGTAATTTACATCCAATACCAACTCACCGGTATGATCAGATCAGCCCTATTGAAGTGTTCTCCATCCGGAATTTTACGGTGATTGTCGCCAATAATAATTCGGTAGTCCTTGGTTGTACTGAAAGACAGACACAACTCCTAACGGTCAGCAAAATCCCGTTATCAGAAACGCATTTGTGTTGTTGCATACAATAAATACGACTAAAGCTGGAAACTTCAATTTAAACAGTATGGTATCGTAACCCAATAGTATTGAAGTAAATTAGTAAGACTTACTCCACAAATGAAAAACATAAGCCTACATTTTAAACACGCTCATCTAACACGGTCAAAACACGACGTTGGGTGCTCAATTTATTCATTCTCGTATGATACACGTTCGAATCCCACTTGCTACAATCACTATTTTTATGCTCGCTTTACGCACAATACACCCTCGTTACACGATCGCTAAACGAAAAAGACACACTCAATACACCCTCGATAATCGCTCATTAGAGCATCGATACATGCTTGCCACACGCTTAATACACCATCGATAATCGCTCAATAGAGCCTCGATACGCGCTTGCCACACGCTCAATACATCTTCGATATTCGCTCATTAGAACATCGATACACGCTTGCCGAACGCTTAATACACCATCGATAATCGCTCAATAGAGCCTCGATACACGCTTGCCATACGCTCAATACATCATCGATAACGCTCAATAGAGCCTCGATACGCGCTTGCCACACGTTCAATACACCATCGATAATCGCTCAATAGAACATCGATACACGCTTGTCACACGTTCAATACACCATCGATAACGCTCAATAGAGCCTCGATACGCGCTTGCCACACGTTCAATACACCATCGATAATCGCTCAATAGAACATCGATACACGCTTGCCACACGCTCAATACAACATTGATAATCACTCAATAGAACATCGATACACGCTTGCCACACGCTCAAAACACCCTCGATAATCGCTCAATAGAGCATCGATACACGCTTGCCGAACGCTCAATACATCCTCGGTAATCGCTCAATAGTGCATCGATACACGCTTGCCGAACGCTCAATACATCATCGATAATCGCTCAACAGAACATCGATACACGCTTGCCACACGCTCAATACACCATCGATAACGCTCAATAGAGCCTTGATACACGCTTGCCAGACGCTCAATACTCCCTCGACAATCGCTCAATAGAACATCGATACACGCTTGCTACACGCTCAATACACCCTCGATAATCGCTCAAAAAAGCCTCGATACACGCTTGCCACTCGCTCAATACACCCTCGATAAACGCTCAATAGAGCATCGATAAATACTTGCCACAAGCTCAATACACCCTCGATAATTGCTCAATATAAACATCGATACACGCATGCTGAAATCTCAATACACCCTCGATAATCGCTCAAAAGAGCCTCGATACACGCTTGCCACACGCTCAATACACCCTCGATAACGCTCAATAGAGCCTTGGTACACGCTTGCTACACGCTCAATACACCTTCGATAAACGCCCAATAGAACATCGATACACGCTTGCTAAAAGCTCAATACACCCTCGATAATCGCTCAATAGAACATCGATACACGCTTGCCACACGTTCAATACACCCTCGATAGTCGCTCAATAGAACATCGATATACGCTTGCCACACGGTCAATACACCATCGATAATCGCTCGATAGAGCTTCGATACACGTTTGCCAATACACCATCGATAATCGCTCAATAGAACATCGATACACACTTGCCACACGTTCAATACAACATCGATAATCGCTCAATACAACATCGATACACACTTGCCACACGCTCAATACACCATCGATAATCGCCCAATAGAACATCGATACACGCTTGCCACACGCTTAATACACCCTCAATAAATGCTCAATAGAGCACCGATACACGCTTGCCGAACGCTCAATACATCCTCGATAATCGCTCAATAGAACATCGATACACGCTAGCCACACGCTCAATACCGGTACACCATCGATAACGCTCAATAGAGCCTTGATACACGCTTGCCAGACGCTCAATACACCCTCGATAATCGCTCAATAGAGCCTCAATACACGCTTGCCACACGCTCCAATACACCTCCGCTTCACGCTAACCATACAAACAGTACACACTCCATACACGCTTGCTAAACGCTCAATAAACCCTCGATACACGCTTGCTACACATATGACTTACCCTGTGCCTAGACATGACGCTGCTGTAAGGACCCAGTTCTTATCGATTAAAGAGCCATGGCAGATTACGTCACCTTCAGTCGATTCAATCCGGGCTAGCCATGGATGACCAGTTCCGCTCGCGCTCAGACCCTGGAAGATTTTTGTTGATGCTCCATTATCGCCCCGACAATGTCCGAACATCAACAATACTAAAATCAGAAGCATTTAAAAAAGAGAGTTAACGTCTAAAATGTCACACTTTCTCGTTTCTACGCCATTTAGAATATCCCCGACACGTTTCACCGAGTTCTAACTTCTAATAGTTAACGACAATAAACATTCGGCATGTACAAACAACGCGCAAAATTAGGCTACAAAATTATTGTCTGCCTAATAAGAGTTACATTACTGCATTAAAACAGACATCCACAACGCGTAAATCGAGCAACGCAGTTCTAAACCTGTGAACTTTGACATATTAAGTTACAGATTTCCTAAAACCGTTTATTTGCACAGACATATGTATTTTGTGGTGTAGTAAATGTCGTACTGGCAGCGTATTCTATAGTTGAGATCAAAAGTCATGGTCAAAGTGGATTGAGAATGTCATGTGAAACACATCACACGCCAAATGTGGTTCCAAGCAATGATTTGGTAAAGAAAATATACTACGGAGTAGCTTTTTTCCCTTCGCAGACGTGTCTGTTTTCTCTTTTGATTCCCAGTTTCTGATACAATCTAACCAATCAGGGATGATCAGAAATCTAGGACAATTACCACTTTTTAGAAAAGTAATGCAGTACTCTCATTGGCCAATAGGCCGAAATAGCCTAGTCTGGTGACCTATTGTTGTTGATATTTTTCTTCACATTTATCTCGGAGTTTAACACTTGCAAAATATTGAAAGCAATGAGATACAGTCTAAACTATTGATGTTACTATGCCATACTTTCTAAATTTACCGAGGATAATCTCTAAATTTAGCATTTGGGAAATTCTGTTTATGAAATGAAACAACATTAACAGGTTAAGTTTATATACTGAGTACTGTATCCAAAACACCTTTAACCTCTGACGGAATATCTGTTTTAAAGCTATACTCCTTGTTATATTTAATGACAAAAGCTGTTGTCAAAATCAGAATGAGCTGACAATGGTATTCTGCACGTTATCATCCCCAGATGTACTCAATCACCCAACAACTGACAAAGTGGAGTATGAGAAATATCCTGTGAACAAGTTTGTGTTCTATAATGGGAAAAAAAGGTCAGAGTCACAATAGCATGGCAATCTTACGTCGCGCCATGGCGTGGAAATGACCCCATACACTGCATCACCACACGAACACTCACACACTAAATTTGGTATCCGTAGCTGATTTAGTTTAACACATATAAGCCGGACAAGCATTTTCTATAATTGGGGCCAATGGTCAAGGTCAATGCCACGGTGAGCTAAGAATGGTACGAAACACTCTGCCATTCCAATATGTTTTAACAAGTCAAGTCAAGTCAAAATAATTTTATTCGGCATAACATGATGCATGTATGTTGCCTTACACTAAGTGGTTGATAAACATGGAAAAAAGCATTAAGAAGAGAGTGAACATTATTCTAAATATACAGGGAGATTATTACTATTAATAAACCAGCTGTCTAAATAAACGTATGTTTCCTGGCCGGGCATCAACAGTGATGTCTGGTTTGGTTCCAAATCTAGTTTCGTACCTTTCTTTGCAATAATGATTATCTTACTATTTATTCATGTCATAAACACATATCCAGTAAAACGTGTCTATTACGACCACTGAAAAGAAAGCTAATTGATTGTATAAAAGACAGGTAACAGCTAAAAGCAATGAGCTTTCTGCTTAAATCTAACATTTCTTTAAGCAGTCACCTGTCTAAAACACCTAATAATTTACACAATTTATTGGTCGCAGTAGAAAGGTTTCACTGTATTTTTGTCCTTAGCTTAGGCTATATGATGTGCTTTTCCTATATATTGTAATTATTCCTACTGGCCATTAGAATGATAGAATTAGTGATACTGAGTACATGTAGTCATAGCATAGATACTGGTGTAAATGTTGAGAAAAAGGGTGCTGCACCTTATCTCGAGTGTTGATATTGCAAAATGGTAGTGAAGTTAAATGGGAGAAAGCTGAATTTTAAAACAAATAAAAACTACATTTAAACACTCTATTGCGACTACTAAATTGTGTTAAATTATTATGTATTTACGACAGGTGACTGCTTAAAGTAAGGTGACAGTATTTAAACAGAAAGCTTCTTCGTTAAACTTCTCTAGTACGACTACTAAATTGTGTTACATTATTATGTGTTTACGACAGGTGACTGCTTAAAGTAAGGTGACAGTATTTAAACAGAAAGCTTCTTCGTTAAACTTCTCTAGTACGACTACTAAATTGTATTATTATGTGTTTACGACAGGTAACTGCTTAAGGCACCTTGCTTTAAGCTGTCACCTATAGTTTATATAACCCATTATCCTTCTTTTTAGTGGTCGTTATAGAGAGGTTTGACTGTAAATGCCCACTTACCAGGTAAAATAGCTAGCAAGTTTAACATCCTAGCAAGTAACGTTGTACAGACACTTGCGCGTTACAGTAATCTGGCGGTAAGACAATTCATTTGTTATAGTATGGGTCGTTCAATATGTCACAAAATGAGACGACAACAGCATTAGCGAGTTCAATTACCACTGTTTGCTGTTCAGGTCAGTAGTGTGTGCCCCGTGGTGCAGAGTACAGCAGATAAAACGTTTTCTTCAAAATAACCCCGGTTACGTTGAAACTATTATTTTCATTGCAAGCAGTTTGGAGCCAGATCAGGCTCAAAACTATTTGCCACTCAGATTAAAACTGGTAGTCTGAATTGTCAAAATGTTGTCATTTCCTATATTTTATTGCAATGCGTTTGCGTTTGAACGAAATCATTACGTTTTCTCCACTATATTTCAGACCGGTAGCCAACTCGCAATCGATGGCCATCAGTTTCTTTACTGAACTCATCACAGGTCGCCACTAAACCACTACTGAGAGGAACACTGTTTTACTGACTGAAGACTTGTGTAATTAAAGCAGAAAAACACAAGACAGTGTATGACAGTCCGACTGAGGGAACATTTCACTTCTCTATATCCTCCTTTTCCCTGCGTCCATTGACTTAACCCTTTACCCTAAAAGCCCGTTTCTAATTTTGAAGACGGGTAACCACTTGAAGCAGGTTGCAACTAAATCAAAATGTGCCTTAAACCTTAAAATATAACTTGTGGTATATATTTCTGACTGCTTAAAGTAGAATAATTTCTTCAGAGGAGGGAATAAATTGAAAGCGAAAAAGGCACAAGGCATATATATTAGGTAATTGGTTAAAGGAAGTTACATGGCTTACTTTTCTGCCAAACAGACATAAGATATACAGAATTCTAGAAACACCTTATCAGATGGTTTTACACCGGTAGCCAAAATCTTGGAGAAAACATGAGTATCGTGGCCAATACCATTAGTTTGTCTTTCGTGTTCAAATGTTCTTCAGTTTGACAAAAACCTAAAAATTAAAAAGAAAATTCGCAGACTATATATATATATATGACGTAAACGACCATACAGAATGATAAGGGTTGATGGAGCATTTCTTCAAACAATATCGACATGGCTCATCCTTATTCTTTAACATCTATCATCAAACCACACTTCATGTTAGCTTACAACGCTTGCTGGCATAATGGTTAACCTTTTACTATCCGTTATAACATACATGTAAAACACATTAATCCCTTCACTGCCTTACCCAGAGTACACTTGTTATTTGCAAAGAGATTGGATCCTGATCAGACGCCGCGTCACGCGGCGTCTGATCAGGATACAAACTGTTTGACATTCATTTCAATATTTCTTAAGTCAAAATAGCTCAAATCTAATTTTGAGAAATAAAAGCAGAGGAC
Source organism: Gari tellinella (assembly GCA_922989275.2). Taxonomy (NCBI): domain Eukaryota; kingdom Metazoa; phylum Mollusca; class Bivalvia; order Cardiida; family Psammobiidae; genus Gari; species Gari tellinella. Next base: position 57,061,556 of record OV277865.1, read on the forward strand.
AATTGTTAAAACTTGATGACGTCACGGCAGTGAAGGGGTTAAATAAAATAAGAAATATTGTATCGGCATCTCCTTCTTTCGATACTTGCTGAGATACTGCAACAGCAGCTACAAGCTACAACCAAATAACCGTTTAAACAACAACAATAAAACATTAAGGAACCGGCAAACTTTAACCCAGTATGCCCATCGACTACAGAGGTAGACATTGGCAACTATGATAAACTATTGTTCACACTGTTTGCTACAAGATATGAAATGTTCTACTGTAGGGACACACGCTGTATTGTCTTTAGATCACCCTTGTATATCTGCCAGCAAGTATATACATGGCAAGATCATTCTGGAATATATAAGTTAAAATATCAAGATGACAGTTTTGAATCAGCATTTAGTTTTTCATGTACATGTACTTATGAACAAATACGTCAAAACTCTCTATTACGCAGCTAAAAAAGAAGGCTTATGTAATACATGTATATACATACAGGAGCGGACGAACAATGACACTACCTAAACACTGACTATACGAGTTCTTGATTTGAATGGAAATGACTATATGCCACTTTGCTAAATGCTTACTGTCATTTTGTCGTCATTCTGGTTTCTTTTCAACTAAGAGTGATTGTACTGGTGCCCGGAACACTTTAAGGATACATTTAGTAGGCAATATGCCGTAAAAAGCATCGTAATTTCGAAATCCAGAAATTGTTAGATAGATCTGGCTTCATGAAACAACAATTTTTTTGTTGCATTCTTTATTAATGGTATTGTTAAACATTTAATTATTATTAATCAGTACGTTATATGGGTCGAACATGTCAATTGGCAATTACTTTTTGCTTGTATACCATTCGCCTTCACTTTGTATTTTTGTGTAAATGCGCCTTTCTTCATTATCATAGAAACTTACTCTGCTCAGGTCACTGGCAGATAGTCATGTTTAATCCCCGGGGCTACAGTGTGAACATTGAAAGTACGGTAACATAATTGAAACTAACAATTGCATTAAAATAAATGTTAGCCCTGTGGGTATAATATACTTTTAAAAGTTTAAACTTTAATCTCGTGAAGCGTGACTTGCGTATACAAACAGTTAAGACCTAGATCAGCTGTCGAGTAAATCGGCTTATTATCACGATTCGAACTGTTTGGTACGTACGTGTATTATAGTGTATCTTTTGCTATGAACAGTCCACTTAAAGCAAAGCCTTAAATTCTGCAGGCGACCGATTAAAACAGATGGTAAATATACTAAATAAGGGCGAGTCCTTATCATATGGAAAGGCGATAAAACATTAGCTGTTTCCAGACTGCACTTTAACTTTGTCCTGCCGTAAAATACTCTGCTTCGAAATTGTTGTTTGCTATTTTATTTCATATGAACATGTATACGCATTTATGCATTTTGAGCTGCAGAAACGTAAAGACGAGTGTAATGTGTGTCATTACATGTAGATCTACTAATGAGCAATTACAATTAAAGACACTGAAAACCAGATGGCGTACATGTATTTGTAAAAAGTGAAGAAAATACTCAAAGAAAAGCAAATACTATTCGTTATGCCGTGCTTATTGTACCTAATATGGAATATACAGTGCCATTAACAATCAATATGGAACTCGTTTTCGCCTCGTCCCATATTAATTTAAATGGCATTGTATATTCAATATTAGGTACAATAAGCAAAAGTATAGATTAAACTTAAAATGTTTCAAATCAAAGGTAGTCGGTAAGATAAGAGAGGATATTGAATGAGTGTGTTGTCAGTCGTGAATTTATTGAACGAGTTGGATAAAATAATATGTTGCGAGCCTTGGCGAGCAACATATCATTTTATCCAACGAGTTCAATAAATTCACGACTGAAAACACACGAATTTGATATCCTATTTATCGCATTAACACCAAATGACACGAACTTACTTTCACTTTTGCCCTCGGCTCTTAGGAAAACGATTCGTCATAGGTGTTATTCGGTTTTATTCATCCGTAGATAAAAACACCCATCAAACTAAAATAAAGAAAATCAATATCAATGTGTTGTGAAAAGACTTCTCTGATACCATATTCAAATTTTAAATTAGTATTTAATTTAAAACTGTTCTAATTGACTAAAAATGATCATTTGACGTTTGGAATCTAGTTTCGTTTTCAAAATAACGTCGTTATATTGTCATTCTAACGTCCAAATTTGGAAAACTGTCTGAGTCACTGTTAATAAAAGAGCTCTACGTAGCCTAATTTGCAGCCTGAGTTTGCGGGACTGCTCGGGATAATGGTTTTAGGATAATTGGAAATGTTTCAATACCAAGTGTTGATCTAAGTTTATCTAGATTCTCTTAGCTTATTTACAGTCGGCGTAGTAGTACAGTATTTTGGTGATTCGAAAATTAGTATAAAATATATGCCCAGTGGGCCGTACGATTTTTACGGACCTCTATATTTTGCACGTTTATGCGATAAAATTCGTTATTACCCCTCACGTAACGTTCCAAAAACATTCACCTTTTTGTATTTTGCATAAGTTTCATTCTTTTAATATTATTTCAATTCTATGAATGATAGTAATGATTAATGTTTGTATTGTTCATGTTGTTGTTAACTTAAAATTAAACGTATTGATCTAATTTTAGAGTTCATTAAAAGCATTATTTTTAGAAATGTTAAGTCTCATAATAAGCAATGAAGGGACGATTAAACTTCAGCACCAAAAAGGGGCGTTAACCCTTACCAGAAACAATAATAATAAGCAACAATGTACATCTGTAAACAGTACATTATCACTATAATCTTACCGGGGCGACTAATTTTAATTTCAAACATTTACATTCATGATAGTATGGCTTTGAGCGCCTGAATGAGCGGACATATTAGGTACAATAAGCACGGCATAACGAAATTATCTTACCGACTACCTTTGATTTGAAGCAATTTAAGTTTAATCTTTACTTTATATATACTATATAATATTATGAATTACCTACTAAAGACATTCACCTTTTTCTATTTTGCATAAGTATCATTCTATAACTATTCTTTAAATTCTTGGAATATTAGTAATAATTAAGGCTTGTATCCTGTTGTTGTTAAACTAAAAAACAAGTACATGTAGATCTAATTTTAGAATTAAAAAAAAAAGTTTTGAAAATTTAAGTCTTAGAATAAGCAATACAATGATGAATCAACTTCAGCACCTAGAAGGGACATTAAATCTTAGCAGAATCAATGAATAGTATGATAGTATGGCTTTGAGCGGACGTAACTCTCTTAGAAACAGCTCCAAAATGCTATTCTCACACCATATCTAAACAATTTTTCAAATCTAAAATGTTCTGTTTTTGTATAATTGTCTGTTATAGATCTATTGTTTTAACCATTTACTCCATGAAGACAGTCTTTTTAAACACGTTAAAGGTTTTAGAAGTCTGAACAAAGGACCGATTGTTTCAAATTATGATATAACGAACAATATGAATTACCCCCCTTTAATAGTGAAGAAAAGAGAAACACATAATTTTATTACTCAAAAGCGTTTTCATATCTTTTTTTATCATTATAAAACTTACTAATGTTTAGAATTTCAGGCCGATAAAGCATAACTTATCAGTACGCATTTTTAAAACTTCGGATAAAGAAAAGTCATATGACTTCAAGTAAGGGAATTAACTCTTATAAAGACCTCATAAAAGGTTTTCATATGACGTATTTGTATTTTTGTATTTTGTATTTGTATGACCTCATAAAAATTCATATGACTTTGAGGCATCTTACTAACTCAATACGGTTATTATGGGGTCTTCTCGTGACCTCGATTGACCAATGGGATGTCTAGAATCCAGTAGGAGGTAAGGTAAGTAGACTAGCATTATCTTACCTCCTACTAAATTCTAGACATCCCATTGGTCAACTGAGGTCACGAGAAGACCCCATAATAACCGTATTGGGTCAGTGAAGATGCCTCAAATTTATATTATAACATTTCTTATAGAACATATTCAGTACTGTTTAAATAGAACTATTTTCTTCGACGAGGAAGAAATTAAAAGACGTAAAAAGAATACTCTCTGCAAAGGAGATTACGAATTGTCCCGACGCCAATCAGGAAAATTGACTTTAAGGGTGTATCAAACTCATGAATTTGTGAATTTTTCAAAGTATATGAAAACACTCTATAATGGTTTTGTATTGAAGAGCTATTTAAGATGAATGAAATACGTTTTGGTGTACAACTTTTGGCTCTACGGCCATTTTTTAAAACGTGTAACATTTCTCCACCCACTTTTTCTTATTTTGTCCTTTTCAAACAGCCCTCTTCAATAAAATCCATTTCAAATGAAAACAAACATGATACTTTAGTTTTGTATTATTTATTTCATGTTTATGGTAGTATTTCTTCATACAAAAACTAATTTAAGACAAACAGGCACCAAATGTGAAATTTGGTCTAAATACCATCGATATGATAATTTTGTGTAAATTATGTAAAGTGAGATAACTCCTTTTTCTTCAATAACTCAACATTTTCAACACTAACCTATCAATGTCTTTTCATATTTTGAATTGCCTGTGTATGGATTTTCATCTGGTAGAATATAAGAAAACGTTAGATTCTAGAAATATAGACCTATATATATTTTTTACTATTTCTCATATTTTTTTGTTTTAAAAAAATCATTAGATCTACCCATAAAAACTATGTTTTTGATTCAGAGGCTTATAATTTTTCAAATCTGGTGCCTGTTGTTGTTGTTGTAGTAGATCCCTCCAATGTCTGGAAAACCGTGACGAAGACGTCACGTAAATATGTCGGATTTTTCTCACTGCACCCCACCATGAACAAATTTTCACTTTATCACAGTTTTTGACCCTGCTTTCCTTATAGACTATTTTTATGTTTTTACGCTTACTATGTACAGAATGTTACTCTCGTTTACGCCTAATCATTATCCCAGCAGGGGACGGACAGAATGAAGAAGATTATATAAATACATGTTATCTATTCTTTTAAGTCCCCTCTCAAGTTTTCTTAGTTTATAATTCTTATATTTATGTCGTTTTTTTAGGAACCAAGCCTGTTTCTTAAATAACAATATGCAAATGGATGAGTGTGTCCATATGACTGGAAGTAGAGTTGCAGTATTGCAGTGAGCACCCCATGATATGTCACTTCGCCCAATCACATGATTTAACCCCTTTTCCCCCATAGACAGTACCGCAACCATCATCTCCTGGTATTACAGTAACAGAACCCTGTACAGGAGGAATGAAAGCCTGAGTCCTCAGTTTTGGGCACTCCGCCATTAATTCGCCCCATATTGGGCCAGCAATCATGATCATTTAGCCATGACTGCAGTCTTTCTGTTGCGTTTCTTGTTGGAGACGGCAAGGCTGTGGCAAGACATTTTCCATCGGAGAAGGGATCACTATATTCTCCTAACTACGAGATATCCCTGTGATTGAGCAGTCTTGTTTGTAATCTCAACATGTGTATGCTAACTAAACACAATTTTCCTTAATTTAATTTCTTATTACTATTTGCATGGATGCAATACAATTTTCATCAAAATATATACACTACCGATTCCCAACTGCTCTGTACAGGATAAAACGATTTCTATTTTCTGGGGCTTTGATTTAGTATCTTTATGTCAAATTACTTCCACAGACATGATCGAAATACACAATGAAAAACAAAATTAGACCGGGATTTATTCATAATAGATTTTACTGAAGCTTATACTTTAAATTTGACAAAATTTGAGAAAAAGTCTGAATTGGACACATCTTTTCCAAATTGTAATAATGCATAGATCTACCAACATGGGTTTTATTCCCTGTTTTTTTTTTCATTTATCATAAACATTTCTTTCAAAATAATATTCGCTTATTGGTTGAATTTGGTTCGATACATCCTTAAGGTGTTTGGCGGGTCAGCTTATTCCGTGTCAGAATTCTTTGAAACCTTGATTAAATTGAAATATACTATATGGAGAGTGAAAAATCGTTAAAATAAAAAAAAAAATACAGTGCCGTTTTTTTCTGACAGGGCCATTTGTCGAGAAAGCTCTTTTTTAATGAATAGGAATATTTTCTTTATAAAATGATATAACTCAATAATTTCTTATATTCAAGTAAACTGTACAGAGCATAGGCATTCGGCCCGTTGGCTATGACACTACCCCTAGCTGCTATAACCCCCCCCCCCCTCCACCACCACCGAACGTGGATAAAATACCCTAAAATCTATCCATACATTCAATAATCATCATAAAAGAACATTTCCTGAAGTTTCGTGAAATTTTAATTTTTGCTAATTTATAAGTAAAATAGTAAAGGCTGCCATGAAAAAGCGCCTTGCAGAAGCAACCCTCAAGTTCCCAACCCTGTCATTTTGTCAAATCTTGGACGATCTGGACAGATGATGGCTCATTGTTTACAGCAAACAGTTTTCTTTGACGATAATTGGTAAAAAATTCAAAGCAATCGGCGAACACGCGCATGGGGACTCGAAGGGTGGGGAGACCCCTTACTCGGAAACCATCTGTCACGCAAAATTTTCCCAAACAAACGACTGGTTGCCCAGTCAAACTATTATCATTCTAGCGAAACCGAGAACCAGCTTCAAAGCAGGAAATGACGCAAAATGGATTGGTCGTATTCGAATCAGGACAACTATCGCGTTAGTTGGAATAGTTGTCAACAAGTTCTATTCGAATCATCACTTGATGTTTTCCGTTGACAAAATGTTGTTAAACCATCAAATCTTTGACCACAATTTCGATTCGAGTCGGGTCAAAATTGTTGTCATCAGTAAATCTTCGCGCATTTGCTCCGCCCAGTTTTCGTTGACAAGAAACTCGATGATTCGAATACGACCAATGATCATATACGCTTGAAAACGAAAGTTATCTAGAAATTTATTTCGTAACAGAAATGCTCATTTACCGATAATTCAAAAGGTATTTATTATATATTTCATTTTCTATTAATTACCCGTACCATGGTGTAATGCATGGTCGCAAATGCACTTGTAAATCGCTGAATGACGAAAAAGTCCAAAATTAAAGGTGAACGAAGGATTCCGATATAAGGTGCCTATCGAACTTTTTATTTCTTCACTTGTGCTCGTGTCTTGCTTGGACTGTGAGCTAACTTTCTTTGAACAAAACTGCTAAATGTAAATAATAAGCCACCATTTGTCAAAATCGGCCCAAAAATGACAAAATGACAAGGTTGGGAAGTTGATGGCTCTGAAAACACATCCACCTTTTCATTGTATACATACATGATACGAATTTTTTTTTTTTTTTTTAAACTTCTTGAAACTTCTTGAAACATTTGTTAAGGATGTTTGTTGAACATATGGATGTATTTTGACTCATTTTGAAAGATTTATGGGGGGGGGGGGGGGGGGGGGGGGGGCGGGGGTCATAGCTTACGCGCCGAAAACCTGTGGTACAGAGACTATAAGATATTGTGCAAACAAAAATATTTCATGACATATTTTCTGGATATATCAATATTTTAAAAAAGTCAAATTCTAAAAAAGTCACTAAATCTCAAATTAAAAAAAAAAACTAGCTGTTTAACATACACTAATTTTACTCTAGTTAGATAGATATAACTTAAATCTACTAGTCACAAAAATTAAATGAAAATCTACAGTGGAATTTACATTTTATACATGATTTCCAGAAGTTCTGACAAAATGTTACACAAAACGAGTCACCTCCCTTGAGTTCAACTTTAAAATGCCGTCAGCTCTAAATAATACCAGAAGTCAAACCTGTAATAAGGGACCATTGAATACGGTAGCATGTAGATCTTTAAAGACAGGTGACTGTTTAATGCATAACAAAAGTAGTGCATAAAAGCTCCTTTAAGATCTATCTTTTAGCATTACTTTAAAATGTAAGCTGCCATCTGTCATCATGGAGAAATTACCAATGGAGAAGTATCCCGGTCTGGCCGCGATTTATCGTGTCGTTGAAAATCGGCAAATATGGCGGCTAGAAAACAACGTAGCCACGACGAAGTTTGATGTTAGTAGAAATGCTTTTAATGTTATCTTTTCGCATGGAGAAATTACAGATTTCTCCATGGTTTTCGTTATAAATTTTAATACAGATGTTTTATTAGACCATGATGTCAGTCCTAATACAAACTTTGAGGCGATAGTTGATAAATTGTTAGTTTAGTGAGGTTGTGAAAATGACTCATTTTCTTAAAAAATTAAAAATGAGAGAAAAACATATTTTCCGTTTTCGAAGTTTGATGTTAATAGAAATACTTTTAATGTTATCTTTTCGTTATAAATTTTAATACAGATGTTTTATTTAAGAAATAACAAAGTCGTAGGTGTTCATTACCGTGCATTAGATCACAGTTAGGAGTTGAGATGTGGATTCATTAGATCACGAGGCCTTTAGGCCGAGTGATCTAATTATCCACATCTCAACGACTAACTGTGATCTAATGCACGGTAAGGGACACGTACGAATTTGTTATTTTAATTCTAACGCGACTTTTATTATAAAAAAAACTATTTATGTTTTACGCGTATGGGGCAAATGTAACAGCGGATGGAAACGCCACACGTGCAGTTCATTATCGCGGCGTAATATAAGTTTCCCGGTATTCTTTGTCTATATACCGTAGGTTTCGAGTCGTGTTAGAATGAAGGAATGACAGATTTAATTCTAACGCGACTTTTATTATAAAAAATATATTTATGTATTACACGTATGGGGCAAATGTAACAGCGGATGGAAACGCCGCGCGTGCAGTTCATTATCGCGACGTAATATACGTTTCTCGGTATTCTTTGCCTATATGCCGTAGGTTTCGAGTCGTGTTAGAATAGACCATGATGTCAGTCCTAATACAAAATTTGAGGCGATGGTTTATAAATTGTTAGTTTAGTGAGGTTGTGAAAATGACTCATTTTCTTAAAAAATTAAATGAGAGAAAAACGTATTTTCCGTTTTCCTACGAAGTTTGATGTTAATAGAAATGCTTTTAATGTTATCTTTTCGTTATAAATTTTAATACAGATGTTTTATTAGACCATAGTGTCAGTCCTAATACAAAATTTGAGGCGATAGTTTATAAATTGTTAGTTAAGTGAGGTTTTGAAAATGACTCATTTTCTTAAAAAATTAAAAATGAGAGAAAAACATATTTTCCGTTTTCGAAGTTTGATGTTAATAGAAATGCTTTTAATGTTATCTTTTCGTTATAAATTTTAATACATATGTTTTATTAGACCATGATGTCAGTCCTAATACAAAATTTGAGGCGATGGTTTATAAATTGTTAGTTTAGAAAGGTTGTGAAAATGACTCATTTTCTTAAAAATTTAAATGAGAGAAAAACGTATTTTCCGTTTGCCTACGAAGTTTGATGTTAATAGAAATGCTTTAAATGTGATTTTTTCGTTATAATTTTTAATACAGATGTTTTATTAGACCATGAATTGATGTCTTATACAAAATTTGAGGCGATAATTTTTAAATTGATAGTTTAGTGAGGTTAGGAAAATGAGAAAAATACGTATTTTCTTGTTGTTATATTTTTTCAATTCAATTCTTTTATCTTTATTTTTTGTGATTTGTATAATATATAAACATCATGCGGTTACAGACTGAAGTCAAAAACACATGTCCAAGTTAAACGCACGGGTAGCATTGAATTTTTTTATGCTTCCCTTTAGGGGGGGGGGGCATATAGTCGCCGCTTTGTCCGTCCGTCCGTGTTTCCGTCTGTCTGTCTGTCTGTCCGTGCTTACGGGAGGGTACTTATGTGGCTAAAATTCTTAGCCCCACAATTGAAAAACATTAACCTGGCCGTCTCTTGTGACATTAACCTGGCCATTTCTTGTGACATCAACTGTCCAGTTGTGGGACATAGGGTTAGGGGTAGGGTTAGCCTCCAGATCATTTTTTTCAAGTTAGAACAAAAATAAATTGTCGCTTGTGTGGCTTGCCACCCAAAAGAAATGCATAGGAAATAGCCACATAAGTATCCTCCCGTTAGAACGTCCGTCTGTCTGTCCGTCCGTCCGTCACGCTTTTTTGTCCGGAGCATATCTCTTGATCGGTACACCGCAGGTTGATGAAACTTGATACAGTGATAGAGAATGACAGGAGGAGGTGCAGTACACAAGAACCGTAACTCTCTCATCTCCATGCGTCTGTCGTTCTTAGACCGAAGCTAAATTTTCTGATATTAGATTGTTGCACAAATAACTTTTGAGAGTTCCCCCTGACTGATGTTCTTTCAGCCATTTCATTTCTGGTTTTTAGTACATTTCCTGTCGCCCTCTTGTCATATTTCCTTGATAGTATTTTATATGTTTCAATCATGTCACCTCGTGCACGTCTATATGCTAGGGTGGGCACTTTGAGTTTTCTTAGCCTTTCTGGGTAGGATAAATTTCCCATCCCTGGAACTTGTTTCGTTGACCTTTTTTGTACTCCTTCTAACATATCTATGTGTTTTTCTTTATAAGGTGCCCATGCTGCGCTTGCATATTCAAGATGCGTACGCACTAGTGTTTTATACAGTGGGTGTAACTTTTCTCGTCCAGATGGTGGAATATCCTTCTGATAATAGCAGCCATGGAGTTAGCCTTTTTGACTTTTTCCCCTATATGTTTATCGAAATTCAATTGATTGTCGATTATAACTCCGGTGTCCTTTTCTTCAACGACATATTCTAATTTTTTGAACTTATGTATTTTCATTGTGTTGAATTGTTTTTTCTTAATTGCGTCCAGAATTGGCTTTTCTAATGGCATTACATGTTTCTTTTTGCCTTTAGTTGTCACTTGACAATACTTGCATCTGATATTATATTACGTGGCTAAACATAGCCTGTCCTTTGGTCACTGCGTTATGAATCGACTAATCAATAAAAATGGGACAATTTATTTTAAAAAAAAAAGATTTGTAGCGAGTGGGTATCGAACCTGGAGCCTTTGGTTTGCTAGTCAATCACTTTACCAAAGTTCTGCGCTAACAAAGAAGACACTGAACCTTATCAAACTTTTCTTTATGTAAATTTTCTACTTGGTTACAGTGGGGCGAGGGTCCTCACGACAGGTGGTATCGGAGTCCTGTCTATACATGTTTCAGAGTGCTTTCGTGAAGCAAAACCAGTCATGTTGAAGTGAACGCTAAAGAGGTAATTTTAAGGCCAAACTGTCAAAAACACTGTAAAACTGATTTGTCACCATATAGTCTGATGTATTTCCAAGCGTCGTATAATGCTTATTTCGTTCCGTTTATGGAATTTATGGCTGAAATAGTCAATTAAACGCCGTGGAAATCAAGGTTTTTGTACACAACGAAGAATTCTTGTAAAATTACTGTATAAATTTGCCTGTATTTAATTATCGTTAAAGTTTCTGGCAAGATTAATACTTAAATAACATCTATGCAAGAGACTCACATTAATAATAAAATATATCAATGAAATTTACTAGATTGTAATGTGATGCATAAGGTTACAGAGTCTAACAGAGAGTGTTTCAGGTTCTCTGACGACAGGTAATAAAGGGTTACATGTTCTTATCGACATTTTTGTTTGTTTGAGAGAGCATGGCTCTAAAGCGCATGTATTGCAAGGGGCCTTTACAATGCTTTAAGCTGTCACCTGTCTTTTATACAATCAATTAGCCTTCATTTCAGTGGTTGTAAATTATATTTACTGTAATTATTACATAATTTTTTATTATTGCGTTCGATGAGTGCCGACTTGATCTTATTTTATCATATGTAAAGAACCATCGTCGTATTTAATCATTTCGAAATAGTTTACACTACTTGACGATACAAAAATAATGAAAAGTACTCAATTTCTAAGATTCTGTTACTGTATTTATTTAACACAATGAAAACCAAACTCTTAATACTTGCAAATATCTCACAATCGATCACTGAAATAATGTTACATTTAGAAACTGAACAACTCCAAAGGCAAAAAACCCGGTACAAGTAATAAAAAAAGAATCTGCAAAGTTATCGTATGGTTATCTCAGTCCATTATACATAACTTGTCAACCAAAGCATAGTACTTAATGCAAACACTGAAAGCCACCTTTAATATAGGTATTATGTTTTCAAGGTAAAGCCATCCTAGTAGGCAAGTCACATATCTTGCCACTGGCGAACCCTGATCCAAATTTCCACTATTTGTGCTCTTTTTTAATGCAAATTTTCATAATAAGTTGGTCAATTTTCAAAGTTTAACTAATAAACTTGTCAACTACTTCTCAACCAAATATATCATATGTGCAAATCGATTCGTCATACATTTGTATAACAAATATAAACTAAACCCGTTCACTGCTTTACCCTGACCGTACAAGTACAGATAAACAGCTTTAGATTCGAGTGAGAAGCTGAACAATTCTGTGTCTGAATCGGATCAAAGTTTTTTGACTATATCTTAGAGAATCTTTTTCGAGTTTTACCCTGGTGAGACATCGAGAAAGTTAGCACCGCACCAGGATCTTAACTGTTTGCAAATATGACTGTTAGTCTATTAAATGTATAAAACAGAATTACGTTATAGATCTTCCTCCAGGAATCGGATCTAACCGCACAGAAACCCGTGCGTATTATCAACTTTACAAAGTTTAATAAGTAATGTAAGGACTAGAGCAAATGCAATTCTCAAAGGTGGGTAAACTTGCAATTTTTTCTGGTGTCGTCCAAACGACGGCCTCCTTGAAAATGATCTTCCACAAAGAAAGACCAGGTTCTTTGGTCCATGTTTGTCTTTGACATGTTCAATGCGCGAGGCTTTCAAATCGAGTTCTGCTCCGCAAGTGTCACATTCGAGGGAAATCTTTTCCCCAGAAACAAAAAGAGTTCAAGAACTTTTGTAATTCTAGAACAATGGTTCTAAAAACATAAACTTTCTAGAATTATTGCAGAATATTCATGAACGTTAAATGGCCGCTTCTAGAATTGTTCATGAATATTCAAGAAATCATTCTGGAATAGTTTTAGAATAATTCAATACCTTCCCACAGGTGTATGTTTGTGCTGCTAAAGAATGCCAGATCTTTTGGTCATGTATTGATATTCTTTTCACAGAAACTGCTTTTTCTTCTGCATTTACGACATTAGTACGGGAGTCCGGCTGATGGAAGAGCCGCATGTTTTGTTATTATCATCTACTTCAATATCCAGGCTTATATCAGGTAAACTCGAGTCTTCAAACAAAATCTCGTCCATTTCGAGATTCCGGAAGACTCTGTAACACTGTAAAGAAGAACCCGTACCACTTATTAAACAGTCGTCAGGGACCTGTAACCTCTACATCACATTGATAAGTAACACCAAACTTCTGATAACTTTAAAAATTGGACATATATCTTTTAAAAATGGTTCAATATTAGACACACACGAACAAATAGATTATCTTATTGTGTTAAATGCTGCAATTCCTTACGTAAATTCAATTTGTAACAAAAATATGTGCATTTACATGTAGCTAGCAGTGGGACTCACTTGCTTTTATTTCCTCTATAAACTCGCTGAACGATTATGTATTTACATGTACACGCGAGAAAGTGTCATGACTCTGAAACATTTTTCGAAATGACCCCTATACCACCTGTCGTGAGGCGGTGGAACGAATTACCCCAAACCCCACAAACCCCGGAATTACCCAAAACCCCATCAAAAATCAACTGTAGGGGTAGTTTACAGCCACAAACCTTGAAATATCTATTAATTATGTTATTATAAGGTGATATAAGTTCAGATTATACAAAACAAAAAAAACAAAAAATTGAAAAAAAATTCGAAACAAAGATTTGAAAAAAAAAAAAAAAAAAAGTTTAATTTTTTTTACCCCTCATAGAAAGGGTTAAATCACACGAAAATGGAAAGTGATAATGTGGAAATATAAACAGACATTACCTTCGTAGCACATTTTATATGTCCGTGTACATCCCATTCAAACGAGATGTTAATCCACCACAACCCCATTTATTTTCACATCTCGACCACAAAGCCCGCCTACAACTCTTTATAAATGTTTTGTCAAGCAACACACACTAACAAATTAAAGACTTTCTTCACCGGTAACATTTGACAATCTTTGAAAAGTGGCGTGATGCTGCAATTTTCGTCCATTTGAGCTGATTCTTGCCTGATCCGCACCGGCCCTAGTTATTCCACCACAAACCTCATTTATTTCCACATCTCGAAAAAAAACTCTAGAAGTCTTTATTAATGTTTTGTCAAGCACCACACACCAAAACATTATTGAATTTCGAATCCTGAACCCTATGACAGTCTTTAATAGCATTTACCATGACAGTGTGTGCATTTTAACTCTTGGAACACTCGTCACGTATATATTTGTCCTTTGTAAACAGTGCACTTGTTGAAAGTACACTTGACACCAAGTAAAACGGGTAGACCCAGATCAAAGGGCCCTAAATATCTCGCGATGTGATTTGGATCTGTTGTGATATATCGTTCATAGTCTCGTGAATTTTTTACAGAGTCTAGACAGCGAGAGAGAAGAGATATAATAGAGAGAGGGTCCGAGACATAGAAAAAGAGAGATATGACAAAGGTAAGAGAAATATAGCAAAGAGAAAGAAGGCTCTTCTTTCTTTTTGCTATTTTTTGTCATCCTCGTCATATCTCTGTCTCTCTGTCTTCGCCTTTATTCTCACTCTCTTTTCTCCAGCTCTCTCGCACTCTCTATCTTGCGAAAGAGAAAGAGCGAGAGAGCGATAGAGAGAGACAGACAGACAGAGAAATTCAGAACAATGTCAACTCGCGATCCGCAGGATAAGGGTTAATTGCAACTTCAGGTTCACTGATCGTTATCTACATCTAACAACTACCCAGCTGTGTTAATTGGTTTGCAATGAACATTCTCTGATAAGGATGTGTGTATTGATACCAATTATCACAGTAGGGAACCACTACATATAGGTGTACAGTTTCCAGGGGCGAAACCTCTCATGAAAATATAACCCTCTTCACGAAATGGATTAAATTCAATCGTATACTGAAAAACACAGTAACTCTATTAATTTATGCGTATAAGCTACTTAAAAAAGTGGATTTGAAAAGTGGCGTGATGATGCAATATTTTCGTCCCTTTTAGTTGATTCTAGCCTGATCCACACATGCCTTAGTAATTCCACCACAATCTCTATTTATTTTCACATCTCGATACAAAAATAAGACTTCTACAAGTCTTTATTAATGTTTGGTCAAGCACCACACACCAAGACATTAATGAATTTCGTATCCGGAACACTGTGGACAGTCTTTGAAAAATAGCATTTTGCTACGATTTCCATCATCCTCTATAATCCGAAACATTAGGTGCCGTGTGTCCTTTGAAAACAGTGCACTTGTTGAAAGTACACTTGACACCAAGTAAAACGTGTAGACCCATTTCAAGGGCCCCTAACTGATGAAAGCGTGTGTGTGTGCTCTAGTCACACATACATATTTCTGTAAACAGTGTACTTGTTGAAAGTACACTTGTACAAAGAAAATAAAACATATGTCGTAGTAACATCACCGAAGTTCGGAAGGAGATACTTGTCCAGTATAGTACAGGTATCAGCTAATTATGCTTGGCCGGCGCCTTCTTCCTCACAAAAATCGCCTATATGATCAAATGTGCGCTGGAAACCACAATCTCCTGACTACATTCTTTATATCTATCTATCTATTTGTACTGCCTTAACGCCTTTTTCAAGTATTAGCGGCACGAATCAGATCAGAATCTCATTCAAGAGCTCTCTATTCTAGATCTGCACTATTAGCAGCAAATAGTTCAGAAAACAAGCATAAAAAGACCCCAAAGTATGGCCTCAAGACGGTACGTAATAATCAGTAATTGGTGACCTATTAACAACAACCGTGCTTTACCGCGACATAGGGCACTGCGCGCCGTTACATAAGCAGCGATATCACAAATGGCTTTCGCTCTGCGGGATACCAATTGCAATGTATATTGTACCCGCACACTATATATATGCACCCAGCACCTTAAATCACATGGTTTTTCGGCGGAGCTGTCTGGTTTCTATTTAGACACACTTTCTGTTTGGCCACACATTTCAACCAATTATATTTGATCAGAAATTTAGACTTGAGAGCACCTGTTGAAACTGAATAGTCTGATTGGATAGTAGCCAGGGCTCCAGATAAGGGAATTATTTCAAAACTTAAAATCTTTATTTGTGCATTAAACCCTGTGGTGTCACTAAACATTTGAATTGTCTCTTCGAGACAATCAAAATGAGTGGTAACACCATAGGGTTTGGTGCTGAAATGAGTGAATAAATGTGATTTGTTTAGTTTACTCCCTCTTATCTGGAGCCCTGTAGGCTGGTCTATGTCCAATTACAGTTTTCCCAGATATGGCTGTGAGTGTAAAATTTAGAGACACAGACCAGACTGTTTACTACACTGGGGGCTGATGCAATTTAAGATGACATCTGAAATACAGAGGAAGCTAGGTGTTTTGTAATTGTTTACTACCAATTTGTTTTAATTGTTAACTATTTGTACACATTTACCATACATTAAAAGCAATATTAAATATAAATGGCCTCAAGTGAGTTAAACACAATGGTGTGGTTTCATCATTATTTACAAGAGTGAAGTAGAGCAGACTGTTGAATCTGTACATTTGTGTATGCTATAGTTTGTTTCAAGAAACTCTATGAATGAAGTTTGATATATAGAACAATAGATTAATGTGAGGATCTCCTACCAGTAGCTAGGATATGAGTTAAATTATTGTTTTGTTTTGCATTTCTGTACATGATAGTTTTGCATTTTAAATAAAAGTTACTGTTTCAATTGTATACTTTTAATTTTTGCTTTTCAATCCAAGATATTACAATTCTTTGAAAACCTCAATTTCATTCAATTTTGCACACCCATCTATATAGCCTTAGTTCAACCACTCATTCCGCCGAATATCTTTTTTAAAGATATTTCTTGTTACAGGCAAGGTACAAAAGAGAGGGTACCGCAAAAGAGATCAGATTTTACATGAATAGCTTGAATCCAGCTCAGCCGCAGTGTAACTCCTAAGGGCGACATGGGCAATATTTGCAACAGCTTGGCTCCAGATCAGAAGCCGCGTTGTCGTGGTTTATAGCGACTTGGCTTACAGTTGCACAAGCTTGTATCTAGACCAGCGGAACAGAGACCACGTAACGCGGCGTCTGATTTGGAATATGTTATCAAGTTTAATTAAGATCCGAAATTAAATTTTGCTGCTTCCGACCCGAAATATTTTAAGCATACGACATTTCAGAATGATAAGGTTTGAAACGAAACTGAACTCCAAACTGTTTGCTACTATATTACTTTAGTCATATAACTCGAACATATTCAACAATAGAGACGAGTATATTTGTTATGTGTAAACAATAAACCATTAAAGAATACAAAGTGAACAAGAAATATCTTTAAAAAAGATATTCGGCGGAATGAGTGGTTGAACTAAGGCTATATAGATGGGTGTGCAAAATTGAATTAAATTGAGGTTTTCAAAGAATATATATCTTGGATTGAAAAGCAAAAAATACAAGTATTCAATTGAAACAGTAACTTTTATTTAAAATGCAAAACTATCATGTACAGAAATGCAAAACAAAACAATAATTTAACTCATATCCTAGCTACTGGTAGGAGATCCTCACATTAATCTATTGTTCCATTCATAGAGTTTCTTGAAACAAACTATAGCATACACAAATGTACAGATACAACAATCTACTGTACTTCACTCTTGTAAATAATGATGAAACAACACAATTGTGTTTAACTCACTTGAGGCTATTCATATATAAAATATTGCTTTTAATGTATGGCAAATGTGTACAAATAGTTAACAATTAAAACAAATTGGTTGTAAACAATTATGAAACACCTAGCTTCCTCTGTATATCTATAAATAGATTTCAGATCATAGCATAATTTTGTCAATTCTGTGGCCTAGTGTAGTAAACAGACAGCCTGTATCTCTAAATTTTACACCCACTGTCCACATCATGTAAAACTGTAATGGGACATAAACCAGCCTACAGGGCTCCAGATAAGAGTGAGTAAACTAAACAAATCACATTTTTTCACCTCTTTTAGCACCAAACCCTATGGTATTACCACTCATTTTGATTGTCTTAAAGAGACAATTCATATGTATAGTGACACCACAGGGTTTAATGCACAAATAAAGATTTTAAGTTTTGAAACAATTCCCTTATCTGGAGCCCTGGCTACTATCCAATCAGACTATTCAGTTTCAACAGGTGCTCTTAATTCTAAATTTCTGATCAAATATTATTGGTTGAAATGTGTGGCCAAATATTAAAGTGTGTCTAAATAGAAAACAGTCAGCTCCGCCGAAAAAGTCTAGAGTCGACCGATCAGGGTCTGCACTGTCCCATTATTATTATTATTATTATTATTATTGTTAGTCATTAACAACAACCCATAAAAGTCATCAATGTAAACGCATTAATTGGAAACTGGTGTTAAGGGGGGATTTGGGTAAGTTTTAATTGAGAAATAAAAAAAAAGCAGACGACAAAAATTGTTTGAAGTCTAGGGTCCGTTGGTCATATCTTGGGAATTTCATTACCAGTGATGGTCATGTGGAATAGCGTTCCAGCAACAGATAAGAACTAGGTCAATGAGATTTCATTTTAAATCTAGTTTTTAAAAATATACTAAGCAACCACATTCAACCCTAGCAACGATTGAACTCGTCATTAACAGAAATGCATACCTGTGAACAGAACACATGTGCTCTATACAAACAGTGCAGACTCTAATCAGAGGGAACATTAAGAGTTGCATGGAATACATAATAATATCTATTAAATAATGTGAACTCTTGTCAGTTTATAGATTACACTTCTCTGTAAAGTTTGTTTACGAAACTTAATTTTCCATGTCCGTTCATTTTACGTACAATGAATGTATGTATATTGAATTGTACATGTTTATTGATGGGTATGAATATACTTATGCTATTTTATGCCGAATAAAGCTCTATATCTGTAAGGGATTGTGAGATGTGAGCGTGATAAAGTTTTAAAGAAAAGGAAGAACAAAGTTACATGTGTATTCTACTTTTCTTTCTGCTTTACTTATGTCCCATATACAGCAGTCAAGCGATCAATTTCAGTAACTTTTTAACACTTTGCCTGCTGATCGAGACTTCATTTCGTTTTTGCAAACAGCTTTGATCTAGATCAGAAGCCGCGTAACATGGCGCCTGATCTTGAATCAGACTGTTGGAAGTGTTTTTAGGTTTCTTTACATACAAAATGTAAACATCTAAATTAAAAAAAAAATTGCAGACGATAATTTAAAAGCAGACGGTATCACGGCATGATAAGGGCTAATATGGGTTTGGTTATAATATTAAAATTTTTTATCCGAGCCCAGTCCAATATTTCACAATTGTGCTTTAGAAAAGGCGATTTAAACAAAGATGTGAAGAAGATTGCTACTATACTTGAAATATATCGATAATTCTAATTAACCCAATTAAGATATTGGACGTTAACTTGATAACAAAATGATCAAGTAAATAGTGTGTTAAAATAATAAACTATCAATCTGGATCAAACCCGTTTATAACTGCCAGGTAAAGCCTGTCGTAAAACACAGGTCTACCATATCGCACATCACAAAGGAATATGACATTACGCAACCGAACACAGAAGCCGCACTAGCCTAATAAAACTCCCCCAGCATGATTTTCTTATTGAACAAACCGATTGTCTATGAAGTAAATATTTGGGAACTGTTCGCCACAGGGATCCCGCCTTAATAAAATCTCAAAGCTACACGTGTTGCTTGAACATGCGTTTTTAGACCCGCGATAGCGGAGCGTAGCGAAGCGGTAGCGGGTCTATGAATATGGTTTTCGAAAAATACTACATCCGTTAGCGCAAATCTGACAACCGCCAAGGACTGTGCCAGAAAATAGTGCTCATTGTGATCTACGCTTTTATAGCACTTTCAATTGGGAAAGTAAGTTTACCTATTTTGATGTATCTATTATGAGATTGTCAATGTTTGTTGGAAGGTCCGAATATGTATTTTGCTTTATTTCAAAGAAAATGTTGGTAAGTATTCATTCGCGAATATCGGCGATGTTCGTTTTACGAAGCAATACTCGGCCTTTTCCGTATTGCAATAGTTACCACCGACAAGTATAACGGGAAAAGCCGATGGCACACTGCTATCACGTGACGTTATCTTACCTGTAAAAGCCGTTTTCACGAAAAGGCTCAAGTTTGGGATCAGCTCAACTCTTACAACGGGCTTAAATTATTTAACTGTATCTCTTGAGCCTGTTACGATGAGTCTGATCAACTAACAGATCAGCTGAGCCAGTTATTAAGCGCTAACGCGATGTTATTTCAATGATTCGTGCGGCCCAATCTGCTGAATACTCTTTCGTATCGGAGGATGTAAAACCGAAAAATCGGGAAACTCCATGACTTTTTCAAGCATTTGCTGTAAATAATGGACCCAAAGAAGAGGATTTGTAACTGTACAGATGGCGAGAAAGTCGAAGAAACTCGCCGTTGTCCAGCTTACCCAACAAACCAAGCATGCCTTTCAGAAAATTTCTCGTGAGGCGAACTGGACAGAAATCGATGAGATGTGACAGGCTCAGCTGTCGATGGTCAAACTGAAATGGTGAGTTGTTTTAAAATGTTCTTTCATAGATAGATATGGAATGACGATTTCTGCGTGTTTGAATAACGGATTATTTCTTTACTTCATAGCATGTCTCCAATTCGGAATACGCAGGAATGTTGTAAATACCCAAATACAATATTATTAGGCTTTTTGACTCACGGTTTCTGTTACGTCTACTCTCACTCGTGGCCACCAGGGTTGTGCACAGAAGCACTTGCTGCTCTCCGGCTCCTCACGTAACCGCTATGGGCCGGGTACTATTATCCGGATTCGGGCCGAATATCGGTAATCACCACATTCCTCCCCACCTTATTCAATTGGATATGGTCCTGGGCTACCTTCTGGCTGGTCCTTGGTATCCTGCAACTGGCCAGGCTGGATATCTAGCCCCCTAACCATCCTTGAACCGTACTGCTGCCTCTCAGGCTAGCAGCTTCTGCTAAGGCATCTAAGACCCCCCTATGATAAGGATCTCTTACTGTGGACTCCAACGGTGACATCGACCCCTCTTTCCAGCAGCTTCTGCTTAGGCATCCAAGATCCCCCTATGATAAGGATCTCTTCACCTCCTCCATGGTGGGTTATGTATCCGGGTCACTGAGAACCTGGACTTACCGCTCCATCTGGACCTCAAAGGACTCCCTGGTATCGGACATTTTCAAGTAACCTACCTCAGGTCTGCCTGGTATCTGGTGCTCCTGGCTGTCTGCAATGGTGCTCCTGCCTATTTGCAAGTTCCATTATGCGTCCCAGACCCAGTTCAGTGGCTGTCCTATCTAGCTGCCAGGGGAGCTCCCTGTAGTCCATATCTACCCCCTGACTAGGGAGTAAATACAACAGTTGACCTAGAGTCAACCAAAGTACCAGGATGACTTGCTGAGCGGTCTAAATCCTGTTACTTCCTATACTGCTGAAGCTGTCTTGCTTAACCAACAGCCTACAGTAATAGTTACCGTACCAAAATCTTACCATATGTGTCAACCATTCCTGTATCCTCCGGCTTGCCACTTTCACTAACCCGGTATGATTAAATTCCCCAAGACTACCCGTGAATGACCACGGTAGGTAACCTCTATTGATTCCCAAGACAGCACTGTCTCTCATTCCATGGCCAAAGGAAAAGACTTATTCGCCCTGTCTATCAATAGTCTGAGCTCAACTCCTCTACCTAACATTCATAGCATCCAGGAAGGACCCCAAATTACTTTGGACTTTCACATACCAGCCAACAGACAACATTTCAGTTGCGTTCCTACATGACTATTGTAACTATTTGACCTTGGGAGTGACGATGTCAATACCACAATAACATGATCGCAACAAACCAGGTAATTGACCATCAGAACTACATTATAATTGCCTATAGAGTGACGGAGACAACTGTTGTCTGTAATACGAGTGACGATGACAACCTATACCTAAACGTATACATATTGCAATTCTGATTCCAATACCAATCAGGATTGTCCCCCGACAATCTCACCCAGCTGTCTGTGACTCTAAGAAACCTAACCCACCATTTCTAGTTTAAGTGGTCAGAACACACAATGAATGGTCTCCACAACAGGAAAGATGACATGACTTGTCCATGTATAGCTACTCTAACTTAAGCTCAAGAGCTCTAACATCTGAAGCAAGAGCTCCACCAAATCCAAAACTCCACTGAACATCCTCAACAGCCCTTACTCTGTTATAAAGGCTGTCTCCGTAGACTCCAGTCTTCACCAAAGCTCCACTGAACATCCTCAACAGCCCTTACTCTGTTATAAAGGCTGTCTCCGTAGACTCCAGTCTTCACCAAAGCTCCACTGAACATCCTCAACAGCCCTTACTCTGTTATAAAGGCTGTCTACGTCGACTCCGGTCTTCACCAAAGCTCCACTGAACATCCTCAACAGCCCTTACTCTGTTATAAAGGCTGTCTACGTCGACTCCGGTCTTCACCAACCAGTAACCATAGGCTGCTTGTTTGCTAAGGAAGCAACTATCTAGAGTACCTAGACACTGTCCGAGACCGTGTCTGGCTTACCATTACTTAACGGCGGTGATGCCAGATCTGTCAACTCAATTTGAACAGACTCTCTTGTCAAATTCACCACCGGGCACAACCATCACTTTCCTTATATTACAACCTGAAATCTTTAACACCAGCACAATTGTAGCCAAATACATGCAGCCCATCATTTTGCACAAGACCCCTTTCAAGTTTACTCTTACAGCGTACAAAACATTTGTGTGACTTCCGGCAGTGCATGCGGCTCTCATACAGACATGACGTCCTGTCTGCACTGTCCTGCATACCTTGCCAAAACACCAAATGCTCATCTGCACCTCGGAGTACACAATACGCTCCGAGTCTGAATGCTAAGTAAACCATCTAGAAAGGCTAGACTCCCTTAGGAGAGAGTCTGTTCACTCAGTCTCAGTCCCTAACAACAGACAGCTAGCATGTGCATTCATGATTGAGCAAAGCTTACATTAGCTGCGGTACCATAACTCTAATTCTAGACCAAGGTCTATACAAAACAGTCATGATATTGCAACTAAGTTCACATGTGCGGCTTGGAAATTCAAGGAAATAACTTGCTACAAAGGGATATCAGATGATACAGCAGACTGTAACAATCTGCTGCCTAGCCTGTCAGACACCAACAGAAACCATAGAGTCGCCCTATTGAACCTAAACTTGAGACCAGTTCAGCAAAACATGCAAAACTGAAACAACTGTCAATTTGTATTCCATGCTCACTTTCTCCCTCTCATGAAAAAAGAAAGGACAATACAAATACAGATTGCCGTTTAACATAATTTCTAGCAATTTTATCAGAATTTGCTTTATGACAACAAATCCCGACTTGTAATTGCCTTTAATTCAATAGCAATTTATCAGAATATGTTTCGAAAACAATATCCCGACTTGTAATTGCCTTTACCTTATTCATGTTATTCCACGCCTCGTGGCAAAAAATGGTTTCTCGCTGAACAATTTAAATTCAAGCTAGAGCTTACGAAAAATGAATATTGCGTCGGTCCTTTTGAAAACTTCTGACACCATTGTTGTAAATACCCAAATACAATATTATTAGGCTTTTTGACTCACGGTTTCTGTTACGTCTACTCTCACTCGTGGCCACCAGGGTTGTGCACAGAAGCACTTGCTGCTCTCCGGCTCCTCACGTAACCGCTATGGGCCGGGTACTATTATCCGGATTCGGGCCGAATATCGGTAATCACCACAGGAATAAAATATCCCTGGAATACGTGATAATTTAATGTAAAGCAGAATGCGTTTTTCTGCTTTACTTTCAGCTGGGTTACTAGAAAAGTTAATCCGAAATCAAACGGAATCCACCGTAGTCGATGTGAATATATAGTAACTATATTCCCTTTACCCGATTGGCAATTTCTAGTTGTGAAGTTTACCGCCTCGTTAGCTCAGTGGTAGAGTGTCCGCGTTCGAGGCGGGAGGTTGTGGGTTCGATCCCCAGCCGGGTCATACCAAAGACCATTATAAAAACGGTACAAGTAGCTCCCTTGCCTGACGCTCGGCATTGTAAGGGTAGTACTAGGAAGGTAAATGTAATGCCAAGGTAAGTATGCATGTTAATGGATACCTTGTTTGTCGCAATAAAAGCTCTACAGAGCTTATGTTGATTGTTTACCATATGATTATCCGACGTTAAATAAAGCTTGCCTTTGCCTTTTTTGAAGTTATAAATCCACTTAAACCAGGTAGAAAGCTTTAAGACACATACTTTCAGCGTACCCCTTTAATTCCTCCCTGAAAGCTCAAAATTGACAATTTTAGTTTCAATTTAGTCCAGTCCATTTTTGATCTTTTACTATTAGGCTAAATTAGGAAAGATTTTTACAATATTTCTTCAAAATGATAACAGTGAAGACCCTGATCCTTAAGATCAGGGTCCAGACTAATTTGTTTGCATATAGGACAAGTGTACTCCTCACAGGTAGCTGTCTGCGAATGACATATAAAGTGGAACAACTGTTTTCTTTCGTGAAGGAATAAATGAAGTAAAAAGGCGTATCTGTGGATAAAAATGGGTAATAATTTCATAAACAGTTGTAAAAAAGGTATATATGTAGCCGGGTTGCGTATATGATTAAATGGTGAAAGATTTATGTAAGCGGCCCGGTGGTTCAGTCGGTAGAACACTTGCCCTAATCGCAAGGGGTCTCGAGTTCGAGCCCCGGTCTGGCTGCATATTTTTCTCACCATGTTACATTTGGCGCCTAAATTGGCGCCCAACGTAAATAACCCGTAGGATAATATGTAACTCGTAGAGTGTACAGAAATAATAATAAGAAACTCATGGAGTGTTCTTTAGTTAGAATTCGGGACGAATTCTTGTGTAGAGGGGGTGTGTGTAGCCGGGTTGAGTTTATGATTAAATGGTGAAAGATTTATAATGTAAGCGGCCCGGTGGTTCAGTCGGTAGAACACTTGCCCTGTAAGCAAGGGGTCCCGGGTTCGAGCCCCAGTCTGGTTGCATATTTTTCTCACCATGTTACATAATAGACCATGTGAACCTAGACGATGTAAACCAGTTTTTTTGGACGATGTGAACCACTTTTACAGGGGATGTGAACCACCCTATTAGATGATCAGATGTGAACTAACACTTTGTTTTTAAAAAAATTGTATAAGTTTTCTTGCATTTAACTTACTGTTCTAAAAGTTATATAGACTGAAAATATGTTAACTTTATTTCTCTGATAGTATTATCTAAACTCTTATTCAGGACAAGATTTTGGAATATCATAGGATAATGTGATGCTGTGGAGCGTGAGAATTAAACGTCTATGAAGGAAAACAAAAGCAAGAACCTTAAACCAGTCCCTAAATTACTTAAGTAATCGTGCTGTACCTGATTAAAGGACTATAAAGAATCATAGAAGACTTCTTGCATTTGTTTTCTTTCATAGACAATTTATTCTCATGCTTCATGGCATCACATAATCCACCCAGAATCTACAGTGTTGGTCCAATATGAGCTTAAAGTTGCTAAAATAGCACAATAACAGGTTAATCAACCCATTAAAGTTGACATATTTTTTCAACTTTTACAACTATTTCTGATACTAGATAGTGCACTTATAAATTTTAAAATAAAATGTTGGTTCACATCGTCTGATGGGGTGGTTCACATCTTCTGGTAAAATGGTACACATTGGCGGTGGTTCACATCGGCGGTGGTTCACATCGTCCCTAATTCTGTAAAAATATATATTTCCACCTTTTATGTATTGGTTGTAATAAATTGCAAAGGAAATATACAAAAAATGGAATAACAATCAGTTTCTTTTTATGGAATAGGAGTTAATTAAATGCATGCATAATTATCCCCGAATTGAAGAAATTAGGTTCTTATAGTACAGTCATGAATATGTGAATAAGGTGTCTGTCCAGGCTCTAGTCTACACTGTTTTTCAATGTCCTTTATAATAGTAGACACTAGGCTTAACCCATCAGAGCCTATAATACAGTATTAACTCTTTGCATGTTGGGTAATTTTTTTCCATCTGCAACATTTGTCGTCTGCTATTGTTCTAAATAAGACATTTCTAAATTTCTTTTCAAAACATGGTCAGAGTGTCAAACAGTTTACGCAGCGTCTCATCTGGATCCAAACTGTTTGCAAATGCAATCGCTAGCATGCAAAGAGTTAAAGAGGCTCGCAACCAGATTTAGCATCAAAAATAGTAATTTGTAAATATATGTCAAATGCTTAAATATAAATGGGTAAGATTTAGTTAAGGATAATAAATTCTGTTAAAAATGCATTTCAAACAAGAGAGCCTGAAGGCCCTGATATCGCTCACCTGTTGTACTGAAGTTTGATAGCTTTATCTTACTGTTTCATCAGTTTTAATTTAAATCCATTCAAATTTGTAGTATAGCATGTAAACAATTTTGGAATATAACCTCATAATTCTAGTATGGTAGAGTACATCAAGGGCAGATAACTAGAGCCTAAACAATACTGAAATGAAGCCTTTTCTAGCATTTCATAGTCTATCAAGGGCAGATGACTATTGCTACATTTATTAGTACAATGATTAGATTTCAACAATAATTGCACTCCTTTGAGAACTTATATGTACATGTATATACTTTGTGTGCAAGTAAAATCAAAATCCATTAAAAACTGTAGTTGCAAAAGTGTAAACGCTGTTCGATATGGCATTTTCAGCAATTCAAGGGCAGACAACTCTTGACCTATAGGTCAGATTTCAACCATAATCACACTTATTTGAACTCTTATGGTCATATATAATCTGAGCAAGTTTGAAAAAGACCGGATAAAAATTGTGGCCTCTGGAGTGTAAACACCCTTAAATATGACATTTTCAGCAATTCAAAGGTAGATAACTCTCAACCTATCTGTCAGATTTCAATCATAATCAAACTCAATCGAACTCTTATGGTCATATACAATCTGAGCAAGTTTGAGATAGATTGGATAAAAATTGTGACCCCTGGAGAGTAAACACCCTTAAATATGACAATTTCAGCATTTCAAAGGTAGATAACTCTCAACTTATTAGTCTGATTTCAACAAAATTCGAACTCATCTGAACTCTTATAGTTATATACAATCTGAGCATGTTTGAGATAGATTGGATAAAAAGTGTGGCCTCTAGAGTGTAAACACTGTTAAATTAATATGGCATTTTCAGCAATTCAAAGGTAGATAACTCTCAACCTATTGATCAGATTTCAACCATAATCAAACTCATCTAAACTCTAATGGTCATATACAATCTGAGCAAGTTTGAGATAGATTTGATAAAAATTGTGGCCTCTAGAGTGTAAACACCCTTAAATATGGCATTTTCAGCAATTCAAAGGTAGATTACTCTTGACCTATTAGTCCGATTTCAACCATAATCGAACTCATTCGAACTCTTATGGTAATATACCATCTGAGCAAGTAAGAGAAAGATTGGATAAATATTGTGGCCTCTAGAGTGTAAACACTAAAATTGTTGACGATGGACGACGCACGACGGACATTCAAGTATTGCAATTGCTCACCCTGAGCTAGCTCAGGTGAGCTAAAAAAAGAAAAAGAAGAATCTCTGGTAGGATTCGAACCCGTGACCCTCCATGCGGAGACAAACATGAAAAATGAGGAAGCACCTTTACTACCTCGGCTACCAGCGCTCTCTCTATATATGATAGCGAATTAACGTACTTCACTGGTAGCGATCGATAATACTTTATTCGGCTCGGGTTTATGTCTGAGCCCGTGTAGAGAAGCAACAACAACAACTATACCGTCAGCTGACGCTATAGAAAAACGATGGAAAATATCTAAAATAACTAAGATTCGGTGACGATTATTGATACTTTTTTTGGACTGATCATATTTTTTTAATGTCAGAAGCCAAACAATGCCACGAATGTGCTTTTATTTGAGCATTTTATTTTATTTTGACAAGTACACCATCCGGTTGCGAGTCCCTTTAAGAGTAAAGTCGTCTTTTACAAAGACTGAAAGTGTGAAGAGTGCATTTGTCCCATGCAGGCAGGTTATATTCACACCATAGGACACCTAAAGATCCATCTGATCAGAATTTGCACTGTTTGTCATTTTGAAAATTATGAATTATAAAATACATCCCTAAATAGTATCAAATTGACTGATATTTAATTTATTAGAAAATGGAATGGTTGATCTGAAGTTTTTTAAACTTTTGTGAGTTAAATAGGTTAATACTTGTATTTCAGCTCCAATTAACAACCCAGTTCAAGATTATGGTAATGGACACAAGTTGGACAAACTCCACATGCCCTATTCCTATACAGCTCCTGGCAAGGAGTCAGAAGGCTACATCTATAGATCCAGCTTGTCAACCATTGCCTAGTACAGTCAAAGAAGTTACCTGTAAGTATCAAGTATGGAGCAGAAGAGACAGTTTGGATGGAATGAAGGAGTTGTGAGAGAAAGTCAGATAAATTGTATCAGAGTGTTAAATAAGAAGAGTATTTTAAATAATAACGACTGCGTCTCAACCAAACCTTATGTTGTGACAACTCAGTCATTTGAATAATCTCATACTCACAGAGATAATTGAAATATTCTAATTAGTAGTCACAACATTGGGTTTGGTGTGCATCAGGGGAAACATTTGTAATGTTCATTTTAATCACTCTTATATGGAGTCCATAGGAATGTATATGCGAGGGTTGTCCCAGTAAAGCATAGACTTTGCTTACACTTTACTAATCTGACGTTCAATGGCCATACTATTCTACTGATACCTTGAGCCATTCAATTTCAATAAAATGGGTGAATGAAAATAAAATCCAATGTACAGTAGATGATTATTATGCGTGATTCACAGAGCCATGGTAGGCGTATCCGGCACAACCCAGAAATTGCATAGAAAACCGCTATCTGTGCGTTCCATAAAGTGATATCATTCAAACTACACTAAAATCAAGCGCAACAAATTATCGTCTGCTTAACATGACGTCATTATGACGTTATTACAGAAGATTTTGGTCGTTATCTTTATGAGAATAGCACATATTTGAATGTCATCCATCAGGAGTTCTTGTTTGAGAAAATGATGATGTTAGACAAAGAGAAAGCGTGCAGAACGGCGGCACACCTCTGTATACGCACCGGCTTTACGCCAACGGTCACATTTAATAAAGTAAAAAGCGCAGAGATATAGGGCATTGTTTCTAAGAGCCTTATATTCAAGTTACATGGCAGGTTTAGTGATGGATGGACAGATAGTTTATAGCGAGGATGCAGGGCTGCCATTTCTCCGGATTTTTCTTCCAACAGATGGAAACTTAAAACAAGCTGAAAGTAAAGAAGAATGCGCCTAAAGGCACATTCTGCTTTACTTTCAACCTGATTTAAGCATCACATGTCTTAAAAACTAGAAACAGACCAAGGGATAAAGGTATTTATCCTGTCACGTGCCTATTTTCCTGACGGATAAAGGGGTGACAGATAAACTTTGCTTTATTATGCTATGTGGTCACATGACCGATGTTATTATGTCAAGTGGTCACATGACCTGTAGCCGGAACTATTTTTTTCCACTGAGACGCTTATTTTTCCCGCTGTTAGGAAAGGAATTCTAAAACTCTTTCAGCAGAATCCGA
This sequence comes from Gari tellinella, assembly GCA_922989275.2. Taxonomy (NCBI): domain Eukaryota; kingdom Metazoa; phylum Mollusca; class Bivalvia; order Cardiida; family Psammobiidae; genus Gari; species Gari tellinella. The sequence continues at coordinate 57,091,439 of OV277865.1, forward strand.
CGTGTAACGACGTTTATTCGAACCATTCGATGCAATCAAATCGTTAAAGAGTACGCGCCACCAGTCGCTTGCTGACATTCTTCTATAATTGTCCGCCTTTTAGATTTCCCGAGTGAAAAACACTAGATTTTTAAAGGTTCTTGTATTTCTTTTCAACGTAACTAGGATGTGACGTCACTGACGTCATCTATATAATAGCGCGCTTTCCTAGAATAACATAGTTCTTTAGTGAGAATCTTATCTGGACCAAAAATGAGTCTAGCTTTAAAAAATGCATTCTCTATTTATTTTACTATTGTGACAAGGATAAATAGAATATTTGGTTCCTATCTTTGAATGAGAAATGTTATCTGGCTCGGCTTCTGAAAATATCAGGTTCGCCTGCGGCTCACCAGATATATTCATCCGCCTTGCCAGATAACATTTCTCATTCAAAGCTAGTCACCAAATATTCTCTATTTATCCTGTCACGTGCCTATTTTCCTGACGGATAAAGGGGTGACAGATAAACTTTGCTTTATTATGCTAGTTGGTCACATGACCGATGTTTTTATGTCAGTTGGTCACATGACCTGTAGCCGGAACTATTTTTACACAGAGACGCTCATTTTTCCCGCTGTTAGTAAAATTGTTCTAAAACTCTTATCAACAGAATCCGGACGTGTAACGACGCTTATTCGAAGTATTGTTGCAATCAAATGTTTGAGAGTACGCGCAACAAGTCGCTTGCTGCATTACTTCTATAATCGTCCACCTTTTAGATGTCCTGAGTAAAAATACACTAGATTGTTAAAGGTTCAACGTTACCAGGATGTGACGTCACCGATGTCATCTATATAATAGCGCGCTTTCCTACAATAACATTTTTAGCTCTTTAGCGAGAATCTTAGAGCAAAAATGGCTCTAGTGCTAAAAAACCATTCTCTATATATTTTGATATTGTGACAAGGATAAATAGAATATTTGGTGACTAGCTTTGAATGAGAATTGTTATAGATCTGGCTTGGCTTCTGAAAATATCAGGTTCGCCTGCGGCTCACAAGATATAGCCTGTTTACCTGTGTTTTCGCCACCCTTAGCTATATTTTTTCGCGCATGCGCTTTCTGATGTAACCTTTCTTACTTTTTCACGGATCTAATTCTGGACTGAACTTTCAATAACACGATTATATACAAATAAAACTTGTGAAATAAACACAAATGTAAATTACTGTACCGTTTTTGAACGAGGTCATTGCTCTGGATCACCGGGGTGCTTTCTTGTCAATTCGCCACCTCTGATTGGTCGTTCGATAATTAGGTCAATGTAGGCTCTGGCAGTATGTTATAGTTTGTTTCATGAAATTTGAACATGGTTTAATGATTTTGAAATATTTAATTTTTTAAAAGTAAATAATATATTTTACAACTTTACAATAAAAAGTAACAATGGGCATATAGAGTAAAAATTACCAACATGTCCTTTGATTTGAAACTTTTTATGAATTATTGTTATTTTACCTGTTTCTTTCGCATTTTCGGCGCTTGAAATCTTCCTTAGTGAAACTGTCCTAGTATTCGGATATCCTCTGTAGTTTTCGGACATCCTCGGTAGCCTGCTCGTGACGGAATTCCAAGTTTTGCTTAGGTGGCGAATTGACAAGAAGTGGCGAAATGACAAGAAGCAAGGATATTCATACGCCTTGCCAGATAACATTTCTCATTCAAAGCTAGTCACCAAATATTCTCTATAATCAGGAAAACTGGGCTTGAAAAATTGAAAAATTTGAAATCTTAGGATTTTTTTATCAACTTATGGCAGACCTGAGGACGTTAACCCTATTTTTAAAATTTAGACTCCTGTGACCTTGAACTTAAGGCCTGCGTTTAGGTTTCGAAATCTGCATTTAGGTTTCGAAATATGCCTTTAACTTCTATGTCCCTTGAGGTATTGCTTTCATAGTTGGTATGTATGTGTATATGGACAAGACCTTTACATGCGCAGAAAAATTTAGACCCCTGTGACATTGACCTTGAACTTAGGGCCTGTGTTTAGGTTTAGAAAAATGTCTTTAACTTCTATGTCCTTTGAGGTATTGCTTTCATAGTTGGTATGTATGTGTATATGGGCATGACCTTTTGATGCACAGAAACATTTAGACCCCTGTGACCTTGACCTTGAACTTAGAGCCTGTGTTTAGGTTTCGAAATCTGCGTTTAAGTTTCGAAAATCCATTTAACTTCTATATCCTTTGAGGTATTGCTTTCATAGTTGGTATGTGTGTGTATATGGACAAGACCTTTCCATGCACAGATAAATTTGGACCCTTGTGACCTTGAACTTAGGGCCTGTGTTTAGGTTTTGAAAAATGCCTTTTACTTCTATTTCCCTTGAGGTATTGCTTTCAGTTGGTTTATGTGTGTATATGGACAAGACCTTTCCAGGCACTGCAAACTTTAGACCCCTGTGACCTTGACTTTGAACTTAGGGCCAATGTTTAGTTTTCGAAATCTGTGTTTTGGTTTTTCAAAATTGTTACTTCTCCTATGTCCATTGAAATATTCCTTTCATATTCAGTTGCATGTGTATATGGACAACATCTTTCCTTGCATGCAAAATGTTTGAGCCCTCTGACCTTGACCTTGAACTAAGGACCCGTGTTTAGGTTTCAAAGTCTGCGTTTAGGTTTCTCAAAATTTCTTTAACTCATATATCCATTGAGATATTTCTTTCATATTTGGCATGCATGTGTATATGGACACGATCTTTCCATGCATGCAAAAAAATTAGCCCAGTGTCCTTGACCTTGAACTAAGGTCGCGAAAGGTTTTAGGTTTCGAAATCTGCGTTTAGGTTTCAAAAATGCTTATAATTCCTATGTCCCTTGAGGTGTTATTTTCATATTTGATTTGCCAGTGTATATGGACAAGACCTTTCCATGCAGGCAAAAAGGTTGACCTCTGTGACCTTGAGTGTGCTTTTAAGTTGCTAAAGGTGCCGGTGGCGAGCTTTGTTGTCTCTCTGACAACTCCTGTTGCTTTTGATTTGACTCAAAATTTTTAAATGAAAATTCCCAGTAACTGTAGAAAGTTATGAATTTGAACCTTTAAATATTTGTTTAATATCGAAAGGGCAACTCATTCAAACAAGGGAGGTTGTTCTGGGATGTGTCATAACAGAGTAATTGCCCTTGTTTTTATTTACATAAAACTTGTAAATTGAAATTTCTCAATAACTATCAAAGGTATTAACTTGAAACTTCCAATACTTGTTTAGTATCAAAATGGCAACTCATTAAAACAAGGCAGGTAAGGCAGGCAAAGATATTGTCCTTGTTTTGACTTATTGTTTACTTTAAATGGATATTATCATTGACTGTCAAAGGTATGAAATTCAAACTTGGAATATATGTACATGTACAGTACTTGTTCACTACCAAAAGAGTAATTCGTTACAACAAGGCAGCTAACTCTCTGATTGTTTTTGCAGATTTAGTACCCTTGTTTGACTTAGAATTTACTTTTAATGGAATGTATATGCAGTTATCTATTCCTCTTATATGACCATACTAAGGCATTTAGGTCCAATTATGTTTGAGTTGTTGTTGCTTACAAACTTCTATGATCAAGAAAGCATCAAACACCCATACACATTCTTTAAGTTTGGAAAATGTAGCCATCTCAAGTATATGAAACTCGAGCGGCCAGCACCCGTTTGCGGTGCTCTCGTTATATTCAAATATTGTTCACACTCTAGCATCTACAAATTGGAATGGATCTGGATTAAACTTGGATAAACTGGATATGGTCATAAGTTCTTAGATCAAGACTTAGATGATGTGCTATAAGCAACACATTAAAATGTTTTTATTTTTTAACAGCTATAGTTTTTGATGGTGTCATTTTTATATAGCATTTTACATTGTATGATATTTTTTGCAGGATTTCTATCAACAGACTAAAGCAGATCTGCAGTAAAGAAGATATGCAGAAAGATGTTAATTCTGCCTACTTGTATGAGCTTGAAGAAAAGAGGCAAGACGACTGCTGTTGAAGAAGAGCTTAAACAATTTCAGATTAGACAATTTAACCAACAGGAGGAATTAGATATAACTATTAAGAATGGAACTGTTGCAGATTCAAATTATTATTTGAGCTTTTGTAAAAAATTGTTAAATCCAGTATCAAACAGTCACTCATCACCCTTTACTCCGAGTCCATAGCCTATTTCTTGAGCTATTGAGGACAGGTAGCCACGTCAATCAGGTTAAGGTGAAGCGGACGGTGCATTGCGTTCAACCTGTTTAAAGCTACCAGCTAGCTGCACTAGAATATAGAAGACATTTTACTGGTGATACACAATTATGACTGTGAATCCTTTATATGTAAAAAGATGTATCTATGGAGTAATTAATGGGTTAAATAGTTCAGCAGGAGCGCCTCTGCATTTAAAGACAGGTGGCAGCTTAAAGTAATGTAAAAGTTAAACAGAAAGCTTCACATTGTTTATCAGCCAACTGCCTTAACACAACATAATAAACATCGTTATAGGGGTCATATTAGAGAGGTATTACTGTATTTTGAACTTGGATAATTCATTTAGAATTAGTCATACCAGATGTACCATTCTCCATAGTCAGAAGAGAGAATTGCCTGTATCCAATTAAGTATAAGGTAGACTATTGCATAGAGCAAGATGAAAGTAAAGCAGAAAGCTCCTTTCAACTTTACTGTCTTCTTGCTTCATGCTGCTGCATGTATTTAACATCAATAATACTCTCCATGGATAGCCATCAGCATGCGACCAGCACCTGTGTTAGTGTTAAAGTTGTGATACACTTTAAGCATAGCTTGGGTACTTTGAATACTGTTTTATGCAATTTGCAATAAAACTAGTTATATTAATATAATCTTCTGTTTTGAGTACTCCTACATCAGTAGATTGTTAACTTCCGGGACAAATGCATTGACTCATTCCCCCAAGATCCATCTAATGGTAAATTCCAGTTTCTGATAAAGTCAAAACCATTTTAAGCTTGTCTGTTTTGAAGAAACTACAAGCTATTGTCATCACTTCGGCATCTGCGTTGTCATCGTAGGCGTTGTTGTTGTCCAAAATCTTAAAGTTAGCCATAACTTTAGAACTAAATATGATACAGACTTCATATTTCGTATATGTACTTACTTTAAACAGATATTGAGCTCAGTAAAATTTGGGTCATTTCAAATAAAGGTCAAGGTCATTCAGAGGTAAACTAGAGTTGGTTTAATATTTGCCATAGCTTTGGAACTGCATGTGATAGAGACTTGACAGTTGCCATATGTTTTCAACTGGAGAGGCTCTTGTGTTCAACACAACTAGAGTCATGTCAGACAAAGGTCAAGTCATTAAAAGGTCAAATAGGATACTTCCCATAACTCTAAAATAACATGTGATACACACTTCGTATTTGGGTATCTGCACAACGCAAGAAGCTCCTGAGTTTAGTATAAGTTTGGCCATGGCAGACAAAGTTCAAGGTCATTCAGAGGTCAAATAGGTTGAATTAACATTGCCTATTACTTTGGAACTGCATGTGATAAGAGACTTTACATTTGTCATTTATACGCAGCCTAAGTAGTTCTTGAGCTCGGTACACGTTTGGTAATGTCATACAAAAGTCAATATCATTTAGAGCCCCACAGTAGAATGTCAAACAAATAGTCAAGACAGACAAAGGCAATAAGAATACCTCACATCTTTGTTAATCTATTAGGATAACAAAACAGTCAAACATCGGCGTTGACAAAGCAATAAGCTATTGTCATACTTTCAGCATCCACGTTGTACCAATCTGACGTTGGTCATAACTACTGAACTATTAAATCTGCTAGCTTCATATTAGCTCACCTTGCACGAAGTGCCAAGGTGAGCTATTGTGATCCCCATGTGTTCGTCCTCTGGGTCTGTCTGTCATGTGTCGTCAACTTTTTCTTCAAAGATTATATTGGAAACCACTGGGTCAATTTCTTCAAAAGTATATAGGATTGTTCCTTGAAGGGTACTCTCTAAGATTTCCTTGAATGTAGGTCATCCAATCGAAATTGTGGTTGCCATGGAAACTAATTGAAAACAAAAACACTTAAAAATCTACTGGTCAGTATTGTAAATAATAAAATTATTTTACACAACTGCCTATTGGTGACCCTCTGTCAGTTTTTAGCTCACCTGGCACGTAATGCCAAGGTAAGCTATTTTGATCGTCCTCTGTCCGTCGTCGTTCGTCCGTCCATCCGTTCGTCGTCAACAATTTCTTTAAACAACATCTCCTCTGAAACTACTGGATAGATTTTTACCAAACTTGGCTTGAATGACCCTTATATTGTCCTCTTTCAAAGTTGTACAAACATTTCCGGTCCGTTGCATATCTAGGTCATACGAGCTAAAAATAGATTTTTTCAATGAAAACTTAAAAAATCTTTTTGTCTCAAACCACAGTACCTAGAGCTTAGATATTTGGCACAAAGCATTGTCTTCAGGTCCTCTATCAAGAATGTTCAAATTATGTCCCTTGGGTAAAAAATGACCCCGTGGGGGTCGTAATTTTACATAGAGTTATATAGTGAAATCTTCAAAATCTTTTATCTCTGCGTTTAATATGGCCAGAGCTATGCTATTTGACATGATGACACTTCTAGAAGCCCCTAACCAATATTGTAAATATGGTTCCGGTCTGTTGCATATCTAGGTCACAGGAGATAAAAATAGATTTTTTCAATTAAATCTTCAAAAATCTTTTCGTATGAAACCACAGTACCTTGAGCTTAGATATTTGACACAATGCATCATCTACAGGTCCTCTATCAAGATTGTTCAAATTATTTGCCTTGGGTTTAAAATGACCCCGCCCCGGGGATCGTAATTTTACATAGAGTTATATAGTGAAATCTTCAAACATTTTTATCTCTGAAACTAATATGGCCAGAGCTTTCATGTTTGGCGTGATGACACTTATAGAAGCCCTTGACCAATATTGTTAATATGGTTCCGGTCAGTTGCATATCTAGGTCACAGGAGCTAAACAAAGATTTTTTCAATGAAAACTTAAAAATATACTCTCGTCTGAAACCACAGTACCCTGAGCTTAGATATTTGGCACAAAGCATCATCTACAGGTCCTCTATCAAGTTTGTTCAAATTATGCCCCTTGGGTTCAAACTGCCAAGGCCCTAGGGGTCCAATTTTACATAGAGTTTACTGTTATGTAGTGAAATATTCTTCTCTGAAACCACTATGGCAAGAGCTTTGATATTTAGCATAGTGACACTTTTAGATGTTCTTTACCAATATTGCTGAAATGGTTCAGGTCTGTTGCATATATGGGTCATATTAGCTAAAAATAGATTTTTTTTAATGAAAAATCTTCCTGTCTGAAACCATCCATGTAGAAAATATTTGACAGCACACTTAATTTTCAAGTTCATCAGCAAGATTTTTGAAATTATGTCTCTGGGGTAAACAAGAAATATCTTTAAAAAAGATATTCAGCGGAATGAGTGGTTGAACTAATGATATAGATGGGTGTGCAAAATTGAATGAAATTGAGGTTTTCAAAGAATTGTAATATCTTGGATTAAAAAGCAAAACAATAAACTACAGTAACTTTCATGTAAAATATAGCTACTAAATGGTCTGTCCTCTACAATACTACCAAACAATAATTTAAACCGTATCCTGCTGCTCATAAGATATTTGCATAAATCGACTGTTCTATCAATGGAGTTTCTTAAAACAAAGATGTCATATTTAAAAATAGAAACATGCTGTCATAGCAATTGCAGACTCTTTGCACTAACAATTCATATTCAATTACAGTAACTTTTATTTAAAATGCAAAACTATCATGTACAGAAAATTTAAAACAAAACAATTCTTTAAAAACCGTATCCTAGCTACTGGTAGGAGATCCTCACTTTAATTTACTGTTCTATGACTCTTAATTCATGAATGGAGTTTCTTAGAAAAAATCTTAAAATAGAAGCATGATTGCATCAGCACAATCAGTCTGTGTCTCTAAATTTTACACTCACCATTCATATCTGGGTAAACTGTAATTGTGCATAGACCAGCCTACAGGGCTCCAGATAAGAGGGAGTAAACTGAACAAATCACATTTTTCACTCATTTCAACACCAAACCCTATGGTGTTACTACTAATTTTGATCATCTCGAAGAGACGATTTCAAATTAGTAGTTCCACCATAGGGTTTAATGCAGAAATAAAGATTTTAAGTTTTGAAATACAACCCTTTTCTGGAGCCCTGGTTACTATCCAATCAGCCCATTCAGTTTTAAGCATGTGACTTTCAACCTTGATTTCTGTTTAGTTATCATTGGTTAAGAATTTGCAAAATTTAAGGATAGGTCTAAATAGAAATCATTCAGCTCCGCTGAAAAATGATCCCACCCCAGGGGTCATGTGACCTTGTGTTGGTTTTTCAAGGTGAGGGATATTTAGGCCCGCATGGGCCTCTTGTTTTAAAATATTTTTTCTCTAAAAAAAAAATAGAACCCCAATAAGGTAGGAAGATCTTACAACAAATAAACTCTTTACATATACATTTTTTTCATAAGACGAGTATACTCTTCACTAGGGTTCAATTAAACTATAATACTTTACTAATCGCGGGTCTCCTCAGTGCTTTCAGCGCTTTGATTTACTTCTGCGCCCGCATGCTGCTTTTGTTACAGGTCTACATACATTTTAAGCATAATAATAAAATGGGAAAAAAAGCACCTTGTTTTGTCGATGACTTTGGAATAACCCTTTCAACATTGGTCACCAGTATTGATGACTATTGCAAACAGTTTAAATATCCAGATCAGGTCTGCGCGTTGTTATCACACATATCTTAAACAGTATACATGCATAATTTCTAAATGGTCATTTAACCCTTTACTCCATAGCCAGTTTCTAGTATTCTACAGGCTTAACGAAGGTTGAAAGTAAAGCAGAATGCACCTTATAGACACATTCTGCTTTTCTTTCAGCATCTGATAGAACATAGAAAATGCTTCTTATGATACATAATTATCCATGACTGTAGATATTGGAACTATTTTCTTCAGTGTAGGAATATATTAAATGTGTAAAATTGAGTATCTATGGAGTAAATAGTTATAACAAGTTTGACTGTATGAAATTGAGAAAAGTTGGTCAAAAGCTGTTTGAGATTGACTTTGGTACACGTAGAAACATAAGGATTTCGGTGTCCTTAGACCTATAACTGACTCTTTGCATGCTGGGTATATTTCCCGTCTGCAACAAGTGTTGTCTGCTAATTTTCGAAGTTTCTAAATTTCTCTTCCAAACAATATCAAAGTGTCAAATAATTTTGATCCTGTTCAGATGTCGCATTATGCGGCATCTTGCCAGGATCCAAACTCTTTGCAATAGTCTATATCAAGGTATTTTACTGCTACATGTAACATGCGAATATTAAGTCTATACAATGTATATAGATGTTTCATAAACATCAGTTGACAGAACTCGGTCATTGAAATTTCATTCTAAATATTTAATTTTAGAATTATAATAAGCAACATATTCAACCCTAGAAACGAGGGTAGATCTACTAATTATTTAAAAATGGCATACCTGTGAAAAGAAACTATGTCCAATGCAAACAGTGTAGACAGTAAAACTCTCTTTTACGACCACTAAATATATGTAATGCAGGTGGAAGTAAAACTCCTTCATTCGTTTTCTGTTTTACTTTCACATTGCTTTAAGCTGTCACCTGTCTATTATTAAAAGAATTGGCCTTCTACATATATTAGTGGTCGCAATAGAGAGGTTTTACTGTAGTCATAAATGGACCAGACTTATTTCGAAAATGGAATTATCTTAAAGGTTTCAGAAGGGCTGCCATTTCTCCGGATTTTTCCTAAATCTTCTGATATTTTTTCAAGTACATGATAGCTTAAAGCAGGCTGAAAGTAAAGATGCTTTACTTCCAGCCTGCTTTTAGTAGTCACGTGCCAACAAAACTAGAAATAGGATATGGGGTAAAGGTACGATTCTAGTAGTATCAGTCATGGAAGGTACAAAAAGATTCAGAGGGCAGTGGACAGCAAGCTGGCTGCGAAGCTACGACGTGATTTTATCCAGCTGGCAAAGGATGTGGGTTCTAGTATGTTCCGCAAAGATGGTGTGCGTCTCAATGCTACAGGGGACACTCGAGTATGGAGCGCAATCGTTGCCAATAATCTAGACATGTAGATGCTAACATCTATTTTGTAGTTTGTATAAAATACAAACCCGGCTGTACAAAATATAAATGTGACTTGTCCATAAGTTAGTCATGACCATACAATGCTATTTTTAGAATTGACTTTCTGCTTTGTTCAAAGCAAACACCCGCTTTAAATTTCATAAAATTGACAAATTAATCCTACAGATCAGAATGAAATTCCTCAAACCGTCACAAGCAAAGAACTGCATCCGAAAATCCAACTGAAATCATCTGTTTTCAATAAACTTGAACACAGATATAAACCGAAAGTTGCGGATTGACGACCGACATTGACATTTCTCCAGTGTACAGTTGACTTTTGCAAGTCGAGAATTACATTTCTCCAAATGCAAAACTAGCGAATTTTGCTATGACCTTATAAGGAATTTTTACGGAATACTACGAATATTAATTTGGGCGGAGTAAACTAAATCGGATCTTACCGGAATCGTTCAACCCTATGATTTTACAGTGGAGAATACGTTATTCTTTCCCGTTTAAACGAACCGCAAAACACTAAAACATAGAAAAGTGCAACTTTTGGAAAATTCTGATAATTCATGTTTATATTGGTGACAAACAGTTTGGAGCCTGATCAGACGCCGGGTTACCCAGCGTCTGATCTGGCTCCAAACTGTTTGCAATAGAAATAATAGTTTTAGCGTAAACGCGTTTATTGGGAAAGAATAACGTTTTCTCCACTGTATGTAGCCAGTTTGACAGGCTTGCTTGCTTAACCCATTACCCCATAAATACACCTTTTTACGCCTTTCATTTATTCATCCACTAAAGAATTAATTCCAATTTTTACAGCCATGAATATGTATCATAAGAAATGTTTTCTATTTCCTAGCAGACTGTAGCTTAAAGCAGGCTGAAAGTAAAGCAGAATGTGCCTTAAGGCACATTCTGCTTTACTATCAACCTGCTTTAAGTGGTCACGTGTCTTCAATACTAGAAACAGGCTGTGGGGTAATAGGTTAAGCAGACTGAAGTAAAGCAGATAGTTCCTGAAAGAGCTTTTCTGCTTTACATGTGCCTGCTTTAAACATCCATCTGCACAGATGCAGGGCAGGGGCCCGTTTCATAAACATTGTTGTCGTAAGTCAAAACTTTAAAATACATTTAATTTCTGATTTCTCTATTTAATCCTGTCTTGTGACATTTTCAAGACGATTCCAAAAAGATGTTACAAAACAGGATTAGATTGAGAAATAAATAATAATTGAGACTTTTATAATCTGACTTACGACAACATTCGTCGTACAAAGTTTTATTAAACGACTCAAGGTTTCCAATGACTCTTTATCAGGATAATATTTGTAGAAGTATGAAAAGGTACATGCATTAAATTTGTAATAGGAATAATTAAAAAAAAACTGCCAACATGTGCATCTATGTGTGAAATGGTTAAAGTGGTTGCTTACAGCAAGATAAAAGTAAAGCAGAAATCTCCTGTGGCAGCTTTTGATTAACTGCTTTACTTTTATCCTGCTTTAAGGTGGGCTCAGCTTCTTTAACCATTTGAACCCTATTGGTGCATCTATGGGTCCTTTGAAACAGTGTACCTGTGAAGACTTAGTAACATCATGGAGGAGGTATACTTCCTCCATGGTAACATTAACCCTTTACCTGATAGCCTATTTCTAGTATTGAAAATAGGTGACTACTTAAAGAGGCTCGCAACCGGATCAAGCATTAAAAATAGTAATTTGTAAATATAGGTCAAATGCTTATATAAATGGGTAAAATTTAGTTTAGGATAATAAATTCTGTTAAAAATGCATTTCCAAAAAAAAAAGGATGAGGCCATGGTGGGATTCGAACCCGTGACCATCCATGCGGAGACAAAAATGAAAAATGAGGCATCGCCTCTACGCCCTCGGCTACGGACGCTCTCTATATATATGGTAGCGAATTAACGTACTTCAATGATAGCTATTAATAGAACATTATTCGGCTCGGGTTTATGTCTGACCCCGTGTAGAGAAGCAACAACAACTATACCGTCAGCTAACGCTATGGAAAAACGATGGAAAATATCTAAAAAAAACTAAGATTCGGTGACGATTCTTGAGACGTTTTTTGGACTGATCATATGTTTTTAATGTCAAAAGCCAAATAATGCCACAAATTTGCTTTTATTTGAGTATTTTATTTTATTTTGACAAGAACACCATCCGGTTGCGAGTCCCTTTAAAGCAGGTTGAAAGTAAAGCAGAATTATAGTCACTCGGAACACCTCAGAGTTATTGGCATACGTTCTAGGAAATACCTTTCAACTTTCAACTTTTATTTACATATGCATAAGTCCCACGGATAGTGAGAAACATTAGCATTATAATTATAACTCAAAGTAACATTGAACAACAAAAGTAAACAATATAAGGGAAAACGGCTACACATAGTTTTATACCAGGGCTCCAGATAAGAGGAAGTAAACTGAACAAATCCAACATTCATACACATTTCAGCACCAAATCCCTTGATGTAACCACCCACCTGAATCGTCTCGGAGAGTCGATTCTAATGAGTAGTGACACCACATGGTTTAATGCAGAAATAAAGACTTTATTCGTTTTGAGTTACTCCCCCCATTCAACCTGGAGCTCTGTTTATACATTCCATAATTATGACGTAAATGTTACGTAATATGTATTTAAAAACGACGTCATAATCTAATCTAGAATTTACCGAAACTTCACGAAGGAAAATTGACGCGTCGAAGGAGGGGCTTATGTAGCTAAGACACGCCCTCGTGACTCATTTGTTACACTTTCTACATTGTCCGTTGTACATTGGCGAATATCCGAAGTTCATTGTATGGTGTCTGTTTGCAAAAGGTGAAACGTCTTTCGCAAAGCGTACTTTCAATTCTTCCAGGCGGAAACTGTTTATTTCAAATGTTGGTTATTATAGTTCTGTCTTAGAAAGTAACATTAAATCGTGGATTTTGGTTCCCTTGTTAACAGCTTTACATGAAAGAATTGCAAGTGTTTAAAGTATAAACTATAAATACCTTTTTATGGAATACAGTATACACATGTAAACAGACATTTACATGTTAAGTTTGCATGATTCTAAACGACATTTATACAAATACATATCGTTTTTGGCCAAACAATAATTGAAAACTGGGTGATTGCATGTCTGGATTTTTGGCAACGATTGCGCTCCATACTCGAGTGCTGCATGTCTTACGGAAAGTCCTGAGGTCGGTGGCGTCAGCCTGAAAAAAGGCCCTTTTCAGGGCCAAACATTTAACGAGAAAGATATCCATCAACATCCCACCCCCTTCAACAAAAAGGGCATGAAACTAACAAAAGAGCCTTTTTTCCAATTTCATAATAATAAGCGTATAGCATGTGTATATAAATCAGTACAAACAGATAGTAGGACAATGACCCATTGGAACAATCCCCTCCCCTTTCCAGGGCTGCCATTTCTCCGGATTTTTCCTAAATCTTCGGATTTTTTTTCTAGTATATGATGGCTTAAAGCAGGCTGAAAGGAAAGCAGAATGTGCCTTAAGACGCATTCTGCTTTACTTTCACTGCCTTAAGCAGTCACGTGTCAACAAAACTAGAAACAGGCGATGGGGAAAAGGTACGATTTGTAAAATCGCACTTGAAAAATGCAAATTTGGAAATATTAGGATTTTTTATGTCAAGTTATGGCAGCCCTGCCTTTCCTAGGCATGACCATGTATTCTAACAATATACTTAAGCATTTAATACAATATAAAACTTACAGTGTAGAAATTGTGTCACGCCAGTATTTCAGTTATGTGTGCAAACAAATTTGAACATAAACAGGACGCCATTTCTCCGGATTTTTCCTACATCTCCGGATTTTTTTCTTGTACATAGAAGCTTAAAGCAGGCTTAGAGTAAAGCAGATTGCGCCTTAAGGCGCATTCTGCTTTAATTCAAGCCTGCTTTAAGCAGCCACGTGTAAAAAACAACTAGACACAGACGATAAGGTAAATATACGATTCGTAAAATCGCACTTGAAAAATGCAAATTTGGAAATCTTAGGATTTTTCATGTCAAATTATGGAAGCCCTGCATACATTGTATTTAAGGAAAGTAATTATTGCTTGCTCTTGAAAATGTCTGGTTGTCACCTATATTGCTATATATTTCCTATAAAGCCTAAGAGAGCTGAACACTTTAATAACTAACCAAAACGAGAGCACTGCAAGCGGTACATTATACGCCCACTGACAAAGAAATCAAAATCTATTCTAATTTGTAGACACTTAGAGATCTGAGCGTAAACGCAATTAGCAATAAAATATGAAAATCACAGTTCATTGCAGACGTCGACAATTCGCTTCATAAAGTGTCCGGCGATTGGGAACCTGGTCAAACGCCGTGTGACTCGGTGTCTCATCTGGATCCAAACTGTCTACGCTTGGCACTTTCAAACGGACCACAAGCCCATATTTTGAGAAAGGATAAGGATTTCCCATGCAACAAGAACGCACATTTTACAGGTGGGCGTATAAAAAAGCGTGTTCCGGCTCAAACACCATGCTTTTTGACATTTGACCCTAATCCAAACTGTTTTCAATTGTAAATTTGAGGTGGTAGCATTATTATTTTAAGGTATATTAATTACCTTACGCTTAGCTATATATGTATATATACACAACATTAAAATGTGTTTAGACATGTCTACAGCCTGCAAAATTAATGAGAGCATTGCGACGACATGTACAGACAGTGCGGATCCAGAGATAACACCAAGTGACTTCCATCTGAAAAGTATCTGCACACCATCCAAAAGGTTATTAATGACATACAGTCACCAGTTCCAAGCACATAAATACCAGCGAAATTTACAATCTGAAAGTCCAATCGGCAGGTTGGAGGTAAAGCATAGTTCTAATCTTCTTCAAGGCGCATTCTGCTATACTTTCAACGGTATGTGTGGAAAAAAGGGAAGAAATTTACTGACCAGTTACAACCAAGTATATATGTGTATGAACGGAATAGGCAGGTGTTATTGCAGTCAGTTTAGAACCTGATCATTTCCAAAGCAGCTTTAATGACTGTTCCATTACTGTTTGCAAAAACACATATAATACTGTCTCTATTGTTGAATATGTTCGAGTTATATGACTAAAGTAATATAGTAGCAAACAGTTGTTTCAATCCTTATCATGAAATGTTGTATGCTTAAAATGTTTCGTCTTCGGAAGCAGCAATACTTAATTTCGGATCTTAATCAAACTTGATAACATATTCCAAATCAGACGCAGCGTGGTCTCTGGTCCGCTGGTCTAGAAACAAGCCTGTGCAACTATTAGCCAAGTCGCTATAAGCCACGACAACGCGGCGTCTGATCTGGAGCCAAGCTGTTTGCAAATATTGCCCATGTCGCCCTTAGGACGGTAAGCGTTACGTTACACTGCGGCTGATCTGGATACAAGATATTCATATAAAATCTTATTTCTTTTGTACCTCGCCTGTAAAAACCTTGTGCTTTGTGGTGCTGGGTGCATATATGGTATGCGGGGACAATATACACTGCGATTGGTATCCCGCAGAGCGAAAGCCATTTATGATAGCACTGCTTATGTAACGGCGCACAGATAGTGCAGACCTAGAATAGAGGGCTCTTGAATGAGCTTCTGATCTGATTCTACACTGTTCTATTCAGATAAATGCACTTAAATAATATTATGACATAGACGAGTCTACCTCGCTCAAAGCCATACGAAAATATGGTAAAGGATGTAGTAAGGCAGCTAAGTGGGGAGATTGTGGTTTCCAGTGCACATTTGTTCACATAGGCGATTTTTGTGAGTAAGAAGACAGAGGACGAAGTCAGCCAAGCATAATTAGTTGATACTTGCAACAATCATTTCAAAAGGGTACTTGAACACACACATATATATACCGGTAGTTCTCACAAAATAAGGGTGTTTGTTTTTTGTGACATAGGTGTCTAAGCTGAATCTAGACGGTTTGAGAATATTAACCATTGCATGCACGTGAGCACTAGTTCAAGAAAATATTTACAACATTAGAGAAGCTAAACACAGCGCCCAACGCATCTTCATTATCATGTGCAGTCAGTGTTGCTCCGAATCACACATCGAGTAATTTGAAAGGCTGTAAATTGCTTCAAATTGCGTCGTCTCTTGTTTTTATTTCTCAATTTAAACTTGTCCAAATCGCCTCATTAACACCAGTTTCCAATTAATGCGTGTATATTGATGACTGTTATGGGTTGCTGTCAATAACTAACAGTGCAGATCCTGATCGGTCGACTCTAGACATTTTCGCTTTGTATACTTTAATGGTTTATTGTTTGCAAAAACACATATACATGTATATTGTCTCTATTGTTGAATATGTGCGAGTTATATGACTATAAAGTAATATAGTAGCTAACAGTTTGGATTTCTGTTCTGTTTTAATCCTTATCATTCTGAAGTGTCGTGTGCTTAAAATAGTTCGTCTTCGGAAGCAGCAACATTTAATTTCGGATCTTAATTAAACTTGATAACATATTCCAAATCAGACGCAGCGTTACGTGGTCTCTGGCCTGTGCAATTGTTAGCCAAGTCGCTATAAGCCACGACAACGCGGCGTCTTATCTGGAGCCAAACTGTTTGCAAATATTGCCCATGTCGCCCTTAGGACGGTAAGGGTTAAAGACCTATATTTAGCTCAGCAGGATGTCTTTTAGACGGTATATTGTGGTAGATACACAATCGATACATCATATCATATTACCCAGAGGCACCTAGGGCATCATGGGTACTAGGTATTAATACAGGTAGATAAGGGATCTAGCTGATCCATTTCAACACTGTGATGTTGTTGTTTACATATAACGATAAAAATAGGCCTTCACAAAAAACCCAAAAGTTTGCATCTAGATCAATTCCTTTAATTGTCACATTGTCAAGTAATGAAACTTTTTTCTACACATTTTAACATCTGTATTTTGTCAACTAAAAACTGTCGTATAAGATATATGTATTTTTTTTTCTAGAAGATTAACCCTTGTTTTGAACACAGGTGACAACTTAAAGCAGGTTGATAGTAAAGTAAGCTGTGTTTTACATTCATCCTGCTTTAAGCTATCATAGGACCAATAATCTATTTCGTATACATATGTAGTACTTAATTCTTTGTTTGAATACAAGTGACCACTTATAGCAGATTGAAAGTAGAACAGAATGAGCTCTACTTTCAGCCTGCTTTAAGCTACCATCTGCGAGGCTAAACACTCTATTTAAAGTAGTGCATAGTGTGATTTACTTTCAGCCTGCTTTCAGCAATGATAAAGAATATAATTCATTTTGTACGGTACTGCTTTTTTCTTCAGTGTGGGAATAAAGTAAAGGCTTAAAAGGGTGTATTTATTGAGTAATGGGTTTAATCCACGAGGGAAAGAGATTTCCATTGTCACAACTGTTTCTTATAAGCACTAAATGTTCACATCTGCACTAAAACACTACACATAATTTTGTCACAACGAGGCACCTATCCAATGTTTTATTTCCACTTTGTTATGTATTATAAGACCCAAATCAATTTCATCAATTTTTAATCTACAGACAATATCACCTTGTGTGCTTAACCCTCACTTTGCGGTAATATCTTCTACTTTTTAATTGTCGTCTGCAAACAATATTTAAATAAGATTTGTACATATTTCAATAAAAAAAAGTCTCAGTGATAACTATTGACCAGTTTGGATACAGTTCAGATGCGACATTATGCAGCATCAGATCTGGATCCAAACTGTTTGAAAAAATAACAGTCAACTCGCGATCCACAGCATAAGGGTTAAATGCACAGCTATCATTAGCCCCCATATCGATCTACATCTATCAATTAGTACCCTGCTGTGATAATTTGTTTGTAATAAACATACCCTGATAAGGGCAATCTAATCACCAAGTATCAAGCTGTGTTGTGCTTTATGATGCTGGACTGAACTGAACAAGTCTCCTTCCGAACTTCGGTGATGTTACTACGACATATGTTTTATTTTCTTTGTACAAGTGTACTTTCAACAAGTACACTGTTTACAGAAATATGTATGCGTGACTAGAGCACACACTTACGCTTACATCATTTAGGGGCCCCTTGAATTGGGTCTACACGTTTTACTTGGTGTCAATAGGTGTACTTTCAACAAGTGCACTGTTTTCAAAGGACACACGGCACCTAATGATTTCGAATTATAGAGGATGATGGAAATCGTAGCAAATGCTATTTTTCAAAAGCTGTCCTAATGTTCCGGATACGAAATTCATTAATGTTTTGGTGTGTGGTGCTTGACCAAACATTAGTAAAGACTTGTAGAAGGTGTTTTTTTTTTATCGAGATGTGAAAATAAATAGAGATTGTGGCGGAATAACTATGGCCGTTGCGGATCAGGCTAGAATCAATTCAAATGGACGAAATTTGCATCATCACGCCACTTTTCAAATCCGCTTTTTTTAAAGTGGCTTATACGCATAAATTCATTTTTTTTAAAGTGGCTTATACGCATAAATTCATAGAGTTACTGTGTGTTTTCAGTATACGATTGAATTTAATCCATTTCGTGAAGAGGGTTATATTTTCATGAGAGGTTTCGCCCCTGGAAACTGTACACCTATATGTAGTGGTTCCCTACTGTGATAATTGGTATCAATACACACACCCTTACCAATTAACACAGCTGGGTAGTTGTTAGATGTAGATAACGATCAGTGAACCTGAAGTTGCAATTAACCCTTATCCTGCGGATCGCGAGTTGACATTGTTCTGAATTTCTCTGTCTGTCTCTCTCTCTCTATCGCTCTCTCGCTCTTTCTCTTTCGCAAGATAGAGAGTGCGAGAGAGCTGGAGAAAAGAGAGTGAGAATAAAGGCAAAGACAGAGAGAGAGAGAGATATGACGAGGATGACAGAAAATAGCAAAAAGAAAGAAGAGCCTTCATTCTCTTTGCTATATTTCTCTTACCTTTGTCATATCTCTCTTTTTCTATGTCTCGGACCCTCTCTCTATTATATCTCTTCTCTCTCGCTGTCTAGACTCTGTAAAAAAATTCACGAGACTATGAACGATATATCACAACAGATTCAAATCACATCGCAAGATATTTAGGGCCCTTTGATCTGGGTCTACCCGTTTTACTTGGTGTCAAGTGTACTTTCAACAAGTGCACTGTTTACAAAGGACAAATATATACGTGACGAGTGTTCCAAGAGTTAAAATGCACACACTGTCATGGTAAATGCTATTAAAGACTGTCATAGGGTTCAGGATTCGAAATTCAATAATGTTTTGGTGTGTGGTGCTTGACAAAACATTAAGAAAGACTTCTAGAGGTGTTTTTTTTCGAGATGTGGAAGTAAATGAGGTTTGTGGTGGAATAACTAGGGCCGGTGCGGATCAGGCAAGAATCAGCTCAAATGGGCGAAAATTGCAGCATCACGCCACTATTCAAAGATTGTCAAATGTTACCGGTGAAGAAAGTCTTTAATTTGTTAGTGTGTGTTGCTTGACAAAACATTTATAAAGAGTTGTAGGCGGGCTTTGTGGTCGAGATGTGAAAATAAATGGGGTTGTGGTGGATTAACTTCGTCCGGTGCTGATCTCGTTTGAATGGGATGTACACGGACATATATAATGTGCTACGAAGGTAATGTCTGTTTATATTTCCACATTATCACTTCCATTTTCGTGTGATTTAACCCTTTCTAAGAGGGGTAAAAAATAAAAAATAATTTTTTTTTTTTTTTTTTTCAAATTTTTTTCATTTTTTTTTTTCAATTTTTTTGTTTTTTTTGTTTTGTATAATCTGAACTTATATCACCTTATAATAACATAATTAATAGATATTTCAAGGTTTGTGGCTGTAAACTACCCCTACAGTTGATTTTTGATGGGGTTTTGGGTAATGCCGGGGTTTGTGGGGTTTTGGGTAATTCGTTCCACCCGTCGTGAGGAACCTCGCCCCACTGTAACCAAGTTCCTAACCAGTGAGTACTCTCTGTGAAGGAGATTTCTAGACCCCGCTTCGCAATGTAAACAAGAAATGTCTGAATCAGTGAATGAATCATCATGATTATTGCATATCTAAAAATATTTCCACTACAAAAGCACAGCAATGATTGAAGTAGCAAACTTACCTACAAAACTAATAGCAATCGACCTGGAACCATGGCTTCAAGTTGGTTTGTGGATGTAGAATTGGACAATCGCAAACAAAAACGAACAGACAGGCGAAAAAGAACGGTTTCTTTCCTGGATTGTCTACGGAAGAAATATTGCGGTCTTGGTGAGGATGTTTCCTCATATCGGTTCGTGACGATAGTGTTTCACGGCAAGCCAAAATCTACAGGTGATGGTGAACTGAATTACCTGCGCAACGTGGTGAGTTATATAGTACTGACGTTTTGACTTTTTATTTTAAAAAAACATGTGTAGATGTTTCGGACCCATGTCATTTCGGACCCATTCTAAACCTGCTGGCGAGACATTTAATTAACTTTTTCCGCATTATGAGGGTGTTTCTTTAAGCTTGAAAATAAAAAGATATTTCAAAATGATTTATGGGCCTGGTACACAGAATTATACACTGACGGAATCGAAACCTCGCGCAATATCGTAAATCTCGTGCGGCGGATACGAGACTCGCGAGACTTGATAAGAGACTGTCTATCGGTAGTCAATATGATAAATGTGTGTTTTCGAAGCATTGTTCACTGGTTTTTATTCCCGTGAATTGATAGGAATGTCCACATAGTCGTTGAAATCCTATAAAATGTCAATAAAAACACTCGAGTCGGTAAATTTCACGCCAGAAATCGCGGACAACGAGGCAAAAAAGTGAAGATGGTGTCACGTGACACATAATCTCGCACAATTCAACCGCCGCGAGAGCTCAGGTACTCGCCTATTCAATTTCGCTTAGTTGCTATTCCGTTTTGTATAATTCCGTGCCTGGTAGTTGCCAACAAGAAACTTAAGCTCGGTTACTCGTATTACCGGATAATACTGTACAAAATAATAGGTTTTATATTGTTTTAACTATTTCACTGCCAAAAGATGACTTTGCAAACAGTTTTGATCCTGATCAGACGCCGCGTAACGCGGCGTCTGATCAGGATCATAACTGTTTGACACTAACATCGATATTTCTTCAGTCAAAACAGCCCTAAAACTGACTTTAAAAGTATTGTAAGACTAAGAGTTAGTTTTCCAAAGTTTAAATTCCAAATATTTAGGATTACGAACCTTAGGAATTATCTAGGAGTGAACGTTTATTTGGATTTAAAATGCATTAAAAAGCCTAATTTAAGGTTTTAAATCAATAGATTTTGTAAAAACTGGCTTATATGAACTTAAAATTATATAACATCTATTATTTGGTATTATCCGGTAATACGTGTAACCTAAGCTACCTCATCCCACAGTCCAAAACTCAGTACCATCTACATTCCTTTTTTCCTAGATCTATCAGGCTATGGAACAGTCTCCCTTTCGACATTCAGTCCAGTCCTAGTTTACAAATATAAACACTGTACTCTTTTACTTTTTAACTGTAAACTATGGTATTTTTATCTTTTACATGTAACTTTGCACATAATATATTTCTTAACACACTGTATCCTGACAGCGCCTGCTAATAATAATCGGCTACGATTGTGAAGCAGTATCAAGTTGAAGTTGAAGAATTCCAGCAGACTGATAGATCCCTTCGTGTAAAAGCCTTTTTATGATTTTATGATGTATTGTACAGATACAGACAGATCTATGGAATTTAAGCCATCAAAGTGTGAGACAACAGTCTTTCCTTCCTCAGGAGAAACATAAACAGTTGCTCAGCAACAATGAAGGCACAATGTTACAAGACGCTGGTTAGGTTGATTTTGGAGTATGCATCCCCGGCGTGGGACCCTCACACAGCTAGTGACATCAACAAACTAGAAGTGGTCCAGAGACGAGCAACATGCCTTGTCACAGGAGACTATCGCAGAACACGCAAGATGATATCCACTCTAGGATGGACACCTCTGCAACAGCGAAGAGCCAATGCCAAGCTGGTATTCATATACAGAATAACTCACAACCTAGTTGATATCCCTGCTCCTGCATTCTTACATCCAGCTGGACTATCAACCAGAGGCCACACACTGCAATACTTCCTCCCCTTCTGCCGGGTAGATGTATACAGACACTCCTTCTTCCCCTCTTTGATCCATCTTTGGAACAAATGCTACCAGAAGACATCGCCTCAGTCCAGACCTTGGACTGGCAGTTACTAAGACGCACTTCACGTTTTTATCTGTTTTATCCCTGCACGGCGTTTAGGTCTCACAGTCACCTTGTAAATACTTCACCGGTGCTCCAGAGTGGGCCCTGCACATGTATACAAAGAAGAAGAAGGTCTCCAGATCAGTTGTCACATTTTCAAACTGAAATTTATTGGAGGAAAACAGTGTATATATAATTTATATTTCCGGATGTTAGGATTGAGTTCTATTTCTTCATTTTTCCGTAAGCCCAGAGAATACAAGAATTTGGTATAATATAATTACATGTATGGCATTTAAAAAATTAAAAATGGATGTTAGGTGCTTATACGAGGGGTGTTAAAAAAATATGCTGACAGATGCTGCCATCTCCCCAGTTTTTGATTGAACTGTGTGAAACTTGCACATAATGATACCAAAAGAATTCTGTACTCTTTATGCATGAAATATAAATTATGGTTGTTATGGTAATGTCACCTCAAAACACCTGGCCTATAATGTAAAAAAACGTAAACTTGTGTCGCTCGAAAAATGACGTCTATCACTTGTGTCTGATCCAATATCGTTTCCAAATTTGAGCACAGTATGGCGCTAAATCTTGACACGATGTCAGTGACGTCACATCAGGGTATGAGTCTATGACGTCAGTTGAGCTTTAGTGGCTATTTTGTTTATAAAAGGTGCATCAAAATGAGCATTGAACAGAGAACAGTGGTTAAATTATGTGTTCTCAATGGAAAAAAAACAGAAGAAATTATGGAAATGTTGGTCAATGCATACAGCGATGCTGCAATGAAGAGAAAGCATTGCATAAGTGGTACTCGCGGTATGAAGACGGATACGAAAGTGTGGACGAACAGCGCAGCAGTTGGCGGACGTCAATAACATCGCAGAAAGGAACTCGTAGATACAGACGTATCACGGTTAGAGAAGTTAGCTAGCAGGTAGACGTTAGTGTTAGGACAGTACATACCATAATTCATGACAGTTTAAATATGAGGAGATTGTGAGCGAGATTGATCCTTAAAATGCTGTCGGAGTGTCAGAAACCTCAAAGGGTGGAGTCGTCAACGTGACGCCGGATGACGTTGGGCCGGGTGTGACTACCCAACGTTTCCATAACAACAGACGTTTGGTCATGCTTGAAGTTATTTGTATCAAATTTTCACAGGAAATTCAGAAATTTCTGGGCATCATTATGTGCAAGTTTCATGCCTTTTAGTCAAAAACTGAGGGAATGGCAGCATCTGTCCGCATATTTTTTTGAACACCTGGTATTTATATAAGTGTGTCAAAAACATTAATTGAGGAGAATGATATATGAATAAATAAATATATTTATACAATTGTTATGGTTAGAACCTCTGCTGTGAATGCAAAATTACTTTAATTAGTTTACAAAATTTGCAGAACTTCTGTCAATGCAACTAAACAGGAGAACAATTATAGATATATGTGTGTAACTTGTCACATTTGTATTATAAATGTAAATTTTGTGAATTTCTGTAAAATATTAATTTGAAGAAAAAATTGCAGTATGTTTCACATGATATTTTACAATTATTTGCAGGTCCTTAGTGGCAGTAGGATTTCTGTTGCTGGGTTAGAAGGACAAAGTCTAAAATCCCTGTGTCCTAATGTGGTGGATTTAGACTTATCTGGTGAGTGACTATGGTGGCAGCCTCATATATATTTTTTGAATCAAGGCAGGCAGTGTTCTGCCAAGGATGCATCCTTGCCATTTAAACCTATTTATCACATAAACATCAAATGACAAAAAATTGGAAAGTTCTTACTTTCACTTTTCCCTCAGCTGTTAGGAAAACAATTGGTCATAAGTGTTATTAGGTTTTATTCATCCATGGATAAAAACACCTATCAAACTAAAAGTAAGTACTAAGTTATAGTCTACTTTCAGCTCGAATGACCTTTCAGCCGACTGTACATTCACTCCCCTGATCATTAAGCCATCTTGTCTATAATATTTATTGAACACTGATAACATATTGGGTGTAAGGCAGCAACAGTACCAGCTCAGACCCTTCACAGGTACCCATTTTAACCCACTGAGTTGGGAGAGGCAGTTGGCGGTACATATCTTGCTCAAGAACATTCCTGTACATCATGGAGGATTTTTGGGGAAAAAAACTAGCCAGGCCGGTGGTCTGGCAAAGGATTGAACTCACAACCCCTGGTACTGATCTACCACATATATAAAGAAAAATAACATCAATGTGTTGTGAAATATCTTCTCCGATACCATGTTCAAATCCTAATTAATATTTAATCTAAAATTGTTCTTATTGACTAAAATGATCATTTAACATTTAGTTTCGTTTTCAGAATATTGTCATTATTGTAACATGATGTCATTATGATATATATAATAGCGTTTGAAATTTGAAAAAAACAAAAACAGATTTGTTTTGAGTCACTGTTAATGTAACTATCGAGCTCTATGTTGCCTGATTTGCAACCTGAATTGCGGGACTGCTCAGGAGAGTGCTTTTTTAGGACACTTGAAATTATTTCAATCACTCTTGGCGATCCAAGTTTGTCAAACTAGATACTCTATTTAAACCGTTTTTAAAGTCGGCATGGTAGTACAAATCAATTCAATTCAAATTTTATTTAAAGTCAGTTCATATATAACATGTTAACATTAGCTATGTATATCTATTAGCTATTTACCGACAGAATGTGAATTACAGTACTTTGATGATTCGCAAATGAGTATAGAATGCATGCACAGTACGCCATACAATTTTTATTCCACTCTATATTTTGCAGGTTTATGTGATAAAAATTCTTATGGCACTGTTATGGATGAATGATGATACCCCTGATTTGTTGCTATTTATAGTCCTACACTCATCTAACATACAGCTATATATAGATATGAGAACTGGCATTTATAAATGCTCTCAATGTTATACATATTGTACTACACATATAAGAAAATACTTGTCCATTAGTCATACATACATGTACTAGTCTACATACTAGTTGCTTAGTCATTGGGTATTAGTGATTCACACCTATTTACATCTTGAAAAGAAATTTTTTCTTAACTCTTTAACCCTTTCCTCCCTGAAACCTCAAATGGACAATTCTAGGTATCAATGTAGTCTAGTCCATTTTTGACTTTTTAGTGTTGATTTTTTACAATATATTTCAAAATTACAAACAGTGTAGACCCTGATCAGAGGGCTCCTTAAGGAGCCCTCTGATTAGGGTATACACTGTTTGCATATGGCAAGTGTACTCCCCACAGGTACGCTGTTTGCAAATGATGCATATATGCATGACTAGGTTGCAAAAGAGTTAATCCTTCACCCCATAGCCTGTTTCTAGTTTTGAAGACTTAAGGTGCATTCTGCTTGATTTTCAAATTGCTTTATGTGTTCACTGTCTACAAAATGATAAAATAAACAGGCAGAGTAAAGGGTAAAGGGTTTAGAGATAAACTGGTGAAGTATTTAACATTTCCTGATTGACTTAACTGATCTGTTGTAAGCCATGAATTACCTCAATCAAACGCAATCAATGAAAAATCTGTTTAGATTGGTTTAAATTTAGAATACTCACATAAAAGTTAAAAAAAAATAAAAAATAAACAGAAGCAGAAATAATTTTTTTTTTTTACTTTTATCTTTTACTACCACGTAAACTATTAAAAATCAGAATAGATGCATATTAAAATAAATCCCAAAATTTAAATATGAAGATATTAAACAAAAACAATTTTGACCTGTTCCTAATCAGCAATGGTTTTATTTTGCTGCTGTACATGTATATATTATCCCATTACCCCATAAATGCACCTTTTTACACCTACAGTTTATTCCTCCACTGAAGAAAATAGTTCCATTTTATACAGTCATGAATATGTATCATAAGAAATATTGTTTATATCCTAGCAGATTGTAGCTTAAAGCAGGCTGAAAGTAAAGTAGAATGCGCCTAAAGGCGCATTCTGCTTTACTTTCAACCTGCTTTAAGTGATCACTTGTCCTCAAAACTAGAAACAGGTGACGTGGTAATGGGTTATTAGTATTGCCTGTTTATAATGTAGCAGAACGTTATGTGGTACATTTGGATCTTGTTCACTTGACCTCTCTCCGAAACCCTTTATCCCATAGCCTGTTGCTAGTTTCGAAGACAGGTGACAACCTAAAGCAGGTTAAAAGTAACACAGAATGTGCCTTTAGACACATTCTGCTTAACTTCCAGCCTGCTTGAAGTTACCATCTGCTAGGATAATGATATAAAAAATATTTCTTATCGTGCATAGTCATATCTGTGTAGTGTAGAAGTAAATAAAAACTTAAAAAACATATTCATGGAGTAATAGATTATGTCAAATTTTTATAGAGTTTAAAATTTAGATATATATGAGCTCTGTCATGACAAAACATGCCTTATTGCATTGCAAACAGTGTAGATCAAGGCCAGTTGCTGCATCTTATGTTGGCCTTGATCTACACTGTTTGACACCCACATGCATGTAAAGCATTTTCTGTAGCTGTATTATATATTGGTATTTGGCAGAGTAGACCAAACTCAGATACAGAACCTGAGATGACAACAATGCTTGGTCTGTATAATGTTGCAATGAGGCAGGTTTTGTCTTGGCACAACTCATATGTATATTCGACTTAAACTTAGCACAAGTTATCAAGTCTCTATTTAATGTTATCTTTTGCAGACAATTTGCTGACATCATGGGAGGAAGTTTTGCCTGTTATTTCGCAGCTAGAAAGTCTCAAGTTTCTCAATCTTGCTGGAAATGATTTGAAAAATACAGAGGTTGGTAGATAAAATGTTTCATAACATATACTCACAGAATTTAAAAACTGTGCATGGTAAAAATTTATTTCAAATGTACACATTTATAATAAGCTCATGTAAAAACGGTTTATACAGCTGATTAAAGTGTGTAGAAGGTATTGGTTACCCTTTTTGTGAAATTTACGTTAATTTTGAGTCTCACAAAACGTTTGTCTATTTTTGCATAAATTGGCCAGAATACTCATCTGTACGGTACATGTAACGCATTTTCAATGTACACTGGTTGTTTTGGCAGTAAATCATTGGAAAAACAAGTAAGATTTGTTTTATCAACAATGACGGCTATTCCACGGCTGTCTGAAAATGCGCCTTTACGTTCAGCCAGCATATTAGAGGTTGGAATGAAGAAAAATGATGTCGCAGGCCGATTTGGTCTTCATCGTAACTTTATATTGTCATTATGGAGATGTATCTTCAATTTGGCAATGCTCGCGAGAACCTGCGACCAAGGATATCGCTAATAACGTTACGTCGACAAGATACGTATTTTTCCGTTACACATGTGCGTGATCATTTTCAGTCTTCAAAATTTACGGCTAGAAACATTCGATAAGTTCGTCTAACCAGCCGGAGGACAGTGCTGAAAAGATTACACTAATTTTGAATATGTTCATAACGTCCTACAGTACGTCCCGTTCTGACGTCAAACCCGCCATATTGTCTTAGGCATGGCAGCGCTCACCAACACGTTGCTCACGTGCATTGTCACGGCCTTCCTACAGAACAAAAACATCGAGGTCATTGACTGGTCCACAGTCTCATCCGATCTAACGCTAACTGGGCGCGTTTGGGGTTAGATTGGGCGTCGTTTGAGACGTCTACCGCACCAGCCATTGCCGTTAGAACAGCTGGCTGATTGTTTAGTCATGGTAAGGAATGACATTCCTTAGCGTTGGCAAGGTACACTCGACGATAATGCCGTGCACGCTTGATGCAAACGGAGGACACATGCGTTATTAATTGTGTGACATGGGTTTTGACCCCTAATGACAAAAACGCATTGCAGTACAATCATTATTGACATCACACATTAATGACTCTTATGAAACGTTAGATCGATGTTTGAAATAACACTATAAGACAGTCAATTTATATCTGGTTTGTTATTCCTATTATTTATATAATGCTTTTCCCAATGCACAGTTTTTAAATTCCGTGAGTATATTACTATATAAAGTAACAGATTTGATTGCAACAATATATGGGTAAAGTGAGGCTGATAAAGTGCTTATGTGACACAAGTTATAGAGTTCAAGGGTATTGAAAAAAATAAAATCCTTATGCCTCCATCAAACCCCATGATATGACTACTCGTTAGAATTGTTGTCACAACATAGAGTTGATAGAGGCATAAAAGAGAAAACATTTACAATGAGTGACATACATGCTCTTGTCTATGACGTCTTATATATTATCAGAGCTCCAGATAAGGGGAGTATATATATTTCAAAAACCAAAATCTTCATTTTTGCATTAAACCTATGGTGTTACTACTCAATAAAATCGTCTCTTTGAGACGATTCTAATGAGTAGTAACACCATAGGATTTGGTTTTGAAATAAGTGAGAAATTGTTTGATTTGTTCAGTTCGAACAATCACACTCATTATAAAGCCAAAATAACTGTTAACACATATATTTTAAAATCATACTGAGACATAGTTGCCCACATAGTTCATCTGACAAAGTGTTGCTTAAGTGAAACATTTTTCAAAAGCTTTATACGACTAAATATTCCATTTCTTTGTAATCTGCCTTTTGTGCATTGAATTTAATTTCTTCCTGTGAAGAAAACAGTTTCAATTTATGCAGTCATTAATATGAACAATAAGAAAAAGTGTTTATATCTTGCTAGATTGTATTACAAAGCATGTTGAAAGTAAATCAGAATGTGCCTTAAGGTGCATTCTGCTTTACTTTCAACCTGCTTTAAGTTGTAACCTGTCTTCAATATTAAAAACAGTCTGTGGGGTAATGGGGTAAATTCTTAACAACCTGTTTTAAAAACTCAAAAAGATAATGATGACAGAAAGTGTTATATATGTATTTATACTCTCCTTACTGTAGGATTGTCTACAGCTGTGGGATGGAGGTCTGCCTGGCGTTGAGAACCTTGTGTTGAACAGGACTGGTATTCCATGGACAGATGTCCTCAGCCTCGCCAGCAAGCTTCACAACCTGAAGGAGCTTCACTTATGTGGCAATGGTAAGTCTCAGTCATTTGGTGGACACAAGTTGGCCTTATTCACTTCACTTCTGTGAAATGTTAAATTACTCCTATTATAAAGACACTTTCAGTTCTCATGAAACAACTTAAATTTTATACTATTATTCTATATAGATAGATGAGCTGTTGGAAAGATTTCTATTATTATTACAGATGGGTATTTAAAGCAGGCAAACATTAAAGCAGAAAGGTCAGTCAGAAGCATATGGGTGGTGGAGTCATTGGTTGTTATTCAGAAGCTTTCTGCTTTATTTTAAGCTTATATAGTAAGCAGTAACCGGACGTAAATACCTTTCAAAACACCGCACCATTTCCCCTCTCTAACAGATCTTTGCAAGATCCTTGCCTGAGTACTGGAGTGTCAGTCTGAGAAGGCATTATATACAGTCAAACTTGCTGATGCGACCACATGTATTAAGCGACCTTTGTGTTAAACGGCCGGTTTGAATCCCGCCGGATCGTTTTTACGATATAAATTGAGTGTATTCAACGACTTTTGCCTAACGCATCCAGCGACCGGTGTTTTTCGTCCCAAACAACACTTTTCGTTTTATTAAACGACCGCCTCGGGGTTAAAAGGTCATAATTGATCAATTATGTCCAAACATTTGACATCTTTTCACACTTATTCGCAATTAAGATGGGTGTTTCTCAATTTCATGAAAGGTGTGAAAACGTACGCAAAATCGAAAGTTATTTTTTACGGGAAACTTCGACAAACTCCGTCAAGCACGGAACTTAAGTAAATTGTTTCGAAATCGATTGCCGCTGTCGGTGTCTATATTTTAATAGGAATCTAAAGGTTTTACATCTAATAATTTTGGAACCGTAGACCCTCTGCTGTTTTTATGGCGACTTCCTTTCAACGCCGGTTCGACAGCCATTTTTATTTTTTTGAAGAATGACCCATACGTCACGTGTACAAAACATGTGAAGTTCTCGAGAGGTGTGTCGGAAATCCCGTGTTTTATTGGTTGGTCTCTTGTAAACAAAGAAACCGTATTCCCGCCTTTTACGTCCGGGCTATACCGAATAATAAATAACGAGCCATATCACATTGAAAACACTGGTTCTCGTCCGATCACCGAAGTTAAGCAACGTCGAGCCCGGTTAGTACCTGGATGGGTGACTGACTGCGTAGACTTAAAGAAAAGTCCATTCAACAATAGGCATGATGCTGACAATTGTCCCAATCCTGAGACAACGGGATGACGCATCTGATAAAGCTTATTCGGGACAATAAACCTTAGCAGAAACAACAACTGAACAAAAATAGAAGTTTGTGTTCTTTCGCGCATGCTCCGTCTCTCCGTTTTTCACGGAATACCTGCTAACATAGTAGGAACCGAAATCTATAAATAGTAACAAAGATCATATTCCTCAAGAATCATGTCAATTTCTCGGCGAATTAACGCACATGCTATCTGTTAATTTGACATTGAAATAGTGAATCGTATATCAGCGTTTTTATTGTGTTATTGATAAATTCGTACATATATCAACGTTTTTATGCAATTAAGGATAAAAAATCGATTAATATTAAAATGTTAAATGGGTAAGTTCAATTGTATGGACTATGTCAAGTTATTCAATTCAGATTAAGGACGAAAAAGATAACAACCCAAATCAATCATGTTGTATTCAGCGGCCATTTTATTCAGCGACCACTTTAGAGCCGTCCCTTGGGTGGTCGCTTAATACACATTTGACTGTATGTATTTTTGTAGCAGATGAATTTTAAGAAAAATTTGGGTATACATCCCACTTCATCCTAACACGGCCTGTGTACCAATATTAAATTATGCTGAAATAATCATGTCAAATGGGGGGGGGGGGGGGGGGGGGGGGGGGGGGGGTTAAATGGTCTATTTTATATAACAAAAAATAGTTCATTAACTGTTTTAACCCATTACCCCATAGCCTGTGTCTCGTTTTGAATATAAGTGACCACTTAAAGCAAGTTGAAAGTAAAGCGGAATGCGCCTTCAGGCGCATTCTGCTTTACTTTCATCCTGCTTTAAGCTACCACCTGTTAAAAAGAGTGTCAACTTCAGAAGTAAAAATATCATTACTTATATCATTATAAATATAACATTTCATTATAACATGGTAACAAACCAACTGAACCTGTAACAAACACTGATAACTGTGTACATTGTATGTACTTCCATTGTATAGGCTTGACTGTAAAATTAAATTGTTTTAACTCTTTTTAACCTGTTTGGAGTATTGAAGATAGGTGGCCACTTTAACCCTTTCCTCCCTGAAACCTAAAATGGACAGTTCTAATTTTCAATTCAATCTTTCTAGTCCATTTTTGACGTTTTAGGGTTGATTTTTACAATATATGTCAAAATGACAAACAGTCCTTAAGGAGCCCTCTGATCAGGGTTTACACTGTTTGTATAGGACAAGTGTACTCCCCACAGGTACACTGTTTGCAAATGATGCATATATGTGGGACTAGGGTTCAAAGAGTTAAGCAGGTTGAAATTAAAGGAGATAGGCACATTCTGATTTAAGTCTTTCAGCCTGTTTTAAGTTAGGATCTGCTAGAATATGGAAAATATATATTATGATGCATTAAAGTTGAACTATTTGAAACTATTACATTCAACCCTAGGGATCAATATGCATGTCATTTACAAGCAGTTTAACATAAAATCATAGAGAACAATGTTTACAACATTGTTATTGCTGTTATCATGTGTGTAATGGTGTCATGCATGCATTAGCGCATTATCATCCTTGACATTACCGCCAAATGGTCTGTACGTTCGCAGCTTCCAAGTCCAATCGGTTTCATAAAAATAATTCCAGGGGTGAATATGAGTTAAAGGCATAAAATGAGTATCTATGGGTAATGGGTTAACACCAAATAATACTTTCAATTTACAATTGAAGCTTATCTATTGCTCTGTGCAGGTTACACAGATCTTCCTGACACTGGAATGGTTGGGTTAAAGGCTGTGCAATGCTTGCGACTAAACAACAACCAGATACCCAGGTAAATACAGTAAAACTTCTCTATTACGGCCACTAAATTTTATTGATTATTGGGTGTTTAAGGCAGGTGAATGCTTAACGCAAGGTGACCGTGACTCCTTTGCATGATCACATTTTAACCTGTGTCCCACTACTATAACATCTGTTTTTCCGGAAAACTATTAAAGGGATATTAATGAAACTTCACACAAATGTTATATGCATAAAGATCTGAAGCTGAGTCGAGTTTGAGGTTCCATCAAATTTTATTTTCGTTACAGAGTTATCTGCCCTTGATGTACTCAAATATGGTATAAAAAGCTTGTCCGGAGTTTTATAGAAAAACTCTTAAAGGGATATTAATGAAACTTTTCACAAATGTTATATGCATAAAGATCTGCCCTTGATGTACTCAAATATGCTATAAAAGGCTTATTTGACAGTGTTAACACACTTAGCAACTACAGATTTGAATTCATTATGTCTCCCCCCTTTAGGGGAGGGAGACATATTGGTGTTGTGCTTTCTGTCTGTCTGTCCGTCCGTCCGTCCGTCCGTCCGTCCGTCCGTCCGTCCGTCTGTCTGTCTGTCTGTCTGTCTGTCTGTCTGTTAAAATTCTTGTGCACCTAACTCCTCCTACAGTATTTGAGGGATTTACTTCAAACTTTTACACATGAACCAGCTATATGTGAGGATGGTCATGTGGTTTGGAATGTTGGCTGCAACAATTTTATCAGAAGTTATGGCCCTTTGTATTTTTTCCTTATATACAGTATATAGCGAAAAATTATTGTGCAGCTAACTCCTCCTACACTATTTGAGAGATTTACTTCACACTTTTACACATGAATCAGCTATATGTGAGGATGGTCATGTGGATTGGAATTTTGGCTGCAACAATTTTAACAGAAGTTATGGCCCTTTGTATTTTTTCCTTATATAGAGTATATAGCGAAAAATTCTTGTGCAGCTAACTCCTCCTACACTATATGAGGGATTTACTTCAAACTTTGACAAATGACCCAGCTTTATGTGAGGATGGTCATGTGGTTTGGAATTTTGGCTGCAACCATTTTAACAAGTTATGGCCCTTTGTAGTTTTTCCTTATATAGAGTATATGGCGACAAATTCTTGTGCAGCTAACTCCTCCTACACTATTTGAGGGATGTACTTCAAACTTTTACACATGAACCAGCTATATGTGAGGATGGTCATGTGGTTTGGAATTTTGGCTGCAACAATTTCAACAGAAGTTATGGCCCTTTGGAGTTTTTCCTTATATAGATTATATAGCGAAAAAGTATTGTGCAGCTAACTCCTCCTATACTATGTAATAGTTTTCATTCAAACTTTTACATTTGAACCAGCTATATGTGAGGATGCCCGATGGTCATGTAGATGGGCATATGGGCTGCAACAATTATGACAGAAGTCACACAGTAAGTATACACACAATTTTAATCTGAAAATAAATTGCTTACAATTTACAATGTCAGTATTTTGACATACGAATTTATTCCTCTTATAGGTGCCAGGGTGGAGGTTGCCAGAGGGTGAATTTATTCCTCTTATGGGTGCTGGGGCGGGGGTACTGGGGGGAGACATGTGTTTTTCACAAAAACAAGCTCTAGTTTTGATTATATTTGCCCACAGTATAATTATAGAAGTATAAGTTCTTGAAAAGGTTGATAATTATTGAAATCGGATCATAGTGTTGAGAGTTATCTGCCCTTGGTGTACTCAGATATGCTAAAGAAGGCTTTATTTCAGTGATGTTTATGCTCTCAGAGCTCTATTTAGTGTCTACAAATTAGAATAGGTTTTGATAAAGCTATATATTTCTTTGCCAGTGGGCGTATAATGTACCCTTTGCGGTGCTCTCGTTGAATGTTGGTCAACCATGCTCTCAAATGAAGGCCTTCTGTAACCTATGTCTTGAAAATTTTGGAGATGTGTTCCATGAATGCGCCAGTTTCTTCAAAGTTTAGTTTCATGTTATATGCAATCCTAAATCTATGCATCTGTTTATAAATGTCTGTTATGTGCTCACAACTCTTGTTGTATGTCAAGCCTATGTCATATGGTTATGAGTAATACAACTTACAAATCAAAATAACACAAATAGTTTTATCACATAATTTGCGGTCTGGGAGTTGCATAAAGCGATTGTATAAATATCGTAATCCACTAGTGGAATATCGTTTTTTGGGCTCCGGCCCAACTTGTTCGTCCACAAGCGCTGCATGTAGCGGGACGCCAGATGACGTCATTTACTATGACGTTAACATAAACAACGTAACGTTTGGCGGATATTCTATATAGCGGAGGGTCTAAAGACTACGGCTTCAATTAATTGTATAGGTGCTTAAACTTGTTATGTGATAAATAGAATATCACATTCGTGCTCATTATTTATCATTCTTAATAAACTCGTTGACTAAAATGAATATGACGCTCGCCAAGGCTCGCGTCATATTATTTTAGTAAACTCGTTTATTAAAAAATGATAAATAATGAGCACTCATACAATATCCTCTATTTCACAGTTCACCATCTCTAGAGCCAAGGCTCCATATAAGAGGGAGTGAATTGAAGTATTTCAACATTTTATCAAAGCCTATGATGTGACTTTGAGACGATTCTAATGAATAGTCACACATTGGATTTGGAGCAGATATAAAGATTTTAATCTTAATAAATACTCCCTTTACCTTGAACCTTGTTTACATACGTTTTATTTCCTCTTTACAGAGATTTGCTAACAAAATAACATTTAAAATACAAACAGTGTTAACAGAGATAACATATTTACATGTACACATAGTATAATGGGGCCCTACCGCATTACAGAGTTATCCCAATTTTCATCACGAGTTAACTCCCCTGATAAGGAAAAGGTTGTTTCCGGTATTGAGACGGTGTCGATAACGGTCATAAACGATTCAGAAAAGAATAGATCGAATGCGGTTTATTAGTTTGATACCTATATCTATATGCAGTCAAGCTCCCGTTTATACCTATGCATTTTAATGTATTAATTTTGTTTAATGTCAAATGCGACGGTTATTTATTTCATCGTTTTTAGCAAACCGAAAGTAGCACTGATCATACTTTTTCTATATAACAAAGAAGCTGACTTTTAACATACTTAACAGACACGGGTTTTCACCTCGGTAAAAGAACGTTAACATGGATTAAAAGTAGATCCTGATCAGATGGTTACTATATAGGAACAGTCTCTATAATCAATGACTGTCCTCTCTGGTTCTTAAATGACATTATAGGTCTATAAATGCTGCCTATTACAGGTGAAAAAGGGGATATTTAGTAAGACATTACCGGTATTAAACATAAACTTTGTATTATTCAGTTATTAATAATGACATGAATATTCATTAGGCAAAGGGTTAAACTGATCTTTTAAAATATGTTGAATGGTAAACAGTTTCTTCAAAAATGTTTATTTTGTTTGTTCATTATATACCATCAGATTTTAGTTGACAGAAATTTCATAGAAATAGTTCAGCCTGTCATGCTCATAGCGCACATGGATTTCACCTCTCAAGGCTCCTGCCCAGGGGCCATAAAGCGCAAAGCATCATCACAACTAACAACAGGAAGTAACCAATTAGCTAGAAATCGAATTGTATACTGACCCCCCACTGGGGTGCAGCTGCTGTCCCATACATGATTGTAAGAGTCATCTCTGCTATGACAAGCCATAAAACGGAAGCTTAAGTCTTGGGTACACAGGCTGGAATCAAAACACACCAAACTATTATTTTTTTATATAGAGGATCCACATTGTTAGTCATGTGGGGAATAAATTTTAATCTCCTATACCATGCACTCCTTCATGTGCAAAAGCTTAACCCATTACCCCCATCATTATGCCTTTTACTCCTTTAATGAATTCCACCTTCATAAGCAACTAAATCCTCTTCATGCACTAAGCAGTCATAATTATGAAACATAGGTGATATTTTATGTCGTAGTGGGTGGTGCCTTAAAGCGGGATTAAAGTAAAGCAG
Source organism: Gari tellinella (assembly GCA_922989275.2). Taxonomy (NCBI): domain Eukaryota; kingdom Metazoa; phylum Mollusca; class Bivalvia; order Cardiida; family Psammobiidae; genus Gari; species Gari tellinella. The sequence continues at coordinate 57,128,063 of OV277865.1, forward strand.
GGTGCACCTTAAGGCGCATTATTTTTTACTTTCAACCTGTTTTAAGAGGTGACCTATATTCAATACTTACACGGGCTGTGGGGTAATTGGTTTAGGTAATGGGTAAACCCATTACCCGATCGCCTGTTCCTACCTGGAAAGACAGGTGTCCATTAAAGGTAGATTGAAAAGTACATGCTACTTTACTTTCAGCTTGCTTTAAGCTACCATCTGCTAGGATATTCAATGTTTTTAATGTTGCACATTCATGCTAATAAAAACTTTGAATTAGAACTCTTTCCTTCAATGGCGGCATAAACCAAAGGCGTATTTAAAGGGTTAATAGGAAATACATACCGTTTTAACAACATAAATACTTTAGAACCCCTCTCCTATCATTAAATGTGTACTCTATTGAAAACTCAATGTTGAAAGTAAAGCATGTATTCCATCGTTTTAGTAGATTAAAACTTTATTTCTGTTGATCTTTTACCAGTTAACTAATTATAATAGGCTTAAAACACTATCATTTATAAAAAGTTTGGAACCAGATAAGATGCAGCATATATACTAACAGGCTGATCAGGGGTAGAACTGTTTCACACTCATATATGTTTTAAGTCAAAATTGATATCATGTTCAGGCTAAACTTTAATCAAGAAAGTAGGCAGTATTTTTTTTAAAAATATTAACCCGTATCATGCTATTAGCATAATTGATCATTCCTACGGTATTGTTCCTTATTTAATCAGCTAAAGTAATAAATTAAATGATAGGTATTCATAGCGGGTAGGGTTTATGGTTGATTAACAGCAACCAGAATGTGCTATGACACATCCATGTAATGGGGTTTAACCCTTTACCCAATAGATGGTATTAGTTTTGAAGATAGGTGACCCCTTAAGGCAGGTTAAGGTACATTCTGCTTTATGCTATCATCTGCTGGGAGGTATAACATATTTATTGAGGTGCAGATTGATGACTTATTTTGATAAACATATGAATAAATTATATGCATAGAACGGTATATCTATGGAAGTTTTTGTAAGTTTTATTGTAGGTAAAGTAAATGCATGTCTTAATTCTATTTTTGAACAATATATGAGAGATTGCGCTTTCAATAATGTATAGCCAGGTTCTACTGTATATAATATAAGCTCTACACTAACAAGCAGACGATCTCCTCAAATTCGTGTTTGAGGATAAAGGATTTTCGATACTATGTGTACTTCACTATTGAACCGGAAACAACCGCTCATTCAGGGGGCGCTACTCTTATCACACTTTCCATGCGGGGTAACTCTGTATATCGGTAGGGCCCCATTACAGAAAACATGTTGAAAAAGAAAAAAGAATAAAGCAACATATATTAGAGAGACAAGGAATAGTGGACTCGTAAGGAGATTGAGGAGGAAGTAAAGAGATATAGAAGAAACATGAAATATGCTTATCACAAAAGTAAATTGCATAGGCTTTTCAAAAGCCAATTAGTGGCTACAAATGAAGACGCCACAATTCCTTCAAATTTCAAGAATTGTGACATCTTGATCTCACCCATTAATTTACTCATTTCGATTAAGCTCACTGTCTTTTCGGCCTTTTAGCTCACATGAGCCAAAGGCTCAAGGTGAGCTATTGTGACCGCTCACCGTCCGTAGTACGTCTGTCCGTCCGTCCGTCTGTCCGTTCACATTTACTTCAAACGACATCTCCTCTGAAACCCGCCGATTGTAGGGAGAGTTCAAACTGCTCATGATGTTCCTTGGATGCTTCTCTACAGAAGTTGTTCAAAAAAAATGAAAAAAAGCACAAACTCTGCTTGAAAAAGCAAAAAAGCAAAAATCTTTAAAAAATCTTCTTGCCCAAAACTACTAGGCCCTAAGCTTTGATATTTGTACAGTAGAATCTCCTGGTGGATCCCTCTATAGTTTGTTAAAATGAAATCCCTAGGGTCACATTTGACACCACCCTGCACAGTTTAAGTGCTGCTCTAGGCAGGTTTTACAGTATTTTTGATTTAGGCAGAACTGTATTTACCTGAGTTACCCTTAATATACTATGGGCAAATAACCAATATTTGCAAACAGTTTGGATCCAGATCAGATGCAACATAATGCTGCATCTGATCTGGATCCAAACTATTTGCCACTCATTTACCAACTTAACATTTTCTAAAAAAAAGAAATGTACATTTTTTACACACAGAAGGTATTTAGCAGACATCATTTCAGTCTGGTAAGGGTACGCCACCATCAGCAGTGCTGCTAATGCTACAGTACTCTTGCATAATAGTTGACCTCAGTGATCAGGCCAACAGAACTGAACATGTTGTCTGCTAAAGTTTAGAAATGGTTCAGTCTTCTTCATACTTAGAGAAACAGGATCTGGAAGTGATCCACTGACAGTTATGTAATTATGTCTTATGCCATATTTATACATATGTTTAATATTGGTTTTGTCACAGTTATCTGCATGTTTTGTCATTTTTTCTTGTCCAGGATTCAATCCTTTCCCCCAATAAATACTGACGTTTGTTAACCCATTACCCCATAAATGTGCATTTTTAGGCCTTTGATTTATTCCTCCACTTAAGAAAATAATTCCCCTTTAACCCTTTCCCCCATAGCATATCTCTAGTATTGAATGTAGGTGTCCACTTAAAACAGGTTGAAAGTAAAGCAGAATGCGCTTTAAGCGCATTCTGCTTTACTTTCAGCCTGCTTTAAGCTATCATCTGCTAGAATATAGAAAATATTTTGTATTATACATATTTATGAATGTATAAATTGGAACTATTTTCTTCAGAGCAAGAATAAACTGAATGCGCTAAAAGGCGCTTCTATGGGGGAAAGGGTTAAACAGTCATGAAAATGTAAGATGTGAAATAAGTTTCTATATCCTAGTAGATGGTAGCTTAAAGCAGTTTGAAAGTAAAGCAAAGTGTGCATTAAGACCCATTCTGCTTTACTTTCAACCTGCTTTAGGTGGCCACCTATTTTCAAAACTAGAAACAGGCTATGGGGTAATGGGTAAAATGAAATTGCCTATTTGGAAAGAGCCTAATGAGAGGAAGTGCCATTTGCAAAGGCCATAACTCTGACATCATTGTTTTTTTTAGTTATTTCCCTTTGTCATTTTTTCTTGTCAAGAAGACAACTCCAGTTCTACTGATGCTATTGTAATGAAATTTTATGTATGGAAAGAAACTGATGAGAGAAAATGCCATGCATAAGGGCAGCAATATTTTGTTTTCCCCTTTGTCATATTTTATTGTCAGGAAAATAACTCCAGTTCTGCTGACGCTAGTGAAATAATTATCATTTACCGGAAATGGAAATAGCTTGATAAGAGGATGTGTCATGGATAAGGGTCATAAGCTTGGCAACAAAATTCACCTTTGTCATGTTTTCTTGTCCGGAAGATAACTCCATTTATAGCTATATTAAAATGTTGTCTTGCCCAGTCAACTTAGGTACAAACTTCAATGTCCTCAGGTGAGCGAATTTAGGGCCATGGCCCTCTTGTTAGTATTACTTTCGCCTTTTCCCCACATCTAAACGAAACGAAACAAGAGATGTGGAGGAACGAGAATAATAACTAAGTTTGCTGTAATTACATTTAATGCGTTTTTTACTTAGGAAACATAAGTGTCAAACAGTTAAGATCCATATCAGACGCCTTATCATGCTGCATCTGATCTGGATCTATATATACTGTTTATATAATTATGTTAAATCACGTTTGAAAATTTGGAAATTATAGAATTATGAGCAACGTATGGTAGCCCTGACCAAGGGTTGATTGTATGTTATTGTAAGAGGAGTATTTTACTATATTTGCCTGTAGCTGGTGTGAGATCTGGAAGATACGCCACTTACCTTGTCTAACCAGTCTCATACTCTCAGAAAATCCTCTGCAAGATGTTTTCTTTCAATCCAATGATGTAAACACCTGTGATATAGACTATGGTGGTGAATGTGTCCAGTGCAATGGAAATATTGATGTTGGCAAAGATAGTAGCCAATTCTCTACTGTCAAAGACGAGTGCAAAGTTGCTGAACATTTTAAGGAAAGAGATGGAAAATCTACAAATGATACCAGTACTGACAAACGAGGTGATACTGATTATTGTTGTGATACAAGTGAAGATGATACTGCAGAAGCCATTGATGAATGGTGTAACACAGTTATAGCTGGAATTATTGAGAAATTAGAGAAGGAAAACAATGGTGATGATATACCAAAAACAACACATGACGGCCAAGCAGAGATGGGTCCTGACACCGTTGAATATCAAGATCAGACTAATGCTAAATATCAATGTGCAAGAACAGATATTGAAGGAGCATTGCCAAATGCTGAAACACCAAACAGCAACAACCTTGAGAGGAATATACCTTTAAAATCCTGTCAATGCAAAAGAAGCGACAATCCACCGTTTTCTACCCTTGAGACTCTGTGCTTAAGTGAGACTAGTCTTAGTAAATGGAAGCATTTGAGTGCTGTGAGACAGTTCCCAGCTCTGAAGTCACTGAGAATAAAGGTAATCATATGTTTGCTTAATGAAACATTAACAACAGTTTACAGTGGTAAATATGCTATTCCTACCCATTTACGCGTTAATCTATACGTAAGAAACACATAGTGAACGGTTAATGAACGATTTACGAACGGTTAACGTCTAACGATTTTAACGCGTTTAAACACATTAATAAACGATTATATCCGAGATGTTGCGATTGTTGCGTCAGTTTTCCGTTTCACGCAGAGATTTCTGATCTTATTGATCTACACAAATGCATATTCTTTATAAAACTCATTTTGTAATGCGATTTTTGAAAACATTTTCTGTAGATGAGACGCCTCTTATCAGGATCTAAACTGGTCTCGCTTATAGAAATTATATAAATTCAGACAGTTTGGATCTCGATCAAAATGCTGAGTGACTCGGCGTCTCAACGAGATTCTTTCTGTTTGATATTTATTAGAATAATTCCTTCCATGTTGATTTCTATGCAAATGGTTTGAATTCAGATCAGACGCCTGGCTGTATAGATCAGCATAGCATCAGGATCCAAACAGCTTTGAATAAACCCAATTACTTTTCATAATAGTTTAACACTAGCGATTTGGATGTAGATGGGACGCCGAGTAGTTCGGTTCTTATGTTTTACAGCTAAAAATGAAGCATACGTTTTTGATTTCATTTTTACAGTTTGGATCTAGATGAGATGCAGAGTTGCGGGAGTCTCATCCGTATTTGAACTATACAGATATTTTTTTACTTTGATGAGACAGTATGATAACTGACACATACTCGCAGATTTGGTTGATATTTCAATCAACCCCAATTAGGATACTTACTTTGATAAGCCGCAGTTTTATTACCCCATATCCACTTTGTGACACAAAACTCTTAGCGGCATGTCCAGTGATATTTGTACATGTAACTAACATGCATGTGACACATGCTATTTGAAATTCCGCATGTTCATAGTAACTCAGCATCTGATTTGGACCCAAACATTTATGCACAGAAGATACTCAGTAATTTGACATCTGATCGGGATCCAAGCATTGCTCCCGATCATATGCTTAGTAAGCTGGTGTTTTGTAAGTTTATATTTTCTCCACAGTAACGCTATTTGCTAAATTCTTAAGTAGGATAAGACCGTGGTATCTGACTCTTTTAAACGTGTTAAGAAACGCTTTAAGAAACGGCTAGGAAACGCGGTTAACGAAACGGATAATAAACGCGTAAGAAACGCAGAAAGTGGGTAGGAATAGCGTATTTACCACTGTAACTCATTGAGCCCTAGTGACGCATATATGCGTCCTTTACCAAAAGTGTACCTGTGAAGAGTACACTTGTCCTATGCAAACAGTGAATTCCCTGATCAGAGCCATTTGCCATTTTAAAATATATTATAAAAAAACAACTCAATATAATCTTAAATGGACCAGCTTTTATTGCAAACTGGAATTGTCCATTGGAAGTTTCAGGGGATAATGAGTTAACCCTTTCTTCCACAGCAAACGTGCCAGTCAGTGGAGTAAGATGAATCTAAAGCAGAAAGCTACGGACTTTCCAGTTTACTCTCACCCTGCGTAAGCTGCCACCTATATAAAACGCTATCATTCAATAGAGTTTGTTGAAATACGCTGAGGAATGCTCATCTAGTTACCCAAGCATTGGCAGTGCTTACCTGTAACTCCACAAATATACCTTTTTACTCCTATAATTAATTCCTTTACTGAAAAAAATTATACTTTATACTTTATACTGTCAGGAATATGCACACAAAGAAATATTTTTTACCGTATATCTTAATAGGTAGTCGCTTAAACTAGTTAAAGCAGGTTTAAAGTAAAAGTTTCATAAAACATAAATGCCGTCCGAAAAGTATTTGTTCGAAATATTCTGGTTATGAACATTTATAAGATGTCCACATTCCAATGTGTTGACATAACCATGTTAGATACAGTCATACTTTAATATTGCCTATTTTGAATTAATTTCAGTGGAATATATCAGTTTTTCAAAGGTAAAAGGTAGCTATGCCATTTTTAGCTCACCTGAGCCTTCGGCTCAGGGTGAGCTATCGTGATCCCATTCCGTCCGTCGTACGTCGTCCGTTCACATTTTCAAACATCACTTCTGAAACCACTGACCCGATTTCAACCAAACTTTATCAGAACCTTCAGTGACAAGGGGAAACAAAATCTTGTTTAAAGTTTTTGGCTAGAGTTATTCCCCTTGCTGTGGGACTAGATTTTCTAACATGACCATATAGACAACTTTTAATGCATAAGAAAATCTTTAAAAATCTTCTTCTAAGAAACCAAAAGGCCCAGACCTTTGATATTTAGTATGTATCATAACCTAATGATCTTCTATCAAGATTGTTCAAATTTTGACCATGGGGCCAAAAATGGCCCCGCCCTGGGGCTTATCAGTTTTTCTTAGGAAAATCTTGAAAATCTTCTTCTCTGAAACCATTTGGCCTAGATCATTAATATTTGACATGTAGCTTTGCGTTATGGTCCTCTACCAAGATTGTTCAAATTATGATTCCCTGGGTCAAAATTGGCCCCGCCCTGGGGCTTATCAGTTTTACATAGACTTATATAAGAAAACCTTTAAAAATCTTCTTCTCTGAAACTGTAAGACCCAGATCTTTAAAATTTTACATATAGCTTTGCCTTATGGTTCTCTACCAATATTGTTCAAATTATGACCCCTGGGCCAAAAATGGCCCTGCCCTCAGGCTTATCAGTTTTTCATGGGAAAACCTTTAAAAATCTTCTTCTCTGAAACCGTAAGGCCCAGATCATTTATATTTGACATTTAGCTTTGCGTTATAGTCCTCTACCAAGAATGTTCAAATTATGACCCCTGGGTCAAATTTGGCCCCGCCCCGGGGCTTATCAGTTTTACATAGACTTATATAGAAAAACCTTTAAAAATCTTCTTCTCTGAAATTGTAAGGCCCATATCTTTAATATTTGACACATAGCTTTGGCTTATGGTCCTCTACCAAGATTGTTCAAATTATGACCCCTGGGCCAAAAATGGCCCGCCCTCAGGCTTATCAGTTTTTCATGGGAAAACCTTTAAAAATCTTCTTCTCTGAAACCTTAAGGCCCAGATCATTTATATTTGACAATAGTCCTCTACCAAGATTGCTCAAATTATGACCCCTTGATCAAATTTTGCCCCGCCCTGGGGCTTATCCGTTTTATATAAACTTATATAGGAAAACCTTTAAAAATCTTTTTATAGCTTTATATATCACAATATTGTCTTGCCCAGTCAGCTTAGATAGAATGTTCTCAGGTGAGCGACTTGTGGGCCATGGCCCTCTTGTTTAAGCTTGAAATACGGATATGTACGACAGAAGCGGCTTAGAAATTATGGCATTAAACTGTAGGAATGCATGTGAATTCTACTTAAGCAAGTTCAAGATATTGAAGTTTAATTGTATAAAAATGTTTACTCTCCCAACCCACAAATAGTGTACTGATGTTAATTTAAAGTCTATATCAAATTTTGCATGTTTTCTTTATTGTAGTGGATCTAGACTGAAAATTAATTTGTAGTACAACATTTCGACAGGGTGTACGGGCTTGTATGATGGTTTTTAATTCCGTATATCCCCTTATTTGTGTAATGACAATAATTGGAACAACTTCTACATACTTTTCAGGATATTAAACTGTGCTCGAAACTAAGCCAAGAAGACAGAAGAAAGCTGTTTGTTGCAAGGTATTCAGAGTGTGTTATTAGCATACAACTCCACAGAAACTCTCTCACATAACAATTAGATACATGTACAGTCAACGTTGTGATATACAACTACTAAAAACGTATTGAACAGCAGGTGGCAGCCTTATGCAAGCAGAAAGCTCAAAGGAGAAGTTACCATTTAACCCATTACCCCATAGCCTGTTTCTAGTTTTTAAAACAAATTGCTACTTAAAGCAGGTCGAAAGTAGAGCAGAATGTGCCTTAGGGCGCATTCTGCTTTACTTTCAGCCTACTTTAAGCTTCAATCTGCAAGGATATGGCAAATATTTCTTTCAGTACATATTCATGACCATATAAAGAAGAAGTAATTTATTCAATGGAGGAATAAATGAAAGTCATAAAAAGGCATATTTATGGGGTAATGGATTAACTCTTTCCTCCCTAAAACTTTCAATGAATGATTCCAGTTTCCATCTTAGTCTAGTCCATTTATGACTTTTAAGGGTTGTTTTTGTCAATGTTTGGCATTATGACAAACAGTGAAGACCCTGATCAGAGGGCTCCTTTAGGAGCCCTCTGATCTGGGTCTTTACTGTTTGCATAGGACATGTGTACTATTCACATGTACACTGTTTGAAAAGCACGCCTATATGCGGGACTAGGGTGCAAAGAGTTAAGAGAGTTTCATGCTATTTCAAAGCATAGCTGTTTAATCCATTTCCCCTTAGATTGTTTCTAGTTTTGAAGACAGGTGACCACTCTAAGCAGGTCAAAAGTAAAGAAGAATGCACCTTAAGGCACATTCTGATTTACTTTCAGCCTGCTTTGGGCTACTGACTGCTTGGATATAGAAGATATTTATTAAAGTGCATATTTATCATTATCATCTTAAAAAATGGAACTTTTTTCTTCAGTTGAAGAATAACTTTAAAGCATAAAAAGGTGTATAAATGGGGTAATCGGTTTATAACACAAGTTTTACAGTTTCAAAGTAGTGGATGCTAATTAAACAATTTTTCTAGATCTTTGGAAAAAGCCTCAGCTTAGAATCCAAAATGATTCTGATTATGATTTAAATACACTTACTCATTTATTCAACTTGCCAATGAACAATTTCAGCTCTTAAACAGTCCAATTAGCCCATAGATGGCAGAAACAGACGTTAACAAACAAACAAGCTCTAAAACGAAAAAAATGACTTGATTCAGTCTTTAAAGGTTGGTATATAATTTCAACTCATGATATGAAGTAAAACCTCTCTATTATGACCACTCAACAAAGGCTTATTGATTGTATAAAAGACAGGTGACAGCTTAAAGCAAGGTGACAGTAAAACAGAAAGCTCCTATAGGAGCTTTTTGTTTTACACACCCCTATATAAACAACGAAGGGATATATCTGTGTTTAACTTCTCAATAAAACCCACACCCACTGTAATGACTTAATGTGACGTCATATGGTTTCGAAAATGCTTACACGAAGAAATGTAGCACTGTTGCTTCGTTGTAAGTTTGGTTAAATTGATGTGGTAGAATCAAAATAATAACTTACGTAACCAGTGTTTTATCTTGCAATAAAATGCGGGTAGTCATTGAGATGCTGGTTATTAAATCACCCGGCCTTCGACCTCGTGATTTAATTACTACGCATCTCAACTCCTATCCGTGTTTTATTGCAAGGATAAAACACTGGTATGAATTTATTATTTCTTAAATAGAGGTGGTAATAGAGAGGTTTAATTGTATTAAGTTTTAAAGGGTTGTCATTCAAAAAGATTTGGAGCATATGCATACATGTATGTTACAAACATGTACAGTAATTTTCTTTTCTTTAGTTTACCAAACATAAAGCAGCTGAACGGCAGTGAAGTGTCTCCCACCGAGAGAGAGAAGGCAGAACGTCATCTGTTGAGACATTTCTGTGACAAGTCAAAGAAGCCAGACATATTTCACATCCTTGAGAACAAACATGGTATACATTTTACCACATTTAACTCTACCGCTCTACTTTGCATTTAATCCTTTAACCCATAGCGTGTTTATAGTTTTGAAGATAGGTGACTACTTACAGCAGGTTGAAAGTAAAGCAGAATGGGCCATAAGGCGTATTCTGCTTCACTTTCAACCTGCTTTAAATTAAGCTACCATCTGTTAGAATATAGAATATATTTCTTATGGTATATATTCATGGCTTCATCAATTGGAAATATTTTCTTCAGTGGAGGAACAAACTAAATATGCTATAAAAGGCACTTCTATGAGGGAAAGGGTTAAGCAAAACAATCTGAAAATGTATGACTTAGAATCAGAAACTTGATATCTGAAAATCCTTGTTTGCCCCAAAGCAAAACATTTTTTTTAGCTGACCCATTTGAAGAAAAGGGGAGCTATTGTAGACCCTCTAGCGTCATTGTCTACATCAAGGTTAAAGTTTTATCAAAAGCTACAGTTTCATATTTAGAACAAACCTAGTCAAATTATACTTTACTGTAAATAAAAGTACAGTAAACCTCACTTATAACGAACTTGGTTATAACGTACACTCGGTTATAAGGAACAGTTTTAAAATCCCCGAATCTTACCCTTCTTTGTTCTATATAAAATAATACGGTTATAGCGTACTTGGTTATAACGAAAACTCGGCTATGGTTATAGCGTACCGTCGATTTCGAGTGTTTCAGCTGTATGTCGCCGAGTAATTATCTATCAATAATTACCTCACAGGTAAAATGTTTGTCAGCGATCGTCTTCATGCCTTGTGTGTAGGTGTGAGCAATATTAACAGACAATTATTATGTTTAAATGACTTAAGATATGAGTGTCAAACAGTTTGAATCCTGACCACACACCCCATTGCGCAGCGTCTGGTCTGGATCCAAACATTAAGTCAACATTAAGCGATAAACGGGTTGAATAAGTCTACAAATGATCTCTGTGTTTGTTCCTCCAAGTGAAATGGTTAATTGATTGATTAAAATTATTGTTTGTCAAGAGTAATACATGTATTAGTTATTTGTTGCCCCGTAATGCGGAAATGTTTGAGCCCTTTTTCGGTATCTCAGTCACCTGCAAAGTAGGGGTATTCCGAAAGTGAACGAATTTTAGCAAAGTTTTGTCCGATAAACAATGAAAATAAGACTACCTCCGCACGAGCTGTCATGTTGAAGGTAAACGAACTTGTAAATTACTGAAATACTATTTCGTTAAAACAAAAATATTCTTGTTTGCCAAATTTATAATGTTTCATTTAAACACATAGGTTTACACATGTACACAAGTACATGTACATGTCTGGTGTTCGTTATAAGTCCGATCAAGTTGTTATACTAACCTCGCCTATAGCATACTAGTTCGCTATACGGTTATAACAAACTTCGGCTATAGCGAACACTTTTTTGTGGTCCCTAGGTGTTCGTTATAAGCTAGGTTTACTGTAGTTGTTTGTAGCATATTTCTACCAAGCTGGAGAATATTTTTAGCTCACCTCCATGAAGTAAGGGGTCTTAAGCTATACCTCGGGGTCTGCCTCTCAGAAACTTTATGGGCTATGAAACTTGATGCGCCTTAATGATTACATCAATGTAAAACATAGTAAGATGACCTTGACTTTTAACCTTTACCTCTGGGATCAATGTAAAGGTGTTGCGTTAAAATGTGTTCTGGACTTGACATACTGCCACAAATCTTCATAATGAGTACACCACCTTGCAATGCAGTTTGGTGAACTTGACCTTTGACGTTAGGTTTCCCTCTCTACAACGGCCCTTCGAACAACGACTCCCCCCCCTTACAACAACCATTGCTGCTGTTCCCCAAACAAGACGTTTATATGTCTAACTCTTTCACTTCTGCAATATCTTCTGCTTAAAGCTGTCGTTTGCTGTTTTTCTCAAAGTAAAATAATGGACATTTTGACAGAAAAAAATTAATAACAAGTGACAAACAGCTTGAATCCAGATCAGACGCCGCTTTAGGCGGTTTCTGATCTGGATTCAAGCTGTTTGAAAATGAAGGCCAATTTCCCTCTCTATAATTACTCCCTCCGAACAACGCACACATATTTTGTCTCCCATTGGATGTCGTAGAGAGGGAAGGCTGTAGCCTTTCCATGAAAAGAAAACAAATGTACTATTATCTATTTTCATGCAAACAGGAAAGGTTGAGCCGCTTGTGGATATTGACATCAGTCGGGGGTACCAGGAATGGGTGACATTGGATTTTGTATATCAAGGAGAGGTCTTGTTTACAGAAACAGTTAGTGTTAGACAGCCGGTTGGCAGACTTCGACAGATCATTGCTGAGAAGATGTCGCTATATGCCAGGTAAGAATCCTGGTACCCATTTTACAAAACTTCATACGATAAATATTGTCTGAAGGGATCGTTAGCTCTACTTACTCTTCCGTTGTTTACATTGATAAATATTGTCTAAGTTGGATTCTAAAATTCTCAGTTATTATTTGTTTCTCTCATCTAATCCTGTTTTGTGACATCTCTGGAATCGTCTTGAAAAGACGATTCCAAAGAGATGTCACAAAACAGGATTAGATGGAGAAATCAGAAATAAGATCTATTTTAAAGTTTTTACTTACAACAGTTTTTGTCGTAAAACGGGTCCCTGTTTTGATTGCCATATTAAGAAGAATCTTAGTTTAAACATATTTATTTCAGAAAATGTACAAATACATACAATATACAACATATCTATTATAGAATTAGAACGAAAGCTAAAGCTTATTAAGTTCTTCTCCTTGACAATAAAGTTAAAGAAGCATCTTGAAGACTGGGCTGAGTCTCTAAGTAATGGCTTGTTCGTACAGAGTATTCATTCCTTTTTAATCGCCCTGAAACAGAAAGAGTATTATAGGAATGGTTGTTGTCTGTTCGTCTACGTATAACACCATCCTGTCCGTTCCATATCTCTTGAACTCTTTGAAGTACATGTATTTTCATTACCCTATGTTCACGTTTACGCATTTTTTGTTTGTCAATATATAATCAAGAAATAATATTGGAACACCAGTTGTCTTCATTATGCTTCATGTAGCAGGGCTCCAGATAAGAGTAGTTTTTCAAAAACTAAAATCTTTATTTCTGCATTAAACCCTATGGTGTCACTACTCATTAGAATCGTCTCTTTGAGACGATTCTAATGAGTAGTAACACCATAGGATTGGTGCTGAAATGAGTGAGAAACAGTTGGATTTGTTCAGAAAACTACCCCTTATCTGGAGCCCTGTGTAGGCTCGCAAAGAATTTGACCTCCTGTGAGATTGGAATGTTGAACCCATTGATTCAAAGTTGAGAGAGCAAAGCTAAGATGAGATCTGTTTCAATATAGTACAGTAAAACCTCGCTATTACGACCACTTAATCGAAGGCTAATTAATTGTATAATATTGAGGTGGCAGCTTAAAGCAAGGTGACAGTGAAACAGAAAGCTCCTACAGGAGCTTTCTGTTTCACTGTCACCTTGCTTTAAGCGGTCACCTCTCGTAAACATCCAAATAATTAACAAAATTTAGTGGTCGTAATAGGGAGGTTTTACTGTATATTAGTTTGGTAAATGATCAGAAAATATGTATCAGTGTAAACTAATGGTCAAGTTCAATAACTCCTCAAATAGTATAAAGAATATCAGGATAATGGCCTTTGAATGATTCAAAATTGGCTGTTAAGTCTTGTCAGCCCTCTTAACCAGTTTACATCAGACCTTGTACAACCTTTTAGACCTTGTACAATCTTATAGACCTTGTAAAATCAATAAAATGTTCATAGATGTACAAATATTGGCCAAGTTCCCTAACCAGCTAAGTCATTTAAGCATGTCAAGATTTTGCCCCATTAATTAATAATAATTACATGTAATAAAAAAAATGCCTGTTTTAACTTTGCTTTCCAACTTAAAATGTTTTCTTCTGATATCCTCCAAATTTGCTGACAATACATGTACTTGCTGTTGGTAACGAGTCAAATAAATGGCGCAAGTTATGTTAGGATAATTGGCCTCTGAAATACAAGTACTCAGAGTTGTGTAGAAGATGTTACAGAATCTATGTTTCAACCATACTGGCGCATATGGTTAAGGTCACAATTCAAGGTCAAACATTTGAACCATTGATTTCATATCCCTCCTATATCTTTTTTTTCCCTTGAAGATTTCAATTAAATGTTGTACTTGTTTGCTTCTGTGGCACTATGGGCCAAACTTAAAATATCATTTTTTGAGGCCATGAATTCGCAAAATTTTGTATCAATTAGCCGTTACAAAATATAATCCAGTAATCTGTATGTGCAGTTCTTCTCTACTGACTTTCTTCTCCTGACAGCATTATGTGGGACTCTTTCTGACTTGGTCATTGTTCTAGTTGTCGGATTGTTAACCCTTTACCCCATAGCCTATTTCTAGTTCTGAAGATAGGTGGCCACTTAAAGCAGGCTGAAAGTAAAGCTGAATGCGCCTTAAGCTTTAAGCTATCATTTGCTAGGGTTTACAAAATATTTCTTATAATTTATTTTTCATGGCTGTAAGAATTGGAACTATTTTCTTCAGTGGATGAATAAATTCAATGTGCTAAAAGGAGCTTGTATGGGAGAAAGGGTTAAGGTATATATACTTTTGTTTTCCAGCTTTAAAAACATACAAATGTACCACAAGCTGTGTAATCCGTGTCACCAGGAGAAGAACTACGGTGAGGTACCACAGCAATTCGACCAGCTCATTCTCGACACTCTGCCCATGAGCAGATTTGATATTATGGATGGAGATGAGATCCACATTGATGTCAATGACAGTTTTACTTCAGGAGCCTTGGAATATATTTATCTCAGGAACTATATAACAACGAAATTGTTTCAAATCTCATCCAATCAGAGCTAATAGTGTTTCCTTATTCAAGCCTTACTCCATGGTAACATAATTTTATACTTGTTTACTGATAAATAATATGAGTAGATACAGTGGAGAATCTGTTATTCTTTCCCAATAAACGCGTTTACGCTAAAGCTATTATATGCAGTGCAAACAGTTTGTAGCCAGATCAGACGCCGGGTAACCCGGCGTCTGATCAGGCTCCAAACTGTTTGCCACCAAGATAAACATGAATTATCAGAATTGTCCAAAAGTTGTTCTTTTCTACGTTTTAGTGCTTTGCGTTTGCGTTTAAACGGGAAAGAATAACAGATTCTCCACTGTAATGTGCTATCCAGTTAACCCATCAGGCCAGTACCATATAAATACCCAATTTTACGCCTTTAATTTATTCATCTAATGAAGAAAATAGATTCTATTATTAGCTCATCTCCACAAAGTGAGGGGGCTTATGCTATGAATGCCAAGATTCTTGGCAAAAAAAAATACAATTTTTATGCGATAAAGCACTCAGATTCAAATCAAAAGTAGTTTTATATGTCAAATATTATAGTTTTCAGTTAAAAATAAATAAAACGGTATGATTTTCATATATTCATTGTCAGTTAACACTTAACACAATCACTCAGCTATTGTAGGCCATTAGATTGGCTTGTTAGATGTGGTTTGGTACATTTTCTTGTAAAAGACACTGACAGAGACTAAACACACTAATCACTAAACATTTTTACATGTTTAATTTATTCTGTCGCTGAAGTAAAAAGTTCTTATTCGTACAGTTTTAAACAATTTTGTATCCTAAGAAATATTTTCTGAATTCTAGCAGGTAGTAGCTTAAAGCAGGCTGAAAATAAAGCATAATTTGCCATAAGGCATATTTTTTCGACAGATGCGGAGGCATATAGTAATCGTCCTGTCCGTCAGTCCGTGCTCACAAAATGATAGTTGGATGGCTAAAATTGGCTTCCTAACAAGACACATAATTGAAAAACATTAACCTGGCAGTTTCTTGTAACATTAACCTGGCCATTTATTGTGATATTAACCTGGCCAGTTGTGGGACATAGTGTTAGGGCTAGGGTTAGCCTCCAGATCATTCTATAACAAAGTTAGATTTCATTTATGTGGCTAATCACACACATTTTAAGCACATAAAAGAGATACAATAAAGAAGGAAATGGCCACTTAAATGAAGATTGTGGGTACGTCCGTCCGTGTGTCAGTAACAAGGTTAAGTAGCTTTTACTGTTTCGTCTAGCATCAACATAACTGACTACAATGCTTTGATAGTTGTTGCCTTTGACCATTCACTATCAACCAATATCACCAAACTTTGATTTTGACCTTGACCTAATTTGAACTTAGAATATTTTAAATAGGTTATTTCTTGGTTAACGAGATTTTACCGTTTTGTCTAGCATCAACACTGTTTACTACAATGCTTTGATACTTATACAGTTATTGCCTTGGATCATTAACAACTCACCAATAATACCCAGGCTCAGTTTGACCTTGACCTTGACCTACTTTGGACTTAGAAAAGATTAAGAATATATTGTCTTGAAAGGATGCCACCGGGGGCATAAGCGTTTATTGAACGCTCAGTCTTGTTCTTTACTTTCAACCTGCTTTAAGTGTCACCTATCTTCAGGTTAGAAACATGCAATAGAGTAAAGGGTAAAAGGAACTCTCTGCTTTATTTAAACCCGCTGGAAGCTACCACCTGTGTTAGACACTGCCATCCTTGAAGTGGATGTAATAGATTTATATAACAAATGGACATGCAGGGATGTTAGGGACAATTTCTCAGGCTTGGGCATGTAGCATATTTTCAGTAATGCCACTTTATTTTGTAGTCTTTGTGTTTTGCTACACATTTATGTATGATCATGTATAGTTATTCATATCAAAAATCTACATTCGTCTGCACAGGGTAACAGAGTCTTTACATATATTTCTAATTCTGTTAGTTTAGTGAAATGTTTGTTGTGATTTACATGTATTTTATTTACACTCTATGAGTAAAAATATTGTTGATTATGTTTTTTTTGTTAATTCTTTATGTATTCGGTACACAGTAGTTTCTTAAAATTTGTTACATATACATGTAGTCCAAAAAGGAGATTTCTGCATTACTTTCAAACTGATTTAAGTTGTCACATGTATGTAAGAAAAAAAAACCAATTATCTTTAACAAAACAAGAATGAAGAAAAAAGACAATATTAGGAATAGATAAAGGGGTGAAAAAGATCTCTTTCTTTGGACAAAAATGGAAAAATGGCTTCTTTTAAGATAAACCAGAGAAGTGGTAGTTTACAGCAATGTAGACCATAATGGCCCATTGCTGATCATTGCCACAAGAGACAGGATGACGCATGATTAACCCATTACCCCATAGTCTGTTTCTAGTTTTGAAAATAGGTGACTTCATAAAGCAGGTTGAAAGTAAAGCAGAATGTGCATTACAGCACATTCTGCTTTACTTTCAGTCTGCTTTAAGCTATTATCTAATAGGATATAGAAATTATTTTTATGGTACATGTTCTTGACTCGATAAAACGGAACTATTTTCTATTATGGAGGAATAATTTGAAGACACAAAGGTTGTATTTATGCAGTAGTGGGTTAAGTGCCTGGAGGAATGTAAAAACATCAGCAACAATAACAGTCAACAAGTGACAGACTGTAATCATATGTCCTATAATGCCAGTATTATTACTAGAACACAGGAAAGAAATAACGGGTAGAAAAAGGCATTGAGGCCATACACATTACACAAAGACAATGGCATCTCTATTATATTCAGTGTGTTAGTCAGTCTGTAAGGCAGGCAGTCCCACTGCGGAGTAGTTGTGTGGCTGCAATGCCTGCGTGGCAATAAGATGTGACAACTAAAAACACATACAGTCGAACGTTCGATATCTCAAATTCGTTTAACTCGAACTATTCGATAGTTCAATATATGAACTGCATTATTTCATGCTCGGTTGAGTCGAACATACCCATATTTCAAAGTTAAAACGTGGCTTAGACGTTTTAACTTCGAAATAAGGGTATGTTCGACAAAACCGACTTCAAGATATCGAAGTTCGACTGTAGGTGTATCTTACTTTAACCTTTTGAAACCTAGTCAGGAATATATGTGCTATTTGCAAACAGCCAGGAGCTATTCAACCTAAACACCCTCCCCCATGAAACGCCCTAACTGTGAACAGTACACATGGGTTATGCAAACAGTGAAGGCCTGGATCAGAGGGCTCCATCAGGGTCTGTACTGTTTGTCATATTACAATAAGAGGGCCATGAAGACCCTGATATCACTCACCTGTTGTAAAGAATCCTGATAGCTTTACCTTTGAGTTTCACCCATGTGAATCTAAATCTATTCAAATTTGTAGACTATATAGTGTGTAAACAATATTGGAATACAAACTATTCTAGTATAGTAGAGTACAACAAGGGCAGATAACTAGAGCGTAAACAATACTGAAATAAAGCCTTTTCTAGCATTTCAAAGTATATCAAGGGCAGATAACTCTTGCCACAATCATCAAATTTCAACAATAATTGCTTACCACTATATACATTGTGTGCAAGTATAATCAACATCCATTGAAAACTGTAGTTGCAGGAGTATAAACCTTAAGGGATTTTCAACACATCAAGGGCATATAACTTGTCGAGAATATAACGCCACGTTCTGTGACGTCGTTTGCCGCCATTTGTAGGCAGGTCTTTACGTCACAACGTCATTGTATATAAACATGTATCTGGAGTAGTAAAATTGATTTCAAGAAGACACAACGCTTTTTGTACCCATCTTCAAACCCCTTTACCTTTTCGAAATTGGTGCCGCGACTAAAGGGCCAATGAATTTACAGAAGCTACTCACACTGCTTGCCGCAAACAGAAGTCTTATTTCGTCTTTATTGGACCAAATACACAAGCTGAAGGAAGATGGGACCTGCGAAGAGTTTAATGCAGTATTGCAAAGTTTAGTAACAAAAGCGGAGGCTCTACTCACCCTAGATGACAAGGTACTGTCACAGACGGAAGTAGATGGACTTGAAGAATAGGTTGACCAAATAGTCCAATTTCAACCATTTTAAAACTCACCCATGACCTTATAGTCTTATACAATCTGAGCAAGTTTGAGAAAGATCAGATAAAACGGTGGCCTCTAAATGTGTAAATACTGTTAAATATTTCAGCAATTCAATGGTAGATAACACTTGACATATTGGTCCGATTTCAACCATAATCTAGCTCATTCGAACTCTTATGGTCATATACAATCTGAGAAAGATTGGGTAAAAATTGTGGCCCCTAGAGTGTTAACATTGTTAAATATGGCATTTTCACCACTTCAAAGGTAGATAACTCTTGACCTATTGGTCCGATTTCAACCATAAAACTCTTATGGTCATATACAATCTGAGCAAGTTTGAGAAAGATTGGATAAAAATTATGGGCTCTAGAGTATTAACACTAAAATTGTTGACAACAGACGCGGGACATTATATAAGGATTGCAAAAGCTCATCCTTAGCTAGCTCAGTTGAGCTAAAAACAACCCTAAATCAAGGCTGCCATAAGTTGATCTTGAAAGATCCTAAGATTTCCAAATTTCTAATTTTAAACGTGATTAATTATTTAAAGCAGGTTGAAAGTAAAGCAGAATGTGCATTAAGGCACATTCTGCGTTACTTTCAATCTGCTAGAATAAAAGTGTGAAGATTTCAGAAATATTTGGAGAAAAGGCAGCCTTGCTAAATAGTAAAATGGACTAAACTAATTTGGAAAGTTTTATTGTCTTTGTGAAGTTTCAGGGAAGAAAGAGCTAATAAGGAACTAACAAGGTCAGAATGTTTGTCTCATTGATATCTAGATCAAGTTTAAATGAGGGTCATGTCGGTTAAAAACTATGTCACTAGGTCAAATCATAGGAAAACCTTGTTAACACAATAGAGACCACATTATGCACTTTAAATGAAATAGTTCCAATATTGCCCTGGATGACATCTGGGTCACCAGTCCTCAAAAACTAGGTCACTAGGTCAAATCATAGAAATATCTTGTTAATACTCTAAAGGCCACAAATATCTTTTGATCTTAATGAATCTTGGTCAAAATGTCTACCTTAGTGATATTTAGGTCAGGTTTGAATGTGGGTCATGTCGGGTCAAAAACTAGGTCACTAGGTCAACTCATAAAAATACATTGTTAACATTCTAGAAGCTGCAAATTTCTTTTGATCTTAATGAAATTTGCTCAAAATGTTTTCCTCATTGAAATCTAGGCCATGGTTGAAAGTGGGTCATGTTGGGTCAAAATCTAGGTCACTGTAGGTCAAGCTTTATATGTTGTACCAGGTGAGCAATTTAGGGCAATAGTGACCCATGTATTTGTTTTTTTACTACAATAAAATCATGCTTACTTTCATTATCAGGTTTAGCTCAACTCTTCCAAAAGTCGAGCCCATATCACCACCCTGTCGCCTGCGTCTTTTGTTAGTTTTTAGCACACCTGAGCCGAAGGCTCAGGATGAGCTATTGTGACAGCTCTTCATCCGGTGTCTGGCGTCCGTTGTCTGTCCACACTTTCAAACCACATCTCATCTGGAACCATTGGCCTGTCTGAATTCAACCAATTTTCAAATTCTAAAAAATGTTCTTCTCCTTAACCACTGGTCCGGTTTCAATTTTGTTTTCACCAAACTGTTTCTCAATTGATAAACTTTCAAAGTTGTCCAAAGAATTTTGAAACTTTCAAAAACATGGTTACCAGAGGGCGTTGTCAATTCTGTTTTCGGTAATATTGAAAAAAAAGAACCTTCTAAAAGTTGTTTTTTTTGGCTATATCTTTATGAAATTTTATCAGAGTCATGTCCTTGATAAAATTTAGGTCATACATGAATGTAGGTCATATAGGGTCATCAAGTCGGTGACTAGGTCGAATTGCAGAAAATGCTTTTGGTCACTTCAGGGGCCATATTTTAAGCCCATACTTCATTAAAATTTGCTTAGAATGGCCATCTTGACAATCTGTGAATATGGGTTATATAGAATTAAAAAGTAGGTCAGTAGGTCAAAACAGAAAAATCTTCTAAACACTCCAGGGGCCATATTTTTAGCATCTACATGTAATTCATAAAACTTTCTCAGAATGATTATCCTGACAAAATCTAGGCAATGAAGAAATATGGATTACTTGGGGTATAAAAGTGGGTCAGTAGGTCAAGTCATAGGAAAAGCTTCAATGTACTCTAGGGCCTTCAGTTTTGGTTGTAATTTCATAAAACTACCTGAGAATGATCACCTTTACAATATCTAGATAAAGTACAAAAGTACTACAAATATGAATTATTTTGGACTAAAAGTAGGTCAGTAGGTCAAATCAAAGAAATGGCTTCTTAATACTTTACAGGCTATATTTCTAGTCCCCAATTCACGAAACTTGCTCAAAAAATCACCTCTAAGTCAAAAGCGGGTACTGTAGGAATATGAGTTATGTCCGGTCAAAAAGTAGGTCATTAGATCAAATCACCATAAGGCCCATATCATTAATATTTGACATGTACATGTAGCACTGTGGTCCTCTACCGAGATTGTTCAAATTATGACCCCGTGGTCGTAGCTAAATCAAAATGTTGTCTTTCCCAATCAGCTTCTGTGTTACAGTGCCCCCAGGTGGGCGAAATGTGGGCATCTGGCCCTCTTGTTAGGTTAATTTTGTAAGACTGTGAATATATTACTGGTAACTGTTTGAAACTTTTCAGCTGTACAGTATATCGAACTTATATAAAGACGATCTAAAAAATAAAATAAGCGGTAAAAGCATTAGCGCCAGCGGGGCTTTGATTATGCCCCCACTTCTATTAGTCAGTCTTGTTGTTTTATCTCTGTGTGTCGGTCAAGCTGTCCCGAGTATATCTGTCAATTTGCCCATTTTTTCTCACAATTGTCATTTATATAGCGTATCTTACATGCTACAACACCTCCAATGGGACACGCTCCAAGCCAGACGTCAGAAACAGCAACTTGTGATGTTCTACAAGATCACCAACGACCTGGTTGACATTACATATTCCACATACCTCCAGGCGTCCATATCGCAGACCAAATCAGCACACAAGTTGCGTTTTGCTACCCTTATAGTCCGGTGGCAGAGACCGATAAGCGTGTTTTGCGGTCCGTACAAAGCAGTGTGGAACAAGGCTCCCAGAAACTGCAGCTGATGTTCCTTCTGTGGCATGTTTCAAGAAGGAGCTCTCCAACCTCTCCATTTAAATGTAACAAGCCAACCGCCGGTATACTCACATGAAGAGTAGGAGCTGTGCCACCGGGGTTTCGTGCCCCAGCCGGGCCTACCAAGCTGGATTGGTCTTACTCAGATGAGTTGAAAGTGGTTTGGTGACACTTTCTCTTTGTCTTACTTTGTCTGTATGTGCATTTCTTCAGTTTTCTTGTCCGTGTGTTTTTCTAACTTTTTCTATCTTTCTCTTTATTTTTCTGTCTGTGCGCCGCTGCAGTATTGTCAGATTTTATGACAGTTCAGCGTAACCATGTAGATGTAGACATCCCGCAGAGCCAAAAATAGGCTTTTAAGTTTAATACTGCAAGCGGACATTTTTAATTCATTTTCATGATTTATATATAGTTACCTTATACCACAGG
This sequence comes from Gari tellinella, assembly GCA_922989275.2. Taxonomy (NCBI): domain Eukaryota; kingdom Metazoa; phylum Mollusca; class Bivalvia; order Cardiida; family Psammobiidae; genus Gari; species Gari tellinella. The sequence goes on from OV277865.1 coordinate 57,150,834, forward strand.
CCGTTGATAAAGGTGTTAGCTCGTGAGGCCTTTTCTCGATCTCTTCTCTCTACTAAATTGTATGACTGGTAGTTTGCGCTAGATGGCTGTGTAAATCTACTGCAGTTGGGTATGGTAAATTGGTTGGGTTTGTGTCTCCACTCGTTGTTAAGCCTAGACTAAATTTAGTTTAAGTGATACACACTTGCCCATGATTATGCCATTTTGAAAAATATTTTGATTTTTACAATTTTATGAGACAAAATAATAATTCAGACAGCGATTTCAAAGCCATCCTAGTTTTGTAATTTGTCAATAATTTGCCAAAATACACTTCAGTAACATATCTATGGGGATCCGTGTCTCAGAATTTTAAAATAAGACTTCGTTAATTTGTAGAACAGACTTTCAGCTATAAGAATCTGCCAAAAAAATTAAATAAGAACTCCAATTTTGCAGTTCTATAGGACCTTTAGCAGCTAGATTTAGTGACATATTATTGTAATGGTTACTGGACGCTTTGCTACCCTGTTGCGTTCGCGTCTGTCAGTTCGCTACCCAGGGTGTTTTTACCCTGGACGTTTCGCTACCCGTACATTTTCGCTACCCCCAATGTTTATCGTAGTTTATTTACCCTAAACCTTTATGGAATATACTTTAAACTTAGCGTAATATACTAGTATTTAAAATGAGTAAATTATAGAATTTTAAAGATCTGAAATTTGCAGTTAAAAAATTAAATTAGCAGTTGTCAATTTTGAAAGACGTTTTACGAGACGTGTTAAACTAGATAAAAAATACATTCTTTTATGGAGATTCCATTCTTATATTATAATTATTTCTGTCACGGTTAGTTTGAATCCAGATTAGTGTGTAAAAACCTCTTCTTTTCATGTCCATCAGTTAATTGGGATCAAGATTGATAAATAAACCCAGAGACTTATAATCTGTGATTTAACCCATAACGTTCCGTTAGTTTGGATCAAGATTATTAAACAGATCCAGATTGATAAATAAAAATCTCTGATTATGGACGCGTGGCGGCTGCGCAAATAATAGCTTCCTCAAAAATTGTAATTATTTCTGTCCGTTAGGTTGGATCTAGATCATTTCAACTAAAATCGTAAATAGAGATTCCATTGGTTTGGATCCAGATCATTGTAATCATCGTATAAAAGTTTTCTGTGGAGATTTCGATTGGACACAGACTGCAAAATCAAATGTAGATCTATCATCGATAAATATAATAGATCTACATGTATTATTAAATCCGTAAGTCCGAAGTGGAGAGAGTGCGAATGTTACTGGTATTATTCACGCAGGAATATTTTATGCAGCACCGTTTATTTAAGATGGTTTCCGTTTACTATCCAGTTCGCGGGTAAAGGGGTACCAGAGAACGTATCCAATGTAATCAATCATTGACTTCCTGTTTTATACAGCAATCCTTTATAACACGCATTGATGTAATATTACGGATATCGGTGCGATGTGTCACTTATGACTTTAGTCAATTACTGTTAGGATACAGTTATGATGTAAATTGAATACTTGATGGAAGCTTTTTTTGCCACGAGCAAGCATTACACACGCTTTCAAAAGACATAAATGAATAGAGTTGATAAGATTTCTCGAGGCATTTGCAACACTATTTACAAAGTGCAGGTACTCTGGGGTTTTAGAGCGTAATGCTGATACCAATGTTTGCCTTGTGCTAATAAAAGGCTATAAACATGCCAGTACAGTAAAATGCCGCTCAAAACGACCTCCCAGATAAAACAAGGTGTAAAGACATGTGGCCACTTAATTAAAGCAAGCTGAAAGAAAACTAGAAAGAACCAAGTTTAGGTGACTAGTTTATCATCACATTTGTTGAAATACTTATCTGTCCTAACATTTTGACCAAATCTCCCTTTCTATGGTTGTAATAGCAGTGTACTACTGTAGATCTAGATTGAAATACAACTGACAAATAAGTATATCGAGACACTAGCAAGGGAAACTCCACAGTTGACAATGTGATGAAGACAGTTCCAAGTTTCTCATTATGGATATATTTTAACAAACTTTACTAGACTTACTGTAGGAAAGAAACATGTTTCGAGGTCCCAAGGACTATTCCAGACTAGACTTGAAGAAATTTGGAGGACACAAGGATGAGGTATTATCTTAATTCCATTTTCAATATTTCATTTAGTTAAAATTCACGAAGTTATGTAGAAAATAATTTCAAATTGTTAATATCGTTAACTCTTGTAGTTTCGGACACTTTACAAATTAAACAAAATGGGACACATCCACTCGCTTCAGCATGCCAGAATTCTGTCTAAACTTTGAAACTGCAGTTTCAAACGTTACGTTACAAGCTTTCCTATGACGTTCTAAATCAGATCGTCCAAATGTACCAGTAGTCTTCATTGATACTGGCTTACGGAAGGTCGGTGGTTCTACCCAGTTGCCGATTTGTGCCTGAAACAGTGCATAAAGGACTTCTGGGGTCTTCCTCCACCTTTAACTAGCTGGACGTCGCAATATGACTGAAATACTGTTGAAAGCGACGTAAAATAAAAAAAATCAAATCATTGATACATATTGGGCGTGTTTGTTTAAAGACATTATTTGACCTAGCTTGGGTGTTTAACACTTTGTCAGTCAAGTCTTGTGCAACCCACGCTCAGATTGATGGTTAGGTCTGTGCAAAGAATCAGCAGGCCTTTTTCTTGTGTGTCTGTTCTTTTTTCCTAATTATAATTTATACTCAGTCAAAAGCATGTAAATATTAATCAAACAAATGTTGAAAACTAGCAAACAGGTCTTTCCTGATAATTTAGTATAAATAAGTGATTTATCAATTCCAAAAATTCTGCCCAAATTATTTGATTTTTTGTGTGAAAAAATTCTGAAATAAGATATTGCATTTTTTTCCAAAATGGCCAGAAAAAGGTGTGATCAGTCGGGCGTTTCATGTGAGACCTTTTACCTTATTCCTGATTTTTTAGTCACAAATGAAAAACTGCTATATTCAAAGTATTAGCTGTTTAGGTTCAACATATAGTTGCTGGTGTGATCCCGCTCAAGACAGACTTAATTGACAGATTAGATGAAATCTCACAAGCACTTTTGGCATGAGTGTGATCAGCTGTAGATAGTCTGTTTGTAATTTGTAATTGAGGCTTTAGTAGGGTTTAAGACAGCTTGATGCAGGACAAAAGCAATGTAGAAATTTAGCTCCAAAAGGAGCTTTTAGCATTATGTTGTGTCCTGCTTTAACCCATTACCCCATAAATACGCCTTTTTACGCCTATAATTAATTCCATCACTGTAGAAAATGGCTCCAATTTATAGAGTTATGATTATGTATAATAAAAAATATTTGCTATATACTACCAGATGGAAGCTTAAAGCAGGCTGAAAGTAAAGCAGAATGTGTTTTAAGTGGTAACTTACTTTCAAAACTTAAATCAGGCTATGAGGTAATGGGTTAATCAGTCACCATACCGGTATGCTTCTGTTTAGAGTTGTCTGTGAGTTACCCATCACCCCATAAATATGCCTTTTTACGCCTTTAATTTACTCCTCCACAGAATAGAATAATTCTAATTTATACAGTCTTGAATATGTCCCATATGAAATATTTTCTTTATTCCTTAAGATTGTAGCTTAAAGCAGGCTGAAAGTAAAGAAGAATGTGCCTTATGGCACATTCTGCTTACTTTCAACCTGCTTTTAGTGGCCACCTAATCTTTAAATAGAAAAACAGGCTATGGCGTAATGGGTGAACACAAGTTAAGGGTTACTGAATAAAGTGGAACCAATAACTTTCTTCACTGTGGAAATAAATTAAAAGCATAATAATGCATATTTATGGAGTAATGGGTTAAGAAATGAAAATGAGTGTTTATTGATTCGATGACTTTTAAGTTCATTTAGTTCTATAATCTCATCTGTAGAACCCGTTTTACGAATATCAAGTCTTTTAAAAATGTAATATTCCAAAAGTCCCACTCTTAGTGCTTTCTGACTCATTTCCAGTAACTATGTGTAATGTTTTATTGCAGGTTAACTCAGTTGCATTCTCTGCAGATTTCCAGATCATGGTAACAGGTTGTGATGATGAACGAGTTCGAGTCTTCAACACTACATCAGGAACCTTGGTCTGTAAACTCAAGGGACATACAGGTATCTGTATATATGTAGATAACCCCACTATTAACTCTTTCCTCCTGAAACCTCAAATGGACAAGTCTAGTTTTCAATTTAGTCTAGCCCATTTTCTTTTGGAGGGTTGATTTTTACAATATATGTAAAATCACAAACAGTGTAGACCCTGATCAGAGGGCTCCTTAAGGAGCCCTCTGAATAGGGTCTATACTGTTTGCATTAGACAAGTGTACTCCACAGGTACACTGTTTGCAAGTAACGCATATATGCATGATTCGGGTTCAAAGAGTTAAACTAAGGCGTGGCTCCGTCTTCTAAGGCAGGTGACTTTCTGTTTTACTTTAACACCTTGCTGTAACCCAAAGGCTTCTAGTATACCAGTATCACCAGTGACTGTTTAAGTTTTGCCAAATGTAGAGGGCAAGCCACATTTAGGCCGAAAATTGTCAATATAGTAAAATGATGTATTACATTTAGCTAAAATATGTCTGAACCTTTCATAAATTAGGTATATATCATGCTTAAGTTTATAGTATATATATGTACATAGTTTATGCTTAAGCATACAATAGCTTTTAAAATGTTGCTTTCTGCATGTGATATCTTTTCTACCCTGTTTGGTGTAAACACCCTTTACCTGTATTTACCTTAATTTAATTTAATTTATTCAGTACATTTCTATCAATATTTAGTCAGTGGAGGCAGCTCATGCACCGCTCCGTTTAGATTATTGCACGAGTGGCTTCCTTTGACAACAATTATGTTATACTTATTACTTATAAGAAAAATAAGAGAAAAATAAGAGAAAAATAACAACACCAACACGAATTAAATTATCTTCCAACGTTTCGCCGTTAGGCTTTTTCATACTTATAACTTAACATTAACAGCGACGATTAATGCAGGTTCTAAATTAGATACTGCATTATATCCTTTTTAACTGGTACATGTAACTTGACTGGTCAAGGGAGACAATTCATGCATTATAATTTACTTAAATTTAGGTTTTGCATGAGTTGCTTCCCTTTGACCAACAAGAGTGTAATATTCCTAACATGTTTTGTTCAATACGTCTACTTTGTTTATCTGTTATGAAATTCTGTGATCCTGTTTTTAAACTATTTGTGAAGCCTCATTTGCATATACATGTACCAACGTACCACAATCAGGGGCGTAGCTTGGCCAGAATGAAAGTGTAGGCATAACTTTTCTAGGGGGGTCCGGGGGCATGCTCCCCCTGGAAAATTTTGAGTTCTACAACACTGGAGACGCATTTAAGGAGGGTCTGGGGAGACATTTATATGAAGAATAAATGAAATGAAAAGCTTCAAAAACCAGTCAATTTTCATTTTTGCAACAGATAATGCCTGCATCTTTTCTTTAAAAAAAACCCATCATAGGGTCTGATTCCGTAAGTTTTTCATTAACAAACTCGATACTTGAAATTAATTGAACGTAACTTTTTTTTCGAGACAAGTTGATCGAGCACACTACATGCCCATAGGAAATCCCAAGTAACTTCATGTATACCAATTTACGGAACACACTTTTACTCGGAGGTGTGTGTATGTTGTTGGGGGGAGGGGGGTTGATTGCTAGATGACCTCTGGTTTGTTCTGAGGACGTTTCGCGCGTTCAAGACAGGTCAAATTCTGACAAAAAATCTATGTAAAAGTCGGCTGAAAAAACATACAGGTTAATACAATGTATTTGTTAGCAGGTTGTCTTCCATTAATCTTTAAGTTAGGCTCTAACACCATCCCACTCCGATCTTAATGCACTATTTTTACTTTTTAAATTGTTCCAAATATGAGGACAGTGTGTACGGAACCAATGATTCATATTAACTATGGTTCATGTATACACGGTCCCTGACGCAAAATAGCGTTTGTTTTGCATAAAGGCAGCGACATAGACGTGCCTGCCAAGGGAGTGGCTAGACCAATTAATAAGTGCACGCTTTCTTACTAGGTGGGTCCGGGGACATGCTCCCCCGGGAAAATGTTATTCCTAGATAGTCTCTAGATGCGTTCTGAGGTCTTTTCCCGCGTTTGATACAGGCAAAATAATAACATGAATCTATTTAAAAATGATTGGGGTTCACCCCTAACCCCCCTTAGACGTCAATTTTATTGCTTTTTCTTCAATTTTAGCCTTTTTTATTTTTTGACTTCTGAAAAAAAAGTGTAGGCACGTGCCTACTTGCCTAATAGGAAGCTACGCCAATGACAATATAATACATTACGATTTATTTACAACAGGTGCTGTTAAGAGCGTATGCATTGCTGGAAATAGCAAGACATTTGCCAGTGGCTCGTATGACAAAACTGTGCGACTATGGCAGATGTGCGATGGCAAGCTTCTGCATGTTCTTCAAGGTATTATAAACCCGTTACCCCATAGTCTGTTTACTTAAAGCAGATTGAAAGTAAGGCAGAATGTGCCTAAAGGCATATTCTGTTTTACTTTCAACCTGCTTATTAATCTACCATCTGCTAGGATTTGGAAAATATTTTTATGGTACATGGGCATGACTGTATAAATTTAAATATTTTCTCCAGCGGAGAAATAAGTTGAAATAAGTAAGGGTTGAATATTATGTATCAATAGATTCAATACATTTACTGTATGTTATCACTTATAAGAAGATTTGTGTATATAACAGGGCCTCTTACTCAAAGAGAGAATTGATACTGCTATGACCTGCTTTTGTTCAGTCTCAGCTAATCCTGGTCAATACTGCCAGATCATGTGTTACTGTTTCTGTTTTAAACACATCATCAGGGTCCAGATAAGGGGAGTATTTCAAAAACTAAAATCTTTATTTCTGCTTTTAACCCTATGGTGTCACTACTCATTAGAATCATCTCGAAGAGACGTTTCTAATGAGTAGTACCACCATAGGATTTGGTGCTAAAATGAGTGAGAAAATGTTGGATTTGTTCAGTTTACTCCCTCTTATTTGGAGCCTTGCATCATGCACCGTAGTGTACTGCTTGAACATAACTCTGAGATAATCTCTCCATACCAGCATTCTGTGTATGAATTATGTCACTTAAACCGTTACCCCATAGCCATGATATCTTGTTTTGAAAAAAGGTGATGACTTAAAGCAGGTTGCAAGCACAGGATAATGCACATTAAGGCGCACTCTGCGTTAACTTTCAGCCTGCTTTAAGCTGCTATCTGCAAGAATATAGGGACATTTCTCATGAAACATGTTCATTACTGTATGAATTTGAACTATTTTCTTCAGTGGAGGAATAAATTAAAGGTGTGATAATATGTATCTATGGAGTACTGGGTTTATTTGCTGAAAGTGTGGATAGGCACATATTGTACAATATGGCATTCTTGTTGTTACAGTGAAGCTCACATATATCATGTTTCAGGTCATACAAAGAGTGTTGAACTTCAACAGTAATTGTGGTACTTGTTGTTACAGTGAAGCTCATATATGTATGTTTCAGGTCATACAAAGAGTGTTGAAGTGGTTGTATACTCGCCAGATTCCTCCAGGTTATGCTCAGGGTCCTGGGACAGAACAGCCATACTGTGGGATGTAGAGGTAACATTGACACTTTCCTCCCTGAAACCTCAAATGGATAATTCTAAGTTGCATTTAGTCAAGTCAATTTTTGACTTTTTACTTTTTTAGGGTTGATTTTTACAATACATGTCAAAATAACAAACAGTGTAGACCCTGATCAGAGGGCTCCTTAAGGAGCCCTCTGATCAGGGTCTACACTGTTTGCATAGGACAAGTGTACTCCTCACAGGTACACTAGCTGTTTGCAAATGACGCATATATGATTGACTTGGGTTCAAAGAGTTAATGTTCACACTGATTGCTGTGTTATTGACAGGTATTTAACCCGTTACCTCCATAGCCTACTTCAAGATCTGAAAACATTCTCTTTTCCAGTCATCCGGGTATTTCATGTCATACGCATACTCTCGGTCCTTCATTCGGATGGCGTCGGTCTTACTCGAAGAAAAAAAAAATCTAATTTTCGGTAAAATTGCGCTTTTGCAACTTACGCAAGACCTTCGTAGTATTCATAGGACCTATTCAGATAATAATGCGTAAAAATGAATAAGATTCAACGTCCTGCTTCACAAACTTATGTAGATTTCTGGTTTGTTTTCCCTGAGTGTGCATGCTCACTAAGTGTAAACAAAGAGGGTATGACATAGTACTGGAAAAGAGAATGTAACCACTTTGAGCAAGTTGAAAGTAAAGCTGAATGCCCCTAAAGGTACATTTGCTTCACTTTCAGCCTGCTTTAAGCTACCATCTGCTAGCTAGGATAAGGAAAATATGTCTTAAAGTGCATATTCATGACTGTATAAAATGGAACTATTTTCTGAAGTGGAGGAATAAAATAAAGGTGTAAAAGACATGTTTAAGAGTTTAGAACAGATGGCTGCTTAAAACAGGCAGAAGTTAACTAGAAAGATCCTGTAGGAACAACTCATTCAGCCTGCTTTAACTTAATTTAAGCAACAAACTGTTAAGATTGTTGCAGTTGTTGTCTATGCCTCATTTGTCTTGAATGAAAGGGAAAACTTGATTTGTTCTGAATATAGTGGACCTTGGTCTAGTTGTAATGCATTAACCCATTCCCTCATAAATACTCCTTTTTACGCCAATAATTTATTCCTCCACTGAAGAAAACACTTCCTTTTTATGTTGTGAATATATATCGTAAGAAATATTTTCTAAATCCTAGCAGATAATAGCTTAAAGCAAGCTGAAAGTAAAGCCTTTAAGTGATTGTCTTTCTTTAAAACTGGAAACAGGCTATGAGGTAATCGGTTTAACTGCCAATCTACTACAACAGGGGTGATAAGTTAGATCCCACGCTGGACCATGTCCTTTTAGGTAAGACTTTAAACCTAGGTCTCATGTATATCAGTGATAAAACAGTTATGTTTCTTTATAAGAACATCCAGTAAAATTAAATGACGCCCAACTGTTTGGAAGATCAAACAATGTAGCCAGGGCTTTTAAACATACAAATAAATTGTTTGCTGGTTTCCAGTATTTTTATATTATCTTCACAAAACAGCCTGAAGCAATATGAGAACTATAAATATCGAAGACTGAAGATAACAGATTATGGTTTCCAACAATTCATCAATATTTCAGTATCTTGCTGCCGAAATATGCCAAATAGTTAACAGCTGAATTAAAACAGTTTCCTAATACAGTCGAACTTCGATATCGCGAACTCGCTTAATTCGAATTATCCGATTTTGTCGTCACATAAATTACATTATTTCATGCTGGGTTAAGTCAAACATACCAGTATTTCAAAGTTAAAACGTGGCTTAGCCACGTTTTAACTTTGAAATACGGGTATGTTCGACCTAACCGAGTTCGAGATATCTAATTTCAACTGTACAAATAATAACTGACTAGTCTATGGCACACTAAATAGACTTAATTTACAAATGATTGCTGTGAGCAGGAATGCTAAGAGAATTGAGCCAATACTTGTGACCCTACACACTGGTGCTAACACCTTAACATCTAGATGAAGTTTGTGGGTTAGCAAGGTAATTTGATAACGTGGCTGTTTAAGCGGGAAGATGGGAAGTTAAGTGTGACCACACTCACTCAAAGAAACTGTTTAGGATGCTTATTTGCCGAAGTATTTCAGACATGTTTGTTAATTGCAGCAGTTTGACCGTATTTGGTGGAGTTATGGACTTTGATAGTAATATAATGCCCTCAAGGCACTTCTCTTCACTGCATGATAAGCATTTCAAAATATCAGGACGATACAGGACTATGTATTTGTGAAAACTTTAATTATCAGATAGTAGTTTTCAGGTCAAAGTGACTGTTTAACCCTTTCAACCTTAGATTTCTCTTATGGGTATTTAATTATAATCCTTTTGGACTCTTCTAGTACAGGTATTTTGGACCAGTCTGCTGTTACATTTTTATAATGACAACAAAAACCAATGAAAATATGAAATAGTGCAGATCCTGATCAGAGGGCTCCTATATGAGCCCTCTGATCAGGGTCTACATTGTTTGCATATGTTATCAGTAATTTCTACAGAGGGTTGAAAGGGTTAACCCTTTTCTCTGCTTAGCCTATAGGATGCCTTGAACTGACTCCTCCACTTAAATCTTGCTTTAAGCAGTGACTAGCCATATTATCTTTTTCAAGTCTAAGTAATTATTGTGGGCTGTTAGGTTCCCTTGTGGGTGTTTTTATGAACCAGTCTACTTGGAATTATGGGTAGTTTAAAAAATTCTGGTGTAAGTTAGAAAACAGTGTAGACCCGGATCAGGCTCCTGTTTTCAAATGTAGCAAGTATATTTTAAACAGGTCCTTTGTGTTGAAAGAGTTACACACAGTTATAGGCAATCTAGGCTGCTGTCTATTGGGGAAAGGGTTAAGAAAGACAAGTTAGCAATACCAAATGTCTATGTTTCTACGAATTCCTACACTGTAACTACTTCTTGTGATTTCTGCAAAGAAAAACTACAAATGAATTGTCATGTAAAATAGGTTTTGATCATAGATGATTATTAGATATGTTTAGTTTACAATCTCTAATAAGTAAGAGTAATGTTTATATTTCAGAAAGGCTATCTGCTGAAGGTTTTTCAGGGTCATGAGAATCTAGTCCAATCAATCTCCTTTTCTTATAACAATCAGTATTTGGTAAGTATACATTATGTCACATATTGATAACTACAGCGCTCCCTCTCTACAACGACACCCAACAGGAGACAAAAATTGTGTGTGTTCTAAGGGAGTTGTTATAGGGAGGGAACTGTGCAAACAGCTTGATTGAGTTGATTCCAGATCAGATGCCTCGTTCAGTGGCGTCTGATCTGGATTCAAGCTGTTTGTTACTTGTCATTAAGTTTTTTTCTGTCAAAATGTCCAATTTGTAACTTTAAGAAAAATAGCATATGACAATTTTAAGCAGACGACATTGCAGTCTTGAATAGGTTGGACATAATTGGTGAATTAGTTTTGAATTAAGCCTTCCGTCATGCAAAATCAGTTAACTTATTTTCTTGTAACTATGCAAAATATTGTGTCTGCTTTTAAAATTAATCTAAACACCAGTGTATATATATAGTACACTTCCAACAGCACTGCAGGTCTGGAGGCAGCCTTGACGGAGACATGATTTAAACAGTTGGTTCACATGGAGAAAGGTATAGGCTGTATTATTGCAGATGTGACAAAACTTCACTCGTCTGCATGCTTTCTAAATAATCTGGAAGTAGTGATGTATGCTGAGAGGGTGTATTGTCAGTGATATCGTGTGAACCTCAGATGGTGAACACCTTGTATGATAGGGATGTAGGACAGTAGAGAGAACACTGTAATATGTTTTGTGACACTATATACTGTAAATCTGGTTTTATTCTCGAGAATATAATTTACGCGGTAATTTGTGAATGTGTTGCCTCGCGTCTCTAGTTTTGAAAATAGGTGACTTCTTAAAGCAATTTGAAAGTAACGCAGAATGTGCCTAAAGGCACATTCTGCTTTACTTTCAGCCTGCTTTAAGCTACCACCTGCTAGAAATATTGCATGATGTGGTGAATTAATACAAAATCGCACTACGGGAAATATTCATGACGTGAAATTTACTTGTTTTACAGGATATTTTATCAAGGCACAGGAGCTTGTGCTACAATGTAGTAGCTAAAAATTAGCAAAAGTTAACATTCTGACAGTCCTGCTGGTAGTTGATAGAAACTTTACCTATCCACATTTTGTTTTCTTTGTTGTCAGATCTTTAACGTTTTGTCTACCTTACCTAAAGTTTTGTAATTGTAGGAATTGAGAGGACTTAAACCCTTGTTTATGTTTTGGAAAATAAATGGTTGCTTAAAGCAGGCTGAAAGTGAAGCAGAATGCTCCTTAAGGAGCATTCTGCCTAATAACATTCTTAGCCCGCTTAAAGTTACTGCTTAAATATAGGGTAAATATTTCTTATGGTGTATGTTTTTGGCTGTATAAAATGAATGAAAGGTGTACAAAAGGGGTGTGTATTGGCTAATGAGTTAATTCTGTCTAGCTTTAATTTCTGATGCTCATCTCTTATATTAATTCCAACCACTTCTAAATGCTTCTGACCTGTGGAAAAGATGTAAATAGTGCAGCAAGCTGACAAAAACCCATACTCTTTCAGATGGCATACTGCACCTGTAAATTCACTTGAAAACCAAGATAAACTGTTGCCAAAACTGAAATAGAATACTCCTTGTATTGAAACAAACATGTATACTCTATGTTTTAAACTGAAATAAACAATTTATCTCATTACCTTACACTGAAGCAAATTTAAACATTTGATGTCATTATTTTACACCAAAGTAAAACATTATCCTCTGTTTAGGCTACAGGGTCATGGGATTTTACAGTAAGGGTTTGGACCTTGCAGCGTCCAGATGGCCTAGACAAAGTGTTGGTCTTGAAAGGCCACACGGGAAATGTGTTTGCAGTGAATTTTTCCAAGGATGGCATGTTGGTGAGTGGTATACTAAGGCACTTCCTATAGTCGAAACTCTTTACTTCCAACTTGCTTAACTCTTTCCTCCCTAAAACTTCAAATGGGCAGTTCAAGTTTACATTTTAGTCTAGTCCATTTCTGACTTTTAAGGATTGTTTTTGTCACTGTTGGGCATTATGACAAACAGTGAAGACCCTGATCAGAGGTCTCCTTTCGGAGCCCTCTGATCTGGGTCTTCACTGTTTGCATAGGACAAGTGTACTACTCACATGTACATTGTTTGAATAGGATGCCTATATGCGGGACTAGGGTTCAAAGGGTTAAACTAACCTTACCAGTGTTTCATATGTTTTATTTTGGAAACTTGATCTTTATTTAGTCAAACATACAGTAGAACTTCGATGTGTCGATGTTGAAGGGACCATCATAAAAAACTTGACACATCGAAGTCTCGACTCATGTTTACATGATTTTCCCTCGATTTTTTTTTCAAATATACTCGATCTCCATAAAGCCGACATGGTCGTATGTTAGCTGTTGATATTGATTATTTCCAATTAAAAACATTCGAACGTAATTATGTCTGCCTCTTATCGCATCCAAACTGGATGTGTATTTACTCATTTTACCAAAAACGAATCTTAAAGATGTACAATGTACGTTAGGCGAAAATACGTTTCTCGTAACTCGATTTTCATGAAAAAAACAACGGTATGGACGGATGTCGACCATCCTAGCAAAACCAACTGAGCAGATGAACAGATGGAGAGAACACTTTCAGACTTTATTAAGTGGTTCACCTGTTTCAGAGCCACCACAACTAGAGACAGGACCAACGTTGGGGGTAAACATGGAACCCATCACTAGGCAAGAAATTGTACAGGCCATCAACAAACTGAAGTGTGGAAAAGCCCCAGGTCCAGACAGCATCCCACCAGAGGCATTGAAGGTATCAACAGAAACAACAGCTGATATACTGCACAGCCTCCTACAAACAGTCTGGGATGAAGAAGACGTACCAAACGAGTGGCGGAAAGGGTATATTGTTAAACTCCCAAAGAAAGGAGACCTCAGTGAATGCCAGAACTGGAGGGGGATACAACTCTTGTCCATACCAAGCAAGACACTCACTCGAATCATCTTGGAGAGAATAAAGAGAGCGGTAGACACCAAACTGAGAGAAGAGCAGGCAGGCTTTAGGATGGGGAGATCTTGTACAGGCCACACTGCGTATCATCATAGAACAGTCTATTGAATGGCAATCACCGTTGTATATGAATTTCCTAGACTTCAAGAAAGCCTTTGACATGGTAGACAGGGTGGTCATTTGGAATATACTACGTCACTATGGCGTCCCTGGGAAGATCGTCAACATCATAAGGAGCATGTATAACAACACTACCTGCCAAGTCATCCACGATATGGAACTCTCAGCCACATTCAATGTCAACAACGGGGTTCGACAAGGATGTCTGCTGTCCCCTTTGATCTTCTCCGTAGTAATAGATTGGGTGATGAGGACCACTATGGACCAGCCAAGAGGCATACAATGGACCCTGACCCAGCGGCTAGAAGATCTGGACTTCGCCAACGACATAGGGCTTCTGTCACACACTTTCCAGCATATACAACAGAAGACAGAATGCCTTCAGCTGAATGCCAAAAGAACTGGGTTGGAGATCAATACCAAAAAGACCAAAAGCATGAGGATCAACGCAGCCCAGGAAACACCCATTCAACTGGGGGAAGAGGTCATAGAAGAGGTGCCCCAGTTTACCTACCTAGGCAGTGTTGTTAGTAAGACAGGAGGCAGCGAAGAGGATATTCAGGCCAGAATTGGCAAGGCAAGACACGCCTTTGCCATGCTCAAACCAATCTGGAAGAACAGGAACATTTACCTGAGAACCAAGATCAGACTGTTTGATTCCAACGTTAAAACAGTTCTGTTATATGGAGCAGAAACCTGGAGACACACCAAGAAGCTGGACAACAAATTACAAGTCTTCGTCAACACATGCCTTAGACAAATCCTTCATATCAGATGGCCGGACAAAATATCCAACAGGGAACTATGGCAGCGAACCAATCAGACACCCATCACAGACGCTATCAAACAGCGAAAATGGAGGTGGATTGGACACACTCTGCGTAGGGACAAGCCAAATATAGCACGGCACTCCTTGGATGGAACCCACAGGGACGACGGAAGAGAGGTCGACCGGTCCAAACCTGGAGGAGAACCCTGAATTCCGAGCTCTCCAAGATCAACATGTCATGGGGAGAGGCGAAGAGAGTGGCAACAGACCGGGTCCGATGGAAAACTGTGGTGAAGGCCCTATGTCCCGCCAGGGATGAAGAGGACTAAGATAAGAAGATGGACGGATGTCGCTTTTTATCTGCACACCGGTTCTTGTACCCATTCTAGCATATACATTCTCTCGAAGCGCTGGAACCAGATTCAGGGGAAACCCTTTTCTTAAAATAGTAGCAATATCTCCTTAGAGGGATAAAGGTAATTGCATAACTATTGATGCTACACATTTCTGGTTGGGTTCCGCGTGAGTTGTTCTTTGTCTATTACACACACATTCTCTTCCGGCATAAAAACATCGATCGAACTACGCATATGCTTTCACGTTCGGTTTATATTGACTTTACACAAAACATAATCAGGGTGCTATGATTAAGTCCGTGACGAATAAAATATGGAAAAGAGTTGATGAATCAAGGAATACACGGGGCTTTTGACACATTCAGAAGGTGTTGGCCTGTTTGTCCTGGATAATTGGGTAGTCAGGTCATTCTGATTCACAACAATCAATCGAGTAAAGATGGTCACGGAGGTGTGAAAAACTTGACACACCAAATGCCGGTCAGTCAAATTTTTTACAGTCGAACATCGACACATGTGTAGTGAATTTTGAGTGAAACAGTACGTACGGACCGAGAAAAAAAGTCGATATAGCGAAAAACTCGACTTATAAAAACTCAAGTCATACCTAGGTTTTTAATAAGGTTATATAGGGAGAAAAGTTGGGACTTTAAGAAAAGATCGACACATCGAGAAACTCGACTCTTCGAAGTTCGACACATCGAAGTTCTACTGTACCTGTATTTCAAAGATTAAAAAGGTGGCTGAGCCATGTTTTAAATTTGAAATATGGGTATGTTGGAACTAATGTGAGTTTGAAGTATTGAGTTGGGACTGCATTTAATCTGTGTTCAGCATCACATCAGTTCAGAACATATAGGGTTTTACATCAGTCTTCATAACTTATTGCATTTATTATGTCTCCCCAACTTTAACCCATTTATGCCCAGTGGATTCTTCCATGTCTATATATTGGATTAGTCCATTTTTATCAAACGGATGCCTGGTCAAAATTTTCATTTTGTTTTATATTAAAATTCATATCAGCAAACAGTGTAGACTCTGATCAGACGTCGCATAATGCGGCGTCTGATCAGAGTCTACACTGTTTGCCTATGTCCCATAATGGGATCGTGGGCACAAATGGGTAAATGGGGAGACATATTGATTTGTGCTGTCCATCCGTCTGTAGATGAAATTTCGTTCGAAGCTTTACTCTGCAATCCTTCAACGAAACTATTTTAAATTGTTAATCACCATCTGATATTGTACCCCTGCCATTGTGGTTTTGATTCGTCATTTCATTCTTGAATTATCTCCCCTTTGAGTAATTTTATATACATAAATTTTGTCCAGAGCTTTACTTTGCCATCTTTCAACCAAACTTTCTTTAACTATGCAGTATTCTTGATCACAATCTGATGTTGTGCATCTGCGATTGAAGTTTTGATTTGTTATTTTGTTCTTGAATTATCTCGCTTTTTATAATTTTGATATATGAAATTTAGTTCTGAGCTTTACTCTGTCATGCTTCAACTCTTTTTTTTTAATTTTGCAGTATTTTTTAAAACTATAAATTATAATATTTGTGATTGCTGTTTTGATTTGTAGCTTCCTTTTTAATGATCTCCCTTTTCATAATTTTAACAAAATGAAATAGTGACCGTAGCTTTATTCTGTTATGCCTCAATAGAATGTACTGTATTAAATTTTGTGTTATTGTTGCTAATTGCAGTGTTGACTATTGGAAATTGTGCACCTGCAATTTTGGTTTTAATTTGTCTCTTCATTCTTGAATTATCTCTCTCTTTGTAATTTTAACAAATTGTGGCTTCTTAGGTTGATTATTTTGGGTATTTTCTTTTCAAAGAAACTATCCCATCTCTTTATCAAATGTGCTTGCAAGGGGTATAAATCACCTTTAATGATAGTTCTTAGAACTTCTAGTTTGGTATCAGGAGAGCCCTCATATGGCACTGTCGGATTGAGGGCAAATTGCTAGGACTGGTTTATGTGTATGAGTGCTTTACATTAGAATAAGTTACAACCAAGTTGTCCAAAAGAGGGTTCTTCTTTGTATGAATTTTCCCAACTGGGGAAACTTGATGTTTTGTTTGGGGGGATATATATAACCCCAATGTTAAAACAAAACTGGAAACCATAAAAATGAAAGAATATTTGTAAGTACACTCACCTAATTTCAGTCAATATTTTTGCAGGCCTCTGGATCATGGGACAGGTCTGTGAGATTGTGGAATCCTAGGAATGGAACTTTAATCCACACTCTGGAGGGTCATGAAGGCTGGGTGAAGGCACTGGCATTCTCTCTAGATGGCATCTACCTAGCCAGTGCTAGTGATGAAGATTCAGTACGAGTATGGGATGTAGTGAAAGGAACTTGTATAAAAGTATTAGAGGTATGATAGCAATGACACTGTCATGGGTCCTAGGTTATAAAGCCTTGAGCTGAGTCTGAGTGTGTTCTCAAGCATTTGATTGTTCAGATTTGAGCCTCAAATCTGACCAATCAAATGCTTGAGAACGACTTAAGACTCAACTGAAAAGCTTTATAACCTTGGATCATGGAATGCTACAATTAAATGTGTTTATACTCCCCAAGTGCTGCTTTCTATGTCCATCTGTCTATCCATACATCCGTCACACTTTTAGTTGGAAGCATATATCTCCTGAATGCTGCAATATAAGTCATTGAACCATGATGTAGTGATAATGGATGACTAAAGAAAGTGCAGTACACATGATACATAACTCTATTGTCTCCCCATTGTGAAATATTTCCCTTTTCTTAGCCCAACTGCAAGGTGAGCTATTGTGATCGCCGTATGCTGGTGTCATCTGTTCACAATTTGCTTCAAACAACTTCTTCACTGAAACCTATGGCTCAAATTTAACCAAACTTGGTCAAATAAATAGGGTAGTTGTGACCTTCAAAAATGTTTTTTAAAAAAGTGAGTTTGGCAATTGGTCTTGTTGCCATAGCAACCATGCACAATATCTAAAACAAGGGCCACCATGGCCCTATATTGCTCTGCCCGTAAGCATGTAAAACTTGACCAACAGTGACCTAGATTTTGACCTGACATGACCCACATTCAAGCATAGCCTAGATTTCAAAGAGGCAAATATTTTGAGCAAGTTTCATTAAGATCAAATGAGATTTGTAGCTTCTAGTGTGTTAACAAGATTTGTCTATGACTTGACTTAGTGACCTACATTTTGACCAGACATGATCCACTTTCAAACTGGGCTTAGATTCTATGTATGCAAACTTCTGACTATTTCATTCAGATCTAATGAGATTTGTAGCCTCTAGAGAGTTAACACTGTTTTTCTTTGATTTGACCTAGTTACCTAGTTGTTAACCTGACATGACCCACATTTAGAAATGACATAGATAACATTTAGGCAAACAGTTTGATGAAGTTGCACTAAATTCCAAAAATTCATAAATTTGTTTTGTTTTGTTTTGATTTTACGTCGCTTTCAACAGTATTTCAGTCATATCGCGACGTCCAGCTAATTACAGGTGGAGGAAGACCCCAGAAGTCCTTTATGCACTGTTTCAGGCACAAATTGGCAACTGGGTAGAACCACCGACCTTCCGCAAGCCAGCTGGAAGGCTTCCCCACATGAAAAATCCGAACGACCCTACTGGGATTCGAACTCACAGCGGGCCTAAATTTGTAGCCTCTAGAGTGTTCACAAGGTTTTTCTATGATTTGACCTAGTGACCTAGTTTTTGACCTATGTGAACCATATTTGAACTTGACCTAGATACCAATGAGACAAACATTTTGACTAAGTTGGGTTAAATTCTAATGAGATTTGTTGCCCCTATCTAGTGTTAACAAGGTTTTTAGCTCACCTGGCACGAAGTGCTAGGTGAGCTTTAAGGATCGCTGGATGTCCATCGTCTGTCTGTCCCTCCATTCACAATTGGTTCGGTAACACTCTAGCAGCTACGAATGTCATCCGATCTTCATGAAACTTCATGAAAGTGTTTGTCTTGAAAAAATCTAGGTTTGAATGTGGGTCATGTCCGGTCAAAAACTAGGTCACTAGGTCAAATCATAGAAAAACCTTGTTAACACTCTAGAGGCTACAAATAATGTTGGATCTTCATGAGACTTTGTCATATAGTTTGCCTCATTAATATCTAGGTCAACAAGTTCGAATGTTGGTAATGTCTGGTAAAAAACTAGGTCACTAGGTCAAGTCATAGAAAAACCTTGTTAACACTCTAGAGGCTACAAATGTCGTTGGATCTTCATGAAACTTTGTCATAATGTTTGCCTCATTAATATCTAGGTCAACAAGTTCCAATGTGGGTAATGTCCGATCAAAAACTATGTCACTAGGTTAAATCATAGAAAAACCTTGTGAACACTCTAGGCCCAAAGATTATTAAGAATTTGAGTTGAGTCTGAGATTGAGATTGGTCAGATTTGAGCTGTCAACTCAAACTCTTTATAACCTCGGACCCCAGGTGTCTTTCTTCAGTTTTGTTGTGAAGAATAAAGAAGTCACCTGTCTTATATGGCTGAAAACTCATCTTCTTTTGAATGACAACTAAACCTCTGTAATCAGAAAACGTCCCTAAGCCAAAGTTCATTCTTAGCTGGAAGGATGCTATAAAGGTAGCTAGTCTTAACGTCCCATTTCATGAACACACCATTGCCTCAATGTACCATTTTCAGTCTGAATGTACCATTTAAAAAAAACAGCTACTGTCTTTTTCACTCAGCTCTGTCACTCAATTTTTATCGAGATTTTTTTGTTTTAAACAATATCAGCTTTGTACCTGCACGAGACAATCAGATTGTTTTTTACGAACTCGTATGTAAAGTTTCAGATTTATCCAGGCTGTGAATGAAAAATGATCGTGAAAAATGTATTTCCCCATAGTGAAATAGGCCTCAGTTGTTTACAAAATGGCTGACTTTGTGAATAGTGTGTGACGTTGTGGGACAGTCTATTTTTACAGAGGTGGAGAAGGCCCATTAAAATAAAACATAAAAATGATATTGTCAATCCGTGAATGGTAATCTAAACGTGAAATTAAGATAAAAATAGATTTTTACATCGCTATTTTGAAGGTGATGTTAAAAAGAATATTAAAACACACAGCGGTCATTTGCAAACACAGCTGATCCCAAGTTTACTATAGGAAAAAACTATTTATTTAGGATATCTCCCTACTCACGGTCCCGATATTACTCAAACTTTGCATGTGAGTTCGTAAAAAACGATCTGATCGGCTCATGTAGGTACAAAGCTGAAATTGTTTAAAATAAAATAAAAATCGATAAAAATCGAGTGACAGAGCTGAGTGAAAAGGACAGTAGATCTATATTACAACAATAATTTACCATTATTACTAAATATATCAACTGCTTTAATCATGAAATGGACTTTTTCTACAATATGAAGTTTTTATCTTGATTAGATGACATGCTTCTTGCTAATGTTTATTTTATTTGTTACAGAGCCAAACTGATATTGCGACACATTGTGCCTTTACACCAGGGGGCGCTCTTGTGGCATCCGGAGCAGCAGGCATCACACTGGCTTTAACATGATACTTCCAGTCTTGTGGCATCCGGGGCAGCAGATATCAATCACACTGGCTTTAACATGATACTTCCAGTCTTTATGAAAATGTCATCATGTAGGTCTGGTTCCAAAGTTATAAAGCTTTTGAGTTGAGTCTGAGTCTGTTCTCAAGCATTTGATTGGTCAGATTTAAGCCTCGGCTCAAATCTGACCAATCAAATGCTTGAGAATAATATTAGACTCAACCCAGTCACTTTATAACCTTGGACCCTGGTTTATGAACTGTGGCATCCTTCAGAATTGGTGATTTTTGCTAAGGTTTTATGTATAGATACAGATCTCCGAGGGAACTTGCATTGTCAGGTAATGCTCCAGGAAAGCCCAGGCTCCAAGGTTATTAAGCTTTTGAGCTGAGTCTGATAGCGTTCGCAAGCATTTGATTGGTCGGATTTGAGCCTAGTCTCAAATCTGACCAATCAAATGCATAAGAACTACTTCAGACTCAACTTAAAAGTTTTATAACCTTGGAGCCAGGTTAAGAAATCTACCTACCTGCTCATAAAACAGTAACTGGTTCTCTCTCCTTTGATGAAATAAATCATGTAACTTTTGTGTTGAGAGGGCTAATGGATGGATATAGGTGGAGTCACATACATGTATGTACTTGGTATGATTTAAATTTGATCATATTTAATAATTTCCGGGTGGTCCATAAAATAAAACCAACAAATATTAGACTTAGTAATTGCAAATCTGACAATATAAAACTACATGTTATACAAAAATTAATTGGCCATACAACCAGCTAAGATTTGCTTTATACCTTTTGTAAATATATTATATGCCCCAGTAAAAATATGAGATTGATCTGATGTCTGTCAACTATTTTGTTTAGATAACTTTCTAACTTCTATGAAAATGATGTAAAACGATCAAGTTAAAATTATCGCCAAAAGACTGACTCTATTTAAGCCACTACGCCTTACCCTGTTCTAGTTTGAAGACATGTGAGTAGGTTATTCTGTTTTACATTCAGCATGCTTTAAGCTACTATCTGCAAGGATAACATAAATATTTTGTATGGTTCATATCTATGACTGTATAAAATGCAAAAAATTTCCTCAGTGGACGTATAAATAAAATGTGTAAAAAAGGGTTTATGGGTTGATATATTCAGCTGCCACAGTGTAAACAGCATTTATCACAGTATAAACTATCACAGCGTATAAACATGTAACTTTATGAATACATAAGCTTTCTTAAATGAATTAATTGCTGCTGTTAAATGTTAGTATTTATATACATTTATGTTTACTCAAGTTATAATCAAAACATATTGTTGATATGCCTAATCAATTTATGCTTCTGATTGTATGGGTGTTTTAGAGCGTTTTATTCAGTTTTGATTTATTATGAAAAAATATGAATACTAGCTCAAATCTGTTACTTTCAGATATTGCAAATTATAGCAACCCATATCAGCCTGCTGACCAGGCCTGGCAGTGTTTGCTATTAAACAGTGAGTTAGATATATAGGTGTAGGTAGTTAACCCATTACCCCATAAATACACCTTTTCACAGCTCTAATTTATTCCTCCACTAAAGAAAATAATGAAGTTACAATTTATATAGGCATGATTATGTTTCATAAGACATAGTTAAAGACATATAAGTTTCTTTATTCTAGCAGATGGTAGCTTAACCCTTTCACTCTCAATGATGCTTTAAAGTGCAATTGCAAACAGATTGGGTCCTGATCAGACGCCGCGTAACGCGGCGTCTGATCAGGACCCAAACAGTTTGATACCTGTTTCTAAATTTCGTCAGTCACATTGCCTTAAATCTAACTTTGAAACATTCCTTACAACAATAATACCAAAGCAAACAATACTAAAGCGGTGAAGAGGTAAAAATCTCCCAAATAATTTGATCATAAAAGGGTTAAAGCAGGCTGAAAGTAAAGCAGAATGTGCCTGCTTTAAGTGGTCACCTATCTTCAAAATTAGAAACAGGCTAATGGGGTAATGGGTTAACCCTTTTCCCCATAACCTATATCTAGATTTGAAGACATGTGACCCCTTAAAGCAGGTTGAAAGTAAAGCAGAATGCGCCTTAAGGCGCATACTGCTTTACTTTCAATCTGCTTTAAGCTACTATCTGCTAGTAAAAAGGTAATATTTCTTATTGTACATGTTCCTGACTGTATAAATTTGAACTTTTTTCTTTGGTGGATGAATAAATTAAATGTGCTAAAAGGCGCTTCTATCAGGTAAGGAGTTAAAGAACAGTCAAAATGGATCAAAACGGTAAAAGTATTTCTTTATTTCAATTTGAAAGTACCGGTAGTAGTATTTCTACAAGTTACAGAGGTTTAAAGTATGCAAATCACCAAACAATACATATTCTCCACAGTGATAGTCAGTACATGTATGTGATATAAGAGCTACAGTCATGTGCCAAGCCTTTCTCTTTATTTTGTGATAACATAAGTGTTTATTATGTAATGTGTTAAAATGTTTATTGTGCCAGTGTTGTCACTGCATTCTTTGATGAGTTTAAGATATTATAGTGAACAGTTGTTTCATTTGACAAAGTGTGGATCCTGATCATCAACATTTGTTATGCTGTGACTGATGAGTTTATGCCCTATTGTAATTAACCCATTACCCCATAAATACACCTTTTTATGCCTTTAATTAATTACTCTAATGAAGGAAATAGTTCCAATTTATACTGTCACAAAAAAAAAAATCAAAATATTTTCTATATATTAGAAGATAATAGCTTAAAGCAGGCTGAAAGTAAAGCAGAATGCACCTTTAGGCGCATTCTGCTTTACGTTCAACCTGCTTTAAGTGGTCATATATCTTCAAAACTACAAACAGGCTATTGGGTGATGGGTTAAATAGCCCTAATGAGAATTTGATTATCCACAGTCTTAATCCTTACTGGCTTTTCAATATGGACCCTTCCACTAACTAATCAATGACCAGTTTACATTGACGCTTGAAGGTTTATTCTTGAAATAAATTATGGTGAATAGTGCAGACCCTTATCAGAGAGCTCCTTCAGAAGTCCCCTGATTTGGATCTACACTGTTTGCAAAGTATGTGTATACATGTACTTGTTTCCAGCTCAGTAAGAGTAATTTGTGGAAAATTCAAGCTAACCGTTTTCTCTTTAGCTTGTTTGCAGTATTGAAGACAGATGGTTGTTAACTCATTGAGCCCTAGTGACACAATATGTCTTACATGTCTTTTACCAAATGTGTACCTGTGAAGAGTACACTTGTCCAATGCAAACAGTGAAGTCCGTGATCAGAGGGCTCCTGCAGGCGCCCACTGATCAGCGATTTCACTGTGTGTCATTTTGTAATTTATTACAAAAAACAACCCTAAATAGTCTAAAATGGACCATCCTCTATTGCAAACTGGGATTGTCCATCGGAAGTTTCAGGGGATAATGAGTTAAAGTAGGTTGAAAGTAAAGCAGATTGCTCAGTTAGGAACATTTTGATGTACTTTCAGCCTGCTTTAAGCTAATAGTGCAGATCCTCACTTTTTGTATAAGACAAGTGTACTCTTCACATGTTCACTGTTTGTAAGAAACCCAGTATACTCATCACTTGGATTGAATGTGTTAAGTCAAAATGACACTTCATGAACTAATTAAAGAATAAAATGTAATCTGATATCGTAAACTTAAGCTTTTCATTGCAGTGTACTCTTAGGAAAAGTATCCAATTCAACATATGTTCAGGTGAGCGATATCAGGGCCATTGTGGCCCTTGTATATATTATTTCAGTTGTGTCCAGTAGTGTCATCTTACAGTACATACAAAAGTTGACCTCAAGGTCAAACTCATGAAGTTGCCAATACATGTACATGTAGATTTATCTGATAATACATGTATTGTCAATTCTGGTAGGTTCGGACAGTCCGGTAGGTTTGGACGCTTTACAAATTACATGTACACAAAATGGAACACATCCACTTTCTTTAGCAAGCCAGAGTTTAGTCATAACTTTGGAAAGAAAGTAATTTCGCCTTTTAAAGAAGAAAACACCTGAGGATTATTGACTGTATTAAGTAATTTGACCGATTGATCATCCATTATTGTAATAATGGCATTCTTATGGCAATACAAAATTACCGTCTAATACCTACGGTCACGTTTGTCTTGAGAAACAAAAATGTTTTATTCTCTGACCTTCGTGTGTAAATAATTCACATCTCGTAGTATCCTAAAAATGAACTGCAGTTGCAAAACATTTCGTCATAAGCCTACATATGATGTCATAAATCAGATCGTCCGAACGTACCAGAAAGCTTCAGTGATAAAGATTGATCCTAGGGCATGTTTGTTTACGATAAGTACGCATTTTTCAATGCATTTGTTAGATTCTCTGTTGACTATTTTAAAGACTTTTTGTTGTGACATTTTGTTGTGTTTGAGTTTTGGAATAGAAAATGTTCCATTCATGGAATTTCATGCAAGATGTAATTAAGTGTGAATGCACGAATAAATTGTTAAGGTGTCCGAACCTTTACTCCCTTCCAGGCTAGATATAATATGTGATAGATAATGTTGTCACCCGAGCGTATGTATTATTGAACTTAATGAATGATGATGAACTACAGTAAAACCTCTCTATTACGACCATTAAAGAGTGTTAGTTATTAGGTCTTTAAGACAAATGACTGCTTAAAGCAAGGTGACAGTAATACAGAAAGTTCCTTTAGGAACTTTCTGTTTTACTGTCACATTGTCTTAAGCTGTCACCTGTCTTTTAAAAAATTATTTTAACCCATTGGCCTTCTTTTAGTGGTCGTAATAAAGAGATTTGACTGTACTTGTTGTTTTTGAAGATATATGTATTCTAGTGTAGGTCATACCTAGTCTCAAGGTAATGGCTTTTATGTCATGCAGGTCCTGTTTGTGGCGCCCTCGTAAGGTATAATGTAGGAATATTAATCAAAACAATATGGTCTAGTATACATGTATATAATTGCCTCCTTGAATTTATCAATATTTATAGATAATTATGTTGACATGACTGTTGTACCTGTTAATTACTACACATGTATTTGATATTGATGTTTAACTCTTTACTCCATAGATACACCATTTTACGCATTTAATTTAATTCTCCACATAGGATAATAGATCTTTCCAATTGATACTGTCATGGATATGCATCATACATAAGGATTAAGATATATGTTATTTTAGCAGATGGTGAGTTAAATCAGGTTGAAAGTGAAAGCAGAATGTGCTTTACTTTCATCCTGCTTTAATCCTTTCCCCCATAGAAGCGCATTTTAGCGCATTTGATTTATTTCTCCACTGAAGAAATTGATAGTCATAAACATGTACCATAAGAAATATTTTCTATATTCTAGCAGATGGTAGCTTGAAGCAGGCTGAAAGTAAAGCAGAATGTGCCTTAAGGCACATTCTGCTTTACTATCAACCTGCTTTAAGTGGTCATCTGTCTTCAAAACTAGAAAAAAGCTATGGGGTAATGGGTTAAGGGGCTCCTGTCGTCAAAACTAGAAAAGGTATGGCTATGGTGTAGATGGTTAAAAATGTGTTAGATATTATTATCAATGTTAAAAATGAAATTACATGTATATTCCCTTCTTTCAGAAGTCTCCATAAAGTGCTAAATAATAACCATACAATCATGTATCACTAAAGGTTTTGAAATAAAGATGCATGTACTTGTAATATCTGTGTTTTGTGTTGTTATTTTACTGCTATTGTTCAACAAAGTGTATTAACAATTCCAATAATTTCTCTTAAAATTTAAACAATAAAAATGTATGTTGTGTCCCTGTTATCATCTGAAAAGACTTTTTAGCTCCATGAAATGAGAGGGCCTAATGTCTGTGTCAGAGTACGGGACTTGGATATCATAAACTGAGCAAACGACTTCACCTGCAGTCACAAAACTTTATATGCTGAAGTGCCTCAAT
The DNA here is from genome assembly GCA_922989275.2 of Gari tellinella. NCBI lineage: Eukaryota > Metazoa > Mollusca > Bivalvia > Cardiida > Psammobiidae > Gari > Gari tellinella. The sequence continues at coordinate 57,177,397 of OV277865.1, forward strand.
GAGTAAACATCAATGCACTGCAGTTTGGTAGCCTTGACCTTTGACCTTGACCTCTGGGATCAACTTTAAGGTTTTGCAATAGAGTCTGTTCTGAGCAAACGACTGTATCAACAGTCACGAAACTTCATATGCTGATGCACCTCAATGAGCAAACCAAGATGCATTGCAATTTGGTGGACTTGATCTTTGACCTTGACCTCTAAGGTCAACATTATGGTTTTGCGTTAAAGTCTGTTCTGAGCAAACGACTGCACCTACGGTCATGAAACTTCATATGATCATGCGCTTTAATGGGAAGACCATGATGTGCTTTGACCTTGACCTCTAGGAACAATGTTAAGATTTTGCATTTAAATATTTTCTGAGCAATCGACTATACCTACAGTTACAAAACTTCAAATTAATGCTAATGCGCCTAAATGAGTAGACCATGATGCACCGCAGTTTAGTGGCTTTGACCTTGACCTCGAGGGTCAATGTTAAGGTTTTGTGTTAAAGTCTGTTCAAAGCAAATTACTATATTTATGGTAATGAAACTAAATATGCTGATTCTTCTCAATGAGTAGACCACGATGCACAGCAGTTTAATGACTTTGACCTTGACCTCTAGGGTCAAAATAAAGGTTTTACGTTAAAGTCTGTTCTGAGCAATGACTGCACCTACAGTCATGTAACATCATGATGCGCCTCAATGAGAAGATCACAATGCACTACAGTTTGGTGACCATGACATTTGTCCTTGACCTCTAGGTTCAAAAGGTTATGGTTTTCTGAGCAAAAGACTGCACCTACGGTCATGAAACTTCATATGCTGATGTGCCTCAATGAGTAGACCACAATGCATCAAAGTTTGGTGGCCTTGATCTTTGACCTTGACCTCTAGGGTAAACGTTTAGGTTTTGCACTAAAGTCTGTTCTGAGCAAATAACTGCACCAACAGTAAAAAAAACTTCATATGCTGATTCACCTCAATGAGTTGACCACAATGCACTGCAGTTTGGTAGCATTGACCTTTGACCTTGACCTCTAGGGTTAACGTTTTGCATTAAAATCTTTTCTGAGCAAATACTTCCTTACGGTCAGAAAACTTTATATGCTGATGTGCCTCAATGAGTAGACAAGAATGCACAGCAGTTTGGTGGCTTTGACCTTATAATGACCTTGACCTCTAGGGTCAATGTTAAAGTTTTGTGTTAAAGTCTGTTCTGAGCAAATGACTGCACCTACTGTCGCAAAACTTTATATGCTAGTGAGCCACAATGAGTAGACCGAGATGCATCACAGTTTTGGTTATCTATTTTACGCATTTTAGGGCATATGCATTTAATACACACAATGTTAATTCTGAATTTGGCTCTTTTCCCACCACTTAATTCTTTCAGTATATTTTGACCATCACATAATATAAATATCCCCTTATTTATGAATAATGCCTAAGTTTTTTCTCCGAGTTCTAATTACAGATGAAAATATACATGTATTAGTTTTCCCTATTATAATTATTAGGAAATGAAACGTCCGAGTTAGCGAAACGTCTGGTAACCGTAAAAACACCTTTGAACTACGATTCTGTTTTAGCTCACCTGAGCATGCTCAGTGAGCTATTGTGATCTTGCTGTATCCGGTGTCGTGCGGTGTGCGTTGTACGTCCGTGAACATCTTGTGAACACTCTATAGGGCACACTTTTGACCAAATCTTTATTAAACTTGACCAGAGTGATCATCTTGACAAAAGCTAGGTCGATTTCGAAAATGGGTCATGTGGGATTAAAAAGTAGGTCACTAGGTTAAATCTTAGAAAAACTTTTGAATTCACTCTCTAGCAGCCGTAATTTTGACCCAATCTTTATCAAACGTAGTCAGAATGACTATCTTGACAAATTCTAGGTCAAGTTCCATGATTGGTTATGTGGGAAAAAAAGTAAGTCACTAGGTCAAAACTGAGAAAAGATTGTGAACACCATTAGCCACAATTTAATTCCTATCTTTATAAAACTTTATCAGAATGACCATCTTGACAAAATCTAGGTCAAGTTTGACAATGGGTTATGTGGGATCGAAAAGTAGGTCACTAGGTCAAATCTAAGAAAAAGCTTGTGAATTCACTCTCAAGCAGCCACAATTTTGACCCAATCTTGATTAAACTTGGTCAGAATGACCATCTGGACAAAATCTAGGTGAAGTTTGAGTATGGGTTATGTGGGGTCAAACAGTAGGTCACTAGGTCAAATCTTAGAAAAAACTTGGGAACGCTCTAGCAGCCACAGTTTTGACACAATCTTTATCAAACTTTATCAGAATGACCATCTTGACAAAAACTAGGTCAAGTTTGAGTATGGATTATGTGGTGTCAAAAAGTAGGTCACTTGGTCAAATCTTAGTAAAAACTTCTGAACGCTCTAGTAGCCACAATTTTAACCCAGTCTTTATAAAACTTTGCCATAATGACTATCTTGACAAAATCTAGGACAAATTAGATAATGGGTTATGTGGGGTCAAAAAGTAGGTCACTAGGTCAAATCTTAGAAAAAACCTGTAACCCTTCTGGTAACCACAATTTTGACCCGATCTTGATCAAACAGTCAGAATGACCATCTTGACAAAATGAAGGTCATGTTCGAGTATTGGTTATGTCACAACTTATGTGGTGTCAAAAAAGGGTCACTATAGGTCAAATCTTATTAAATAATAATGGTCAAGTTTAATAATTGGTTATAGGGGATCAAAGAGTAGGTCACTAGGTCAAATCTTAGAAATAGTTTGAAAACAATCTAGTAGCAACAATTTTGACCCAAACTTGACCAAACTTGGTCAGAATGACCATCTTGACAAAATCTAGGTCAAGTTTGATAATGGGTGATGTGGATTCAAAAGTAGGTCACTAGGTCACATCTTTGAAAATATTTGTGAACAGTCTATTAGTCACAATTATGACCCATTCTTATCAAACTTGGACTATCTTGACAAAATCTAGGTCAAGTTTGATAATGGTTTATGTAGGGTCAAACAATAGGTCACTAGGTCAAATCTTAGAAAAAGATTGTGAACAATCTAGAGGCCACAATTTTGACCGAATCTTTATCAAATTTAGTCAGAATGACCATCTTGACAAAATCTAGGTCAAACTTAATAATGGGTTATGTTTGGTCAAACAGTAGGTCACTAGGTCAAATTGTAGAAAAAACTTGTGAACACTCGAGTAGCCACAATTTTGACCCAATCTTTATCAAACTTGGTCAGAATGACACTCTTGATAAAATCTAGGTCAAGTTTGATAATAAGTTATGTAAGGTCAAAAAGTAGGTCACTTGGTCCAATCTTAGAAAAAGCCAGTGAACACTCTAGAGGCTAAAATTTCAACCCAATCTTTATCAAACTTGGTCAGAATGACCATCCTGATAAATCTAGGTCAAGTTCGATATAATGGGTTATGTGGGATCAAAATGTAGGTCACTAGTTCAAATCTTAGAAAAAGCTTGTGAATACTATAATAGTCACACTTTTGACCCAATATTTACCAAACTTGGTCAGAATGACCATCTTGACACAATCTAGGACAAGTACATAATGGGTTATGTGGGGTCAAAAAGTAAGTCTCAACGTCAAATCTTAGAAAAAGCTTGTGAACAATCTAGTAGTCACAATTTTGACCCAATCTTTATCAAACTTGGTCAGAATGACCATCTTGACAAAATCTTGTTCAAGTTTGAGTATGGGTTATGTGGGGTCAAATGTAGGTCACTTGGTCAAATCTTAGAAAAAGTTTGTGAACACAAGTTTTAGCCCAATCTTTATAATGACCATCTTGACAAACTCTAGGTCAATTTTGATTATGGTTCATTGGGATCATAAAGTAGGTCACTAGGTCAAGTGAGAGGATTCAACTGTTCGCCAATCAAGCCGTTTCAATCAGATGAGCGACACAGGATCATCATTTCTCAAACTTGCCCAGATTGTATATGACCATAAGAGTTCGGAAGATTATGATTGCAATCGAACCATCTGCCCTTGAATTGTTAAAAAATGCCATATTTAACAGTGTTTACATTCTGTAATATAAGGCCATACTTTTTATCCACGCTTTCTCAAACTTGCTCAGAGTGTATATGACTATGTCACCATAAGATTTTGGATAAGTTAGATTATGGTTGAAATCGGACCAATAGGTTAAGAGTTACCCGCCCTTCAATTGTTGAAATGCCATATGTAACACTCTAGAGTCCACACTTTTTTTATTCAATCTTTCTCAAACTTGCTCAGATTGTATATGACTATGCCCTCTCGGATGAGTACGTAAATGGTTGAAATCAGAAATTAAGGTCAATAGTTATCTGCCCTTGATATTTTTGAAAATGCCATATCTAACAGTGATAACGCTCTTGCAACTATAGTTAATTTCCAATGGATTCTGATTATTCTTGCACATGTTATACAATGCAAACAGCTATAAGTTCTTCAATGCGTGCAATTGCTGTTGAAATGAGGTCATTGTGTCAAGAGTAACCTGCCCTTGGTGTACTCAACTATACTAGAAGATTATATATATTTCAATATCTTTACACTCTATATAATCTACAAATTTGTATGGATATAGATTAATATTATTGAAACTCAAAGGTAAAGCTATCAGACTCCATTACAACAGGTGAGCGATATCAGGGCATTCAATGCCCTCTTGTCTGGGACACACTGTAGCTCAACAAGGAAACAAATGGAGGACATAAAAGGATTAACGAAAGGAAGTAGGGAGAACAATAAATGAACTGATTGAACAAAAAACCTTGAAGCAGTAGGCCTAGATCTAACAGATATGTTACTGCTTCGAGAAAAAACGAATGCCTAGATTCTACTAATGAATGAATGAATAAACTATAGAGAACGAAATGAAGAATGAAAAACGGAATGGAATAAAGATCGAGTAAACAAGTAGATCTTAGGGGAAATTTTCAGCTGGCGTTTTCTTTGGATTGGTTTCAAAACTAAGGTGGATTGACGGCGGCCAGCCCGCATCTCGAGTTCCGGAAATGCTGATGACTTTCACGCGATTTTTTTTCACGCCATGTGCTTATAGTAGAAAATTTATATAAAGAAAAGTTATAAGCTTAATTGTCTTCCTCGATAACTCAGTTGGTAGAGTGATTGCTAGACTAGCAATACAAAGATCCTAGGTTCGAGTCCCATTCGATTAAAAACTTTTTTTTAAAAAAAAATTGTCCGATTTTATGACTTGTCAGTCCATAAAGCAGTGATCAAAGGACAGGTTATGCTTAGCATGGAGGAATTATACCCTAATATTCTCCTCCATGTGCTTAGTCACAAAATGTAATAATGAATAATATCAGATGCAGATCTATAGTCAAGAGACAAATAAACATTGTGAGATTGTATAGCCTATTAGTCCAGGACAGATAGGTGAAAAATTCGCCAAACCTAAAACAAATTGCAAAAGAAATGCGTTTAACATATTTGGGTCCTTTATGATGTGTTCTATCATGTATTAAAAATCGCCATTGATAGTATGTGCGCAAATTGGATTTTTTTCACCTGTAAAATGGTACCTGAGGAGTAATAAATGGACAAAAATTAACAACAAGCCGCTCAGAAGTGACAGACGGTTCTATTATTGGAATACAGTTACAACCATTATAAATGGTAAAAAACCTTGATATAATGCAGAATCCGTCTCAGTAAAGAATAAACAAACCATACATGTTGAACTACACTACATGACCTTCACAATCTAAATATGACATTGACATTAACTGATATTTACAAAACACAAACGCAAAGCACTGAAGTGAACAAAATTACACATTTTTTTAAAACATTCTATCTAGATCTATTTATTTCAATGTGAGTGGCAAACTGTTTTGAGTATTATAAGACGCCGAATTACCCGGCGTCTGATCTGGATCTCAACTGATTGCAATAGGAAAGCGCTCATAGCGAGATTATACTTGATAATGAATTGAGAAACACAAAACATAAACAAACCTTTCCAGTCTTACTGCTATACACAAAGTTTAGACCAAGACCTGGCGTTATATATAGGGGCGTAGCCAGACTTTAATTAATGTTTAATACGCACATCTGGGGTGCGGGTGGGATGTCCCCCTCCTGATTTAGGGGGGGGGGGGGGGGCTCCCCCGCGAGAAAATTAAAAAAAAGAACTGAAATGGTGGCACGATGTATGTGAACGATGTATGTGAACCATACAATTTTGTTCAAAGCTCCGTTATTATTAGACATATTAAACATTATTTTAGGCTTCCGACTGTGTAGTTCTACTTAGTTTTTGAGTGTTTGAAACATGCTTTTGACAAACGCTAGGTTGGGGAGGGGGGTTATTCTCCGACAGAAAATGAAAAATTAGAACTGGAAAGGTGGGCTATGAAGTGTGTTTGGAGGGTTTGGGGGCACTGAGTATGATCTGTGTGATAGAATACACGTTTGTTCAGAGCTCCCTTATATATGGCATAATAAAGTTTTATGCAGGGCTGCCATAAGTTGATCTTGCAAAATCCTAAGATTTCCAAATCTTCTATTATTTAAGCACGATTATTTAAGCAGACTGAAATTAAAGCAGAATGTGCTTAATGCATACTCTGCTTTACTTTCAGTCTGCTTTAAGCTACCATCTGCTAGGGTAAAAAACAAAATTTTGGAAAAAAATCGGAAAAATGGCATCCCTGTTTATGAGTTTGAGTTTTTCCTGCCGACTTTGTAGTTTTAACTTGAGAATGACTCATGTTGATGGGGTCCAGAGGACCTCCCCGAAAAAAATGGAAATAAGAACTGAAATTGTGAGCTCTGATGTGTGTTTTGTGGGGTTTGGGGCACTGAATACGATCTGTGTGAACCATTTAATTTTTTTAAAAGTTCATTTATATAAGATCTATACATAATTGTTTTGCGAATTCCGTTTTAACACGACCAAGAGGTAATGTAGCACTGTACGTTTTAGCTAGGCAGCCGACTTTGTTGTTACTAACTGAATATTGAACTTGACAAGTTGGCCTACTGGTGGGGGTCCAGGGGTCCTCCCCGGGAGATAAATGGAAATTAGAAATGAAATTGTGATCTCTGAAATGTGATTGGAGATGATTCGACATTAATGTCTAGCCCCTATCCAACCCCCCAGCCTTCGATTATAATGCCATTTTTTGGCCATGTTTGATTTTTCATTTTTCAAATTGATGTTACGCACGTGTGTAAGTGCGAATCGCTAGCTACGCCCCTGATATATATCTAATATAGCTTCTGATATAGATCTACACGTTGTAAAAGATATACATATAGGATTTCATATGTGAACTCGTCTTTTAGAAAACGATAAAAACGAGGCTCGTGGATGGACCGCTCAATTGAGTAGACATGCAAAAGGTAGTTCATAGGTAAATTCTTGAGTAGTCGGAAACGGGACGACTCAAAGTCACACCTGTATGACCACTGATAGTCATATTTCAGCATGACTTTTAAGGTAACCAACACATATTGCGTGTTTATATATATGTATATGTACACTGTTTTCAATAGTCATGCAGGTGTTACTTTGAGTCGCCCCATTTCCGATTACATTATGAAAGAGCTCATTCCTGTAGCTTGTATATAGGTTTATATATTATATTCCAGACTGAAGTCACTTTCAGGACTATAAGAGCAGCTGGCGCCTCTGCGTTATTTTCACACAACGGAACACTGAAGCCCATGCTTTCTGCATGAGTATCGCCTCGAGTCACAATTGACTATACACTTGCATCTTATTATTGCCAAAAGTTATGCTGGAGCTGATGGCATGTCTTTTTCAACAGCAACATATACAATGTACATGTATATGTAGTCCGTTGTGCAACTTCCGTCCCAAAAGTGTTGCGTCCATTTCGGCTGCTTCAGTACACTTTCGAGTCTAAAGATGAGACAGTGGTATCTAGCTGCATATATGACGTTGGTGGCAGTGTATGTATCTACACATTTTTCAAATTGTTGATAGTCTTCTCAGTGAAAAGGCGCAAGCGTACTTGGTGTTCAAGTCGCTGGAGCTTGATCCGTTGTACAGTGCAACAAGAATTCTATCACACACATTGGTTACTTGTTCTTGTGATGTTCGTTCTTGAAAGTCTGCACATTCTGTCTGTAACAATTCACTAGACGATAGGGGGCCTACCTTTTTCAAAGTGTTCCCTTTCCGAATCGCGAAAATGTGCGAATTTGTATCGCATCCAGTAAAGGCGTGTAAGGCAGGAAGGATAAAACACATTTGCAAACCAAGAACCAAGAACCTTCTTGGTTTTCTGACAGCTCAAAATTGTCAGCTTTTGGTTTGAACTAGGGTTTTGGTCTAATCGAAAGATAATTTCATTTGTCTGAAGATCGGCATGGTAGCATAAGAGAACGAGCAAGTCGGTTTCTGCACCGATGAATGTTGTTGGTTGTCCATATAAAGATTCGACGACTGTTTTCACAATTGTCACATCAGAATCAGCCCTGGCATGTACCACTTCACACCCGATAGTTTGAAGTGTTTCAGCAAGAAATTTAATGAAAGCTTGCTTGTTTGCACTATTTGTCAAGAAATGATCCTTCTTTGATCGAAAAGGTTTTTTTTGTAAACAGAACATTCTTTCTCCATCAGTTGAAAATCGATTGACCAATAGGAATACCATTTAGTCTTCTTGACCCAAAGTACGGCCTATGAACACAGCTCATTTCTATACCCTGAAAAAAATATGGAAATGTAAATAGATCAGAGATAGCAAAATGCAGCAACCTTTAAAATATATCATAATAAAAATATATTGTTTTTTCCGAAGATTTTTGGATGATAGCCTATTAAACAAGGTATTGGGAACACAAGTGTTACCTGCTTGAAAAATTAAGAGAGTATGGTGGACAGACAGATAGACAGACAAACAGACTGACAAGCAGTCAGAGTAGCGATCACTAAGTGTCAAGATTATACTTACAATCTAGATCTATCTCCAGGCCTGTCCCAGCAGCCACACAACGTTGTTTCAACGTTGAATCAACGTTGATTTTCCGTCGTAACGTTGATCAACCTGATTTCAACCATGGACGACCATCCATCGGTAGCCAATTTACAGCCAACGTTGAATCAACGTTGAATCAACGTTTATAATGGTTGTAGATAAAAAATTAAAAAATACTGAAATTGAAATTTCTGATTAATTATATCGCAGTGTTTAATGTCTAACCACGTCGACTATGATTTATAGTTAAAATAAGTTCAATTTAGAAAATCTAATGACAACATTGAATCAACGTTGAATCAACGTTAATAATGGTCGCTCCAGCAGTTGATTTTCCGTCGCAACGTTGATCAACCCTTTTTCACCCTTGGACGACCATGGGTCGGTACCGAATTTATTGCCAACGTTGAATCAACGTTGAAAATGGTCGTGGGAAAAAACAAATCGATGAAAATGAAAATTCTGATAAATTATATTGCAGTGGTTATGTCTCATCACGTAAACTATGATTTATCGTAAAAAAAATAAATTCAATTTAAAAATCTACTGCCAAAGTTGAATCAACGTTGAATCAACGTTGAATCAACATTGTCAGATAATGGACGTAGGTAAAAAAAAATATTTTTTTAATAAATAATCATAACAACTTCAACTTAAATATTAATTTGATACTTCATAGTTTAGATGCAAAAGAAATAAGTTCTAAGTTCTTAATAGTAAGCACTGAACTTTACATTCAAGTTTACAATTAAAATGAATAAAATACAAAAAGCAAGAAAAGCAAACCAATTCAATGTAAAAATGTTTAATTATAGATACTCAGTGTACTAATAAATGAAGCAACCATATTTGATAAGCTGTAATCAAATATCTTCAAACACCCATGCGTTGTCTACTCTACTATTAGTAGAGTAGAGCTCCTAAAACCTAAGTTGAAGGGAGCATTTGAAAATAAAACAATATCTGGAGAAAACAACGCACACAAAAACGGACAGCCCACTCGAAACAATGTTGTTTTGACGTTGAATCAACGTCATTTCAACGTTGAAACTTCAACCATTATCAACGTTGAGGTTCAACGTCAACACAACTTTCAAAATCAAATATAAATCGTACGTTGTTTCAACGTTGAAGTTCAACGTTGATTCAACGTTGGTGTGCCTGCTGGGGTCTTCTTTAACCAAAGTAAGGCCAATGTGCACAGCTAATTTCGATACCCTGAAAATACAATCATACTTAAAACAGGTATATCCCATTACATTACCCTATATTAATATCATAATCAAAATAGCGGATATTGTTGTTGTTTCGAAGACCTTCGAAGGATAGCCTATTAAACAAGGGATCCCAAGTTTTCTCTCATATCACTATACATAATTAAAGAGCGTGTGATGGACAGACATACCGAAAAACAGACATATGGAGAGTCAGGTTGACACTGCCAGACAGAATAGTGATCTCGTGTACATTGAGTGACCAAAATACTTTTAAAAACACATTATTATCGCGAAAAAGTACTTCAGAACGAACAATAAATGTAGCCATCGTATGGTTAAAATGGGCTTCCGTAGATATTTTTTAAAAAACGTACGTCAGTAATGAAATTCATTTTAATTCTTTTAGTTTTATCAACAACAAGCAAATACAGTAAGAGAAGATCATAATATATAATGCTATCAACATGTTTTGTATTCTAAACACATGCAAATAACAGAATCTTGATTTATAGACGGCGTTCTGGATATACAAAATACTATTATGACGTCATCAATAGTAATATTATTATGACGCCATCAATAGTTTGTAAACTTCACGCAATCAGGTGTTTATACCGCAGATGCTAATAATCAGGCTGTGCGCATAGAATAAGGTGGAATTAAACATTGTCTGGTAAATTTCATTCTTTATTTGATGGTTTTACTTACGTTTTTTAAAATTAAACTGTGGAAATCACTGGAAAATGCCGAGTGTCTGCACCTTATCTGGCATCTTTCGGTGCTTAACATCCGGGGACAAAAACGCAGGTATGGTGGCTCATGTCAGCCAGCAGAATTGTAAAATAGATGGGCATATATTTTCGCGAATATTTCGTAAACCGCATCGGATTTTTATGGCGATTTTTTACATAAGACTCATTTGTCTAATATCTACATAATGGAAATAGTTTTATTTCTTTTGCAATTTGTTTGAGGTAAAACCGTATCTGTCCTGGACTATATATATATCCCTCTGGATATGCCAGATGACAGCTAATAACACATGACAAAACTTAAAGTAATGGCAAAAAATAGACCCAAAAGGAGCTTTTATGCATTACTTTTGTCATGCATTAAGCAGATAACTGTCTTTAAAGATCTACAGGCTCCATATTCAATGGTCAATTATTAGGCCTACAGGTTTGACTTATAATGGTATTATTTAGAGCTGACGGACTTGAAAAGTTGAACTCAATGGAGATAACTCGGTTTGTGTATGTGGAAATCATGTTAAAAAGTAAAGTATGCTGTAGAGTTTCATTATTTTTTAGTGACTAGTAGAATTAAGTAATATAGATCTGTCTAATAATTATTGAGTTATATCATTTTATAAAGAAAATATTCCTGTTCATTAAAAAGGGAGCTTTTCTCGACAAATGGTCCTGTCAGAAAAAAACGGCTCTGTATTTTTTTTTATTTTAACGATTTGTCACTCTCCATATGGTATATTTCAATTTAATCAAGGTTTCAAAGAATTCTGACACAGAATAAGCTGACCCGCGAACCACCTTAATTTGGAACTTTTCTCGACAAAATATCCTGTCAGAAAAAAAATCGGTGCTGTAATTTTATTTTTTTAAATAATTACTCAAGTTAACTCTCCATGTGGTATATTTTAATTTAATCAAGGTTTCAATGAAGTTTGACAGGGAATAAGCAGACCCGCGAACCTCACATTTATCGGGTTGATCGGAATATTTTCACCATTCTGTATTCGTGATAATTTTTTGGATTGGAAGTGTACGCGCATGCGCAAGGTTAAAGCTTCATGTTGTCAAGCATGGAGAACTTCACGGTACGACAATAATAATGTCTTTAGAAAAGCGATTTTACCGCGTGTTAAATGTATGTCGCTCATTTTTTTCATATGAGATGGGTTGAAATTAACCGTGACACTTATTCTTTGGTTTGTTTTAGATCAAAGAGCAGATTGGTAAAGGAGCCCAAGCCACTGTTTACATCGTCGAACGTCAACAGGATAAACAAAAGTTCGTCCTTAAGAAGGTAGGCCTAGGTTGTATTTCACACATTTTCTACTGTTTAAATGTTATTGATCTGTATCTGTATAAATACGTTGCAGTTCTGTTGCAGGTGTGATGCAATGCACGTACTGGATCCAAACCCGTTTATGTAGTTTGCGATCAGACTGTCAGAAATATAGATTTTGAAGAATACAATCCAGATCAGCCCCTCGCTAGGGCCTCATTAGACAGTACATGTAATGCACAGGGTAATTGCCTACTTGACTTATGTAAAGCAATGTTTCTGAGAATAGTTAACAGTCGTCTGGGTTCTGATTTTGGGACAGGTATAGATGTACATACTTTTGTCATCAGTCCAGTATAGTAGTACAATAGACTAATTGGCGCTGCCATCAGGGTAACGTGCAAACCAAGAGACCCAGCAGCAACAAACCCCATCGATACAAAGCTTAAGCTCACATCAAGAGATGTTTGTTGCGCTATATAATTGACTTGCTTCCCAACATACAACGGTTTGGGAATCCTCATTTGCATTTACCAACGTACTACATACGTTCATAACTCTCCCCTCCAAGAAGTCTCGTCCCGAGACTTGGACCCTGGGAGAACTCGGGGTAAGGCAACTCCGGTCTGGCAGTTGTCATTATCCCATCGCTGCCACCATTAGTAAAGTGCAAACCAAGAGACCCAGCAGCAACAAACCCTGTTGATACAAAGCTTAAGCTCACATCAAGAGATGTTTGTTGCTATATAATTAACTGACAGTCACTTCCCAACAAACAACGGCATTTGCATACGCCCTTGACAAAACACGGATTATTCACGGATTCACGGAACCTATATTTGATATGGAAAAGTCAAAGGTATTCATCCGTGAATCGTCCGTAAATCTGACAAAACACGGATTTTTAGCCGAGATATTCCAAATTTTCCGTGATATTGTCCGTGATTCCGTGATTCTCATCCGTGAATCATCCGTAAATCTGACAAAACACGGATTTTTAGCTGAGATATTCCTAATGTTCCGTGATATTGTCCGTGATTCTGTGATTCTCATCCGTGTATCATCCGTAAATCTGACAAAAACACGGATTTTAGCCAAGTTAATTTTCCGTGATTTTGTCTGAGTTCCGTGAATTTGCAAGGGTTATTTCCGTGAATAAAGACAAACGGACGACGGACGACGGACGTTTCCGAGACCGTTCGATAACGTCCGTGAACATCCGTTATCACTAAGCAACAGACGACGTCAATTTTTCGATAGAGTTTCTAGGGACATTTGGCAATAATTACGGAGACTTGTCATAATATATAACATTTTATTCAGTATATAATCAGCCCTAAGACCTACATTCCAAGCATTTTATTGTTTTGGATTTTAAAATTTGCCTTTTTGTCAACTTTATCTCTTGACAATCGGGGTGGAACCAGAGTTGACAGCGCGTACACTGGTAGATCTACATGAATCCATAATCTGGCATTCTACATGTGCAGTGTATTGCCAGATTATGGACTTGTGTGTACGCAGCGGTCCGCCTAACACTAGAATGCGGAAATTCAGTCATGTTTCCATTTTGGATACATGACATTAAATGACCACGCATTTTAGAGTTATCATAGCTCAAATTAACAGGGTCGTTTTTGTACGCTAGAGAAACAGCAAATGCAATCGCGTACACACCGCAATCGTTAGAGTTTGGCTGCATATCATTGTTCATGAGCCGGCACGTGATTAAATCTTCTGGAGTTTTCAGCATGTTTGCAATCGATTGTTCGATGCTTGAAGACACCCGGAACGTGTTTCCACTATCATAGATTTTGACAGCCCCGGATATCGGACTTTCTGCAGTCGCAACAGTTATCCAATGTTGTCCGCCGTCATTGGGGTGTGTATTTAGTATTTGAAATTTTCTTTCATGTATTAGAAAAAGGGCCGGAATAACAGGGCGTTCGACAAAAATATTGTGCTTAAAAAGTAAGAAGGACACATAAAAATCTCCCATGGAAAAGGTGGTGTCATAGCTCAAAAGTTGCTCATTTTTTGGAAACAATTGCAAAAGAAAATTCAAACAGTCCAAGACTTGCGAGATCCTTCACAGGAGAAGTTGTGGCCATCCGCCACCCAGTCTTTAATTTCCGCTGCAGTTTCTGGCCGAAACACATATATCTCTCCACCTTTTGGCCGGAACGGCACGGCTTTGTTACATTTATGATACAGAAACAAATGGTCCAGCTCCTGTGGCATTAAAGGCGAATGACGATTAACCGAAATCGGTTCTTCCGAATCTAATTCTAACTCCATTATTTAACCCATTGAACTTTCATTGTAAACTACATGTAAGACGCCATTAATAATGATGACGACAATTTACCTTGGTTACGACGTATCGACGTTGTCGACGTCAGTGATACTTCGTAAACAAGGCAAATCCGTCAATTTCCGTCAATGTCCGTCATTTAAAGGTTTCCGTGAATCTGTCCGTGGTTTTATAAAATCGTCCGTGGTTTGTCAAATGTTCCGTGACATCGTCCGTGGTTTGTCCGTGTTTTGTCAAATGTTCCGTGAAATCGTCCGTGTTTTGTCAAATAATCCGTGTTTTCTTATATTTTCATATAGATTTCCGTGAATTGAGTCGTCCGTGAATAATCCGTGTTTTGTTAACCTCCATTTGCATATACCAACATACTATGTACGTTACACAATGTTCCAATGGCCGAATGGTCCATAGGCCCACTGGCCTCAAACGCTGAATCCGGCCAAGAATCAATAATTATTGTACAAATGACAATGCTTTGGATGCCACTGTAGTTGCCAAGGCGAACGAAGCGTGGTTCGTTATTGTCTAGGCGCTGTATTGTTAAAGAGTCTGGTTTAAATCAAGCGCCTGAGGTACTGGAATCGACTTCAGGAAATATTGGGCTAAAACACGGACCTGAGATGCGAACTTTGGCCATATTTTCGGGACAATATACGATGTGCCAAAATGACCCATTAATTTTAATGCAGCATTTTCAAAAAATCCGTGTCAATGGCGCAAAAACGTGGTCTAGCCTAAACACTCATGATGTGACAATCAGACATCAATAATCAGTAGTTTAGTTAACCATCAATAATTATTATTAATAACCAGTTTGCAACATTGTTTGATTACCGAAGGTTATTGATGTTACGAGATTCCCATCACCAAGATTAACTCAGCCTCAATCAGGCACTTCTCTCTCATTGGTCACTTTAGTACATATGTACATGTTTTGCAGGTTGAATGTTTTGATGAGAGTGAAGCAAATAAAGCCTTCAAAGAGGTATGTATAGCAATAGACATTATCAGTTACTGGTACAATACAGGGGGAGGGAGATGTTGTATTTGAGTGTGATCAGCTGCTTCTGTCAAGTATCTTGAGAGCTAGAATACAACCAATGTAGTGTGTTGGCAACTGGTGATGTGTATCTTATATGCCTTCAATACACTATCAACAATATCCATATATAGTCCAGAATGGACTGGGCTTAATTGGAGATTAAAGTTTTACTTTTAAAGGCTCAGGGGGTAAACTAAATGTGTTTAAAGCTTGAATATTAACATTCCAGATCTATATTCAAATGCTACTATACTGTCACATTGAGACTAGAAAACAAAACATTGGCATTGTATTTTGAGTTAATTTTCCTTTAGATTTGACTTTTTTGTGAGAAATTATAATATCTGTTAACACATTAATCCATAAATGTGCCTTTAATGACACAGGTCTATAATTTATTCCTCTACTGAAGAAAGTAGTTCCACTTTATTCAATTATGAGTATGTACCATAAGAAACAATTTCCATATTTCTTATCAAATGGTAGCTTTAAGCACTCTGACAGTAAAGCAGAATACATTTTATGGCACATTCTGCTTTACTTTCAATCTGCTTTCAGTGGTTACATGTCTTACATACTAGAAACAGGCTAAGGGTTATTGGGTTAAAACGTTCTGCACAACTTAATCATATATGTCAACAACTTTGCTAACCTTTGATTTGAAAGAATACATTTGCAAAGCAGTTCAAGGTGTTTTGAAATATTTTCAGGCAACAGATCTCCGTGACTTGCAACATGTGTATGTATCTGGCTACAATGAGTTCTTTGTTCTTTGGGAGAAAGAGGTAATACTTTATCAGATGTGTTCACAGAGTATTCTAAAATATGAAATAATTTATAATATAGATTTTATAGTATTGAAAGTAGCATATAGAGAGCTTTATTTTTTATCTAAACAGTCTAAGTTAAGTAAGTTTGCACTGTTTACATATGCCAGTCTACTTATTTCAACTCAACACAAATTATTACACACTCTGGAAAAGGCAAATGTAACTTATTCCTCATGACTACTATTTAATGTTTGAAATGGAAATAGAAGATATAAAAGGTTGACATTTTTGTCCAATTATGATGTACAGTAAAATCACTCAATTATAGCTGCAGAAAAGAAGACCAAGTTTGATAATGGGCCAAATCGGACTAGACTGTGAAGAGTTATTGTCCCTGGTTTATCAACAAATGCTATATTTGGCCATGTATTGGCCAATTTTATTGTCCTGGCAGGGTGGAGTTTCGATGAGGACCATTGCATTTCAACTTTTGGGGCAGCAGCGCGTTCGTTTATTATCAAAATTTACCTTTGTCGTCTGCCAGTTTTTCTCAAAGTTTAACATTAGTGGACATTTTGACAGAAGGAATATATGACAAGTGACAGACAGGTTGAATCCAGATTAGATGCCGCGTTATGCTGTGTCTTATCTGGATTCAAGTTGTTTGCAAATGTTAGCCCAGTCTTAATTTTTCCTTCCTATAACAACTCCCTCCCAACAACAAATGCAATATTTGTCTCCTATTGGGTGTTGTTGTAGAAAGGGAGCACTGTATATACCTCTTTTGCATGGATATGGATGCATGCATGCATTGTGTTTCTCCATGTTGAAAGTATCGAACAATAACCATATAATACAGAGCTATACCTATCACCTCTAAAATCAAATGCAAATTACTTTATCTTTGCCAAAGGTTAGTTCTGCCCTGCCAGGTGAAAAAAATCGTCCATGTACTTGAACACCCTCAGTTCTAGCGCTACTTGCATCTTTGACAACGGGTCATCTGCAGGGCCCTCTCTGACTGCACAAGTCATTTTTTAAAGTTTATGCTTTTTCTCAAAAAGTTTACTTCTGTTGCAGTGATAATTTTAGAAATCAGGTAAATGAGTCCTTGGGGTGCACATTCTGTAAAACAATGATTTCTTAAGATAAACATTGAGTCCTTGAGGAGAAAAAATTACCCTATATTCCATAACTTATTTCTAGTTTTGAAGATAGTTGACCACTTAAAGCAGGTTGAAAGTAAAGCAGAATATGCCTTAAGGCACATTCTGCTTTACTTTCAACCTGATTTAAAATACTATTTGCTTATGAGTTACCTAATAGGTTAATAAAGGCAAGAAAAGCTATGGGTCCATGGAATTTGCAAGTTTTTAGATAATGAGTCCCTGGCAAATTTAATGAGTATAGAACTCGAGATGCACAGGTAAAATTATCACTGCTGTTGTACCTGAGATGTGCAAACTGTGTTCATATGGTAATGTTCATTCATACTGTTTCCCCATTGTTTTACAGGATTCTTCAGTATATCTTTGTATATTGATGAACTATTTCCCAAAAGGAACACTGGAGAATGTCCTGGAAAAGTGCCGAGAAAAGAAGGAGGTCATTGATGAAGAGGTATGGAAAAAGCTACACAGAAAATACTAAGTGTCTTTTCTTGTGAAGTCTATCGGCCTTAATTACCTAGATCTGGAGTTAAACAAATATCATATACATTACATCCTCTGTTTCCATATCTTTCAAACCCTTATCGAAAAAGACCATAAAGATAATCAATATAAATGCAACTGGGAGCTACCTTGAAGGGATATGGAGAAAAAATAGTTTTCTAACTGAAAAAAGTACTTAAAGTAACCAAACAACTCAATTTTTGAATCAAATACCAGTTATTTAAACTAACTTTAGGCTGTAAATGCAGCGCCTAAAATTCCCATAAAATCAGGAACTTGACATCATCATTTCGGGTAACAAAGGCCCTTGTACAGGATTGGGTCAAATCTATACCCCACGTGAAAGGTCAATTTCCAGACACTCGCAATGATCTGAAACCACAGTTTTTAAAAATGTTTTCTAATACTGGTTATCTTTACTGGTACATTAAGCTAATCCTGCATTCAAGTTGTGTATAAACAATTAGCATATTATTGCATTATATCATAGTTATGTTAGCAGAGATAGCCTATATTTTGCCAGGCATTATGTGTTATTTTCTGTCACAGCAAAATTACTGAAGTTTTTTACAGTGAGATAAATATCTACAATTTATATAAATTGTGCTTAAAGCAGGTTACTGCTTTAAGCATTCCAAGTTGAATGTAAAGCAGAAATCTCCTTTCTTTCTGCTTTACTTTCACCTTGCTTAAAGCTGCTTTCTGTATTCCTTACAATGAATAAATATCTGATTGTGGATTAGTTCGTAGAGGTGTTCAAATGTGCTTCTATGGAAGAAAGTGTTAAATATTCCATGTTGTATCTTGTATCTCTGACAGAGAGTGAAGCAATGGGTGGGGCAGATCATAGAGGCCTTGGTATACATCCACAAGAAAAAGATCATCCACAGGTTTGTATTTGGCTTTTCAGTGTTTTTCCCTCAGAAGAATTAGACACAATTTTTTCTAAAGACAAAGTGACATCAACAGGTACATACATGTAATTGTTATATTTCATTGAAACTCTTGGAACACATACAAACCTCTGAACAGGGTCTACACCCTTTGTCATTTTGACATAAATTCAACCAATAAAAGTCAAAATGGACTAATTTGAAAATAAGAATTGTCCATTTGAGGTTTCAGGGAGGAAAGGGTTAACACAAATCTTACTATCTAAAGGGTCTTGATCAGAATAAAATGTGTACATGTATGTTTTAATATCATTGTTATGATATTATTATTTAATATTGTTTGTTTTCATTACTTTTGGTTTATTAGTTGTGTTTGGCTGTAATTGTTTTTCATAGCCCTGTGAAAAAAATAAATAGGTCACATCTTGTCGGGACTACTTTCTCCTAGTCCAACTCTTCTCCACAAGCATAGCATGAAGCTAGAGGCCAAATGGCATCATTGGCTAAAGCAAGATCAGGTTTTGACAGTAAATATGTAGCACAGGGACTTCAACCTACGACTTAAAAGTGTACTCATGTCAGAATCTCTATCTAATTTCTTTCTTACTTTCAGTAGTGATATTAAATTATAAGTAATATGTCGAATATTTAATGCCCCAGCACGACTTAGTTGGGGCATATTGTTTTTGGTCTGCCTGTCTGTATACAACTTTAACCTTGGCCATAACTTTGGAACAACATAGGATAGAGACTTTATATTTGTTATGTGTACTCACCTCAAGAAGTTCTTGAGCTCAATATAACTTTGGTCAACAAAGGTCAAGGTCATTTAGAGGTGGTGTAGAGGTAAAATCGGGTGAATTTAACATGTCCAACAACGGTCAAGGTCATTTAGAGGAAGTTTAGAGATAAATAGGGTGAATTTAACATTGGCAATAACTTTGGAACTGCATGTGATAGAGACTTTGTATTTGGAATGTGTACTGAATTCAAGAATCTTTTGAGCTTGGTACAACTTATGTAATGTCCAACAAAGGTCAAGGTCATTTAGAGGTGGTGTAGAGGTAAAATCGGGTGAATTTAACATGTCCAACAACGGTCAAGGTCATTTAGAGGAAGTTTAGAGATAAATAGGGTGAATTTAACATTGGCAATAACTTTGGAACTGCATGTGATAGAGACTTTGTATTTGGAATGTGTACTGAATTCAAGAATCTTTTGAGCTTGGTACAACTTATGTAATGTCCAACAACGGTCAAGGTCATTTAGAGGTCAAAGACAGTTAAATAAATATTGCCAATAACTCTGTGATCATGTGATCATTTCTTAAATTTAGAAAATACATTAGTTCTCAATATGACTAAAGTTGTTATAACGATGACGTCATCATGACATTAAGATGACGTCACGATGCTATGGTGATGATGCAGCATTTGAATAAGAGGTTTCTAGATTTGCCAGACTGTTTGTTTTACATGAACAAAAACAAAATTTGAAGGAGAACAATACCTGCTGTACAATTTTATTTTACAGCCAATTGAATACATTGCAGTGATGAATGTCACTTACTGTGACATTGTTCTTGTTTTTCATGGAGTTATGGAAAAAATACCTGGTCACACTTTGCGGCAAAATTATATATTAACCAGGTTTTTTTTATACCTACATGAAAACAAAACATATTTGATATATTCCTTAAATGATTACAGGGATGTGCGACCAACTAACATATACATGCAGCAAGATGACACACTGGCACTGGGTGATCTGGGTGTGGCCACTATTATGGGTGATGCTATCACATGTACACGGGCAAATGCAAGTGAGTGCCTTCACACTTTACTCTATAGCTTGTTTCTAGATTGAAGTCAAGTGACCACTTAAAGTAGGTTGAAAGTAAAGCAGAATGTGCTTTAAGGATATGGGAAATATTTCTTATGTTGCATATTAATAATTGTTAAAGATAGAACTATTTACTTAAGTAGAGGAATTAGTTACATGCATAAAAGGCATATCTATAGAGTAAAGGGTTAATTCTTGCTGAAACGTTATGCCTCATTTTCAATGCAGGAAGCTGGGAAAGGATCTTTCTACATTACATGTGTATTGTTTTCCTGCAATAAACAAGCAACTTGTCCTATGAGCTATCTATACCCTTCTTAAAACAGGTTGAAGGAGAATCTTGCATACTTTCATCCTGTTTTAAGCTTTCGTTTAGAGAGGTTTTGGAAATGTCTTTCATATTTCATTTTCAGGGCTTTGAAACTGGGGACCAATTCTGATACTGTTTGAATTATTAAGAGCATAGAAAGGTGTATTTATGGGAACTAGGTTAAAGCAACATAACTGAACAATAGGAAGCTGCTGCATTGACCTGTCTGCTTCACTTTAATCATTGGTTTAATCTGGCACCATCGGCGAGTGATGGAATACTAAGGTGCTAAGTTGGAAGACAAAGTAAACACATCCCAAACGCAATCTTAATACATGTATAGGAAAAAATCAAATGGAATAGATAAATATAACTGATCCAGATTTCATTTGCAGCTGTAGTGGAAGAATATCATATACCAAACCGTATGCAGTCTGGTAAAATTTATATACTCATTTAAACATGGATTTGGTTTTATCTGTAAAGGTTTTGGATTTAAATCATGTGTAGTCATGTATAGATGTTCATTAACACTTTTTAGGGATGCTAGACAACATTTTGTTACTATAAATAGCCATATGACAAATCTTCACTCACTCACTCGTGTCTGATTCCACCGATGTCCTTGGGTAGTCATGGACCTTCAAACTTCTTTTTAGCTCATCTGAGCCAAAGGCTCAAGGTGAGCTATTGGGATGGCCCTGTGTCCGTCGGTGTGCGTCGTTCGTCGGGGGGGGGGGGGGGGGGCGGGCACAGGGACCCGACACGATTGATTTTTTAGAGAGAAAAAATGTCAGAAGGTATATATAGAGACAAGGGGTACAACTGATCGTCAGTTTATTCTCACCCTATCTCGACAAAACCGGGCATATCATAAATAATAATTGGTGAAACGACACCCTTCTTGCATTTCTGTCTAGCTAATACAATACCATTCCATAAAAACATACAATAAAATTATCTGTAAGCATGCATTTTCAACAGTAACTGCGTCTACTCACTGTAATCACCGATTTTCGGAAAACGGGACAGGTGTTCGTTCACAGCCAACACAGCATTGACCACCACTCTAAGCTTGTTTATGCGGTAATATCGAGCATGACAGTCATACAGTTCCATATATACGTTTTTGACACCGATCAAAGCTGATTTCATCACAAGTCAGTGCCGTATCAACAACAAATTCGCATGTTTACCTTACAGGGACCCGAAACGATTGCCTTTTAGAAAAAGATTGTCATAAGGTATATATAGTCTTTAGAGTCTCTATATATACCCTCTGACATATTTTTTCTCTAAAAAATCAATCATGTTGGGTCCCTGTGGTCAAAAACGTATATATATGGAACTGTATGACTGTCATGCACGATATTACCGCCTAAACAAGCGTACAGTAGTGTCAATGCTGTGTCGGCTGTGAACGAACACCTGTCCCGTTTTCCGAAAGTCTGTGATTTCAGTGAGTATACACAGTTACTGTTCAATGTGCATGCATACAGTTGATTTTATGTTATGATTTTATCGAAGGGCATTATATTAGCTAGACAGAAATGCAAAAAGGGTGTCGTTTCATCAATTATTATTCATGACATGCCTGGTTTTGTAGAGATAGGGTGAGAATATACTGACGATCAGTTGTACCCCTTGTCTCTATATATATCTTCTGACAATATTTTCTCTCTCAACAATCAATCGTGTCGGGTCCCTGTGGGGGGGGGGGGGAGGGTCACAATTTTACATAGAGTTATATAGTGAAAATTTCAAACGTCTTCTCCACAGAAACTATTATGGCCAGAGCTTTGATATTTGGTATGGTGACACTTCTAAATGTCCTTTACTTATTTTGTTCAAATGGTTCTGGTTTGTTGAATATCTAGGTCATAATTCACATTCAATATATGTATAGCAGACAGCAATTCAGCATTATAAGAGTTAGACTCTAGCCACATTTCCTACTGACAGAGTTACATAACTGAACTCAGGCCAGCTGAGGTTCACTGTAACAGCAGCATATGGTGTTGTTCTTCTACATTTTATGCCCCTGCAGTTGGGGGCATATTGTTTTGTCTGTCTGCTTTTTTTTGTCTGTTTGTCCATTTGTTTGTCTGTCAGTCCACAACTTTAATCTTAGCCATAACTTTGTTAAAGTTAGAAACTTTATAACTTGGGTCATGTCCTACAAAGGTCAATGTCATTTTTGAGTTATTTCCCAGTGTCATATTTTCTTGTCTTTGAGATAACTCCAGTTCTACTGATGTTAAACCATTACCCCATACATATGCCTTTTTACGCCTTTAATTTATTCCTCCTCTAAAGAAAACAATTCCACTTTATACAGTCATAAATATGTAAGATATAAGAAATATCTATATCTTAGTAGATGATAACTTAAAGCAGGTTGAAAGTAAAGCAAAATGTGCAATAAATAATCATATGGATATACATGTAGCTTGATAAGAAGAAGTGTCATGGATAAGGGCCATAACTCTGCCAACAATATTTTTTTAAGTTATTCCAATTTGTCATGGTTTTTTGTCTGGAAGATAATTCCATTTACAGCTATATTAAAATGTTATCTTGCCTATTAAGCTAAGGCACAATGACCTCAGGTGAGCGAATTAAGGGCCATGGCCCTCTTGTTTAAGGATACATTCAGCAATTGCCTTTGTATTGCTCATTCTGGTGTCCTCCAAAAGATTGTATGTAGGTCTTTCTTTTTCCACCCCTACTGTGAGTGCCCTGTCTTGGCTGCCAAAGAAAAGATGTGCATGAAGGAATATTTTACCGTTCCTCCATTTCCAAGGGCAGATATTTCCAAGGGGAGATAATTAAACTTTCTATTAATGTAACAGGCTTTGTACCTTGTAAAAGCAACTCCTCATACACTGTTCATCCGATTTACAAAATAACTTAATAGGTAGATAGAGAACCATGCAAGTACCATGCAAAGATGTGCATGAAGAAATTTCTTTCCGTTCCTCCATTTTCAAAGGCAGATATTTCCAAGCTTTACTGTAACATGCTGTGTACTTCGCAAACTTCCCCTAAGTCCATCGGATTTACAAAATAACTTTACAGGTTGATAGCGTACCATGCAAACTATGCATGAAGGAATTTCTTTCTATTCCTCTACTTCCAAGGGGAGATATGCATGAAGAAACATTTTTCTATTCTATCATTTCCATGGGGAGATAATTTAACTTAATGTTTCATGCATTTTAGTCCAGAATCCTCATAAGCACAACTCCTCCTACACTGTTCACCTGATTTTACCAAAACTTCACAGGTTGGAGTACCTTCTACAGATGTGCATGAAGAAATATTTGTCCATTCCATTATTTACAAGGGGAGATAGTTGTTTAGAATAAGTGTGACCGGGTGTTATTAGTTAGCCACTAGGCGACAGTCCTTGTTATTAGTTGTGGTTATAGAGGGTTTTTTACTGTGGTTGTCTTTGCAGATCAATGGCTTTACTAGACTTTATTGGAATTTGCTTTCAATGAACATATTCTGTAGGTTAGCCTTATATTTCTTTCACTCACAAGACAGCTTGTCTATGACATTAACTCAAGCTGGCAGCTTTGAGTAGGAAGAAAGTGAAATAGTTTTCTGAAGGTTTCATTAGTCAAGTGTATACTGGTAATAACAACAAGCTTAACCCATTACTCCATAATTACCCCTACTTTATTCCCCCACTGAAGAAAATTATACAAACATGAATATGCACTACAAAAATGTATTCTGTATTGAAACAGACACCAGCTGAAAGCAGGCTGAAAGTAAAGCAGACTGTACAATTTGCTTTACTTTTAAACTGCTTTAAGTGGTCTTCTGTTTTCAAAAGGAGAAACAGCCTATGGGGTAATGGGTTAGGAAAAAACAAACTCTTAAATATCTCAATGTGTTCAACGACTACTGATCTGTATTTTACTTATTTGATAATCCAATTGAAGTGAGATCAGTAAGAGCCCATTAACCCATAAATATGCCTTTTTATGCCTATAACTTACTCATCTACTGAAGAAAATAGTTCCCATTTATACAGTCTTGAATATGTATCATAAGAGATAGTTTCTATATCCTAGCAGATAATAGCTTAAAGCACATTCTGCTTTACTTTCAACCTGCTTTAAGTGATCATCTGTGTTTAAAACTAGAAACAGGCTATTTGGTAATGGGTTAAATATATTGTAAAATAGATAAATGCTTTGGTAGAAGTGTTCACAGTGATGCCCAGATACCACCACATACTTCAAGTATGTTCAGAACTTGTTTAGTTAAGAAACCAACTGAGCTATTGTCATCACTCCGGTGTCTGGGTTGTTGTTAGTCCTCGTCATCTGAAATCTACAAGTTTGCCATAACTTTGGGACTGAATGTGATACAGTCTTTATATTTGGTATGTGTCCTTACCTCAAGAAGCTCTTGAGCTCAGTACAACTAAGGTCATTTCCTACAAAAGTCAAGGCCATTTACAGGTCATTTAGAGGTAAAAGGGGTGACGCAGGGGTTTGACTATTTGAAAGATTAGATAGACCATAAGTGTTTTACAGTATTATTACAAAGGAGAATGACACATTATTACTGTATGTTTGTAGGTTCTATGAAGTATATGAGCCCCGAGGTAGCTGTTGAGGGTTACAGTGAGAAGAGTGATGTCTGGTCACTGGGCTGTATACTGTTTGAACTTGTCACAACATGGCTCTATGATGGCAAAGAGACAATAGACAAACTCAAGGAGATACGAGATGAGCCAGGCGTCCTCGATGAAGTGTTTGAAGATATTGCAAAGGTATTCAGCTTTTAACCCATTAACCAATAGCCTAATTCTAGTTTAAAAAAAAAAACGCATTTAGTTTAAACAATAATTATTCCAATATGCCATATACATAGTGACACACAAAAAACAGGATATTAAAACAATCTATAAACAGGAGCACATCTTGAGCTTGGTACAACTTGGGTCATGTCCAACAAAGGTCAAGGTCATTTAGAGGTCAAATACGGTTGAGACTATGTATTCATGCGATCATTTCTAATTTTAGAAAATAGTTCTTAATTTGAAAAATGTTGTTATGATGTTACTGTTTGTTTTATATAGTTTAAACCTTTTCAATTGAACAAAACAAAATTTGAAGGAGTGAAATACCTGCTGTATGATTTTATTTTACAGCCAAATGAACACATTGCAGTGACAAAACACCTCTTGGGCATTTGTCACTTACTCTGACACCATTCTTGTTTTCTTAAGTGGAGGAATAAAGTAAAGGCCTAAAACAGCATATTTATGGAGTAAAGAGTCACATATTTATAAGCTTTATAAGTTGTACCTTTGAGTTTCTCATTTTTGGCATTTGGCCCTTTGCAAGTAAGCAATTTCTCTAATTTGATTGTGTTTCATAAAATAAATTGCAATATGCATTGACTGCATTTTTTTATATGCCTATTTTTAAGAGTTATCCGTTATATAAACTTGATTTGTTTCCATCCATTTCTTGACTCTAACAAAACAAGTTATTTAGTTAGGATGAAATGTATGTTCATTTCTTTCAGCATTACTCTGATTCACTGATCAGTGCCCTTGCCAGTATGCTGAAGGTAAACAGTGCTCAGCGATCCACTGCCCTGTAAGTACAATACTAGTTTACTACTCTCACATATACACAGCTCCAGATAAGGGGAGTATTTCCAAAAATAAAATCTTTATTTCTGCATTAAACCCTATGGTGTCACTACTCATTAGAATCATCTCATCGAGACGATTCTAATGAGTAGCAACACCTAAGGATTTGGTGTTAAAATGAGTGAGAAAATGTTGGAATTGTTCAGTTTACTCTCCCTTATCTGGAGTCCTGTCAGAAAGGTCTTGTTCCCAAGGCATGTTAGGTGCCAGTTAGGTGCCTGCATATACACATGGAAGGCAGAATGAGAAACGGTAAATTCACAGTTGAGCTGTTTTATAACAATAAAATCTTGATATCATATCAAGCAAAACTAATATTAACTATTTACGTAGAGGCGTGCCTCTGAACTTACTTTATCTGATAGCAGTAACAAAGTTATATTTCAAATCTTTTTTAATAGATTCCTTCTATCTTTAGTCTGTAGCATCATATGAAGTTAAAGTCATGTGGTGAGCTGCTCTCTGTCCATCATCTGTCAGTCCGTTAACATTTCTTTCAAATAACATCTTCTGACAATAATGGGCTTGATGAAACATAGCATGGATGTTACTTTGATGGTTCCCCACAAAAATTTCTCTTTTATTGATCTTTGCATTTTGATGTATAACATGATTGAGTAGATTCAGACTACCAAGAGTGATAAAATTATAGCGCTGGTTCAAAGGTTATAAAGCTTTTGAGTTGAGAAGTTTGAGAAGCTTTCCTGGACATTTGTTCGGAGAGCTAATAAAGTTCTGTTCTGTTCTGCTATTTCCATGCAAAGGACATGCAAATATGCACAAGATACACCTGAACAAAATTATTTGAACATAATCAAATAACTACAAATGTGAATAGCAATTTGTGTTCTTGCACCCATCCCCACTGTAAACTGATGGTACTTTGTGGCTTTAAACTTCTTTATTCATTCCCACATATGCTATAACTGGTAAGTTATTATCATATAACTGTTCTTTGCTTAAAATTGCACCCTTTTTACTTTACTTTATCAGATGATCTAAGGTCTATATTTTAATACTGGCCCTCTAATCTGGACAAAAGCGATTGCAAAATTTTTTATTACTTGATTAATGTTAACATTGTGTTGTCAATTTTGTATACTATCTCTCCAGGGGACTTATGGGCATGCCTTTTATCAGACAGTGTGTGGAGATGAGTGATTCAACACAGCTCGAGAAGAGAAAGAGGTTAAAGTCAGCTTCTACCGTCAAATCTGACTTAAGTAAGGGTCTTATCTACTGAAAACTCTTGAATTTTCAGATTTCTTGACCTTGGCCATAAATTTGGAACTGCATTTGATAAAGACTTCAAATTTGGCTTGTGTACTCAATTTAAGAAGCTTTTGAGCTCAGTACAAATTGGGTCATGTCCATCAAAGGTCAAC
The DNA here is from genome assembly GCA_922989275.2 of Gari tellinella. Classification (NCBI taxonomy): domain Eukaryota; kingdom Metazoa; phylum Mollusca; class Bivalvia; order Cardiida; family Psammobiidae; genus Gari; species Gari tellinella. Next base: position 57,205,538 of record OV277865.1, read on the forward strand.
GTCACTAAGAAGTCAAGGTCACATCAGGGGGCTCCAGTAATATGAGTCAAAATCACTGCTATTAAGAACAGAGGAAAAATTAACATTGTAGTTGCAATGATAACCTAAGTAGAAAATTCTATTTCTAGACCCTAAACAATCATGTTGATCAGTGATTATGCATTCACATCCCGAGTGCTATACTCAATGACAATCTTTTCATATAAAACTACAGGCCATAGTTGAAATTCGTTTAAAACAATTTATCATTGGACGTAGTGAGTTATTTAGGGCCATGGTGGCTCTCTTTTTAATAGGGAGTTGTGGCACTTTCTTACTTTTGCTACCAAACTTGTGTCCAGCCAATACCTTTGTATTTTATTGATCCTATTCCAAGTGAAGATTGTTTAACAAAGCACAAATAGTAAGCATGGCATTCCATTGAATACTTGTCATTATTAGTCAGCTTTAATCAGACACCTGTCATGTTTGTTACTTGTTTCCTCCACTGAAGTGCCTATGAGCTTATTCCATAATAAAGATACCACAAAAATAACTATACATTTATGGTGTTGAATACTAGCAATGGCTTAAAGAAAGATATCAGAAAAACAGAAAGTTGCTATAGGACCATTCTGCTTTATTTTCATCTTGCTTTAAACAGAGTTGAATAAAAGTGATTTTCACTTTTGGCTTTGAAGGGATTAGGACTATATTGAGAACAAGTACACTATACAGCGGTATACATTTATTTAATTTAAAAACTTCATTGGTTACACTAATTTACTTAATAAAATTGTGAATTTTCTATTGGCTACAGACTTTTATGAGTGGTTTAATAGTACTGGTAAGTAACATACAGCCAATTTTGTGTTCATCAGCTATTCTCTGAAGAAGCATGGACCTGCAAAAAGTACACATCAGGGCTTCCGATAAGAGGGAGGAAACTAAACAAATCCAACATTTTCTCACCCATTTCAGCCCCAAATCCTATGGTGCTACTACTCATTAGAATCGTCTCTTTGGGACGATTCTTATGAGTAGTGACACCATAGGGTTTAATGCAGAAATAAAGATTTTAATTTTTGAAATACTCCCCTTATCTTGAGCCCTGCACATGACTGCCTTATTCAGGACAAAAGTAAATTAGAATGTTTGTAAAGGATCAAGCTATCTATTTTTCTTTTGTTCTGCTATTAGCTGCCAGGAATATGTAAGACTGATATAACGTGACTTCTTCTGAGTGGCCTCCTATACTGGAGAAGATGTTTTTCTTTCCTGTTTAAATGAAACTAAACACAAAGTCGCTGCAGTAAAATGTAGAAAATGACAACTCCATGTGAATTCAAATGTTTAATATCTATCTGAGCTACAAACAGTTTTAGAGCCTGGTCAGACACTGGGTTAAGCTTGTGCCTGATATGGGTCCACAGAGCTCCAGATAAGGGGAGTATTTCAAAAACTAAAATCTTTATTTCTGCATTAAACATTATGGTGTCACTACTCATTAGAATCATCTCAAAGAGACTATTCTGATGAGTAGTAACTCCATAGGATTTGGTGCTAAAATGAGTGAGAAAATGTTGGATTTGTTCAGTTAACTCCCTCTTATCTGGAGCCCTGGCTCCAAATGGTTTACAATAGACCTAAGATGTACAGCATGACTGGGTTTATCAGGAAAGATCTTCTCCTCTGTATCACAATGTTGACTGTAATTGTAACAAAATAGTACTACCAAGTGTAAATACAGGGCACCAGATAAGGGGAATATTTCAAAAACTAAAATCTTTTATTTCTGCATTAAACCCTATGGTGTCACTACTCATTAGAATCGTCTCGAAGAGACGATTCTAATGAGTAGTAACACAATAGGCTTTGGTGCTAAATAAGTGAGAAATTGTTGAATTTGTGCAGTTAACTCTCTCTTATCTGGAGCCCTGTAATTAGTTAGTATACACACTTTGTTCATGCATTTATGTTAAAACCTAATGCTTACCTAGAACCTGTTGTTTACTGATGTTTGTTGTAACTTTGTGTGTTTTCTCCAGCTATAAAAGAAGAACAAAATAGATGTAAGTTGTGTACTCCCCTCCTTTACAGTTCTCACAAACAATGTTCACCATCTTGGCCTATTTTGTTTGTTGATAAACTCATTTTATTGCTATCATTATGTATTTTGTTGTAGACAGAAGTTGTTATTTTAATAATTCCCCACACAGATTGTTTTTAGTGATTAACCTATTACCTAATATATAGCCTTTTTACACTTTTAATTCATTCCATCACTAAAGAAATGTGTTCCACTTTTTACATGAATATGCACCATTAGAAGTATTCTCTATATCCTAGTAGATGGTAGCTGAAAGTAGTCTGCTTTACTTTTAGCCTACTTTTAGCAACCAAATATTTTCGTTACTGAAAACATGCTGTTGGAGAAATGGTTAAAAAATGTAATCACTTAAAGCAAGCTGAAAATTAAAAAGAAATCTTGTTGTGGAGATATCTACTTTATTTGTTGTAGGAACATTCTTTATGGCATTTTATCATGGAATGGTAGAAGAGTGAAACGTATTTTAACCCTTTCCCTCATAGAAGTGCCTTTTAGTGCATTTAATTTATTCTTCCACCGAAGAATATAGTTTAACTATATAAAGTCATAAACATGTACCAAAGAAATATTTTCTGTATCCTAGCAGATGGTAGCTTAATGCAGGCTGAAAGTAAAGTAGAATGTGCTTTACTTTCAACCTGCATTTAATACTCACTTGTCTTTAAAACTAGAAATAGGCTATGGGGTAAAGGGTTAATTAGAGAAACTGTGGTACGGCTTTGAAGTAGGCAACTATTTGAAAATCTGAAGAAAAAATGTCTGTTTCAAACTGTCATCTGCTGAAAGTTTTAAAATTTAATTGTACTGTTCTAGACAGTAATGAACTGGATTGAATTATCTTTTTAGATATTAGACAAGCCAGCATTTGCACTCAAAAGAGTCAAGAATCCAACTTAATTTTAGATCTAGTAGTGGTGAGAGTAAAAAAGGACACACAACTGTCTTCCAAAATCTTTGAACCTTGGGCCTGTCTTACGAAATGTCGTACCACAAATGTTGTCATAAGTCAGAACTTTAAAACACATCTAATTTTTTATTTCTCCCTCTAATCCTGTCTTGTTACATCGCTTTGGAATCTTCTTGAAATGAGGATTCCAAAGAGATGTAACAAGAGAGGATAAGATTGAGAAATATATAATAATTGAGAATTTTAGAAACTGACTTACGACAACATTTTTCGTACACCGTTTTGTAAGAAGGGCCCCAGAAGTCTTAGTGGTATAGGTGGAAACATAAAAAATGCCCCCTACTTACATAGAAAATCACAAGCCAGCATTTTGTTGTCATTGTAAACAGTGTAGATCCTGGTCATAAATACCAACACAGATTAGGATCCACCCTTTTACGATATGCAATATTCTTTGGTCTCCTCAGTGTGAAATGTAGAAACCTATGTCATAACTGTTTGTCTTAATTATTATAAATGTGTAAAGGTAAAATTGACTTTAATCAGCAGAAAGATCAACACTTTTTTGTTTATACTTTTAGATTTAGATATTTACTTCTAGCAATAACACTAATATGTATTTAGGCTTTGCCTATGGACGGAAAAAAGCAAAATTGTATTAATGAAAACGGAATAGATCTATCGCCAGTGTGTGATCAGCGCTCTTGTATCAGTTCGTTGTGTATTCCAGATCACACTCGAGGCTACGCCTCTCGTGACTGAGATCTGGATTACACAACCGACTCGAACTTTTATTATAAACCTAAATTGTTTGGGACAAGATCTATCATATATTGTTACCCAATAATCAAAAAGATAATAAATTATATAAGCACCCGTGTATAATACAATGTTAAAAGTTAAAACTCCTCCGTACAGCTATATTATCAGGGCTGCCATTTCTACGGATTTTTCCTAAATCTCCGGATTTTCGGTTGATAGTCACAAGGCCGACCCTACCTAAGGCCGACCTTAATTTGTATAGTAGACCCATAGTCACAAGGCCGACCTTATCTTTATATAGAAATTTAGGTTTCACACATATTTTACAGGTGTTATGCGCGTGGTGACAATTATCGATAGACGCATTATTATTGTTCATACCCAGATCATTTATTTATTTATCACTTTATATTTGATGCAAATGAGTGTCATTGCAGAATTTCATTACCGTATTTATGGGTAATTAACTTACTTAATACCATCACGGAGTAGACAACTCCGTGATAACATAGACCCAGGTCATGGTCAGTTGTTGCTGTATATATATAGGTAGTTCAGACCCAGATCATCATCGAAAAATCTCTTGATAACGTTATGTTTTGTATCTTTTACAGAGTGTACATTGTCTGAATTCAATGTGTAAACCGTGATTAGATTTTCTATAGGGAAAGAAAATAAAACAGAATTCGACGTTTTTTGAAATTGTTAATATTCTCTTTCTTTCACACACCAATTGCCGACTAGTGTCGGTTATATAAAAACATAAATGTTTAATATTTATTTATAAACAATAACATGTCTATTTTTAAATTACATGATTTTTTTAATAAAAAGAATTAATGTTATCAGGATCTGGATCTGAGCTAATAGTTGTGTCTTTGCAACAATTGCCGGATCGTGTCGGTTATATACAATCTACCATCAAATACATGCCGGTAAAATATGTGTGAAAACCTAATTGCTATATAAACATAAGGTCGGCCTTGTGACTATAGGTCTACTATACAAATTAAGGTCGGCCTTAGGTAGGGTCGGCCTTGTGACTGTAAATCGGATTTTCCCCCAGGATATGGTAGCTTAAAGCAGGCTGAAAGTAAAGCAGAATGCGCCATAAGGCCCATACTGCTTTACTTCCAGTCTGCTTTAAGTAGTCACATGCCAACATAACTTGAAATCGGCTTTGGGGTAAAGGTACGATTCGTAAAATCGCGCTTGAAAAATATATATTTGGAAATCTTAGGATTTTTCATTTCAACTTATGGAAGCCCTGTATTATAATGCAATCTGAAACTATTTTTGGAAGTCATATGACCACCAATAATGATGTCATTATTTATATTGATGACGTATGGTAATCCGTTATTTTTATCGGTTCGATTGAGAAGTAGCTTTTTGCAAATAACGTTCATTTTTAGCGTTAATGGTTATGGATTGAACTGTTTGAAAGTTTGTCATTTGGAGGAAATCATTACAAGTGAGTGTTGTGGGTTATTCATTCTTAAAATGGTTTAAAAATATCACCGAAATCGGGAATTCCGAAACGTCACGCACAACTCTTCGTAAAACCCGTGACATCATCATCCAATATGGCAGCCCCCATGTTTTGTAGTTGCCTAGTTTTGAGGAAACTATTCACGCGCAAATCAAACACTTTTCAAAGTCTATCAGTGATTAAATAGAATTGGAATACCTTTGATTTTATCGTGCATTACTTAAGAACGGAAAAAAGGCAAGCCTTTTTTCCGTATAATTAACCAGTATTGTGTGAGGGTTTTATTGTTTGTGAGTCGTGTCTGACCATAGGTCCTTGTAAACTGAGAAGCTGCCAGATTATCTACATAATTATACTCTGTTTGCAACAAGGGAATCTGCTATTTCCTCAGCTGTCTCATAATGTAGAAAACTTTGGTGTAAAGATGCTTGTTACAAAAAACTAAGTTGACCTTTTATAGAAATGAGGAAATGTATACAGATGATACAGTATGATCACTCAAAGAACACTTTATGTTTCTCAATAGTTGAAGCAGGTGGCGTTACTGGCGTATAAAGGTTATGTGATAAACATTTTGAGCATCTAATGTTTCTGCATAGAGCATACATTGTAATTGTATAACAAACATACTTATCTAAAAAATTGCAATATGATACATGTGAATACTGTATAATACTATTTTTTATTGTGTGCGCCATATGTTTGGTGACCAGTTACGGTGAGCAAGTCAGGCATGCAGAAAAGGTTTCATGTAGATATCTCAAGTACTTCTTAACAATTTTTCTTCAAACTTCATTACTACACTATCTCAGACAAGTTTGATAAACACAGTTTAGGGTGTAACAGCCATTTTTGCTCATTTGTTGAAACTGATGTAATCATAAATAATTGTGGCAGTTTGAGGTCAAAGGATGTTAGAATATAGGAGTAAACTGATCATTTCCAAACCTTTCTTCAAAACTCTGCTTTTACTACCATTCTAAACCATAGAAGCTAATTGAATACATAACTGTGTATCAAGTGCAGATGTGTGGAGTGATTGGCAGAGTGGGAACAGGCAAGACATTTAATACCATTACCCCAAAAATACGCCTTTTCACGCCTTTAATTTATTCCTCCACTGAAGAAAATAGTTCCAGTTTATAAAGTCATGAGTATTTATCATAAGAAATAATTTGTATATTCTAGCAAATAATAGCTTAAAGCAGGCTGAAAGTAAAGCAGAATGCGCCTAAAGGCGCATTCTGCTTTACTTTCAACCTGCTTTAAGTAGTCGCCTATCTTCAATACTAGAAACAGGCTATGGGGTAAAGATTAACTGTTGTACCATGGAAGTATTGTTGTTTTTTTCCAGGGCCAGTGCCTAGAGACCAGGGTGTGATGAGGGTCCTAGAGTATCTAGCTAACTTGGTGGACTATGAAGTTTGTGTAAAGGATGCCCTCGGTTATCTTCTAGAGCTCTCCAAAACAGAGGAAGGATTACACCTGGACCCAAGGTGCCCTTTTCATAGGCAAATCATTGCTAGGACAGTGTTGTAGAACCCACCCCTTGATAACACAATAAACATTTGTTTTCTTATTCATGGTAGATGACTGCTCAAAGCAGAACTAAAGTAAAACAGAAAGCGTCCTTCTGTACTTTTAACTTGCCAAGGATACTGATTAAAACAATAAAAGTGAAGCAGAAAGTCCAATGTACCAGTATTCAACACCATAATTTTATATTCATTTTTGGCAATTATGTGGAGATCTAGGTCAATAAATTATCCTGGAATTTGAACTTTTTATGCTCCCTCTTGACTTTTTAGTTGGGAACATATTGTTTTTGCCCGGTCTTACTGATTGTTGGTCTGTACCCAACTTTAACCTTGGCCATAACTCTGGAACAACATTTGATAGAGACTTCATACATGGCATGTGTACTCAACTGAAGACTTGTATTCAGTACAAGTTGGCTCGTGTCACTCTAATGTCAACATCATTTAGAGGTCATGGTCACATTAGAGGCCAAATGGTTTCACAAACAGATTTTGTTTTTCAAACTTCAAAATTGTCACACATATTTTCCACCGTATTTTTCACAGGGGAAAGAAATTGGTTGCCATGTCTATGAAGAATAATATGGTGGATAAAGATATCCAGATCGCAGGCTGCAACATCCTCAATAATCTTGTCATGGGAGGTAAGTGACTTCCACAAAATCTCAACTGACAATAACCAGCCGTTACAATTCTATGTAGAAAACAAGTTAAAAGTAAGTAGAACGAACGATCTTGTAGGATTCAATTTCAGTTCTAGAATAATCAGTTTGGACTGTTTGAAGTGACAGAGTAAAAGTCTCATTTCAGCAGGTGACATGACATTGTGTTGACAGTGTAAGAGTGTTAACCCTTAGCCTGCCACTCACGACTATAGCTCCATATGCAAACAGCTTGGATCCGGATGAGACGCCGAGAAACTCGGCGTCTCAACCGGATCCAAGCTGTTTGACACTCGGACAACATTTTCAGCAATTTTGAGCAACTTTGAAGGACTTTGAAACTTGAAGCAGACGAGAAATATAGCAGACGACAATTTATTTGGCAGGCTAAGGGTTAACTGTGACTTGCTTGAGATTTGACACTTGATTTGATCAATGTATTTGCTTCAAACTAGTTGTATGCAAAGTGTTTTGTAAAAACAATAGCACTTCTACTTGTTTCTTATAACCCATTAACTTATAAGCGATAAACAATTATCAATGCTTATCTCAATACAATCTAGTGGATTAAAGTGTGTCAAAATGAGTCAGTTCAGTGATGAAACAACGTAAGGTTTAGTTGAAAAAACAATGGTTGTCTTACAGACAAAGACATCCCTCTAGTTGTATTTGAATCTGCTTTGAATTGATCAGAATCTAACCTGTGTGGCATTGATTTCCATAATTATTCAGTACCATACTTTTATATATACTGGTAGCAGTTTATGTCAGGGCAAACGTATAGCAGAAAGCTTGAATGTTTTTGCTTTACCTTTACCCTACTTCACTTAACACGGGTATGCTTACTCAGAAAAAAAGAAAATGCACATAGCAACTTTGAGTGAGCTATTTATTTTCAGCTATGACAACTTTTACGTAGAAAAAATGCTCAACTCATTCACTTCTGAAACTTCAAATGGGTATTCCAGTTTCCAATCCAGTCTAACCCATTTTGACTATTTGATGGGTGTTTATATTTGTTTCACAATTTTATTTCTTACAAAATGACAAACAGTGCAGACCCTGATCAGTACACTCCTTTAGGAGCTCTGGTTCCAAGGTTATAAAGAGTTTGAGTTGAGTCTGAGTTGGCTCTCAAGCATTTGATTGGTCAGATTTGAGCATAGGCTCAAATCTGACCAATCAAATGCTTGAGAACTATTTCAGAGTCAACTCAAAAGCTTTATAACCTTGAACCCTGATCTTGGTTTACATTGTTTGCATAGAACAAGTGTAATCTTTACAGTACAATGTTTGTAAATGACATGTGCACTTATTGCTCAATGAGTCTGAGAACGCTGGCTTTATTGTGGCTAGGTTTCCAGGGCTCAGAGTTTATTGAATGTATATGTTCACCTGTCACTTGTTGTCTTTCAGACCCACCTAACAAGCCCAGTGGTATATTGCTTATTGTGTGTGTTTAGCTTTTAGACATTTTGGCAAAATAATTTATGCTGGATATGGTCCGTTTATTGGTTGCTTCATTCATCCATCAACATATGGTTTATCCCTTGTTTTTAACCAGGTTTTCTGTGAAAATTAGATTGGGGTATGTGGTTTTGTGTCAAGACCTAGCTTTGGATTGTATTTAGGGTCATCAGGTCAAGGTCACTGTTACTAAAAATAGAAAAAACCGCTTTCAGGTCAATAACTTTAAAATACAACCCCAAGATAGTCATGTTCATTCTTTATAAAAAAAAAAGTTTGGTCAGAAAAGGCCACACAGTATAGAGGACATCCAATGAGGTTTCTTTGCACTGGATCAGGCATGAGTAGAAGGGTTCTTTAACTCAGAGCACAAAAGCTTTTCCTTTACCTTGGAACTTTTGGAGATGTTGCATCCCCTTCATTGGCAAGACTGCACTGGCTTGCTTGGATCTGTAGACATCTCCCTAAATTTTTCCCTCTAAATTTAAGTGCCCTTTGGTATTTGTTATTGTATTAGTTATAGAGCTTATAGAGTGTAAAAAGATGGCTTTGACTGCTGTTGCATAATTACCTGACATTGAACTAATACCGTTTGCTTGATAATTATGTTGTTGTTTTATAGCTTTTTGATGTCTAATTGAGCTCATTTACCAGGAGAAAGTAATGCTAGTGTACATGATAATATTGACTGGTTTTTTTAAAAAGAAATGTCTACATATGAAAATGAAAAATGATTACCATTCTTGTTTTCCATTGAAAAGTCATTTCCTCAAAAACCAAAAAATGCCCAAAACTTGCATGTTTAACCCATTACCCCATAGCCTGTTTCAAGTTTTTAAAACAAGTTATTACCTAAATCAGTACCGGCTCCCATTTATACTTCGGGCAGACGTATTTTAATCACTAAGTGGGTAGGTGCAGTCTGGGAGGAAATGAGCGGTAGCAAAAGAATGACCCATAGTGTTTTAGCCAGACTCTCAAAAAGGGCAGGGGGCACCAAAAAGGGGCAGGGGGGCACCAAAAAGGGGCAGGGTGCAAACAAAGTGCGGACCCGCAACTTCGGCGAGGGGATTGTTAACATTTCCAGGTGTCTTTTCATCATATTTGAAGTATTTTAAGTCCATAAGCACTTTGAATGTATTAAGCATAGACATCTGTAATGTGAAAGGTTTTTTAATACTTGTGTCAAATGGGACATAGGGGAGGGTGCGGGAGGGGCCCACCCTTCTGCGCTGCGGCGGAATTTTTTTGCACTTTTAACGACGAAATAGTGCAAATTTGCTATACAGAGATATATTATATACATGTATGTACATGTAGTGCATTTTAGCTTTGCATGTACATTATACAGATGCATACAAGTATTATGGAAAATGGATGAAATCAGCCAATGTTTGCAAATAGAATATTAACAGATTAAGGTGTTTTTTTCTTCAAATTCACTCATTATTAATATTTAAAGTTACACAACTAATTTAACTCCAGTGTAAAAGCCCCAAAATAATCAAAACTAGAAAATATCAATTCTCTTACTTTATTCTTTAAAAAAGCCAGAAACTAGGTTATGGAGTGTTTGAGGTTCTTTACCTATGCAAATAGTATAGACCCAAATCAGAGTGCTGTTGGGTGAGTCCTTTGTAAAGAGTATATTCCCTGTTTGTCTGATTTTAAGCTATTTTGATTTATTTTTTTTTAATTATTTTATTCTGTCACACACAGTCAAACATACACACAAATAAATACTATAAAGTACAATAATTATTATGATTTTAAATTTTTTCCTCGTAGAGATAACTTTTCGTTCCGTTACTACTCTCTTGTCAAAGAGCATTGGATTGTTGCTGTATCCAGACCTGTGGGTGTTTAAAGGAGTTTCCTATTAAAATTCAGCCTGCTCTAAGCAACCACCTGTCATACAAACTTAGGGGAAGGGTTAATTAGACTGCATCACGGGAGAAATTAAACAGGATCAACCTAGATACTTGTCACACTGATGTTTTGTTTCAAATAGATCATTCAATATGAACTTACCAAAATAAAATCGATACTTTTAGAAATAGAAATATTCCATTCTTCGATTCTCGCGCGTAATTGATGGCAGAAACGGACGTTAACAAACCGACCAAACCTCTCTCGGTCGTAACTTATTTCCCGAAACTCCCGCGAAATATACACCTGTAAGACGTAATTTGTTAATTTCACATCAATTATCAATACTGTCTTTCTAAACGAGTGTATATAACGTCCACATTCATTGGATGTTTTTAAAAAGATGCGGGGAATTACCTTTCTTATAGCCAATAAAACAAGTAAAGACGTGTTAAAGTTCGAAGAACGGTGCGCGTTTGTATTCTCCATTTACGAAATTTGGAAGACTGTTCGTTTCTGTTACGTGATTATTAATAAAGATTTGTATGGAAAGTATTTCCTTCCAAGAAATTAAATTCGGTTCTAGATCTAGATCTATATCCACCTAAAATGTTCGTTTGTCGCGCATATTCGCAGAATAATTTTATTCTTTTTCTAATTGGCCCTGTATCGAGCATATTTTTCCAAAATCCGACTCGGCAATTTCGTGGCGATTTTGTTCAGTTTTCAAAATGGTTAATAATCATACAAATGTTTAAATTCAGGGAAAGAAGTGTCGCATATTCCAGTTTTCAACGATATGCCGACTTATTGTTTTTCACGCGCGTTTCGAGTTAATCCGGCTTCAGTCGTACACTCCCGCTATGCGGGGTACCATACCAGGTGCATATGTGTATCGGTCGATTACTCGTTGATTGTTTATGACACGCGTGTGTCATAATGCACTGATTGGCAATAATGGGATTAGCGACAGTAAGTAGGATCGCTTGGGGCAGCAGGGGGGTACATATCAAATGGATGGGGCAGAGAATAGGGGCACTAGGGCGGATCCTTTAAACGGAAAAAGGGCAGAAGGGCGGATCAAAAGGGCAGAAGGGCGGGCCGCCCCGCGATTCCGCATTAGCTAAAACACTTGACCCAGTCTACTTTCACTTTCGACTCACTTCCGGTTAAAACACGATCAAATCAAGAACACAATAAGTTTATTTTGACTTCGAAAGTAAGCGCCATGTGTCCTTCTTTACAAGTGCATACGCTAAAACAAGCGCATAGAGGCGTCACTAATTTACAAAATAAGCGTGTACGCCTATATTCCAGATTTTACAGTATTACAGTACAGTGAAACCCCTCTAAACCGGACGTGTGTTGGGACAACATTAACCCTTTACCTGATAGCCTATTTCTAGTACTTAAGATAGATGACTTCTTAAAGCAGGTTGAAAGTAAAGCAGAATGCGCCTTAGGGCGCATTCTGCTTTACCTTCAGCCTGCTTTAAGCTATCATGTGCTATAATCTAGAAAATATTACCCATAATACATATTCATTACTGATTAAATTGGAACTATTTTCTTCAGCGGAGGAATAAATCATATCCGCTAAAAGGCGCTTCTATAAGGTAAAGGGTTAATGTCCAGCTAAGAGGGGTTTACGGTTTAGAGGGAATATAACCTATAGCTTGTTTCTAATATGGAAGATAGCTGATCACTTAAAGACATACTCGCCTATATGAAAAATGTTGAAAAATGAACTTCTTAACTACCTTGATTACTATATATTTTCTGTTTTGCAATACATTTATTACCATAAAAATGAATTTTGAAAAGTTCTCATTGGTAAATTATGTAAAATATAGTCCTTCCCGTACAGGCACTGTTTTAAGATTTGAAAAAACTGTCCCGAGTAGCAGTTCTTGTAGAAATTATGTTTATGTTTTTATCAGTAGCACTGTAAATGCTTTAAGTAACTAAAACTTTATTAAATGCTGTTGTATTCACATACACTCAAATATTTACTAATTTAAGCAAATATTGGATGAATATTTCTCATTTTTAGGCCAACAGAGACCCAATTTGACTATTGGGGGAGGTATATTTTCTGCATAAAATCTAAGGGGGTAGGGTTAGAATTTTGACCATATTCCATAAATGAGCATGGTGACGTCTAGGTTTCTTTACACCATTTGATAAGGAATACTTTAGCCTAGATGCCTAGAAAGTTTAAAGAATTTTTTACGGGCACTTTTCACATAATTGATGTTTTTGTGAGATATTGGCAAGAAAAAATGTCTTATTTTTCCGGTTTTCAGCATTCATTTTAGCCCAAAAGCTCATTAAAAACACAAGAAAGAGCTTTAAAAAGTTTATTTCACACTTGCTTGTGATAAATGAATGCTAGAAAATTAAAAAGTGTACTAGAAATATGTTATTTTGTTGTAATATAAGTGCATTTGTCCCTTATGACGTTTTCTGCTCTGACAATGAGCAAATGCGTCAAATGTCAAACTTTTCAAAGCCAGTTAGAGCTTAAAAAAGCATGGCAACCCCCAATTTTTTTTTTAGCAATTTGCTTATATAGACCTTAATTCAACTTGTAGAACTTTTCATGAGATTCTGTCGGTTTTTTCAAATACGCAAGTATCCCTTTAAAGCAGGTTGAAAGTAAAGCAGAATGCGCCTCAAGGCGCATTCTGCTTTTCTTTCAACCTCCTCTAAGCTATCATCTGCTAAAATATAGAAAATATTTCTGATGATACATATTCATGAATGCATTTTCTTCAGTGAATGAATAAGTCAAAGGCGTAAAAAGGAATATTTAATGGTGTAATGGGTTAAAATAAAGAATGGTTGGAAACGGGACCAACATTTTTGTCCGGTTTAGAGAGATTTATTCCGGTATTTAGAGGATCCAGTTTAGAGTGGTTTTACTGTATAGGGTTTCATGGAAATAATAAGATCATATTGACAGTTTTATAATTAAATCAATAATGCTATGTGGTGTTGTTTTTTTCAGCTGAGAATGACGATGTTCTGTTCACACCAGAGATTATTGCTGTTATCCCATTAGCAATGGAAGTAAGTGACATGTCAGATTTTTGTTCACTCCCCACCCCATAGCCTTTTCTAAGTCATGAAGACAGGTGACTACTTAAAGCAGTTTGAAAATAAAGCAAAATCATGCACCTTAAGGCATATTCTGCTTTACTTGCAGCCTACTTTAAGCTAACATATGCTAAGAAATAGGAACTATTTCTTATGGTTCATGATTATGACTGTATAAATTGGAACTATTTCTTATGGTACATGATGATGACTGTATAAATTGTAAATATTTCCTATCAGTTGGGGAATAAACTAAATGCACTTAAGGGCGCTTCTATAGGAGGGGGGAGCTAAATAAAGTGGTCCTCAGATGCATGACAGTACAGCCATTATAAATCTCTTTTCCTATTTTAAACATATTTGATATAAAGCAAAATGTGATTACGGTTATTTATACAAACTAACTTCCATTTAAAGGAATCAATTATACCCATTTAATATCTATAGTAGAATCTCTCTATTACAGCCACAAAATTGTGTTAATGTTTGGGTGCTTACAACAGGTTACTGCTTAAAGCAAGATGGCATTAAAACATAAAGCTCCTTTAAGAGCTTTCTGTTTTACTGTCACCTTGCTTTAAGCTGTCACCTGTCTTTTATGCAATAAATTAGCCTTCGTTTTTGTGGTCCTAATTTAGAGAGGTTTTACTGTACTTTTTTGTAGAATGAAAACTCCTTTATTAAAGCTTATTCATCAAGTTTCAATTTGATTGATGTTTGCAAACAGTTTTGATCTTGACCAAAACTATTCAGGATCTGAACAGTATGACACATGTTTGAAAGTTTCTCAAATAAAAAAGGTATGTTTGTAAAACAGTATGCTCCTTGATGTGACAATGACCTCTATATGACCTTAACCTTTGTCAGACATGACCTAATCTGTACAGAGCTTAAGAGCTTCTGTCACATATAGTTCAAAAGTTATGACCAATTTGACCTCTAACTGACCTTGACCTTTGTTTGACATAACCCATGTTTACTGAGCTCATGGCTTAGTTTAAGGGTACATGCCAAAATATGAAGTCTTTATTTTGTAAATATGTATGTTTTGTATGTGACAAGAAACTGTATAGTTTAAGTCAAATAAACGTTCTTCTTCTTCTTTATTACATTCAAAAGTTATGGCCAAGGTTAAAGTTGTAGACAGACAGGCAAACCATCAAACATACAGACAAAGTAAAAATAGTGTGCACGAAATTTAGTTATGAGAATGGGAGCAATAAAAATGTGAATTTTATTTCAGACAAGTATAACACTTGCTAGGTGGGAAAGATTATATATTTCATTTGCAATTAGTGTAAACCCACAGAACCAACTAGGGCTCCTATTTAGGAACCCTCTGATCAAGATCTGCACTCTTCGTCTTATTTATATATCTTTTAGAAATACATGTAATCCCTAATGAGAGACAGTGTTAGCTTTATAATCTTATTTTAGGAAATGGAATAGTCCGTACTGAAAGTCAGCATTTTATATCATGCTATTGTGATATTTCAGTCTCACAAAGACAATGTGGATGTACAGTATGCAGCAGCCTCGTTGTTAATGGCTTTAGCAGCAAACAGTAAGTAAATCATGCCACTGTCTTAGCCTTCCTCACATCTATAGGACTAATAAAGTCTCAAGCAGGTTGATAAGCTTGGGCATTTAACCCATTACCCCATAGCCTGATTCTAATATTGAAGACATGTGACCACTGACCACTTAAAGCAAGTTGATAGTAAAGCAGAATGCGCCTTAAGGCGCACTCTGCTTTACTTTCAGCCTGCTTTAAGCTATCACCTGCTAGGATATAGAAACTTTTCCATCTGATACATATTCATGACTATACAATGGGAATATCTACTTCAGTGGAGGAATAAAACAAGGCGTATTAAGGCATATTTATTGGGAAATGGGTTAAGGTAAATCATGATAAAAACATTTGTGATTATGTATTCATAATTGTACCTTTATGCGTGTATATGTACAATTGAACTTCATTAAGATGGGTTTTTGCTTTCTGTACTTCTGTATTTAGCTGTCATCTTTCTTTAATACTTCTCTTGCATATATCACAAAAAGCCACAGAACACTGGCATGCCAAGCTCTTGTGAAGTTTGTAATGTGTCATGCAGAGACTATTCATTATTTACGTCTACACAACTTACAGACTTTGTGACTTATATGCTAGTAATATGGTATTCTAACCTCTTCACAATGATTTGTTGTTTAACCCATTATCCCATAGCCTATTTCAAGTTTTGAAGACTGGTGACCACTTAAAGCAGGTTTAAAGTAAAGCAGAATGTGCCTTTAGGCACATTCTACTTTACTTTCAGCCTGCTTTAAACTATTATCTGCTTGAATATGAAAACTATTTCTTATGATTCTTATTTGTGACAGTATAACTTGGAACTTCTTTCTTCTGAAGAGGAATGAATTAAAGGTGTAAAATGTGTATTTATGGGGTAATGGGTTAAAGTATTTTTTCTTTTCTATATTTGACAAACTTGGTTGAGAGTTGCAAACAAATAAGATCGCGACCAGGCATGAGTTAATCTTCGTCATTTCCATATCAATTGTTTTTAAAGAACAAACTTGGTTTCAGCATTAAAAGCATTGGGATGATTTCCATGAAGAGGAGATTTGTTGCTTGATGGGTTTATTGCAACACATTCTCTTGGAGGGATACTTTCAATATACTATGACAGCATACTAGGGGAATATCAGGGCTCCAGATAAGAGGGAGTAAACTGAACAAATCCAACATATTCCGACTCATTTTAGTACCAAATCCTATGGTGTTACTACTCGTTAGAATCGTCTTTTCGAGATGATTCTAATGAGTAGTGACACCATAGGGTTTAATGCAGAAATAAAGATTTTAATTTTTGATATACCCCCCCAAACTGGAGCTCTGAATATTTTGTTTTTTCCCCAATAAGCATGTTTATACTCAAGGAACTTATGTTAATTGCAAACAATTCACATATATTCACCCAGATTCTCTGTAATTTGGCATCTGTTTAGGCTCAAACAGCTTGATTCTCAGATTGATATATTTATGTAAATCAACATTTTTAAAAAAGATGTATTATTCTGCAAATTAATTGAGGTTTTGAGTCACCTGTTGTAGGCAGAGGTGACACTTAGGGATCGCTTTTCCAGCCTCATAACTCCTTTTCTACTGAAGCTTTTAAGATGAAACTTCATTTATGGAAAGAACTTGACAAGTGGAAGTGTATTGTATATCTCTTGTATCAATCATGTAAGAGTTATTCCCCTTTTCATCATTTTCTTTTCATGCAGATTTCTTCTGTTTTACTGAAGATTTTGAAATGATTTCTTTTATGGAAAGAGAATGTTATACTGATGCTTGCTGGCAGGTGACACACGTGTCCCCAGCAACCCATCTATTTTATTTGGTTTCAGTGGAAAGTGATTACATATTTGTTGATATTAACTGATTGTTAATTGCTTTTGTTTGTTATGTGCAGGTGGTGCTGGAAGTGTAATTGGCCAGTTTGGCGGGGTTCACAATGTCTTGACAGCGCTGAAGACACATGCTACTGATGCCAAGCTGTCTAGCACTTGTCTAAATGCTCTCTGGGGACTTACAGTTTATGGTAAGTGTAAAAAATGGTGCAGTCCATACCAGAATCATACAAATATGGTTGAAGCGCCTAGCCATTCGTGTAAGAGACAGACACAGAACATCATATCCTCATTAAAGGATATTTTAAAACACTTATTTACAGTGCTTCCTCCCTACAATGGAAGACAACAATTTTAAGCACTATAGGGAGGGAAATTGGCTTACATTTGCAAACATCTTGAATCCAGATCAGACCACTGCATAATGCGGTGTCTGATCTGGATTCAAGCTGTTTGTCACTCATCATTAAGTTTTTATCTGTCAAAATGTCTATTATGTAATTTTGAGAATAATGGCAGACAACAATTTTAAGCAAACATCATTGCTGCCATGAATACTTTGGACATAATTGTTCTGTATAGGGAACTGTGGCAAGGGTGGCTGTTAGGAATGGAAATGTCCAGTTTCAAATTAAATCTTGCCCATTTCTGACTATTTTAGAATGTTGTGACATCATGATGTTGAAACCGCATCAATTGATGACATCACAATGACTGTCTTCATCAAAAGCTACACTTGTAAATAACATACGCTTAGAAACCATGATGCCAAACAAAGGTCACATGGTAGCAAAGTGAGATGCCACAATGGTTCATCTCATTCATTCTGATGAGTCCAAACACTAGGATGAAACAAATCAATTATATGCGACACCAAATATTCTTGTAACTGTAAATAACGAGAATACTTGTCACTAGGGTTGAATGTGTTAACCCTTTCACTCTCAATGACGTCATAAAGCACAGTTGCAAACAGTTTTGAAATTG
This sequence comes from Gari tellinella, assembly GCA_922989275.2. NCBI lineage: Eukaryota > Metazoa > Mollusca > Bivalvia > Cardiida > Psammobiidae > Gari > Gari tellinella. Next base: position 57,223,827 of record OV277865.1, read on the forward strand.
ATCCGATGTGGCATGATCAGGATATGCCTTAAATCTAAGTTTGAAACTATATTGCAGACAACAATATTGAAACAGACGACAATATGGCTTTAGTGGGGGTAAAAACTGAACAATACATTTGATCATGAAAGGGTTAAATTATACAAAAGGCTCTGAAGAAACTTATATCCACATTATTTCATCCCACATTTACATTTGAGACCATCTATTGGTAATGCTCATTATTTAATTCATTCCTGTGTATTGGCAAAAACAGTGTTATACAAGCAAACTGAGATACCATCCAATGAAATAGTCACCTTACTAAGCCTTCCTGTTATTATTGTTAAAAGGAAATGCCCTATGGGGGAAAGAGTTCAGTCTAAAAAACTGCTTATGGAGGTTTTATTGGATGCTTGGAGCCAGATCATAATTATGTGACGTTACTCTCTGTCTGAAATGTCTCCAAAGTCCAAACTGTTTCTATTGAACACCAGGCCCAGTGCTTATAAAGCATTTGAGTTGAGTCTGAGTGTGTTTTCAAGCATTTGATTGGTCAGATTTGAGCCTAGGCTCAAATCTGACCAATCAAATGCTAGAGAATTATTTCAGACTCAACCCAAACACTTTATAAGCATGGACCCTGGTTCTGGAGAACTGGTACATTTTTGGGAATAAATTATGTTTATCTAGGGTTGTTATTGTACATGTATGTTGTTTTACAGGAAGTAATGTTAAAATAGCAACAGAAGAGCAGGGAATCCAGGAGGTTTGTAATGTGCTCAAGCTTCACATGAACTCCTCAACACTCACAGAAGCTGCATGTGCCTCTATCCTCGCCCTATCACTAGATGGTGAGTACATTCTGTCGGTCTAACCCATTACCCTGTAAATACGTTCTTTTATGCCTTTTTAGCTCACCTTAGCTAGCTCAGGGTGAGCTTTTGCAATCCTTGAATGTCCGTTGTCAACAATTTTAGTGTTTACACTCTAAAGGCCACAATATTTTTCCAATCTATCTCACACTTGCTCAGACTGTTTATTACCATAAGACTATCAATTGGAACAATTTTCTTCAGCCAAGAAATTAAACTGAATGGCGCTTCTATTGGGTCATGAGTAAAAGAACAAGTAAACTTTCACAAGCTTTCACATGTTATATCTCTAGTACTGTCATACTTTCAGAGGAGAATCTTGGGTTAATCTGTGACCTTGATGGAGTAGGTCTACTAATCTCTGCCATAAGTACTCACTCCAAGAATGCCAAGGTGGTAAAGAATGCATGTTTGGCTCTGGCCAGTCTGGTGGAAGTTGATGGTAAGTAAAAAACAGGGACAATAAAAAGGCAATAAATATAGAGCTTTCGTCTATTGTCCTACTTGAAATATATACTGTAAAAAAGATATGACTTAAAAAAGAGTTTAAATGCTTTACAACAAAGATTACATGAATGGGATATAGGCAGACAATGTATACCCACAATAAATGGCTTCTATGTAAGTTACAGACCAGCTTACCCTCACCCTATATATAAAAAATGGTTCAATATTTGACATGTTTTGTGGTGTGCCTAGAAAAATGTGCATAACCAGATTCAGTCTAGGATTTGTTTTCCCTTTTCACATATTAACTCATCACCCCATAAATACACATTTTTACGCCTCTGATATGTTTCTTCACTGGAGAAAATACTTCAAGTTTTTACAGTCAAGAAGTTTCTATATTCTAGAAGTTGGTGGCTTAAAGCAGGCTGAAGTAAAGCAAAATACACCTTCAGGCGCATTCTGCTTTACTTTCAACCTGCTTAAAATAGTAACTATTTCAAAACTAGAAACAGGCTATGGGGTAAAGGGTTAACCTAGAAGTAAGTTAAACATTCTGTTTAAACACTTCAAATACACTAAAATACATCCAAAAATGTATACCTAAATTCATTATATAACCAATAATGCATATATATCATATATCCATCTGTGTATAAGACAAACTTCTGCCTAAAGCAAGATGAAGTAAAGCAGATATCTCCTTTATGAGCTTTCTGCTTTATTTTCATCTTGCTTTTAACTGCCCTCTATATTCAACAACATCAGTAAATATTCATTTCTGGTGCCTATGTGGATGGGATGGTGGCATCCTATGGCCCTTGTGTGGAAGAAAGGGTTTAGTTTTGCAATTAAGGAGAACTCATAAAAATATTTTTTTCTATAATTTGAATAGAGGAATCAGCGTATCGAGTTCTGACCAATGAGGGTCCCAATAACACCCACATAGCAGGAGTTCCTATCATAATGAAAACCTATGAACTACACAAAGACAATGCTGAGGTGGTAGAAAGTGTGGTTACCCTGCTAATGGAACTAGCTGATTATGGTAAGTCTTGAGAAAAGATAAAACAACTTCCTAATTAACCCTTTCTCTCTCAATGACGCTTTACAATGCGTTTGCAAACAGTTTGGGTCCTGATCAGATGCAGCACACTGCAGCGTCTGATCTGGATCGAAACTGTTTGATACTATTATCTGTATTTTTTAAGTCATACAACCTTAAATATAGCTTTGAAACGTGTCTTGCAGACAACAATACTTAAGCAGGCGGCAATAAAGTGGTGAAGGGGTTAGCATCTCCCAAAGAATTTGATCATTAAAGGGTTAATGAAGTTGATGATGGGAGATGATGTATAGGAGTATTATGTGATGATGATTATGATGATGATGATGATGGTGGTGGAGGAATTGCATATCAGCTTATCCTATCTCAGTTTTATCCACATCTTCACAGGGCAGAATTTCAATATAAATGCTAAACTGGAAAAGTATTTAGTATTTATCACAATGGTATTATGGTTATGATTATTGTTAGATTGAGAGTATATAAAAGTGATGATGATGATGATGATAATTACTATGATGATGATGATGGTAGTGGAAACTGGGACCGGCAGACCGCAATGATGAAAATTTATATTCTTGTACAGTTACTCTTTCTTCCATACCCAAATGTGAATTAAGGCAGATGACTGCTTCCACTCCATCAATGGCTATTGATTTTTGCACTGTATTGAAGCAGTAGGTAGAGGCGGCCTAAATGCTTATGGGGAGGATAGGGTGGAGTGTATTTTTATAAGCTCGCCCGACGAATGTTCAGGGGAAAATATGTTGTCACCCGGTCATTGGCTTAGGGATACCTGTTGTTCTATGCCCTTTTACCTACATCTTTTACACTTGCACCACACATGCCTTGGGGCAAGACCTTTCCTACCATGTGACATTTTGGACCTTGTGACCTTGACCTTAGCCACTGCATTTTAATTTCAAAATATGTGTTTTAACTTTGGAAAAATGCATATAACTCCTATGTCCCTTGAGGTATTGCTTTTATATTTGATTGGCATGTGTATATTGACAAGAACTTTTTATGCCACTAAAAAGTCTGACCATAGTTAGGTTTTGAAATCTGTTTAGGTTTCAAAAAATATTTGTAACTCCTACAACCCTTGAGGTATTGCTTTCATTTTTGATATGCATATGTATATGAACAAGACCTTCCCGTGCACGCAAAAGGTTGACCCAAGTGATCTTTACCTTGAAGTAAGGGCCTATGTTTACGTTTTGAAATCTGTTTTTAGATTTTGAAAAATATTTAAAAGTCCTTGAGGTATTTTTCGCTTTCAAATTTGATATGCATGTGTATATCGACAAGACCTTACCATGTACTCACAAAAATGACCCTAGTGACCTTGACCTTGACCTTGAACTACATTTCGAAATCTGTGTTTAGATTTCGAAAAATGGTTGTAACTGGTATATACATGTACCTTGAGGTGTTATTTCCATATTTGATATTCATGTGTATATGGGAAAAAACTTTCTATGTTCTTATAAAGTTTGACCCAAAAGAGGCTTTGAAACCTGTGTTTAGGTTTCGTAAACTGCTTTTAACTCCTATGTCCTGTGAGGTATTGCTTTCTTATTCGATATGCATTTGTATATGAAGAAGAATTTTCCATGCATGCAAAAAGTTTGATCCCAGTGACCTTGACCTTAGACATTGCTTTTAAGTTTGGAAATGTCCATAGGCGAGCTTTATTGTTTCTCTGACAACTTTTGTATTCTTTAGCCTCTACTTCTTGAAACTGTCTACTACATCTATTTTCTTACTCTGTCTAGTGGCCTGTTGGTTAGAATTATGCATCTATTGTAGTTCTGGAATTACTCCTCTAATTTCTATGACAATGTCTAAAGTATGTAACCAGTTATTGTACTTACTATCTAATCTTTATGACAAAACTGTGCTTTACACATATATATTCTATATATATTCTAGCAGATGGTAGCTTAGAGCTGAAAGTAAAGCAGAATGTGCCTTAAGGTGCATTCTGCTTTACGTTCAACCTGCTTTAAGTGGTCAGCTATCTTCAAAACCTGCTTTAAGTGGTCAGCTATCAAACTAGAAACAAGCCATGGGTAAATGGGTTAACTATTCTATATCTAAGACAACTAAAGTTCATTATATGTTATATGTGACTGTAACGTTCAGGGAAATACTTTCTATATCTTGTAACTATATTCTTTTTCTTCTGTACAACATTCAAGGTGGAGACTGTCTATAATTTTCTTTTATTTCTATTTCTCAGCTGAAATATGTATAGATCTGTATAGCTATAAGATCACTGATCAGTTTGAGGAAATTATGAGAAAATTCAATATGAACCAGGTGAGACAAAAGCAGGTGTTTGTTAACTAACAGGCTTAATTAGTTTAAAAGCATTGATCATCTGTTACAAGTAGGCAAATCTTTAATCAATTCTAGTATCCAATAAAGTGTAGTCCATTTAGGTTTGTTTTCTGCAATGTATTGCAAAATGACAAATAGTGCAGACCCTGATCAGAAGACTCCATTAGGAGCTTTAGGATATGGATCTACACTGTTTTTATAGGACACATGTACTGTTAGTGTTAACAAGTACACTGTTTGTAAAAGATGAGTATACTCTTTCATAGGATGCAGTGTGTTTTACCTCCACCTCTCTGCAATATTTGTGGATTGGAATGTTGCCTCCTTTTAAAAGATTGTCATTGTTGTTGCTTTTTGTGTTAGACCATATGAAATGTTATTCTGGTGATTTATGTGAATCTTTGTACATCATAGTACCATGAAATACCATGATGCAAATCTAGTATCCGCATTTGAAATGTGAAAACTGAAAATTTTACTATAGAACTGAACAACAGCAGAAGTTCGAAATAATATCACTTTAATTGAACATAGGCACAGTTGTACTTGCCTCAGTTGAATTTTCCTATCTTTAACCTATTGTCCCATAATATGACTTTTTACGCCTTTCATTTATCCCCGCACTGAAGAAAACAATTCCAATTTATGCACTCATGAATATGTATCTTTAGAAATAGTTCCTGTAATCTTGGAGATGATAGCTTAAAGCAGGCTGAAAGTAAAGCAGAATGCGCCATAAGGCGCATTCTGCTTTACTTTCAATCTGCTTTAAGTGGTCTCCTGTATTCAATACTAGAAACAGGATATGGGGTAATGGGTTAAAAGTTAATTTATGTAGCAGAGGTACAAAAACTACAGTTTGAAATATGAGTAAGTTTGACTGAAGTGAGTGAAACCATCACCTGTTTCTAGTTTTGAAGACAAGTGATCACTTAAAGCAGGTTGAAAGGAGAGCAAATTGCACCTCAAGGTACATACTGCCTGTTTTTATTCAGCTTTAAATACCATCTGCAAATATAAAAAGATATTTATTATATTCATGACTGTATAAAGTAGAACTATTTTTTTCATTTGAGAAATAAATTAAAGGCGTAAATACTTGTATTTATGGGGTATCGGGTTAAATGTTATCAAGACGATGTGTTACATCTTGTCAGTCATTGTATTTCAAGTACTAGTTCTAGACGTTACCATGACAAGTTTCATATGCGTTTTCATCGCAAAATCACAACTAATGGACATTGCAAATCCAGATTAGTCACCATGTATACAGTGTGTCTGATCAGGATGTACACTGTCAGTGTATTGTGAGAGTCCTTAGTAATTTGCCTACTTACCTTGCATATACAGGGCTCCAGATATGCACAAATCCAACATTTCAAATCCAACATTTTCTCACTCAGTTTAGCACCAAATCCTATGCTCTTCGAGACGATTCTAATGAGTAGTGACACCATAGGTTTCAAAGCAGAAATAAATATTTTATCTTTTACATATACTCCCCTTATCTGGAGCTCTGCATATAGTGTAAACATCTCAACATGGCAGCTGATCTAGGACTACACTGTTCACAATGTTTTAGGATTCTTATTCCTGCAATGCAGCTTTTTTGTGCAGTCAATCCTCTTTATAAAGGTATTTGATATACATGTATAAGAGTATTCAGCATCCGAAATAATATGACTGGTAATAAAACTAGTATTACTTAAGTGTTCTGATTATGGTTCGAACTTGTTACCTATTCAAAAGAAAACTTATTGGCCGTGTCTGAAATAGCCTACACTTAACACCTTCAACCCTACTGACCAGTATACTCCTCATTTACAAACAGTGTACCTGTGAGGATTACACTTGTCCAATGCTAACAGTGAAGACCCTGATCAGCGGGCTCCTTAAGGAGCCCTCTGCTCAGGATCTACACTGTTTGTCATTTTGAAATATATTATTGTCATAAAATTGACTAGACTTAATTGGACATTCTTATTTTCCACTTAAAGTTTCAGGGGCAAATGAGTTAATGCAAGTTAAAATTAAATAATGTAACAGAATTGATCAACATTAAGCCACAATCTGTCTTTAAGGAGATCCACTCTTCTACATTTATCGATTGCTGAATGCAGAATTTACTGTTGTAAGAGTTTGTTCTAACAGCAATCAGTTTGACATCTGAAACTGTTAGGAACAATGGCTGTAAAGAGGGTTCACTGTGTTTGCATGTTGGCTTGTTCTGTATGTATGCAATGCTTTTGACATGCTTGAAGTGTTTAATGTAGATTGCAATGTTTACACATCTATACAGCCTGCTTGTTATTGATCCCCTATCAGTGAAGTGGAGATGGGGGACTTCAGCTTTCCTTTCTGACCATCCATGGAGAACATGATTTAACCCATCACCCCATATCCAATTTTATTTTTGAAAACAGTTGATCACTTAAAGCAGGTTGAAAGTAAAGCAGATTGCGCCTTAAGGCGCATTCTGCTTTACTTTCAGCCTGCTTTAAGCTATAATCTGGTAGGATAAAGACATTTTTTCTAATAGTACACAATCATAACATAATATCTTGGAACTATTTTCTTCTGTGGAGGAATAAATTAGCGGCATAAAAAGGCATATTTATGGGGTAATTGGTTAAAGTGAAAACAAAAGGGAAAGCGCTGTAGTATCACAGACATAGAGGCTGTATGGGTTTTATATGATTGCGACCTGCAAAATATGTTACCGGTACTTGTTTAGTTAATTTGTATTAAAACACAAGATGAATTTTGCACCAAGCAATGTTGTGAATGTTTGTGATTTAGATGATGTTAAAGCAGAAATGAATCACCTTAACATTGGACCTGGCCTTTTGTCCAAAATTTTCAAACGATTCAAGGAGAATGTGGTAAGCTACAAGCTGGTGTCTCCTCAAACCCATCCCTTGTAGATGTGCTGTCACCACTCCTATGATTTTATCCTCCTTCCATTAACTTTTACTAATATGTGGCTAGTGTATCCTGGCAACTCTCCCTTTAATCTACAGTGTACACCCATTCTTTCCTCATTCCTCATTCCTCTCTTTCTTTTTAGCTCACCTGGCACAAAGTGCCAAGGTGAGCTATTCTGATCGTGCTATGTACGTCGTCGTCCGTCGTCAACAATTTCTTTAAACGACATCTCCTCCTAAACTACTGGATGGATTTTTACCAAACTTGGTAGAAATTATCCTAATATGGTCCTCTTTGAAAGTTGTTCAAATATTTCCGGTCCATTGCATATCTAGGTCACAGGAGCTAAAAAAAGATTTTTTCAATAAAAACTTAAAAAATCTTCTTCTCTGAAACCACAGTACCCTGAGCTTAGATATTTGGCACAAAACATCATCTACAGGTCCTCTATCAAGATTGTTCAAGATTGTTCAAATTATGTCCCTGGGGTCAAAAATGACCCCGCCCCGAGGGTCACAAATTTACATAGAGTTATATAGTGAAATCTTCAAACCTCTTCTTCTCTGAAACTAATATACAGTGGTAAATACGCTTTTCCTACCCACTTTATGCGTTTCTTACGCGTTTATTATCCTTTTCGTTACATACGTTTTCTAGCCGTTTCTTTACGTGTTTAAAAGAGCCCGGATGCCGGTCTTATACCGTTACCTTACCTTACTTCATGAAAAATCAGACACCAACTTACTAAGCATATGATCCGGAGCAATATGCTTGGACCCCGATCAGATGTCAAATTACTGAGTGTCTGCTTTGCATAAATGTTTGGATCCAGATCAGATGCTGAGTTACTATGATTATGAACATGCGGAATTCCAAATAGCATGTGTGACATGCTGTTAGTTATCACAGGGCAGGCCGCTATGAGTGTTGCGTAACAAACCGGATATGGGGTAATAAAACTGCGGCTTATCAAAGTAAGTATCCTAATTGGGGTTGATTGAAATATAAACCAAATAAACCAAACTATATCTGCGAGTATGTGTCAGTTATAATACTGTCTCATCAAAGTAAAATATATCTGTATAGTTCGAATACGGATGAGACTCCCGTAACTCGGCATTTCATCTAGAGCCAAACTGTAAAAATGAAATCTAAACCGTATGCTTTATTCTTGGCTGTAAAACATAAGAACCGAACTACTTGGCGTCCCATCTACATCAAAATTGCTAGTGTTAAACTATTATGAAAAGTAATTGGGTTTATTCAAAGCTGTCAGATGCTATGCCGATCTATACAGCTAGGCGTCTGATCTGGATTCAAACCCTTTGCAAAGAAATCAACATGGAAGGAATTATTCTAATTAATATCAAACAGAAAGAATCTGGATCAGACGCCGAGTCACTCAGCATTATGATCGAGATTAAAACTGTCTGAATTTATATAATTTCTCGAATAACGGCAATCATCGATAAGATCCGAAATCTCCGCGTGAAACGGAAATCTGACCCACCAATCGCAACATCTCTGGTATAATTGTTTAATAACGCTTAAACGGGGTAAAATCGTTAGGCGTTAACCATTCGTTAACCGTCCGTTAACCGTTCACTATGCATTTCTTACGCATAGATAAATGCGTAAATGGGTAGGAATAGCGTATTTACCACTGTAGCTAGAGCTTTGATATTTGGCATGGTGTAACTTCTAGATGTACTTTACCAATTTTGTTAAAAAAATTTGGGACCGTTGCATATCTAGGTCACAGGAGCTAAAAATAGATTTTTTCAATAAAAACTTAAAAAATCTTCTTGTCTGAAACCACAGTACCCTAACCCTAACCATGAGTTTAGATATTTTGCATAAAGCATCATCTACAGGTCCTCTATCAAGATTGTTCAAATTATGTCCCTGGGGTCAAAAATGACCCCACCGGGGTCACAAATTTACATAGAGTTATATAGTGAAATCTTCAAACCTCTTCTTCTCTAAAACTAATATAGCTAGAGCTTTGATATTTGGCATGGTGTAACTTCTAGATGTACTTTACCAATATTGTTCAAATGGTTTTGGTCCGTTGCATATCTAGGTCACAGGAGCTAAAAATAGATTTTTTCAATAAAAACTTAAAATATCTTCTTGTCTGAAACCACAGTTCCCTGAGCTTAGATATTTTGCATAAAGCATCATCTACAGGTCCTCTATGACCCCGCTCAGGGGTCACAAATTTACAAAGGGTTATATAGTGAAATCTTCAAACCTCTTCTTCTCTGAAACTAATATGGGTAGAGCTTTGATATTTGGCAATAGTGTAACTTCTAGATGTACTTTACCAATATTGTTCAAATGGTTTTGGTCCGTTGCATATCTAGGGCACAAGAGCTAAAAATAGAATTTTTTCAATAAAAACTTAAAAAATCTTCTTGTCTGAAACCACAATACCCTGAGCTTAGATATTTTGCACAAAGCATCATCTTTAGGTCCTCTTTCAAGATTGTTCAAATCATGTCCCTTGGGTAAAAAATGACCCAGCCTTGGGGGGTCACATATTTACATAGAATTATAATAGTGAAATCTACAAAACTCTTCTTCTCTGAAACTAATATAGCTAGAGCTTTGATATTTGGCATGGTGTAGCTTCTAGATGTACTTTACCAATATTGTTAAAAAAGTTTGGGTCCGTTGCATATCTAGGTCACAGGAGCTAAAAAAGATTTTTCAATAAAAACTTAAAAAACTCTTCTTCTCTCAAACCACAGTACCCTGAGCTTAGCTATTTTACACTCAGCATCATCCAATCAGCAATTGGCACAATCGTATTGTCATAATTTCTCCGCTTTTCAAGATATGTTACATTTACATCAACGGTTCCAGGTGAGCGATTTAGGGCCGTATACGGCTCTTGGTGTCTTTTTAGCTCAACTGAGCAAAGCTCAGGGTGAGGTTTTGTAGTACTTGAATTTTGTTGTGCATTATAAGTCATCAATTTTAGTTTTTAGACTCTAGGGTCCACAATTTTTATCCAATCTTTCTCAAACTTGAATAGATCATAAGTTCTCGGATCAATTTTATAATGGTTGAAATTGGATTATTAGGTATGTAAGTTATCTGCCCATGATGTGTTGAAAATTCCATATTTAACAGTATAAACACTCTAGAGGCATAACTTTTTATCCAATCTTACTAAAACTTGTTCACATTGTATATGACTGTAAGTTCTCAGATTGGTTTGATTGAAATCTGACTATTAGGTGATGAGTTACCCTTGATGTACTTAGAACTACTGAAAGGCTTTATTCCAGTATTGTTTAATGTTTATGCTATAGTGTCTACACATTTGCAAGAGTTTTGATAAAAAAAATTAAAGTTATATATGGCTTTGGATTCAGCTTGTTTTGATTATTGGTGAAATTCAATGGTAAAAGACTCTCAGGTTCAAGTACAACAGGTGAGCGATATCAGGGCCTTCAAGGTCCTCTATGTTCGACAAGTAAGTACTGCTACAGTGGAGAATACGTTACTCTTTCCCGTTTAAACGCAAACGAAACGCAAAAGAATTGTTCTAAAATGCTGATAATGGCAACTTTTTCACAATTCTGAATATTGATTTTAACCTGGATGGCAAACAGTTTGGAGCCTGATCAGATGCCGGGTTACCAGGCGTCTGATCTGGCTCCAAACTGTTTGCAATGGAAATAAAAGATTTAGCGTAAACGCATTTATTGGGAAACATAACGTTTTCTCCACTGTTACAGTGTAGCACAACCACTTGATTAGAAGATTTGTTTCTAGTGTTTAATTCGTTCCTCCCTGTAAATCTAAATAGACGATTTTTAAATTATGTCTTGTCCATTATTGACTATTAGGGATTGAGTGTTTTACAGTATGGCAAACAGTGAAGACCCAGATCAGAGTCACATGTACACAATAAAACAAAGGACACAATATCGCATGTGTGATTTGGGTTCAAAGTATTAAGGAAGGTGACACTGTTAAACAAGATGAAGTTAAAGTAGACAGCTCCTATATATAGCTTACTGTTTTACTCTCATCTTACTTTAAGCCTCCACCTGCCTGTATCATATCAATGAATGTTCTTTACAGTTTTTATTTTAAAATATGTTCCAGTCCAAGCAAATAGTTATTATCTGTGCATTAATCTAATTTCCATCTTTGTTAAACTGATCAGTAACTTTCTCAGTAGTTTACCCCAACCTGTCTACATTTTTCATTTACAGTAAAAGTTATTTTGATAATTAACCCATTTCTCCATAGCTATATGCCTTTATACACTTTTCATTTCTTCCTCACCTAAAGAAAAATATTTCCACTTTATACAGTAATGAATATATGCATGTACATCATAAGAAATATATTGTAGATCCTAGTAGAAAGTGGTAGCTTAAAGCTTAAGGTGCATTCTGCTTTACTTTCGACCTTAGATCAAAGCACAGGGTCCCGACACGATTAAATTTTAGGGGAAATAATTGTCAGAAAGTATATATAGAGACAAGGGATACAACTGATTTTCAGTATATTCTCACCCCATCTCGACAAAACCGGGCATATCATGAATAAATATTGATGAAACGACACCCTTTTTGCATTTCTGTCTAGCTAGTATGATACCCTTCCATAAAAACATAACATAAAACCAACTGTAAGCATACAATTTTAACAGTAACTGCGTCCACTCATTGAAATCACCGATTTTCGGAAAACGGGACAGGTGTTCGTTCATAGCCAACACAGCATTAGACACCTCTGTACGCTTGTTTAGGCGGTATTTGCGAGCATTACAGTAATACAGTTCCATAGATATCAATTTTGACACATATAAAAGCTGATTTGTACTCAAATCATTGCCATACCATCAACAAATTAGCATGTTTTCATCGGCAGTAAAGTTATTCTTGTACATGTAAGCTTTTTTGGTACGGCAATTATTTAAGAAGAAATCAGCTTTGATCGGTGTCAAACATGTATATCTATGCAACTGCATGACTGTCATGTTCGATATTACCGCCTAAACAAGCGTGCAGTAGTGGCCAATGACTGTAATGCTCGAAAATACCGCCTAAACAAGCGTACAGTAGTAGCCAATGCTGTGTTAGCTATGAACGAACACCTGTCCCGTTTTCCGAAAATCGATGATTTCAGTGAGTGGACGCAGTTACTGTTAAAATTGCATGCTTACAGTTGTTTTTATGTTATGTTATTATGGAATGGTATCATATTAGCTAGACAGAAATGCAAAAAGGGTGTCGTTTCATCAATATTTATTCATGATACGCCCGGTTTTGTCGAGGTGGGATGAGAATATACTGACAATCAGTTGTATCCCTTGTCTCTATATATACTTTCTGACGATTTTTTTCTCTCAAAAAGCAATCGTGTCGCGGCCCTGTGGATCAAAGTGGCCACCAGTGTCTCCAAAAATAGAAACAGGGTTAAGATGTAAATTAATCTAGCAACCAATACACATTTGCAGTACATACAATTATTCTAATGACTGTATTGAGCTATCAGTATTGTTTGTGAATCTTGTGAAATTTGATACCAAGGCTTACCTTCCTTCATTGGCAATATTTCATATTTCTTAGTACAGGTTGGCATTAACAAATATTCAATAACAAGACTGAACATCTACTGTATATTTAAACTAGTCATAAAATGAAAAAAGAAAATTGACAAATTTTGCTTAAAATATTGAACAGCTGTTTTATTTTCTGTGAGTGTTTATTCTTTATCTTTTTATACGCCCACCTGTAAAGGTGGTCGTATATTGGCGTGGCCCTGTCCGTCCGTTCGTTCGTCCGTCAACATTTTGTTTGTCCAGAGTTTTTCTGGGAAACTGTTGGAGGGATATTAATGAAACTTCACACAAACGTTATATGCATCAAGATCTAAAGCTGAGTTGAGTTTGAGGTTCATTCGAATTTTCTTTGCAGAGTTATCTGCCCTTGATGTACTCAAATATGCTATAATTATAAAGCTTGTCCGGAGTTTTATGGGAAAACTATTTGAGGGATATTGATGAAACTTCACACAAATGTTATATGCATTAAAATCTAAAGCTGAGTTGAGTTTGAGGTTCATTCAAATTTTCTATACATAGTTATCTGCCCTTGATGTACTCAAATATGCTATAAAAAGCTTGTCCAGAGTTTTCTTTGAAAACTATTTGAGGGATATTAATGAAACTTCACACAAATGTTATAATCATCAATATCTAAAGCTGAGTCGAGGTTGAGGTTCATTCGAATTTTCTTTACAGAGTTATCTGCCCTTGATGTACTCAAATATGCTATAAAAAGCTAGTCCGGAGTTTTCTGGGAAAACTATTGAAGGGATATTAATGAAACTTCACACAAATGTAATATGCATCAATATCTAAAGCTGAGTCGAGTTTGAGGTTCATTTAAATTTTGGCTACAGAGTTATCTACCCTTGATGTACTCAAATATGCTATAAAAAGCTTGTCCAGAGTTTTTTTTGAAAACGGTTTGAAGGGATATTAATGAAACTTCACAGAAAGGTTATTATTATGCATCAAGATTTGAAGCTGAGTTAAGTTTTGAGATTTATTTGATATTTCGGTACAGAGTTATCTGCCCTTGGTGTACTAAAATATTCTATTAAAGGCTTATTTGACAGTGTTTACACACCTAGAAACTACAGTTCTGAATGGATTTTGATTATGTTTGCCCACAGTATAATTATAGAACTATAAGTTCATGAAAGGGTTGATTATTATTGTTATCGGATCATTGTGTCCAGTTATCTGCCCTTGGTGAAATCAGATATGCTAGAAAAGGCTTTATTTCTGTATTGTTTATGCCCTCAAAGCTCTAAAAGTCTACAAATTAGAATAAATTTTGATAATATATACAGTGGGCGTATAATGTACTGCTTGGGGTGCTCTCGTTGATATAGCCGTTGTCATCTCTCTTATTGTTTATACCTCATACATTATAACATTACCTTTTCTATCATCTTCATACATGGCCTGAATTAACAACAGCGTCTACTTTTCTAACCTTTCACATGTATATTCTAAACAGAGATTATGATACGATGTTGATCAATGGATAAAACTTACCTGTTTAGTTGGTCTGTAATACTCTGCCAACTGCCTTGGCGTCGTTTCCTGACTCTGACTCTGCGCACGATGCCCCCTTCAACTGTCCAAAGAGCAGCTCCTCATCTGCCAAGACGAGATCTATCAAAGTGGACTCCTCTGCAGAAGTCCACTTTGACTTTTCTGTCTTGGCAGAGCAGTGTACAGCTTCGACCACAGGTACTTGACACATACTTTATTATCTATGAACCCCCTCCCCCCTTAAAAAAAAAAAATTTTTTTTTTTTACTATACTTCTATTATAGATACAAGGTAAACAGCGCAATTCGACACCTAGTCTTTACTATCGACTTAAACTGATGCTAAAATAGACTCGATCGCCGATATTCTCTTGTGGTACCCTCGGGAAAAGATTAATTTATCAATATCTACTTTTTATTTCATCAAATTCCGTCAAATAACGCCACAGTACGTGAATTATAACGAAAATAAGCTTCAAAAATTTTTATGTCGTTCTCTTGGTACAGAATTTATTGCCCAAAATAAGGGGTAATCTAGTCGGTTTGCACATTTAACGGCCTTTACGGCTGGAACTTTCACCTAATTTCATTAGAGCAAATGCGTTTGTGTCGGAACATGACCCTCTTCACTATCAGCTATATGAAATATACATGTAATTTGGCACGAAATTGACAAGTGAAAGACTCATTTCATTTTCAATGCCATTTTGAATACCGGAATGAATCGAATGAACGGAGCGATCTCATTGGTCAAAATTAAACAGGTAAAGTTTCTTTTAATTTTGCATTCTATGTAAATTATATACAACTGATAATATTTCATTTAAAGATGATTTATAATATTTGGTGAAAGTTCCAGTGGCATAGGCCGTTTATTGTGGACAAATAACAGATCACCCCTACATGTACATTCGTTGCTATGTACCAAGAAAACGACAAAAAACTTTTTGATGCTTATTTTCGTTATAATTCACGTACTGTGGCGTTATTTGACGGAATTTGATGAAATAAAAAGTAGATATTGATAAATTAATCTTTTCCCGAGGTTACCACAAGAGAATATCGGCGATCGAGTCTATTTTAGCATCAGTTTAAGTCGATAGTAAAGACTAGGTGTCGAATTGCGCTGTTTACCTTGTATCTATAATAGAAGTATAGTAAAAAAAAAAAAAATTTTTTTTTTTTTTTAAGGGGGGAGGGGGTTCATAGATAATAAAGTATGTGTCAAGTACCTGTGGCTTCGACGGTAGTCATATTGTACGACGGTATAGCAGCCGAACCGATTACGTTTGTTTACTTCCGGTTTTTGGGCCGCTTATAACAACACGAAATCGAACTAAAAAACGAACTCTGCTGAGAACGATCTCAAAAAGTTTAATAACCTCGGTTTGAGCAAGGATCTCCACTGAGTTCAGAGTCTGAGCACAGAGTTCATTTCTGAGTTGAGTTTAAAAAAAGTTTTATAACCTCGGGGCCAGGGCTATTGACTTGTTTATTACAGTGAAACACACGATTAGATGAATAGAAAACTAGGACTTCCCTGTAATCACGACGTTAAACAAACATTATTCTCTTTGATTTTATGGTTAAATGCATGTGACAAAAATGTGACATGTATTTTGACATGATTTTCTTTAGAAAAGGCCAATAGGGGTTGAAATATTAGAATAGAGCAGTTTTGTAATATAATGATATTTTGTTTCCCTGTTTGGAATATTGTTATAAAAGATAAATGGCATGATTACAAGAGTGTTTGAAAAGTCATTGAATCTCATCTTGATGTAATGAAGACATGAACTGATTTAACATTTCTTTGTTTTCACAACTTCCCCAAATAGTTCTTGCAAAAAGGTACAGTAGAACCTCTCTATTACGACCACTAAAAAGAAGGCTAATTGTCTGTATAAAAAACAGGTGACAGTTAAAGCAATGTGAAAGTGAAACAGAAAGCTCCTACAGGAGCTTTCTGTTTCACTTTCACATTGTTTTAAGCAGTCACCTGTCTTAAAGGACTAATATTTGACACAATTTAGTGGTCGTAATAGAGAGGTTCTACTGTACTTGTAATATTTTCAATATTAATACAAGGTATTTCCATGACTGGCTAGATAACCAGTTTATGACTCACATGGGCTATTTATAGAATTTACGCATTTACCTGAATTGTCACTTGACATTAAATTCTTATTAACCCATTACTCCATAGATGTGCCTTTATATGGATTTAACACATTCTTTCACTTTAATCAGTAATGATTATTTACCATAAGAAATATTTTCTATATCGAAGCAGATAGAATCTTAACCCATTACTCCAAAAGATATGCATTCAACACATTTAGTTTAGTCCTCCACTAAAGAAATTAGTTTCACTTTATATGGTCATGAATATATGCACCATAAGAACTAACTTCTATAAACTAGCAGGCGAAAACTTAGGCACATTCTGGTTTACTTTCAACCTGCTAATGTGGTCACCTGTCTTCAAAACTAAAACAGGCTATGTAGTGAAGGGTTAAATGAGGCTGAAAGTAAAGCAGAATGTGCCTTAAGGTGCATTCTTCTTTACTTTCAACCTGCTTTAACCCATTACTCCATAAATACACCTTTTTACGTCTTTTATTTATTCCTTGACTGAAAAAAAGTTCCACTTTATACAGTTATGAATATGCAACTTAAGAAACATTTCCTATATTACAGCAAGTTGTAGCTTAAAGCAGGCTGAAAGTAAAGCAGATTGCACATGAAAGTGCATTCTGCTTTACTTTCAACCTGCTTCAAGCAATCAACTATCTTCAATACTAGAAACAGGCTATGGGGTAACGGGTTAAGTAGTCACCTGTCTTCAAAGTTATAAAGAGGCTATGGAGTAAAGGGTTAAGTGTAAAAAAAAAAAGCAGTAAAGCCGTTACACATATTTCTTGCTACTGCATGGATCATTAATCAGTACATTCTTGAGTTGCTTGTGTGACTTTTTATAGAGTCAGCTATTCTAGTTTGATTTGATAGTGTCATTATTCATATCACAGTCACATGTAGGTATAAATCAAATGACTGACAATTTGAGAAATGTACTTTGCTTTTATCTTCACCTTTATTCCATATTATCACCTTTCAGTGCTGTTACTTTTTTCGAAAAATGATGCATTTTTAGATCACCTGAGGTGAAGGCTCAAGGTGAGGTATTGGGATCGCCCAGCATCCGTTGTCCGTGTCCGTCAACATTCTGTAAACGACATCTTCTCTGAAACTATTTGCGTAAATTCAACCAAACTTCATCAGAAACATTGGTAGGGCGGGGGAACGAAAAGTTGTTCAAAGTTTGTGGTTCGGGTAATTTATCTGGTTGCCATGGCAACTATGCACCAAATCTAGAAAAATCTTCTCCAAAACTACTGGTCTGATTTCAAAGTGATTTTCATTAAACTGTTTCTAAATTGATTAACATTCAAAGTTGTAAAAAAATTTATCTGTAAAAAATCATGGCCACTAGAGGGCGTGATTGTCTTCTGTGTTCGATAATATCAAATTAAAAGTTTTTTGGCTAATTTTTTTATGGGAGTTTGTCAGTGTGATGTCATTGATGAAATTTAGGTCATACATGAATATATGTCATATTGGGTCATAAAGTAGGTCAAACTGCAGAAAAAGGTGTTGGCCCCACCAGGGGCCCGTTTTACTAGACAACTTTCGCAAATTATTTACGTAAGTCAAAATTTTAAATTTTAATTTATATTTCTTATTATCTCTGCTACAAACAGCAAATAGCCAGATCAGAGGACGCGCTTTGCTGTTTGCAAACGTTTGTGATCGAAAAATAAGAGTTAAACAATTTTGACTTACGCAAAATTTTTGCGTAAGTACTTTAAATAGTAAAACGGGCCCCAGGAGCCAGTAGGTCAAAACATAGAAAAAGCTAAATATCAAAATGTTGTCATGCCCAGCCAGCTGAGGTACAATGTATTCATGTGAGGGAATTGAGGCCCATGCCCTTCTTGTAATGCTTTTACCATGCTCTGTTTAAAGATGCTTAAACACATTTTCTGCATCCTGGCACTGGTTAATGCTTAAAACAGGCTGAAAGTTAGACACACTCTGCTTTACTCTCAGCCTTCTTTAAGTGATTAACGGTCATCAAAACAGCTCTGTGATAAAAGGTTAAAACCGTAATCCTACTTAATTAATGTCTGATTAAAAAAATACCCAGCATGCAAAGAGTTAAATTATAATAGATGTCAGTGTAAAGACAGAATTAAAAACCACAGTAGTTAAGTAGGACACTTCTGTTGTTATTCTTCAGACAAACTATCTTCATTACATATTATATAAACTTTTAAATCTATTAGAACATAATTAATGGTATGAACTGTCCACTGCCTCTGCAAACTGTACAGATTCAAACCAGGGGCCTGTCTTACGAAATGTCATACGACAAATATTGTCGTAAGTCAGGTTATAAAATTCTCAATTTTTATTTATTTCTCCATCTAATCCTGTCTTGTGACATCCCTTTGGGATCGTCTTTTCAAGACATTTCCAAAGAGATGTCACAAGACAGGATTGGGTTGAATAAGCAGAAATTAGATGTATTTTAAATTTTTGACTTAGGACCATTTTTCTCCTACGACGCTTAGTAAGACAGGCCCCAGATGGTTTAATTGTAAAACCATCTCTGATGTATCTGTACTGCTTGGATTGTCAATGGGACATTATATTTACCATATTGCTTAAGTTATTTTTCTTTGATATTCTTTCATCAGGACATTATGGTACCGTGTGAGAAGGCTCTAGATCGGCTTAGAGGAGTTAAGCGTCCAGCAGTCCCCCCTACCCCAAGCCCAGATCTGCAGATGTCACAAATGGCCATGGAGGCTTGAACGTTAGACCAGAGACACAAGATGCATACTTAATCATATTGAGTTTCTGGGTAAATAAACTGCATGTTAGATGAAAGATTGCAATGACATTATGGAACACTATTTACATGAGTTTATAGATAACTTCATGGTTATAAAACTGTTTTGAATGTTCACTTGGAACACTATTTACATGAGTTTATAGATAACTTCATGGTTATAAAGCTGTTTTGAATGTTCACTTGGAACACTATTTACATGAGTTTATAGATAACTTCATGGTTATAAAGCTGTTTTGAATGTTCACTTGGAACACTATTTACATGAGTTTATAGATAACTTCATGGTTATAAAGCTGTTTTGAATGTTCACTTGGAACACTATTTGCATGAGTTTATAGATAACTTCATGGTTATAAAGCTGTTTTGAATGTTCACTTGGAACACTATTTACATGAGTTTATAGATAACTTCATGGTTATAAAGCTGTTTTGAATGTTCACTTGGAACACTATTTACATGAGTTTATAGATAACTTCATGGTTATAAAGCTGTTTTGAATGTTCACTTGGAACACTATTTACATGAGTTTATAGATAACTTCATGGTTATAAAGCTGTTTTGAATGTTCACTTGGAACACTATTTACATGAGTTTATAGATAACTTCATGGTTATAAAGCTGTTTTGAATGTTCACTGCATTGGACATGCTAACTTTACAATATTGACTGTCTGTTAACATGTTCTCAATTTTACAGAGTTGGGTCAGATAATAATAATCCATGGACTTATACATTACATTCTGTAAGGGAAACTGTTGTAAAGATTGCAGCCCTGGATCAGATAATCACTTTATTGAGAAATAGGTATCTATGAACATATACCAAAATTGCTGTATCAGAATAAATGTATCTATGGACATGTGCATATTTTGGAAGCTGTTCTGAAACACTATCTATACTGGGTCACATTATTATTACTAATCTTTGGACTACGGGATGACATTTAAAACTCTACTAAAATTCTCAAGTAGTTTCTGAAGACTTTAAGTTCACGGTTGTAAACTGTACTGAATGTTGCATCATGGGGGCAGCTACTATCAGGGCTGCCATGAGTTGACATGAAAAATCCTAAGATTTCCAAATTTGATTTTTTTACGAATCGTACCTTTTCCCCATAGCCTTTTTTCTTGTTTTGTTGACATGCGACTACTTAAAGCGCATTCTGCTTTACTTTCAGCCTGCTTTAAGCTACCATGTACTAGAAAAAAATTCTGAAGATTTAGGAAAAATCCGGAGAAATGGCAGCCCTGTTACTATTCTGTCGTGACTATTCATGACACTTGATGACATTACTTAATATTTTTCTTGATCTTCACACATGCACCTGTTTTTTTGTGAATCTTCAATTCATCAGTTTGAGACAACTGTAAACTTTTGTGATACTTTGTTTTGATTTAGTGCATTCTATGTTCATATATTTTATAGATGTTTCTTATGCTTGAAGCATATTTGAAATCTTGTACAAAATTGTTATTGTTTTATATGTATTGTTGTATAGAAAAGTGATATTATTGTATGTGTTGAATAATTCTTTGTGATATGATTGAAATAAAACTTGTATAATACCACAGTGGGAGTTGTTACTTGCTTACAATTTCTGCTCATTCATATACAGTAAAACCTCCCTATTACGACAACTAAAACGAAGGCAAATTGTCTAAAATACAGGCAACAGATTAAAGCAAGGTGACATTAAAACAAAAAGCTCCCCTTGGAGCTTTCTGTTTTACTGTCACCTTGCTTTAAGCAGTCACCTGTCATAAACACCTATTAATAAACACAAATTAGTGGTCCTAATAGAGAGGTTTTACTGTATACAACAACAGATTGTGGGGACCACGTAAAGCAGGCTGAAAGTAAAGTAGAATGGGCATTAATGAGCATTCTGTTTTAATTTCAGCCTGTTATTCCAAAATACCATCTGCTAGGAAAGCGAAACTATTTATTATGCTGCATATACAAGGTTGTATAATGTAGAACTGTTCACATGAGTGGAAGATAAAAATAGAGGCGTTACATGTGTATTTATGGAGTATTAGGATAGTGCTACATACCATTCACTAAGTTGCTTTAATATCCTTATTACAACACCCTGTTTAATTTTCATAGCATTAGCAACTAATTTTGGCTTTTATGTCAGCATCGAAATTACCAATTATCCTTCATTCCATACCCTCAGACATTTTTATGCCCCCGCACGACTTAGTTCGGGGTATATTGTTTTTGGCCATGTCTGTACACAACTTTAACCTTGACAATCACTTTGGAACTACATAGGATAGATACTTTATATTTGGTATGTGTACACACCTCAAGAAGTTTTTGGGCTCAGTACAACTTTGGTCATGTTAGACAAAGGTCAAGGTCATTTAGAGGTACAATCGGGTGAATTTAACATTGGCCATAACTTTTGAACTTCATGTGATAGATACTTTATTATACCCCCAACACCTAGTGGTGGGGGCTATATAGGAAACGCCTTGTCCGTCCGTCCGTCCTTCCGTATGTCGGTACGTCCATCCGTCACGTTTTTCCGGGACATTTGCCTTTTTCTTGAAAACTGTTTACGATACCATCTTCAAACTTGGTATACATTATCAATGTTATTTGTGGACAGTCATTGACAGGTTTCATAACTCTTGTACCAGATTTGACAGAATTATGCCCCTTTTTAACTTCATTATTTTGGTCTCTTAATTGAGAATTTTTTCTTTGAACATGCCATTTTCTTGAAAACTATTCATGATATTGTCCTCAAACTTAGTACACATTATAAGTGTTGTATTGTGAGACTTTTCATTAAGTTTGACAACTCTTGCACAAAATTTGACAGATTTAAGGCCCTTTATAACTTGAAATTTTGTTCCTTAATATGCATTTATTCTTTGGACATGTCATTTTCTTGAAAACTATTTATGACATTGTCTTCAAACTTGGTACACATTATAAGTGTGATGTTTGCAGACTCTACTTGAAGTTACATAACTCTTGCCAACAAATGACAGAATTATGCCCCTTTTTAACTTTAAATTTTGTTTTATTTTCTTTGAACATGCCATTTTCTTGAAAACTATTCGTGATATTGTCTTCAAACGTGGTAAACATTATTAGTCTTGTATTGTGAGACTTTTCCTTAAAGTCTGACAACTCTTGCATAAAATTTGACAGAATTATGCCCCTTTTCAACTTGAAATTTTGTTTCTTGATATGCATGCATTATTCTTTCTACATGTCATTGTGCTGTTTGTGAAAGGTCAGCTGGAGTGGGGGTATTTATCACCTTTAGTGATAGCAGTTCTAGTATTTGGAATGAGTACTCAACTCAAGAAGCTCTTAAGCTTGGTACAACTTTGGTCATGTCCATCAAAGTTCAATGTCATTTAGGTGTCAAATACGGTTAATTACCCATAACTCTGTGATCATGTGATCATATATTTAGAAAAAAGCCTTTAATATGGCAAAATTTGTTATGACGTTACGGTCATCATGATATCAAGATGATACTATGATGATGATGCATTTGAAAAACAGTTTTCTAGATTTGCCAGACTGTTTGTTTTACCACGGAGGACTTACACCGGTGTTAGTCCTCCGTGGTTTTGCATAGTTTAAACCTTTTCAACTGAACAACAAAAACAAAATTTGAAGGAGTACATTACCTGCTGTATGATTTTATTTTACAGTCAAATGAATACATTGCATTGACAAAACACCTCGGGGGCATTTATCACTTACTGTGACACCGTTCCTGTTCGTCTTGCTATTTTTGCAAATACGTGTATCACGAAGTGTGTAAGTACTTCGTGCCAAGATGTACTGACTAATCTATTCGAACAAACATGCCTGTTCCAAACAATTAATGGTAAATGAACAACAGCATGTTGCAAAATTGTTGTTCGATAACGTGAGTTTCAAGGTCAAGTTTTTGTTATACTCGAGATAGTTAACTCATTCACCCATGAAACTTTTAATGGACAATTCCGATTTCAAGTTAAGTCTAGTCAGTTGCTGACTACATGTATTTAGGGTTGACTTTCACAATGCTCGTCGCTAGGGTTGAATGTGTTAAATACCAATCTATTGAAAGGTGCAAAAGAAAAAAATAAACATATATTAAAACATGATAAGACATTTGTAAGAAGACCATTTATGCCTATTTTTTCTCTCAGATTATCTACTTAAATTTTAAATATGAGAAATAAAAGCAGACCACAATTTTTAAATCAAATGACACTATGGCAGCGAATGTGTTAAGTATAAATACATGTATATGCTTTTATTTCTCAAATTTAAAATTTAAGTAGATTGACCAAAGTGTTATGGCAATTAGTCTCACAGAGTTTAAATCCTGGCCAGATGCCGCGTAACCCAGTGTCTGATCAGGATCAAGACTGTTTGCAACTAACAATTGTACTCTTGGTTGGGCAGTGTCTTTCACAACTAGTGTAGTGTCTTGCACCACACATCTATTGAGCACAGCTCACACCTCCATTGACAATACAGTGTTCCCTTTCTACAATTATGTCCAGCAATGTCGTCTGCTTAAAATTGTCTGCTGTTTTTCTGAAAGTTGCATAATGATCATTTTGACAGAAAAAAAACTTAATGACGAGTGATAAACAGCTTGAATCCAGATCACACGCCGCGTTGCGCGCGTCTGATCTGGATTCAAGCTGTTTGCAAATGTAAGCCGATTTCCTTCCCTATAACTACTCCCTCCGAACAACGCACACAATTTTTGTCTCCCGTAGGGTGTCGTTGTAGAGAGGGAGCACTGAATATCATAATATGATTAGGTTTCTCGTGATAAAGTAAGGACAGCCTCAGCCAATTTAACAAAGTCCTGCATGGTGTTGTAGACCTGCGTGGACACGCGAATCAACATCCTTCCTTCCACATATTCTACCACTATCTGTACCTTGAACCTGTCAGCAATCAGTTTCTGCAGCTCAAGATTCTGCAATGAAATACGCTCGTTATTAATATACAGTTAAAACCTACTACATCGTTCCCTTTCTACAACGGCCTTCCCAACACCGACTTCCTCCTAACAACGACCCTTGTCGCAGTTCCCTGAACAGGACAATCATATCTAACGCTTTCACTGCTGCAATATCGTTTGCTTACAATTGTCTTCTGCTGTTTTCTCTCAACATTACATATACTAAGTAAGTGAACGTTTTAATAGAATATATATAATTACGAGCGACAAACAGCTTGAATCCAGATCAGACGCCGCGTTATGCGGCGTTTGATCGGGATTCAAACCGTTTGCAAATGTTAAATACGTTCCCTCCCTACAACATCTCCATCCTAACAACGTATACCCTTTTTGGTTTCCATTAGGTGTCGTTTTAGAGAGGGAGCGCTGTATAGCGTTTGGCACAGTTAACAAGCGACACATGAAAGATGATTAGACCTGCGTGGACACGCGAATCAACATCCTTCCTTCCACATATTCTACCACTATCTGTACCTTGAACCTGTCAGCAATCAGTTTCTGCAGCTCAAGATTCTGCAATGAAATACGCTCGTTATTAATATACAGTTAAAACCTACTACATCGTTCCCTTTCTACAACGGCCTTCCCAACACCGACTTCCTCCTAACAACGACCCTTGTCGCAGTTCCCTGAACAGGACAATCATATCTAACGCTTTCACTGCTGCAATATCGTTTGCTTACAATTGTCTTCTGCTGTTTTCTCTCAACATTACATATACTAAGTAAGTGAACGTTTTAATAGAATAAATATAATTACGAGTGACAAACAGCTTGAATCCAGATCAGACGCCGCGTTACGCGGCGTTTGATCGGGATTCAAACCGTTTGCAAATGTTAAATACGTTCCCTCCCTACAACATCTCCATCCTAACAACGTATACCCTTTTTGGTTTCCATTAGGTGTCGTTTTAGAGAGGGAGCGCTGTATAGCGTTTGGCACAGTTAACAAGCGACACATGAAAGATGATTAGATTGTAAGCCTTCTGCTATACTTCCTCAAACATTACTCTATAAATTTATACGTCTTTTACGCTCTTGATCATTTCTACAATCAAAAAGTAGTCCCCTACCCATAAAGTCCTTTAGATAAAAAACAAAAGGCGTTTTCAGAATCTTTTCAGGTGGCAGCTGAAAAAAGGATTAAATTAAAGCGGACTTTTGAATTAATTCCGATGTTAATTTATGTCGTTGATGTTCCATCTTGTAAACGTTCAGGGAGCATCTTTATATATACATGTATAACATCAACCAGGTCAAACCAGTCAATATGTAGGTTACGTCAACACCAGGCTGTGTGATGCATACACAACAATAATATAATAGTAAGTATCTATGTAACCAAATAACCGCTTCCTGAGATATATTACAATATCAAAATACAATATCTATGTGACAAAATAAACGTTTCCAGGGATATAAAACATGTATTAATTCAAAGGCTGTGAGTTAGATCCCCCAGAGGACCATATCCTTCGGGTGAGACTTTAAACCAATATCACATGTATCAGTGCTATGCACAGGGCATGCAAACGAACGAAAGGGCTCTATAAAACAAGAGTTGTCAGAGAGACAACATAGCTCGCCAACGGCACATTTCGAAACTATGAAGAGGTCACAGGGGTAAAACATTTTGCGTGCATAGAAATGTATTGTCCATACAAACATGCATATCAAATATGAAAGCAATACTGCCTAACGCATTTTTCGAAACCTTATCACAGATTTCCAAAGCTAAACGCGGACCCGGAGTTCAACCTCAAGGTCACAGGGGTAATACTTTTCGTGCATGGAAAGATCTTGTCCACATACACATGCACGTGATATTAATTAAAACAAATAATCTCGTAAAATCTTTCCTGAATACTTTACCATAAGGGTTAAAGTTGTGCGTGCTGCTGAACATATTTGACATAGTATATACATATACCATGTTTACCGTAAGCTCTTTATACTTGGACAAGGATGGAATGTTTATCATTTGCATGTTTGGAGCCTCCATATTCTCGGGAATGTCGAGCCGTTTTGTATTCCACTTCTGTTCTAGATAGGCAACTCCTTTCCGTCTCAGGACTGTGTTGTAGTGCATTATCTTCTCCTAAATAGTTAAAGAACAAGAGCCGCATGCGGCCCTAAATCGGTCACCTTGAAAAACTCATTCTGCTTGGTCATTTTTCATCAAAGGGGAATGATTTGCATATTAACTTGATAGGAGTTTTGGATTTTTCTCTGTGCTTTAAAACAAGACAAGTTTTCTCTGAAACAAAAATAAATGTCACAATAGAGTGAGATATGAGACATTTATACACTATTCGTAAAGGACTTCCTAGAAGTGTCACCATGCCAAATATCAAAGCTCTGGCCATGTTAGTTTCAGAGATGTTTGATGATTTCCCTATTCAACTCTGTGTAAATGATTCGTGACCCCTGGGATGGTGAACAATCTTGATTGAGGGTATGTAGATGATGCTTTGTGCCAAATATTTAAGTTCGGGGTACTGTGGTGTCAGACAAGAAGAGTTTTGAAGTTTTCATTGACTATTTGAACAACTTTGAAAGAGGACCATATAAGAATCATGCCTGCCAAGTTTGTCAAAAATCCATCAAGTAGTTTAAGAGGAGTTGTCATTTAAAGAAATTATTGACGACGAATGGAAGGACAGACGAACGAACGACGGACACTGGACGATCAAAATAGCTCACCTTGACACTTTGTGTCAGGTGAGCTAAAACTGTCAGTGCGAGTTTGTGTGCACGATAGTGTGTAATATTATACATGTCATGTTGAACTAAACTTTCACTATCGTTTTAGTTATTTATAATGAATTATTCTTTTAAAGCAACTTGTATGACATCACCTTCTCCAAACTGTGCATTACCCCTATGTAACCAATTACCCCATAAACCGCCTTGTTACGCGTCTAATTTATTCCTCCACGGAAGAAAATGGGTCAATTCAGTCATGAATATGCATCATCAGAAATATTTTCTATATTTTAGCAGATAATAGCTTAAAACAGGCTGAAAGTAAAGCAGAATGTGCCTTAAGGCACATTCGGCTTTACTTTCAACCTGCTTTAAGTGGTAAACTAGAAAAGGGCTATAGGGTAATGGGTTAAGCTATTTAATTATCACACGTCGCCCTCCAACTTCGCGTATTGTATACATACATTTGTAAATGCTTCTATTTATAGCTTAAATTATTTTAATGAAAGTATTAAAAATTTGAAATAATTACAAACTCGGCTGTTAATATGTTTGTTGTTTTTAATTGTGTATCTTGGTTTTCCTCACCATTCCTCCGATTCTATTATAATAATCTATTCCATCCTTTGTGCATAGATATGCAGTACCATCTGTTGTTCCTAGTAAGATAATAAACAACATACATTAGCAGGTTATATATGAAGGCTAAGGGCCTAATTACTTCTTGTTTAACGCAACTGAACGCAAATGCAAGGTTATCAAATGTAGACAATGGATGTTTGTTGAAAATATAGACAATTTGTTTTAACCTGAGTGTCAACTAATAACTCTGTCCCAAACTGTTTGAAATGGGCATCACTCTTTCAGCACAAAAACGTTAACCTGTTCAGTGTACTTGTTGCGCCCTGCACTAACTGATACAGTGGAGATAACTCTTACATACATCACAGGTTGTATGGACAGCAGTTACTGTTATTGTTTATACAATCGCATCCAAAAACATCTTAAAAGTACATATTAAATTTAATCTAAGGGTTTAAGTAAACACAAGTATAACCTTGATAATTTCAAGATAATATAAAAATGTATTGTTAATTATTCCCGTGATGTCAACACTGTGCACCAGGATCAGGTGATATTACAATGTTATATTACCAACATCTCGGTGTCTTTATTGCCTGATATGATTTAGCTCGTCCGTATGTGAGAGGAGGAGGGGCTGCCGACTGACTCTTCAAAGGTTTGACAATATCGTTCATTATAGCTAAAATGATCTGTAGTAATAACGTTAACACTACAGATCAGATTACTCATTAATTGATTTAAAGGCATGGTGATTTGAAAGCATCTAACTGCAATGCATATAGGTATGTGTACGTTTATATTACCTTCGTAAGCAAACGCCTCATCAAGTCCTCGGTACTCAAATGCAGAGGTGATCAGCGGTTTAAACCAACCATGTCGGCGCCTTGGATTCATCCACAAGAAGGCACATGACTTTGGGGCGAACACCCACTTATGCATGTTTCCTAGAGGGGGTCAAGATTACAGTGTTAACTCTTTCACTCTCAATGACGCCATAAAGCGCGTTTGCACACAGTTTGGGTCCTGATCAGACGCCGCGTCACGCTTCAGGACCCAAACTGTTTGACACTCGTTTCGAAATTTCGTCAGTCATATCGCGTTAAATCTAACTTTGAAACGATATTGAAGCAGCAGACGACACTATGGCGGTGAACGGGTAAAAAAAACCTCTCGACAAATTTTATCATAAAAAGGATAAATACATTATCGTGGGCTAGACAGCATTCAACCCTTCTCTGTATTATCCGGATGTACATTTTGTGTATACAGTGTTTATTATCCCATTCACTACCATGACGTCATACAGGCTTTAACAATTATATTCTGCTTTCATTCTTCAATTTAAAATTGAGGCATTTTGATTTAAGATCTATTAAAATGAGTGTCAAACAATTTGGATCCTGATCAGACGTCTCAATACGCGGCGTCTGATCAGGATCCAGACTGTTTGGAAATTCCACTGTACTTGGGGTAAGGCAGTGAAAGGAGTGATTGAGTTTAGCAAACAGTTTGCATGCCGTTGTGTTTCTGGATAAGTGGACATCTCCTCCAGTCCTAAGCTGTTTGACTCCCATACCGTATTGTCACAGCTACAACATGTCTTAGGAAGGAATCGGTGTCAATTTATAGATATACAGCGAACCCCCTCTAAACCGGAACCTCCCAATACCGGAATCCTCTCTAAACCGGACAGAAACGTTTGTCCCGTTTACAACCCTTCTTTATTTTAACCAAGTACACCAAAAAATGCATTTTACGCCTTTGATTTATTCCTTCACGGAAGAAAATGCATTCGTGATTCTGTATCATCAGACATATTTTCTATATTCTAGCCGATGATAGCTTAAAATAGGTTGAAAGTAAAGCAGAAGGCGCCTAAAGGCGCCTTCTGCTTTACTTTCAACATGCTTTAAGTGATCAGCTATCTCCCATACTAGAAACAAGCTATGGTTAAACCCCCCTACACCGGAAACCACTCTAAATCGAACATTTATGTTGTCCCCACACATGTCCGGTTTAGAGAGGTTTAAAATATAGAACATAATACGTTTGAAGTCTTACTAAACTTTAAAAAAAAAAGTTTGACAGCTCTGGGATACAGAGTGGATACTATCAAGACTATTTTAACATTTCCACAAGTTGAAATGCTGGATACTTAAAACTTTATAAATACTTTATATGATGTCCAGCTAAAAGTACAATTCTTGAAATTAGTAGGTTATTCATTGAACAGTCAAGCGCTGCTTCACTTGAATATTTCTAGTTTGAGTGGGATTACTTTAGCATGTATGAGAAAGTCGCATATCCAAAGGCATGCTGCTAGACCTTGACAAATGTCCAGTCAATACCTGTATAGAAATCAGCATCTATATCTTGTAGATCCACCTGCAGCAGTCCTGGTACATGTGCACCGTCTATAACCACTATAATGCCATGACGATGACACACCTCCACCAATCGTTTGACAGGTAGAATGACACACGTGGGGCTGGTAATGTGATCTGAAAAAAAGAACCAGTGCAATTATGTAACTCTTACCAAAAAAGAATTAAAAAAACTGACGTGCTCCCGGATTCATGTTTAAGTTCTCTATAAAATTACGCACGTGCTGTACATAAAGGCTTGATTAGTGACGTAATATAATTCGTGTACCAGGAAATGCAGGACCGTTGCCATAGTGCAAATTGTAGTTAATTGAAGTGTTAGAATCGAATTGATAAATTCATATCAGTGTGTTATTGTGCAATAGAAGAATGGTTGTTGTTGAGATGCTGGTAATCGAATAACTCGGCAGACTGCCTCGTGGATTAATTACTACATATCTCAATTCCTACCGGTGTTCTATTGCACAGTACTAAACTGGTATGAATTTATTATTTCTATAGTATGATAAACCATGTGAGTGTACACTCAGATCAGAGTGCTCATGCCAGATCTTGATCAAAACTGTTTGCAAACTAGACTTAAGGACATACGCGCCCAAATGAAATCTCTGTAGGATCTCTATGAAATTTTTTGCATAGGTTCTTCAAACATATCTTAGTACCATGGTAAAAAGAAAAACATAGGTTAAATGTTTTGGTTTGTTTTTTTGTAATGGGCATTTGCCTTGTATAATGTAGCCATTCTCGGCAAAGAGTCGGCATGCATTATTTTGGCTTTCTGAAATAATGTGAATTATAATTGGCACAAACAAACATTAAAACAGTTAACAAGAGTTGTCAGAGAGACAACAAAGCTCGCCACCGGCACCTTTAGAAACTTAAAAGCACACTCAAGGTCACAGAGGTCAACCTCTTTGCCTGCATGGAAAGGTCTTGTCCATATACACTGGCAAATCAAATATGAAAATAACACCTCAAGGGACATAGGAATTATAAGCATTTTTGAAACCTAAACGCAGATTTCGAAACCTAAAACCTTTCGCGACCTTAGTTTAAGGTCAAGGACACTGGGCTAATTTTTTTGCATGCATGGAAAGATCGTGTCCATATACACATGCATGCCAAATATGAAAGAAATATCTCAATGGATATATGAGTTAAAGACATTTTGAGAAACCTAAACGCAGACTTTGAAACCTAAACGCGGGTCCTTAGTTCAAGGTCAAGGTCAGAGGGCTCAAACATTTTGCATGCAAGGAAAGATGTTGTCCATATACACATGCAAACTGAATATGAAAGGAATATTTCAATGGACATAGAAGAAATAAAAAATTTGAAAAACCAAAACACAGATTTCGAAAACTAAACATTGGCCCTAAGTTCAAAGTCAAGGTCACAGTTGTCTAAATTTTGCAGTGCCTGGAAAGGTCTTGTCCATATACACACATAAACCAACTATGAAAGCAATACCTCAAGGGACATAGAAGTAAAAGGCATTTTTCAAAACCTAAACACAGGCCCTAAGTTCAAGGTCACAAGGGTCCAAATTTATCTGTGCATGGAAAGGTCTTGTCCATATACACAAACATACCAACTATTGAAGCAATACCCCAAGGGAAATAGAAGTTAAAGGCATTTTTCTAAACTTAAACACAGATTTCGAAACCTGAACGCAGGCCCGAAGTTCAAGGTCAAGGTCACAGGGGTAAACAAAATTCTGTCCATGCAAAGGTCTTGTCCATATACACACACATACCAACTATTGAAGCAATACCTCAAAGGATATAGAAGTTAAATGGATTTTCGAAACTTAAATGCAGATTTCGAGACCTCAACACAGGCTCTTAGTTCAAGGTCAAGGTCACAGGGGTCTAAATGTTTCTGTGCATCGAAAGGTCATGTCCATATACACATACATACCAACTATGAAAGCAATACCTCAAAGGACATAGAAGTTAAAGGCATTTTTCGAAACCTAAATGCAGATTTCGAAACCTAAACGCAGGCCCTAAGTTCAAGGTCAAGGTCACAGGAGTCTAAATTTTTCTGTGCATGGAAAGGTCTTGTCCATATACACACACATACCAACTATGGAAGCAATACCTCAAGGGACATAGACGTTTAAAGGCATTTTTCGAAAATTAAACGCAGATTTCGAAACCTAAACGCAGGCCCTAAGTTCAAGGTCAAGGTCACAGGGGTCTAAATTTTTCTGAGCATGGAAAGGTCTTGTCTACATACAAACACATACAGACTATAAAAGCAATACCTTAAGGGATATAGAAGTTAAAGGCATTTTTCAAAACCTAAACGCAGATTTCGAAACCTTAACACAGGCCATAAGTTCAAGGTCAAGGTCACAGGCGTCAAAAAATTTCTGTGCATGGAAAGGTCTTGTCCATATACACACACATACTAACTATAAAAGCAATACCTCAAAGCACATAGAAGTTAAAGGCATTTTTCTAAACCTAAACACAGATTTCGAAACCTAAACAAAGGCCCTAAGTTCAAGGTCACACGGGTCTAAATTTTTCTTTGCATGTAAAGGTCTTGCCCATATACACATACATACCAACTATGAAAGCAATACTTCAAGGGAAATAGAAGTTAAAGGCATTTTTCTAAACTTAAACACAGATTTCGAAACCTAAACGCAGGCCCTAAGTTAAGGTCAAGGTCACAGGGGTCTAAATTTTTCTGTGCATGGAAAGGTCTTGTCCATATACACACACATACCAACTATGGAAGCAATACCTCAAGGGACATAGAAGTTAAAGGCATTTTTCGAAACCTAAACGCAGATTTCGAAACCTAAACGCAGGCCCTAAGTTCAAGGTCAAGGTCACAGGGGTCTAAATTTTTCTGTGCATGGAAAGGTCATGTCTTTATACACACACATACCGACTATGGAAGCAATACCTTAATGGATATAGAAGTTAAAAGGCATTTTTCGAAACCTAAACGCAGATTTCGAAACCTAAACGCAGGCCCTAAGTTCAAGGTCAAGGTCACAGGGGTAAAAACAATTCTGTGCATGGAAAGGTCTTGTCCATATGCACACACATACCAACTATTAAAGCAATACCTCAAGGGACATAGAAGTTAAAGGCATTTTTCGAAACCTAAACGCAGATTTCGAAACCTAAACGCAGGCCCTAAGTTCAAGGTCAAGGTCACAGGGGTCTAAATTTTTCTGTGCATGGAAAGGTCATGTCTTTATACACACACATACCGACTATGGAAGCAATACCTTAATGGATATAGAAGTTAAAAGGCATTTTTCGAAACCTAAACGCAGATTTCGAAACCTAAACGCATGCCCTAAGTTCAAGGTCAAGGTCACAGGGGTCTAAATTTTTCTGTGCATGGAAAGGTCTTGTCCATATACACACACATACCAACTATGGAAGCAATACCTCAAGGGACATAGACGTTTAAAGGCATTTTTCGAAACCTAAACGCAGATTTCGAAACCTAAACGCAGGCCCTAAGTTAAGGTCAAGGTCACAGGGGTCTAAATTTTTCTGTGCATGGAAAGGTCTTGTCCATATACACACACATACCAACTATGGAAGCAATACCTCAAGGGACATAGAAGTTTAAAGGCATTTTTCGAAACCTAAACGCAGATTTTGAAACCTAAACGCAGGCCCTAAGTTCAAGGTCAAGGTCACAGGGGTCAAAATTTTTCTGTGCATGGAAAGGTCTTGTCCATATACACACACATACCAATTATGAAAGCAATACCTCAAGGGACATAGAAGTTATAGACATTTTGTTAAAATTGTTTACGCCGTTCACGACGACGACGACGACGACTACACCGGGGGTATTGCAATAGCTCGTCACGTACTACGTACAGGCGAGCTAAAAAGTGATGCTCAGTAAAACTATGATGCAAAGTGTATAGTTTGTTACTTGAAATATATGCATTTGTCTTAATTGTTTTTGGCTCAAAATGAATGAAAACACTCACTCTGTCAAAATTTATCCATAAGAAATTGATCAAACTTCCCACAGTAAATGCTTTAGGTGTGAATAATCAGAAAATGGTAAAAAGGCAAGTGTTATAATGCTTCTTTTGAAACTATAGGCACTTTCATACATATACTAATGGCCTAAATAAGCAGACGGCTTTTCTCGGGTTCACGCTAATATTTACTTTGATTGAAGTCCTGGGTTATATATACCACTTTAGCCTAATAAGAGTATTTGCCAAGTTTCACGTACTTTCATTTACCAAGTGCAATTTTATGTGTTTAACGTTTATATTTCGCGATAAATAAAGGTTGTTTGAAACCGAAAGTACGCTAAATTTCGTTGAGTAACAATTCTTGAATTATCATACTTTGATAAAGCCACAAGGTGTCGCACGAATGTTGCGCGTTTGTCCTTAAGTGGCGGTGAAACAAAAAGCTTACCAATAACAGCAATTTTGACATCGGGATGCACTTCTAGAAATTCTTCATATGCTTTAACTACCTGATCCTTTGATGTGATGGGAAACCGTATGTCGAGTGTGTGAACGTTTGTTCCTGAAAAAATATACAGTGAAGTCTAGATAAGTTCAACTTGCTTCACTGTCAACCCCATAGCCTGTTACTAGTTTTGAAGAATGATGACCAAGTAAAGCAGGTCGAAAGTAAAGCAGTATGCGCATTATGACACAATTTGCTTTTCTTTATGGCTGTTTTAAGTTACCAGCTGATAGAAATAAAGAACATTTTGTTTATCGAGTAATGTGTTCAATGAAACATACCCGTATCTCTTAATCGGGTATCGGTAACTAAAACACGACTAAGCAACGTTTTCACTGCGAAACGTAGATGACTTCAACACATATTTGTTTTATGTTTCGGAAACAAGTATTGCCACTTGAAACACAAAACTAGTACTTGGTTTAAATGAAAAGTGTTGTTTGATTAAACACAATCTATAGAATTATTTCGCAAGTCACATTTTCGAATTAACGGCTTGAACATAAACCTCGATTACATAAAGTATCTCGAACTCGCTGAATCATATTTTAAGTATTTCTACCCTGGAATCATTTTATTTCGACCTTGCTTAAGTGAAACATAATATTATGCGTATTTCAAAGTAAAACTGTAGCCAAGACATTTTTAGACTGTGTGTATAAGGTTATGTGCGACTAAAGCATGTTCGAGATAGGCGAGTTCCAGATATGGCCCAGTGCTTAAAAACGTTTAAATTGAGTCTGACTTCGTTCTCAAGCATTTAATTGGTCAGATTTGAGCATAGGCTCAAATCTGACCAAACAAACGCTTAAGCATGATTTAAGATTCAACTCAAACGCTTTATATGCATGGGGCATGGACGTTATCTTACCTTTAACTCTGTCAGCAGTTGCCTGTGCAGTACAGCGAACGGCGGTATAAGTCAATGTCGTTATGAGAATGGCGTCTCCGGCTTGTAGCGGGAAGGACTTCATCACCGTATTTATTGCTGAAAAACGACTGATCTTTGCTTAAGGGCCTTTAAATGGCCAATTTCAGTTTCAAATATTAACGTTTGCTCCATATTTGACTATTCACGGTTGGTTCTATTCTATTATATGACGTAATGACAGACAGTACAGACCCTGATCAGAGAGCTTCTTAATCCTGATTTGGATCTACACTGTGTTTGCATACGATAATTGAACTGTTTAAAGGTACATTTTTGTAAAGACGAGTATACTGGTCGCTTGTGTTCAATGTGTTAGCTGGGATTACCTTTTGTTACGTTCTGTACAAGGACTGTATCGTCTACACTGACGCCGATAAAGTCAGAAACCTGCCTCAGGGAGGACTGCAAGTATTTATAAAAGCTGAACCGGAACCAGACATCCGTGTAACTTTCCATCTCCTTCAAATACCTATAGAGTACAAGGGAGACATTTAGCTTTTAATTAAATGATATTTAGTAAACAGCTAGGCCCTAGGAAAAGGTGCCACCCTAAATCAATCCACGCATCCCCCAAGAAGCTCACACTATAATATAAGATAAACTATTGCATGGCATGGCAAGGTTTCTTGGCACGTTCTCTTCTATGTATTCAGCCTGGACGAGGCGTATCACAGTTAAAAGATGGTGGATCCTTTGGCACATACGATGGGGGTCTAAATTCACTTTCGAAAACCGTACGAAAAGGAAGTCAGAATTGACAACTGTGTTTTCTATATCAAATAACGTTTTGTTGGAGAATTCCAAGAAAACTGATCGGCAGGCGCTTTGCTGAGAAGAAACAACGGTACTTGTTTTCTTTGATTATGTGGATAAAACATCTTTATCAATAAAAGTGTCTTTCCTAAAGAAAAGCCAACAATTTTAACACGTTGTCATTTACAAACACAGTACCTGTAGAGTACGTTTGTCCTGTGCACACGATGTAGAACGAGATCAGGGTCTGTATTGCTGGGCATTTTGCAATATACCTGTATTGTAGAAACCAACCCTTTATAGTCATAAGTAGACTAGACTTAATGTTCAACTGGACTTGTCCATTACAAATTTCAGTAGTCAATGAGTTAACGTCCAGTGAAAACAGTTTGACTAATGTGGTGTAGTAAGTATGATACGGGCAAAGCTATAACTGGAAATAAAAAGTCAAATGTCACAGTAACCTTAAACTAGAACACGACATGTGTTCGACAGCCTAAAATGTATTTACAAACGTATTTTGGCCCCACTAGCTGGTGAAGTATAGGACATATGCTCAGGACAATGTTTTTTTTCTGTTATTGAAGTCAAAGACCAAGGCTAAGGTCAAAGTTAAAGGTACATGCAAAAACTTACGTGACACCCTACCATCTTAAGATGTACTGTCACATATAGTTGGGTTATCACTTACTGGTGTGTTTATAGGAACGATGTCCAAGACAAATTGTTTACTATACTTGAAGTCAAACTTACATCTCAAGGTAAACAATAAAAAATCAGGGTGATCTGAAAATGTGCCACTCTGCCATACTGAGCTATACTATTACATCATCTTTGTAATCCAAGCTGACATAGTACATGTATATAGGAAATATATTCCAGACAATTCTATAATTGAGGTCAAAGTCAAGGCTACTGCGACCTGAAAATAGTACGTGACATATCAAAATCCAGATATGCACTCACAAAATGTGGTAGCCTACCCAAGGCCTAACCGATGTGTTTTAGGAAATATGCTCAGGGCATGTTTATTCTATGATTGAGGTCAAACCATTCAATAACTCAAATATGTACTAACACACAAACGCTGGAAAAACTTAGCTGATGAGTAATAAGCAAATATTCCATGCTCCAAAACAGCTTTTCTCTAATGATGCCAAAGCTTAAAGTAAAAAAACCTAGCTTATGTGGTATCGGGTTCGGACCACAAAATAGGCTCTCCTTTATAATTCATATAAGCCGTGTCTTCTTCAAGGTAAAAACTTGCCAACGATTATAGTCTAGCAAGATGTCACTCAGTATGATCAGCTTGACCATTTCTAGGTCACATATGAATATTGGTCATGTTGAGTCATGAAACAGGTTAGATGGTCAAATAAAATTATGAGAAAAAAGCCATGTGACCAGTTCGTTCGTCTCATTATAATTTAGTTATGGTTGACATTTTAAACCTGTTTACTGCAAGAAAACTGCAAGCAATAGCCTCTGTGTGAGCTTTTTGTGTTGTTTTTCCATGCACTAAACAGTCACATGTGTTTAAACTGTAAACAAAAGGAATAATTGGTGTTTTGTTAAGAGCCGATTAAACAGTTTACTGAACATGGATGTCGATGTTTTGTGTGCTGATGCTGGTCGACTGTAGTCGACATTAAATGAAAACCTGACATTAAGTTATTCTAATTAGTACAAATTTTTGATGAAAAGCAAGAAGGCAGGTGTTAGTTATTGCTTGGATATGTTCTGAATCAGTCTGTCGGATAATACAGTGATGCTCACTTATAACGAAATTCAGGGGCCCTTGCAAATTATTTCGTCTCATCCAAATTTCGTCTTATCCAAACAACGAAATTTCTTTGTCAATAGTTTGCATGGAAATTTTTACTCATCATACTTTTAGTACAAAATTGATTAGAAAAAAAGATAGAAAGGCATAGGAATTAAATCTTAAATGTTGTTTTTAATTGTACCAAATAGAATAAATAATAACAAACTAAGATTGGCTATGACATAACTTGAAATTTGAAACTTGGAACTTAATTATTTGGTTAAACGCCTATTTTTACAAACCATGTATTCAATGGCGTTGTACATCGAGATAGAATCAAAGCAGTTAAGAAATAATGCAAATAATTATTAAATAAAAGTAATAAAATAAATAAAATGATGATCTTAATAAATTAATAGAAAACTCAACCTATTATGAATATTTAATAATAGCTGGGCACATTATTACAAAAATCATGCACTTGGTGATACAAGCATCAAATTTGGTATGTATACTGGTATGCCCCTACTTTCAACAAAAAGCCCGTTAGCCACGTCAAAAATTCAAAATGGCGGCCATTTAATAAGATGGCCGCCATTTCCGGTTCTATTATACAGTTTTATCTCTAACATCGGATATATTTGACCGTTTTCCAAACTTTTGGTGTCTAATTATATGTTTTCAAGCATATAGAACCTATTTATGTGACCCATAGACTTGTAAGAAGTTTATTTAATCGTATTATAAGCAAAACTGTACAAAAACGAAATGTGTGTCAAGGTAAAAACCAAATTCACAGGGTTTTTATAGATTATACACTCACTTTACCTTCTGTCATGTTATTTAATGATATTGTTTTCAATTGCTTTTGTCTGAAGATGCTTTTTTGCACATTACAACTACATAAATCTGTACACATCAGTGCTAAAACAAAATCACGAACTTGGTGATACAAGCATCAAATTTGGTATGTATACTGGTATGACCCTATTTTAAACAAAAGCCGTTAGCCACGTACAATTTCAAAGCGGTCCCCATTTTTTCAAGATGGCTGCCATTTTTGGTTCTCGTTAAGATAACCTAATTATGATAAGGTTTATTTTTGAGTCGGCAATACATATACAAGTAACATAAGCTCTAAAGAGCTTTTATAATCGACTATGATCATTGACCAATTCTTTTCTAACATTTGCCATGTTTGACCGAATTTCACCAAAAAATTGATTTTAAGCATAAGGAAGCCAATTCAGTCAACCTCAAGCTGAACAGACGTTTACTTTAATGAAAAATGGCAAAGCTACATCGTTTGTTTTCAAAATGGCCACCATTTTATATTGGTATAAGCAAAATCATTTCTTAAATTTGATCAACATTTATGTTTTTTTGTGTCAACATAGATGTCATAAAGTATAAGGAAGCTTATTCAGACAACTTTTTCTGAATTGAAACTAATTTTATTGTATAATTACCAATCTAGACAAAATAAGTGTTTTTTGCTCACAGATGATCGTTACTTTTTAGCTCACCTGAGCCAAAGGCACAAAGTGAGCTATTGTGACCGCTCACCGTCCATAGTACGTCTGTCCGTCTGTCCGTTCACATTTTCTTAAAACGACATTTCCTCTGAACCCGACGATTGTAGGGAGAGTTCAAACTGCTCATGATGTTCCTTGGATGCTTCTCTACAGAAGTTGTTCAAATGAAAGAGAAAAAGCACAAACTCTGCTTGAAAAAGCAAAAAAGCAAAAAGCTTTAAAAAATCTTCTTGCCATAAACCACTAGGCCTTAAGCTTTGATATTTGTACAGTAGTATCTCCTGGTGGATCCCTCTATAGTTTGTTAAAATGAAATCCCTAGGGTCACACTTGACACCACCCTGCGCAGTTTAAGTTCTGCTCTAGGCAGGTTTCACAGTATTTTTTATTTAAGCAGAACTGTATTTACCTGAGTTACCCTTAATATACTACAGGCAAATAGCCAATATTTGCAAACAGTTTGGATCCAGATCAGATTAAACATAATGTTGCATCTAATTTGGATCCAAACTATTTGCCACTCATTTACCTACTTTACATTTTCTAAATTGGTTTTTTGTACATTTTTCACATACAGTAGGTTTTAAGCAGACATCATTTCAGTCTGAAAAGGGTTAAGCCAGCTGTCTAGATGCTCTCCCCAACTGTTGCACAATATTTGACCTCAGTGTTCAGAACTGCCGGTGGTGTCTGCTGAAAATGTTGTCTGCTAAAGTTTAGAAATGGTTCAGTCTGCTTCATACTTAGAGAAACAGGATCTGGAAGTGATCTACTGACAGTTATGTAATTATGTCTTATGCCATATTTATACATATGTTTAATATTGGTTTTGTCAGAGTTATCTGTATGTCTTGTCATTTTTTCTTGTCCATTATTCAACCCTTTCCCCCATCAATACTGACGTTTGTTAACCCATTACCCCATAAATGTGCATTTTTAGGCCTTTGATTTATTCCTCTACTTAAGAAAATAATTCCACTTTAAACAGTCATGAAAATGTAAGATGCGAAATAAGTTTCTATATCCTAGTAGATGGTAGCTTAAAGCAGTTTGAAAGTAAAGCAAAGTGTGCATTAAGACGCATTCTGCTTTACTTTCAACCTGTTTTAGGTGGCCACCTATTTTCAAAACTAGAAACAGGCTATGGGGTAATGGGTAAAATGAAATTGCCTATTTGGAAAGAGCCTAATGAGAGGAAATGCCATTTGCAAAGGCCATAACTCTGACATCATTTTTTTTGCGTTATTTCCTTTTGTGATATTGTCTTGTCAAGAAGACAACTCCAGTTCTACTGATGCTATTGTAATGAAATTTTATGTATGGAAAGAAACTGATGAGAGAAAATGCCATGCACAAGGGCAGCAATATTTTGTTTTTCCCCTTTGTCATATTTTATTGTCAGGAAAATAACTCCAGTTCTGCTGACGCTTAGTGAAATAATTATCATTTACCGGAAATGGAAATAGCTTGATAAGAGGATGTGTCATGGATAAGGGTCATATGCTTGGCAACAAAATTCACTTTTGTCATGTTTTCTTGTCCGGAAGATAACTCCATTTATAGTTATATTAAAATGTTGTCTTTCCCAGTCAACTTAGGTACAAACTTCAATGTCCTCAGGTGAGCGAATTTAGGGCCATGGCCCTCTTGATACAATAGTGATTAATATCCTTTCTGATCTTTTCTATATACTTCTGGCCACTTGTCATACTTTTGGTGTCAAGGCATTATGATAAGAGCACAGAAAGCTAATTATGTGATCATTTACTTTATTAAGAATCTTGTTCTTTTGGGTAATGACTTATTTTAATGGCATATATGTGGTTTATGACTATTTTAGCAGTAATTTCTTCGTGTACATGCTGGAGTTGGCGTATAATCGCTTATACTTATGTAGGTGTTCATTTTCACATATCCAAATATCGGTATATTAGTCTGAACAAGGAAGGCCACATCGTAAGTACATGTACTTGCATCTGTCACTGCAAACAGTTTACTTTAGTATCTATTTTAATCGGGTATTTGCAATCATATCACTAGGTAACAGGGTTGTCCAATGTATCAGCAGTGTTTCATTCATTCCAACTCTATGAGATATTTCCATCATGACACAAGCTACAAATATTTGGTATGCAGAACATTTGGCATGTTCAAACAGAGGGGCCGGACCTTTAGGAACTGCACCTTAAGATCTATACCATCAAGCTAACATGTCCAATCAAACACAATAATCTTATCCCATGACTTGGCATAATTGATGCAATGATTTCCAGATTTAATTGCTTGTACATTATGATTTATGATTATAGACTGCACCATATCTTTCAGTTTATGAATTCTTTGCAGCCTTTTCTTATATGGAAATTTGGTGTGAAACTAGCTCATGTTTGACCGTTGACCAATTGCAACCAACACTTTCTGTAGAACAAGATAGTTTGAATTAGCATTTGAAATCCACATCCACATGAACTTTTTTGTCATTAGCTTTTAACATGGGAGTGCTGTGGTCTCCGGTCATGGCTTGCATTTCATTCATGAACATTTGTGCACACACTTCTTCATGTTAACATTGTATAAATTCTTAAAATGCTGTCGAAGATTACACAAGTATCAATCTCAAATATGATATTAGCAGTATTATGTGTCCACATCAAATAGCTTTAGCAAACAGCTGAAACGTTCTGTCTTTATGCAATTGTACCACTTGAAAACGTATACTATCTTTGACTATGTATCACATCACATCGCTTTTAAAAGTCTGTTGTTAGAGTAGGTAGACTAATATCCGTCCCTATGTATACAGAACAGAACTGTTACAACTTTTACACCAAACTCAGGAATGGAAATTCTTTAAAAAGATTCATGCGGAGTTTTAAGGGAGTTTTAAGGGTCATATTCTCAAAAGGTTGCATGTATTACTTTGGAGAAATGACAAGACTTTTCGTGTAAAGTATATTTCTTAACATTGCTTAAATCTGATTTTATTGAAAGGAGTCCACACTGCCTTCAACTTGTTTCATGGCGCAGCCTTTCTTTATTAACAGTGAACATCTGGTGTACATATACCAAACTTAATGAAGATGTTGTTTGTGCAAAAATTCAAGCTGTCCAAGATGAAACATTAAAGGATCAATTTTGTTGACTTTTACCTACTATATCTAAAACATATAAGCAAATGTATTTCTGTTTCATGTAAAAGACGCTTAATCCATATTCATTGGTGTAAAATGGCCCCTTTCTCTGTTGTGAAAATCAGTTTAACCAGTGTCATGATACTATAATGCATGAGCCACCAAGCCCTATCAGTAATTCCTGCAAGAAATAATCAGTAATTCAGGTGTTGGGTACATTCATTCATTTTTTCAAATTCCACCACCAAATCCTTTTACTTCGAAATTTTGATTTTCTTCAAAACATATAAGAAACACTGGTTTGTCGTCCGATTACTCGTCTGAATTTTGAACGATATTAATCAATTTATCAGATGCTCCCTTGTTCACATGATTACTTACACGCTCATGCAGTAGTAATATGGTATCCATGAATTATCTAGTCACTATTACGATGGACATGAGTCATAATGGGCATCAACTCTGTAGGCACATTGTTTGATTTAAATATAATAATGACTATTGGGATATGCTAGACTGTATTAAATTTTGGTCACATTTATAACATATGCGTCTTACATATACATGTACTTTTTCTGGTAAGAAGTTACAAAGTGGTTAAATGATCTTCAGAATTAGCATGATGTTTGTTGTTGGTACAGGGATTAATTGTCATGTTAGATAATTAGGGAATTATGTTTGTTTTCTAAATGCAATTATATTTAAATTGAGAAAAAGAAACATATTCAAGACTTTACAGTTTACTTAAAAGGTAGAATAGTGTATGGTAAAGTAATTGCAGTGTCATATAAAGTACATGTAGTATAGTTTGGGCAATCATTGTTCAGATAAATGAAATTGTAAATGTGAGAAAACAGCACCTACATTCAGCATTAGCAGTCACATAACAACAGACAACAAGCTTTGGTTAGCTACGGAGTTAAAAATATATGTGTGGCTAAAATAGGTCATTAGACAATGATATGAGTTTCTAACCGACCGGAGGCTCCCATGAATAGTTTTCTCATCCTGTTTAAAACATTCTTTGACACCAAAGAAATGATAAATCGTCATATATACCAGATGTAAGAAAAGATATTCTACATTAGAGACTATGTTGGCATACATATGCAAACAAACTCAACAAATTTGTCATAACGCTGTTAAGTAACTTTTTAAAAATAGACTGTCTTTTGTCAAAAATGTGTTATTGTGCTGACAAAATTAGCTTCTTTCTGCTGTAAAAATACATGTATATTTTGACTCAAAAAGTGTAAAACCATGGCAATGTACGTCAAATGTAAGAAAGAGAATCGTAAATTTGAACCAAAAATAGTGGCCATCTTCGAAAAAACTATGTATTTTTCTGCCATAACATGATAAAATAAGTTTCAAAACACTTTGAAATTG
This sequence comes from Gari tellinella, assembly GCA_922989275.2. Lineage (NCBI taxonomy): Eukaryota > Metazoa > Mollusca > Bivalvia > Cardiida > Psammobiidae > Gari > Gari tellinella. The sequence continues at coordinate 57,268,139 of OV277865.1, forward strand.
ACTTAATTAGTTTCCTTTTACTTTAAAACATATACTTAGACACCAAAACTGTAAAGAACGGGCATATATGTCAAATATTAGCAACAAAACTGTATTTTCGAACCTGTAATGGCGGCCATCTTGAAAAATGGCCGCCATTTTTATTTTTTCAAGTGGCTAACGGGCTTTTTTGAAATACTACAGATAGAAGTACAAGTGTGCCAAGATTGATGCTTGTATCACTAAGTGCATGATTCACCCCAAAAAATGTAATAATGAGCTGAGCTATAAGTAAACTTTATTAAAATAAAAAGTTGTTTATGCAGATAGGATTTTCTAAACGTCCAGTCAGTTTTAAAGGTGCTACTCTAAAACCTAGTTAATCCGGATATCAAAAATTACATTTTCCATGAGATGAAGATGTTTTGATAATGGCAAAAAAGGTTTCAATAAAAATGATCACGAATTATGGAAATTATGAATGAAATTGGAACCTAACCCGAAAATGAAAAGTCACAATGCATGAATGACATTTGTCTGTTGGGCTACCAGCTTTCAACGAGCCATATGTAGCACTTAAATGATTACTTTGAGAAGAAAAAAAAACAACAAAAAAAACAATGTAAGTATTGATGGAATACTGTACAAATGGCACTGAGGCAACTCCTCGTCTGTTTTCTTATAAAATGTAAAATACCAAAAATGCCACTAGCTGTCAGCGGTTGCTTAGTAACATTTACAGAATACTTAAAAATGCCATACTAAACGGCTTCTGCGACATGCAATGTTAATATATCAATAAAAAAAGTGAATTTTGAGCCGCCGAGTTAAAATGTTGCATTTAAACAATTGGCGCTGATGCCCTTAACGCAGTTACGTTACGTTATTTTGACATATTCGACGGTACAGACATGCACGAGCAGTCACCGTCATGTGGAAACATACCAGCGAGTTTGTGATGACCAATATGAAAGATTCCGTATACGTGAGTTTTTCATCTGTAGGCGCTAATGACGTTAGTCTCTACACTTCCGGTCAGACAAATTTTCCTCAAAACAAGCAGATATTGGCGAAAAGGATGTTGAACTGAGTTTCAGTTGGTGAAATAAGATATTGATGTTTAATATTTAGCTTATGTAAACGATTTTAGGGCACCAAGGACGTAAAACGTCTATGACATTAACGTGGTATTTCACGTTGGCTCTAAATACAACATTTTGAGTGCTCTTGTGTTTTCGACATGTTAAATGTTTTTCCGTTAGGACAATTGATGGCCAACACATAATGAAGAGCTGTATTACCAATGTCCCCATACACTCTTCGCACGTGCAAAATACCTTAAACGTCAATTTGTGAGGTGTGACGTAACGTAGAGAGAAACTCAAAATTCAAGAATGTATTTCAATGCACATTCAACCTAGTAATTGAAATAAAAAAGATAACATCGGTGTGCCATTTTCTGTTTCGAAAAATATGAGTTTAAAAAGTGGACGTTTAGAAAATCCTCTCAGTTGTATGTTGATATAGCATCAGTGGTTGTTATCTTTTTCAGAATACGGGTGTCTGCAAGAAGTCCGTTCAGACACCCAGTTATTAAGTATCTAATCTGGATCCAAACAAATAATATGCCCAGTAAACTAATTATTTCCAGTTATTTGAATATCCTATTAATAGCATATGTAAAACATGTTGGTTGGGTAATGTTTTGTTAACGAAGGTGATGAGCAGCTAAGCAATTAAGTACTGCCACCGTTGTAAGCCACTAGTCGAACTGTGATAATGACCGGTGTAACGAAGTATTTTGACCCCCATCGAAAAATGACCCCCCTGTCAAAATTCGACGACGTAGAATGACCCCCGGTCATTTTTCGATATCGTACAATGACCCCCCGGTCATAATTCGACGTCGAAATTTGACCCCCCGGTCATAGTACTATGACTCCCCTCATGAAGTGTTTTGACCCCTCCTGAAATATATCGACCCCCATCGAAAAATGACCCCACCCCTCTTTAGCAATTAACAGACACAGTTTAACCCATTGGACCCTTGCGACGAGTATATTAGTCATTTACAAACAGTCTACCTAGCAATAGTACATTTGTCCTTTGTAAACCGTGTAGACCCAGATCAGACTAATCCCAAAGGAGCTCCCTGATATGTTTGCAATATAATTATGTCAGTTTTGAAATATATTGTATAAAACAACTCTAGCTAGTCAAAAGTTGACTTGACATAACTAGAAAAACATTGCATTGTCCACTTGAAGTTTCAGGTGTGAATAAGTTAAAAGAGTTATAAAATTTAGATGATAAACAAGTCAAAATTCAGACTTATGATAAGCGCGCCATGGAAACGTACAGTATACTAAATGCTGTTCCCGATGGGTTACGTTAACCTTGTGCCTATCTGTTGGATACTGATGGTAGGGAAACAAGGTGGCTGCGGGTCTGTGGTATAATTCGTGGGCAGCTTATTTATAAATAAGTTAAGGTAGTAATTCAGTCATGGAGTATGCAGGCCGGTGGGGCGGGAACAGGCATGGTGTGAATTACTTGAGAAAGTTATATATTACATTACAAGTGTCACCAATTACATTGCTAAAGAGTGTATTATATTACAATTATTATTACGTTTACATTTGTAATGTATTAAATTACAAGTAAGTTGGCAAAGTAATGCATTACATCACACATTACATTTTGATAACAGTCAAAAACATTACTGAAAAATAACTAATAAGCATATCATATATAACTGATAGGTTATCATTTACAAGTTCTTTGTCAACTAAATAATCAAATATTCTAAACTTAAGAATACATGGATGCAAGTTTACAGTTTGAAAAGTCACAGCCTTTTTATAGTGCCCACTGGGTAAGGAAGTATACTTTTGTAAGCAAGTGAGCCCTTAACCCTTTCCTCCACAGTAGCGCATCAGGCCGCCTGCACCTACATCTGTAAATAAGATTAAGATAATAAAATCCAATAATAGTTTTAATTACAGGCGTCAGCTAACAACAAAATGAGTGTAAAGCAGAAAGCATATATGAGCTTTCTGCATAAAATTCATATTGCTGTATGCATTGTCCTGCCTTAATCACAGTTAAACGTAGCTAATTTGCAAGCTTGCCTATGGAGCAAAGGGTAAATACAGACCAAAAGTTTTGTACAAAGCTCTTTGAAGTGCTTTCTACATATTAAACCTGTTATATGAAATGGCATGTCTTTTTTGCCTGTATACTTCTTAATTGAATTAATGCTAATTACCAAGACAAAATGTATAAATGTTACTGTTGGACATAACATCATTAAAGTTTCAAATACATTGTCTGTTAGATGCATTATGTCAGACCTGATTATTTAACCCTTTACTCCTTAGCCTGTTTCTATTCTTGAAGATATGTGACAATTTATTGAGCGTAGTTTACAGTCTATCAGTGGTACTCCATACCAATAAACGTTACGTGAACGAGTGCAAATATGTATCCCCCTTTTAAAGAACATGTATTTGTAATATTTACATCGGTTCCAATGACATTCATCATCTAACAATGTGTCGCAACAGAAACATTGCGGCATGTGACTATGAAAATTGATTAGATTATTGACAGTATATTGTACAACATAGAAGCATCCAATGATTTAGGTAATTAGCAATCTGATATGAATTTACTCTCAGGGAGCTGATCGCAACCATGGCGGGGTTATTCTACGACATTGAAAAATGACAATGGGTCTTATTTTGACATCAAATACGGTAATTGCCACATCGGGGCAGGGGTGGCATCCTATGAAATAGAATGATATCAGGGGGTCATTCTACGACATCGAATAATGACCGGGGGTCATTCTACGACATCGAATAATGACCGGGGAGTCATTCTACGACATCGAATAATGACCGGGGGTCATTCTACGACATCGAATAATGACCGGGGATCATTCTACGACATCGAATAATGACCGGCGAGTCAAACTATGATATCGAATAATGGCCGAGGTGTCAAAATACGAGCTAGAATAATGACCGGAGTCTTGCTACGACACTGAATGGTGTGTTGTGCAATGAGGCAACATAACACAGCTTCCGATTTTGATAGCTTTTTGTTTGCTTGTTTGTTTGTTTGTTTGCTTGTTTGTTTAGTAAATGCAATTAACTTTACACTCAACATGGTAAACTATAAACGCACAACATAGCAAGTGTTGACAAAAGACACAAAAGCCCACTCAAAACAACCGACCTGCATTCTTCTTATTTCTTGACAAAAGGGATAAGTTCCGACAAATCAAAACATCCTCTATGAAAATATGTTAAGGCATTACCTAATAAATACGAATTTTACGCCTTTGATCTTTTTATTCCTCTACTGGAGATAAAAGATCAAATTTATACAGTCATGGATATATACCATAAGAAAATAGTTTCTATATCCTAGCAAATTGTACATTAAAGCAGGCTGAAGTAAAGCAGAATGCGCAATCTGCTTTACTTTTAACCTGCTCTAAGTGGTCATCTGTCTTTAAAGCTAGAAAAAGGCTGTGGGGTAGTTGGTTAAACCAAAGAAACCGCGGCAAGATAGGAAGATTTCTTGGAATGAATGTCAATACGAGCGTATTGTAAATTCTGATCATACGCTTTCTCGGAGACGTGGTGCATGTGTGATTGGGGTTTACTCAGCCTGCTACGTCGAAATTAAATCAATAATCGAACAAGAGTAATTGGTAGATCGTAAATGTATACTTGTAAAAGGGTAAACGGTTCTGGGTTCGATACCCATAAGGTTGTCCATTGATAGGCAGACACACTTACAATTCAATCAATATAATTTATTCACTCAAAACTTAGGTTTAAAACAACTTTAACATATGCAAAACTGACTTTAAACAAAATATCAAGGATTTTTGAAGGGGGTCATATTTCGACAGGGGGGGGGGGGGGGCATAATTCGACGATGGGGGGTCATAATTCGACGATGGGAGGTCATTCTACGACGTCGAATTTTGACCGGGGGGTCACTTTTCGATGGGGGTCAAAATACTTCGTTACACCGGCATGTTGTATTAACAGAACCATTTTACATGTAAAATCCAGTTAAGGGACCTAAAATCCTTTCGTCTTATCCAATATTTCGTTATATCCAGTTTTCATCTTAAGCACGAGGCCATTGAAATAAAGAAGGAAGCAGTCGTGGAATTATTTTTATTTTGTATTAAGCAGTTTTTCATCTTATCCAAGTTCGTTATAAGTGAGCATCACTGTAATGCAATTATAACTCGCTGTTAATATTTTAAAAAGCGTGACATCTTCACGGTCCAGTGAGCAAACAAATTAAAACAAAAAAATGCATGTAGAATTCGACGCAGCGTGCAAAATGAAATTACACGTGACGATAAGTAATTGAATAGCTCACGCTTGTATGAAAAACAGAAAAAATCAAGTTTTCTATCCAGCAAGGAAGCGTAGCCATTTGTTGGATTAAAACCGGTGTCTGTCAATGCAAAGTTTGCATCTTAGTTTTTATGCCCCCACAATCTACGATTCGGGGGCATATAGTTTTTGTCATGTCTGTTGGTCCGTCCGTCCGTCCGAGCGCACGAAAGGTCCTTTGTTGGGTAGGGAGAACAATAGATTCCATTCATTCCGTGATTGCCCTATTGTTATTGTTGGGTATTTTAGTGTACTGTTGGGTACTTTTAAACAAAAAATATACCCAACAAATGTCCAACTGTGAGAACGTCCGTCCGTCCGTCTGTCTGTGCCAAAAACCTTAACCTTGGCTATAACTCTTGCATTTTTGTACCTGGACCTTTTATACTTGGCATGTATCTTCCCTGTATCAAGACCTTTCCATCCATACAAACCTTTTTGACCTTGTGACCTTGACCTTGACATTTGACCTACTTTTGTAAAAATCTTTAAATGGCTATAACATTTGCACAAGTAGGCCCAGGGCTTTCATATTTTGTATGTATATTTCTTTTGTCAAGACCTTTCCAACCATACCAACATCTTAGACCATGTGACCTTGACCTTTGACCTATTTAATCAAACTTTAACCAAAAACCTTAACCTTGGCTATAACTTTTGCATTTTTAAACCTGGGCCTTTTATATTTGGCATGTGTATTCCTCATGGCAAGACCTTTTCAACCATATAAAACTTTTTGACCTTGTGACCTTGTCAGCCTTTTTGGTAAATTAAACTTTGATTTCATCTTCAATATCAGCTTACGAGGTTCAGCGAAAAACAATGTTAAAGATATATTTGAGCGTTTGATTTATTGAGTAAGGTTTTACGGCATCGCGGTCCATAAAATGTTGTTTGAAAATGTTTTGAAGAAAAACAGCTATATATAATTATGCTTTAGGTTAGAATATGAATTTGAATCACCTTTACTTTGTAGGTTTAGTATTATCTCCTCTAGGAGACGATTCCGTTCAAATTGTTGCACTGCGCATCCGCATAACATAGTTCACAGTGTGCGTGTACAACACTAATACCACCCTCACTTTATATCGTTTAGAATGATAATAAATAGGAAAAAAGAACATATAAATTTGTTATAGGAACTTACTCTACTTGTCTTTCATGGACACATTTTGGGATTCCACCGTAGGAAGCATGGTTAAGAAAGGTCACGTCATTGCGCAACATAAAATCTTGTCGAATATCTACGCCAAACTCCAGAACACGATTGCTGTCGGCAGGTTCCATCTGAAATAAAATACTGAAGTTATCTTCAAGAGACAAGTAATTACTTGAACATTTTAGTCTCTTGTGTGCTTTAAACTGCTACATGGTCATACCAGACTGTAACTGATTAATATTGGTTTCTTTTATTAACATTTATTGAGGATATATACTCAACAAAAAGTTAAGGAATTCTCAGAGAACCAAATAACAAAGGAACACCAGAACAAACCATTATCGAATTTAAGACACCCATCGCTCCATTTTCTTTCATTTAGTTTCTTCACTGCGTATTGTACATGCATTTTATGGACACCGAAATATACATAGGCAAATGGGTACGCCACTCGAGGGGAACGAGTACGGTTTGTGGTGTGTATAAACGGTTTACAGTGTGTATGCTGTTGTACTTGTATATACATTTGCTTCATTCATTTAGCATGTTATTGGATAGAGGCATGCTCGGTGCCTTTACTTCACTTTAACCCTTAACATGTTAACTGTTGACTGCTTTTTATGCTCTTTAAACTTAAGGAAAGTTGAAACGAGTGACATAGAGTTTGGATCCGGAACAAACTCCGCATTACATGGCCTCTGTTCTGGGTCCAAACTGTTTGTAAATGTTAGCCAAGTCGCGAATAATATAATATTTAAGAGATCAGCTGTCACAGAAGATAACATCACTTTCTAGGGCCCATTTATCTATGATGAAAAGTAAAAAATGTTTTTTTTTGAGAGGTGGGATACATATATATGTACATGAGACAGAGAAATGCACGATTAACTTGTTTCTCTCCTATCCCACCCACATACTCATGTAATCAATCTATTATAATAATGCACTTTGCATAACACTGGTACCAGCATCTTATTGTGTCTTTTCACTCGAACACGTGACCTGATTATCCCAAATGGCTATTGCGCCATATCCTCTTCACTGTCTTGGGTTACAATGACGTCATCTACTTCAAACTTTTATCGTCTGCTTTTATTTCTCAAATTTAGATTTTAGGAACTTTGACATAAGAAACCTTGGATATGAGTGTAGTTTGGATCCTGATCAGATGGTGCATTGATCCAAACTGTGTGCAAAACACCATTGTACTTGATGTAAAGCAGTGAGGATTAACAACTTTTATGTATAGACAAATGCAATGATTAAACACATTGAAAGGAACAGTTTTATTAACATGAATATGTATTTGTGACTACTGGACCTTTCCACATTAAACTTAAATGTAAATGTAAATTTAAATGTACTATGTAATTGCTATATTTCTGAGGGGCCTTCTCAATAGTATTTTAATTTTAACGCACAAGGGCATGCACTTTTTATTGGTTTAATAGATAACATTTAGTGCTTTCCTTCTTTTTGTTAAGCATGCGGTAAATTTTACACTTATTGGAAGCAGAATCCTTCTGTTCCTCCAAACTGAGCTAATAGCCCTGTATTTTTTTTGCGAACCTTATTCAACACAGATCCTGTTCCGGCATATACTCCGGTTCAGTTTTCTCCCTTTCTTTTGTTCTTTTTTCACATCGTCTATTAGTTGTAACCGGGATATAGGTGCTTCTAGCTAAAGCAGTGGCATCTTCGAAGAACATTCGATGCCTGACATTAGGATAGGATCAGGGGTGGAATTTGTAAAGAAATGAAAGCCGATTTAATCTGTTGGAAATTATCTTTTTCGTCCTCTGTCGATTGAAGTAAAGCAGAAAGCGAAGCTAATAGCAGGTGCCGTCGATTATTATTCCTCTGAAAAGAACCGTAACAAGCATTACACGTGTACTTAAAGACATCTCCTGACGACCTTTCGATCATAACGCCTTGCTAGACAATTTTCTTGCAAAAAGCATGGATCTTATGGACATGTCGGTAGCAAAGAACCATTTAAGCTTCTCGTGTGAGACCCAACCTTAATATTTTATAATTTGGTTAGAAATAACCATTGAAAATCACTAGATCATGATTATAAGTTGGGACTCACAATGTAAATTGAGATTGGCATAGCATGCGTTTCACGCTTTGACAGTTAAATTTACACCTATCGAGACAATTTGGGTAGTCCATCAATGGACTGGGGAAAAGTCTTTAACGCCTGATAGCAGAAACCAATCGATATGCACACAGTGCAGGCCCGAACCAACCATTATTGTTCCAAATTTATCCGAAAATAGGTCTAAAAGAAGAAGATTCGCTGAGGCTGGTCTAGAGAGACTGTGTATATAGATCATTTTCGTTTTGAGGCAGGTAAATTCTAGCTACAACGCCTTGTGGGGTTAAGTAGACATTACGACATGAAAATCCCATGCGTACCAGCTTATCATACCAGTATGGTTAACCAATCGGATACAGCAAGTAAACTTTCATTGTCGTGTACATGAGTACATGTAAATACAGTGATCCTTCCCTACAGCGACGCTCCTAATAATGACTCCCTCCTCACAATGACCATTGCCGCAGTTTCCTAAACAGGTCAATTATGCCTAACGCTTTTACTGCTGCAAAATCGTCTGCTTAAAATTGTCGTCTGCTGTTTTACTCTAAGTTACATAATGGACATTTTGACTGAAAAACCTGAATGACTGGGAACAAACAGTTTGAGTCCAGATCAGACGCCGCGTTACGCGGCGTCTGATTTTGATTCAAGCTGTTAACAAATGTAAGCCACTTTCCCTCCCTATAACGACTCTCTCCGAACAACGCACTCCAATTGTGTCTCACATTGGGTGTTATTGTAGAGAGTGATCGCTGTAGTTATGCGAAAATGGAAAACCATTTGCAGAACGTTCATTGTTCATTCGGGTTTTGGAGCTGAACTTGGAACTTCATGCCAGGTGCGCTACAATGGATTTTTAGGCCGTGACAAAACTAGACTTTTTGACACGCAAAGAGTGTAGACCAAAACCGTCGCCACATAAGACTATTTCCACGAGTTCTATACACTGATAATAAACTTGGATGTGTTCTGATCAATGACAAACGGTGCAGACCCTGATCGGACGCCTCGTCATACGTCGCATCTGATCTGATCTGACCATACAATGTTTTCATTTCAGTGAGTCTGGTTTTGTCATGGCACCGCCAAATTTATGAGTATGAAGTTAGGAGCGCTTCCAAATATATATATATTTTATATATATTTTGAGACCAACCCCAATTTTATTACATATTACGTTTTACATTTACATTTACATTTCAATGTGGAAAGGTCCACTAGCGTTGTCCTAATTATGCAGATCTGAGTTGACACTATTTCCTCTCACAGCAAGACCCTTGAATGGTGCATGGATATTGAATACGCCGCTATATGATAACCCTTTACCCCAGAGGCTGTTTCTAGTTTTGAAAATGGGTGACTACTGAAAGCAGGTTGATAATAAAGCAGAATGCGCTCAATGCGCATTCTGCTTTACTTTCAGCCTGCTTTAAGTTACCATCTGCTAGAATTAAGAAAATATTCCTTCTGATACATATTCATGACTGTATATATTGGAATTATGTTCTTCCGCGGAGGATTAAATGGAATGCGCTAAAAGGCGCTTCTATAAGGTAAAGGGAAAAAACAAATAGAATTTAAATAGCAATAAACATATTTATATCTACCTTTGACTGTGTTAATCTACGCTCCGTGTAAACATGCAGGCTAGTGTATAGATCTATACAAGTTGGAGATAACTCTAGTCAATACGACCACGTGTTTACAAGGTACAGTAACAACAGTTACAACATGTCCCTCATGCAAGCTATGTAGGAAAGGACATTGATTCGTCGTTATGGACTCATAGAGTGCTTTCAACAAGAATAAGAAACAAAGACAGTGTACTAGTTAGAAGAAGGTTATGTGTTAATTGCAAACCCAAATCTGTTCCGTAAGTTATTGAGCTGACCTCTGGACGTTACAGTTGAGAGGCTACTGTATTTTATGTAGATCTACATTTATGTTTCGACTGTTCTATAAAATAAGCGATTTATAAAACAACCTTACAATCTAGATACGTCTTTACGGCGTTAGTTGCTTCTTCTATACAAAACATTGTACTACCGGATACAGTCATGAACATGCTTTCTGTTCCACTTTCAGCATGCTTTAAACATCCATTTGATGTAATACTGACAACAAGCTTGAGGGCGGGGATAATTACTGGCTTCTTATTAACAATAATGTTATGTACAGTGAAAAACACAAGTTGGTTCAATCAAACATATATTATGTAAGTGGTGGCAAAACTCACAACTATAACTCGAGGGCACTTAAACTTTAACCCCAAATCAAGACCTGCATACTACATGTATTTAGAAATGATTTCAACATTTACCACTGCCTATTACAGTGAACAAGATAGTATTCCCAATAAACGCGTTAATGTAAAAAAAGCATTATATCTTTTGCAAACAGTTTGGATCCAGATCAGACGCCGAGTAACGATGTCATATCCACAGGTCCAAGCTGTTTGCCACTCAGACAAATGTAAATCGTCAGAATTTCAGAAAAGCTGGCATTGTCTACATTTCATTTGTCTGCCTTTGCACAGGTACTTGACACATTAAAAAATAAAATATTTTACTTTACCATAGATATACAGAAAAGGTATACATACAACAGTAGCGTGTTCAAGTACTGTATCGGAGTCCAACAACATTAGCCGATATAATCAACCCTTAAAGTACGACATCTAAAGTTGCCAAGGCGGGCTCCTATATTCACTTTGCTTTATGTTTGTCTTGCGTGTTGTCTTCTATTTAGTGTGTAGATGAAGGAATGAGATTGTGCGTGTGTGTGTGTGTGTGTTTGTTATGGTATGACTGTGTGTGTGTTCTGCTTGAGAGGTGGGTGTATTGTTTGTGTTGCGTTTCCTGCTTGAGTCTTTCGTATTTATTCGTCAATACTCCCCAATAATAACTCGTTGCGCCCCCATGTTTATTTACTTTTCGAGCGTACGAACAAATTATTTACGAATCGGAATAACACACGTAAAAGTACTAATCAACTGAAATGCATAAATTTAACCGCATATAAAAATAAGATTTAGCTGCTTAGATGTAAGCTGCTTCGTTTGAAACATTAAGTATCGGAAAAGGTTGGTTTATTGAAAAGAAATAAAATCCGGACTGTTCGATGTTGCTTGCGAATTCATTCCGACGCCATATTGGAATTTCCGTTCGTCTAGGCTCACTACTTCTGAGGACGTTCGTGTCGTTGGCCATCGGTATCGCGCAAACAGGTCGTTTTAGTTTAAATTGTTACGTTTGGAAGGCCGATACGGTAACTGAACGCGCTACAGAAATAGAACAGGTAGTCTAAACTGTCAAATTAAACTGCTGTTTGGTGTTTGGTTTTAGTGCATACACGGAAGAAGAGCAAGAAAATATAAGATATAAATACGATAAAGGAGACTATGACAAGATGAGGGCCATATTAAATATAGACTGGCAAACATGGTTAAACAACACTGACATAGAATCACAGTGGCTGGTACTGAAGACAAAGCTACAAAAAGCTGTGGACGTGTGTGTTCCCTTAGCGGTGTTGATAAAAAAAAGCAGTAAATGTAAAAGAAATAAGACATTTTACATAGACTGTAAACTACACACAGCAATGAAAAGTAAAGAACGACTCTGGCATAAATATAAAAGAACGGGAAGTAATAAAGATAAAGAAGTATACAACAGATCACGCAATAAGGTAAGATATTTGACAAGAAAGACAGTAAAGACACATGAGAAGAATATAGTGGAATAAATACAAGAAAACCCTAAAAAATGCTGGTCCTATGTGAAGTCAAAGACTAAAACTACATCAATTCCTGACTTGTATGCAAATGAAGAGAAAGACAGGCTAGCTAATACAGACACTTATAAAGCTGAAGTGGTTGGTGAATTTTTCACATCAGTATTTACAAAGGACACTTTGGATGATTTGCCAGATATTGATATAAACTTCAAATAGAAGACGATAATTATACTGTGAGCATGGACATAACTAGTGCTAATGTAAAGAAGAAATTGGATAATCTAAAGATAGATAAATCACCAGGATCGGATGTTAACAAACACACACACACACGCAATCCCACACACCAAACAGAAAACAATACGCAAGACAAACATAAAGCAAAGTGAACATAGGAGCCCGCCTTGGTACGGTCAGCAGCAATCAATAATTAATTATAAATTAACCATTAACAACCACTGGGGGGTTAAACCTGGGTTTAGGGGCGCCCAACCTCACACTTATCTCCTATATTCACCTATAAAGACGAACAGTGTACATAAAATATAAACCCTGTTTCACAACCTTACAATCAAAAAGACCAAGTTTAACTTGCATAGTGTGTAAAGTGCTTGAAAGCCTAATCAGAGAGAACATGATTAATCACATGAAAGTGAACAAATTATTCAGTGAGAAACAATTTGGTTTCATCCCCAAAAGATCAGCCGTATTGCAACTCCTGACAGTATTAGACAAATGGACTGAGACTATAGACTCTGGTGGACATGTGGACATGTGGACGTAGCATATTGTGATTTCATGAAGGCTTTTGATTAAGTCAGTCATAGACTATTGATTCACAAACTCAATATATATGGTTTTGGAGAACAGTATATTAAATGGATAGAAACCTTCCTTGAAAACAGAAAACAAACTGTTAGAGTTAATGATAAATCATCAAACCCCAAAAACGTTACAAGTGGAATTCCTCAAGGATCCGTATTAGGACCTTTACTATTTGTTATATTCATTAATGACCTCCCGGGCATCCTTCACAATAACAGTGATATCTGTCTTTACGCAGATGATACAAAAATATTCAGGGAAATAAGAAAAAAGGAGGACTGTGAAAAGCTTCAAGAAGATATTCATTGTATGCATGACATGTCTGTGAAATGGCAATGAAAGTTCAATCCTGACAAGTGTAAAACAATGAACATTAACAATAAATCAGAAGAAAATACTTACCAATACAGATTAAAAAGCAACATGCCACCCATGGAAAGATCAAAAGCAGAAAAAGATATAGGAGTAATAATTGATTGTAAATTGGACTTTGAGGAGCATATCTCGGAGAAAATAAACAAGGCAAACTCAAATTTTCAGTATTTGCTTTGTTTTCTGTGCTTTCAAAGGATCTCCTCTTATTTAGATTTATTTCAATACTAGGACTGATTCGTAGATCATTTGAATATCTGAACAAGGACACTATGGTTAGGCTAAATAAAACTCTAGTAAGACCGCATATTGAATACGCTGATCAAGTGTGGGCACCATATAAGAAAAACACCTTGATATGATTGAAAATGTACAAAGGAGGGCAACAAGACTAATTCCTGGATTTTCTGAAAAAACCATATGAAGAGAGATTAAAACTGTTAAAATTACCCCCGTGGTGACATGATAATGTGCTACAAGATACTGAAAAATAAATGCAACTACGATCAAAACAACCTATTCACTAGGAGAAATGAGGTGACAAGAGGCAACAACAGAGGTCATGACTATATAGTCTATAAAAAAGAGCACGACTAAATATAAGAAAACATTAATTCAGCTATAGATGTGTGGATATCTGGACAGTTTACCTCCAAAAGTAGTGAAAGCGCAAACAGTAAGACCGTTTGAAAGTAAGCTTGACACATTTTGGAGTGATCAAGGCATTAAATATGACTATAGGGCAACAGTATAAAGGTCTCAGTATAAACTAAGAAGATCATATGTAATGAAGAACCAGAGCTGGTGTTACAGGACTGACCTTCTACCAGAATCAACTATGTAACTATGTACGAGTTTGTATGTTTAAATCGACCAGATCACAGATACTTTCTTGCGGTGCCCTCGTGAAAGGATTAATTTATCAATATATACTTTTTATTTGATTAAATTCCGCCAAATAACGCCACAATACGTAAATTTATTACGAAAATGTACCAAAATATTGGACGTCTATACGAACGTGCGTAAATAAACGGAGGGTGGGTGGGGGTCTAGTCGGTATTCAAAGTTAACGGCCTTTACGGATGTAACTTTCACCTTATTGCATTAATAATATTTAAATGAAATATATTCAGTTTTATATAAGTGCGAAACTAATAGAAACTTTACCTGTTTAATTTAACCTATGAGATCGCTTCGATTCTTTCGTTTCCAAAATGGCCTACTGCCAAAACAGCTTTCACTTTTCCATTTAGTGGAGGATTCCATGCGTATTTTTGATAGCTATGTGCGAAAAAGATCATATTTTGTCGGAAAAGAGTTGTGTAGGAAAAGTAGGCTAAAGTAGGTGAAAGTTCCTGCTGTAAAGGTCGTTTACTTGGAACACAAACTAGATGCCCCTCTATTTACGTTCGGACATCAGAAACGCCATGGCCAACTGTTATGCACATTTTCGTTATAAATTCACATAATGCGGCGTTATTTGACGGAATTTCATCAAATAAAAAGTAAATGGCATATTACGTATTAAAGGGAGTTAATCAAATAACTCATACGGATGCAGTAAACCACTCTTATACAGTCCATTCTTTAATCAGTCGGATACGACAGCAGCACCTAGCTAAGACACACAGTGCATAACAACAGACTGATAGCTAAACAAATCAATCAAATTGCCCTGTTAGGATCACTGGATTTTTTCTGAGCAAAAGATTAACCTTTCAAGGATCCATTTCACGTAGGTGAATTAATTGGGTACATGAGAGGGAAATAAGTCAATGTGTCATGGCTGCAACTTGCGACGTATGTAAATGACTGATTTGTAGCTCGACGATCGGGGAGGTAAATGTAAAAGTAGGCGGAATATTACATACTAACGGGTAGTAACTGCAGACTTTATAAACCCATACATTTACTCTTACACTTTCATGTATAATAGGATAATATTAACAGGTATGTCCTCACTTGCTAAACATGCTATAACCTGGCAACCTGCGCTTTTTCTTCTTGGGAACTTCCATCGATTCCAACGATATTCTTGTTTACTATGTATTTCAAAACGACAAACAGTGTATATCCTGATATGAGTGCTGATTAAGGAACCATTTGATCAGGTTCTTCAACGTTTGCATTGGACAAGTTTACACTCAACAACTACATCGCTTGTAAATAACGAGTATAGTCATCGCCAGGGTTCAAGTTCAACTAGAGCT
This sequence comes from Gari tellinella, assembly GCA_922989275.2. NCBI lineage: Eukaryota > Metazoa > Mollusca > Bivalvia > Cardiida > Psammobiidae > Gari > Gari tellinella. The sequence continues at coordinate 57,283,955 of OV277865.1, forward strand.
ATCACTAAGGATGATTGATACCACTACACCACACTTCCCTATGCTAAACCACACGTTATGTCATAAATACTAAGTAAGTAAAAGCTTGACCTTCATCTTCCTTAGTAAGTATGCAACAGAAAACAAATACAGCTAATCCTGTGTGCAAAACTCACTTAATATACGACATATATATAGTTTATAAGGTTGCTTGTTAATTAATGCACGTTTGAATTGATGCAGCAAGGATCTTTCAACGATATTTTGAAATTGCATTTAGACCCTCCCCTTCCAGCATCTAAATCATATAAACTATAAAGAATCAGTCGCTGTTATGGACAAGTTCTTCACTCCAAGAAAGACTGCCAACTCCCAATTACTGACAACTCTCAACTTTTAGAGTTGAAAAGGGACATAATTCTGTCAAATGTGTAAGAGTATTGAAACTCAAAGAAAAGTGTCCCAATATTACACCAGTAATGTATTTTAGGTTTGGAGACAATTTAATATCTAGTTTTCAAGAAAATGGCATAATATTATAAGAAAAATTTAAGATAACAAGGGGCATCATTCTGTCAATGTCAATTTTGTTTCAAAACATAAATTCAGTGACGTGTCCCAAGGTTGAAGACAAATTCATATGTAGCTCTTAAGAACATGGCAAAATGTCCGATTTAAGGAACAAATTTAATTGAAAGAAAAAAAGGGCTTTAATTTGTCAATTTTTTTTTGCAAGAATTATTAAAATTAAAGAAGAGTCATCCGAAATCACGCTGATAAGTTTGAAGATAATGTCATAAATAGTTGTCAAGAAAAGGTAATCTATGTCCTAAGAAAAGTGTATCCACTAAGGAACACAATTTCAAGTTAAAAAGGGGCATGATTCTGTCAAATTGTGTGCAAGAGTTTATATAGACTTATTAATGACTTTCCCTTTATAGCAATGATTATGTGGACCAAGTTGAAGATAGTAGGCCCTATCATAATTTGTTTTAAAGAAAAACGGTAACTATCCTTGGAGAACGCGACGGACGGACTGGCGGACGGACATACATGGTGATTCCTATAAAGCCTTCACCACACGTAGTAGGGGTATCAGTTGAGGTCAAAATGTAACATCACTAAAAAATAAAACCCCCTACAAAGCCACATACAACACAAACACATTGTATATACCATGAAGCAGGGGTTATTTACGCATAACCCCTTCACTGCCTTACCCCGAGTACACTAGTAATTTGAAAACAATTTGGATCCTGATCAGACGCCGCGTAACGCGGCGTCTGATCAGGATACAAACTGTTTTACACTCGTTTCAATATTTTATAATTCAAAATAACTAAATGTTTCATTTTAAAAATAAAAGCAGACGACAATTGTTTAAACTTGATGACGTCACGGCAGTGAAGGGGTTAAAGAGTGAAAGGGAAGATGTGTTAGTTATTGATATGGGCAGCACAGCTGTTGTCATTCTCTAGATAGTACTCAAAGGTTCTGATACAGATGTCTGAAGGTATAAACAGTTTACATATATCTATATGTATAGTTAACACAATCAATACCTCTTATACAACCAAGTATGTATTGAGCGACCATTGTTCAGACACAAAATTCGGCTGATAATTGAAGACAACATCTTGCGGCACCATCATGTGAAGTTCTGTAACATTTGAATGTTTATGAGATTGTAGTTTTGACATTGAAACGTATTGTTTATCATGATTGAGATGATTAACTGTAACAATACCAAATCCCCAGTAAGCCTTCTCCGTTCTACAGTAGTCCCTCCCTACAACGATTCCATCTTTACAACGACCCTTGCCGTAGTTCCATAAACAGGACAATTGTGTCTAACGCTTTTACTGCTGCAATAATATTAAAATTAATGTCAAAATTTAAAGTTAATGTTAAAATTGTTGTGTACTGGGTTTTTTCAAAGTTACATAATGGACATTTTGAAAGAAAAACCTTAACAATGAGCGACAAACAGCTTGAATACAGATCAAACGCCGCGTTACGCGGCGTCTGATCTGGATTCAAGCTGTTTGCAAATGTAATCCAATTTCTCTCCCTATAACGACTCCCTCCGAACAACGCACACAATGTTTGTCTCCCATAGGGTGTCGTTGTAGAGAGGGAGCGTTTTACTATCATCCTACCATGAGTTATCACCTGTATTAAAGACCTTTTATCACCCAGCAGGGCGGAGCTTACCTTTCGCAAAGATAAACTAATTTGCATTTGATTTTAGGGGTCATAGGTATAATTCCGTATTAAAGAGTTATTTCCAGAGTCTGTTAACATGAAGAAACACATGGGTGTGCAGCCATGTCCACGTGAAAACGGTGTGTACAGTGCTCCCTCTCTACAACAACACCCAATGGGAGACAAAGATTGCATGTGTTGTTCAGAGGGAGTTGTTATAGGGAGAGAAAATCTATAAGACTTCGTTTACATTTGCAAACATCTTGAATCCAGATCAGACGCCGCGTGACGTGGCGTCTGATCTGGATTAAAGATGTTGTGTCATTCTTCATTATATTCCTTCTGTCAAAGTGTCCACTAATATGTAATAACTCCATTGTGTCTTTCATCAATGCTACGCACACTCGTATAAATACCAAAACGGCATTCTTGCTAGTGTAAACGAACTAAAGCACAAACACAATGTCATCAACTGTACAAAAGCAAGAATTTTATTTCCGGCTAGGTAGCCATCAGCAAGAGTCAATTAAGATACCGCGCACAAACAAATTCGCTCGCATTATTTCAGTCGGTCATATTCGCAAGACACGAAAAACAAATCCTATTAATCTGCCTCAAATTCGGCCAAATTACCCTCGTCTTTGTAAATATGAATTCGAATTTTTACTAATAAAATTACAATTTTCGTATAAAGTTTGTGTAATTTCCCTCCTTTTCATATACGGTTTCTATTGTAAATATGGGAGTGTTTATGGTAAACAAGTGCATTTTTGAAACCGAAAGTGATCACTATACATTGCGTCCGTCTTTCAAAGCGGATCTCGAGTACATCACATTGCCAGCACGAAACGATACAAATTTATTAGTTAGATCTATTACGAACTCTGATTTATTATCAGTTAAAACGATTTAAAAATAGTAAAGAAGTGTGATGATTTGGGTATGATTTGGGTGTTTCTTATAGTTTTAGTCTGTTCCCGCTAATTACATTGTAACTTGATCTATAAATAGAAACTTCCGGTTAACACTAGCGACAAAAACAGGCTGAATCTCGTTGAAAACTTTGAATGTAAGTTATGTTTTAGTGGTTTTATTAACAGTTGATCATACAGAATTGATTCATGTTGCACATTATTAATGACAATAAGTTTTATGTAGAAATCATTTATTGTATTGGTTACGCTGTATGGATCAACGAAAATGTCAGAGGGTTCCGAATGAGAACGCCTATATAAGCCACAGGGCCCCGACACGATTATATTTTAGGGGAAAAAATTGTCAGAAAGTATATATAGAGACAAGGGATACAACTGATTTTCAGTATATTCTCACCCCATCTCGACAAAACCGGGCATATCATGAATAAATATTGATGAAACGACACCCTTTTTGCATTTCTGTCTAGCTAATATGATACCCTTCCATAAAAACATAACATAAAACCAACTGTAAGCATACAATTTTAACAGTAACTGCGTCCACTCATTGAAATCACCGATTTTCGGAAAACGGGACAGGTGTTCGTTCATAGCCAACACAGCATTAGACACCTCTGTACGCTTGTTTAGGCGGTATTTTCGAGCATTACAGTAATACAGTTCCATAGATATCAATTTTGACACATATAAAAGCTGATTTGTACTCAAATCATTGCCATACCATCAACAAATAACATGTTTTCATCGGCAGTAAAGTTATTCTTGTACATGTAAGCTTTTTTGGTACGGCAATGATTTAAGAAGAAATCAGCTTTGATCGGTGTCAAACATGTATATCTATGCAACTGCATGACTGTCATGTTCGATATTACCGCCTAAACAAGCGTGCAGTAGTGGCCAATGACTGTAATGCTCGAAAATACCGCCTAAACAAGCGTACAGTAGTGGCCAATGCTGTGTTAGCTATGAACGAACACCTGTCCCGTTTTCCGAAAATCGATGATTTCAGTGAGTGGACGCAGTTACTGTTAAAATTGCATGCTTACAGTTGTTTTTATGTTATGTTTTTATGGAAGGGTATCATATTAGCTAGACAGAAATGCAAAAAGGGTGTCGTTTCATCAATATTTATTCATGATATGTCCGGTTTTGTCGAGGTGGGGTGAGAATATACTGAAAATCAGTTGTATCCCTTGTCTCTATATATACTTTCTGACGATTTTTTCTCTCAAAAAGCAATCGTGTCGCGGCCCTGTGATATAAGCCGCAAAATTCAGCGGAGAGATCACTCTTGGTCTGACCGTCGGAGTGTTAACATCGAAATTAATTAAATAAATATTATCCTACAGTGAATGGGACTTTGGTGGTCAGAATACATAGATGAACCTCAGAACTGCTACATTGGCTCAGATATACGTGCAGCCTTTGTTCAAACGTGCAGGGTTCTCTATATTCTCTTTCACACCATACCGGGTCGTAGCGCCGAAGTATATATAGCAGTGCGAGAACGTAAGATAGGTTCGGTGTGAGACCGTTCTAATAGATGTATAGTAGGCTCTATGTGAAAGCGTTCTGGATAGATAGTATTTGAAATTGACTAAGTTAACAGGTTCGGTGTGATACCGTTCTATTAGATATATAGTAGGTTCGGTGTGAAACCGTTCTAGCGTGAACAGGTTCGGTGTGAGACGGTCGTGATAAGAGTCAAAGCAGTTGTTTGATACATACAGTAGTTTTATCCCGTCTTAGTTTGTTTTATTGTTTGATCAAGCCAAAGCAGGCTGTGTATATACATTTGTAAATCATTTTGTTATATAAGGAACATATTCCGCACATTTTAGTTTTAGTATATCTGATTGTTGAAGCAAGCAGCTTAAGGAAAATTGTATGTGTATGAGACAGGCTGTCTCGGACCGTTTGTATTAGCGATAGTAACCTCGGCAGCGTTACATTTGGTGGCAGCGGTGGGATATTTGGATGAACATACCTTTATCCCGAACTCTATATAATGGCTAAGACGAAGACTACACCACGGAAGGGAAGTGGTCCCCAGACAATCTGTGCCGTTTGCAAGAAGACAGTGCCTGAAAACCAAAGGTACGAGGAACATGTTCTGTTATGTGTGAAGAACAGATTTAAATGTGAAGAGTGTGGCACAGATTTTAAGAGCAAAGATTATCTAAGGCGCCATGTTAAGCATGTACGCATTCAACAGCTTTGCTAGAAAAACAACAGGAAGCCCCTCCTCCAGTTGACTCAGACAGTTCGTCTAGTGACTCAGAATGGGATAAGGATCCAGATGTTGAGTTGGGGGACAAGGAGCACTTGCACATGGGAAGGCTTGTCCGTAAACGTACATCCCCTGCCCCAGTTAGGGCTCCAGTCAGAAAAGACACAGATACAGCCAGTAGTTGCTCAAGCCAGCCTGCAGCTAAATGGCTTTGTGCTAATCCAAGTACCAGCTATGACAAGCAGTTGCAAGAGAAACCAGTTGTAAAGTTAGGCAGAGACAAAGAGGTTCAAACCTCTTGTGATATGAACAGCAAAGCAGTGCAAGTGTCCAGTCAAGACAGTGGGAACAAGCTACACAAGTGCAACCACTGTGGTATTTACTACGGAGATGTAGCAATGTTCTTTGTGCACATGGGTTGTCACTCAATCAATGACCCGTTTCAGTGCAATGTTTGTGGATCAGTGTGTGAGGACAAGCTCAGGTTTTCTATCCACATTTCACGTGACCATAGAAGTGCAGACTAGTTGTTTTTGCTGTTGTTGTATTGACCAAGTGATATCACACATTTTCAGTCAGTTTCAAAGATGTTGAAGTTTGATGTATTTTTTTTTTATAGTTTAAGGTCAAGTAACCGATAGTCATGAGACACGAGTGTGTGAACAGAAATGTTCAGATGGTTGTTATGTTCTTGAAGATCAGTTTATACAGAGTTATTTTCAAAGATTTGTTTTGTGATGTTTTGTATCCCATATCAGTTAAGCGGGACGCTTAAACCCGGAGGCGTGGGTAATGTGATGATTCGGGTGTTTCTGATCGTTTTAGTCTGTTCCCGCTAATTACATTGTAACTAGATCTTTAAATAGAAACTTCCGGTTAACACTAGCGACAAAAACAGGCTAGTTGAATCTCGTTGAAAACTTTGAATGTAAGTTATGTTTTAGTGGTTTTATTAACAGTTGATCATACAGAATTGATTCATGTTGCACATTATTAATGACAATAAGTTTTATATAGAAATCATTCATTGTTTTGGTTACGCTGTATGGATCAACGAAAATGTCAGATGGTTCCGAATGAGAACGCCTATATAAGCCGCAAAATTCAGCGGAGCGATCACTCTTGGTCTGACCGTCGGAGTGTTAACATCGAAATTAATTAAATAAATATTATTCTACAGTGACTGGGACTTTGGTGGTGCAGAATACATAGAGGAACCTCAGAACTGCTACATTGGCTCAGATATACGTGCAGCCTTTGTTCAAACGTGCAGGGTTCTCTATATTCTCTTTCACACCATACCGGGTCGTAGCGCCGTAGTATATATAGCAGTGCGAGAACGTAAGATAGGTTCGGTGTGAGACCGTTCTAATAGATGTATAGTAGGCTCTATGTGAAAGCGTTCTGGACAGATAGTATTTGAAATTGACTAAGTTAACAGGTTCGGTGTGATACCGTTCTATTAGATATATAGTAGGTTTGGTGTGAAACCGTTCTAGCGTGAACAGGTTCGGTGTGAGACGGTCGTGATAAGAGTCAAAGCAGTTGTTTGATACATACAGTAGTTTTATCCCGTGTTAGTTGGTTTTATTGTTTGATCAAGCCAAAGCAGGCTGTGTATATACATTTGTAAATCATTTTGTTATATAAGGAACATATTCCGCACATTTTAGTTTTAGTAAATCTGATTGTTGAAGCAAGCAGCTTAAGGAAAATTGTATAGTATGAGACAGGCTGTCTCGGACCGTTTGTATTAGCGATAGTAACCTCGGCAGCGTTACAGAAGCAAGATATACGCAGTCTAGTATTGACGGCATTGAAATGAATAAGATGTTGCAAAGCGTATGCACTCGCACTGACTTCCGCTGTGTTGAAACTTCGTAAACGCGTTTAGCGAAAGTCTGTACAAGTGCCGCGGTTCTAGGTATCTGATCTGGCTCCAAACTGCTTGTAAGAGACATTAGTGCACAATGTGTATGTTCACAACACTAACGTTTAGAACCTGATCTGACACCGAGTTACACGGCGTGTGATCAGGATCCAAACTGTTTACAAATAGTCATTGTCCACTTGGTACGGTGGTTGCAGTATTTTATCTTTGTGTTACACAACCTTTCTAGCACCACAAACCAGTAAGAGAAAATGGTGGGCTTCGCTTGCGGTGTGGTGTGCTCGACCTAGTCGTCATATGTTGTTTTTTTTGTCCTTGTCCGGGCTCTAATTCGGAACTCCATAGATGCAATAGAAAATGACTAGGCATAAATGTACGTTAAGAAGGTACAACGTGTTACGCGCAAAAATTAGATATGTAGCTGAAAGGTCAAGGTCAAACTTCCGGGTCAAAGATCAAAAACATGTTTTTGTATGTTTGTCCGGGTTCTCTCTCGGAACTCCGTGGATGGATTTAAAAAATGACTAGGCACAAGTCTTCTTCTAGAAGGCACGGCGTATCCCGCGCGAAAGCCAGGTCTGTCGAGGTCATACTTTGAGGTCAAAGGTCAAAAACGTGTATATTTTGGTTTGTTCTGTCTCTAACTCGGAACTCCATTAAAAATGGATTGTAAAATAACTAGGCCTTAATAGTCGTCTCGCATATATAGCATTTCAAGCTTAAAAAGCAGCTTAGTAGCTGAAAGGTCAATGTCATACTTCGAAGGCAAAGGTCAACAGCATGTTTTTATTTTTTGGCTTGTCCGGGCTCCAACTCGGCACACTTGCTTATAATTATGGCGCCGATCTTAATGACTAAAAGTAACTATCTAGAATCAATGTATACTGCACATTTTGTCGCCTCTCTCGTCTTATTCGATTTTATTCATTTTTAGCTCTTTTTATAATTTGTTCCGAGTTCGACAGTCTACACGAATGTCTGCTAATAGACTTAAAGATAAGCTGTATAGTTGCAGCAGAGGATAGATATTTTTTTATCTTCCCCTCCCCCTCCTATGATTTTTTAGCATCAGTAGTTATAGCTTTCTTATCTGTACACTTAATATTGTACAATTTCCTTATATTATTAACTAAAATAATGTAAAATGATTGTTAAAATCTATAACACTTATATTCAGCAAATTCGCAAAAAAACCCAACAGTCTGTTTCATTGTTATTGTCGAATTATTTCAAATTTAGAACCATATTCTCGAATTTCGCCAAGTCACGTTCAGCATCCCAAATTAGTGACCGCTGTTTGTTACAAACGCAAAAAAGGAGTGCTAGTAGTTAAGGTTTACTATTAACGCTTAATTTACGACCGCTTTTCAATGTACCTGTGAGGAGTTCACTTGTCTTATGCAAACAGTGCAGACCCTAGTGTTCATTTGATGTATCAGGGAGGAAAGGATTAATGACTGACAAGTAAACAAAATCTGACATATTTCATTAAGCTATCAAGCCAAACACCGAAGCTTTGTCTGTTTTTCAACATTTCCAAGATCGATATGGCCTTTAAACATTAGTATTACCATTGAATGCAAGTATATGGATAAATTATAATGCTTTTAAATGGCACAACTTCATTTCAAAAGAAGTAGTTGTATCTAAACTTCAACGAAAATTTTTAGTTACAACAAAATCAAACGATAGTTATGTTATAGTTAGAACATATTAAGTGAAATCTTAATGGGTAAGAAGGCCAAAGCGAATCGTCAGCGAGCGTGACCCATCTTAGCCATTAAGATTTTACTTAATATGTTCTAACTAACTTAGAATATAACCTATATTTTGATTGGTCCATTCCAAAGTTTCTAGTACACAAACGTCCCTTATTCTGGTTGTGAGATCGCCAAATATGGCAGTGTTTACAACTAGTTGCTACGAGGCGGAGCTATCTATATCGCGCGCAGACACCACACGACGTCAAAAAACAACAACATTTTTAATGATTAAGTGCCGTACTTAAAGGCAGTTTGATTGGTTAAAAATGTAGGTTATATTCTAATGCTATTTTTTTATAATCTTTAATGTTGAATAGAATGAAAAAATAGACATTAAATGAGAATTTTTTTGTAACTCAAGTTTTTAAGGGGAAACACAATTAACAAACTTTCAATAGTTGATAACATCATTCAAAACAGCTTTAATCCAAATGCTTTTGAATTTCTTGTAATGAATGTTGTGAACAACTACTTGAACCAAATGAAATGCGTTAACTTTATTTATTTTCGGAGAAATATTTATTATCAAAATAACTATCTTTTAAGAAAAAACAAACAGAGATCTTAAAGACAAACGAAATGATATATGTTGCTAATATGGCACGCATTATTTCTTTGACTAGTTTATTCTACTAGCAACGTTTCATAACACCTTTCTCAAAACCTAAGCTCAACCGCGAGCTACCTTAAGTTTGTCATTAATTTTGACTTAAATTATGACCCTTTTTGTAGTTTCAACATACTATAGCTTCATTATTTTGTTACTTTTGGTAGTGTCTTTTCAAAGCAGTAGACAATTATATCATATCAAGTAATGTTGATCCGATTGGTAAACAGTTTGCAACTTGACGTATAGACAAATTACTTAGTCTGATCATAATTCATACAACAGTTTGACAATGTGGATTTACGAGTAATATGCAAGTGAAATATTCGGTCGATAATGCTGGTCGGGGGGGGGGGGGGGGGTGTGGGGGGGGGGGAGCTTAATGAGTAGTTAATAGTTATACACGAATGGATCATCAGAGTTCCCGCTGAGAAACAATTCGAGTTCGGAAGCAGCGTTCCGGAGGCAGCCGAATGATAACGAAGCATTCGTGATTTCTAATCAAGGCTAAAGATGCCCGATAGTCTGCCTAACGAATCGATTATTGATCTCGTGGACAAAGAGAGAAAATGGTTTACGTATCATAAACAATAGTGATAAAGGAAGACAACTAGGTAAATGTAGCCTGCATTCTTGGACATGACTTATAATACAGCCTCTGTGCAAAAAATGGTGATTGGGATTAACATCCCCATTAGTTATAGTTCTAATTACAGCGAACCCCCCCCCCAAACCGGAACCTCTTAATACCGGAAATCTCTCTAAACCGGACAAAAACGTTGGTCCCGTTTCCAAAATATTTTCTTTATTAATTTTAGCAGATGAGAACTTAATGCAGGCTGAAAGTTAAACAGAATGTGCCTTACTTTCAACCTGTTTTAAGCGGTCAGCTATATTCCATACTAGAAAAAAGCAAAGGTAATTAGTTAAAACCCCTCTAAACTGGAAGGCCCTCTAAACCGGAATTTTTTATTGTCCAGACACGTGTCCGGTTCCGAGGGGTTTCACTGTATATTGATTATTGATAATGTAATATTGTGTAGTGTCATAGTGCTATGTTACTCAAGGGAGACTACTGGGATTCAAGTTCTAACTGAACATCATATTGTAGTTAATCACCCTTGTGTACATTTTGTAACTGTTACCTAGCTACACATCTGAGACAAATAGTGAACGCCTTTAAAAAGCTTCCAATTGTATCTAGTTGTAATCTTTTGAGCCATAGATGTTTGAAATTATATACGACAATAGAATCATCACCAGTCTATCACAAAATAAAAGGGTGACAACGTTTTATGTGCTCCCCCGTGATAAACAGTGCTCATATATATCAGTGATATATCGAAGTTTGACATCCGAAAGAACCAAAGAACTTTGTCGATATTAAGAGTAGGACATCGAGCCCGGGTTTTCTGTATCCGACTCCTATCTTTGGGGCGTTCAATTAGCCCATAGATGGGAAGAAACGGACTTTAACAATGTTTGTGTAGGGAGGCACTGTTTTAGTCAGGATGACTAGAAGCCAGCTATCAAATGTATCTATCTTAAATTTAGAATGAAGGGAAAAGTTGGAAAAGGCTTTTAATGATTTAACCCGATAGTGTCAGTCGATTCTGTTATAATCAATTATTGAGGTTGAAGTGGTCCCTCAGCTGTTTTTCTTAACCTTGCACTAGAATGGATGATCTTGGAACGGACTAAACCTAGCATTTTTGACCTTGACCTAAGATAGGGATGTGCATGACCTGGCCCCAAGGCTAGAAATAGTTTGTGTGAGTCAGATATCGTTCTCAAACATTTGAGTGGTCAAAATTGAGCTTTTTCTCAGCAAAAACTCAAAATAAATCAATCAAACGCTTGATAACATTCTCAGACACTACTCAAAAACTTAACAACTTTGGAACCTGCATCATGTAAAAACATTGTCAACAAGCTAGACGCACTGTCGCTATAAAATGCCACTCAACACTAATGTCAATAAGACCGATATGATTACTGAAGCACTAGATTTAGTCCGTGTCACTCTGAAACCGCATGCATGCATGAAAGCGCAAACCTATGCATTGAAATTGTCAATGGTTGACTTGTGATTGAAGAAGTTTGGTACACTGTATCCAGATCGTGCTTGAATGTGTCCATAAACACGTGCATTTATAACATATTAAAGTAATATTATGAACTTAAAACACGACAACATTGATTTCAAAGACACATAATAGAACTTAACTAAGTGTACTAAAGAACTGTGCAATTCTATCTACAGTACTCCCTCCCTACACTGTCCCTCATACCAACGGTTCCCTCCTTAGAACAATGCTTGCCGTTGTAACCCAAACATAAATATATAATTATTTCACATCTGTAATGTTGTCTGCTTTAAAAAAATGTTGTTTGCTTTTTTAAAGTTACGCATTGGGCGATTTGATGGAAGAAACATAAAGACGGCATCTGATCTGGGTTCAAACTATATTCTTATATAAGCCAAGCTGTGTTCAGCACTCTCCGGGTATTGACTTTTCCTCCCTATTACAACCCTATCCGAAAAACATTCACTATCTCTGTCTCCTATTGAGTGTTGATGTAGAAAGGGAGCACTGTACCACATTTTACAGCACAATCTCGGCAAATAATAAATGTTTAAGAGACCATCTGTCTTTGTTTTTTTCAGCAACCAGAATCTCATTAAAAGACCGATATATAAAACACTGTGTTAGCGACATTTAGCTGTTGAAATAACTGAACACATCGTGCGTTATCATGTCATTCACGACGGCTGCGCTTTACACAGAACTTAGGACTAAAACATTTTATTCTCTTGCAGTTTTAACTCATAGTTGGTAAAAGTATGCCATGTGAAATTGGTTAAGCAACATGCATCTTTTCATAAGATATTTGCAATTATTGTGTTTATTTGATAATGCCAATGCAAACTTTGCAAGAGCATCCCTGGATCCGTAACCTGGCCAGTGGCCATGGTAACAATTTGAGGCCCACTCTGTCGCGTTTTTCTTTCATGGGGAGAACAAGTCCTAAAAAGGTCCTTACAATATCAGCATAGAACAATGTACAGAATAAAACTCTATTACGACCACTAAATTGTGTTAATCATTAGGTGATTAAGACAGTAGGCTGCTTAAAGCAAGGTGAACGTAAAATAGACAGCTCCTTCCTTTAAGAACTTTCTGTTTTACACTCACCTTGCTTCAAGCTGTCACAATAGTCGTAATAGGGAGTTGCTTTTACTAAATATACTATTAGAACTAGTGCTGAAACGATTACCCGGGTAACCGTTAACGGTTATGAACTGCCGATTAACCGGTTACAAAGTCGGTAACCGGTTACTCGGAAGCCATTTTGTATAACAAAAATGAAGCCCCATTTGTCGGGAGCTACAGCCTTTCCGTTCACTTGAAGTGTTTTACTCAAAGATGTACATGATATTTAAGTTTTAAAATACAGTAGCATGTTGATTGATAAGGGTAGGGCGTTTCCTGATTTTTGTAAACATGTACACGGAGCTCAATACACAAACGATGCCGTTTACAAAGTATTTTATGTGCACAATTCAATATACGTTACAGGTGTTCTCAACACTGAATACTCGCTGCATGGTGTCGTTTTATTTTAAGTTGAGTTATTAAAGAACCCTTATTTCACATGTCTTGACAATAAATGCCGATTGAACAATTTTAATTTACAAAAAACGTGTCTTCGAATTATTGTTTCCTTCGCTACTTTGACAGTTGAGCTTGACACGCTTACTAACCTTCTGACCTCGAAATATTCGGTTTGCTTTGGATTTCTACCCTAGTAGCTATATATGACGTTCGTGTAGAGAAAACACGTAAACCAGGGTTTCCAGGAATATCCGCGTGTCAATTTCAAATATATTTTTAGACCACCCAATCAAAAACGATAAAATAATAAAACCCGGTTAGCTGAATCTACACTTCAATCGGATCGTCTCATATTTTGTCAAGGTTTAAAATAAGACAATAATGGGACCAATTAATTATCTATAACACAATGCGGGATACAAGGTCTTCATATTCGGCCGCGCATAATTATTCCGTGTGCTGGAGTTATTTTACAAATGCAACTTATTTAGAGAAGACATGGAATAGCCGCTTTTTAAACGATTTATTGATCCACAGATTCATGCAGTATACATGTAAGTTCATTTTATAAGATCAATAAATCTTATTTTCTCTTTGCAATTTATTAAAGACCTACGTCGGCATGCATGGTAAAATAGTTAGAAAAAAGTATAACATTCATAAAAAATCTTTGGCACCAAGACTTTATTATTGTAATATCGTTTACACACGCAAACCGATCTCCAAATTTGTAATTGTTTATAGGTAAAACAGTTGAACGTTACCGTGTACACGTGAAACGTCCAACCCTTACTGACTCGGCATATTAAAGTTACGATTAACCGGTTAACCCCGGTTACGAGGAACGATTAACCGGTTACAAATTTCTGGTAACCGTTTCAGCACTAATTAGAACGTTTTGAAAGAATTTACAAATAACTAATACAATCTATAAATGATAGATGCAAGCAAAGCTGTCTGAAAAGGGAGTGAAGTATTACAGAAACTGTACAGTTATCCAGCTTACTTTACTTGATGCATAAAGTTTCTGAATTGCTCTTTAATGGTATAAACTTAACCAGATATTGTAAATCTAGTCATACTTCTATGACTGATCATTTTACATCTTTTTTAATATTATGCTCAACTTTGACCATCCAATAAAAGTTGATAACTTTGAGTCAATGGATATTTGTCTTATTTTAAGACGCCTGCATCCATTTAAACATGATATCTTATACCTAGTTTCTCGGATGCCTAAATGGCATTGAGATAATACATTCTATTAAAAATTTCAGTTTCGGAAAGTAGGACGCTACGTCTAATTTGACCTTTTTCTTTCAACAAAGGAATAAAAATCCTAAAGCAGACGTCTACATAAATGCTCACATGTTTTCACATGTCACATATATGTATGTAATTATTATTTGTAGGAGTGAAACAATACGGAAATATATTGTTTTATTGCTACACGACTCTTAGCAATACGTATATTATTTGAGCACATACGAGAGGGGATGTCCTGTTAATTTGAATGTAATGCTGTGACAATTATATAACATTCACAGCCAATGTCTATGTTAATTTGGACCCTCCATCGTATTTAAAGCTCTACTTTTATTCTGCCAATGCTATCAATATGTTTTCAATGCTAATGTCTATCTAATTTGTGTACTTACAAGTTGCCACACTATATTGCAATATATTGTAATTCAGTTTTCACCACATTGTTACACCTTTAATTATTAGTTATAATTAACATTCCAGTAACTCGAACAAGGCTTTGACGAATGATATAACAACTCAAAAAAGAACAACTGTCTGTGTTTGTTGAGTTACATTTATGTTTGGTGGCATTTCATATGTTTGGAGTAGTTCAAAGTCATATGAAGGAAGTCACAAAATATGTTGCAAGTTAACATTTAAACATTGACTGGACGTCTATAAAAAGAACTCCAAATTATGTGTTTAGGAGACACACATGTCTGAGTCTACGAACTAAATACACACTCATAACGAAAACCAATACCGCACGGCCCATTACGTTTAATGAAACCTTATAAAGTTGGTCATTATATGAAAATTATAGACCTTCTGTTTTACATGCACTTCGATTTATGCGTCCGGTCCTCGACATGAGCACGCGAGGACACAGCTTACCCTTACAGACATCATAGGACTCTTTTAACCTTTAACCTTTATAGTTGTTATGAGCTATTATTATTCTAACTTAATTCACGGTACAAGTAAAACAAAATGCAGCTATAAAAGTTTTCTACTTTGAACTGTCATTATTTCAAGTAACCTCCTATCTAAGGTTGATATAGCTAAAATTAATAGTCACAAAAGCAAAGGACCTTTTTTAGTTCGGTTGCACGTTTATTATGTACAAAGCGGGCACGTACGATAGCAGTTATCACAGTCCAGGCAATTGGTTTAAGAAATAATCTATGTTCTACCGTTTTGAAACGGTATTTTACAACGGTTGGGAACGACCGAAATTCATTAGAAAAGAAATCAAATGTTCCATACTTATTTCCTCAGAGGATGCAGTTTTTCGACCGAATAACTTTATCCGCGGCATAACAAGAATCTAACACCCAACAGCAAATTTACATTTACCGTTCCACAATCTGGCATAGAACAAACATTACATGAAACAAGACAGAAGAATGGGAAAATTACAGTAACATGACTGGTTAAAAGTATATGGTCTTTACGGGCTATATGAATAACGTAAAATTTTTTAAAAACATAACGTATGAATGCAAGAGGTCACGTCATGTCATATAACCGCGGGAGGAGCGGGGCAGGGAAGAGCGTTGTAAAACGTCTCAGGTATACCACGATGAGCTTGTTCTATTTTTATAGTGACCAAAACGCGTGTCATGTTAGAATAAGGTATAAATACACTAGCTATAGAGGATCTTGAATGAGTGCTCATTATTTATCATTTTTAATAAACGAGTTGACTAAAATAATATGACGCGAGCCTTGGCGAGCGTCACATTCATTTTAGTCAACGAGTTTATTAAGAATGATAAATAATGAGCACGAATATGAGATTCTATTTATCACATAACACTTTAAAGGACCTATAAAACAAATTAAAGCCGTAGCTTGTAGACCCTCTGCTGTATATGTTTTCCGCCAAAACGTCATGTTGTTTACGTTAACGTCATTGCAAATGACGTCATTTGGTGTCCTGCTACATGCAGCGCTTGTGGACGAACAGGCTCGGCCGGAGCCCGAAAAACGATATTCCACTAGTGGAGTACGATATTTACGTAATGGCTTTATGCAAATCTGAATAAGGGGAGATCCTTTGAAAGCACAGAAAACAAAGTAAATACTGAAAATTGCAGACTTGGTTTAATTGAGTCTGGTCATGAGCATTACTGAAATATGCAACAGTGATCACGCCCCCTAGCACCAGCTTAAGCGGAATTCAACTTTCAACTGTAAATGCGCTGAAATTAATGATCCCAAAGGACCAGAAAGTATACCAACACTGAGAATCGCAGGTTATGTGATAAACAGCATTATTGAGTGCCGAACAGTGTAGACAAGGATGAAGTAATTGGTTAAGAGAGCAGTAAGTAAGTAGACCACAGTGTCTGCACACTGTTATATATGCAATAATTCCGGTGTAGTCCATATGTTCAAATACAGGTTATACCGATATTATTCCGATCATATAGCACTGAGTAAACAAAGTATTTTCAACACGTGTTTCTGAACTAAGTCATAAATTACGACAGCTAATAAACATCAAACTTTAAGAATTAAACAACTCGCCTCAATTTGACCAATGTTGTTGTTAACAACAAAATGTATGACTTTTGGAGTGTGATCTCTGTCTTCGCTGCTCAAATATTACAATAGATGCTAGCTAGACATTATTGAAAACAAGATTATCAAAATTTAGTGTGGTCCATGCTGGCGTGCACTTTGATGGCTTTCACATATCAGATGAACCAAGTATGTCTTTCTTCCTTCATCTCTACCATGCTCCTCTATATAAGTATATACAATTTTTTAACAATTTAGATTAAAGACAAGCCATTGTTCATGTTTTGTTTGTATCCAATGTAGGGGAAGGGTCAAAACTAATGTGGTTAGAACTTGTGATCCAACCCAAATTTCATGTACATATGGAAAATAAAATATGTATAAACTGTAAAACTTAAACTGTAAAATCCAAGTATGAACATTGCGAAAGAAGAAAACTTGTTTAGACGAGACCAGCCTAGCACATGTGACACTGAAACAATATATTGATTATAAGAATCTACCATGAGTGTTGATGTAGGGTAGAAATTTTCTCCCCCGAGGGTCAGAAAATTCATGCAGGGACGAGGTTTGCCGAGTCCCTGTGTGAATTTTCTGACCCGAGGGGGAGAAAACCCTATTCTACATCAACCAAACGAATGGTGGATTTTTTTTCTCCCATTTAAATTATTTAAACATGATGTAAATAAGGAAATAATTGCAGTTTCTGTGCACTTTTTTCCGCCAAAACACGACGTTGTTTATTGTGACGTCGTCCGAAATGACGTCATTTAGTTACCCGCGTCATGCAGCGCTTATGGTAGAGCTGGGCAAACAATAAAAGACGTCACGTGGTATGGAGGATAGAGTGATTCCACATGGGGAATATCTCTATCCCACATGGGCGAAAATGGAAGAATAAACGTTTCCTCCATAGCCGCAAAGGCAAACCAGCAATGGTTAACTGATAAGCATACTATCATATAGTTCAAAACAGTTCTACTATGGTTCCGATAATTAAAGCATGAGCGTATTGATCATTTGAGAAACATTATGATAAAACAGATTATGTTTAGTTCTTTCTGAAATGCTAAACCATTGCTCTTTTGTTCCTCAGTATCATTAATTTAAAAACAAGCTCAAATGATTATGTAAGGGAATAATTAACCCTTTCATTCTCAATAACGCTTTAAAGCGCGTTTGCAAACAGTTTGGGTCCTGATCGTTAAGCGGCGTCTGATCAGGACCAAAACTGTTTGCCACTCTTATCGATGTTGATGAAGTCATAAACCTTAAATCTAACTTTGAAACGTGCCTTGCAGACAATTATATTGATGTAGACGACAATAAAGCGATGAAGGGGTAAACATCTCCCGAATAATTTGATAATGAAAGGGTTAAAGGTGTTTGGAGCTACAAGCCAGATTTAAAAAAATATTGTTTCTTGTATGATTGGAGTGATTGGGGTACAACGAAGCACATTTGCCTTAACTCACACGCTGTCGGATAAACTGGCTTGATCCAATTACTGTAACTACTTTTAACAAATTTATAGGATCTAATGGTCTGGCAAGCAACGGATCATTATAGCTAAAAGCCGCGTCTAGATTTACTGACTGAAACCTTAAATTATGGCTTCCTTTCTAAAATAAGGTTATTAACATCGACTAGTAGTCTGCTGTAAGTTCTTTGTTTGCAAGGAAAAAGGTCAGCTCTTTTAGCACATCAGTTGCATAGTATAAAACTTAATATAAGTGGCAAACACAGTTTGGAAACTATTCGAGTTATATACAGCGCACAATTCTAGTAGTATAGGACATACAGTGCTCGGTGGCATGTGGGTTAAACAAAGATATTCTGTGTCACTCTGTGCTTGTGTCTGGGGGTTTTGTGTTGTGTGCAAGACAAACTAAGAGCTACTCTATTAAACCCATTGAACAACAGCTGAGAAAATGATATATATATTGTAAGATAGTTATACAATAATATTTTCGCAGGAATTAAGAGGAAAGCCTACGAAGAGTTTGCGCTTAATAGTCGGGAAATAATGAAAATAAACTTTCGAATTAAAATTATTTGTAAGAGATGGTAACGGTCATCTAAACCAGTTCGATGCTGATCGGTAAGAGTGACCTATAAGATATGAAAACATATAAATAGTTGTCTGTATTAAATGTAACTTTCCCTTGTTTTAAGATAGACACAAGAAGCTAATATGAACATCCCCGCATATGTTAATAATAGCTCGCCTAGTGGTCAGCTAATAGAAAATAAATCAACCGTTATAATCAGAAATCAGAACAGGTGACACCTAGGCTTGAAACGAAATTTCCAATCACGAGCTGTCGTTGTTACCCCTAGACCACAGACATACGTGAATATTTGAACCACTCCCATTACATCAATTGTAGTTTTTCGTTTTCAGTCTAAGCAGTATACCATGATACTGCATGCATATAATGTTCTAAAAAAGAGAACTGACGGAACCTTGCCGTTATAAACCAAAATAAAAATCCTAAGTCATGACAATTGACAAAATTTTATGGCCGACCTAATATTTATTTCTTAATTAAATCCTTTTAACCCTAAATATATCTTGTGGGTATTTATACCCCTTCTGGACTCTTCTAGTAAAGACATTTTGAACCAGTCTACTGGCGCCTTTTTGATATGACAACCAAATAACAATTAAAACATCACACAGTACAGACCCTGAGCAGAGGGCTCCTATAGGAGCCCTCTGATCAGGGTATACACTGTTTGCTTATGTAATCAGTAATCTCTACAGAGGACTGTAGGGTTGAAAGGGTTATGATATTAGATAAACTGTTGATAGATCGAATGCAAATTAAAGAATTGCTATTTAACATAAACCTTCACGGACATACATTTCATAATTGAAGAACATATACGCTCGTATGTATGACGAAATGAAATTTGTGTAACAGCCGTAAACTCATGATAAGCAAACTTCTTTATGTAGATATACAAAAGTTTCGAAAATGTATTCAGATAAATACAGATTTGAGAAAAAGATAGTGTATTGAGAAAGACTAACGTTTAAACAGTTGACGCAAAAATATTTCCCTTTTAATTACAAATAATGGGTATGTGTCTGGTGATTGCAAATGATTTGGTCTCAGAGCAGATGTCGGGTACATCATTGTTTGATAATGATCCACATCGTTTATATATGATTATGGTAAATCTCATCGATGATTTGTTTTCAGATTCTAGCATTTTCAGAAAAGAGTTTTAATGTTTGTAAAGAAGAGAAGATGACATTTATACAAAATTCTTTTGTTTTTGTTTTGCTATTAATAATGTATGATATACATTAGGAGCATCTAAATCTTCAAACTTCGCCATCTTTCAGGTATTATTAAAGAAATATTGCGATTGACGGTATGAAAGAATCAAACATCATGTATCATCTGTATAATTTGTTTGGTATGCGATCGATGGAGCCAGAAAGGTTGTTATCTCACATTAAGCTGTATTATATGTTTCATTAGCTGGAGCCTTTTTTGTCTGAAATATTGTTCTCAGCGTTATAACACTTGTTGATTCCAGTCGCTGTTGTACTTCTCTGTGTGATAAAACATGTAAAGCGATGAAAACAGTTCCTGCTTCTCTGTGGCGAACGGCGTTATCGACCCAGGGCACCGCCAAGCATACAGATGAGCCTGATCAACTGACGGCGTCTCAATCACAAATACTTGTGGCCCAGTCTATACACACGGAAAACCGAATAGGATTCTGGCTATACATCGCCATCGGAATTGATTTTCCTACAGTAAAGCTGAAACGAGTGCAATTAAAGCAAAAGGGTTTCATCTCTGCGAATGACACTTATTCGACTTCAGTGGAGTGTGATTTGTTATTTCTTGGTGTCTATCTCGCAGGAAGTAAAAGGAGTGGGGACATGCTAGGAAGTATAGTCGTTGTTTTCATGCTACACGAATGTGGATGCTGTAGAACTTTTACGAGCTGATTAAACCAAAGTTGCAGTGCACTTACTGTTATAGTCATTGATATTGTAACATTTGGGCGGATTATACATGGGAAATATTACATTTATATGTCTAAGTATTTGTTTCGTAAAGGTATTGTGTAGTGGTCATGTAGATTTATTATGGTTTCAGTTTAATAGAACGTGTTAAATATTCATACATATAGTAACAGTATAAGAGCACTATCTAACTACCAAAATGGGAATAAATGTCTACAGCAACGTCTATACCAGGGAACGGTGTTTATGTGTACTAGTGTTGGTGTGTGTTTTATGTCTTGTGAGTGGATTTAAGAGTAAGAACTTGACCATTGGAGGAATATTTCCTATGTCGGGGAGTTGGGCTGGTGGTCGGGGATGCCTTCCAGCCGTGACAATGGCACTGGAAGACGTCAACAGTCGGACAGACATTCTCTCCGACTATAACCTGCACATGGACTATAATGACAGTCAGGTAGGTGTCGGATATTAAATATGTTTATGTGTACAGTGTTCCCTCTGGGAGACAAAAAGTGTGTGCGTTGTTCGGAGGGAGTCGCTAAAGGGAGGGAAATTGGCTTACATTTGCAAACAGCTTGAATCAAGATCAGATGCCGCGTCACGCGGCGTCTGATCTGATTTCAAGCTGTTTGTCACTTGTCATTCAGTTTTTTTCTGTCAAAATGTTCAATATGTAACTGAGAAAAACAGCAGATGGCAACTTTAAGCAGAATATATTACAGCAGTAAAAGGTTTAGACATAATTGTCTTGTTAAGGGAACTGCGGCAAGAGTCGTTGTTCGGAGGGAGTCGTTGTTTGGAAGGTCGTTGTAGGGAGGGAACACTGCACACTGTATGCTAACCCACTAACCCGGTGTAATCGGAAATGGTAGTGAAGAGCAAACACCGCACAACAACCCGAAAAGAGAGTTGTTTGTGTTTTTTCTCCATGTCTGAAGACTTCAATTGTTTTAAACATCTTCAACGAACATTTTAAAGTACAAGTTTGTCGGGAGTTTACATATTGATCGTACACGTCGTTGTATTGTTGGGTTTGTATAAGCATTTATGTCGAAGACTTTACTCTTTTGCGTTTAAAAAATGAAAACGCAATGCATTTTAATGTAGAAATTTCCATTGATTCTTTTTAGAGGAAAACAGTCTTCAGCCGAGCAAATCAGCGTCTAATCGGGTGCCAGACTGACGCCACTCAAATTGAAATAGATCGTCAATATATTAACCCATTTACGCCCAGTGAATTCTTCCATGTTTATATATTGGATTAGTCCATTTTTATCAAAGGGATGCCTGGTCAAAATTTTTATTTTCATATTGTTTTATATTGAAATTCCTATCAGCAAACAGTGTAGACTCTGATCAGACGCCGCATAATGCGGCGTCAGATCAGAGTATACACTGTTTGCCTATGTCCCATATATGGGATCGTTGGCACAAATGGGTTAAAGACACTGTCATTCTTAGCATTATGTTACGTTGTGTTTACTTTTGTACTCGTTGCAAATGATATAATTTACCCCGCTTTACTATGACAAGCTCCTAAAGTTACCATTATAATGAGTCGCCGTGCTACAAGCACAACATCTACTACTACTTCTTCCATTGCGGACTTACAAGGGAAAACGCGTTTTCATTTTCAATAACAATTCTCTATACTTAAGGAATCAAGGCTATAAAACAAATCTCGAAACAAGCAACCAGGAAATCCAAAAATAGTCCCGACCTAAACTGTTCTATTGTTGGCTTCTTTAAAAGCCTAGCAGTTTTAATGAAGTGACATGTATATATGACTATGCTGTGTTGGAGAAAGAAGAATATAGGTAAAAGGTATACTAAAGGCATTTTTGTACAATAAAACCTCTCTATTTGCGAGCAGTAACTTGCGTTCATTTGTTGGTGTTTTATACAGGTGGCTGCTTAAGACAATTCTGCTTTTAAGGAAAAGTGAAAGTACACGTAAACAGAAAGCTCTTGTAGGAGGTTTCTGTTTTACTTTAACTTTGCTTTTAAGCTGCCACCTGTCCTTCATACAATTAATTTGCGTTATGTTAGTGGTGGCAAGCGACTTAAATTACGGCCGCAACAAAAACACTTATCATCTGCTGTTGTGAAGGAATAAGTTCGGGTATGGGTTTTATTCCAAACTGATATTTTTTGTCCAGTTGCTGCGAAAATTTATGCAATTCAATTTCAGGCATGCGCAGACAACTCATTTTTGTCTGGTTGTACACAAGTGCTCTTATTTTTTCACCGTTTCGCCATAAGCCGAAGTTCCGTCTAAGAAAACGGCTTCTTTCAACCTCAGCACTTAGGAATCCCCCCTGAAGCTTCAAATGAGAAGAACAGTACACCAAGGTGCAGCGAGAAAGTCCCGTTTATGCTAGAACAATTATTATTCCCATTGCAAACATTTTAAAGCAACATCAGTCATACAAGCCTTCAAGCATTGCGTTTATATATCGTGTCGTCTGAACGGGAATGAATAACGTCTTCTATCCTGTATGTTTCACACCACTAAATCTGTCATCGACTGTAATCCAGCCAATATACATCGTTCATACCTATGCAAATTCACTTGAATTTTAATCCTTACCTCCCTGTAACTCTTAATCAACACTTTCAGTAAAAACCTGTCCGTTTTTTACTATTTACTAGTATTTAGGGTAGTATTTGTGAATGTATTGCAATATGATAAACAGTGCAGACCCTGATGAGATGGTTTCTTTCCTCCGATATTAGTCTAAACTGTTTGCATAGAATGAAACAAATGTACTATTCACCTGTACATTGTTTGCGATTGACCGGCGTATATACGTGACTAGGCCCAAAAGGTTGATAGTTGAACAGTGCTCCCTCCCTACAACGACCCTCCAAACAACTACCTCCTCCTTACAATGACCCTTGTCGCAGTTCCCTAAACAGGACATTTATGTTCAACCTATTTACGGCTGCAATGTCGTCTGTTTCTCTAATTTTATAATAGTTACATAATGGTAATTTTGACAGAAAAAAATTAATGACGAGTGACAAACAGCTTGAATTCAGATCAGACGTCGCGTTACGCGGCGTCTGATCTAGATTCAAGCTGTTTGCAAGCCGATTTCCCTCCCTTTAACGACTCTCTCCGAACAATGCACACAATTTTTGTCTCCCGTTGGGTGTCGTTGTAGAGAGGGAGCGCTGTATTATACAAGCCTGATCTTACCTGTGCCGTATCTCCCTTTCCATTTTTCACGGATGGATCAGACTTAGGAACGGACGGACGGGAGGCAACCGAGCATTTTACCAATTCCGAAATAATGCGGTTTTCAGATCTTGTACTGTAAACGATTAACTATGGACCATTTGCTTTCCGATAATGACCCTGGCTGCTTGCAAAGGTCTAGTAAATATTTTGAGGAATTTTCAACTGTGTGGCAGTGTTCATCTCCATTGTCAACTTCACACACACACACAGAATAAAGAAAGCTGTAGCGTTCACCTAAGTGCTTCAGGCTTCGTCAGTCAACTGATAAACATCGCTCACGAGTGCCTCAAATTGTTGTTAAACTCCAGTGACACGTCAATTGGCTGACGGAGCACGAAGTACTCGAACTTGGACTATCATCGCTTCTTTCATGTTTTTTTGTGTGAGAAGTTGAAAAGTTTAGACTCTAAAAGAAAAAAACACGATAGTTTGTTTACCCTTTTCATAGAGTTATATTCAATAAGCACTGTTACCTTTTTCTAAATAGGGAAAGATGGCAATAAGCTTTCTTCCGAAACAATTTATTTTAATTTTGCAGCCGACTTGTTGTGCACTATGAGGGGAACTCTGTTGAAATGCTGTCGAAAACGCTGCCAGCTTGATTAATCCATTTAAATTCAAAACATACGCCGATTTCTTTATGAAAACTATTGATTTCACGTGGTTGTAAAGTCTTTAAATGAATGATACCAAAATAACCGCTGTTTTCGGAAATAATTCATTTTCGCAGTTTTGTAGCAGAGTGGTTGTATGCCATGAGAGGGGCGAATTCAGTAGTAAATCTAAGGACAAAAACGGAAATGTGGACCCAACACAGTGATATACAGATTGAAATTAGCTCTATAATAAATTTGTAAAAGAAAATACACTGCCTGACGGAGTTAGAGATTAGGATAAAAATGTTTCCAGATGTGCAGTGCTCCTTCCCTACAACGGCCCTCCCTACAACTACTCCCTCTTAACAACGACCATTGATATAGTTCCCAAAACAGGACACTATGTTTAACGCTTTTACTGCTGTAGAATCGTCTGCTTTAAGTTGTCACTTGCTGTTTTTCTCAAAGTTGTACATATTAGACATTTTGACAGAAAAAGACTTTATGACGAGTGACAAACAGCTTGAACCTGATCTGGATTCAAGCTGTTTGCAAATGTAAACCAATTTCCCTCCCCATATCTACTCCCTCCGAACAACGCACACATTTTTGTCTCCCATTGGGTGCCGTTGTGGAGAGGGAACGCTGTAATACGTAAAGCAGTTGTAAATACAATTTGATATGACGGTCGTTAACATAGAAGGAAATCCCAGTTGGGTTTTAGTTAGTCTTATATCTGTTTGTACATCTTGTTTACCAATTACCCTTTAAATACGCCTCGTTATGTCTTTAATCCTAGACTAATTATTGTACGTTAGAGTAGTCTGAAAGTAAAACAGAAGGCACATTAAGACGCACCCTGCTTTACTTTAAACCTTATTTAAGTGAAAACCTGTATTTAAAACAATACTTAGTTACAGTAGAACCAGGTAATCGGTATTTGGTTAAATGGTTGGTGAGCAAATAGAAGAAATGACAGTGGGGCGAGAAAATGGTGTATTGTTTAGAAACATTAGCAGATTCGAAAATTTGTTTTAATTGTACATTTAACATATGTTGCATGTGCTGAAATATTGAAAATGTCAGTGTGTCCATTAGAGATCTCTCAATATTACTGATAGTTCTGATGCCAGATCAACACCTCATTTACCTCGATATAAAAACAGAAAATTGAACACTGGTCATAACACCAGAATTACAAATATTCTGGATTTTAACCTTCAAAGTTCTTGGACAGAAGTACAAGTACATTCGTTTATGATGTATTTATCAATCATTTCAATCTATCAAACGGTTACACCTTTTGGCAGCCTTCTTCTGTATTATGGCGTAAGGCTACGACAGTGGTTTCCATTATTTTCTGCCAGTTGACCTATCTGACATTCCCCAGGACCACATGGGGTATATCATGGTGAACACATTATTATTTATCGTTCAACAGAAATCGAAACCTAAAGCAAACGACATGCAATATATTTTGAAAATTGACAGATTTGTTAAACTTTGACTTATGAGTAATAAACATATTGAGTTTCAGAGTCTGATGTGGTTTATTTGCCTTTTGGAAAAAACCGTCGCCAGTGTGTTGAGCAGAAACGCATTTTTATTTGTGGGATGGGGAAGAGAAGCATTTCACATCCTGTGTTTCCTTCCGAAAGACAACTATATATGTTTTCTTGTGTGAAAAGACAAAGAATTGTTATAAATGTGAACGTTATTTTTTCCCAATAAACGAGTTTACGCTAAAACTGTTATTTTCACTGCAAACAGTTTGGAGCCAGATCAGACGCCGGGTAACCCGGCGTCTGACCAGGCTCCAAAATGTTTGCCACCAAGATAAAGATGAATTATCAGAATTGTCAAAAAGTTGTACTTTTCTATGTTTTAGTGTTTTGCGTTTGCGTACGTTTGCGTTTAAACGGGAAAGAATAACAGATTCTCCACTGTAACTAACAATGGAACATGCTTTAAATGTCGCTTGAGGAGGGTTGTACAGTACAGAAATGTTACAAGGTTGTTGACTGTCGATATTCTGTACCATATATGTTTGCAGCATACAGTCTAGCCTGTGTTGGACGGCTACTCGATAGAGTAATTGAGACTTACTGTATAATATTACAATGTATGTCGATGCTGGGCGCGGGACCGAGGAATGGCGTTGTGCGTTAGGCGGTCGCATACTTTTCCAGATCATTATGCATACTCATACAGTGGTCGCTAAACACAAGTTTGACTGTTCACACAACTCGTGATTTTCTTTTTTTTTCTTTTTTTTTCTTTGCTATATTTATCACATAATTGAACTACATGTATCTTAAAGAGTTGCATTGTGAATGCGTTGTACATGTAGATGTTTTGTTTGATCGTTAAATATGTAAATATGTTATATATCTTCATGAATGGAGGAAACAATAAATATATATATATATATTCGGAGGAAGTCGTTATAGGGAAGGGAATTAGCAAACGCTGCGTCTGATATGGATTCAAGCTGTTTGTCACTCGTCAACAAGTTTTTTTCGTCAAAATGTCAATTATGTAACTTTAACAAACACAGCAGACGACAATTTTGCAGTCAGGAATAGATTGGACATCATTTTCATGTTTAGGGAACTGCGAGAAGGGTCGTTGAAAGGTGGGAGTAGTTGTTTGAAGGACCGCGTTGTAGAGAGGGAGCACTGTAGTAATTAAAAGCAGCCGATGTTACGACAAGAGAAGAATTAAAACAGTTTACCATGAGAATACAACCATCAATACCGGCTAAATAAGCTTATAAAATGCTGAGCTACAGGAGCACTCATTACATTAAGGTTTTACCCACGATATCCAGCAATGCATTATTTATGTGTCCGAGGTTATGTATCTGATAGGTTTGACTCATCGCATTTTCTGACAAAATCTTGCCTTAACTTGGCTATCTACAGTACTGATAATATTTGTCCGACAGACATTCTAGGTGAAGCGTTAATAAGGCTAGTTAAACGTCTCCTTCTTACAAATATATATTTTGCGTATCTATTCATTCCCTATAGACATGTTTTCCACGCTTCTATCATGTTTCTATATAATTCTGATTATCATAACCCCGCAAACTTGTTTGGGGGCACATGTATATAGGAATCAGTCTGTCCGTCTGTTCGTCCGTCCGTCTGTCTGTCCGCCTGTCCATTCTCGTAAACGCAACTTCTCCTACACCGTTCATCGGATTTACAAAATGACTTCACAGATTGATAGAGTACCATAGAAAGATGTGCATGAAGAAATATCTGTCCGTTCCACCATATCCAAGGGCAGGTATTGCCAAGGGGAGATAATTAATATGTACTGAAACAGGCTTTGTATCTCGTTACCACAACTCCCCATACACCGTTAATCAGATTTACAAAATAACTTCACAGGTTGATAGAGTACCAAGGACAGATGTGCATGAAGAAATTTATTTCCTTTCCTCCATTTCCAAGGGCAGCTATTTCCAAGGGAGGGGAGATAATTAAGCTGTAAAAGGGTTTATGTCTCATAAGCGGAACTTCTCCTACACCCTTCATTGGATTTTAACAAAACATCACAGATTGATTCACTACCATCTATAGATATGCATGAAGAGGCTTTTTATTTATTCTGTTATTTCCAAGGGGAGATAATTTAACTTAATAGTTCATGCATTGTAGTTCAGAATCCTCAAAGGGCAACTACTCCTACACTGTTTATCCGATTGTTACAAAACTGCACAATTTGATAGAATACCATCTACAGATGTACACAGAGACATATTTTTCCATTCCACCATTAACAAGGGGGTGGGTATTTCCAAAGGGGAGATAATCGTTTCGAATAAGGGTCATGGGGTATTAAAAGTAAGCTTAGGCGACATTTCTAGCTACTTCTCTCCATCAAGATTGATGATTATGAATAGGGGCACTTATGAGATGCACCAGAGACTGTACCCGGCCGGTCACATTATCCTAACACCGACGAGCCGGTCGTAATGCTAACCCGAAATCCTGAGCGCGAAAGAGGGAAGCCATTACTACCATTTTTTAAGTCTTTGGTTTGACTCGGCCGGGTATTGAACCCGCAACCTCCCGCACTGCAAGCGGACGCTCTACCACTGAGCAAAACAGGCGGTTAATCCTGATTAATGTCTGCTAAAATTGACAGAACAAAAAGACATACATGTATATAAAGGAGATATCCAAATATCTTTCAAACTGATTAGACATCAATCTATCGTAAATACTTCAAGCAATTGTTTCGGGAAAACAGTAAAATGTCCACAAAATGGTCTGCGTTGCAGTCAGGTTCCCCCAGACTGTCTCACACCAAAATTTGGTTTAGATTTTGCATTTTCTGGACAATGTGAATGTATATTATATACTCAATTTCAAAAGAAAGTGTGCAATTTGTTTTCAGTAATATTTCATTGACCATTTACCTGAAAGCCTCTATATTTGGTACCTACATTTAGATTAGTTTACAAACAAAATTTCTAATATGCGGTCGTTTAAAGTGGATTTTTAAACGAGTAAAGACGAAGTGCTAGCATCAATGTTGCAAATTAATATTGAGAATCAGTCTGTGTTCCGTTCGGAATTTCATGGCGTTGTTATTGTAATATGATCTTATGTTAAATTATGTAAGTATTGTAGGTGTCAATCTTTGCTATTAATGCAAGCGGCAATGAGACATCGCGTATACGTAACGTGACATCCAATGACGACGCCGGGTATGAAACGTTGTCCTATTCATAAATTAAGGCATTTGCAAGGTCCATAAGATCTTTTCTCCTAAAAATATGCACCATCATGGTGACTAAGAATATAATTAGACCTATCGGGTATTAGACTTGAGCAAGTCCACATGCCGTCGCCCTAAATGGAAATGACGTCATGCTCGCACAAGCGAGCAGCCGATGATGTGCTTTCAATACCTGTCCCACAAAGGGTCCCATAGCCCGGATGGGTGTCCGAGCTTGCCTGGGCCAGCACAATACGGTCATGTTTTGCAGTAATAGACGCTTTTTTAAATCGACGTCGATGTAACGTATACGTAACACACCCGTTTGTTGTCCTAGGGACGTATCATGTAGACGTTACACTGCCCCCTGTCCTATCGTTCTGTCCGTCCGTGAAGTTGTTTATCCATTCAATATAAACAATAGCTAGTTAATGTTCATATAGTTATCTCAATTGAAGTTTTTATTTAGAATATATCTCAGGATGTTTGTTTATCCTTGATTTATATCGCGTAAATAGTCTTAGCTCAACATTATTCTTATCTGTTATGCATTTGTCAAATCTTTATGTTTACATGCGCCCCATCCAATTCCATTGAAAAAACATGCTGAAGAGGACGGGACTTGTTGATAAGTTTCGAAGAGGAGGCGGGGCAAATGCAGTTTTCATTCGCGAATTAATCTTTGGAACTTGGACAGCAAACATTTGGCGCGATTCATGGTATTTGCCGATATTGTTTTGTCGTTTATTTCGCTTGAACGCCGGACAAAAATGAGTTAGTTTTTTAAGTACAATTATACTTCATTAGCAAATTAGTGATACATCGATCAAGGAAATACGGTCGCTAATTGTAAGAAAGAAGTAATCTAGGTATCCCATTACTTTCTTTTCTACAATAGGTACAGGACTAGGCAATCGAAATTGTTAACGATCAAAGACTTCACTGTATTGTGATATCGTTTCCCAGACTCTTGTATGCAAAAGCAATTTTTCACTTCCCATGCAGTGACTTGACAGTTTAGGAGAGTAAACGACTGTGATTTATTCGTCTTGCCAGAGTACAAATGAACGATCTGTTTTGGCGGTTCACAATCTCAATTAATCAATTTCTTTCAAACGCGCTTTCGCCACTGATGTCGAGACTTGAAATTTAGGATTTGCTATCCGGGGAAGTAGGAAGGAAATCTGAGAGAACACCCTGTATTAATGCAATTAAATAAGCCTCTGTTCAGATTGAGGTATTAGTTTGCCCATGGAAATCTCATTTCAACTGGAGGAATGTTTCAACGTGTTTTTGTTCACTGATTTACACAGTCGAATCTGTCATCCTGTCAGAAACTGCAAACGTTGTGTTCTTGCTGATTCACAATAATTTATTGTGAAACAATTAGAATAGTTAAAGATGTACTTGGTTCAAGTTTCAATCAGAATGTTGCCAGAGCAGACGCCAAACGTATTGTAGAGTAATAACACTCAAAATGTTGTGCTACTCTGATTCCAGCAAACTAAGGTTGAGTTTCAATGTCGGTCGATAGCGGAAACTTTACGGAGAGCGATCGGTCGTTCTTTGCAAGTAGAGTACCGATTGGGTCCGATCTCTTTTGGGGTCCTCAATCTTAATAAAATATGAAACACATTGACACTTTTTGTTTGTTAGTGCACTTTGTTTGCGTTAAGATTAGTTTATCGTTAAACAAAATCAGCAACTACTTTCGATCGTATCCTAATTTTCATTGAAGTATGATTTAAAAAGATAAAATATATTTAAACTATGCAAATCATGTTGTCCCCATGAGAGTTTCGAAACTGGTCCATCCACGATATGATGGATGGGTCAGTTGGATTTACGGAACTCGTCCACAAAATTGGTCATATAGCGGCGATGAACGACAGGGCTGCCATAAGTTGGTAATAGAAAATCCTAAGATTTCCAAATTTTCTATTTTTCAAGCGGAATTACTTAAAGCAGATTGAAAGTAAAACAGAATGCGCCTTAAGGCGCATTCTAATTTACTTTCAGTCTGCTTTAAACTACCATCTGCTGGGATAAAAATCCGAAGATTTCGGAAATGGCAGCCCTGCAATGATAAGGGCTAATGAGATGATGATGATTTCAGGATGATGATTTCGGCTCATCTCACTCGTTGCGAAGCAGCGCATGGGATCAAAAACATTAACCTGCCTATAACAATTGCAGATTGCAGTAAGTATTGAAATACAGTGCTCCCTGTCGACACTTTTTGGAGACAAATATTGTGTGTGTTGTTCGGAGGGAGTCGTTATAGCGAGGGAAATTCAGACTTGCCTTACCTTTGCAAACAGCTTGAATCCGCGTAAAGCCGCGTAAAGCGGCGTCTGATCTCGATTCAAGCTTTTTGTCACTCGTCATTATGTTTATTCTATCAAACTATCAATTTATATGTAACTTTGACAAACAAGAGCCCCATGGGGCATATTTCGCTCACCTGAGAATAACTGACAAAATGAAGAAAAATATTTATGTCCAGGAGAGGGTCATTTTTTACCCAATTGGCATAATTTGAACAACCTTGAAACAGGACCTGTAGATGATGCTATGTGCCAAATATCTAAGATCAGGGTACTAGGGTTTTAGACAAAAAGACTTTTTTAAGTTTCCATTGAAACAATCTATTTTTAGCTCCTGTAACCTTCATATGCAACAGACAGGAAACATTTAAACAAAATAGGTAAAGGACATCTAAAAGTGTCACCATGCCGAATATCAAAGCTATGGCCATATCAGTTTCAGAGGAGAAGACATTTGAAAATTTCACTATATAACTCTATGTAAAACAGTGACCCACCGGGGTGGGGCCAATTTTGACCCCAGGGGCATAATTTGAAGAAACTTGATAAAGGACCTGTAGGTGATGCTATGTGCCAAATATCTAAGCTCTGGCCGTTGTAGTTTTTGACAAAAAGATTTTTTGATTTTTATAGAAAAAATCTATTTTTAGCTCCTGTGATCTAGATATGCAGCAGACCAGAACCATTTGAACAAAATACGTAAAAGATATTCAGAAGTGTCACCATACCAATTATCAAAGCTATGGCCATATTAGTGTCGGAGAAGAAGACGTTTGAAAATTTCACTATATAACTCTTTGTAAAACGGTGACCCCCGGGGCGGGGACAACTTGTAGGTGATGCTATGTGCCAAATATCTAAGCACTGGCCTTTGCAGTTTTTGACAAGAAGATTTTTTAAGATTTCATTATTTTTTCACTTTGGTTGCCATGGCAACCAGAGTTCTGCATTGTTTTTAATTCTTTGAAAAAATTTGAAAGAGCTTGACCCAAGGAACATTTCTGTAAAGTTTGGTTGAAATCTGTTCAGCGGTATAGAAGGAGATGTCATTTGAAGCAATTGTTAACGACGACGCACGACGGACAACGCACACCGCACGACGCACAACGCCGGACGCCGGACACAGGGCCATCCCAATAGCTCACCTTGAGCCTTTGGCTCAGGTGAGCTGAAAACAGCAGACGACATTTTTAAATAGACGATATTGCAACAGTAAAAGCGTTAGATATAATATTACTGTTTAGGGAACTGGGTCAAGAGTCGTTGTAAGGAGGGAGTGGTTGTTGGGAGGGCCGTTGCAGAGAGGGAACACTGTGCCACTGAGCTTTACGAGAAAATCTTTGACAGAACATCGATTACACTCAGACACAAAATCTAATCGTAACAACTTCTCGCCAGATGTTTTGTAGTATGGCGAAAGCAGGACTGAATATCGAGGCAAACACATTTCTTATATAAGGACATTTGCATCACTTCATCCTTAACAGCACTGTTTGTTAGATTATAAATCACTAATTGGTGAAACACGTACTTTCAGCGAAATGCTATTAAGAAGCAAGAATAGTGTCAAAGTAAGTGGCCAATGGCCAAAAGTGTTTCTTTGACAGTAAACGTATTTTGTTGGTGCATGCAGACCTGTAGATGTCCCCATACGGAATATTTCAGATTGGAACACGACACTATGTCATCCAAATGTGTACTCATACACTAAATATGATTTGGTATCTGTAGCTTGTGTGGTATACTAAATATGCTCAAGACAAGCTTTTCTATAACTGAGGTAAAGGCTAAAGTGACCTGAATATGGCAGTCGACACCCAGCTATCCGAATATGTAATCACTCAACACATGTGGTATTTACTGCTGATGGTGTAAGGAAATAAGTTCCAACAAGATTTGTATTTGAATGAGGTCAGTTTCAAGATCAATGCCACGGTTACCTGAAAATGATACGAGCCATCCAATGATATACATTACATACCAAATTTGGTATAACTGATGATCTGGTATTAAAAATATGATTCGGACAAACTATTCCTGTAAATGAGGTTATTCTATCCATCGCATTGGTTACTTTAAATGGTATACAACACCTCCGCCATATTTACCCACTCACTAAATTTGTATTGCAAACTTATGTAGTATTGCAAATATGCTCCGGACAAGATTGTTCTATAAATGATGTCAAATGGTATCTAGTACTCCGCCGTCCTAACATGTACTCGCATAAATGTTTTGTATGTTTAGCTGAACAGTTCAAATGTTTCAGAAAAAGTCATTATAACATGTCAAATGTCAAGCTCAAGGTCAAAGTGACATAGAAAGTGTACTTGATGTTCTGAAACACAACATTCTGCTTCCCTAGCTAGTAAATACACTATCACCAGAATTTATTTTCTGTAATAAGTTTTAACATAAATCTATGATTTAACCGTAATTTCTTCATAAAGGCAAATTCAATGAAATCAATATGTTTCAGAGAAGGGGTCGAATCCCTTCCTCTGACGTTTTGTAATAATACTGTCACAAACCGTTTAGCTCGGCGCACAATTAGTATTATATAAACAAATGTGCATACTTATTTAGAATAACACTTAAATAACGATTTGAAACAAGAGGGCCATTTTGTATTGCTCACCTGAAGAACTATTATGTTATACTGAATACAACTATTGCTTGTCATTGAATGTATATGGACTGATGCATGTAGACACCTGGGTGAAGTGGAGCAATGTAGTGTTAATTTCTTGCTCAGAAACATTCCAATGATCCTGACAGGGCTCGAACCTGGAACCTATAGCTTCCTAGACGAGCGTCCTACCACTTCACAACCGCTCCCCCTTAAAAAGTATTTTCTTATGTAAAGGGAAATGACTGCAATAGAAATAATCAGACCATAACCAAAACCAGCAGGTGTCTTACCTGTATAAAGAGAAAGCTTACTGTGAAATTTGGTAATAATACCTCAAAATAGAACTAAAGTTGCAGTCCGGAAACAATTTGTTTTTAAATCTATATATATAGAGGGGCATAACTCCAATACAATCATCCGACCAGAACCAAAACCAATAGGTGTATTTCCTGCATGATAAAAACCTTAGTATGAAATTTGGTTTCAATACGACAAACAGAAGTAAAACTATCATCTGAAAAAATAGTTTGAACCGTAAAATACGTATGTAAAGGAGCAAAACTCCAGGAAAAGTGTGTGTTTATTGTAAGTGTCAAGTCGACATTTACATCAGCGTTTATCCTAAGTAACTGACATTATTATACATTATATCAAGCAGTGTAAACCAAGACGAGACACCATACCAAGCGTCGTTTTATTTATGTCTTTACATTTTTTAAATATTTATGTCGTAGTAAAATGAATATTAGGTCAAAACAAAATTTTCACGTTATACCATGTCTCTAGTTGTCTGACAAAAATAGAATTCTATATCTAATTGAATAGTTACAGATAAAATGGATCGATAATTAGTTTCGTCGATAAGCCACAGAATTGGATTACTGTATCAACCAGAAACACATTATAATTCCCAGTGGAACCAACTTTATTACATCAAGACATATAGATAGATGCATTAGGAAGTATTTTAACGACTGAGCAAATGTATATACTTCTCGAGAAGAAAACAGCAGCGCACAGCTGGATCGACGGTAGCAAAGATGCTTTCCATTTTGTCGATATTAGAAATAAAATGAAACCCTAGAGAATTAAGAACACAACGAACCTAATATGGAAGCCAGATACACTGCAATGGTTAGTTAGAAACCCATTAATGGTTCATTTATCGTGTATAGCCCTGAACTACCTGTAAGTTGCAGTACAGTAACGCCCTAACTACTGCCCGAACTCATGAGCGCTTGTGTTCAGCTGATTTTTAACGCATACCATGTTAAGTGCGAATTGACAACACTTGCAAACAATTTGAATCCAGATCAGACGCTTGCCTATTATACGGAGTGCGGTCAGGTTTACAACCGCTGACACTCGTAATGTAACGTGTTAAATGGAAGACACAGAGTGTGTTGGTAGAATAAAGTTTGTCAAAAGTGAGCAGTGTCATAAAGGTTTGAGTATACATGTACATGTTACACCTGTCATGCGTTCATCGATGGCCATCGATTGCGAGTTGGCTACCGGTCTGAAATACAGTGGATAAAACGTTTTTCTGCCGTTTAAACGCAAACGCATTGCAATGAAATATAGATAATGGCAACTTTTGACAGTTCTGACTACCAGTTTTATTCTGAGTGGCAAACATTTTGGAGCCTGATCAGACGCCGGGTTACCCGGCGTCTGATCTGTCTCCAAACTGTTTGCAATGAAAATAATAGTTTAAGTGTAAACACGGTTATTTGGAAATAAAACGTTTTCTCTACCGTATTCTGTACGCTGAACACGGGTCACAAATTGCTAACCGAAACAGCAAACAGTGGTATCTGAACACGCTACAGCAAAACACTAGGCTTAGTACTACTACATGGACTTCGGTATAAAACTGGAGTTGGTTAAGTGCCTAGAATAGTTTACTTTATGTAATTATATTGTAAAACATACACCTTCGCTGCTTTGGCATCATCTGCTTTAAACGACTTCTCTAATAAAAAATTAAAGTATATTGACTTTTAAAGCAGTATTGAAATGTGTGTTTAACAGTTTGCATCCTATTGAGACGACGCGTTAGGCAAGGTGTGATAAGGATCCAAACTGTTTGTAGATACCCATTAAAATCGTGGTAAGGCAGTGAAGGGGTCAACTAGCTTACTTTACTGTTCATTAACAAACTCAACTCAACTCATCACAGGATAACCGAGTTTGGAAAGTATTAGGTCAGCAGTTGCTTAGCTATACTATATGACCTATGATGCCTTAGCTAACATTTGCAAAATGATTGATTTCATCTAGGAAACACCGAGGTTTCTGGCGCTTCTTCATATTCCAAATTCTTTGCATATGACGCGGTGTTCAACGGTGCAAAACTAACAGTGGAAATTGTATCCCCGCCCATCCGAGAAATGTAATATGGCTACAAACACCGACTGATATGTACGTAGGTTGCATAGCCAGATTAGACACCGCCGATAAGGCTTGAAACAGTTTGACACTCAGCCTTAATCTTTATTGCACTGAACATATATTTTCAGTGGAGAATACTTGATTTGCTCCATTTAAATAAAAGTATATACAAACGCGATGCAACACAATGTAGTAAATGACACTTTGTTGAAAATGTCCACTATAAACTAGCTAGCTATTTTGACATTTGCACAATATGAGAAAACTGTGAAACTGAAAAGCGTCCGTGAAGTTCTAATTGATTTGGGAATTTTGTTCCAAACTAATGGTATTTAATGTTTTGTTCACACATGGTATCTTCGGATCCAATGTTTGAAACCGTTTCCACTCTTAGAACATAAGAGTATTGGTTGCTGTTCAAACAAACAGAAATATAATGTGCACCTTTGGAAACTTATACACCTACTAAGCCTGTTGCAGGATGATCGCTTTAGCTCACCCGGGGCCCGTTTAACTAAACTACTTACACAAAATTTTTGCGTAAGTCAAAATAGTTTTACTCTTATTTTTCGATCAAAAACGTTTGCAAACAGCAAAGAGCTAAATCAGAGGACGCGCTAAAAGCGCGTCCTCTGATCTGGCTATTTGCTGTTTGTAGCAAGTGATAATAAAAAATATAAATTAAAATTTAACATTTTGCGTAAGTAGTTTAGTAAAACGGGCCCCTGGCACAAAGTGCTACGCTGAGCTATTTTTATTTATTATTATTATTATTATCATACCAAATTTATATAGCGCTCTTTTCATACAGGAGTTGTGCGTTCAAAAGTTCTTCACATGAAAGCATATAAATGTACCTTCAAAGTGAGAAAAGACAAATAACTACATTAACAATAAAGTAAAGACATCCTAATTGTAACTATTTCAATATAATTACTAAGATTATAGGATCTGTTAGTATTAGTTTATAAAATTAATTTTAAAATGAGTCAAATATTTGAAAGATCAATGGCATTATTAAGAACAGTATTTAAAAGTCATTGTTGTTTCAAACACCTACACCCTAATATCTCGCACCTCCGACATCTGGCATACTAAGCAATGTCGATGCTTGCGCATGTAGTAACGACTGTCGGTGGTAACAAGAGGCCTTATTTGTTTAACTGCTTGCATTTCCTTACTTATTGTTAAAGTTATAGGGAGTTCATGATGAGTTACTAGTTTTCTGATTAACTGTCCGAGAATTATACCACAGACCCCAGCCAACCGGTTTCAAAGAGATCAGGGACAATTCGTACGCTTAAGATTCACCAGACAGGCACCGGGTCAATATTACACAACCTGAATAGCTCCCATTTAGACCTACAGTATCTACAGCACGAACACATTGTCTAGAGGTGGCAGTAATTTATTTCCTACTTTTTTCTAAAAAGAAATATTAAAGAAGTGTGTTTTCAAACGCTTTTTAAAAGCTGCAACTGAGCTCGCATCTCTGACGGCTGATGGTAAAGTGTTCCAGGGCTTGGGACTGCATGCATGGAGCTTCTATCTCCAAACTTCCCCAAACGACCCCTCGGCACAACCAGCGATACTGATTTTCTAGCAGACCGCAACTCTCTGAGGTCTATACACATTAAGCATACCGGCAATGTACCTTGGATAATTATTACACATGACTTTATATGTGAGTGTCAGAATTTTTAACTCAATTATGGATTGAACTGGAAGTCAGTGAAGTTCCTTCAAGAGTGGAGTGATTTGATTGTTCCGAGGAGTCCTGGTTATAATGCGGATTGTTGTATTTTGCACACGCTGTAGGTTTCGTAGTGTGTTTTGGGGAAATCCCATACAGCAGTGAGTTGCAGGAGTCAATTTTCGATGCGACCAAATAATTGACCAAGGCGTGTAGCATCAGGGGGGAGTTACTGTCTCGTATGACCTATTTGCCGCAAATGGGCGTTGCTCGACCTGCACTCAGCGTGAATGTGCTGTGTCATATCCATATGGGAATCAAATCTAGCACCACTATTCTTCACACACAATGATGGTTTGATTTTAGAGTTTCCTAATTAAACATGAAAGTCTTGAGGTACGGTAAACGTTTTTGCGTTAAACAGTTTGACCTCAGTTTGTCGGGTTTCAGCTTCAGTAGATTCTGCAGCATCCATGAGACTATGTCTTTTAGACATCCTTCGCCTTTTGACAGGGCTTCTTGTTGACAAGATGTGTCTTTAGGCTTGAATGACAAGTATAACTGTGAATCATCTGCGGAGTAATGATGATCCAGATGATGATTTCAGTAAATTGAGCCGACATGTTTGTCCCAGGACTGATCCATGCGGCACATTATATTTCACATGAACTGGGTCAGATAAGTCTCCATCTACTGCGACTGTTTGGTAACGGTTATTCAGGTACGAAGTCATCCACTTTAGAGGGTTTCCACTAAATTTTAAAGTCTTTTTCAAGGCGATTGTGTAATGTTTCATGATCAATGATGTCGAATGCGGCTGATAAGTCAAGCATCACTGGCTATTGTGACCGCCCTGTGTCCGTCGTCAACCTTTTCTTTAAATCTTCTTCTTGGAGACCAAAGGGCCAATTTCAGCAAAACTTTATAAAAGTTCTTCATTATACGGTACTTCAAATTTCAAGTATAGGTAATCCAATAGAAATTATGGTTGCCATGGCAACGAATTGAAGTTTTTAAAAATCTTGTTTTCAAAATTTTGAAAAATCCTCTTCTTTGAAGCCAATGTTCGATTAAAAGGCAATTTTACACAAATAATCCAAAATTGAACATCTACAAGATTTTTCAAAATAATTTTCTTAGACAAAAAAACATGGCCACCATTGGGTGGGACACGTTAACATATAACGACTTTCTATAGTGAAACATATAAAATCTTCTATGAAACTAATGGTGCCTTCAAGATTGTCTCAGCTTAAAAAGCATGGCTGCCAGTGGATGGGTCATGTTTTCATGGCTGCCAGTAGATGGGTCATGTTTTCATGGCTGCCAGTGGATGGGTCATGTTTTCATGGCTGCCAGTAGATGGGTCATGTTTTCATGGCTGCCAGTAGATGGGTCATGTTTTCATGGCTGCCAGTAGATGGGTCATGTTTTCATGGCTGCCAGTGGATGGGTCATGTTTTCATGGCTGCCAGTAGATGGGTCATGTTTTCATGGCTGCCAGTAGATGGGTCATGTTTTCATGGCTGCCAGTAGATGGGTCATGTTTTCATGGCTGCCAGTGGATGGGTCATGTTTTCATGGCTGCCAGTGGATGGGTCATGTTTTCATGGCTGCCAGTGGATGGGTCATGTTTTCATGGCTGCCAGTGGATGGGTCATGTTTTCATGGCTGCCAGTGGATGGGTCATGTTTTCCTTGCATTACTGTAAAGTTAACCCTTAAACAATCTTCTTCTCTGAAACTGCTGATCTAAATTAAAAATAATTATACACAAATGATTCATGGCAGATTCTCTGCCAGCTTTCTTAAAATGATTTTCCTAGAAATAAAAACAAGGCTGCCAGTGGGTGCACAACTTTATCTATAATGGCTTAACTTGAAACTTAAAATATCTTCTTCTTCTTTAAATTTACTGGTCCGATTTAAAGATAATTTTACACAAATGATCCACGGGCGAACCTCTACCAGAGTTTGTAAAATAATTTCCCTAGCTTAAACAACATGGCCGTCAGTGGGCGGGGCAAGTTTACTTATGATGACTTATTGTGATAACTTCAAAAAGTCTTCTTGTCTGAAACCACTGATCCGATTTAAAAATTATCGTACACAAATAATCCATAGTAACACTCTACAGTATTTTTTCTTGAAAAACAATGCAGCCAGTGGGAGGTTAAAGTCTTCCTTATATGGCTAAAGTGAAAGCTATATATAGGCCTACGGTTTATATCTTCTTTGCTGAAATTACTTGCCTAATTTTGATTCCACTATAACCGCAACTAAGGGATACTAGGTGAGCAATTTAGTGTCGTCATTGCCCTCTTGTTTCGTTTATTGAGATTTTGTAAGCTGATGCTGTTTAAGATAATTATATAAATTAATTTTAAATATAACTAAAAGCGAACGTGAAAACGTAATACAATAAGTTTACAAATGTATGCAGATGTAAGGAATATACCTCAAAAGAGAATATGATTCCTTGAGTTGACCAAAGACCAGCATGATAAGATAATAGACGCATCATAATAAAACATTTTGTCAACAGCGATTTGCACCATCATAGATAGCCATAGTTGGCTTAAACATATCTAGCTTACAACATTTGAAAGTAGCAATTGTCAATGTGAAACAAATAAGCACAGGGGTACACTGAGTAGATAAATTATGCAACATTTGTAATGGAAAAGCCAGCGTGTGTCATTATACTGTGTGAGTTTGTCTGACATTTTACTCATATATATTACACGATGATTGATGGTATGCATCTATACAGAAGGCGGACGGAGTTTCATGTGAGAAAAAAACAAATTTTGAGATTTTTGACCTTTCCAACCTGAAATTTCAAATGGACACTCTACTATTTTGGTTCGTTTTTGTCAATGTAATGCATATTCCAAACAATACAGACCCTGATCAGAGGTATTTTAGGTTTGGGCTTCACTACTTACAGTTACACTATTGGCAAAGGATGTGGCTAGGGTTCAAAAGGAGAAGACGTTTGGCTTTCCCCTTGACTTCTATGGTCACATGAAGGCCACCCGGATTTTATTTCTTAACATATTATTTCATGATTGACAAAAGAAACATCGCTATGGCTATCAGACAGTTTGAATCTAGATAAGATGCCGAGTACATCCCAATATTTGCAAATACAATGCCAGCGCCTTATCTCTTTCATGATTGAATAATTGGGGATAATTGTACACCCTTCACCGCTTTATTGTCGTCCGGAGCGCTTTATATCGGATCACTTTAGAGCGCCACCCTGATTCAACAAAGCCAATCAGTTGATACTTCGCGCTCCGTGGCGAGCTTACAGTGATTCTCTGCATTTTGAAATACCCGATAGTATTTTCTATCAATAGATCCAAATTACATGATGTAACTCCACGTCTCATTCGGATCCAACCTGGTATACACCCATACAATGATGATACCGAAAAAGGTGTTAATATAATGGCGTTCAGCATTGATTTTGATGTGCGTTAGAACATCTGTAGTAGCTATTAAATGAAAAAACACATATTTTTAAAGACTTGTGGAAGTACGAACGTAATGCATAAAGCTCTTATATAAATTGTCTGCATTACTATGCTATTGCATTAAGTTGACACATGTAAAGAAGAAAGCAACTGTATGTTTAACTATTTGCCTAAACGTCTGCTGCCGAATCTAAAACGAATGAGCGCGACAGAGCGTAATAGGTTTCATAGGATATCTCCCTTATCAGATCAAGTAGAGCGCTAACAGAGCGGTAATCGATCTCAATCTGTCGCTATCGAATCTCTTTTGAGTGCCATAGATCGCAGTGGTCGCCATCGGAGCGCCAACAGAGCGCAGTGGATCGCATCTTAGTCGGCTTTGCGCGCTAAAGGAGCGCAATCTGATCATACAAGGTCGCAAGATTTCTAATAAATTAGGTGGCGACCAATGACCATGAAGTCGCTATCGGATCTTGCAGGTCGCTAACGGATCGCCATCGGAGCGTTATCAGATCGCAATTGGATCGTAAATGTCGTTAGATCGCCTCATCCTGAGGCGACCTATGGCGCTCTGTCGGAGCGCGGAGATCGCCATCGAGCGCCGTCTAGTGGAATGGTGATATTAGATCGGATATTTGCGGTAAACTGTAGTGACGAAAATATATTTTAAACGCCGACATTGACCTTTGATCTATTTGTATAAAAATGTGCACCATTTCCTAACTAATTAATGAACAAGCATATAATTTTGACAACACCTGCTACATTACAGGTTTAAGTGGACATAATCTTTTTACCATAGTTCGGTTTGGTTTGAAACAAAATACATGTAGTCGAACGAAGCTCAATAGGTTCTCTAGTTCGATCTGCATTCAGTTCCAACCAAATACAAGTACTCTAAGAAAATGTATTCTGAAAGATGATTGAATTATAAGGCCGATTTTAGAACTGGTTGACACAGTGCCATAATAAAGAGAAAGCATGTGCATGGGTAAAAGCTCCATTTTAGGCCTTAATCGGGGGAAGGCATGTCTAGGTGACCTCTATTTTGCCAGAATACTCTATTGATTCATGATATAACCCCAGAGTTGAAGGAACCAACATAACTTAAAGGTAAAGACAGTAGGCATGGGCTGATCAGGCTCCAAACTGTTTACCACTCAGATCTAAATAAATCGTCACGGGTTTCTCAAAGTTGTCAATTTTTACATTTTATTGCATTTCGTCTCATTTCGTTTAAAGAGGAAAGAATAATGTCTTCACTACTGTACGATATCAACAATATTTATGGTTTATAACGTTAAACACTCTCGG
Source organism: Gari tellinella (assembly GCA_922989275.2). Taxonomy (NCBI): domain Eukaryota; kingdom Metazoa; phylum Mollusca; class Bivalvia; order Cardiida; family Psammobiidae; genus Gari; species Gari tellinella. Next base: position 57,327,362 of record OV277865.1, read on the forward strand.
AATTCCAGTCGTGACTGCGTTGCAACCAATCCGAGTAATGGGCAAGGCAGGATTGAACCTTTTAACCTTTTACTCGATATATAAAACGACTATGAAACCTAAGTCACGTCGTGGTCGAGACAGTAGAGTTAAGTGTTTTACTGAGTAAGGCTATGAGTTCGATACATAGCGGAGGCTTTATTGTTTGTGGAGATTGGTAATTTATATTATCCTGTCACGTGCCTGTTTTCCTGACGGATAAAGGGGTGACAGATAAACTTTGCTTTATTATGCTATGTGGTCACATGACCGATGTTATTATGTCAAGTGGTCACATGACCTGTAGCCCGAACTACTTTTTTCACCGAGACGCTTATTTTTCCCGCTGTTAGAAGGTATTCTAAAACTCTTTCAACAGAATCCCGACGTGTAACGACGTTTATCCTGTCACGTGCCTGTTTTCCTGACGGATAAAGGGGTGACAGATAAACTTTGCTTTATTATGCTATGTGGTCACATGACCGATGTTATTATGTCAAGTGGTCACATGACCTGTAGCCGGAACTATTTTTTTCCACTGAGACGCTTATTTTTCCCGCTGTTTGGAAAAGTATTCTAAAACTCTTTCAACAGAATCCGACGTGTAACGACGTTTATTCGAACTATTCGATGCAATCAAATCGTTATAAAGTACGCGCCACCAGTCGCTTGCTGAGATACTTCTATAATTGTCCACGTTTTAGATTTCCTGAGTGAAATACACTAGATTTTGGTTCTTTTATTTCTTTTCAACGTAACTAGGATGTGACGTCACTAACGTCATCTATATAATAGCGCGCTTTCCTAGAATAACATAGTTCTTTAGTGAGAATCTTATCTGGACCAAAAATGACTGTAGCTTTAAAAAAAAGCATTCTCTATTTATTTTACTATTGTGACAAGGATAAATAGAATATTTGGTTCCTATCTTTGAATGAGAAATGTTATCTGGCTCGGCTTCTGAAAATATCAGGTTCGCCTGCGGCTCACCTGATATATTCATCCGCCTTGCCAGATAACATTTCTCATTCAAAGCTAGTCACCAAATATTCTCTATTTATTCGAACTATTTGATGCAATCAAAGCGTTATAGAGTACGCGCCACTAGTCGCTTGCTGACATACTACTATAAGTGTCCACCTTTTAGATTTCTTGAGTGAAAAACACTAGATTTTTAAAGGTTCTTTTATTTCTGTTCAACGTAACTAGGATGTGACGTCACTGACGTCATCTATATAATAGCGCGCTTTCCTAGAATAACATAGTTCTTTAGTGAGAATCTTATCTGGACCAAAAATGACTCTAGCTTTAAAAAAAGCATTCTCTATTTATTTTACTATTGTGACAAGGATAAATAGAATATTTGGTGACTATCTTTGAATGAGAAATGTTATCTGGCTCGGCTTTTGAAAATATCAGGTTCGCCTGCGGCTCACCTGATATATTCATCCGCCTTGCCAGATAACATTTCTCATTCAAAGCTAGTCACCAAATATTCTCTATCTATACACGACGCAAATGTTCAGAAGAAGCTCATAGTAGGCGAACAGTACAATGTATTACAAATGTAGTATATACATGCTGTATAAGCACATTTTAAAAGCTAAAGATGCTGCGACAGACGAAACCACCGCGCCAATATTCTAAAAATTCAAGGGAGCTCGTAGAAAACGTGTACCAGTCTACAAGAAGGGGAAGCAGAATGGATTGAATACCCCATTTGATAGGATCTGAATCCTATAGAAATTATATTGGGTAACATAAAGGCATTCCTAACACATTGAACCCTAGCGACGAGTATACACGTCATTTACAAAGACTGTACCTGAACATGTGTCAATGTAAACAGTGAAGACCCAGATCAGGGGGCTCTTTAAGGAGCCCTCTGATCAGGGTTGCTCTGTTTGTTATCATTGGTGGTTTCAATCCTTTGAAACCGCTGTGGTAGAGTCGATTCCCAAGGCTTCGACTCAGTCATCATCCGCTCAGGAAAACAACACTCAATATCCGATTGTATCTATAAGACAATAACCATCAATATATCGAAAATCGGGTCATTTTGAGATTGAGTTAAACGAAACAATGAAAACGATTTGAAAGTTCTTTTCTTTCATTTAATAAATACTACATTCTGAAGTATTTACTTAATATAAGTAGAATCTTTTTTCACTTTCTGTTGTAAATGATTTTTTTCCGGATCGGGAAAGGGGCATGCAGCTTTGAAATTCGGCGGCACCGAGTTTTGTCGATTCTGCGGCTTTTGAAAATGTTTCTTTGAGATTGTTTGACGAAATTGAAAGACCAAATGTATAGATAATCTCCAAACATGTCTGAAATACTATGCAATCCTTTAAATCTGGGATTTCAGGCTATTTGTATTATTCAATGTGAGAGGATCAAACCACGATTATAAATAAAGAGTTGCATCTAACACGACACGTTTACCAAGTGCCTTTATTTTACTATTTATATAATATGCCTGGTTGAACACGTATTCGTATCCGACCACTATCACGGTAGCGTGACTGATGATTCTGCACCGAAACATTGTAATGAACTTAGGGTACACATGCAACACATCGATATATCATGTGAAATAGATATAACTGTAATATGCCTCTCAATAGGCGACTAGAAGTGACTTTGCAAACAGTATGGATCCTGATTGGAAACCGCGCCACTTTATTAGAATCCAATTAAATTGACACTCGAATTAACATTTCTAACACCAAACTGCTTTCAATCTAATTTCGAAAAATAGCTATGGGATTTGTTTCAAAGAAGAAGATCAAATGGTATGATGGTATTAACTCTATGAACCCTAGTCATACATATATGCGTCATTTGCAAACAGTGTATCTGTGAGGTGTACACTTGTCAAATGCAAACAGTGTAGACCCTGATCAGAGGGCTCCTTAAGGAGCCCTCTGATCAGGGTCTACACTGTTTGTCATTTTGACATATATTGTAAAAATCAACACTAAAAATTAAAAATGGACTAGACTTAGATCTAATTGAAAATTAGAATTGTCCATTTTAGGTTGAGGGGGGAAAGAGTTAAAGCGGACGATACAATTTCAGATGGAAAGGGTTAGCTGATATATATTTAGTTTCGACATATTCTATTATACATGTACAGGAATAAGATCGGGCTGCATGTTCTCATTACTTCTTCACACTCCAGACTTGCATTCGAAAATTATAAAGAGTTGACATTAAATGAATACAGTGAAACCCCTCTAAACCTGACATGTGTGGGGAAAACAAAAATGTCCGGTTTAGAGGGGTTTCCGGTTTAGAGGGGGTTTAACCCATAGCTTGTTTCTAGCATGGAAGAAAGCATCACTTAAAGCAGGTTAAAAGAAACGCAGAATGCTCCTTGTGGCCTTGTGGCGCATTCTGCGTTACTTTCAACCTGCTTTAAGCTATCATCTGCAAGAATATAGAAACTATTTCTGATGATGCATATTTATGAATGAATTTTCTCAGTCAAGAGATAAATCAAATGCGTAAAAAGGCATATTAATGGTGTATTGGGATGAAATAATGAAGGGTTGGAAAGGGGACCCACGATTTTGTTCCGTTTAGAGAAGATTCCGGTATTTAGAGGTTCCGGTTTAGAGGGGTTTCTCTGTAATGGAATAGTTGTTTATAAAGCAAATGTGACTTGTATGCCGTCTTTGTTTCTGTTTATATAGTTGAGAAGATGTTATTCTTCCAAAAATAAACATGTTTGTGCTAAAAACACGTGTTTCTTTGCAAACATATTGGAGTCAGATCAGACGACTATTTAAAAATAGATCACCCACATTGTCAAAATAGATCACCCACATTGTCAAAATAGATCACCACATAGTCAAAATGTTGGCATTTTCTCCATTCAACTGCATTGTGCTTTCGTTTTATTCATTTCAAATGGCCCTAGTAAGGTCTCATAGAAACTCCGCCCTGCCAGGTGAAAAAACCCCGACCTATACAAAGATGTTAGCAAAACACATCAAGAATCATTTTTCCATTGCACTATTTTGGATCTGATTACTGAACAGCGATCTCTCAGTGTCCTGAAGTTTAGAAAATATCAGGGGCGGATGAACAACCCTAATAATTAAGTTGGCCTTGCCGTTTCGAGATCTGAAATGAAGGTATGGTTACACAATCCTGGCTAGTTTCGCCGCCATCCTAACAAAAATAGTTTTTTAATCAATTGAATTTGACGAGACCAAAAAGGTAGCACCACGAGCGTGTCCCATGAATCCGTATCTTGCTAAGCGCGATTTCGCTAAAATTTCCAAAAAAATCTAAATTCAGATCAGAGGCCGCGTCACGAGGTTTTCTGATCTGAATCGAAACTGTTTGTAACTGATATTACTGTGTTTCTTCAATGTAGTAAGCGTTATTACAGATATTGAGTTGTTAGCAGTTGTTTGAGGCAGACGATCATTCAGCATGTTAAGGGATAACACTTCAGCCTGACAACAACTAGTTTTTGTCCGATAATATTTTTAATTTGACACCAATTTTGAGTCGTAAATTTCAAAACCACATTATATTCACACGCGGTAGAATATGTTGGAATTAAGCTAATATTTGGTTTGGAAATTAAACAAAACCTAATTCGCACGTGACAAGAGTCTTAGACTGCACACAGCTGCTACAGTAGGAAACGATATTTTCTCTCTCTCTCTTTTCTAAATAAATACGCCTTATTTACGTTGTAATTTATTCCTACAATGAATAAAACAGTTCCAGAATTATACAATCAATAATATGCACTATACGAAATATTATATATTCTAGCATATGGTACCTTAAAAAAGCTGAGGTAAATCAGAATGAGTATTAAGGCACATTCTGTTTTACTTTCAATCTGCTTTAAGAGGCCATGTGTCTATAAACTATAAACAGGCTATGGAGTAAAATGTTAGAAACAGTTCCCCGATCTTTTGTATGACCCCAACTCCCTTTGCTCTAAGTAGGCGTGAAAGTACCAGTAAAGCATGGGAAGTGTTTGTAAAATATTGCAAACCCTTAGCGTGTTCTGGTAATGTATCGGAGCCCATCGGAGGTCTACGTCCGTGACAAATGACACAAAAAACGACCTGTTTGCATGATATCGTTGGACAGCTTCGCGAACAACTAAGACACTAATGTGTCGAAGCGAACAGGAATTCCAATATGGCGACCAATTGAAAAAAACTAGGCTCAGTGAACATTAATGAGTTAATCTCTCTTCAATAAACTAACATTTTCCTATACTTAATGTATCAAACAAAGCAGTGTATAATACTATATTGAAATCCTTTTTTATGCGGCAAAATTGATGCATTTCAGTTGATCTGCGTGTGTGATTCTGATTTGTAAATAATCAGTTCGTAGCCGTGAAAAGTACATAGATATGGGGCGCAAAGAATTATTATTCCAATTCAATTCATTTTATTGTATAATAAGGCCTCCGGCCCATACACAAAATATTACATAAATACACAATTAGCATGTAGTGGACACTGGTAGTGTTACATATAAGCTTATGATCACAATATGTACAAGACACAATTCAATAGAGACACAATTAATCAAAGAAACAACGCTTCCTTATTATTACAGAACCTTAGATGTCGTACTTTAAAGGGGCTGTTTGAATTCTAAACGGACGTTGGGCTCCGAGCCATTACCTGAACTTACTGCATATAATCCTGTCTATAGAGGCCCTGACATACTTATACTCAAGGATTTTTTCAATGTGCTTTTCTAACCAAACCATCAAAAACAAGAGACGGACCTCACATGAAACGCTTCACTGATTTTTACATAGATAATATACAGGTGTTAGCACAAAAAGCATGAGTTTTGCTAGGGAGCCGCGGACTAGGTGTTATCATCGAAACTTGGTCAGGAAATGTCTTTAAACGAAACTAAACATGATACAGCACAATGTAGATAAAGGCTGTGCTGTAGTTATAGTGACTCCCAGTGATTGGCAACTCGGCATCTGATTATTGGCTTCACATCGCTGGTAAAGGGGAATAAGAATCAGTGTAGACTATACCAGTGTATATTAAGCACTACATTTCACGAATGGTTATATCCGGGTCCAAGGTTATAAAGCTTTTCAGTTTAGTCTAAAGTCATTTTCAAGTACATGTATTTGATTGGTCAGATTTGAGCCTAGGTTCAAATCTGACAAATCAAATACTTGAGAACACACTCAGGCTCAGCTCAAACGCTTTATAACCTTGGACCCTAATCCAATGGAATAGTTCTTCACGAACACAGCTCAGGGATCTCTCAGCAATGATGTGCCGACCTAGCTCGGCGTTATAGTAAGCTCTTTGCAAAAGTTACCAAAAACGAAGCACGAATGATGTTTTTTGGTTCTAATTCGACTTCCTAAATTCCTCTCAAGGCGTAACATTGCATATTTCTTGAAAAATTTAAATGAAAAACGTGTCATTATATTTTCCAGAAAAGCGTAAATTTCTGACAGTACCGAATTCTTTTTCCTTTTCAAAATCCTCATACACACGCTAGGGGAGATATTGTTAACATGAGTGTTACATGAATGTTTTACAAGTAAGCCTCCTTACAAAGAGGTATTTGAAAGGAGTACAATATATGTATTAACTGGGTGATGTTACTGACCTATCAGTAATGAACAACAGAGAGGTCAAGGACATGCCCTTTAGGCTTCGTCGGTTACATTTACATTGGTAAAGTCGTTATTCTTTCCTAATAAATACGTGCATGCTAAAACTAAACTATCCATTGAAAACAGCTCGAAGTCAGAAGCGTGTTCAGTAAAGAAATCGATGGCCGTCGATGGCCATCGATTGCGAGTTGGCTTCCGGTCTGAAATACAGGGGAGAAAACGTAATTCTTTCGTTCAAACACAAACGCATCGCAATGAAATATAGAAAATGACAACATTTTGACTATTCAGACTACCACTTTTAATCTGAGTGGCAAACAGTTTAAAGCCTGATCAGACGCCGGCTTCAAACTGTTCGCAATGAAAATAATAGTTTAAGCATAACCAGGGTTATCTGGAAAGAAAACATTATCTCTACTGTACCTGCACGCTGTACACGGGGCACAAACTGCTAACCTAAACAGCAAACAATGGTAATTGAACAGATCACACACTGGGCTCATAAATTGCAGCCTGTATTGTGTGCTACTCATCATACACTGGATGTTACACTTTCGGTGTGTTTTGGCTATATATCCGCGATTCTTATACCCGTTTTTCCTATTATTCAGTCTCAATCGCTCAAACGTTTGATATGATGTGTACGACTTGCATAGCTGTCATGTGATATCATTTCAAAACTATAATTCCCAGACATGTCATTTTTCACAGTCTAACATTTTTGACAGATGCCGCGGAAGTGTTCGGCAGGTAGTCATTACGTGATCAAATATGGCTTTTAGGTATTGCTGTCTTATTTTATTTCATGTTCTTTGTGAAAATGATTTTAATTAACACATATTTCACTGTAACTAAATGTCTATTAGGTGTAGTGAGTGTAGGGGACTTAACCTTTTATGTACTGTATAAATTTAACCCAGTTTTGTACAAGCACATTTGTTACACAGATTATGACGTCATAAAGACGGCAATATAGAAAACATGGCGGCTGCTTTTACAATATGAAGAGTTGATACAATTAGTATTTTGCCCAAAGGTGAACTTGTTTTGTAACATTAGTACTATTTTCAGTTAGAAAAAGTAGTTTTCACAATACAGTGAAACCCTCTAAACCGGACATGAGCGGGGACAACATAAATTTCCGGTTTAGAGGGATTTCCGGTTAAGAGGGGTTTTAACCCATTACCAAATACCTTGTTTCTAGTACGGAAGATGGCGGACACTTAAATCAGTTTGATGTTAAAGCTGAATACGTCAGTCTTAAGGCGCATTCTACTTTACTTTCAACCTGCTTTAAACTATCAACTACTAGAATATAGATTTGTTTTCATAATTGTATTTCTTAAGAGTAGGAATAATTCAAAGGCTTAAAAATGCGTTTTAATGGTGTCACGGGGTAAAATAAAAAAAGGTTGCAAAAATGACCAAAGATTTGTCCGGTTTCGAGAGAATTCCGGTATCAAGAGGTTCCGGTTAAGAGGTGTTCCACTGCATTCCTTGAATAAAGTTCATGATTATATTTAAATGAACTAACTTCTATCGATTTACTAACTAACTGTCGATGTTTCGTTAAGGGACAATACAGGAGAAGGGATATGTGTCTCTCGTCTCAACACAACTGTGTGTGTTGTGTGTGTATCTAGCTCTATTGTATTGTCTACTTGAAACCAGTAAACGGTCCGTTCAATGTTTCTTATTTGAGAATTTGTTTTTGCCATGTCTGTTCGTTTGTCTGTTTGTCTGTTCGCAACCTTGACCTTGGCAATAACTTTTGAACTATAACCAATACACATACAATACATGGCACATATGTTGCTCTGATGCAGACGTATATGAATATACAGGTTTTGGGCAGGTCGGGTCAAAGTTTGACATAAGCAATTTCGAAAAGTTTCTTAACCCTTTCATGATCTAATTCTTCGCGAGAGTTCTACCCCTTCGCCGCTTTATTGTCCTTTATTGACGTCTGCTTAAGAATTGTTGTCTGCAACACACGTTTCAAAGTTAGATTTAATGTTGTATGACGTAAAAGACATCGATAAGAGTGTCAAACAGTTTTGGTCCTGATCAGACGCCGCGTCACGCGGCGTCTGATCAGGACAAAAACTGTTTGCAAACGCGCTTCAAAGCGTCATTGAGAGTGAAAGGTTTAACAGTTTTATTACTGCTGATAGTCACTCGGCGTCTGTTCTAGATCATAGCTGATACCAAAGTCGAATTTAATCGCCTACGGTGATGAAAGATGGTATTCTAAAGCAGTCTCCTGATGAAGAATAAACAACCACAAAGTATATATTAATATCTCAATTGAATGTAATAAGATACTCGAATATAGGTAAATTATATACCATAGACAACGCAGACATATGTTCCAATTTCCACAAAAGTTATTGGAAATATAACAACTATACCAGACGACATGTGTCATCAAAATACGAATAAGTAAAACATCGCTCATGGCTTGCAGTAAAAACTGAGCGGTTCCTGTTAAGGCCCAGATTGTTTTCTGTAGTGTATAACCAAACAGAGCACACAAAATCAAATACACTCGAGCTGTTTGCAAACCACTTTAAAATGTGCATTATATGATAGCCTAAAGGTAGACCATGCCTTATATTGCTTTGAGGTAGAATATCCATTATATAGCTTTTAGGTAGAATATAGAGGATCTTAAATGAGTGTTCATATTTATTAGATTTATGATATGAGTCTTTTTGAAACGATAAAAACGAGCTTTAGCGAGGTTTTTTTTATCGTTTCAAAAAGACGAATTTAATAAATTAAATAAATATGAACACTCATTTAAGATCCTATTTATATCATATCCAACACACACTCATATTTTCAGCATATTTCTCAGGAGTAAGGTAGGTTGTAGTAAAGTGTTCCTTATATAGAAACCATCAAAGGAAGGGGAAATGAGGTGTTCTAAGTGCCTGGGAAAAAGAAGTTCCGAATTTCTCAATGTTTTATTGTCACTATATAAGCCATTATTCGATTTAGATTTAGATTTAGAATATTTCTGATAATTAAGTAAACTGTGAAAGGTGATTAAAAATCACGTCAAAAACATTTTAAAATACAGTTTAACACCTCACATCATGACGTCACAAATATTTTCCATATAAGGAAAACAGTCGTGACGTCATTGTATTAGAACATGAGGCCGTGATTACTCAACATTTTAACGAAGACACAAACAGTTTGTGTAGTGTCTACCCATCACTGTGACACTGTCACTGTCGATTTGGTAAGAACACTCGTCTAAGTTTTGGAACATTCGGCCATTCATCTGTGCTATTGTTGATATGGAAATTCCCACAGTGAATTGGAGCGCCAAAAATTTTGTGTTGAAACCGCCAGAGACATAGTTGATTCGAGCAGAGTGAATGGCGAGTCTCCTGTTGGGATTCAGACTTTGCATACTTTTCAGTGTTGATTTCTACAGGACTTCTTTTAAACCAAAGATCGTGCGTTCAATAAACGGGTGCTAGTGCAGGTTTTGGAATAGGTTCTGGCATCAATACAGTGTAGAGAAAGGATGGCTTAGACAAGAGTAGCCGGTATGTCTTTTTTTTTGCACAGATCTAACAATATTGTAGCTAATGATATTAATAGGACAGCGATCAGGATTTGTATGATATGACCAAAGTTTAGGCGAAACAACTCGAACATTACGTCCCTTTGAGCTTCGCCTGACGTACTGGTTTTGGTTTGCCTGTCTGTAAACTGCAGATCTGGTGGTCAATTGTACCGTAGGATCCGTACCGTATAAAATGTACTGAAACCTCTGAATTTCGTTGATTTTATTGTTCCTAGTACCCTTCCGTCTATTGGCACTCGATCGTTGCCAGCAAGGTCAAAAAAATCTTAATAAGGGGAGATCCTTTGAAATCACAGAAAACAAAGCAAATACTGAAAATTGCAGACTCGGTTTAATTGAGTCTGTTCATGAGCAATAGTGAAATATGCAACAGTGCTCACGCCCCCTAGCACCGGCTTAAGCGGAATTCAACTTTCAACTGTAAATGCGCTGAAATCAATTATTCCAAAGGACCAGAAAGTATAACAAATCTGCCATTGTTTTTTGTTTTGAAAGCGCGTATGGATATTATTCGGTAGTACAGTGTAATAAAGATATGTGTGTTACCAAAATTAAATCATAGAATTGTTCACGCGCAGAGCCGCGGAATATGATATAAATCTTGTTTATAGCTTTAAGGTAGGTCATCCCGAATAAAACCTTTATAGATCACGACACATGTAGATTTTTTTTAGATCGCAACAAATTGTATTCCTAGATTAGATGAATTGCGACAGCAAACATACACGCATAGAAAGAAATTGCTGGTCTCAATGCGAGTTTGATTCTTTAAATCATTCACCCCTGCAATTTTTCATAGAATATTCCAACTTCAAAATAAGTCTAGTCAATTTATTTATTTTTTGGGTTGATTTTAACAATATATTTAAACTTTCAAACAGTGTAGACCCTGATCAGATGTCGATGGCGAGTATAATCGTCGCTAGGGTTGAATGTGTTAAAAAAGAATCGTTTTACCAAATCCACGAGATCTTTTTCTCGCTGACCTCGCTGAATTACAGTTGGCTGAAAGACCAATCCGGTTGAAAGTAGACTATAACTTGGTACATGTACTTTACTTTACCTCCCCAACTGATAATGTTACTATCTTCAATTTACCTATAAGAATTTTGTTTGTCATCCAACGGTTACGCAGTAAATAAATGAGTAATCCGAAACATACATGTGTTTTTAAAGTATTCTAACATGACACGTGAGTTCGTCTCTATAAACAACGAGAAGTTTACCGTGATGTATCAAGTATATATGTTTAACAACTGTGTGAAAGTAGTCCGTTTATGCAGGATCTTCCTGTGTCCACCCTAGGTAAGGCCGCAAATTACAAATGAACTTCGTCGAGCTCGACTCAAATATATATCTGCAGAATTCTTATCGATTTTACCGATATTTTGTAAAGTAGGTGACATATTTAGATGAAACATATTTTATTCAATGAAATAAGATGTTAAAATTGTTTCAAGCAGAGATGTTTCAAATGTGTCCTCAAAACTTTAATTTTGGAATGGGTAGAATGGAACAGCAATAGAAGGGCAGCAATGTATTCCTACAATGTACTAGGTACCCGCTGTCAAAATAGTCTGAGGCAATTGTTCACTTTTAATACTGAAAAAGAACAAGTGTAGACCCTGTTAGACCCTTATTTGTAATCTCAGAATCTCAAAAATCTTGTTCCATGGTTTGATATGATCTCATATACCACGGTTTGGAGTTTTGACGTGCTGCAAATTTATTATTCGGGACTTCGGTACTCTTGATAAATAAGCTACGTGTCAGAACTCAGAACCGTGGTATATGAGGCCATAACAAACCATGGAATGAAGATTATTTCATAAACACCAGCCAATTTTATATAGGACCAGTTGAATAAATTGTTTAATCAAAGTACAAAAAGTCGACAATGAACAGTTATCATTCTGTTGCTGTGCACGCCTTGTGTAGGCGTCAGTCATTCAACTGACTCTAACACTTGGCAATAATCAACGGAGCAATTGAATTAAATTACACTAAACAACTGGTTTAAATCACATTAAATTATAAACAAATAATGCCATTTCTTGTACCGGAACAGTATGAGCAGAATGGCAAATTATAGTTCTTCTATCATAGAATTGTATTTATTTGCAATTATGAAGGTATTAGACAAAAGTATTCTTCTAGCACGTGTATGTGAGTTTGGGTTTGGTTTAAAAGTACTGAATGCCATTTTCCTGGGCAAGAGATTTTACACATTGTAATTTTGTTTGACCTTTTTATCACTTTAGCTGAGGGTCTGTGGAATTATTCTTGGACAGTTCTTATCTTTATTTTTATAAATTAAGAGTGTTACTCAGCCATGGATAATGTGGGTCCCGGGGTGTGGGATGGAGAGAATAGACCTCTGATCTGTGTTATTTCTGTAGACACCGTTGGTCTAAATTGGAGTTTTGGAGGTGTACCATTGACACGGTGCCTGTCTAGTGGATCTAGATGGTAGTGATAGTGACTCTGATCTCTTTTAAACTAGCTTGCTGCTGGTATGTGATATACTTCTTGGGTAGTTTATTCTATAGATGAAGGGTATAATTCAGTTAGAGATAATGTAGATCCTGGGGTGGGTGGGACAAAAATGACTTTTAAATCACTATTTTAAATCATGTCATTGATCTTTTACTTATTTGACTCATTTTAAAGTTGATGTTTCAAATTAATAATAACTTCTTTTATAAAAGTAGTAATGATATTGAAATAAATTCAATTGTGCGTAATTTGTTTCCATGTAAATCCAATATGTGGCATGTTTATTGTGAATAAAGTTATTTGTTTTTTTTTCTCGTTTTGTAGGAACATCGCTCCCTCTCTATAACGACACCCAATCGGAGACCAAAAGTGTGTTTTGTTTTAGGGAGGGAACTGGCTTACATTGAAAACAGCTTAAATCCAGACCAGACGCCGCGTAACGTGGCGTCTGATCTGCATTCAAGCTGTTTTTTATCACTCGTCATTATTTTTTTCTGTCAAAATGTCCATTATCGAACTTTGAGAAAAATAGCAGACGACACATTTTTTGTAGACGACATTACAGCCGTGAATAGGTTGAACATACTTGTCCTGTTTATGGAACTACAACAAGGGTCGTTGTAAGGAGGGATTCCTTGTAGGGAGGACCATTGTAAGGAGGGAGCACTGTACATATATAACATTTGAAATTACAAAACAATATGCTTCATTTTCCTCTCTTTATTTTCAAACGTAAAACTTTTACCATCTACCATTGACGATTTAATTATGTATTAATAGATTTGAGTCTACCTGTACTTATGGGCCTATGACCTTTTGTATTAATAAAATATCTACCTATATATAATTTCATGTGAATAGCGTAGCATCCGGATAGTGCAGCGTCCAAATCTGCATGTTTTTGCAACGATGGAATGGCGGGTCTACCCATCTCTCTTGTTTACAGATTGAAACCAGATAAAGGCCCGAGTAACTCAGTTAGTTCCAACTTGTTTGATAATTTGACAATATTTTCTAAAACGGGGAAGATCAACCCGCCCTGAGAGATGCTCCGGACGACATATTAACCGTTATCCTAACGATCGCTACACGACATATAATTGCAAACATTTTGGATCAAGACGCTACGTAACGTTTTGATCTAGATCCAAATCGTTTAACAACTCTCTTTAAAATTCTGGTTTTTCGAAAAAAGCAACAATTTGACAAAGTTTGCAAACGACACTATTAAAGCAGATGATACAACGAAATGATCAGAGTTAAACAGACAATAACAGTATTACATGCTGAATGTTAACCCAGTATCCCCTAAAACTTCGAATAGACAATTCCAGTTTGCAATAAAGGCTGGTCCGTTTTAGACTATTAAGGGTTGTTTGTTTGTAATAAATTGCAAAATGCCAAACAGTGAAGTCCCTAATCAGACAGGAGCCCTCTGATTAGGGACTTCACTGATTGCATAGGACAAGTTTACTCCTCACATGTACACATTTGGTAAAGGACGCATATATGCGTCACAGGGGCTCAATAATCCATGGATGAACATCTCTCCTAGATTCAACTCAAACAAATTGCTGAGGTAACTCAGGAAAGTCACTCGCTGTGATGTATTAATAGTTCAACTTTAAATGTTTGGTGAGACGATAAACGATTTAAGCTAACAGCTCCCAGTTTTAATTAATTAATTTCCATCTCGGCATGCCAATACTTCAGTCTGAGGTCTTAGATGTGAGGAAATAAAATTTGTTACAGACATGTATACTCGAATTAAATAAAACAAGACAAATCAAGTCGACTTTACAATGCTATTCAGGGCAAACCTTTCTGTAACGTAGTTTTCCGGTCTGAAAGGATTTAATGAACCATTAAAAAAGATTGAATCATTTATTGTTAAAGAGAGATGGCAACTGAAAACATCGTTACAATTGTGCAGAACTCTATCTTTCTGTACATATATGATGCGGCTACATGCCTTTTACTTCAGTAGTCTTCTTCTTTGAACGTTTAGAAGATAATGAAATAAATACTTCGGAGCCGGTAGTTATGTTCGACCTTCAGAGACTTCCGATTTAAATGACCCTAATGTGGAAGTCATGCACCGTGTGTGGAAGTCGTGCACTGTTTATGGAAGTTGTGCACTGTTTGTGGAAGTCATGCATTGTTTGTAGAAGTCATGCACTATTTGTGTAAGTCGTGCACTGTTTGTCGAAGTCGTGCACTGTTTGTAGAAGCTAGGCACTGTTTGTTGAAGTCGTGCACTATTTGTTGAAGTCATTATTATTATTATTATTGTTATACCAGATTTATATAGCGCTCTTTTCACACAGGGGTTGTGCGTTAAAAGCGCTTCATATGAAAGAACATAAATGTACCTACAAAGCGAGAAAAGACAAAATATCTACAATAAGATCTAAAATAAAACATGAATAAACATATAAAAGACAGTCCCAAAACGGTGATCACATACCCCCATCAATCAGCAATGAACAGACCGTCTAAAGATTGCCGACTGATAAAAATAATAGTAGAGCGCCCATTGCAGGCCGCCGAGAAAGGACAAATAACTACAATTAGATCTAAAATAAACATGAATAAACATATAAAAGACAACCATGCAGTCATGCAGTTTTTGTGGAAGTCATGAAGGCATGCACTGTGTGTGGAAGTCATGCACTGTTTGTGGAAGTCATGCACTGTGTGTGGAAGTCGTGTACTGATTTTGGAAGTCATGAAGTCATGCACTGTTTGTGGAAGTCAAGAAGTGTTTGTTGGTGTCATGCACTGTGTGTGGAAGTCATGCACTGTTTGTGGAAGTCATGAAGTCATGCACTGTGTGTGGAAGTCATGCACTGTTTGTGGAAGACACGCACTGTTTGTGGAATTCATGCACTATTTGTGGAAGTCGTGCACTGTTTGTGGAAGTCATGAAGTGTTTGTGGAAGTCATGCACTGTGTGTGGAAGTCATGGAGTGTTTGTGGAAGCCATGAAGTCATGGAGTGTTTGTGGAAGTCGTACACTTTGTGTGGAAGTCATGCACTGTGTGTGGAAGTCATGAAGTCATGGAGTGTTTGTTGAAGTCGTGCACTGTTTGTGGAAGTCATGCACTGTTTGTGGAAGTCATGCACTGTGTGTGGAAGTCGTGTACTGATTTTGGAAGTCATGAAGTCATGCACTGTTCGTGGAAGTCAAGAAGTGTTTGTTGGTGTCATGCACTGTGTGTGGAAGTCATGCACTGTTTGTGGAAGTCATGAAGTCATGCACTGTGTGTGGAAGTCATGCACTGTTTGTGGAAGACACGCACTGTTTGTGGAATTCATGCACTATTTGTGGAAGTCGTGCACTGTTTGTGGAAGTCATGAAGTGTTTGTGGAAGTCATGCACTGTGTGTGGAAGTCATGGAGTGTTTGTGGAAGCCATGAAGTCATGGAGTGTTTATGGAAGTCGTACACTTTGTGTGGAAGTCATGCACTGTGTGTGGAAGTCATGAAGTCATGGAGTGTTTGTTGAAGTCATGCACTGTTTGTGGAAGTCATGCACTGTGTGCGGGCGTCATGCAGTGTTTGTGGAAGTCATGAAGTCATGCACTGTTTGTTTGCACTGTGGAGGGAAGTTATGCACTGTTTGTGGAAGTCATGAAGTCATGCACTGTGTGTGGAAGTCATGCACTGTTTGTGGAAGACACGCACTGTTTGTGGAATTCATGCACTGTTTGTGGAAGTCGTGCACTGTTTGTGGAAGTCATGAAGTGTTTGTGGAAGTCATGCACTGTGTGTGGAAGTCATGGAGTGTTTGTGGAAGCCATGAAGTCATGGAGTGTTTGTGGAAGTCGTACACTTTGTGTGGAAGTCATGCACTGTGTGTGGAAGTCATGGAGTGTTTGTGGAAGTCGTGCACTGTTTGTGGAAGTCGTGCACTGTTTGTAGAAGTCATGCACTGTGTGTGGAAGTCATGAAGTCATTCACTGTTTGTTGAAGAAATGCACTGTGTGCGGGCGTCATGCAGTGTTTGTTGAAGTCATGAAGTCATTCACTGTTTGTGAAGTCATTCACTGTGTATGGAAGTCACGTATTGTTTATGGAAGTCGTGTACTGTTTGTGGAAGTAATGCACTGCTTGTGTAAGTCATGGAGTCATGCACTGTTTGTTGATGTCATACGCTGTGTTTGTGGAAGTCATAAACTGTTTGTGAAAGTCATACAATGTTTGTGGAAGTCATGAAGTCGTGCACTGTTTATAGAAGTATATGAAGTCATGCACTGTTTGTGAAAGGCATGCACTGTTTGTTGAAGTCATGAAGTCATAAACTGTTTGTGGAAGTCATGCATGTGTGTGGAAGTCATGGAGTCTTGCACTGTTTGTGGATGTTATGAAAGCATTCAATGTTTGTGGAAATTATTAAGTCATGCACTGTTTGTGGAAGTCATGCACTGTTTGTGGAAGTAATGCGCTGTTTGTGTAAGTCATGAAGCCATGCACTGTGTGTGGAAGTCATGCACTGTTTGTGGAATTCATGCACTGTTTGTGGACGTCTTGAAATCATGCACTGTTTTTGGAAGTCATGCAGTCAAGCACTATTTGTGGAAGTCATGAACTGTTTGTTGGTGTCATGCACTGTGCGTGGACGTCATGCACTGTTTGTGGAAGTCATGAAGTCATGCACTGTTTGTGGAAATCATGAACTCTTTGTTGGTGTCGTGCACCGTGTGTGGAAGTCATGCACTGTTTGTGGAATTCATGCACTGTTTGTGGAAGTCATGCACTGTTTGTGGAAGTCATGTACAGTTTGTGGAAGTCATGCACTGTTTGTGGAAGTCATGCACTGTTTGTGGAAGTCATGAGGTCGTGCACTGTTTATGGAAGTATATGAAGTCATGCACTGTTTGTGAAAGGCATGCACTGTTTGTTGAAATCATGAAGTCATAAACTGTTTGTGGAAGTCATGCATGTGTGTGGAAGTCATGGAGTCTTGCACTGTTTGTGGATGTTATGAAAGCATTCAATGTTTGTGGAAATTATTAAGTCATGCACTGTTTGTGGAAGTCATGCACTGTTTGTGGAAGTAATGCACTGTTTGTGGAAGTAATGCACTGTTTGTGTAAGTCATGAAGTCATGCACTGTGTGTGGAAGTCATGCACTGTTTGTGGAATTCATGCACTGTTTGTGAAAGTCTTGAAATCATGCACTGTTTGTGGAAGTCATGCAGTCATGCACTGTTTGTGGAAGTCATTAGGTCAAGCACTGTTTGTGGAAGTCATGAACTGTTTGTTGGTGTCATGCACTGTGCGTGGAAGTCATGCACTGTTTGTGGAAGTCATGAAGTCATGCACTGTTTGTGGAAATCATGAACTGTGTGTTGGTGTCGTGCACCGTGTGTGGAAGTCATGCACTGTTTGTGGAAGTCATGCACTGTTTGTGGAAGTCATGTACAGTTTGTGGAAGTCATGCACTGTTTGTGGAAGTCATGCACTGTTTGTGGAAGTCATGCACTGTTTGTGGAAGTCATGAAGTCATGCACTGTATGTGGAAGTCATGAAGTAATGCACTGTTTGTGGAAGTCATGCACTGTTTGTGGAAGTCATGAAGTCATGCACTGTATGTGGAAGTCATGAAGTAATGCACTGTTTGTGGAAGTCATGAACTTTTTGTTGAAGTCATGCACTGTGTGTGGAAGTCATGCACTGTTTGTGGAAGTCAGGAAGTCATGCACTGTTTGTGGAAGTCATGGTCTGTTTGTTGAAGTCATGCACTGTGTGTATGGAAGTCATGCACTGTTTGTATGGAAGTCATGCACTGTTTGTATGGAAGTCATGCAATGTGTGCGGAAGTCGTGCACTGTTTGTTGAAGTCGTGAACTTGTGTGGCAGACATGCAGTGTACATGTTTTATGTTTCAGATGTCAGACAACGTGTGTACAAACGTATGCTATTATAAAGAACGACTTGGTAAAATAAGCTTTTTTTCACGATCCAAACTGTTTGATGCTCGTATGAAGTTTCTGTAGTTTAATGAATACTGTTGTGAATATTACAGTTCGAGGGACATACATTTATGGAATTATTTCAACACTGCAGAAACTCGGTTACTCGCCCGTGCGTTGTCTGACACGTGTCTGTTATATTTGCTAAATACTGTTATGTCTGCTTCAGTGCAATTTGATATTAAAGTAAACGCTGTTATTGCAGCAGCTATTACGACTCATATAAAGAAAACATTTATATTAACCATGCAGAAATATTCTAGCTGAAGGAGAGTGTCACACACGTGGATCATATTTAACTCGTTCATGATCAAAATTTTTCGGGAGATATTCACCCCTTCACCGTTTCATTATTGTCTGCTTCAATGTTGTTGTCTGCAATGGCGTTTCAAAGTTATAAAATACGGCAGTATGACTGAAGAAATTTTAAAACGAGTGTCAAACAGTTTGGATCCTGATCAGACGCCGCGTCTGATCTTGATTCAAACAGTTTGCCAACGCACTTTGAATCGCGGTTGAGAGTGAAAGGGTAGTATAGTGTTCATATTTCAGGACCTTTAGAATAAAGAGGAAATCTCATGTTTCACTAATGATACAGCGTCACAAAAAACTATTAGCTTGCCGCCATATTATTAGTTTCCAAAAGCATTTCGAATAACTCTCTCTAACAATTTCCCAGAAGAGACAGCAGGCAATTGTTTTGTAATTTAGGACCAGACTTTATCAACAGCAGCCAGGGCAATTGATGATTGAGCCGTGTCATGAGAGAAGGGACACTCCGATACTGCTTACAGTGTGCAAACTCACTGTCGGGCTAGTGGTTATATAAAACAAATTGATATTTATGTATCTCATTTAATATTTCCCTTGCTATCAGAGACAGAGACAAGGACAGACAGACATACAGAAAGAAAGAGAGGAGACAAAACGATCCGCAGACAGAGAGAGAGAGAGAGATACAGACAGACATACAGACAGACAGGCATAAACAGAGAGACAGAGAGAGACAGATAGAGAGAAAGAGACACAGAGACACAGCGACACAGAGACAGAGAGAGAGAGAGAAGAGAAAGAGAGAGAGAGAGAGACACACACACACACACACACAACCACACACACACACACACACACACACACACACACACACACATACGTACAATCGCCCCCAAGTGAGAACATCGGACATTTCACCTTCGACTGGGAACAGACATTTCTGGACATGGTACTAACATGAAATTTTAAAATTAGTTCCATCAAATACTCAGTAAGATGTCTTGATACGTAAAATTTCAATATCAGCGTTATTTATATATCTGATATTTCACCGTCAATTGAGAACAATTGTATACACTCGCCCAAGTGAGAACAACGTTATACACACACAAATGAGGACATGCACATATTCAAATGAGAACGTATACACATACCCAAATGAGAACATACACTCTCAATTGAGAACATACACATACTTGGACAAAAACGTATTTACGCTGTCAAATGAGAACAAATCAGCATATACATGTACACATATTCAAATAGGGATACTTAAGTATGCACGAGTAAGTTTCAAAGTCCTGTTAGGTTATTTAAACTTAGCCAATTTGACTTTATATATCAGCGTTTTTTTATATCTGACATTTAACCGTCAATTGAGAACAATATCATACACTCGGCCAAATGGGAACAAAATACACACACAAATGAGGACATGCACATATCCAAATGAGAACGTATACACACATCCAAATGAGAACATACACTCTCAATTGGGAACATACACATACTTAGTTAAAAACTTAATAACGCTGTCAAATGAGAACAATTATACACATACACACATTCAAACGGGGACAATTAAATACTCACGAGTTAGTTTCAAAGTCCTGTTAGGCTATTTAAACATGGCCAATTTGACTTTATATATCGTTAAAGAAGACATGTCAAGTTCCCTCTGTCTATTTTCAAGCTGTATATAGGCCCACTTACACTAAATGACTCGAAGAAATAACATGTCAAACAGGGCACCGTCGTTTGAATTTGACCATTAATCGCTCAGAATTTTGATTGTATAGCCAGGTTATAATTCAAACTCGGAATTTTTATTATAAGCACTTCAACGTTTATTATTTTGTCTAAAATAGGGGTACTTGGTGGTTTATTTAATTGAAATGCAGTTAACCCTATATCATGCGGTCGTTCAATAGAGAAGCACAGATGTTTTAAAAGGCAGGCTCTTTCTGTCTTGTTGTCATCCTGCATAGAGCTGCTCACCTGCTTTAAAGGATAAAAATGCTCATGTTGTCGATGGTCGCTAGACAAGTTGAGCGACTTATATTAACAGACCGCACTACCTGTAGGCCTATCGCAAAATAGGCCTAATTGGACTCAATAAAAAATGTAGCATTAGAAACACATGCATAAGTAATCCACTGTAGGTATAGTACAGACCACGCGGTAATTCCTTTTTCCGCCGTCCATCGCAATTTTATCTAACGCGGACACGGATTTTTTGTCCGCAGTGATGTGTGATTTTCCGCAATCCGCTGCGGGTTGTGATGCCGGAGTCCGCGATGTTGACTCACCGAGGGTACTCGTCGCCGAGCGCGACCGTTATCATCGCGGACCTTGATGATACGATGTACCACTGTGTATGGAAGGCCGGTGCGCCATGCTAAATGCTAAATGCGAATTGCTTAATGCGAAATGCTAAATGCGAATTGCGAAATGCTATTTAAGTACAAAACTCTATTAGGGGTGTTTAATGCTAAATGCTATTTGTAAAATGCCAAATGTTAAATGCTGATTGCGAATGCGTTTTGCGAAATGTCATTTGCGGATTGCAAAAATGCTAAATGCGAATTGCAAAAATGCTATTCGCAATCCTTAATGCCAATTGCGAATTGCTGTACTAAGACCAAACAAAAATACCTCGGTTTCCGGTACCCAAACCGACCCTAGTTTTTTTTAACACAATCATATAATGATGATATATTTAACTTTTCTGATGGAGTATTTTATATAATTATATTCAAATTGTTATTAATTTAATTGATAGGCCCCAAAACCAAATTTACCTTAAACATTGAAATCTGGTATGATTGTTAACCAATATTGGGATACCAAACCGGCAAAGTAGTGGCTTATATATGATAGGTGGAATTAATAATATTTTGTAATGTGTTGTATGTTTGTCAAATATGTCAATAAAATGTGTTGTCTGCCTGTTGAATATGTCAATGGTTAATTTCGAAAAATGAAAAATCAAAGTTTAGGATCGGAGGGAAAAACTAGGGTCGGTCGGGTTACCGAAAACATATGTTTTTTTTGTTTGTTTGGCCTTAGTACAGCACTTCGCATTTGGCATTTTGGAATTTGCGAATAGCATTTTTGCAATTCGCATTTAGCATTTTTGCAATTAGCAAATGGCATTTCGCAAAACGCATTTCGCAATCAGCATTTAGCATTTTAAGAGTTTTGTATTAAACTAGCATTTCGCAATTCGCATTTAGCATTTCGTATATAGCAATTCGCATTTAGCATTTAGCATGGCGCACCGGCCTTCCATAGTACTGTGGATCGCACTTGCCTTTACCTGGATTGGTATGTATATCCTTAAATAATTTCCACAGCCTTTCTTCCATTGTACATATACATCAATATCAATATTGTGTAAAATTGATATAAAAATATATGAATTAAAACATTAATTTTGAAAAATGGTTCGTTGAGATTAATTTTAACTCGAAAACTGTTCTACATTCGACAAACAAAAATTAGTTAATCCATTGTGTTTGGTGCGTTTGATTTTATGGGAACAAAACCTGATGGTTTACTACGTCCCTCTTACGCCAACTTTCTTTCTTTATATACGGATATTTCTTAATTTAAATGCCAATTAATATTAAGTAGCGGATTATCTGATACTCGACGTTTCAAATAAAAACCACTTAACGATTTTAAATTCTGATAATACTACAGTTTAAATCGTCCTTTTCTCAAAGCTATTCGGATTATAAATTTAACAGATCCTGAACATAACAAAATTACTGCAAAACCTCCGAAAATCAAACCCGGTGACTGTACCGAGAAAAATGACCTGATAATAGAGGTTCTCAAACCGGTATAGCGAGGTAAGGTAAAACAACCATTCAAAACAATTGAATTGGCTGCCATTTAAAAAAGGTGGCAGCTAAATGCAGGCTAGCTGCAAGATCGGTTTATAGAAGTGCCCGGTTAAGGGGCGGTGTTTAACAGCCATTCTTAAAAAAATTGAATTGATATTCGTTTAAACAAGTGACCACTATTTGCAGGATATCAGTAATTTAGAAAGCCCCTTATATTTTCTGCATTACCAAAGTCCTGCAGTAATCAGCCATTTGTCTTTAGAGCAATACATGGGCCTTTCTTTGTATGCTTTGTGGGCAAGTAGAATACATATTTGGAACGGACAAAAAGTGTCTTGATGTCAGAAGGAGTATAGATTTCGCAGATAATGCTATAACCTGTCTGTTATATTCACTTTGCTTCTTCATAACATGGTCACTTAAGATAGGTTTGACTGTAGATCTTTCAGATTGGCTGTGTATTTTAAACATAAATATGAAAGTAGAACTTTACCTGGCCCTTAATTACCATTCACAGGTACATGTAGAAATGAACTTAAAATGGTACTAGAATTATATCCATGATGTTTCTGATTGAAATTAAGCGCAATATCGGTCTGACAAACATAGTCTGAAAAGGCCCCATTTCCGACTGTCTATAATATTTTATGGGCTGTCGGAAGAGGGGCTTTTCAGACTATGTTATTAAGACCGATATTGCGCTTAATTTGAATCAGATGCATCATGGACATCATTCTAGTACCAGTTTAAGTTCATTTCTACATGTACCTGTGTTACCATTTAGCTGAAATGCGTTGGGTAGACAATGTTAACCCTTATCATGCTAAGCACGACTTGGCTAATTTTGCAAACAGTTTGGATCCAGATCATAAGCCGCAAAACACGGCGTCTGATTTGGATCCAAACTGTTTGGCACTCATATTCAAATTGTCATGAGTTTAAAAAGCATAAAAAGTTATTTTGATTTTTCAAGCAGGGGACACACTTGAAGCAGACGACAGTTCAGCGTGATAAGAGTTGTTTTTCATGTTTAGATGTAAATAATAGTGTCTCTGTCTCTTACGCTATTTAACCCATTACCCCCTAGGACTGCCTTTTTGCCTTTAATCTGTTCCTCCTGTGTAAAAAACCCTCACTTTATATATGTTTCCTACGTCCTAAAAGACAGTAGCTTAAAGCAGTCTTGAAGTAAAGCAGAATGCTCCTTTCAGACTGCTTCAAGCAGCCGTCTGTTTTCAAAACTTTAAACAAGCTATGGAGGAAAGGGTTAATATGACCTAGTGCTAGCGTTTCCTGAGGCTCCGATGTACCTGCATGAACAGGCTAGCCTAACAACTAAGGCCGATAACAATTCCAGAGGTTCAACTGTACATGTATTAACAGTTTAACAGATAGTGCTGGCATTCCAGAGGTTCCACTGTGCCTGCATTAACAGGCTTGTTATGAATGGTTATTTTGATACAATAAACGGCAAGTTTGAAGATAGATATAGTATGTCATGTCTAGTCAAAAAGACACCTGGTCATACCTATTTATATTTCTATCAACAAGCAGTAATAAGCCTTTGAAATCCAGTGTTTAGTACTTGACATACATGTAAATGGTCATTTTCAGAACAGAACATCTAATTATAAATAACAGGAATATTACTTAAATGTCTAAATGTTATAAACCGCAAAAAAATTTGAAAGCCCGAGCCTACAGTACTTGAGTACTTTGATTTTACATGCATCATGGGCATACTTCTTCTTGAATCCTTATCCTGGTGAGGGATGTTTCTTTAGTATTTGAAAACAGTTTGGATCCTGATCAGTCGACGAGTAGATCAGAATCTGATAAGGGTCAAGTATGTCTGAATCTAATTTCTAATTGTCTCTAAAACTCCGGTTTTAAAGAGTATAGATTTCGAAGGTAACACTGTAACTCATCGGGCCTGTAGAGATTGCTGCTAAACGGAAAATAACAGACAGTGTCAGTAAGCATTAGCAGGAATTCAGCCGATTACGATACATTTACTAAATTACAGTAAAACCTCTCTATTACGACCATTAAGAAATTCTATAATTGATTGATTATTGAATGATATACTTTCACCTTGCTTGAAACAGCAACCTGTCTTAAAAGTCATATTATAAATGTGATTGTAATAGAGAGGTTTTACTGGTCATTTTTTATATGATTCCGAGTCTTTAAGATTTGCAAACAGTTTTTATCCTGATCAGTTGACGAGAAAATCGGAGGCTGATTAGGGTCTACTCGCACGGAAATATACACTGAGTATACTCTGTGTATAATTCCGTGCTAAACTGACTCTCATTCTTAGTTCGTCTTCAATAAAATAAAAGCAAAGAAGCTTATTTGAATTATATGGCAAACAACATTTTTGAAGCGGATGGAAAATTCAGCATAATGCGGGTCAAAGAAATGTGTGTGTCATACTGTAAAACAATGATTTCTTTGGGTGCTATACATTATCTAGAAACGTCCCTGGTGTTTCAGCGCGGCGGGATTACAAGTATTGATAGCCCTCTTCCCTATGGAGTACCAAAGGGGTCGAAAGTATTTTTCTGCTCGAGCACAACTGAGATCGTGCTCGAGCACAATTAAGAGCGTGCTCGGGCGAGAAATTTCGTGCTCGAGCACGATTTATTTATAGCTTTCACCAGGTTTCTCAATGAACCAATCAAAATCGGTCTTACAAAGACAGGTGCGTCTGCTACATCATGTTGTCAAACTGAATTGTACTGCTTATACCTATTTGTAAATATTTGTAAATATCTAAAACGAGCTGCTTCCTTTTCAGTAGTATTTTATGTAATGCAGTCTCAACATATTTTAATAGATCCTCGTGTCCGACAACTTGAAAGGAAGGTCTAATCGGATTTGATATTACCATGGAGATGTCACAGAGCATTGGGTCTGTGCGTTTAAGCCCCAAGCCAACAAACAAATAATCAACATAATCCAATCAACTGTCACGAATAGGTGTGTCAAATTGTCACCAATAGGCGTGTCAAATAATCCATCACCAATAATTCATATTTTATCAATCAATTCAAACATATAAAAACACCAGATGCGACGAAAAGCCTTACTATAAAAGTACGTCAAAAGAGCGAATATCCTTCGGACGTTAAATAACTAAATAAAAAAAGTCTTACTACAATAACAAAGGCACCCCCGCGTGATATTATACACATAATACACAGAATAACTCCGTGCCCCAAAACCCCAAAACAACCACAAATTAATTAATAATGTATTGACCATCATTGCAAACAACTTGTGTTTTAATTATACATTTTATTGAATTTTTAATTGTGTTTAAGAGAGAGAGAGAGAAAGAGCGAGATGGAGAGAGGGAGAGAGAGAGAGAGACAGAGAGAGACAGAGAGAGAGAGAGACAGAAAGAGCCAGAAACAGAGAGACACAGAGAGAGAGACACACACACAGAGAGCCAGAGACAGACAGACATACATAGAGAGACAGGGAGAGAGACAGGGGAGAGAGACACAGAGACACAGAGAGACAGACAGAGACAGAGACAGAGAGGCAGACTGAGAGAGACAGAGAGAGACAGAGAGACAAACAGACAGTCAAAAACGCATATGACTCCAAATGTTATCGAGTTCGAAGCCCCGCCAGACCAAGTCTTTCGGATGAGACTATATAAACCGAGGTCCGATGTATCAGTGCTTTACACAGGGCATCTAAAAGAACTCTGTCGATAATAAGAGTAGGATTCTGTATCCGCTCCCCTCTCTCTGTGGCGTCCAAGTAGGGATTACCGGCCTACGTTCGATGTAGATGTAGACATCCGATGCCAACGTTAATTTTATCGAGATTTATAACGGGGAAAAATACCCTGTTATTCACAATAGATATGTCTATATATTCAACATCGGTAATTCCATTTTAAATTCAGAAACCAAACTATTCACTCTGCTTGCTGCACGCGACATCCTAATATTATGCAGGGCCGGGTCCAGAAAATTTATAATGGGGGGCACAGTCGGGTGGGTAAAGGAGGGGTAGCACCCCTCCCATAGGTGGGGGGTCCGGGAGGCCTTCCCCGAAAACTTTTAGAAATTAACACCAAAATGGTGCATTATGAGGGCATTCTAGGAAGAAAGTTTGTATCAATAGAATGATGGAAATATCCCATTATACCCCCTAAAAAGTGGTTTCATACGACATAAGAACGTCATTAGACAGAAAGAAGAACTGAATTGTTTAAACTTAATACCAAAAAATGGTACATTCTGAGGGTATTCTAAGAAAATAGTTTACATCAATAGAATGATGTTAGTATCCCTTATGACCCCCCCCCCCCCCCCCCCCCCAAAGACAGAAATAATCATAATCTGGATAATCCTTTCAACAAAGGTATGCGTCCCACGATCATGCAAACATTTTCATCAATCAAAACAGAACAGAATTCTGCTGAAACAAACATTAAAGTTCAGAACTCTCTTAGAGAGTGATCTGATTAACGTGTATGTTACACTAAGCAGTAGCCTGCCATGAAGAATGTGAGTTTTTTATAAATAGGTGACCGTGACGTTCCTTGGTGCAGTCTTAAAGTGGTCGAGGAGAACCTTGTTGAAAAAGCTTGAACGTTGTCACAGTTTTTGTTACTACTCAGATGCTTTGCATTGTCTCTGAATCCCTGCTATGCCTTGCCGGCCGCAGAAAAGGACTCACTTCGCAACGGACTTCAACACCTCATCTTCTTCTCCAGTAGTCTTTGGAGGGTCTTGCAATAAAAGAAAGGTCAAATCGTGAAGAATGAACCCTCTAAACGTTTTCTATGGAAGTGCGAGGGTGAAAATGCATATCTACCTAGTAATTTTGCTCTAAGCAGTTCAAAAAACAAACGTTTCATTTTATCCGTTCGCATTCGGGATTAATCGGGAGTTGTCGTTTGCATAATTGCGGGTAAAGTCACTTGATTTGTGTAAAATCGAAAGTGAAACAGCCATGTTTTCTTAGTGCGCACCACGCGACCTACTCACTTTAGCTCGGCTACATTCGTAAGGCATTCAATTGTAAACAAACCGCTAAATTTAGCCTAAAAGATATGCTATTTTTTAAGGAAATTTATACTTCATTTCATTGATAATAATTAATGGAGTTGGGATATCGCGAAAAAATAATTGTGGATTCGCCGGTAATATTTAGCGATGATTATGCAGTTACAGTTGAGAATTTAGACCACCTGTTCGATTGCCGTTGTTTACCTTGTATCTATAATAAGGTAATAGATCTAAAAAAAGAAATTTTGATAAATAGATCTAGATCTATGTGTCAAGTACCTGTGCGTTGGTCCTGCCGTTGCATCTACCCCGGACGTACCGATTTAAATAAGTATCCTGTTCCCGACCGGACGTACCGCTTTAAATAATTATCCTGTTCCCGACCACGTCACCGAGACCACTTGTATGCAATGACTGCCGATCTGAACAGTGACTCCGACTCCGTCCTATAAACAAGGAGTGGCAGATTTCATACGTGAACATCACGGAGCTTAAAATGACTTAAGGCCGGTATAACGTGAAATATGGACCCTGTTGAAAAAAAAAACCGGTGGGCCTTTTTTCAAAGTTGAGAATCGACCCGGGTCTTTTTTCAACGTTGAAAATAGAACAATCTCAACGTTGAAAAGACCAACCGGGTCTTTTTTCAACAGGGTCCATATTTCACGTTAGGTCGGCATTCCATAGTTCCGTGATGCGTGATCCGTGTCCGCGTCCGTGTCCGCGAGTTTTTGCTCACCAAAGAAATCATTGGGTCTATTCCATACGTCCGTTCCGTGTCCGTGTCCGCGTCCGTGTCCGTGACGTTTCGCTCGGCGAGCGAAATTTCACGCAAACGGACAGATCGCGGATGCAAATGACTGTAGAAATATACTTTTTTCGAAGTTAAGTTAGCTTGTTTCGAAAACAATTTTAGAAAAATATAATTACAATTGTTAGCGAAAATAAAGCAATATATAATATCACTCACCACGACCATAAAAACTCATCCGTGTTGAAGAAGATATGGAATTATATGGCAAAATCAATGCAGAAATCCTAGATAGTGTCAGGTATTCCTTTTTAATTATACTATTTTTCAACTTATTTAACCCCTTGACTTACACGGAGTACAATGTTTTTTGGCAAACAGTTGGGATCCTGATCAGACGCCACTGGACGCGGCGTCTGATCGGTATCCAAACTGTCATTCAATTTTCCTCAGTCAAAATGTGACTACTTATAGCATCTTATACCTTTCCTTAAGCTCTCGCCTCTCCTTCATATATTCAATTAGCCTTATTTTAGAAGTCGTAAGGGAACGATTTTAATGCAGTTAAATCTTTCTTTTACGACAACTAAATTATTTCAATTATTTTGTATTCAAGGCAGGTGACTACTAGTACTTAAAGAAAGGTAAAAGTAATACAGAAATCTCTTTATGAGCTTTCTGTTTATTATCTTATTGCTTTGTATCAACCTCTTTGACACTTGACAACCAAAATATAGGAGGTATTTTTTAAAACATGTCGGCTTTTAAATAATCATAAGCTGGCTGGCTGAACAAGCCATATATAGCTTCGGTTGATATCGATTGTGTAAAAGGTTTACTAGTCAACCCTGTCTTAAGCGACCATTTTATGAAGAAGCATAGTCAACATAAAAGGCAGCTTATAGCTTAATGAAGGTTGGAGCGTTCTACATTACTCCCAACCTTCATTAAGCTAAAACCTGCCTATTATGTTCACTAAGCTGCGTAGTGTGCTTAGTCACAGCTGCAAATCAAATGTGTTCTTTTAAGGATTACCACAAGAAATAAATCCAGCATGATTAACCTCGACTAAAGTATGCTTTTGCAAAGGATTTTTTTTTTTAAAAATTCAGTCAGCAAGATTTGAACCCTGAACCTATCATACATAACTCCTCTGCTTATACCACTAGGCCACGGTCACTCTACTGCTCATTGCTGGATCTTAAACATAAAGCACTGAACAAGACCAATAATACAGGTATGTTTTGTTTACATTTTAATTAGGTAATATGTTGATGTGCCATACGATCTAATACGGACTGTATCTAGAAAGTTTGTATATTATTTGAAGATTCTAGACCAAATACTTTTCAAGTTGTTGATCTGAAACCCCTCATAAAGGTCAATTGACCTACTCACCCTAAAACAATAGGGGTATTCTGTAATTCATGCCTGATCTCCATAGCAAATTGGAACATTATATGCTATATTTGAATGATTTTCCAGGTATTGATCGTAAACCGTTGATCAGCTGACAAACCAACTGACATTTGCAAAGCACTAAATAATGGGAGTACACATAAACAAAGAAAATAATTGGTTCAAATCACTTTTATTTTTTAACTTTAGACAGTGATTTTCATAACCAAATGCAAATAAAACACACAAGAGGGCCAGAGGCCCACATTTCGCTCACCTGAGGACAATGCATCTCAGAAGCTGAATGGGCAACTTCAAACTGCAAATTTGCTTTTCTGATTCTTTTTGCAAGTAAAGCATTCTAAAGAAGAGTGTCAAAAAGCTCAGGTTGAGATCATATGCCGTATGACGCGGCGTCTGATTTGCATCTTATCAATTTGCAAAAAACAGTGAAGTAGCGATCAGTAGGCAAATGCTTTAGTGGATTAACTGATTACTAGAATTTTCACAATAGCATTAACATGTGTCATGTTAAGCATGTCATGACTTGCATAGATCTATGTAGTGTGGATTCAGATCAGACGCCGCGTAGCACGATCTCTGACCAGAATCTAAACTGTGTCGCTATTTTTATGTTTCAATCAGTTAGAAAGGACACAGTCAGTAAGTCATAATCTAGTAAACAAGAGCCCCATGGGGCATATTCGCTCACCTGAGAATAATTGGAAAAATGGAGATATTGATTTATGTCCTGGACTGACCTAGATATGCAACTGACAGGAACAATTTGAACAAAATATGTAAAGTATATTTAAGAGTGTCACCATACAGAATATAAAAGCTCTGGCCATATTAGAGTCAGAGAAGAAGACGTTTGAAATTTTCTCTATATAACTCTATGTAAAACAGTGACCCCCGGGGCGGGGCCAATTTTGACCAAAGGGGCATAATTTGAACAAACTTAATAGAGGACCTGTACAGTGGAGAATCTGTTATTCTTTCCCGTTTATGCTTACGCATGCGGAAACGAAACGCAAACGAAACGCAAACGAAACGATAAACGATAAACGCGTTTTGCGTTTATAAGTGAGTTTTGCGTTTATAAACGCGTTTATAAGCGGATTTTTGCGTTTCATTCGGCATACCTTTGTTTTTATCGAGACCGATCAATTATACGAATTAAAATAAATCCGAAAGGTATTTAAATAATTATACTAGGTTTATAGTACCCTTCTTATGCCTACATGTACATGTATGCCTAGATAAAACTGTGAGTGTATACAGTATGACAGGGTGTATAGATTGCCAGAGGCCTTGGGCGGACAATGCCTGCTGTGTACACGTCCGGCTTTACTATCTCCCATATATGGTCATGCTGATGCAGTCACCAATAATTGACATTCTAGTCATGCTTAGTAACTCGGCGTCTGAACAGGCGGGAATCATTTATGTAGACCAGGACATGAGTAACTCGGCGTATGATATTGATCCAAGCATTGGTTCATATCAAATGATTAGTAACTCGGCGTCTGATCTGGCTCCAATCAATGATACTGTTTGAAAATCTTCCCGTCTGAAAATTGCGTCACGTATGCAGTTTGTCAAGATCAAATAAATACTGTTATTCATCTACGCAAACGCATTTTCTCAATATCGCTCAATTTTTATGTGACCTTTGAAAACATTTTTCTATGTACATGTAGATGAGACGCCGATAAGTTCGCCATCTAATCAAGGAGCAGTCTGTGATTTCTCCATGATCTAATCAAGATCTAAACTGATGTACGTTATAGAACGAATTAATATTTTGATTAAAAAACCAGACAGTTTTGTTCTCCATCATAATGCTGAGTGACTCGGCGTTCCAACGAGATCTTAACTGTTAAATTTTATTAGATTAATTAAAATCATATTGATTTCTATTCAAACGGTTTGAATCTATTTCAATTACTTTGGGGGAGTTAGGGGTAAAATTAGTAAAATGTTAAATCGGCAATACATCAGGGTCCAAACTGACAGCTTTGATAAAGTCAAATTAGATCTACTTTATATGATAGATTTACACTAGTGTGGCCATTTCTTGTGAAAGTAACCTGACCATAAAAATGACAATTTTGGTGGCGGACTATAAATTGTAAAATTGCCCCCAACAGACTCGCACCCCTAATTAGGATTATGTTTACTTTGATAAGCCGAAGTTTTATTACCCCATATCCGGTTGATGACGCAACGAGATGTCGGGTAGTTACACCACAGAATTATATTATACAAGAAGTCCGTGGTTGCACGATGGGCAATTATTATATTGCTGTTTTTGACCATGTACAGTTATACTTTACAGATAGATAAAATCCTTCATATTTACAGCTCATCTAAATGTTATGTGACTTAATGATTATTTTGAATATGTTGACTCGACACTGGAATAACGTCTGAACTTATAAGGTATGCGTTTAGATGACTTTATGATAATTTTAGATTAGTTTTGTTATAACCTATCATTATATAAACTCCAAAAAGAATGGACCTAACAGGGTCTACACTGTTTCAATTCCATGTATAGAATTTAGTACAAATGTGTGAGTGTAACAACATATTTGTAAAAATTCAGAATGTGCAGAATTTGATCATAGTAACTCGGCATCTGATCTGGATCCAAACATTGATGCGAATCAGATGCCCAGTAATTTAACAACTGATCTGAATCCAAGCAATTAACAAATATTTCGGTTGGAACAAAAAGCACCACCATATTTTTAAACGAAACACAGATCGTCTAATTTAACGATCGAATGAGATAAAACTCTTTAAAAAACACAATTCGCACAACTTGTGTATATATAAAGCACTTTTAAAGTGCAAAAATGAGAAAATATCTTTCTTAACGTTGTTTAAACACCCAAAATGCAATGTAAAACCATATTATGACTATTAACTTATAAGTGCGTTTAAACGCACTTACAAACGCGTTTGTAAGTTAATAGATAAAACGCGTTTCAAACGCCTTTCAAACGCGTTTAAAACGCATTAAGTGGGAAAGAATAACAGTTTCTCCACTGTAGGCGATGATATGTGCCATATATCTAAGCTCTGGCCCTTGTAGTTTTAGACAAGAAGATTTTTGAAGTTTTCATTGTAAAAAGTCTATTTTAGCTCCTGTGACCTAGTTATGCAACGGACAAGAACCATTTGTACAATTTTGGTATAGGACATCTAGAAGTGTCACTATGCCAAATATCAAAGCTCTGGCCATATTAGTTTCAGAGAAGAAGACGTATGAAAATTTCACTATATAACTCTATGTAAAACCGTGACCCCTGGGGCGGGGCCAATTTTGACCCCAGGGGCATAATTTGAACAAACTTGATAGAGGACCTGTAGGCGATTCTATGTGCCAAATATCTAAGCTCTGGCCCTTCTAGTTTCAGACAAGAAGTTTTTTTAAGTTTTGATTAAAAAAATCTATTTTAGCTCCTGTGACCTTGATATGCAACCGACCACAACCATTTGAACAATTTTCGTAAAGGACATCTAGAAGTGTCACCATGCCAAATATCAAAGCTCTGGCCACATTGGTTTCAGAGAAGAAGACGTTTGAAAATTTCACTATATAACTCTATGTAAAACTGTGACCCCCGGGGCATAATTTGAACAAACTTGATAGAGGACCTGTAGATGATGCTATGTGCCAAATATCTAAGCTCTGGCCCTTGCAGTTTTTGACTAAAAGATTTTTTATGATTTCCTTATTTTTTCAATTTGGTTGCCATGGCAACCAGAGTTCTGCATTGTTTTTAATTCTTTGAACAAATTTGAAAGAGCTTGACCCAAGGGACATTTCTGTAAAGTTTGGTTGAATTCTGTCAAGGGGTATAGGAGGAGATGTCATTTGAAGCAATTGTTAACGACGACGCACATACGCACGACGCACATAGACGGACGCCGGACACAGGGCCATCCCAATAGCTCACCTTGAGCCTTTGGCTCAGGTGAGCTAAAAATATAAAAACTCTTATTTCGACCGACAACATCTCAAAAGCAAAAAGGTAAAAAGTTTTATACCGTCGCAGACAGGCAATTGTAATCTTTACTTTTAACACATTCAGCCCTAATGACGAGAATACTCTCATTGACAAGCAGTATATATGTAAAGAACACACTTGTCCTAGTGTAAACCCTGATCAGAGGACTCAATCAGTAGCTCTCTGATCAGGGTCTGCACTGTTTGTCAATACATGTATTATCAATCTGTTGAAATCACCCCTACTGAATAGTCAAACATGGACTAGACTTAGAGTGTTAACAAGGTTTTTCTCAGATTTGACCTAGTGACCTAGTTTTTGACCAGACACAATCGACATTTGATTTTGACCTAGATTTGATGTAGGCAAACATTCTGAAAATATTTCAATTAGATCTAACGAGATTTGAAGCCTCTAGAGGGTTAACAGTTTGTCTTTGATTTGGCCTAGTGACCTAGTTTTTGAACAGACATGACCCATATTCAAACTTGATCTAGATATCAATTGGTCAAGTATTCTAAATAAGTTGCATTAAAATCCAATAAGATTTGTAGCCTCTAGAGTGTTTACAAGGTTTTTCTCAGATTTGACCTAGTGACCTAGTTTTTGACCAGACACAATCGACATTTGATTTTGACATAGATTTGATGTAGGCAAACATTCTGAAAATATTACATTTAGATTTAACGAGATTTGTAGCCTCTAGAGGGTTAACACTGTTTTTCTTTGAATTGGCCTAGTGACCTAGTTTTTTACCCAATATGACCCATATTCGAACTTGACCTAGATATCAATTGGGCAAGTATTCTTAATAAGTTGCATTAAAATCAATAAGATTTGTAGCCTCTAGAGTGTTAACAAGGTTTTTCTAAGATTTGACCTAGTGACCTAGTTTTTGACCGAACTCATTCGAACTTGACCTATATTTCATCAAGACAAACATTTTGAAGTTTCATAAAGATCCATTGAGATTTATAGCCTTTAGAGTGTTAACAAGGTTTTTCTATGGTTTGACCTATTGACCTAGTTTTTGACCGGACATGACCCACATTCGAACTTGACCTAGATATTAATGAGGCAAACATTTTGATCAAGTTTCATAACGATCCATTGAGATTTGTAGCCTCAAGAGTGTTAACAAGGTGTGTTTATGATTTGACCTAGTGACCTAGTTTTTGACCGGACATGACCCACATTCAAACTTGACCTATATTTTATCAAGACAAACATTTTGATCAAGTTTCATAACGATCCATTGAGATTTGTAGCCTCTAGAGCGTTAACAAGGTTTTTCTATGATTTTACCTAGTTTTTAACCGGACATGACCCACATTCAAACTTGACCTAGATATCAATGAGGCAAACATTTTGATCAACTTTCATAAAGATCCATTGAGATTTGTAGCTTCAAGAGTGTTAACAAGGTTTTTCTATGAGTTGACCTTTTGACCGGACATGGCCCACATTCGAACTTGACCTAGATTTCATCAAGACAAACATTGTCATGAAGTTTCATGAACATCGGATGAAATTTGTAGGCGCTAGAGTGTTTACGAACAATTGTGAACGGACGGACGACGGACATTCAGCGATCCTAAAAGCTCACCTTGGCACTTCGTGCCAGGTGAGCTAAAAATAAAACCCACAATAGCAATACAATAAAATGTCGAAAATAACAGCTTTTTACATATTTGACTATTTATTTAAATATGAGTTGCAAACATGTTGGAGCCTGATCAGACGCCATGTAACCCTCCATCTGATCAGGCTCCAATCCGTTTGCAAAGGAAATAATTGCTATACCACAAATACTTTTATTGGGAAAGAATAATGTTTTCTCCACTGTACCAGGATCTGTATTATTTTTGCAAATATTGGTTCTGTCGCTCTCTCCTAAATGGCAACCGTTACTAATTAATTTTATTACATTGTTCTTGGATCTGTTAATTTTCCCCGTCTGCTATGGGCATATACAGTGAAGAAGACGTTATTAATTCTTTCCCAACAAACGTGTTAACGCTAAAATTATTTCCAATGCAAACAGTTTGGAGCCAGATCAGACGCCGGGTAACCCGGCGTCTGATCAGGTTCCAAACTGTTTGCCACTCAGATTAAAATAAATGGTCGGGATTGTCAATAGGTTGTCTTTTTCTACGTTTTAGTGTAATGCGTTTGCAAGTAGACACAGAACAACTTTGGGATACAGTGTAAAAGACATTATTTTTTCACGTTTAACCCTTTTATTGACCCGATTTATGGAATAACCTTATCAGGGGCATTTTCCTTAACTACATCAATTTAGGACACCCCCTTGTGCGTGTTAATATGTCTTTGCCTTGTATTGTGTCGCTATTGTGTTCGTAAATTATGCATCAAAAATGTCAAAACAAAGTTCCGATATATCTCTCTTTCAACCCCTCCACTCCTTTTCATTCCTGAACTTTGTTATGATATTTTTAATGCATGATTTAACCTGAACCCAGGTTCTGTCTTTCAAAATGCCATTAGACTTTTCAATAGCCTCCAAAATTCTTCTTTTACCACACCCAGTCATTTTCCCTTTGACAATTGTAGATCTGAATTCAGCCATCAGGAACCCCTTCTCCTTTTCGCTCCAACTTCTGTGGGAACACGACTTGCCCTTGCCCATGGCTGGTTTGGTTTTGTCTGAAAAGATAATAACCTAACAAATTTTCTAACTTTCTTACTTAGCTGTGCATTAGCTTTATCAACAGAAAAACAAGTTGCAGTTTTTGTTGTTTGTTATCATTTTTACAGAAATACCTCTGTATGAATGTAGAGTAAAACCTGTCTACAAAGACCAACCTGGGGTCAATCCAAAGTTGACCTTTATAGACAAGTGTTCTTTGAATACAGGTTGGACATGCGACTTGAATGATCAACTGTAAAATGTACATGCGTTACCTTTAAAAACATGTTTGTCGATGTGCATCATTTGTGTGATAATGAAGATATAGGGAAAACTATGAATGAAACATTTTCAATGCAATTTCAAACTGCAAATTTGCTTTTCTGATTTTTTGTGTGAACTTTTTTAATAAGAAGAATATATTGTTTGAATCAAAACATGAGCCATAATTACAGATTTGTGTTAGTAATAAACAATTGACAGTGTAAACGGTGTCACAATAAACTGAGAAGTGATCTCGATTTTCTAATCAGCTTAGAAGATTGGTTCAAGTCATTGCTAATTGAACAGTATCAAAATAACATGATTAATTTTATTGCCTCCGTATGCCTATTGTATTTGACGTTTTCTAGCTTCTACAGTTTTCTTTGCACTTATTTTTGCTTTGATGTAAGTTACCAACAGTTTTATGGCTCGACTTTCTGCTGAACGCTGCTTTGACAGCCATGTTTGCTTTAAAATATCACCAATAAATCATGTGTGCATACATGTGACTTTCTCTTAAGGTTGGTTTATTTGTTTATAAATTAAGGCCTTGAGTCTTGGAAACAAAGACACTCTTTTCCGCCTTTTATGAACTTTATAGAGATTGAACACAACTTTGTGCATGCTCTGTCACCAACATTTTAGGGAACACCTGCTATTTTTTTGTTTCTGGGCAAATTTCTGCACCAATGTTACAGGTATCTGTTAATTTGATTTCGAAACAGCGACAGAGATACACATTGACTAAACCTTTACATGCATTCAAATGTTGGAGCGACACTCAAAGCGGCTATGGATTTAACCTTACGAAAGTGCATTCATGTGTAAAAATCCTAGCTGCGAGAATTTCACGCCCTGTCAATGTTCGGCCCCAGACATTTCGACCGCGACAATTGTCGCCCACCGGGACAAAAATAAACGCGACAATCGCAATTTTTAAGAAACAATGTCACAGATATGCTGCCTCGGCAGAACACTGCTACACACTATCAATATATAATCCAGTTTGCATCATGTTCATGTCACTTCAGATAGGTTTACCAACTTACATTTTAGGTTAAAGGTGTATTAACTTACATTTTAGGTGAAATGTATTATATAATAGGTACACTAATCCTTTAATTCTACATTTGAAGACCAGCTACCATGGGATCTATAATCCTTTACAAAGACGAAAAAGTTATCTGGTTGTGGAACACTTACATATTGTGATATATCAGATCCAGGATCAGTTTACACACTATCAATAGAGGTCCCTAGTCTACCATTTCATTGCTACTTATAAATGGTATTTAAGATAAGCATGAAACACAATATATCAAATTAAAATCCAGATTTTACAGAATATTTTCAATACATCTGAAAAGTGTTCTACTGCCTAGCACTTACAGATCCTGGGGTAGTTACAAGCTTAGTTAACACACCATAAAAGAGGTCCAGTATGTAACATTTTCATTTGTAAAACAATGGCCATTACTTAAGTTTTGGAGGAAACACAGAATATCTTTGAGGATATATCAAACCTTTTACTGTGCATAAGAGCTATACTGGCAACCAGATGGTGGATTTGCAAGATTAAAAGAAATTACCAAACAAGAGGCTCATTCGGCCCTAATTTTGCTCACCTATGGACAAACTGTTCAATGGGCATAATGAAAGCATTATTGGTAGAGGGCCTGCACATGATACTTTTAAGCTCAGGAGAATGGCATATTTCACAAGGTTTTTCAATGATTTGACCTAGTGACCCACTTTTTGACTGGACATGACCCACTTTCAAACTTGACCTAGATTTTGTCAAGATCAATATTTGGAGCAAGTTTGATGATGATTGAATTAAAATTGTAGCCTCAGTCTCCACAAGACTTTTCTATGATTTGACCTAGTGACTTTTTGACCCTACATGGCCCATTTTCGAGCTTGACCTAGATTTTGTCAAGAAAACCATATATGGAACAAGTTTAATGAAAATTGACCCAAATTGTGGCCTCTAGAGTGTTCACAGGGAAAAGTTTATGGAAGACGAACGTCGACGCCAGACATTGCATGGTCACAATAGCTCACCATGAGTTCTTCGTGCTCAGGTGAGCTATTTAAGACTGGTTAATCTGAATGGACCCTTGATCGTGAGTCTTACCCAATATATCTTTGCGTCTGGGGGTTTGAGTAATGCCTGTTTCCATAGAAACCTCATTTCTGTTGGTTGGAGTAATGCCTGTTTCCATTGAAACCTCATTTCTGTTAACTGGTGGTATGTCAAGGTGATCTGTAATATATAGAGGACAATTTTTTTTAAACTTGTACCTGATATTTCAATAAGAGAGGACCATGATGGCCCTAGATCACTCTTCTGAGTACAAATAACATGTTAGAAAAGCAAAGACACCGAGAGGTTTTGTTGTGTTCATTTAGGCCCATTTAGGATAATCACATGAATGATAGAATTTTGATGATGCATAGTTTAGATCCAAGCTATTTGTTACTCAGTTTGAACAGTTTTGCGTTTAGAAATATCAAACGATCAAACACTTATAGGCCATGAAAATAGTATATCAATAGTTAGTTAACACACCATAAATAGAGGTCCACTGTGTATCATTTTCAGACTACTTAAAATCGAAGGGACTTAAGACAGGCAATTCAATTACATGTTGGTGAAATGTGGAACACCTCGGATATATTCAATCTTCATTTTACTATTATAGGATTTAAAACGCTTTTCGAACCTAAAAAAGTATCCGATTGTGTTCATCTGACTGTGGACAAATATATTTTGAGACATCAGATCCGGGATTAGTGTACACACTTTCAAGAGAGGTCCATCCTCAATTATTTTGATGCTATTTATAAACTGTAATTAACACAATTTAGGATTATAACATGACTACAGTAACTATTAATTGATTGATTTCGATTTTACGTCGCTTTTAACAGTATTTCAGTCCTATCTGTGGAGGAAGACCCCAGATGCACTTTATCAACTGTTCAGGTACAAGTCCGCAACTGGGTAGAACCACCGACCTTCCGCAAGCCAGCTGGAAGGCTTCCCCAGTTGAAAAATCCCGACCGGCCCAAACCGGGAGCGAACTCACATCGATGGGGAGCTGAGTGATTGTTAGTCACAGTGACCGTAAATACTCGGCCACGGAGGCCCCTAAGTAACTGTTAATGACACATGCATACCCACACAGATATGTAGCATGGTCAGACAAGAGTACCTTGAATGATACATAAAACACCCGCCATGAAAGGCAGCACACAGTTCATTAACAGGAAGCAAATAACACTGAGCATGTCAAAAAGTTTCTTTTTATCCAATTTCATTTATTACGTTTCTAAGAAAGCTGCGGACAAGCAAAGTTATATCAGATTTCTAAAAATAGAAACTGTGACCTACATTCGCATACCATGCAATGTGACTGATCTAAGAAACTAGTTGCAAGGAACAACTGTATCAAGTTCATCAAATTCATTCATTACCTATCATACAAAGCTGCCGACAATCGAAGTTATTCAAGATTTCTAAAAATAGTAACTATAACCTTCATTCATATACCATGACCTGAAAATCTGACTTGTCTCTAGAACTAGTTACAATGAACATCTGTACGACGTTTCATCAAAATTCATTCATTACCAATCTCAGATGGCCTACATTCCAATACCATGACCTTGAATTTTCTCTCATCTCTAGAACTAGTTGCAAGGAACAACTGTATGACATTTCATAAACTTTGGTCATTATTGGTAGAAAGCTACAGATAAGCAAAGTTATGTAAGATATTTTAATAATAATGGTGACCTACATCCAAATACCACAACCTCTAAATTTGACTTGTCTTGAGAACTTGTTGCAAGGAACAACAGTATAAAGTTCCATCAAAATTAATTCATTCCTGGTCTCAGAAAGCTGCCGATAAGCAAAGTTATGTTTCTTTTAAACAAGAGCCCAATGGTTCTAAGGCACTAACCTGACTACTAAGTTCCCATACTAAAATATACCCCCTTGGAGTGTCCAAAAGCATTTCAGTGATTTGACCTACTGACCTTATTTATAACCTGATCTGACCTATATCCATATATGAAGTAAATTTCACCAAGGACATGACACTGACAATTCATTAAGACATAGTCATAAAACAATTTCTATAAGGTTCTTAACTTTAAATTCAAAATTATTTTAACAACATTTAAAGTCTACCAATTGCAAAACATTTTGAATAAAACCAAATTGTAATTGGACTAGCTGGTCCGAGTCTACACACATCGAGCTCATATAATTTGGCAAGAAAGTTTTAAAGGTAATATCAGAAAAGAACCAGTCTTTGTATTTGATGGAAACCTATATTTTCCGTCCCTAAAAAAGGAGGAATATCAATTAAAGGACCACTGTGGTCCTATATCAATCACCTCAATAGAAGGTTGATACTGAAATCAGACTAAATTTCAGGAGAAAGACTTATAATAATATTCTCTTAAAAAAAAAATACTGCCATATAAAAATGGATCTTGCCATCTAAAACTATTGTGATTTTCTGAGTACGATCATAAAATATATAAAGAGAAAATAGTTCTAATCTTGGTTCTTGAGATAAAGCAAAACTTGACCTGCCTTTCGCAACCATGACTATTTTTACATATTATATTTGAATGAAAATAGTAAGTAGCAGGTTTATTGTTTGTTTATAAAATTAGACCAATATAGACTCTTTAGATCTATCAAAGACAAGTGTAGAGATACATCCTTTACAGAAGCAGACCAATCATAGAAATTCAAATGCTGCTAGAGTATCAACGGCCGAGCTAAAACTTAGACACCACCAAAACTCTACCTCTCTCAAACTTCAACCAACACAATTCTAAGTGATCAATGTTCCTCTGTGTTTATTTCTTAAGTAAGAGCTCATATAATATTTTACATACCATCACAAGGAGTTTCCTCCTGCACCTCGTCCTGCTCCTCGTCCTGCTCTGCTGGATCCTCAACTTCTGCCAAATCTATCATAGAAATAAGAAGCCATGAGGATTTAATGTAATGTACTTGAAATGTGTCAACAGGACACAGATGCCCCTACCTTCCACTCTATCAATGCAAATCTTTCTAATGATTATATGGCATTCCCAAAATACTTGCCTTTGGCTATTAACAGATTATTGAAAAAGAGATGTGCAAATTTACAGTGCTGATTGAAAAACTGTTGAGCTTCCATTATTCTTGCAGAAATGTTTTCATAATATTTCAGAATCTCCAAAATTCACAACATTATGGTGCGTGCTGATAATGAATTCCTAAACTAGAACTGTCACCTAAGGGCTAAAAAACACCCCACTATGCTTTTGATCTACAAGGACAATTTCTCACGTGAAAAAAAGTCATGCACGTGTACACCTAAGTATAATGCAAATTTGATGGTAAACTAGAAAGGGGTAACAGTAATGTGACAAATGGCCCAAACTAATCAGAGAGAGGATTACCCATGCCAATGACTTGACACATAAAGAAGGAAGTTGAACATAACACAAAAGAGGTTGAGAAATATATGGAGTTTCCGAAATATCGCCTACCCAAGCAAGTTTTGGCTACTGTTACATTGTGATACCACTCCATTGCATAATATAACATACAGTCAATTATAAACTGAGCATAAAATTTGTGACATTTTTTTTATATGCACGAAAACTTTGTGGTAAAAGTGTTGTACTCTGTGACCTTGACCTTTGACTGATGGACCAGAGTTAAACACGACACATCGTTGTTTTGCGGTGAACATATCTGTCAAGTGACAGTGTCTATTCTAGGATTCGAAAATGATTGGGGAATTTTATAGAGATTTCTGATATTTCATCAACTTTTGAGATTTTGCCTTTTTTGTCTTTGTAGAAAATTCCCCCCTCCCAAGAAAAATATTGGGGGATTTTCAATAAAAGTGTGTGAATCCCCCAATCCCTCGCCCTAGAATAGACTGCAAGTCATATTGAAATTCATTCATCAATAAAGAAGTTACAGACTGAACATAAAATTGATGACAAAGTAGCTGTACTATGTGACCTTGACCTTTGACCCATAGACCAGGGATCTAAATGCAAAACATTGTCTTTGTTTGATGAACATTTGTGCCAAGGTATAATTAAATCCATTCATAGGTAAAGAAATTACAGACCGGACACGAAATTTGTGACAAAGTAATTGTACCCTGTGACCTTGACCCATGGACCAGGGAGTTAAACGTTACACATCGTCTTTGTCTGGTAAACATTTGTGCCAAGTTATATTAAAATCCATCCAAAGATAAAGAAGTTACAGACCGGACACGAAAATAGGATGGACGGACAATGCGATTACTATATTCCCGTCTTTGGTGGCATAAAAATTGTAGAAGTTAGTGTCACAAGCTTTTTTAATTAAAAAAGTCAAATAAAGGGCAATAACCCTATTTTTCTTGGGACAACTCACATGAAAACAATGTCACACACACCTACACTTCATTGTTAATGCATATGCAAAGTTTCATGTGAATCGTTAAAGAAATGTAGAAGTTCTTGGCATCACAAGATCTGTGCTACGGACAGCCAGTCAGATTGGCACAGACAGATCAACACTCGACCAACACACTGACTACTATATATACCCCCTCTCATTAGCCTAGATTTAAAATATTCCAAGTCCAAATTAGGTCAAGGTCAAAATCAAAGTTTGGTAGTATTGGTGGATAGGGAATGGTCTAAGGCAACAGCTGTACAAGTATCCAAGCAGTTGGGTAAGCGGTGTTGATGCTAGACGAAACGGTAAAAACTACTTAACCTTGTTACGGACGGACGCACACACACACACAGACGGACAGGACAATTACTATATGCCTCCGCATCTATCGATGCATAAAAGGCATAAAAACATTACAAATATCCATTCAAATTGTTGATTTTATTGATTGGTCCCATTACAAAAATTATCTTAGAAATCTAAACTGGTATGATTGTTTATAATATTAATTTATCAAGACAGCAAAGTAGTTACTTATATATGACAGATGGAATGAATAATTGTTTGAAATGTGTTGTATGCATGTCAAATGTGTCATTAAATGTGCTCTCGGCATATTGAATGTGTGAATGGTTAACCCTTAGCCCGCCAAATAAATTTACGTCTGCTATATTTCTCGTCTGCTTCAAGTTTCAAAGTTGCTCAAAATTGCTGAAAATGTTGTCAGAGTGTCAAACAGCTGGGATCCGGATGAGACGCCGAGTTACTCGGCGTCTCATCCAGATCCAAGCT
The DNA here is from genome assembly GCA_922989275.2 of Gari tellinella. NCBI lineage: Eukaryota > Metazoa > Mollusca > Bivalvia > Cardiida > Psammobiidae > Gari > Gari tellinella. The sequence continues at coordinate 57,371,622 of OV277865.1, forward strand.
GTTTGCATATGGAGCTATAGTCGTGAGTGGCAGGCTAAGGGTTAACTTGACCGATCACAATAGCACTTTGTGCTCAGGTGAGCTAAAAAATGCCTATAAACATTTTAAAAGCAACATACCATCTGTTTCCCTCGAAGTGACATGTTAAAGATCTATGTGAAAGGGTTTGTGTCTACAAAAGAAATAATATATACATGTATAACAATTTTTAAATCAGATTCCAAACATAGATCAACATTGTGAGTCACATGTAGTCACTGGCAAGCTATCATCTCAGTAAACATGCAAGCTGTTGGTATTATAAAGGCGGCTGCAATCAGTATAATTTGCTGATATTGATAAAATTAAAGAGTCCATAAAAAATTGTATTCCTTAACTCTTTGCACGCTAGCGGCAAAATCGTGATTACCTGTGCAAACAGTTTGGATCCTGATGCGGCGTCTCATTAGGATCCGAACTGTTTGACACTCTGACCCTACATTGAAAAGAAAATTTGGAAAATTTTAATTTTTAAAAGTAGCAGACAACAATTGATGCAGACGACAAATTTACCCAGCATGCAAAGAGTTAAATAAGATAACTAAGGTAACAAACTGTGTGTAAACATCATCTTGATATAGAATATCTTGTATCGCAATATGAAAACAAGAGGCCCATGGGCCACATTTCGCTCACCTGAGAATAGGGGCATAATTTGAACAATCTCTGTAACAGTTCACTAGATGAGACAACATAACAAATATCATAGGTTTAAGTGCTTTCAGTTTTGGAGAAGAAGATTATTTACTATATAATCCTATGTAAAACTTGTGACCCCTGGGGTGGGGCCAATTTTGACCCCAGGGGCATAATTTGAACAATCTATGTAGAGGTTCCCTAGATGATGCTACATACTAAACATCACAGCTATAAGCCTTTGGATTTCTAAGAAGAAGAATTTTTAAGTTTTTACTATATATCCTAAGTAAAACTTGTGACCCCCGGGGCGGGGTCAATTTTGACCCCAGGCGCAAAATTTGAACAAACTAGGTAGAGGTCCATTAGATGATGCTACATACCAAACATCCCAGCTCTAAGCCTTTCGGTTTCGGAGAAGAAGATTTTTTAAGTTTTTACTATATAATCCTATGTAAAACTTGTGACCCCTGGGTTGGGGCCAATTTTGACCCCAGGGGCATAATTTGAACAATCTATGTAGAGGTCCCCTAGATGATGCTACATACTAAACATTACAGCTCTACGCCTTTAGGTTTCGAAGTAGAAGAATTTTTAAGTTTTTACTATATAATCCTATGTAAAACTTGTGACCCCTGGGGCGGGGTCAATTTTGACCCCAGGGGAAAAATTTGAACAAACTATGTAGAGGTCCTCTAGATGATGCTAATATCACAGCTCTAAGCCTTTCAGTTTCGGAGGAGAAGATTTTTTAAGATTTTACTATATAATCATATGTAAATATTTTGACCCCAGGGGTATAATTTGAACAAACTTGATAAAGGACCTTTAGATGATGCTATGTGCCAAATATCTAAGCTCAGGCCCTTGTAGTTTTTGACAAGAAGATTTTTTAAGATTTACTTATTTTTTCACTTTGGTTGCCATAGCAACCAGAGTTCTGCATTGATTTCAATTCTTTGAACAAATTTGAAAGAGCTTGACCTAAGGAACATTTGTGTAAAGTTTGGTTGAAATCTGTCAAGGGGTATAGGAGGAGATGTCATTTTAAGCAATTGTTAACGACGACGGACGACGCACGACGACGGACGACGGACACAGGGCCATCACAATAGCTCACCTTGAGCCTTTGGCTCAGGTGAGCTAACAAGAGTTAGAATGGCTCTAAATCGCTCACCTGGGTCATACTGACATATATGACACGAACTGGAACTATTTGAACTAGAACTATCACGGAATGTGATTAATAGCCCCACAAAAAGCGACTGTCACAAGAAAAAGCTTTGTTGAGATCCTCTAGAAATTACACCATGCCGAATATCAAAGCTCAGGCCATATTGTGGTTTCAGAGAAAAAGGTGTTTCATATAACTCTATGTAAAACGGTGACCCCGGTGGGCGGGGTCAAATTCGACCCCAGGGACAAAATTAGAACAATCTTAATAGATAACCTATAGATGATGATATGTGCCAAATATCTAAGCTATGGCCCTTGTGGTTTTCAACAAGAAGATTTTTTAAAAAAATGCTATTTTTTTCACTTTGGTTACTTTGGTTTTGGTTGCCATGGCAACCAGAGTTCTGCATTGTTTCAAATTCTTCTAACAAGTTTGAAAGAGCTTGACCCAAGGAACATTCCTGTGAAGTTTGATTGCAATCGATCAGGCAAGTGGTTTTGAAGAAATTGTTGACACACCACATACTTGTAACACACGACGACAGACAAAGACCGATCACAAAAGCTCACCTTGAACACTTTGTGCTCAGGTGAGCTAAAAACTGATATTGGGCCTATATTTGTTTACTGATCAACATTTATTTCTATTTCTATTTTTTCTATTCTCTTTTTCGGCGCCATATGACAATTTCATGTGTCGCGGTGCCGTAAAACCCAACTCAAACAATCAATCAATCTATTCTCTTTTATTACCATACATTTCAAAATTATGGAGTTCCATATGAAGTTTTGTAGATTTACATCAGAAAGTGGCTAAAGACACAGACAAATAGCTACATACTAAAGAACTTCTAATACTTTTGTCCTCCTTTGTCAAATGTATGTGAAATTATCCAGTGTTAGCCATACTCCAGGTTCAATATATACAGGCTTGAGAGTTATACAGGATCATATTAAAGCATATTAATATGTTTCTGTGCCTCAAGACACACCCAATAAAATTCTTTCTCTAATAACTTTTGTAACAAGGACACATGTTTGTATACACACATGTTGCTGTAAAACTAAAAAAAGGATCTGACAAAACTAAATGTGTCATACTAATATTACAATTCTGCACACATACTAGTATATGTATATGAAATTTACAAATTAAATAAATATAAGTGTTTTGAAGCAAATAAATAATTTATATTTTATTGGGTGTGTTTCATCCTGGGTGTTAGTAGGGGCTCCATAGTGCAACAGTTAGGACTCTTCATGTGATGTTAAGGCATCACACTACTTAAACTAGAGCCAAAAACAAGTACATTTGTAACAGTAAACAGTAAACAGAGTTAGTATATTGGAACAGTAAATGTCATGCATAAATAATAAGCAGCATTAACTTTTAAGCATGAAACTTTGTTTCCAACAGCTTCTAAACAGCTGAAGTTAAATATACAGTATTGCAAGTCTCAAGTACTTTCCCCATATAATATTGCATTTGTTACAACTCGGACACCAAAATACAAATCAATATCATACAAACGCAACAATTTTTACAAGTTTAAGAGCTGGACATTTTTATTTTACAAGAGTTTTAAAGGAAAATTTGTCTATAACTGTAAGACAAAAAAATGTTGCATGAACATTATATGCAAAAAGAGTTAAAATGGAGTGAAAAATTAAAGCAGATCAAAATCTTAATAACATGCACATCTACATGTCTGATATATGTGGAAATAAACACTATCAAATTATACGATGCTTTGAAACAATAGGTCCAGAGGCCCACATTTCGCTCAGCATAATGCAAAGCTACATGTCAAATATTAATCATCGGGGCCTTACAGTTTAAGAGAAGAAGATTTTTAAAGGTTTTCCAATATTATAAAACAATACATATGGATTGCTTTTAGGTTGGAAACGAATTGAGACAAGGTTTTTAATATGTTGATGGATAAACATGGGTAAAACAGTCACATGTCTCTTTTGCCCTCCCCACTCACTGTATAACAGTTTTCTTGGAAGTATCTGTTTGTAGATTCTCATTTAGCAGAAATGATGTATCTTGAGGAAGTATTTAATTTTCTGCTAAAGGTTGGATATAATTTACCCAGACATTTTCTCTGTCAGCCTGGTCACTTATGAAAACTGTTGACAGACGGACGACGACAGACACAGGACGATCAAAATAGCTCACCTTGGCACTTTGTGCCAGGTGAACTAAAAACAGGGGTTCGTTTCTATAACAGTTGGTAGATCTACATTTGCAGTTTGACAGATTAGTGTAGAGAAAAACATTCTTACGCTGTCAAACATATTTTAATTGCATAATTTGAATCAGTATTCGAACCACTGCTCGACCAATTTAACACAAATAAATTTTCCCTTGAACGAAACAGTTGTAGTTCTTGGGCCGACTCGTTAGGTAACAAGGTGCACGTGAAATCGAGACGCCTCTTACTTTTTTGTAGAAATTAGAATGCCTCTAACTTTTTTGTAGATAATAGTAAAGTGTGGGAATGTGTGGAAACTTTATTTCAGCCATTTGAATTTGCAAATCAAGGTATTTTTATGCAAGGTTTACATGTGAGGGGTGCTGTAGAATGAAATCACCATTGAGGGTGTTTGGCAGTGCCATTTGAAAAATACCAGATCCCAAAATCCACTCATCCTAAAGGTTGAGCATATATTAAAATGAACTCGCCCAACTTCAAAACCTACTCGCTATAGCAAGTGGTAATATGGTACTTCACTGTGTTCAGTTGCTTAATAATAATACATTAAATAACATATTAAAGGACTTCATTGCAAGGATAATACATGTAGTAACCGAAAGTATTTCATTGCAAGGATAATAGAAGAAAGAGCCACATTGGCTCTAAATCGCTCACCTGACTCATAGCAATACATTTGACAATGTGGCATTTTAAGAAAAATGTTGTTTAAAATCTATTTGTTTCTAGCTGTTGGCTTAAACTATTATAAATCAAACGAGTGACCATCCCTGCACTAAATGGTATCACTCAGTTTGAATGACTTTTGTATGTAAAAATTGTGACCCCTGGGCAGGTCCAATTTTGAATAATCTCTGTAAAGGTTCACCCTATGTAAAACTTGTGATCCCTGGGGAGGGGTCAATTTTGACCCCAGGAGCAAATTTTGAACAATCTTTGTAGAGGTCTACTAGATGATGCTTATTTTTAAGTTTTCACTATATAGCCTATGTAAAACTTTACAGTGACCCCCTGGGGCAAAATTTGAACAATCTTTGTAGAGGTCCTTTAGATGATGCTACATATCAAATATCACAGCTCTAAGCCTTTCCGTTACAGAGAAGAATTTTTAAGTTTTCATTATATAGCCTAGATGTAAAACTTTTTTTTTTTTTTTTTTTTTTTTTTTTTTTCAGTTCAATATTTTATTATCTCCGTGAATAGGTGTATGTGGGTCGGAGATCCATCCCACTCTACACCTTACAATACATGTGAAATATTTTAGTCTATAATATATCGAACATATTTTTGTGTATATACAGTCGAAACTCACTACTTTTTGTTGAGCTTACATATATTTCAAAGCGAAAACGTGGCATATTCACGTTTTAACTTTGAAATACGGGTATGTTCGACTTAGGCGAAATCGATTTAGGGGAAATGTCGATTTATTTGAGTTCTAAGTCTCGAGTTTCCACTGTATATAATAATAATAAAAAAAAACAGGAAAAAAGAAAAAAAAATGTGCTGAAAATAACATGAAAGATATAAAAGATGTAAAACTTGTGACCCCCAGGGCGGGGTCAATTTCCACCCTAGGAGCTAAATTTGAACAATCTTTGTAGAGGTTCACTAGATGATGCTACATATCAAATATCACAGCTCTAAGCCCTTCCGTTTCAGAGAAGAAATTTTTTTAAGTTTTTACTATATAAGCCTATGTAAAACTTGTGACCCCTGGGGCGGGGTCAATTTTGACCCCATGGACCAGGGAGTTAAATGCGACACATTGTCTTTGTCTGGTGAACATTTAGTGAAGTTATATTGAAATCCAATCATAGATAAAGAAGTTACAGACCGGACATGAAATTTGTGACAAAGTATATGAACCCTGTGACCTTGACCTTTGACTCATTGAAATTGAGAGTTGAACGTGATACATTGTATTTGTCTGGTGAAAATTTGTACCAAGTTATATTGAAATCCATTCATAGATAAAGAAGTTACAGATCGGACACGAAATTGGGACAGATGGAAGGACGGACTGACAGACGGCAGACAGACAATGCGATTACTATACGCCCCTGATCCCTTTGGGGGCATTACTATATTAATTGAATATTACCTGTACAATACACGACTGTCTTTAAACAGGAGTACTGATACAAGTAAACATCATAGATCATAATATTAAACTAATTGCCCCCATTTGAATGTGTGTATGTGTACAATTGTTCTCATTTGACAGTGTTAATATGTTCTTAATGAGGAATGCGTGTGTTCTCATTTGGATATGTGTATGTTCTCATTTGAAATTGTGTGTATATAACTTTTGTCCCAACTTGGCTGGGTGTGTAATATTGTTCTCATTTTACAGTCAAATAACTGTATAGTTCATTCAACAAATTATCTGTATGTTACAATTATGTTACAAGGAATTCGTCAAAGCAGCAAAACCAGGTTTTCAGGGTTTTATCAGATAATTTTATAAACAGACTACTTTTGCAATTACTAGTGTATCATAAGTATATCAACACAGCAAGATGACCACAATTTTGACAAGTAATGTCTGAAAAAACACAAATTGGTCTATTCAGTCTTACGTTATTGAACGATATGGTTTTTCTATTTTCAACAACAGTGACCTTGACCTGAGAACCTTAAAATACAATCTCAAGCTAGGTTTTCATATATACTTCATTTTACTTGCTAAATACAAAGTTTGATCAAAATCAGTCAATCTCAGCAACAGTGACCTTGACCCTAGAACATGAAATACAATCCCAAGCTAGGTCTTCATATAAGCTTGAGAATAACAAAGTTTAGTTAAAATCACTCTATCCAAACGTAAGTAATTGACTGGATTGAATGATTGAGTTGAGTTTTACTGCACCGCGACACATTAAATGGTCATATGGCCAGGAAACGGTCGCATACAAAAACGATTACATGTAAAAACACAATAATAACCTTGATAACTTTGAGTGTATAAAAGCACGGAAAGAAAAAAGGGTAAAAAAGTCAAAGACATATTAAGACAGACATACACGATACGACAAAGAGACTGATCTACAAAAGATTTAGTCCTTAACAAGCTCGCATAGGTGTGTGTATGTATGTGATGATGATTATTATTATTATTATACCAGATTTATATAGCGCTCTTTTCACACAGGAATTGTGCTTTCAAAAGCGCTTCACATGAAATTATATACATGTACCTACAAATAGTGAACAAAATACCGTGGTAAGTAATCAGGTTTTAATTATTTTCAACTTTATATACAATAATATAGTGCTTGGTTGTTTGAAACAGCGAACATGATAATGGACGAAAAATGCCGATGGATTTGGAGCTACACGTTGCCTTAGACATTACGCTTTCTGCCTAAAACAGAACCGTTTGATATAAAAAAAATCCCAATATTACGAGAATTTCAACCTTTTAATTTTGATTGTTTGCAATGTGTGCAAATTTTTGTTATAATCGTTTGGCCGGAACATCCTCATCCCAAGCTGATTCGTACCAAATGATAAAATTTGAAATAGAAAACCTTATGATTTTTGGAATCTTTATTGAACTTCAATTACTCTGAGAAGTTGATGAGACATACATTGATAATAATATAATACTATTTTGATGAAAGATTAAAGCTGTAAGACAAAGAGCTCTGCATTATGGGCCATTACCCTCCCACCCCTTAAAATAAGTAATTAGTTTCTCCACTCAGACTCATATATATAAACAAGAGCCACATTGGCTCTAAATCGCTCACCTGACTCATAGCAATACATTTGACAATGTGGCATTTTAAGACAAATGTTGTTAAGATCTATTTGTTTGTAGCTGTTGGCTCCGCTTAAACTATTATAAAATCAAACAAGTGACCATCCCCACACTAAATGGTATCACTCAATTTGAATGACTTTTGTTTGTAAAAATTGTGACCCCTGGGCAGGTCCAAATTCGAACAATCTCTTTAAAGGTTCACTAGATAATACTACATACCAAATATAGCTCTAAGACTTTCGGTTTTGGAGAAGAAGATTTTTTAAGTTTTTACTATATATATATATAAGCCTATGTAAAACTTGTGACCCCCGGGGCGGGGTCAATTTTGACACCAGGAGCAAAATTTTAACTATCTTTGTAGAGGTCCACTAGATGATGCTACATACCAAATATCACAGCTCTAAGCCTTTCGGTTTCAGAGCAGAAGAATTTTTAAGTTTTTACTATATAAGCCTATGTAAAATTGTGACCCCAGGGACAGGGTTAATTATGACCCTAGGAGCAAAATTTGAACACTTTTTGCAGAGGTCCACTAGATGATGCTATATACCAAATATCACAGCTCTAAGCCTTTCGGTTTCAGAGAAGAAGAATTTTTAAGTTTTTACCATATAAGCCTATGACCCCCGGGGCGGGGTCAATTTTGACCCCAGGAGCAAAATTTGAACAATCTTTATATTTATAGAGGTTCACTAGATGATGCTATTTACCAACTATCACAGCTCTAAGCCTTTCAGTTTCAGAGAAGAAGAATTTTTAAGTTTTCACTATATAAGCCTATGTAAAACTTGTGACCCCCAGGGCGGGGTCAATTTTGACCCTAGGAGCAAAATTTTAACAATCTTTATAGAGGTCCACTAGATGATGCTACATACCAAATATCACAGCTCTAAGCCTTTCCGTTTCAGAGAAGAAGAATGTTTAAGTTTTTACTATATAAGCCTATGTAAAACTTGTGAACCCCAGGGCGGGGTCAATTTTGACCCTAGGAGCAAAATTTGAACAATCTTTGTAGAGGTCCACTAGATGATGCTACATACCAAATATCACAGCTCTAAGCCTTTCGGTTTCAGAGAAGAAGAATTTTTAAGTTTTTACTATATAAACCTATGTAAAACTTGTGACCCCCTGGGCGGGGTCAATTTCGACCCCAGGAGCAAAATTTGAACAATCTTTGTAGAGGTCTACTAGATGATGCTACATACTATATTTGGTAGCCCTAGGCCATATGGTTATTGAGAAGAAGATTTTTAAAGTTTTCACTTTTATTTTACATTGGTTGCCATGGCAACCAGAGTTCTGCATGGAATCAAATTCTTTGAACAATTTTGGTAGAGGTTGACCCAAGGATTATTCCTGCAAAGTTTGGTAAAAATCTGACAGGTAGTTTAGGAGATGTCGTTTTAAGAAATTGTTGACGACGGACGGACGACGGACGGACGGACGAACGGACGACGACGGACACAGGACGATCAAAATAGCTCACCTTGGCACAATGTGCCAGGTGAGCTAACAAGAGGGCCAGAGGCCCACATGGCGCTCACCTGAGGACATTGTACCATAGAAGCTGACTGGGCAAGACAAAATTTGGATATATCTATGACCCAGGGGCAATCAAAATTCTTTAAACAACTTTGAAAGTCTATCAATTGACAAACATTTTGGTGAGAATCAAATTGAAATTGGACCAGTAGTTTCGGAGAAGATTTTTCTAGTTTTTGTGCACGGTTGCCATGGCAACAAGAAAAATTACCCCACCTACAAATTTTTAACAACTTTTCGTTCCCCCACCCTACTGATGCTTCTGCTAAAGTTTGGTTGAGTTTAGGCCAACAGTTTCAGAGAAAAAGATTTTTTAAAGGTTTTCCTAAGTTAAACTGATAAGCCCTTGGGCGGGGCCATTTTTGGCCCGGGGGTCATAATTTGAAAACAATTTTGATAAAGACTAACAACATGATGCTACACAAGAAATTTGGTAGTTCTAGGACGTATGGTTTTTGACAAGAAGAACTTTAAAGGTTTTGACCTGGGTTGTCAATATTATGTAAATACGGAAATTGACCACGCCCTCTGGCGGCCATGTTTTTAGAAGGATCAAAATTCTTTGAACAACTTTGAAAGTCTATTAATTGACAAGTAGTTTCAGAGAAGAAGATTTTTCTAGATTTTGTGCACGGTTGCCATGGCAACAAGAAAAATTTACCCCACCCACAAACTTTTAGCATCTATTCGCTCCCCCACCCTACTGATGCATCTGCTAAAGTTTGGTTGAGTTTAGGCCAACAGTTTCAGAGAAAACTATTTTTAAAGGTTTTCCCAAGTTAAACTGATAAGCCCTTGGGCGGGGCCATTTTTGGCCCGGGGGTCATAATTTGAACAACCTTGATAAAGACTCACAACATGATGCTACATAAGAAATTTGGTTGTACTAGGACTTATGATTTTAAACAAGAAGATCTTAAAAGACACTGCTTAAATAGATTTACGGACGTTTCGGTAAATGACAAGTTCGGTAAATTGATTTTATATAGTAAATGGTGTGGATGTTTCGGTAAAAAGGTAAATTATAGTAATTAAAGGTTTATATACCTGTATATCACACCTTTTGCTGGCGGATAGCGTTTGATCTGTAGTCACTTTTATCGGATGTATAAATGGGTTGGATCTAAACTATAAGATGTAGTTATGGAAAGGGTAAATTTCTATGTCGAATCGAAATAAGGATCAGGATCCATACATTTTACAACTAAAACACCCCTACAAACGTGGCACAAACATCGTCGAACAGTTTCATTGTTACTGGAAGAGGTGCGATATACTTAATCCTTTAATTACTATAATGTAGGCTCAATGACCCTACTATATATATACCGGTGTATACCTACTACCGGTGTATTCAGAAAAAAACATATATAGCCGACGTCACTTCATTTACACTGCGGAGTGCGGATGTTTACATAGACGTCTATTTAATTAATATAAAATAACCAAAGTACTTGGAAAATACTGTTGTTTTGTTAAAATGGAATTTTAAAAAATCTGTTTGGAAAATTTTCAAAAACGTAATGTTTTACACACGTTAATTGGCATTGAAGTTGCATTTTTTTTTTTAAAATTGCAATTTTTAAAATATATTCGGTGCAAACTGCACTAAATAAAGAATCCAAACTAGAACAGTAACCTCTGGGACATTATTTACAAGAAGACATTTTTCTAGAGGATTTTTTTATAGTTGCACCGGTAGTAAAGACAAAATGACCTTTCACCGTTTAGTTTGTATCGGCTGAAAGTATCTAAAAATTCAGAATGCAGGGGGAATTTCTTGCTGTTTGGACGATTGGATGTTGAAAATAAAACATCAAGCAACCCAAAATAACCAGATAAGCAAATGTAAAAGGTCTATTTAATTATTTTAATGTTCGATTACATTAAGACCACCGGTAGTACGGTACAGAAGCCTACAACTTTACCGAAACATCCAGACCATTTACTATATAAAATCAATTTACCGACCTCGTCATTTACCGAAACGTCCGACACCCCTTAAATATATCTCCGATTTAATTAATCATTAAATTGCTTCAGAGTTTAAAACAGTCCTGATCCAGATCTCATCTGGATCCAAACTACTTGAAACCGAAATCACGTAGATCTAGCGTGCAGACTTGGTCCGAACTCGTCAAAATTAATTCTCTATAAACCTTTTTTAACGAAACAATTCCAGTTCGTCAAAAAAGCGATATATAAATCAAGTATATATTTAAACCTTTTTGATGAAACAACAACCCCCTTTGTTCTATATCGCCCATTCTGGGGCCGTTGACCAATGTATTCTTGAACAACTAATCGCGAAAATACATTACATTTGCGTTCAGCCTTTACTTCCCACCTTTAAACACTGTTGATATGTATCGCAGCCGTAACATCGCATGCATTTGCTCACAAACAATAGTTTGTTTTAACAACATAAAATACTGTATTATTAAACAAAATACATTGAAAGAAAAATATTATCTTGCTAGAGCCCGTACTGTAGGGGTCATTGTGATGAGTGCTGGTGATTTCGCCTAATGACCAACTCGCCTACCATTAGATAGATTGCAACCCGAATGGTGAATTAGCTTGAAATTGTATTTCGTGTCTTATATTGAAGGTAGATATGCCAATATAATAAAAATTATCTGTAATAAAATCAACTTGCCTTGTTTTTATCTTATTGTAGGCGAGTTGGTCATTGGGCGAATTCACCATTAAACCGATGTTAACAGGTGCGCGTAGAAACTTGAGTACCCGGATGATTTTCGAATGATGTGTGCATCCGAGAAAATAGAACCGAATGCAAACCAGATTTTACAACATACACACAACTTGACATTTGACCGTTCAGTGGGGCCGTCATGATTTGATTTTATTTTTTTATGTTTTATGTGATTTAAGGCCGAATGAGCCATATTTTGTTTCATGGCAATTGAGGACGATCTCAGTTGACATGTTCGTGCTCACTCGCTGCTGTGCATCCTGATGTTCGTTCTCAGTCGAAGGCCATTGTACACCCACACACACACACACACACACACACACACACACACACACACACACACACACACACACACTTACACAGAGACAGGGACAGAGACATGTGGAGGGAGACTTATAACTAGAGAGAGGAGGGAGTGTGTAGAGAGCTCCGTAGACGAAGGCTGAAATAGTGCGGATCTTGATTGAGCGTTATTTGTTTCTTATACATGCACAAACCAATATACTCAAAGAACCAATATCCCCAGGAGCATGTTTTAGGTCAGATAAGACGCTGAGTTCCCCAGGGTCTGAACGGTTTAAAAGTTTGAGTCAACTGGTATGGAGCAGTCAATCAAAATTAAATAAAATGCACAAGTTGACCACGCCTCTAAACTTAAAGGTCAATGATTAGATTGGTCAGCATCTCAAATTACAACTGTTTATAAAAGCGAACCTTATCATACAGTCTACAGAAGAGATTTGCTGAGACTGAAACAAATTTATAAATCTTTTGAAACGGTTCAACCCTTTGTTAATAGATATTCCCCAATTTTGTACGTGGCCAGTGGCATAACAATAGACAAATGCCTTACTCTCTGCAACTCCTAAGCGATGTTTTGCGTGTACAGCTAAATGCATAACCCTTTCACTGCCAATTTGTTCGTGAGATTTTTACACATTCACCGTTTAATTGTCGTCTGTTTCAAATTTGTTGTCTGCAATGTCGTTTTAAAGTTAAGAAATAAGGCAGTATGACTGAAGAAATTTCAAAACAAGTGTCAAATAGTTTGGATCCTGATCAGACGCCGCGTGACGCGGCGTCTGATCAGGATTCAAACTGTTTGCAAACACGATTTTAAGCGTCATTGGAAGTGAAAGGGTTAACTGCATCATACATAGTCACTAATCACTGTAACTTACAAACTGTTGGAATTCGGATAAGTCACCGAGCTACTCGGCGTCATATGGTGGCTCTAACTGTTATAAATATGCAATGTATGTAAAGTGACTTCAGCATCAAAGAGAAAGAACCACTCGATTCAAAATCAACAGCAAAACAGTTTAGAGGCAGGCAGTAGGAGCAAGGTAAATTTGTCAACAATTAGTGAAAAGACTTTATAGCGTGCATTCATGAGACTTGAAAGTCATTCCAGAGGTGTTTGTATTCTGTTATCAACTTTTCTAATAATATTTATGTTTAAGGTTGACATCCTGATATTTCCAATTGTCCTCAGTCATAAACACGAAAAATAGCTGATGGCTGTACTATTGTGTTTCTGATATTTGAGAAAATGTCGGTAAGATCCCAAAGGAATAGGTCGTAAAAAAGCTTTAAACAATGGGTTTCCTAGCTATGTCAAATGACTTAAACATATAAACAATACATATATACTCCGTTATATAACACCAAAACTCTCCACATGAAATCACGTGTTCACTTTAATATATAAAAACAACTGGCAGTTGTTCAGTGTACAGAAGTTACATTAGATTCCTTCACTCTTTAATGTTATATAACACACAATTAGGCACACCGTTTAAACACTCACGTTTACCCTTTCACTGCCATGGCGTCATCTGTTTTAAACAATTGTCGTCTGAATTATTATCTCAATTTAAATTGTTTAATAGTTTTTGCTTAAAAAGTATTGAAATGAATATCAAACAGTTTGGATCCAGATCAGATGACGCGTTACGCGACATCTAATCAGGATCCAAACTGTTTGCAAATAACCATTGTACTGTGGGTAAGGCAGTAAGGGGGTTAGCTATCGTGTCATCATGACTGTGTGTATCAATATCGATTGTAAAGATAAGGATTTCTTCAACCGCAGGGAACAAGTCCAACATTGGGTCTCATGTGGTAGGTTACATACGTGTAGTGATAGAGTTGACAATCTGAAGATATAGAGTATAATATTTTACAATAAATTATCTAGGAAAAAAGTCACTCTTATTTTCGAAAATGTGCTTGTAAACCAATTACATGTACATAGATACATGTACAAATGTATTCTGTACATACACAATCTGTTTAAAGTTGATAATTTTATACGAGCGTATAAACAATTGCAAAAGTACTTCCGTTTAAACTGGATTATTCATTCAAGACTTGCATATTCTCATCGACCCTAGTAGTGTGCCCTGTGTGATTTAGTCATTCCATCCCAAGGTTTTGAAATATCTTTGAATTTGACCCGTTGGAATCCCCGTTTACAATACCACATCATTAGTTATACAGTTTCTTCACAGTGTACATGAGGATTTATTCCCGGCTGAGGTATATCATGTTGCCCGAGCCGTTAGGCGAGGGTTACATGATTTTACCAGCCGGGAAGAAATCCTCATGTTCATTGTGAAGAAACTGTATAACGAATTTATTATACTGCAAAGTTTTCACTGTTAAAGACATCCCTAGATGACCTTTCGATCATAACGCCTTGCCAGACAATTTCCTTGCAATAATCATGGATCTTATGGACATGTCGCTAGCAAAGAACCATTGAAGCTTCGAGTGTGAAACTCTACCTTTATATTTGATAGTTTGGTTAGAAATAACCATTGGAAATCACTAGAGCATGAGTATAAACTGGACCTCAACAGGTAAACTGAGATTGCCTTGCACATGCTTTGGCAGTTACATTGACACCTCCAGAACAATGGGGTGGTGGTCCCTCAATGGACTGAGGAAAAGTCTTTAAAACGAAATATTTCAGAATTTGTCGTGTACAGCGCTCGTAGTAAACTATAACAAAATCGCGCCAAAGCAGATAACGTCGAGCGTAATGACGTCACGTTTCTGACGTTGTTATTCGTAAGAAAAATGGGCATCTTCTCATAGACTTCGACGTCAAACTTTCCCAGAAATAATGCGATTGTTGAAAGATCTAAACACCGATTGGTTCTTAGCCGAAATGGACTTAAAACGGAGGATACACGATTAAATGTACTCAATCCTGTCGAGCAGTCGGCCATCTTATTTTTCTGCAAAGCAAGACTCAGGGACCTGTCGGTCAATGAAACCAGTTGCATTTCTAAGTACCCTGTCAGCTGACAGAGTACCTTGGATCACGTCTAGGCCTCGGTACCCAATCAAAAGTAAGGAATTTACTTTGCAGTATAATAAGGTGTCGGCCTGGTCAGGAATCACTTCCGGGTCGTTGTGGTCTTGCAAGTAGTACCTTGAAAAATACAATTTCCAAGATTTGCAATGTTTAGTGTTGCCTGTGGGCGAGTTTGAATGGTTTTCTTGCTGAAAACTGGTTATTTGTGGTCATTTACACCAAATGGCATTGTTTTAGGGATCTCATTTCAGGACTTTTTCCACAGGCGGATGCATATTGAAACACAGTGAATGGGTTGAAAGTGAAAGTTGTTTACCTTTATTTTGACAGTGACCTTAGAAAATCATTGATAGCAAAAATGGATTTGCCGATGTTATAGGTTGACTGGTATCAATCAATAGGGAAATGTCTATAAAATTGAAGGGTATGTCTTTTATAGCTTAGATCCTGTTTTTGAGGGAGCTGTTGGCTCTGAAAGTTAGGCATTTTACTATAGATTATATAGGGCGAAATTAGACCAGGCCGACACCATAAAGAGCGATGTTTCGACATCAATTGGATACACATTCTGTTTTATTATACAGCAAAGTAATTTCCTCACCTGATTGAATAGTAGGACGTAGACGTGAGCCCATGTACACTGTGAGCTGACAGGGTACATAGAAATTCCCCTTGGTAGGCACTTCATGTTTCACTGCGTAAAAACCAAACATGATTCAGCTTTACATTATCGTTCTTTCTAAGGTGCAACTTTTGTGATATAAAATACGTTTTTGGAAATGAATTATAAATGTTAAACTTTCGGTTTACAAATAAAACATTCCTTTAAAATGAGATATTTATAATATCCGACCCCGTTCATATTGACGTGAACACCAATGAAAAAGTGCCGTCACGAAAACATACAAGGCTAAAGTTTGTTCGTTTACGTCCGTTTCTGCCGTTTATGGGCCAATTGGACGCCAAAGTGATAGAGGAGTTGATACAGAAACGCTGGGAGCGATGCCCTACTATTAATATCGACAGAATTCTTTCTTTTGGATGCCCAGTGTAAAGCACTGGTACATCGGAGACCTCGGTTTATAAGGTTAAAAATTGGGTCTAAATTTCTAAGACTGTAAACAAGGATATAAGTGCATGATACTTTAAGGCTAGACTTGCGACTGATTAAATAACTTGCCCACCACGCAGTCGTATTATAGCTCTACACAGATGTATGTGTATAATGCCGTGGCCCAATCTTACACATAAAGTATTTTAGTTTAACAAAAGCAGCATTATCCTCGGACATTTCGGAGGTCCTTGAATCGTTACCCTAACGCTTCGATCGCATATGTTCAAAGAGCACAATAAAACAATAAAAAAGAGGTCTGTTACCATTAAAATTGAATATGTACCTTTCCAATTCAATTCAAAATTCCACAATAATCATCCAAAGTATTGTTTTTATGTTCCAAACATAAGTTGCAGCTGTATAAGCATCAGCTGTTTTTTTTTTGTTTTTTTTTAAATGGCTCATTTACACATGACTCTGTTTCCAGTGGACAGTCCATTTTTATAGGGGTGCTGCAGGCGAAACTATTACATAAAATATGGTAATCTGAACGTTGAATTAATGAAATATTTCGATTTTTACATCGTGAATTTGAATAAATTATTTTATTTATGCTTTTCGGTGGATTACCGGAAAATAGCAGTGGATTATCACTTGGTAATCCACTGCAGTGGATTACCACCAAACGCCGTTTTCCCCGTAGGGCTCCCCAAAAATCGTAGTCAATCGTGTCTTATCGTTAAATTCCGGCAGTCCGATTTGTCGCAAACCACTCAACGGAAGAACACGAATCCAAAATCGGGAGTAACGACGTAATTCGGATGAGGTCAAATCAATAGATAAGTGACGTCATCGTACGGGAAACTGTTTCGTTAATGTATTCGATGTAAACTTTGGGCTCAACACGGGGTAAATCATGTACTTTCGCTTTCACAATTGTCGAACAATTTCGTTTAAAAAGTGGCTTAAAAGCATAAATAAATAAAATAATTGTATTTTTGCAGTATAAGATCGAATTGAATCCATTTCGTGAACATCAGACTGTTATATTTTCACTCGTGGCTTCGCCACTCGTGAAAATATAACGTCTGATGTTCACTCAATGGATTAAATTTCTATCTTATACTGAAAAAAACACTTATCCTCTATATATTTTATGAACAACAATATTAAAATACAAATTTAAGTACGAACACCCTCCTTGTACGAGTATTACCCAGAAAACGACTTACGATCGTCTATATTCATGACGACGTCAGTATGATTGTGGATTTGGGGGTGCCTTATTAGAAATTACGCAATGGGTGGAAATACTTTTTTTTTAAATCGTTTAAACGGTAATTACTTTGCAGTATAATAAATTCGTTATAGAGGTTCTTCGCAGGGTACGTGTGACTTTATTCTCGGCTGGTAAATACTAACGGCTCGGTTGACATGGTTTTCCTCAGCTGGGAATAAATCCTCACGTACCCTGAGAAAAAAACTGTATAACTAAGTATGTGGAGAAGACATTATTTTTCCCCATTTAAACTAACCTTAACGCAAACACAATGCTATAAATGACCAAAAGGCCAATGTTTTGACACTTCTTATCTGAGTGGCAACAGTTTGAGCATTGTTGCCCGGCGTCTGATCTGGCTCCAAACTGTTTGGACATAATAGTTTGGTCATAAACGCGTTATTTGGGAAAGCATAACGTTTCCTCTACGGTATGTAAGTAGAGACAAGATACTTCTATAATGGTCAAGCAAATAGACGTGTCTGCCATTGTTACAGACACACGCTTGATGTATGCAAATAACATTCGGGTCTGTCACACGTCTTTGCATTTAATTATTTGCCATCAGAATTCGTCTCATCATAGAGGTGCCTATAGGGAGTTTGTATTGGAGAGACCAATGGTTATATTTGTTGGACGAGGAAGAAGTGTCACACTATGACGACCACTCAGACACACACTTGTTCATAGTGTTAACCCTTATCCCCATATAAGATAGTACCAAAAGGTTGAATGGTGCTTTCACCGCAAATAAAAGTCGGCTACAGCTTAGACTAATAACATGTTTCTAGTTGTAAAGACAGGTGAGCACTTAAAGCAGGTTGAAAGTAAAACAGAATGTGGATTAAGGCCTATTCTGCTTTACTTTCAACCTGCTTAAAGCAACTGCTTGAATATAGACAATATTTCTTTTTGTAAATGTTTATGACTATAAATTGGAAGTATTTTCTTCAGTGGAGGAATAAATTAAATGCGCTAAAAGGCGAGATGACATCGCAACCCATTACTCTATAGAAACGGCCTTTACGCCTTTAATTTGTTCATACTCTAAGGACATGTTTTAATGCTCTACAATCACGATTATGCACCATAACAAAAAATTTCTATATCCTAGCAGATGGTTGCTTAGAACAGACAGAACGTCAAGCAGAGTGCGACTTCTGCTTTACTTTTAACTTACTTTAAGTTGTCAACTATTTTCCAAGTTAGAATCATGCTTTAAGATATCGGGTAAAATCAAAACCAATGGAGATCACTTCCTTGGCCATTTTTGGTTCGGCATGTGATCTTTCCAATGGTTCTCTCTGTAGATATGTTTTAAGCGGGCAATGACACATAGATCAAATATGCCCTGGCAATACCCCAACACGACATTGTCTTAATAATAGTTTTATGACACATTTTAAAATGAGTGTCAAAACAGTTTTGAGCCTGAATAGATTTTAAATCAGATCTGGCTCAAACCTGCATGCAATGAATATCAGTACTTGAATTGTAATTGAAGAACTGCACTCCTGAATTTTCGTTGAAAGTAGTCAAGTAAAATCATATTATGGTCAGACCAGCATTATGTACGAACACAGCCAACCAGTTTACTGAGTATCTATGGTGGTTTTGGAGAGTTTCGTAAAAGTCATTAACAATTTAGGATTTGTTATTATTAAAAGAACACAACATTTTTACACAATGAAAGGTAATTTGGACTGAAGGACCGATTAGATCGTAATATGTGACACATTCTATTATAAAACTAAAGCTTTGTTCCTTTTACATGGAGTCGTAGATGGTCTTTGTTGTAAAAGAAGGTCACGTGTTATTGAATTTGAGCGGCAAGACTTAACCGTATACACGTGTTTCATGGTTACTACTGTTTCGTGCAGAACAGGTACAAACGGGAGTCAAATGCACGTTTATTTATATACTGGGCGGCTTAGGATTGGATTTAACAAGTGTTTGATTATTGCCATATGTAGGCAACATGTAGAAAAAGACAAACGGCGGACACATACCTTTTCAAGCTGATTTCCCAGCCCGAAATGTTTATTCTAATGTAAGATATTACTCATATGCTAAGAGTCCTGATCACGACTTGAGTAACACATGCAAACAGTTTTCATCCTGACCATACACCAAGAATTATTTTTCACTTTTAACGATTTATATTGTAGTCAGTATACCTAATACATATATCTGAATTTGACAATGTTTTATTTAACTGACAAATGTAAGCAGGCGACATTACAGAAGTGAAAGACTAATACAGTCGAACTTCGAAATCTCGAACTCGCTTAACTCGAAATATCAGATATTTCGAACATGAATTTGCCTTATTTCAAGATCGGTTCATGTGAACATATCCGTGTTTCAAAGTTAAAACGCGGCTTAGCCGCGTTTTTACTTTGAAACACGGGTATGTTCGACTGAACCGAGCTCGAGATATCGTAGTTCGACTGTAATTAACCTGCAGCTGAATTGTGTGTGCTTCCTGTGGCTAAGTAAATACAAACAGCGTGATTTCTGATGAACTCATATTGATTAGAAAGCTACAATTATATCAAGTTCACATTGGTTTATCAGAATGAACAAATACAATACAACTTGTGTTCGTGTGTGTTCATTTAATGAAGATGTAAAGATATCTAAAAACTGGCTACTACTGAATCCATTCATTTCTGAAAATTCCAATATCCAATTTATTAAATTCCATGTTGGACTATACAGGGTTGTGAATTACATAATATTGCAAACTGGTTTAAACCCTGATCAAATGTTTATTAACCTTTTCCGCAAATAGAATAATTTATTCTTCAACCAAAGAAAAAAGTTCGAATTTATACAGTGATAATAATTAATCATCAGAAATGTTTTCTTTATTCTAGCAGATTGTAGCCTGCTTTAAGTGATCACCTATATTCAATACTAGAAAGGGGATATGGGGTAAAGCGTTAAAGGAGTCCCCTGATCTATGTCTATACTATTTGCATAGGACAAAGAAACCTTCTATGCTTTTTATACATATATCTGAGTGTCAAACAGTGTTGACCCAAATCAGATTCTGATTGATTCACCGACTTGTTTGACGGTAGCGTGCTAACAACACCGGTATGTGTGAACAATTTGCTAGGATCACCATATTTTGTGCGTGTTGAGAATCTTTTAACAGTAGAGCAAAGTCTTCAGTTATGGCATATTGATCATTCAATTTATTACAGAGAAAGTGAACAGTCTGTTTTGACAGCTCACCGTCTGAATTAATCTTTTTTCTTTCATACGTTCATCACAGGGGCAGTTCAGCTTTTCAGCTTAAGAGAACTCGAAACGAGGAAATGAAAAATATATTTTAAAACCACACATTGTAATATATTTATATAAATTGAATTATTCTTCTACTTCTGTTACATTTTTCTTCTATTGTCACCGGATTTTGACTGAAAAGCAGATGGTGCATTCACTGAAGTAAGAATTCCAACACATATGTTCATAACATAACACTTGCATGCAGCTTCAGCAAAGTGCTTTTTAAATTTGATTACAAAAATATTCTTCAAGTCGAATTGCAGAATCGCCAATACTTGTATATTGATTAATCTGTTCACTGAATATATTTTCTAAAAAGGAGCTTAACTCTTTCGCTATCAATCTTTATGACACCTACATGTTTATGTACACAGTTTAGAACCAGATCGGACTCGGCGTCTGATAAAGATCCAACATTATTGACACTCACATAACTACATTGTCAGGTCAGACCGTCTTATAAATAAACTTCAGAACTGAAGCAGACGATAAGATAAAGAGCAGACGATGGCATGACAGTGAATGTGTTCAGTAGCCCGACCCCTTTTCCTTGAGAATGGAAATAAAATATGTTTAAACTAAAACTATGTGTAAGACGGTTATGACGTCATCAACGGAAAAGGATGACTATCAGCCATGTTGAATATGCTTGATTTGTTAGACCACGACTGTAGCGGAACGACTGTCATCCAGGGGCCCGTTTCATAAAACATCGTACGACAAAAGCCATCGCAAGTCAAAACTTTAAAACACATTTAATTTCTGATTTCTTTTAGATCTAATCTTGACTTGTAACATCTCTTTGGAATCGTCTTTTCGACGGTTTCACCACTGCAGTCGTTTATTTGTGGTATTGGAAATAAAATACCTTTGTTTAACTAAGATATTTAACAAAATGTATTTGTTCATTATTCATAGTTTTCCAGCACCCGCCATTTTGGAACAACCCTGACCATAGGTTAGAGAGTCATTGGTTTGTAGTTAGGTTCAAATGTCAAATGATTATTACTTTAGTCACATCAACCGGTGTTCAGTTTAATTTACAGTAACCATAGTCCGAACTATAGTATCTTGTAAAGTCGATAAAGATTTATTCCTTTGGGCCAAAACAAAAAATTAATTGTCGGTATTCTCATAAAAATGAAATATTCTCTGGGCTTTCAATATGACGAGCGAAAAAAAAAAAAAAAAAAAAAAACAACTGGAAAATAAAAACAAAGAAGCAATCAAACAAACATGACAAAGACGTACGTTTGGTAACATTGTTTTAACGCGTCATGTGTCTACGTGAACGTTGGTAAACCTTGAAACTTTATTGAACTTTATCTGTATAAGGACCACTACCGTGGACAGCATTAACATTTATACAAATAAAAACATACATATCAATAGGGAGGTCATTAGTTGGGAATACGCAA
Organism: Gari tellinella; assembly: GCA_922989275.2. Lineage (NCBI taxonomy): Eukaryota > Metazoa > Mollusca > Bivalvia > Cardiida > Psammobiidae > Gari > Gari tellinella. The sequence goes on from OV277865.1 coordinate 57,394,098, forward strand.
ATTCATTTGATTTATTTTTATAATAAAGCCTAAATTAAAAGTATTTCTTATGAATAAACAGGTGCTAACCAAAATTTGTTCCATATATAGACATACATATTGACACACACCTGGCAGTTTAGATCGTGATCAGTTCCTAGTTAACTCGGCCTCTGATCATAGCCTATGCTGCCTCGAGTTCACTCTTTCAATTTGTATAGTATCGAGGTTACATGTATATGGAAGAAGAAAGCATACAGGTATTTACCAAACTCTACCAAGTAGGATAAAGAAATAAATAAATACTTGGTTCATTTTTGCCAACAGTAATGCTGGGGTACCCATATGATATGCTTCTCCAGCTAGACGAAATTTGGAGAAGAAATACAGGTACACACAGCAGTCTACTAGCTAAGAGTAGTATATGCGAATATATAATAATGTTTACCAATTTCTCCAACGAAACAAAAGTAGATATAGTCAAACAACTAGGTCTGGCGTGTCACGGGGTCGCCGAGTCCATTTTTAAGGGAGATCAGCATTTCGGATATCCTCGTCACATTCTTTTAAAGGAAAGGTTGAGTTATAAAGGTATCCACAATGAGCGGATTAGATATCAGAAACATAGCGTAATGGATAGGTCGTAGGACCATGCTCGAGTATAGTATCGGGGATATTTTATTTGGCGTGGGTTTGAATCTCGCATCAACCTAAAACATTTTTTTGCTAAACCATTAAGGATTCTATAATTACTTTATTTCCAATTTCATTTCAACCATCATATACCTTTATTGTTATGTAGATTTATGTAGATCTACGGTGAAACATCTCTAAGCATAAGTCATTTTTGGTACTCGTATTTAAGGCAGGTGACATCATAATGGGGGAAACGTAATGCATAAAGCATTTTCCATTACTTTTGTGCTACATTCAGCAGCAGCCTGTCTATAGATACAATTCTCGTACTTAATGAGTGGTCGATTCCTAGGTGTTTCACCGTAATTAGGGCTCCAGACAAGGAGAGTATTTCAACAACTAAAATATTCATGTCTCCTTCAAACCCTATGGTGTGACTACTAACGAAAAGCTTCTCGAATTAGTATTCAAACCATAAGGTTAAGTGCAGACAAGAGGAAAATGTTGGAAAACTTGAGTCTATCCCCCCTTATTTGGAGTCCTGTAAACAGTAAATCATTTCATTTCAATATACATATAGGGGCCTATATGTATGCACATTATGTATTCTATCATCGATTTTATTTTTTAAATATGACTCATATAGGACTGGAACTGAAACAAAGCACCCCTTCTCCAACACTGGCGAACATGTGCATGAATGGTCAGCTTTAAGCCTTATATTATACAGTATGAAATATAATGCTTTACTATTCATGCAAGATTTAGATCTTTAAAAAAAGTGTTAGGTCGACCTGGGATTCGAACCCACGCTTACTAGAAAATACTGCTATTTGCCTTCTGCATACCTAGACTTTGATTACAGCGCTAAACTGCTCACAATAAGTCCGCCTTCATTTTTATCTCATATACGAAACTCGGCTGTTTTAAATATGGTCCGGGACATGCGGAATGCTATTTTCCCTAAAGAATGGACTCGGCTGACCTAGATAGAGAAAGTGCATCTAAGGCCACATAGTTGAAATGCAGACGTGAATTGTACATTTTATTTTACTCCTATCATCACCGTATAGCAACGACTCCGGAAATAGGTACCAGGCGAAGCGAGGAAAATCAACATAAACAAACGTAGCAGGTATGAAAATCGCTGTTATTTTGAACTTCCATTTAGTTAGCTAGCACAAATGAACCACTAATGGATCCACATATATTTATTGATATAACTCATAGTTTCAACTGATGTATACGTTGTAAGATCGTCGTACTACAGCTATAAAATGCCTCCCTGGTACCGAGCAAAAGTCAACATTGCTTCATGTTAGGATCTTATTTAAGGACAAACGCATATATACATTCACGGATTTCATGCCGAATCCAAGTGTATGATTGTACCATTTCATGTACAAAAAATTGTAATTTTACATGCATCGTGTGAGAAGTTATCCGCAGAATAATATTTATGGATGTGTACGGCGAATAGTTGTGTTTGTGTACGGAGTATAGCAGTTATGGTGGACTTTTATGTACGGAGAATAGCTGTTCCATAATTATTAAAACCCCTTTTTAATATAGAGTTTTGCATCAAAACAGTAAATTTTATGAACAATTGAAATATTTAAGACAATAGCTTTAGTCTGTATTACTAGGTATTCAATAATGATACAAATTAAAAGTATGCGCGGATCCAGAATTTTATCACAGGAGGCGGTCAAACTTGACAATGTTTTTTATGTCCCTAGTCGTAATTACATGTTTATTCTTTTTATCATTTTAGACAGACATGTATTCCTGCTTCTTTTGCAAGGAAGCCTTCACCCAATTCGGTGACAACATCACACATCTCTTAGAAAACCACGGAAGTGAAGAGTTAAAAATCAGAAAATGCAAGGGGAGCTCAATTACAACCACCCGTTTCAAAATCATCCCAGATACGTGTCGCGAGCAAGGCCGGATTATTACCATCGACAATAACAATCACAAAATCCATGTCTCAAAAGCAGACATACGGCCAAAAGACTTCTATTGCAAGGAAGCCTAAAAGATAGATCTTAAAGGAGCTTTTATGCATTACTTTTGACAAAATTACAATATCAAATTACCTCCCTTTGAATAAGAACAAACTTTAAGTGTTTCATTTTCGTTGCATGTGTCATTTAACCTGACTGCTTTTACTGGAGTGCATTGGTGATCATATGGGTATTTAAACCTTAAAACAAAACAGGAGTTGATAAAGTACTTTAAAAGATACGAAGGTTGAAAATTACTTAATGTAAAGTAAATGTAACAAGTGGGCAACTTCCGTTTTGGCTGCGTATATTAGACTGGCCTGCGAATTTTCACGATTTAAATCCTATAGAACACATGTGGGACGAACTAGGACGTCATGTTTGAACAAATCACACAATCAACACGGTAAATGACTTAGCAGCAGCGTTAGAAATTAAATGGAACAGTTTGCCTGCGCCGTTATTACAGCGTTAAGTTAACAGCATGCGCCTCCGATTCACGACATGCATTGGACAAAATGGTGGAAACATGAGATAATGACTCCAAATTCAATACATACAGCCCAATTTGAAGAAATTTGTTAAAGAAAATAAGTTGTTCAATCCACCTGACACTGTTAAAAGACAGAAATTGATTAAAACTAAGTTTTAATGATGTTTTATTTAAAAAAAAAACAGTCCACAGAATCATTAGAACAGTCGCCGAATAATGCTATTATTGAGCTCTTATTCTGTCAAGTTAGACCCTAGTTAAATTTGTTTTAGCAAAGTCAAAGATGAGTTGTTTATCCTTCGCGGAAACCCTTGACACTGTAGTATAACAACACTCATCTACTTGTGAACATATATATAATGATTACAGCTTATATTTCAAACACTTTTCATATTATAAGTAAATAGAAAGCTTACATAATTTCATGAAGTTATCCTATATTTTCCTAATGATTATATGTCTATAGAACACGACCTTGACGGTTATAACTAAGGCATTGTAGGCTATGGTGGAAAATGTGGGCCATAAAATTTAAAGGGAAATAATTAGTTAACATTTTCTTTTCACTAATGTCCAAATGTAATTCTTTTACACTTTTACTATGTTATACACATATATTAGTAGTTATTTGACAAAATCATCACTTCTGTTGCAATTATTTGAAGGTCAAATCACTGACTTTCACATAATCTTATCGGCACGTGCTTATAGTAGAAAATTTACATAAAGAAAAGTTTGATAATCTTCAGTGTCGTCTTTGTTAGCGCAGTTGATAAAGTGATTGACTAGCAAACCAAAGGTTCCAGGTTCGATTCCCACTCGCTACAATCTTTTTTTTAAATAAATTGTCCGATTTTTATTGACTAGTCAATTCATAACGCATTGACCAAAGGACAGGCTATGTTTAGTCACTTAATAATGAATAATATCAGATGCAAGTATTGTCAAATGACAACTAAATTTGTAAGGATTTAAAGCCTGTATGACAAATGGCAGCTTAACACAGGACAAAAGTAATGCTAAAAGATAGATCTTAAAGGAGCTTTTATGCATTACTTTTGTTATGCATTAAGCAGTGACCTATCTTGAAAATCTACAGGCTAACTTATTCAATGGTCCCTTATTACAGGTTTGACTTCTGGTATTATTTAGAGCTGACGGCATTCAAAAGGTGAACTCAAGGGAGGTAACTCGTTTTGTGTAACAGTTTGTAAGAACTTCTGGAAATCATGTATAAAATGTAAATTCTACTGTAGATTTTCATTAAATAGTTGGGACTAGTACAATTAAGTTATATCTATCTAATAAGAGTAAAATAAGTGTATGTTAAAGAGCTAGATTTTTTGTTATTTGAGATTTAGTGACTTTTTCAGAATTTGACTTTTTTAAAAAATTGATATTTCTAGAAAATATGTCATGAAATATTTTTGTTTGCACAATATCTTATAATCCCTTTACAGTTTACTTGAATATACAGAAATTATTGAGTTACATCATTTTATAAAGAAAATATTCCTGTTCATTAAAAATGGAACTTTTCTCGACAAATGGTCCTGTGAGAGAAAAAAACCGGCACTGTAATTATTTTTTATTTTAACGATTTTTCACTCTCCATATGGTATATTTCAATTTAATCAAGGTTTTCAAGAATTATAGCACGGAATAAGCTGACCCGCGAACCACCTTAAAGACAGGTGACAAATTGCACTTAAAGGCCAGGTGGTAGAGGTAACTCGAGAAAACTTTATTCACAAGCATCGCGCATAGATATCAGAAAATACAGTTTCACAGTTAGAACGGCAAACCTTTGAAATAGCCTACCAGAAGAAATCGTAAACGCTTAAACACTAAACACAGTCAAAATTAGGATAGATAAATACTGGCAAAACCAAGAAATAGTTTACAATTACACTGCCCAAATAGATATTAGAAATAAAGTATATATCAAAGAGAAAAAAAAGAGTCCAACATAGAGGATCCGATAGGGACTGCGTTGGAAAAGAACCTTAACTACAGCTTAAGTAAGTTAAATCACAGTAAACAAGAAACTAGCAAAGGAGTGTTTTGCTTATCATTAATTTTGCTATAAGCAGACAAACAGAGAAGGAAAACGTTTATAAAGTCTCATCCGAAGGACTTGGTCCGTCGGGGTATTGAACTTACGACTCCTGGTATCGAAATGGGGTGCTTAAATCCTTAACCAGGTCCGCCATTGATATATGTTTATAGGTCGGACATGGCAGCAGCGGAATCCAGGCTTTGAGACTGAGCATACTCAGTTTGTCAAATTTCTGACTTAATTTTGAAGAGCTATTAGCCGTACATATCTCAAGCTATACTCCGTACAGTTATCGGAAAACATAAACCTATTACCCGTACACTGACAGCTGTTTTCTTTTATCAATATCAAAGCCATTTTCACTCTTACACTCGATCCATCACTTGCCTAGACATTCTATATGTTACATGATGGCAACACATCCTTAAAATTGTGTATTATATGATAAGGAAAGTGATTGCGAATACATTTTAGTGTTCCACACTACTTTTTTCGATGTACCAGCCCGAGAATTATGTGTTAAAAAAGTAGCAACGTGTATTTTTTGGAGAATCAGAGAGAACCGTATGGTTGGTTTATCATCCTATAAGTAAACTGAAAACATAACAATGCTGGATTTTCCCTATCCACCACAAAAATTGCATTTTACTTACCCGTAGTCGTATCTTCACAGGCCTTCTGTCGCTTCGCCTGGTACCTATTTCCGGAGTCGTTGCTATACGGTGATCATGCTAGCTTGATGTTTACTTCAAACGTATCGTCTGTGTAAAATCTCAAAATAAGTTGTGTGCTTATTAAACTGAAATAATTGAAAATATGTGCCAAACAGTTTGGGCTCAGACCAGACCCCACGTTATTTGGCGTCTGGTCTGGATCCAAACATTTTGCAAAAGTTGTCTAAGTCGCAACTAGCTTGATAGGGGTTTACAAATTGAATCAAAACAAGGTATACTATGTGTCATTACAATATAATACACTGTAATTAGGTGTCGTTCGGACACAGTCGGGTAGCAATTTTGTCCGTGCAGTTGTGTCGTAGGCCCCAATTATAACCGTTAAAAGCATGCAGTTCTTGCAATGATTACAAAAGGCAGAATATAGCCATTTGACCGTATGTGGAAATGGATGTACGAAAGGCGATCAGCGGGAAGGTTTACCCGAAGTCAGTCCAAGGTAAGCAACAATTAATTTAATAAAAGACAGCTTCTCTTACATCCAGTTCCCCACGGACGAAACAGCGACATTATTTTCATGTATTTTTGGGTTCAGAAGAGACGCCGAGTAAATCGACGACTCACTAGGATCCAAACTGCCGAACAATTCGATCGCATATGCCTAGCAGGCCAAAGGCAAACAACTCCTCACCTACCGATCCGCCCTCGGCAAATTACCATCCAATCAGTTTGGATTCAGATATAGCGCCGATTTACTCTGCGTCATATCCGAAGTCCAACTGATTGTAGGTGGCCGTCAATTATTCTATCACAGTTTGCACGCTTCAACCGTTATATTTATTGCAGCTTAGTTTAATGTTTATCTAAGGGCTATAGCAGTATAGTCGGATTTTGACCCGTGAACTGTGACCTTTAGGACGAGTCCACCCGCAGAGGTAAAACGCGTCACAAACCATGAATTTGTTCAGGAGTTACCTACCTTTCATGGTATACTAAAGATATAATACCTTTTGTATTGAACTTAAATCAATAATCGAGTTAGAGTAATTGTTAACGGGTTAGGGTACTTGCAATAGTGTAAAAGGCTGTGGGTTCGATTCCCAGTAGGATTTCTTTTTTTTGAATTATTATTATTATCTTTTAGTGCATTAGTTTTCAAACAATTACTTATTTGAATTGTTCAACATATTATGCAAAATGTGTCATGGACATCCTAAACTTTGGGAAGTTATAAACGTATGTAAAATGTTACCCTATGTGGCCAGTCTCTCACTTGAAGTCTTCTAGAAAACAATTGCATTAATTCATTTATCACTGAAATGACAATGTGCAATTCCAGTTTCTAATTAAGTCTAGTTAATGTATGACAATTGAAAAATGACAAACAATGTTGCCCCGATCAGAGTGCTGCTTAAGGTGCCCTCTGATCTGGGTATTCACTGTTTACAAGGGACAAGTGGAGTACACTCTTTCTAAATGACGAGTATACTTGTCGTTAGGGTTTAATGTGTTAGATACTTAGGAATACCTTTAAGGTTACGCAATAAAAGTTATATGGGATTCGGATTGGATCCCATGGAATTTTAAATCGCTTGTGGTTCGATCGTTATATGGTGTATTATTCCATCTTCCTATCTCTATCGGGAGTCGGTGATTTCTAGTCATAAAAGCGATGAGCGGTTAACAGAGTGATGTAGGAAGTATATCTATGTAAAAACTGTCTTGATATATTTGTACATATTTGTATTTGAAGTTCTATCTATATCTCCATGCCACTGTTGAGTATAAATATCTTTAAATTTACCATACCAATTCGGACCAGGCTCACTATCCTCATGCCAGGCTCGCTGTCATCTGGTCAGGCTCATTGTCCTCTGGTCAGGCTCACTGTCCTCTGGTCAGGCTCACTATCCTCTGGCCAGGCTCACTGTCCTCTGGTCAGGCTCATTGTACTCTGACCAGGCTCGCTATCCTCTGGTCAGGCTCATTATCCTCTGGCCAGGCTCGCTATCCTCTGGTCAGGCTCACTATCCTCTGGCCAGGCTCATTATCCTCTGGCCAGGCTCACTATCCTCTGGCCAGGCTCGCTGTCCTGTGGTCAGGCTCGCTGTTCTCTGGTCAGGCTCACTGTCCTCTGGTCAGGCTCACTGTCCTCTGGCCAGGATCGCTGTCCTCTGGTCAGGCTCATTGTCCTCTGGCCAGACTCGCTATCCTCTGGTCAGGCTCATTATCCTCTTGCCAGGCTCGCTATCCTCTGGTCAGGCTCACTATCCTCTGGCCAGGCTCATTATCCTCTGGCCAGGCTCACTATCCTCTGGCCAGGCTCGCTATCCTCTGGTCAGGCTCACTATCCTTTGGCCAGGCTTACTATCCTCTGGCCAGGCTCACTGTCCTCTGGTCAGGCTCATTGTCCTCTGGCCAGGCTCGCTGTCCTCTGGTCAGGCCAACTGTCCTCTGGCCAGGCTCGCTGTCCTATGGTCAGACTCACTGTACTCTGGCCAGGCTCACTATCCTCTGGCCAGGCTCACTATCCTCCGGTCAGGCTCACTGTCCTCTGGCCAGGCTCGCTGTCCTCTGGTCAGGCTCACTATCCTCTGGCCCGGCTCACTATCCTCTGGCCAGGCTCACTATCCTCTGGTCAGGCTCACTGTCCTCTGGTCAGGCTCATTGTCCTCTGGCCAGGCTCGCTGTCCTCTGGCCAGGCTCACTGTCCTCTGGCGAGGCTCGCTGTCCTCTGGTCAGGCTCACTGTCCTCTGGCCAGGCTCGCTGTCCTTTGGTCAGGCTCGCTGTGCTCTGGTCAGGCTCACTGTCCTCTGGTCAGGCTCACTGTCCTCTGGACAGGCTCACTGTCCTCTGGTTAGGCTCATTGTCCTCTGGTCAGGCTCGCTGTCCTCTGGTCAGGCTCGCTGTCCTCTGGTCAGGCTCACTGTCCTCTGGCCAGCCTCACTGTTTTTTGTATAAAGCATTCTCGATAGATGAATTGTAAAAGGCGGTGAGGTTATTAGACTTTTGTTTGGATGTCAACTTTTCAGTTACCTAGGTGTGATAATTAAGCCCCGATCTCACTGTCCCGGTGCTGGCCCCGGTACGTCCCGGTGGAGATAGCCGGTGAACCGGGTTGGACCGGGATGAGCCGGGGCGTTTTTTTATGAAAAAATAAATTGCGATCTCACATTCCCGGTGTCTCCCCCGGTGGAGCACCGGTTATGAAGTCGGATCTCCCCGGACCTTCCCTTTGAGTTCCCGGTTTGGCCCGGCGTAGTTGCGGTGCAGGGCCGGTTAATCCCGGTATAACACGGTGTAATCCCGGTCGTCGCCGGTGGTATCCCGGTGACCACCGGTGTCGTCCCGATTAACCCCGGTTGTTCACCGGTGACGTGCCGGTGTAACGCAGTAGAATGACCCACCCTGCTAAAATGACCCAGGGGTCATGTCACTACGTAGAACAGTGACCTGTGTCTTTTCACGTAGAAAATGACCCCAAACCGTGGAAAAAGACCCTATCGACTCGTAGAATAATGACCCCTCACGGTATGGGGTCATTTCTCTACGTAGTATCACGACCTGGGGTCCTTTTGCAGGGATGGGTCATTCTACTGCGTTACACCGGCGTTACCCGGTGTTCGCCGGAAAGGACATAGTATAAATTCTCTTTTGTCTCTCGGGGTATATGAGATGAAATACAAACGAAATGCAATAAAATAAAACATAATAATGTTGTATACTGACCAAACTTCATTTTAATATGAGTTTCAAACAGTTTGCCGGGAATAGACCGGCCCTGCACCGTAACTACGCCGGACCTCACCGGGAAGGTCCGGGGAGATCCGGCTTTATAACCGGTGCTCCATTGGGGGAGACATCGGGAATGTGAGAACGCAATTTATATTTTCATTAAAACGCCCCGGCTCATCCCGGTCCATCCCGGTTCACCGGTTATCTCCACCGGGATGTACCGGGGCCAGCACCGGTACAGTGAGAGCGGGGCTTAAACCGGGACTCACCGGGGACCCAAACCGGGACAGTGAGATCGTGGCTTTAGTACGAACAGTTTGGGTTATACGACGTCTTATCTGTATTTTATCCCTACACTGTATTACCCCGCGTACAATGATTATTTGAAAACAACTTGGATTCTGATCGACGCCGCGTAACGCGGCGTCTGACCAGAATCCATATTGTTTGAAACTCAATTTGATATTTCTTAAGTTAAGGGTAAAGGCATTAAGAGGTCATCTGCCTTTGAAAACAAGACACAATTTATGGGTGTACGGGTAAAAGAGCGATGAGAACTATTTCAAACATCGTGCCATGTGGCTGTTTATAGCAGACTGACAGGAGAACGACAATCCCGTACAAACGCTTGTTGCCATACGTTAAGTCTGTCTTAAACATTGAATGGAAATGGTACAATAGCCAACTGCCTGAGAGAGTAAAGTCAAACACGACTTAGGGTGGCCCTAATGCATTCAGCTTGTCGTCAGTATATTAAGATTGACGGATATCTGTGATGTATAAAACACAGCAAGTTCCATTGGACTGCAGATAATGGTAGGTGCCGTCTAGAGTTCCTCCATGATGCACATATATTAGATAATTTGTCGAGACAGTTGCACTTTGTGAATAAATAATGCAGATCTGCAATAGTTTGTATAATTGCAACTTTACACCATAATGTTGGTTCACACAGGGAGAAGCATAAACCAAACCAAACTAAAGGTCATGCAAAATACTGTAGTAAATGTCAACATTGAGTGATCTAATAACTGTGATCTAATGCACGATAATGAACACCTACGAATTTGTCCTTTTATTTCTAACGCGACTTTTTTTATAATAATATTTTTACTGGAGCATATATACGCCACACCGGGTGACTGTGTTAATTGTCAGTGACTATGCCATTTTTGCTGTCAACAATTTAATCGACTTTCACCCCTGATATTTTACGATTATATGGCAAAAGCACAACAGAAACAACAAAACAAAGGCAATAATGGATTCATGTGTCACAATAAATGGAGCAAGGATACCATTTACATCATATCGGGACAGCTTTATGCCAGATCTATCGTGTTTATAGCTTTTATTCATACATGTTTATTACGCTTATGGGGTATATGACACAGCCTGCTGATTATTATCGGGGAATAAAACACGTTTCTCGGTATTCTTTGTCTATATTGTGTAGGTTCCGAGTTGTGTTAGAATTAAAATTAAAAGTTTTAAAATAAAAGCAAACCTTAATTGTTTAAAACAGATGACGTCATGGCAAAGAATAGAGGTTAATTATGCAATTCTTGCAATGGTTTAAGAAGTGTGTGTATGATAGGTAGATGTTGAGGACAACATGTTAGCGAATTGAATTCTTTTTTGTTTGGAGCACAACTGTTTCAATTTATCGAGCTATTAATGTATAGTAAGTTAAAAGCAGCCCCAAATTGCGGCCACTTATGGTTTAGGTAATTTAGTTAATAAAGCTACATTTTCAAATATGTTCACAACAAAACAACATAGATTTATAAGATATATTTACTTTCACTAGCTCTGACGAAAATACAATAATAATAAGTTTTTTTACTCTCAATAATTGAAAGTTTATAACTGCAAACGACTCTACATATTTTTATTTTCAAAAAACAAGTTGCAGACTGCGATATGAGAAACAGTGTAGTCAGAGGCTTCTACCTGGCATTGGGCAAGGAATCAGTCTGAATAAAATAACCACAGTCACTGGAGGAAACATTAATTTCCTGTATACAACGACGAATCGGAGGAAAGTTCTGTTTTTATGATATAAATAATATACTGGGCCTAATGTATGAACAATCAAACCATGAAAATAGTACAGGTAAGTGGTTCCTTTAAACAACATTAAAATTAAACTGAAAACGTTCAATCCAATGATATTTCTACAGCACGTTCAGCATTTTAAGATGACAATTGCCGTCGTAACAACCGCTTGTAAAAGCGACACTGTACCGTGTTTCATTAAAGCATAACACATAACCTCCCGACGGTATACAGAGAAGGATAGAATAGAGAACAGATATCAGAAATATTGAATCAACTGGTTAATTTTGCAACACAATAAACCCAATTTAATAAAATGCAACTATTGGTGTATTTTGCCTAGAGCTCATCAACGCTCTTTTATCAACTACAAAGCACCGATTACTTACACTAGGTGGAGGACAAATACTTTATAGGTTGTTAGGCAGCTATTGTATGTTACGCAGAGATGTGGTAGATATAAAGTGCTCCCTCTCTACAACGGTCCTTCCAACAACGACTCCCTCCTAACAACAACCCTTGTCGCAGTTCCTTTAACAGGATACTTATGTCTAACGATTTCACAGTTGTAATATCATCTGCTTGAAGTTGTCTGCTCTTTTGCCTCAAAGTTACATATTGGACATTTTGACAGAAAAAAACTTAATGAAGAGTAACAAACAGCTTGAATCCAGATCAGACGCCACGTTACGTGGCGTTTGATCTGGATTGAAGCTGTTTGAAAATGTAAAATAATTTCCCTCCTTCTAACGACTCCATCCGAACAACGCACATAATCTGTGTCTCTCACTTGGTGTCGTTGTGGAAAGGGAGCACTGTATATCCGGATTAAAATACTTATACATCTATTTCAGTCTGCAATGAGAAATGCTATCAACATTTTTAAACCAGTAAAACCTTACTCTATATACATGTAATGTGTAGTACGCAACATGCTTTAAGGATCCAAACAATTGATACGCCGCCTGTTCAAAACGTATTTCGAGCATGAGCACATGCGCGCCGAATGGTGAATGTGTCTAATTAGGCTCTAAACTGCATACCACTTAGAAAAAAAATTCGTAGAAACAGTAACCAATGTAATCAACACTTCAGCAATGCGTTTGCGTTTTTTTTAGTTTTGAACAAGAGATGTTTAAAATATGCCCGCTGTTTTAATAAAATGTAACTGTCTCCATGTACCACGTGACAAGAAGCATAGAGGAAGTTGATATGACATTGACAATACTGCCAAAAGCTAAAACAAACAATTCAGACAAATTGATTAGAGTTTAAATTCTGATAATTACGAGCAAATATTTTACATATAAAACATGCGTCCCGCAAGGCGGTACATGATACCCCGCCTAGGGTCAAATTAGGACTGCTAACAATACATGTACATGTAAATAACAATTTAAAAAGTCCAGCTCAATATGTGAGGGCATGCGCATTTGATGCATTTCAAAATTGGTTTTTATAAACTGTTGGTGTGATTCTCTTGGTTTTCGTGCTGGCATCCCTTATTTATTTTAAATCTAGTTATTTGCCTTTTCTCACTTTGTAATAGTATAAATGTAAATAATTCCATGTGAAGCTCTTTTGAACGAACAACTTCTGTGGGAAAACAGCGCTATATAAATTTGGTATAAAAATAATAATAATGTGCAAAACAAGATAGGTATTAAGTGGAAGCTGTTTCAGCAATTCTACAAAGGGAAATGACTCCGTCAATAATGGGGGGGGGGGGGGGTCTGGTTTTTGTACTTGTCTGAGCTCAACTGGCAGTAAACTTCCAATGAAGTTTCGAGAAAATTTGTTATAAATTACTTACGTTATTGGGAGGAAACCGTTTCAGCAATTCTATAAAGGCTCATAACTCCGCAAATAGCGGGCGGCTATTTCTGACCATCGAGCTTGTACGAGGTCATATGGCTATACACCATCCTATGAAGTTTCGAGGTGATCAGTTATTAATTACTGAAGTTATTGTGTGGAAACTGTTCTTGTAGTTCTACAAGGGGCAGTTACTCTGTAAAAAGGAAGGATTATTCTGGTTATCGAACTTGTCCGAGTCTTATGGCAATAAACTTTCCTATGAAGTTTCGAGATAATTTGTTATAGATTTCTCAAGTTATTGAGCAGAAACTATTTTGGCACACTGCAAACTCCGATAATAATGGTCGGATAAGTCTGGTTATTAAAAATATCAGTGGTCTAATGACAATAAACAATCCTTATATTGTTTAGGTAATCCGTTATTCATTACTCAAGTTATTGAGCGGAAACTGTTTTGGAAACATTACGAGGGCAATATCTCCATAAATATGTGCGGGTATTTCTGAAAATCGATATTTATGGCAATCAATATTCCTATGAAGTTCCATAGTAATCCGTTATTAATAGCTCAAGATATTTAGCGGAAACTATTTTTGCAATTCTACAAAGGACCACAACTCCGTAAATAACAAACGGATGAATGCGGTTATCGAATTTGTCCGAGCTCTCAAGGCAACAAATATTCTTATGAAGTTTCTTTAAAGTAATCCGTTATAAACGACTCATGTTATTGGGCGGAAACCGATGTGTGCCCGCTCTCCTACCGAACCGCGTGAAAACGGACGTATAAAAATCGATAACAATAAACATGCCATAAAACAGGTCATACAATACTGTCTTAGGTCCTTTCGCAGATGAAATGCATACGAAACAACCACACACTCCAATTTTGTGTAAATTGCCAAAAACCCATCTTTCTTTCAGCCAATATATACTTCTATCAAACGGCAGAGCTCATCAAATTGCGAAAGCATTTGACATTAATTTTCAGTATTTACTGAAACTTCGAAACTTCTAAAAAATAGTCAAACAGGCTAACTGCTTAATGCAAGAAAGAACATAATTACATTTGTCCTACTCAAATCTGACCAATTAAAGGCTGACTCAACTCAAACACTTGATAAGTGTTGGGCCTGGAGCTAAGTCAGTGACTGTTATGAACATCCCCTATGGCAAGTATTTTACATAATTAAGTGATAAATCAACATTTTCACTACCTTAGCACAGTAGCGTTTGGATTAATAAGTTCCTGACTAAATTACCACTAAGATATTTGTGTTTGAAAGTGGTAAAACAAGAGCTTACTGGTACAGGTACTGTACACTTACAAAAAGGAGAAATCATTTTATTCTACACCCATGCTAAGACTGACACTCCTAACTTGCACAGGATATTTTAATCCCTTAAGGTTCATGTAATGTCCCTGTACGAGAAAAAATACCCAAATTTGAAAAGTTGCAATACTTAATAACTATACCACATTGGCTAAAAATATTTTCACACAGTATAAATAATTAGTCAATGAAAAGGAGCATGCCTAAATTTTCATTAATTTAAGTGTACTTGTGATGTCAGAAGATCCAAAAGTAACGAACATGGAGTGAAAATAGCCTCTTCAGTAGAATATATCAAATTACTTAATGGCACGTATTTTCGGAAATCTGGTAGAATACATACAAAGAACCCATTACATACTAGGTACTCCTACACAGAATGTCTTACAAAAGTCAGAAAAAACCTTGTAATTGGCCCTTAGAATACCCCATGCTTGATTCAAGGGCAGCCATTTGCATTTTACAAATTTGTAGAAGTTTGCCAACAATTAAAGTCCATTTACTCCAAATCTACAAAACCGATTGACAATTGTTATATACGTGCGGACAGAGAAAAGAACAAGCAATATGATTGATGGAATGTCACTCACCCGAATCACTGCAGTTACACAATATATCCGTTCAATTATATCAAGGTCACCGAAATATGTAATTTGTCCAACACATCGACTTTTCCGATTAATCCGCATTTTCTCATTTTTTAATATCCATATTTTCGACTTTTATTTCAGTACACTATTGTTGTTTGATACATAAACAATAAAATAAGTGCATTGCGCATTACTTTCGATCATAAATTCCTCCGAATGTCACGATTCTTCAACGGATTACTTGACGCGAAAGTACAGCTGACCTTTGTTTCAGGAAAATCAAGAGTTTGTCCCTTTAAATCACCTTATTACACCCAATCAAGTATTCCACATCTTTCCGGCTATTGTAATGTTGATTAATATTTCACTTTGCATTGCGATCTCTATTATATAAAGATTACATTGTTTTGAAACTATTCAAGCCTTTGGCAGGTACAGGGGTAACAATTTTAATGCTCATCATGTATATACTATTGCACGATTTGGACAAGGCTTTCTATGGTGTCCTAGTAGAGACACAACCGACGATTTCGTTGGGCAGAGACACACAATTATTTTTTGTCCTTACTACTTTTTCACGTATATTCTGCTTCTGCATTTCACACATACACACACATTAAAATACTGTAATAGTTCATGAGTATAATTATGCAGCTACCACCCTGATAGCCTTACTTCAGTAGTTGTAAGAATTTAAGGACATCCCTAGATGACCTTTCGATCATAACACCTTGCCAGACAATTTCCTTGCAAAAATCATGGATTTTATGTCCATGTCGCTAGCAAAGAACCGTTGAAGCCTTTCGTGTGAGACTCTACCTTTATATTTGATAGTTTGGTTAGAAATAACCATTGAAAAGCACTAAAGCGTGAGTATAATCTGGTTATCACCAGCCAAACTGAGATTGGTACACCCATCAACATGTTTTGACAGTTACATTGACACCACAAATTCTATGGGGGGGACTCTTTCAAAGGACCGAGGAGAAGTCTTTAAAAACAATCATAAGGGCACAGATATTTGTAAATTTAGTCAGAAACAATCATATATTTGTTTATCTGATGCTCAATTTGGTTTTCGTTCTAGGGGATCCTGCCTTTTACAGTTAATTGAATACATAGATGATTAGTCACATTACATTGAGGGTGATAGAATTTGGGAAAATAAATTGTATATTTAGATTTTGTCAAAGCTTTTGAGAGCATAGTACATCAACGTTTTCTCGCAAAGTATCAGTATTTGGTATCAGAGGTCCAGTTTTGTCATGGAAACGTGACTTTTTTACTGGACGTAGGCAATATGTATCTGTGAAAGGACCCTGGTCTTTTTCGTGGAAAGACATTTTAAGTGGGGTACCCCAGGGAAGTGTCCTGGGACCCATATTATTCATATGTTTATAATAGATGACCCCCTACCCCTGAAGTTATACGTAGTATTGTGAAATTATTCGCTTATGGTACTAAACTATACAACAGACATTTAAAATTGATATTATCCAGCACGACTTAGATGCCTTACACATAGTCAAAGTGGCTGTTGCGTTTTAATGTGAAAAATTACAGAACCATACACTTTGGAAGAGACAACCAATATTACCAGTATACTTTGAACTTTGCGGACATTGAGTCTGCTAGTGAAAAGGGGGATTTAGGGGTAATATTTTAACAGGATTAAAAAGTAAGTAGTCATATACCTAAAAAGATAACAAATCCAACAGTGTATTATCCTTAATAATCAGAATGTATGATTACATTGCGTCAGGCCAATATGGAAAAAAACACTATTATCATGTATTATGGTATTTATTCTTAAAAGAAGTGTTTAAAAATTATGAAAGCCTACCAATAAGCGTCTCCTGGATTGTCAACCTTACATGTACCGAAAGATTGGTTTTCAAAAATTGCTTGGTCATCGACGAAGCCGTGGTGATATGATACAATGTTGAAAATTATTTTAAGAAAATGGAGGATATACATATAGAAAGATTTTACCTTAAAAATATTTTTCTAATTAAAAAAACATCATTAAGTTTACAACACTTTTCACAGAGAATTATAAACAACCGGATCTCACTTCAGTTTATATAGAATTAAAAATAATACATTTTTTTTATACATTTATATGCCGGATGAATTATTTTTGTAATCGAAGCTTCAATATCATAGTCATGTGTTTGTGTACTTCATTGGATTAGAATCAAATATTGCATATTTTTTAATGAATAATTCAGTTGAGAGGGGTCGAAATGGAATATTCTTAATAATTAGAATGACCACACAGCATCTGGAAACAAACATTTACTTGATGCGTATTTAAAGTGATGTTAAAAAAGCACTAGTAACCACTGTTCCCTCCAGAATACGTCCCCTCATTGATTTTACGTAACGTTTCAAATACGTTGCCATTCCAACCACAATGCACTTTGGAGGTCATTATGGTATAAATTTGATGATTTGACCCGACCTTGTTATCAAATACATCCGATATGTGTTCTATGGGGCTCATGTCCGAGGATAAAACAGGCAAAGGCAGGACGTTAATGTATTTTAGCAAGAAATTGTGTGGTGATACGCGCCGTGTGATGCTTTATACATGTATTGTCAAGCTGAAAATGCCAGGTCCTTCCTTTCTGTTGCATGAATCGAATCACTGTGCTATTTAAAACATTGATGTAACGCTGAGCATTGGCATTTTATTGAATAATAACCAAGTCAATTTCCAGAATTCCCATTTTCCCAACCCAGACCACAGGTTTTCGGCGCGTAAGCTATGACCCCCCAGCTACTACCCCCATACATCTTTCAAAATGAGTCAAAATACATCCATATGTAACAACCATCCTTAACAAATGTTTCAAGAAGTTTCAAGAAATTTTAAAAAAAAATCCCCTATCATGTATGTATACAACTATTTTACTTATAAATTAGCAAAAACAATATTTTTTTTAAATTTCATGAAACTTCAGGAAAAGTTCTTTTATGATGATTATTGAAAGTATGGATATATTTTAGGGTTTTATATCCACGTTTGGTGGTGGTGGAGGGGAGGGGGTAGCAGCTGGAGGTAGTGTCATAGCCAACGGGCCGAATGCCTATGACCCAGACCATAGCGCTGCCACCACCCATTATGTCTCTCTCAAACTTATCGTTCTCCACGATCACTCCTCCTTTGTGCGCATTGAGGCGAGCGGACCGTGGCGAGAGATTCTCTTGCCTTCGCGGTAATGAATGTAGCGCTGTTTACAGGGAAACACCTGTATCTGCGCACGTGCAAAGTAAGGAACACGTTGGCAAGCTTAGACGCATAAAGAGACCTGGGATTTTAATAGAAATTGTGTAATCGTTATACCCAATAAAGTAATTATAAGCATGTATATATATCTTGCAACATGCGTTAAAACACAGTTATAGAAGACTTTAAGGAAGAGGATGGGCTTATAAAGAAGCAGATCCTCCCGCGAGAGCCCAACAACGATTATCTATGTATTCTCAAGGTATAATTCAGTTAAAAAAGGATAAAAAAAATAACACAGTCTGCATATTTATACATGTAATAATGTTTGACAGAGGCTCGTGTTGCCCACCATACTTTGGAAAAAATAAGTAGTCCCCCCATGGCAAAATAGTGTTGTCCTGGAAAATTGTCAAATATTCCATGACTTCTTCTGTTGTTATTTGAGTGGATTTCGTCAGGATTTTGGTCTTACTACCTCATGTTAAGCATATTCTTCAATATAGAGAACGGATTTGTTGAATTTCAGTACAGAAAATTTGCTTCACATTTTGGTGCAAATCCAAACATATTGTTCAAAATCAAGATACACAGTTTTCCTTTCAAATTGTAAGCTATCTCATAAGCTTGTTCATTTCAATACGAACATTTTGATATGAAATTATGCAACATTGCTCCATAAATGACCAAAATATCACCTTTCAAAAATGCACCAAAATACTCTTTACATGAACCTTAAGATCAAGGTCAGACAACGCAAAACTGTTGTGGAATTAGGTTTTAATTTGTCTGCCAGTCTTCAACTAATATGATGGAGTATAGATAACGAAGCCATACAAAAGTAAATTCTGAAACATTGGATTTTGCTTAATCTAATATTTCTCGAGAAATCATTATAGGATTGGAAAGATCAGGAGTTGATCTAAGTAAATGTTAAGGTTTTAACGCATTACTTTATAGGTGCGCCTTTCATGCCTTTGATTAATTCCTCCACTGGAGCAAAAAGTACCACTTAATACAGTCATGGGTATGTACCGTAAATACATACATGTTTTTTTTTGTATATAATAATATATCGTAGCTTATGACAAGCGGGCCTTGAGGCACATCCAGCTTTACTTTCAGCCGTTTTTTAGTGGTCGCATGTAGGGCAAAACAGAGTATGCATTAAGGAGCTAAGATTATACTTAGGGTTTATACTCTGTTAAGTGAAAGTTTACATGTCGGGGTCATTTTAATGAACTTTTCATAACATAACTTGGTTTACGAAAACGCTGGCTTCTTTAATCAGTCTGCAATTGGAATAACCAATAAATCATACAGATAAATGGCATTCAATCACTTCTCCGTCGTCACCGTCTATCAATTGGTTCGAAGAATATCGTGTGTAAAGGGGGTTATAAGACAACTCATATGTATGCAGTAAACCACAATCAGTTATGTATTAGGTGTCTTAACTATGCGCTGCTGTCGTATCCGACTGATTGGGTCAGTGGACTGTGCGGATAGGGTTTACTACATACATATGAGTGATGTTAGAGGTTTATAAGTAAATGCCTAAGTGTTGAAATGTGCCGTCCATGTGTAGGTGTGTTCCCCAGCGCAGTTGTGTAGAGCATGTTAAGGTTACCTTTGTACGCCCTTCTGTGTCATTGGTTAACGGTATGTTTTCGTTTACGAGTTTAGGTCAGTTATAGTGTACGTATAGGCCGATTTCTTTCACCTAGCAGGGCTGAGATAACCTTTGGCAAAGATAAACTAATTCACATTTGATTTTAGGGGTGCTGGGTGTAGTTCCGTATTATATCGTTATTGTCCGAGACTTTCAACAGTGAGAAATACAATTTATGCATGCGTCCATATCAACGTGAAAAGGGTTTTATTATACAGTGTTACCTCTCTGCAACAACACTAAATGGGAGACTAAGATTACGTGTGTTGTTTTGAGGTAGTTGTTATGGGTAGGGAAAATTAAGACTTTGTTTACATTTGCAAACAGCTTGAATCTAGATCAGAAGCCGCGTTACGCGGCATCTGATCTGGATTCAAGATGTTTGTCAATCTCCATTAAATTCCTTCTGTCCAAATGTCCACTATATGTAACGTTGAGAAAAAGCGGCTTACGACAACGGTAAATTCCGATAATAAAAGAGCGTGCTGTAGCCCCCGAAGTTGAATGCAAAGATCCGCATCGAAACTCCATCCTGCCAGGTCAATAAAATCGGTCTATACTGCAGCTAGCGTCATTCATCTGTACACAGCCTCATGGCGAGTTGGTAACTTCCGCCATTGACATCTGTGACAATACAGCGTTCCCTCGCTACAACTGCCCTCCCAACAACGACTCCCCCTTGCAACGACCCTTGCCGTTGTTCCCTCCCTAAACAAGACAATAATGTCTAACGCTTTTACTGCTGTTATATCGTCTGCTTAAAGTTGTCGTTTGCTGTTTTTCTTAAAGTTACATATTGAACATTTTGACAGAAAAAAACCCACTTAATGACGAATGACAAACAGCTTGAATCAAGACCAGACGCCGCGCAAGCTGTTTGCAAATATAAGCCAATTTCCCTCCCAACAACGACTCCCACCGAACAACACGCACATTTTTTGTCTCTCATTAGGTGTCGTTGTAGAGAAGGGGCGCTGTAGTTAGATTAAACATATATATGCCTAGCGCGTCTTCATACTGTGTTAAATAAGATCTAAATATAACGCCAGCCATTGTGAAAAATTTTATCGCCAAAAACATACAAATTGGCTGATGATTTGCTGCATACTGTTCTAAAACGTTGATCCTGAACAGCGCTTAGATACTGTAATTGTCTACAAATATTCCCAATCGGAATGTATCTGTCATTGCATGCATAACATAGCACGTATTATACTCGTATATCTTTATTTGAGATGATATATTTTGCACCAAGCAATCATGCTCGTAGGTTTTAATCTAATATATATCCTATTAAATAAATATACAAAAAAGATGACTAGTAAGATGACTAGTGTGTGGTAGAGGGTATCTTATAGAAACTATAAACAAAAATGTGTACTTGCAAAAAAGAAAAGGAAAATACTCAATTAAAAGCGAATGGTATTATAGTGCATCTGGAAATAGCAAATAAGATCAGTCTAAAATATCCACAAGACAAGTCACCGCATATTTTTAGATGTTTTTAATCGCTTTTTGGACTCCGCTTTGTAGACGGTGTAAAACCATTTCGCATAGTTTGCGCACGCGCTGCCCTACACAGAAAGTCATAACGCATTCTTCCTCACTGTACACTAAAGTACATGTAGGTTAAATCGAAATTAATAGATCTTTATCCCTGTGTTAACGACGTCTGAACCAGGTCTTTGCCCGTCTTCGCGTCACGAGTTCGAATACCATCTGAGCTAAAAATAAAATCCCTTGAAGTGCATCTCTAACAGACTTTAACTAATTCTTACGTGTTTATATAAGCGTTTAACACACCTTTACAAATAATATTTATGACACCAATTGGTTTTCAGTCTCTTTAAAGCGGAAAGAATGTAAGACAGGTAGAATATTTTCGAATTTCACTTGACTAACTTTAAGCACCTACTCCCGAAAAAAACAGTATTATTTTGAATGTTCGTGAATGTCAGTGTTAAGTGTACACGCGGTGAAGATAATGTGATATTCGCTGAACTCGTACTGACGGGAAGACGTCATTTCCCGTTGAACTGAATCTAAACGTAATGCCATTTAAATAAAAAAAATGACATCCTAAATGAAAAAAGAACACTGCATGCATAACAATAATGAATAGAAGTTGGCAATGCTGTCAGGAGAAGCAAAATGACTTACTGAATTAGATATTAAACAAACATATTCACATGTATGAATTCGAAATTTAAGCCATAGAAGTTCAGGATATCTGGTTTTATAATACCTGTTTCGTAAATATGACAAGAAACCGCAAAAAATATTGGTCAACTTATTAACGATTTTATCTGTTGTAAATCCACAGAGATTTGGTTTTGCCCATTTATGAAAACAAAGTCTAATATGACAAAGAGAAATAAATATTTAAATCAGCGTTGCTAAGCATCTAATAGTTGTAATACCAAGAGACATGCTAATGTTATTGAAAATACCTTAGGTGATCAGCTGCTATCGTCTGTCTACAAAAGTACGTCTGGTGTTGTTCCGCTACCTACATACATAAACATGAAGCGCGATAAACACGATAACACGGACACTTATCTAAGGAATTTGTCGTCTTACTTTAAAGCTTCAGCTTCGTGTCGGTAATGGCTTTTGGAATAACAATGAACTTTTTTCGTCTTAACAAGTCGTCTTCCATATTAAATCAATGACCATCCAATAAATATAGTTCACATATAATTCAGAAAACCATTGTTTTGTACATTTATCTCCGCGCGCATCAACTACCACGCACATTTTGTAACGATTCAGACGACTTTATGAACATCGCTTTTATAACAAACCGACAGACGGTTCTGAAAGAAACTGATTTCTTTAAAAAGTGAGCTTGGTAATTAATTTTGCCATGTAGAAATATAACACATTCAAAGTTTAAAATGACTCAACCAGTGAGACTAATGTATTGAAGTTGAACAATTAAATAAACCTTATTGGTTAGTTCCATACAAATGTTCAATTAAAAAAGAATCATGCAGAACTACGGTTTCCGTACAAGGAAATCTGCTCGCGTTAACATCTAGTTGACCTCTATCACGTCACGCCAGATTCTTTTCTACCTTGTCATTGTTCTGAAGCACAATTGTCAGAGGGAATGTTTCTGTGCATTTGACCGATATTATACCTTCTCCCAAAAACAAAAAGGAAGGCAGGTATGTGATTTTGATTCCATGTACTGCCTTGCAAGGAATTAGATTAACCGAATTCATCTTTTTTTAAATCATCTCATCTCATCTCATCTTATCATCCCTCATCATTCACCGGCGCTATATGACCTTTCTATGCCACCGTGCCGTAAACCCCAACCTATCCACCAATCTATCACGTCATTAGTTTTACAAAATCTTTTACAATGAAAGCTTCTCGTTAAAACACTGAATACCCTACCAAGAAGGCCTAGTAACCAGGGCCCGGGTGCATGACACACCGCTAAATCTCCTCGCTAAACTATCCGATAAATTCTACCTATCCGTTAGTTACCTGTCAACTAGAGCGAGCCACTAACTGGCGTGCACATGTCGAATTTACCTTGAAGGTAGTTACCTTGCAGCTAGTGCATTTAGTAGCAAGCTAAAATCGGGTTAAATTTGGTGAATGCATTGAACACGAGTGAACATAAGCATTTTGGCTAAAACTACACTTCATACTTTGTTTTCCATTGTGTATATACATTTTTATACTTAAATGGGGGGGGGGGGGGGGGGGGGTATTCGAGGGAGGGTGTCGGTGTCGATTCTAATGTTGTAAAAACTTGTAATCCGAACCCGTTTTCTTGTTCACTAAAATGCCAACATATAGGATCTGACTGTGATGCATCAAGCAAATCATAAACGTTAATTGCTGAGTTTAGTTTTTAAAATATAATCATTTTGGACCATGATATGACAGATAGACTTGGCAGCTGATCAGGATCAAAACAATTTAGCAATCATGTTGCGTTAGATCTAAACAATGCATTTATAAAGCAGACGGCATTATGGGTTGAAAAGGTTAGAAGAAACAAAACTATCTTATGAAAGTAGATTTTATTGAGATTAAAAAACTACAAAAAAGAGAAAAAGAAGAAGGACAGACAGGGAAACAAATGCATAAAGAGAACGGAAAGAGAGATGAAGCAAGAGAGCTTGGGAGAATGAGAGATAGAGAAATATATATATAGAGAGACAGGTAGATATACATGTACAGACGGACAGGCATATACTGAGATACAGGGGGAGATATACGAGCGAGAGAGAGAGAGAGAAATAGAGATAAAGAAAGAGAGAGAGAGGTTTTTAAAAGGCAGGTATACATATACACATACAGAAGTAGTGCAGACAATAGAGAGATAGAGAGAGAGAGAGAGAGAGAGAGAGATAGAGAGAGCGAGAGAGAGAGAAGGAGAGAAAAAGAGAGGATAGACAGTGACAGACATACGTGCGGACAGAAGGTTCCTCAGCTGTTAAGTTACCACGCATTACACCTAACACGAAAAGTTGATACATTTTAAATATTCTTGTTCTGACCCGTAGTTGATCGAGATCCTAAATGATTGAACCTCGTACATGTACCGATATTCAATTCTGAAGGTTATTTCATTATAGAGTTATTAGTGAGTTATTATTATTGCATTCTTCTTTAAAGGTGTGCTTTATGGGAAACTCTTGTTTCATAGACATGCTTTAGCAACTCTTTCACCACCGGAGTAGAAAAAAGTCGGCTTTGCAAACAGTTTGGATCCAAATCAGACGCCGCGTCACACTCGTATCGACATTTCTTAAGTAATTCTACATTGGATCTTTCTTTGAAACGATATTACAAATAAGAATATTAAAGCAGACGACAATAAAACGGTGTAGGGGTAAACACTCACGATTAATTGGCGCCGAAAGGACTGAAAGAAAACATTATGGCAACAAACAATAAAGTGTTTCGTTGTTACTACATGTAACAGAGCTTTCTGCGATAAAGTAACAATTATTATTATGTATTGTATTCTGAAATTGGTTCGTACTTCTTTATGTTACAGAAAACAGGATCTCGGTAAAAACAGTTTCGATCCTGATCAGGACCCGCTTTTCCCAAAATACAGGTTTCAAGCGTGGAATTGGTTGACATATGTATGGCGTATTACTTCCATACAGTGGATAATACGTTTGTCTTTCCATTCTGCTTAAGCTAAATTGTTTTATCTTCTTTGCTTACAATGTTTAAGCCATATCAGATAACGGGTGACCCGGCGTCTGATCAAACTCCAAAATGTTTGCCTCTCAGATAAATATAAATCATATTCCGTTGTCAATTAAAATATTTTACTGTATTGTGTTGGCGTTTAGTAATATGTAAATCTCAAACAGAGAAAATATGAGGTGCTATGTTTCTGATCTGGATCCCAAATGTTTCTTTAACGCGGCTATGTAAACTGATTTAACTGGCTACTAGCGGATTTATCGCTGCACTGAGTACCTCTAAATTTAGCGGTAAAACTTAACTTGTAGTTAGTCAATTTTGCGCTCGTGCAACACTAGTTATCTTACCTGTCTACTAAAATCGATTTTTAACTATCAACTAAAACTTTAGTATGTTACTAGAATTTAGCGGTGTGTCATGCAACACAGTTAGTTTATCTTGTAGTTAAAAATCGATATTTATCTCTCAGCGAGGGATTTAGTATACAGGTAAGCTCTAACTATGTGTCATGCACCCGGGCCCAGACGGTAGACACAAACAATCCTCAGGTGATCAGGGCAATCTCGTGTTCATTACTCGTTTCTGTCTGTCATTTGTATGCAACATACGCAGTTCTTGCCTTCTAACACTGGGTTCATTTTGTAAAAAATGGAGAGAGACAAGGTGCATAGGAGACATTATTGTTATGCGGTAATACAATGAAAGTGTTCGATTTGTACAGCTGAAAAGCAATGCTGAACGTATTTTGTAGGACAGATACATATCTAAATGCACACGAAGTCATTAAAGGTGGTTCGCGGGTTTGCTTACTTATAATCAAACCTCATATACTTGAAAATTGATTAAAACGAAATATACCATATCGAGATTGTAGAGCAAAAAACAAAATATTACAACGTCAATTTTTTGTGGCAAAACCGTTTTTAGACAAAAAGTTCCATGTTTAATAAACAATAATATTTTTATTGTTAAACTATATATAACTTTATAATTTCTATACATTCAAGTAAACTGTACAGACAATGTAAGATATTGTCCAAAAAAAATCTGAAATATTTCCTGAAAATATCAATGTTTAAAAATTAATAAGAATCTGAAAAAGTCACCTAATATGAAATTACAAAAAAATCTAGAGATAAAATCAAAAATACCATAAACAGAGTTAACCTCCCTTGAATTCGACTTTAATTTGCAGCCAACTAAACTATATATAAATTTATAATTAGTTTGGATCAAGGTAAAAACTGGATTTACCAGTTTAGATCAAGATCGGAGGATGAAAGTGCTACTGTGAGCAGCTTAACTATATAAGTAGATATAATATTTGTAACCAGTATGGATCCAGATCTAAAGGAGATTTGCCTCCACCTAGATCTACTAGCTGAACTTTATTTGTAGCCAGTTTGGATCCATATCTTAAGGATCTATACCGCTCCCCGGACTGTGTTAAAATATTTAAAACTAACAACATTAGTCTGTTACACTTTAGCCATAACAGTGCCAACGTTTTATAGTAGGTAGGAACTACTTTAATGCCGACTACCGATTTCCGCGTAAAGGAGATCTACGTATACTGTATCTTATAACAAACCACTAAAATCCTCGGAAAGTTGTGATCCCCATGTTTTCGTCATACCGACGAGTATTTAGCTCCAACTGTACTTCGTAATCTAAGTATTCTCACTATACTCCTTACTTTGAGTAGGAACTTTTATAAAGATCATGTGGAAATCATCAGCATTTCCGGAGCTCGAGATGCGGACTGTCCGCTGTCGACCGTCACTAAACTTATACAAAACTGTTATATTGTATAGAGTATTTGCTTATTTCACTAATTTTTAACCCATTACCCTATAAATGCGACCTTTAATGCCTCTAATTATTTCTACACTGAGGATATCAGTCCCCA
The DNA here is from genome assembly GCA_922989275.2 of Gari tellinella. Lineage (NCBI taxonomy): Eukaryota > Metazoa > Mollusca > Bivalvia > Cardiida > Psammobiidae > Gari > Gari tellinella. Next base: position 57,421,481 of record OV277865.1, read on the forward strand.
ATTTGGAAAAACTGAACACAAAAGACATTTCCAGTATATTCCCGGATGGTAGCTTAAAGCATGTTGAAAGCAAAGCAGAATTTTCCTTAAAGAACATTTCTCTGCATTTTCTACTTGCTTTCTTTGATAATATTTCATGTGATAGCCTGTCTCAAAACTAGAAACAGAGTTTAGGATAACGTTTCAAGGGAAATTAATATGAGTACAGTGGTTATTGTATTCATCGCTTACAATGTGTCTATGCTACAGCGCGCTAAAACGTAATAAAATCCGTTTGCACTGTAATAACCAATGTCCAATGAAAGCGATCAGGAGCAAGGTCACATGTAATGACTCAGCATATAACCAAGTTCTAAACTGATTGCCGCTCAGATTGCAATAAATCGTTACCGCTGTATTTAGACTAAAACAAGGCAATATGTCAAACAGAAAATAATGACGAGCCTGCCTAACAGATTGGAATGCAGATAACTGTAAGTACAAAGTATAATTTTGTTCCTGGGAGAAAATCTCTATGCTATGTCTGATAGATACATGTTCACTTTGAAAATCAAGGGCGCACGTATAGTATTCAAACACCACATTGTAGGATTCTCGTTTGTTGTTTTGCATTTGAAAACCTCTCAGAATGAATGATCTTATCCTAGAAATTTCTAAAACATACATTTAGATATGGGTCTTGAAACCAAATTCAAATATAACAACAATCATATTTCATCAAATTTCAACTTGCCCATTAACTCATTTCCTCACAGCCTGTTTGTAGTTTTGAAAATATATGACCACTTAAAGCAGACTGAAAGAAAGTAGAATGCGCCTTAAGGCGCATTCTGATTTACTTTTAGCCTGCTTTAAGCTATTATCTTCTATTATATAGAAAATATTTCTTATGGTTTTTATTTGTGACAGTATTGACCTATTTTCTTCAGTAGAGTAATTAATTCAAGGCGTGAAATTGGCTGATGGGTTAAAATAATAAAGTAGCTTGTGGAGAAAGTGTAAATACACAGTGTTTATAACACACAGTCTTATAAAAATAAACAAGTTCCTACTTTATACGAATAAAACCGGTCTTACTCATGGTGAATGTGTTATTGTATTTGAGTTAAACTGGTTCAATGATTGATTCAGTCGTCAAGGCAGCTATAGTGTAGATTCTATTCGTTTAAAATGCCAATGATAACCTGTTAAGACAACGTGACTGCGATATTTGTTACTCTGACAATCCACGCCCCTGTAGCGTTAAATGTCCGTTTTTACCTTAGACCGCTTATGGGAGATTTTACGGCTGTTTGTTGCCCTACATCGACTGGTTAAAACATTAAGTCTGCATATTTCATCGTGCGCAGATTGTTTGAATCTTGTCATCCCGCGGATTACATGCCGTTGAGTTACGATTAAAACGGTTAGAAATTTCTACCGATTGTCAAATACCAGTTGAGGAGAAACTATCTATGTATTTATTTTATAATTCGAAATCCTAAGAGGGACGCCTTCCAATGGACCATTGCTGACCACTTTGCCTTATTAGCTACATCAACAATAAAAGCAAGCCTTTATAGAAAACGTTGCTAAATGTCTGACGTGCAATTGTTGAATGTACATACATATAAGCTCCGACAATTATTTGAGCCACAGGCGCATAAACTTTTGTATCAAACGACCGAATACGGTGTACAAACCATATTTGTCATCGTTAATTATTATTCTAAATCATTTCAATGTGACGAAACTTTCATTAAACACATTTAATTTCACATAGTTTTAAAGTGAGACACACCATGTAACCAAATCAATGAATCATCCTGACTACAACCATATTGGCCAACAGTTTGAATCTTGATCAGTCGGAATGGGTAACTCTGAATTAGATAAACGTTTTAATCTATTTGAGACTAATATGTATTTAGGCTTTGCCTATGGACGGAAAAAAGCAAAATTATACTAATGAAAACGGAATAGATCTATCACCAGTGTGTATCAGTTCGTTGTGTGTTCCAGATCACACTCGAGGCTTCGCCTCTCGTGACTGAGATCTGGATTACACAACCGACTCGAACTTTTATTTTATACCTAAATTGTTTGGGACAAGATCTATATGTTGTTAAACCAAATAATCAAATAGATCTATAAGCATTCGTGTATACAATGTTAAAAGTTAAAACTCCTCCGTACACCTATAATGCAATCTGAAACTATTTTTGGAAGTCATATGACCACCAATAATGACGTCATTATTTATATTGATGGCGTATTGGTAATCCGTTATTTTTATCGGTTCGGTTGAGAAGTAGATTTTTGTAAATAACGTTCATTTAAGCGTTTAAGGGTATGACTTGAACTGTTTGAAGCTTTGTCCTTTGGAGAAAATCATTTCAAGTGAGTGTTGGGGTTATTCATGCTTAAAAAGTTTTAAAAAAAGCACCGAAATCGGGAATTCCGAAACGTCACGCACAACTCTACGTAAAAGCCGTGACGTCATCATCCAAGATGTCAGCCCCCATGTTTTGTAGTTGCCTAGTTTTGAGGAAATTATTCACGCGCAAATCAAACACTTTTCAAAGTCTGTCAGTGATTGAATAAAATTGGAATACCTTTGATTTTATCATGCATTACTTAAGAACGGAAAAAAGGCAAGCCTTTTTTCCGTAATATACAGTTCCCCCTCTTCAACGGCCCTCCCAACAACGATTCCCTCCTTACAACGACCCTTGTCGTAGTTTCCTAAAAAGAACAAGTATGTCCAACCTATTCACGGTTGCAATGTCGTCTGCTTAAAATTACCGTTTGCTGTTTTCCTCAGTTACAGATTGTACAGTTTTGACTGAAAAAAAATTGATGACGAGTGAAAAACAGCTTGAATCCAGATCAGACGCCGCGTAGCGCGAAGTCTGATCTGGATTCAAGCTGTTTGCAAATTTAAACCATTTTCCCTCCCTTTAACGACTCCCTCCGAACAGCACACACAACTTTTGTCTCCCATTGGGTGTCGCTGTAGAGAGGGAGCGCTGCATGTAATTGATCAATCTATTACCACATTGCCGAAATTCGGAATTAAGGATTAAAGGCTGGCGGCAATTTTACGTTATCTTTTAATTTTCTTTTTATAAATAAGATTGTTGGAATGAGTACTTTGTTATCAAAGTAATCTCGCATATGAACTACGAACTGCCTGCGTGTTTTAAAATGTGTACACTATACCTATGAACTTTGTAGTATTATTTGTATGGACAGAGCGGCTGACACAATTGAAATACGATGTTTGTTTGTGGGTTTCAGTGATTAATCATGCTTATGTCGTTTGTATTATTTGCTTATATTATTATCTTGCGGTTTGACGAGTATTTCCCCTGACTTTTATTTATATTTGAACATGGAATGTATGATAGAAGATACACATTGGCAGTAAACTGTGTTGTGTTTCTTTCTTTAACTATGAATAAACCTTTGATATGTGATTGTGAATTTTCCCCCTGTAGCTAGGTAGTTTTAGTGATACATTTGTAAGATATAAACGCCTAAAGGATCATATTCGATTGCTTATTTGAAATTAAAACACTGTTCGAAAACTAATATACTGTTTGTCATACTCGTGAACGTTAGTAAGACCTGCTGTGTGATACTAAATGCCTGCTTCAGATTCGATATTAGTTTTACTAATCTAGTTTATAACTGAGATTAACTATCTAAGTACTCATGTTTAATACGAATCAAAACCAGAAGCATGCCAAAAGTTAAGTTTTCTGTCCTGCTCAGTGGTAACAATCAAGTCATTGTCTTGCCCCTAGTACACTAGTTATTTGTTTTGATCCTGCGTAACACGACGTCTGATCAGGGTCCAAACTGTTTTACACTCAGTTTAATATGTCTTAAATCAAAATGGCTTAAATTGCAATTTGATAAATAAAAGCAGACGATAAATGTATAAAACTGACGAAGTCATGCAGGGAAATTGTTGATATTTAACATGTATTAATACCATTTGTTGCATTACATAACATATATTGATTTTGCAAGCTGTAATGTTAGAGCGTAATTTTAATGCTCTCTAGCTTCGATTTTCCAATAGTGTTTTCTCAAGAAGCATGCATTAATATGATATTTACATTTCCTTTGTTTCATATGACAGAAGGAATATGTTTCAAAGACAGTTTTTTTTAAAAATTCGTTTCTTCAATTGCATTGAAATTTAGAAATAAACCAAAGCGATATTTTCCTTTTGTCCACTTTTTTGTTTGTTTATACATTGTTATTGTCTGTAAAAGATGTGGATTAAATGGGAGTTTTCATATTGTGACTGTTAGTTCTCTTTCAATGATAATGAGTGTATGTATTGCTCGGTAATATAATAGTGACAATATGAACGGAATTCCCCTTGGCACTGGTTTCAGATCATCAGACAGAATCGATACGGTAGAAGCAGATCACTAAGTGCCGCTCCTTGCGTAAAGCAATTGTGACATCTTCATGGGAATCGTTGACCTTTTATGAGAAAGGCAGTCTGAAAACATCGACAACCACATAGGACTGACATTAGAGACAAAAATTATCGCTTTTACAACATGCAAACGATTGATTACCCCAGTTAACCACATTCATAATAAAGAATGCCACCAAGCGCATACCTCTGAAATGGGAAAAATGAACTTCACACATGGTTATCACCAAAAGCCTTTTCTGTTAATTGACAAGCTGACCTGTCGTTTGATATAACCAATATGCACATGTTATATAGGTAATGTAAAAGTTCTGAAAATGTTTATCGAAGATTGGACGAAAATGTGGCGTCTAGAGTGTTCGGAAGCCTTTTCTATAATATTTTGGAATGGCCAACCTTTTACCCAACATATACCATATTCACACATTACCGTGATATTGTCAAGGTGACAAATCTGAGTAAGATTTATAATGTTTTAATGTATGGTTCAAAGTGTGTATAGCAGATTGTCCTATGATTTGATCACTTGAACTACCATTTGACCTGACATAATTCACATTCACAGTTTACATAGATTTGGTCTAGGTGATTACTCGATTAATAAATGTTTGGCTAAAAATCTGGCCCAGCAGTCTTTTCTATAACTTTACCTACTGACCTACGTTTTAGTTCGGCATAACTCAAAATAATACTTGACCAAACATTTTCAAGGTGATCGTTCTGAGCTAGTTTCATATGATATAACCAGATATGTGGTTCCTTATGATTTGACTTACTGATGTACTTTTGAATACACATAATCCATATTACTGCATTGCCAATGTTTGCCCTGTTGATCATTTTGAGCAAGTTAATGAATATGTGGCTAGACAGTTTGAGTATTTATATGTATAGATCTTCTGACCTACGGTTTAACCTTACGTAACAATATTCATACATTGCAAAGCTTTGGGATCATTCTAAGCAAGTTATAAACAAATTTAGCTATCTACGTATATTGCCCCTAGAGTGGGAAAAAAGCTTTTTCAACAATTTGAGATACTGACCTATTTTATGACCCGAGGTGAACTATATTCATATACGACCTTAAATGTATCAAGGACATGGCACTGCCAAATCTCATAAAGATATATACATGTAGCTTAAACGACTTCTAGAAGGTTCTTCACTTTTTACAAAGACATAAAATGACAACGCCCTTTGGTGGCCACGGGTTTTGACGGATCAAGTAGTTTTTTAGACGAATTTATCTCTTGAAATATGGGCATGGTTGCTTTGGTAACACGACCACTACCTTTTAACAGCTTTTAAGGCTCTGTCCAACGATATGTATCTGACCCAGTTGGTTTGAAATAGGGACATTACTTTCAGGAGGAAAGCGCTTACAATGGTTGACGCCTAGACGGACAAAAACACCGACGGACAGAAGATAACTACAGAATGTCACATTGAGCACTGTGTGTTCATGTGAGCTTAATATAGTGGACGATGTAGCACATTTTATTGTTGTCTCTTGCGTTCTTGAATACATTATTTTACTTGCAAATAGTGCTGTGCTCTTACAATAATGCTTACAATAAGTTTAACCTTGTTTTAAGTCATTGGCCGTTGTAACTATGAACATACACACAACTTTCAAGTTTCATTTGAAATTAAATACCGGTAATATCATGTTCAACTCGCAATACAGTCAAAATGAATATAAAATAGTGTGTTACCTTTGTTATTAAGTTTCATCTATAATGATGTCATTGTCTAATAATTGTTGATTTTATTTATTTCTTGTATGTGTTGTTCGATGACACAGTAGATTCGGTCTGTAAAGCTGGTGCCAGCAGATATCCGTTGGTAGAACAGGCGATGTTTGCATGTCAGGCCTGAGCGAACGCTTGACTGCTCCTTGGGTGTTTACTGTTTGTCATTCACATTGTACCTTTTGGACACATTACTGTGAATTAATTTTTTTTTAAAATTTATGAGAATTACATCAGTAACACGAGGTAACATTTTGGGTTTTTTAATTCTGCTGCAAGTGGTCACTTTTTAACCCCTTCACTGCCTTACCCCGAGTACGATGGTTATGAGCAAACAGCTTGGATCCTGATCAGACGCCGCGTTACGCGGCGTCTGGTCAGGATCGAAACTGTTTGACGCTCATTTCAATATTTCTTAAACCAAAGAACCTAAAAATTAAATTTTAGAAATAAAAGCACACAACAATTGTTTATAATTGATGACGTCACAGCCATAAAGGGGTAAACTACAAGACATAGGTTTGACCTCATTTGATAAAATGAATCTGCCAATCTGTGTCTGATTGACATCTGAATCCGGGTCAATACACTTGAAACAGATTACAACACATCTTTTTTTTCTCGCTTCGTGCTAAAACTCTGTATTGTATCTGATTTATATGGAAATGAAACACTTTGACAGGCAAGAAAATACATCTTTCTGATTTGTATGCAAATACTAAAGTGAAATGGCCGTGCCATGAAGCTGGGAATATATCCCAAAAGAGTTCCTCTTGACTTCGGTTTACTTAAAAGGTTTAACCTGAACGGCTGCTGTTTCAAAGTCTTAATGTTAAGTGATTGAATATAATGACAAGTGTGCCAAACAATATACGACCAATTGGTGAATTGAATCAACCCTTTCAGTGCCATGACGCCATCAGTTCTAATCAATTGTCGCTCGTTTTATTTCATAAATTTATAATTTTAGATATCTTAACTAAAGAAATATTGAAATGTATGTCAAACAGTATTGATCCTGATCAGACGCCGCGCAGCGCAGGATCCAAACTATTTACAAATAAATACTGTAGTTGGGTTAAAGCAATGAAGGGGTTGAAGGCCGTCACTTGGTACATAGCCAATCGATAATTAAGACTATCACTCTTCTCCGATCTATTGTTGAAATGAGGAGTTCTATTAAGTTTGAAGTTAATGCATTGACAAGGCAGGCCCATCTTACCACGGATCTGTGTTATTTTTGCTGAACTCAGTGTGAACAATGAGACAGCCCATGTCTCAGAACCGTATAGCATATCACTCCTCACACAAGTTGAGTAAACTCGACCTCTGGTAGCCGATGGCAGGAACTTGTTGTAGCGCAAAAAGTAGCAGAAATCTGTTACAACATTAAGCTCTGTCCTTTCTAACCTTTACCTCTGTCATAGGTCTATCATCAGTTGGTCTGGTTGAACCCCCTTCCAGCGTGATATTTGTACTGTGGATCAGGTCAGAGTGGTCCTTTGATTCCACTGCATTTCTTGTGGATCCAGCTTGAGGGTGTTTGTGGAGTGGATGGAGTGTCTGTCAGTTCCACCGAGGCACCTTGCAGAGGGTGATTTCCTGATCTTCTTGGAGAGTCGAGGTTGGGACCAGAGATTGTACTGTTAAAATTACAATCCCATTTACCGGGTAGTGGGATCATGCATCATTACGTATATAGCCGTATGAAGCACGTTTGATGGTGCCGTTTTGCTACGTTCAATACGTGATCGTGGAACTTCTACTTTATTGATACTAAGTGTAACCTTCCAAACCCTTGCCAAATATCATGAAATATAGACAAAACGTATAAAAACATTATGCAATATATTAGTTAACGATACGCACTGGACACTGAAATGGAGATAAAAAACATGTTTTAAGTATATTATACAATTCCTCAACGTTTTCATATATATGTGCTGTGCGCTTTTGTGTAACCGGTATATCAAAACCCTACTTTTTTTTAACATGTTAAAAAAGGAACGATAGCAAACAACATCACATTTACATATATAACTTTTTGCAATATAATTCAAAACTTTTAAGTACATGCTGTCGTTTACTTACGTTTAAAGCGTAGTGTAACCGATCTCTCAATATGTGAAGGTCGGATTGGAATTTCTGACACTGTCTAATAATTCATGTAATAAATATTTTGAATCATAGAAAAGTGCCATGGAACGTAGCACATGTCCAGTCAAACGTACCAAAACCTAGTGATGGTATGCGTAAAAGCAGATGTTAAAAATGTCCTGACACATGCCAGCCTTGGTGATATGAAATGGGTAATACGTTGGCGTGACGTAGGCATGTTGGAACATAGTCAAATATACCCGTACATAGCGTTCAATATGGGACAGCGGGGCGGGCGATTGATCAAAGAAGCGCAGGGATCCAGCGGGTCAATCACTTGTCTGTCTATAACTTACAGTATTGACTGCAAATGTCTTTATCTCAAGCATATAATTCAGGTAGTGTTATTGACATAATGTGTCTATACGAGAATTTCTTATCTAGAATGACTTGTAGTAAATCAGTTAAATGTCTGCTCCATCTTGAATAGGCATGGCTATGCTTGCTCCCCTTACTGCCTTACCGCGAGTATTATAGTTATTTTACAAACAGTTTGAATCCTGGTCAGACGCCGAATAACGCCGTGTCTGATTAGGATTCATATTGTTTGACACTCACGAGAAATAAAAGCAGATGACAATTGTTTAAAAATGATGACGTCATTGCAGTAAGGGGTTAAATCCGAAAATGTAGAAGCTTAAGTAGAACGCAATTCATACAGACAATACACTCCCTTATAAAGTCTGTCATAATAGGTAAACCATCAATAAAGTACTAAGAGTAGTTAAAATATTCGTATACTTAAGTATTGTTCAAATCTCGTATAAGATGCTCTTAAAATAAAAACTTGATTTATCATAAGTGTCATCTCAAATGCCGGGAAGAACAAAAAGTAATTGAAACAACTTGAAATCGTTTAACAGTTAGGGTGTTGTGACAATTTTGTTATTAAGCTTTACAAAGACATTCATTAGTTTCCATCGACATTTCAAATAACAACAAATCCCAAAGCGCTTGGTCGAGGGAAAGTAATTCGTTACAGCTCAGTGTGAGACAATCAGCTTGAAGCAGAACAACAGTAAATTAACAATTTATCACTTCCATGACGCGTCTTGTTGATACTAACTACGTTTCTTGCTATTCCTTATCTGATTTATATGGAAATGTAACGAATTAAGATGAGGCCAACTAACACAAATCCTACTTATCTCTATGCAAATATACGAGCGATTTCCTCATCCATGAAATTAGCAAAAGTTTTAACACGCAACGTGTTCAGTTATTTTTTGTCAGCGAGTACAGTATCTAATATTTCAGAGGTGAACACACGTAAAGAAACAAGTGCGCATACTACTATCAACATTAGAAATCAATTTATTTCCCCTTTTCTAGATACGTATGAATCAACTTCCTTTGAATTATGGAAATCATTCAATGCCAACAAACCGTCTTCTTACTTGGTCGTAGGAATTGGTTTCATGAAATTTACATGGTATGCCATTGGCTGTCTAAAGACAGATCAAGTAAAACTCAAAACAAACGATACATGTACTAATCTAAGTCATTCGGACATATGTGTTGAGGCTTCCTTAAACATAATTTAATGAAACAAAATAAATTTAATCCTTTGAATACCAAGTTCGATAGCACTAACATATGCAAGAGTTTGGATTCAGATCAGATGCCTTATAATTTGGCGTCTGATCTTGATCCAAACTGTTTGACGCCTCAAATGATGTTTTTATATAATGCTTTACAAACTAGAAATGACAAAATTATACAAACCAACCTTGAATGGTGAAGTTTTAGTTCAAAGAGAAATTAGTGAAATGTGAAAGGGTTAAACAAGTGAAGAAGAATTCGAAGCTGTTGAGATTTGTTGTAACCTGCCGTTGTGTACTGAGACACCAATGTTTTAAACCTTCAATTCTCCAGAGCAACTTAAAGCGCGTAACGCGGCATCTGATCAGGACCCAAACTGTTTGACACTCTTATCGAAATTTGTTAAAGCCAGACAACCTTAAATTTAACTTGGAAACGTGTCTTACAGGCAACAATACTGAAGCAGACAATAATAAAGCGGTGAAGGGGTACAAATTTCCCAAATATTTTGATCATGAAAGGGTTAAATTAAGTTTGAAGCAGTTACCACGTTTACTGCCAGTACGATCCAATAACCCGTCCGGCTAAGTAAACAATATTATACCGGTAGTCTGTTTACATTTCTTGTCTAGTTTTATTTATATATGGAAATAAGTTTCAAACAGTTTGGATCTGATCAGATGCCGCGTTACACGGCGTCTGATCAGGAGCTTAACTGTTTTAAAATGTCAATGTTGTCGACTGGTTTTGGAAGGTTTGTCGGGGGTTCTTTCAGATAACAAGTAGAATTATTGTCTCCGATCGATGTTACACAATAGTATAATTGATTTCAAACTGGATCGAAATCCATAGAATGTGCGACTCGTTTCTATGACTTTCAATACTGTCAAAACGAAACAGAGTGAGGAATGATCGTTGTTGGATTGTTAAGCCAAGATACACTTTCTGTCTCTAAAGAATATTGGGCAAAAATATTTCCATTTCTTATTGAAACCATAAATCTCTCGAGGATTTTACGGGCTGACTTTCAACAAGATAGATATAATTACGTACAATACCGAACCTTCTCAACACTCCAGAAGCAATCTAGTACAAACTCAAAAAACGCATATATACTCGTATATAAATATAGAGGGAAAACATTACTCTCTGAACGAAATTAAAACTTACTCAATAAAATGTGTCATTTTATGCTTTTAATTTAATCCTCTACTGAAAATTTAGTTCTTAATAGTCTTGAATATGCGCCCTACGAATAGTGTTATCTATCCTGGTAGGTGGTAGTTTGAAAAGGACAGAAAGAAAAGTAGAATGCGCCTTATTAGGGGCATTCTACTTTACTTTCAATCTGCTTTAATTAGTGGTCGTCTGTCTTAAAGAAGAAATAGACTATGAGGTAATGGTTTAATACCTGTCTTAGAATGTAGAAGTCAGGCTAGACACCGAGTTAGTCTTGGTCTAAAACGGTTCAAAATTTTTAGAATGGATATTGATCCAATGGTTTAAGGGAGCATGGTAACTTTCTTTCCACACCTGTTCTCTGATTTGTATGATAATGAGGCATTTGACAAAACGTTAGTTTCCAGAGCAACTAAACAACGTATAAGTATATTAGCTCTTGTTTTGTGCATACTTCTCCCGTAGGAATACTCTACAATAATATATGTGTGTGTGTGTGGGGGGGGGGGGGGGGGGTGCATGTGTGTGTTTGAGGTTAACATTCTGCACGCTATGTAAAAGTCGTCTGAACACTTCTCAAATATTATTTTACGTCAGCATGTTATAGAAAATATATTACGAATGTCAAACGGTTATGTTCCAGATGAGACGCCAAATAACTGTTTTAGATTGTTATCTCAAGATCGCCCGCGGCGTGCAGAAAGTTCATAAAGCCTTCACATTGTTTTCAGTTCTATTACGATGTTCAACTGTTCACAACATATCACTGTTTGTATGAAACAACACATTATTAGCCATGCATAATCGACCTGAGCCACAATCCTACCTCAAGTCAGTTTAAAAGGCTTCCTAACATGACCATGTTGACTGTTGGATGTCACCTGGGTGGCAAATATCGTGAAACATGAGTTTCATCTCAACACAATTTGCGAAAAGCATTTGTTAATGGGTAATTTAAACGCATACGTTGGAAAAGTATATACACATGACCAGTTGATGGTGCGCTACAAGGCAATGTATTCCGTACGAAATGTTTTTGGCGAGAACAGTCGATCTAATGAGCGCCTTTGAATGGATGATAAATGAGTTGGGTTTTACGGCACTGCGACACGAAAAGGGGATTTAACGCCGTTAAATGATGAGGGGTGATACGATGAGATGATGATTTCATGATTATTATTTTGGCTAATATCATACGTTGCAAAGTATTGAATGGGATGCAAAAATCAATGACCTGCCTCCCTGCATTACTTTGGCGCGAGTCTAAGTGACTCTTTCCGCCAAAACCGTCGAGAGGTGAATACAACTCCATATAGTACACCGCCAACTGGTTATGCCTTCAATATACACAAAAGCTAGATACAGTAAAACCTCGCTATTACGACCACTTAAACGAAGGCTAATTAATTGTATAATAGAGAGGTGCCAGCTTAAAGCAAGGTGACAGTGAAACAGAAAGCTCCTACAGGAGCTTTCTGTTTCACTGTCACCTTGCTTTAAGCGGTCACCTATCGTAAACATCCAAATAATTAACAAAATTAAGTGGTCGTAATAGGGAGGTTTTACTGTAAACTGTGTCTTTTTTAAATGAGGATTTTTCCAAAGAATCCTAGTTACTGGGGGGTTGATTTAAGGGAAAAGAGGGGGTTGATTCCTATATTTGAGAGGTATGGAAGACAACAAATAGTCATATTTTATCATTTATTTCAGCATTATATATAAATGATAGGAGAACAGTCTAAATAACTGTAACATTATGACACAGATAGGGAGTAACATTACTCCCTAGCACTAGCGATCACTAGTCTAATTGAGAAATGTTCCTCTCTCTTATAACATTCTGATACAGAGAGGGAGTAACATTACTCCCTAGCACTAGTGATCACTGGTCTAATTGAGAAATGTTCCTCTCTCTTATAACATTCTGACACAGATAGGGAGTAACATTACTCCCTAGCACCACTGACCACTAGTCTAATTGAGAAATGTTCCTCTCTCTTATAACATTCTGATACAGAGAGGGAGTAACATTACTCCCTAGCACCACTGATCACTAGTCTAATTGAGAAATGTTCCTCTCTCTTATAACATTCTGACACAGATAGGGAGTAACATTACTCCCTAGCACCACTGACCACTAGTCTAATTGAGAAATGTTCCTCTTTTTTTATAACATTCTGATACAGAGAGGGAGTAACATTACTCCCTAGCACCACTGACCACTAGTCTAATTGAGAAATGTTCCTCTCTCTTATAACATTCTGATACAGAGAGGGAGTAACATTACTCCCTAGCACCAGTGACCACTAGTCTAATTGAGAAATGTTCCTCTCTCTTATAACATTCTGATACAGAGAGGGAGTAACATTACTCCCTAGCACTAGTGACCACTAGTCTAATTGAGAAATGTTCCTCTCTCTTATAACATTTTGACACAGATAGGGAGTAACATTACTCCCTAGCACTAGTGATCACTGGTCTAATTGAGAAATGTTCCTCTGTCTTATAACATTCTGATACAGAGAGGGAGTAACATTACTCCCTAGCACTAGCGATCACTAGTCTAATTGAGAAATGTTCCTCTCTCTTATAACATTCTGATACAGAGAGGGAGTAACATTACTCCCTCACACCACTGACCACTAGTCTAATTGAGAAATGTTCCTCTGTCTTATAACATTCTGACACAGATAGGGAGTAACATTACTCCCTAGCACTAGTGACCACTAGTCTAACAGAGAAATGTTCCTCTCTCTTATAACATTCTGATACAGATAGGGAGTAACATTACTCCCTAGCACTAGCGATCAATAGTCTAATTGAGAAATGTTCCTCTCTCTTATAACATTCTGATACAGAGAGGGAGTAACATTACTCCCTAGCACCACTGACCACTAGTCTAATTGAGAAATGTTCCTCTCTCTTATAACATTCTGATACAGAGAGGGAGTAACATTACTCCCTAGCACCACTGACCACTAGTCTAATTGAGAAATGTTCCTCTCTCTTATAACATTCTGATACAGATAGGGAGTAACATTACTCCCTAGCACTAGCGATCACTAGTCTAATTGAGAAATGTTCCTCTCCCTTATAACATTCTGATACAGAGAGGGAGTAACATTACTCCCTAGCACTAGTGATTACTAGTCTAATTGAGAAATGTTCCTCTCTCTTATAACATTCTGATACAGAGAGGGAGTAACATTACTCCCATGCACTAGCGATCACTAGTCTAATTGAGAAATGTTCCTCTCCCTTATAACATTCTGATACAGAGAGGGAGTAACATTACTCCCTAGCACTAGCGATCACTAGTCTAATTGAGAAATGTTCCTCTCTCTTATAACATTCTGATACAGAGAGGGAGTAACATTACTCCCTAGCACTAGTGACCACTAGTCTAATTGAGAAATGTTCCTCTCTCTTATAACATTCTGACACAGATAGGGAGTAACATTACTCCCATGCACTAGTGACCACTAGTCTAATTGAGAAATGTTCCTCTCTCTTATAACATTCTGACACAGATAGGGAGTAACATTACTCCCATGCACTAGCGATCACTAGTCTAATTGAGAAATGTTCCTCTTCCTTATAACATTCTGATACAGAGAGGGAGTAACATTACTCCCTAGCACTAGCGATCACTAGTCTAATTGAGAAATGTTCCTCTCTCTTATAACATTCTGATACAGAGAGGAGTAACATTACTCCCTAGCACCAGTGATCACTAGTCTAATTGAGAAATGTTCCTCTCTCTTATAACATTCTGATACAGAGAGGGAGTAACATTACTCCCTCACACCACTGACCACTAGTCTAATTGAGAAATGTTCCTCTGTCTTATAACATTCTGATACAGAGAGGGAGTAACATTACTCCCTAGCACCACTGACCACTAGTCTAATTGAGAAATGTTCCTCTGTCTTATAACATTCTGACACAGATAGGGAGTAACATTACTCCCTAGCACTAAAGATCACTAGTCTAATTGAGAAATGTTCCTCTCTCTTATAACATTCTGATACAGAGAGGGAGTAACATTACTCCCTAGCACCACTGACCACTAGTCTAATTGAGAAATGTTCCTCTCTCTTATAACATTCTGACACAGATAGGGAGTAACATTACTCCCTAGTCTTAGTGACCACTAGTCTAATTGAGAAATGTTCCTCTCTCTTATAACATTCTGACACAGATAGGGAGTAACATTACTCCCATGCACCAGTGACCACTAGTTTTAACAGAGAAATGTTCCTCTCTCTTATAACATTCTGACAGAGAGAGAGAGTAACATTACTCCCTAGCACTAGTGAGACCTTTTAGTTGTTTCCCAGCATACGATAAGTTTTCTTTCATGGCATCATTCATTCATTGCCTAGTCTGGAAAGGAGGGTCTGTATTTTTCCTGCACTGTGTTGAAATAATCTAAAAGAAAATCAAGAGACTCTAAAATGAAAATAATGACTTCAAATATTGATGACAAAAGAATTGAGTCTCATTAGAGAATTAATTATACAGTAACACCTCTCTAATACGACCATGTAATTGTGTTTATTATTAGTTTTATACGACAGGTGATTGCTTTAAACAATGTGACATGAAAACTGTTTTACTGTCACCTTGCGTTTAGCTGTCATCTGTCATTTATACAATCAATTATCCTTCGTTTTAGTGGGCGTAATATAGAGGGTTTTACTGTATATGGCCTGAAGTGAAAATAGACCTTAAAGATTTAGGATCCCTAATGAGATCGAGCAATGTCGGTCACTATTGGAAACTCTACGGTGAGTGATCGGTCATTCTTCTCAACCGCCGACATATTCCGAAAATGATTCAGAACAGTCTAGCAGTTGACAAGAATAGTAGAAACTGCAGAATATTTCAAAGCAGTAACAGTATTAACTGCAGGATAAAAGTTTTACATCCAAACATATCTGACAGCTACACCAGCTGTCTAATCTATGTCTACTCTGTCTGAAAAATGGATAACTAAATAAGTTCAACAATGTAGGTATAGTTTTAAAATATATACTGTTTGCTTATAAACTGTATGTTTCTTTTTTTGAGGGGGTTGTTGTTTTTTTTAAAAAGAGAAAAATCTTCATCATTTTTTATGCTTTTTCTTCATTTTGCATTATCTTGTTATTTTTTAAGTGAACTAAGAATTAAGTTTGTTTCGTACCCTGAGTATATGGATTCCTGTGGTTTCAGTTTCCCAAAGTCCAGTCTCCTTTAACTTCCTCCAAGCTGAATACCTGGCTCAAGGGGACCATGCATCAGATGGAAAGCAGTCCCTTTCTATGTACAAAGTTTGACATGTTTTCCTCAAGACCTCTGTTGACAGTTTAGTCCACTGACGGCAGTTGAGTTTACCTATAAATAAGATATAAACATGCATCTAAAAATCTACTTGTGAAGTGTTGGGGCTATGTTCCAAATGGCAAAAAGTGTCAGGGATCTAGATAAGAAGGTAAACTGAACGAATCCAACATTTGCTCACTAATTTATACACAAAATCCTATGGTGTTACTACTTATTAGAATTGTCTCGAAGAGATTATTCTAATGAGTAGTGACATCATAGGGTATAATGCAGAAATAAAGAATTCAATTTTTGAAATACTCCCCTAACTGGAGCTCTGAAGTGTGTTTGTTTGTTTGTCATTTCTGCCATCTACACGCATGGGCTAATTGGACTCCCCAGAGAGAGTGAGACGTGTACAGAAAACCGGGGCGCGATACCCTACTCTCATTAGCGACAGAGGTCTCTGGTTCTGTTAGAAGCCCAGTGTAAAACACTAATACATCGGACCCCGGTTTTTATAAAGTCTCATCGGAAGGACTTGGCTCAGCGTTGGATCTAACTCGCGACCCCTGGCACCATAGTCGAGTGTGCTACAACTGGACCACGTCCGCCGATGGCCTTCTTTTTTTTCTAATTTTCAGCCAAAAAATTCCAATTGCTCAAAGAAAAAATGTTCTACGTATATTTGCAAAGCAGGGCACACATCATCATGGAATAGTCAAGTCGGTAACACTGTACAGGTTCGCAGTTATGCAAGCTTTACGCACATACTGCTTTACTTTCAGTCTGCTTTAAGCTACCATCAGGTATAATATACGAAATAATAAACTTATTTCTTATGGTACATGGTCACTACCATATAAATTGGAACTATGTTTTCAATGGGGGGGATTAAAGGCGTAAATGAGGTATTTATGGTGTTTTGGCTTAAAGCAAGATTGAAGTAAAGCAGAGAATTGTAACAATGCAGTGTTGGTTCTCACCCGATCGATCTGTATCATCAGCAGAAGCTGTGGAAGATATGGCTTGGAGTACTCAAGGTCTGCTTTCTACGAGTCTCAGCCTAGAAACAGAAAAGAAAAGTCAGTGAATAATTATAAATCAAATACTAAGAGACAGCTTAACCCATTACCCGACAGCCTGTTTCTAGTTTTAAAGACAGGCGTCCACTTAAAGCAGGTAGAATTATAGTGCCTGGCCGGAGTCATTTCGTACCAATATGTTTGGTCATTTCGTACCCATCCCATAAAAGATAAAATAATAACTTTTACCACTTTTATGTGAAACCTATTCAATGAAATACCAAAAACACACACAAATCTATTAATAGAAGTAAAGTACATGTATATTAAATTGACTGTTAATTGCTATAGACATGCACAATACAGAAATACCTCTCTATTACGACCACTGAAACGAAGGCTAATTGGTTTTATGAAAGACAGGTAACAGTTTAAAGCAGTGTGACAGTAAAACAGAAAGCTCCTACAATTTCCATTTATCACAATACTATAATCAGTAAACCCCATCTATTGGCATCATTTCACGAGTTTAAGTAATTAACATATTCAACCCTAGAGTACATGTATACTCGTCATTTACGAAGGAGCCCTCTAATCAGGGTCTACACTGTTTGTCATTGGAATATATTGTTAAAATCAACCCTAAATAGTCAGAAATGGACTAGACTTATTATGAAATTGGAATTGTCCATTAAAATTGTTAGGGGTAAAAAATGAGTTAAAGCAGGTGGCTGCATCACGTAAGATGAAAGCTAAGCAGAAATATCCTCTAGAAGCTTTCTAGTATTTAACTTAAATCTTTCTTTAACCCTTAACCTCATGGATTATTTTTCTAGGTTTGAAGACAGGTGACCACTTAAAGCAGATTGAACGTCAAACAGGGGCATTCTGCTTTACTTTCAGCCTGCTTTAAGCTGCCATCTGCTTGTATTTTGAAACTCTGTATTATGGTGCATGTTCACGACTTATAGTTTTAGAACTACATTTGTATTTTCTTCTGAGGAAGAGTGAATTTAAATGCGCTAAAAGGTTCATATACATGTATATAAATGCTGTATTCATCATGGCTTTAAATATGAATAACCCTTGCCTCCCTGAAACTCCAAATAGAAAAACCTAGTTACCAATCTCATAAACTTAATCAAATAATTTATTTGAAAATGTTAAACATTAACTTGCCAAACATTAAATTGTCAAACATACACACTAACACCTACCTTATTTAAAATTTAGTACAGTGCATGTACAATATGATTTAAATGTAGCATGTTTTAACTCTTATTCCTCATAGTCATTTGAGATACGTTTTTATGCCTTTACTGTTCCCATGAGGTTAAAGAAAAAAAAATTGTATTCTATCGAGAAAATTTCACTGCATCCCGGCAAGTGGATGTCTAATGGAGGACTCATTTTTACTTTAAGTCTGCTCTAAACAACGATCCATCATAAAAACAGAAAACACATTTTAACTCTGTGACAACATCAATCAACAGTTAATCTCGCTCAAAATGGAACGAGTCCCTGTCAATCACCGTTTAGATAAGGAAATTCGGCTCGTGATTGGTTGATGAAGCTAAGCACAGGCCCGACACGCATGACGGCGTTTGGCATATGAAACAATTAATCGAGTACACAACATAGAGCACTAATTTAAGGCTAGTCGCTCAACAGATTAACCCTTTCCCTTATAGACGCGACTTTTAGCGCATTCATTGTATTCATCCGCCAAAAAAAAGAGTTCCATTTTATACTGTCATGAATATGTACCATATTATTTTTTTTCTATATCCTAGCAGATAGTAACTTAAAGCAGACTGAAAGTAAAGCAGAATGCGCCCTAGGGCGCATTCTGCTTTACTTTTAGCCTGCTTTAATAGGTCACATATCTTAAATACTAGAAACAGGCTATTGGTTAAAGGGTTAAGGCATGTCGGCCAGATCATGTCGCGAAGAGACCGCCGGGAAGGAAGGCATGTCGCCCGCGACAGGTCCCTGTCAGTCTATTCTAAGTCAGGTTGAAGCAGGCAGTATGAAAATGCAGACGATAGTATAAAGCAAAGGTTACTTCATAAAGCAGTGTGAAAATCACTTTGAAGGCCCCTAAAGCAATGTTTAGCTTTACTTTCATATTTCTTTTAGCAGTCACTTGCATTATTATTTTGATACAGACTATTAGCTTTTGCATTGATGCCTATATATAGAGGAGAATGTTTGGTATGTAAAGTAGACTGAACTTATTTATACGTGAAGAGATGGAGAGACAGACAGACAGACATACACAGACAGAACGAGACAAATACAGAGACAGTTACAGAGAGTCAAAGAGACACATAGAGAGGAACCACAGAGGGGAGGTGAGAGACATACCGGCATTTTTATCAAATTTATGGTGAATATGAACCCAAATCTGTTTGTATAATGTTCTCTGTATAATGTTCTCTGTGACACCTCATTATTTTCGAATGACTTTTCCATATGAAGCAATTTTTTAATCAAAATCAGAAGAGAAAAAAATGAAACTGATCTTGATCCCATAATACGGAGTACTTTTTACATCTTTACACCGGGTCTAAGTACTCCGTGCCCATAAACACACCTTTTTACACCTTTCAAATATTTATCCACTGAAGAAAATAATCCCACATTATACAATCATAAAAAGTATGCACCGTAAGATTAAGAATAGGTCCCATATCCTAGAAGCAGGTTAAAAGTAAAGCATGATGCACTTTCTCTTAAAGGTCCATTATGCTTTACTTCCCACCTGCTTTTAAGTGCATGCACACTTATCTTTAAACTAGAAACAGGCTATATGGAAATGGGTTAAGTGAAGCTCAAAACTGAATAAGAGTAGCAAACAGTTTGGATTTCAGGTTTTTTTTTAAGTTATAGCTGTCATTTTGATTCAAACATTCCATATAAAGACAGATCTCTTATCTAACTGCCTAGTACCCAGAGAGACTGTGGGCACATGGTGTCTTGATGAATTATGTAGCAACAGTCATTGATATGTGGGGACAATAAACAACCGAAATTGGTATCCCGCTGAGTCAAAACTACTAGTGTGGCTCCTGGATCATTTCCTTTGTCTTTTCATATTTTTCAGACAAACAGTCAGTTTAACTGTCTTTTCAAGCATTACCCCATAGCTTCTTTGCAGTTTTGAAGACAGGGGATCCCTTAAAGCAAGTTAAAAATTAAAGCAGAAAGCGTCTTAAAGCGCATTTTGCTAAAGTAAATACTTTCAACCTGCTTTAAGCTACCATCTGATAGGATAAAAAGATTATTTCTTATGATACAAATTAATGACAGAATAAATTGGAAATATTTTCTTTACAGCGGAAGAAAAGATTAGAGGAGTACAAATGTGTATCAATGGGGTAATGGGTTAAGTAAAAAACATAATGTATAAGCCATAATAGCCATCAGCAAACCAAACTGTCTTCACAAATTGTGAAGATACACATTAAACCATGTCACAAACGCAGCGTTGTGTCTTGGTTTAGCCAATAAGTTCGAGCTCAGATCACACATCGATTCGAACATATCAGTTTAATATTAACCAGTACAAATGAAAAAGATGTAGCCGGGTTGATAACGGTTAAATGGTTATACATGTATATCTGTGTAAACGGTCCAGATGACTCAGTCGGAGAGCACTGTAAGCAAGAAGTCCCGGGTTCGAGTCCCGGTCTGGCTGCATATTTTACTCACCATGTTAAATTTCTAAATGACTTTGCCCCCAACGTAAATAGCCTGTAGGATAGCATTATAACTCACAGAGTGCTCAAATATAATAAAAAGAAACCCATGGAGTGTTCTTTAAGTTAGCTTGCATCTATGGTTGCCGCCTAGCCGGGTTGGTTAAATGCCATTTGGGGAGAGGTTTGTGTAAGCGGTCATGATGGCTCAGTCGGTAGAGCACCTTATAACTGACGGGTCCCGGTCTGGCTAGATATTTTTCTCACAATGTGTGACAGTGTGAGAGAGAGAGAGAGAGAGAGAGAGAGAGAGAGAGAGAGAGAGAGAGATGGAGACAGTTTACATAATTATGCATAATGAAAAGATAGAGATAGACAGACAGACTGACAGAGAATGGACAAGAGACTGTTTACAGCTGTACAGGTGGGGAGTCTCAGAGAAGATAGGGAGTGAGAGAGACAGAGTATGTGTGAGTGAGAGAGAGAGAGAGAGAGATGGAGAGAGAGAGAGAGAGAGAGAGAGAGAAAGAGATTTGTGTTAATTCATATATATTCATATATATTCATAATAATTCATTTTGCTTATTGAAAGACGAGTTTGAAGAAGTCAAGCCGTTGACAAATATGTGGGTTACACCTAGAGCATTTTTTAGACGTATCTTCTAGACAATACTAGTAGATCTAGCTCTAACTGGTAAGACTTTATAAAAGTACGCTTTCATTTACTCACTGAAAAATATTTCTTGCGTATTTCTTTTAACCCTTATCCGACTGATCACGACTTCAATGTTTTTTGTAAACAGTTTGGATCCAGATCAGACACCGTGTAACGCGGCGTCTGATATGGAAACACACTGTTTGACACAAGTCTTTAGGTTTCTTTAATTAAAAATATGTATCAATCTAAATTTAAAATTTTTTTCAGACGACAATTTCAAAGCAGACGACCTTGCAGCAGGATAAGGGTTAATATACATCATACAGTCAACATATTCTGTATCAATTAATTAGCCTAGCAGGTTGACAGATGGTGGCATATAGCAGATTGAAAGTAAATGCGCCTTAATCTGCTTAAATTCAATCTGCTTTAAGTGGTTACCCGTCTGCTAAACATGTTATGGTAGAGAGTTAATTAAAGTAGGCATAACCAAACAACTCGAACATCCTCATTAATCAAATATATTATATAAATCATATATACATACCGTATTCGGTCCAACTCCCGCATCTGCCCAGTAACAATATATATAGTGTGCATCTGACCATCGCCAAGTGCAGTGTGTGTACTGTCCAGTGTCCAGATACACTGTGGCTGCTCTCAAAGTCCCGCTAACAGACACCATGTACAGGCCATGTGGTGTACGCGCTTCCGTTTCAAGTTGCTGCCGCCGTGATCTTGACACGAGGTGATTTCTTTGATAGGGGTCTCAGGGCGATGTTAAGTGTACAGTAGATGGTTCAATGCTTATTTTGTTATTAAATCATTTGTTTAAATGAACAGATATGGACATTTGCATATTCAGTCCGCTGACACATACACATTAATATTTTGGGTCAAATCAATTTAGTTGAAATTATAGTTTACCTAACCCCTTAGAATAGACTAGTCCATTTAGAGCCTCGTTCTGAAAACCGGAACACCGCGGCTTGAAATGTTCAATAGAAGTAATATAGGCTATGGTGTTTAGGGAAACTCGCAAGGCTTGAAGCGATGTGTTTGTTCATGAAATATATCTGTGGATGTGCAAAACTTGAAGAATGAACCTTCCATCTGGTGTCAAGGTAATTATACACTTATTTTAGGCATACCCTAGCCCATAAAAAGAGATATGTTTATGGGCTGTATTCAGGCCGATTTTGCGCCTCATTTGAATCAGATGCATCAATGGCATTATTTTATTAACATTTTAAGACATATTTACATGTACCTACATGTACCTACATGTATAAAATTATGGGAAATAGGTGAATTAGCTGCGACTAACATTTGCTTACATTAAGATTAAGATCAGATGCCGAGTTACTAGGTATTGAGTATCTGGATACATAAAATATGTACTTCTGTATTAACACCTTATTGTTTTGTATTGTTCAAATGGTGTGAAATCACTTTTGTAGTATGCTGTTTATGTCATGTGATTGGAACTGGCGATTACCTGTATGTGCTGTGATTTGCAAACAGTCTAGATCTGATCCATATATATGTCGGGCGCTGTTTTACTTTTTATTCACATATTTCGAACTGGTGATATCACTTTTAAAAGAAAACAACTCTTAAGTGATATCACCCTATTTGAAGTATTCCTCAATCCATGGACTTCCTGTCACATACAGAGTTATAGATATGGTTTTACCTAGATTGGATATCTAGCGATGTAATGCTTTATTCTTGAATTCAGTTGCCACCTATCTTGAAGACCAAACATTACTTTTTTGAGTATCCAGTTTAGCAAGGTTTTACAAATAGTACAAACCCTGGTCAGAATGTACCGATCTGGTTTACACTACATGTATTTGCTTAGGACAACTTTACTTGATACAGACACACTGTTTTTCCATAGACAATTATACTCATCGCTAGGGTTGAAGATATAACTGTCATACAAGATATATTCTTTATCCTATCAGCAGGGCTGCCATTTCACCGGATTATTCGAAATCTTCGGATATTTTTCTAGTTGATGGTAGCTTAAAGCATGCTGAAAAAAAGCAGAAAGCTCTTCAGGCGCATTCTGCTTTACTTCTTACATTGCATGAAGTAGTCACGTGTCTTCAAACTAGATACAGGATATGGGGTAAAAGTACGGTTCGTAAAATCACTCTTGAAAAATGAAAATTTGGCAAATCTTAGGATTATTCATGATCAACTTGTGGCATCCCTGTATTAGATGGTAGCCTTTAGCATGCTGAAAGTAAAGCACGTTCTGCTCTACTTAAAACCTGCTTTAAGTGGTCACCTGTGTTCAAACAAAGGATTACTCCTCTGCAAACATAGTACATGTATTATATACCTCTGAATAATTACCATACACAATAGATTCTTTATCCTAGCAGAAAATTATGGTAGCTTAAAGCAGGCTGAAAGTAAAGCACAGTAAGTTCTACTTTCAAACTGTTTTAAATGGTCACCTGTGTTCAAAACAAGGGTTAATCCTCTTAAAAATTAATGTACAGTATAAGGAGTCTCGACAGTTTTTAGTGGATGAAATATAGTTGTTAATAAATGTAATGGAAAATTTAATTACTTGACAATTTGTCGATTAAAGAAAATTATCTAGATGCACATTTGTGCTTATTTGATGGCCCATTCATATTTCTACAACAATTACAACCAGATCCCTTATCTACCTTTAATAATATTTAGTAAGTACCTTAGACCATGATGCCTCTGGGTAATAGGATGTAACAACTGTGTATTTAGCATGATTGTACACTGCCACAATATACTGTCCACTTGATACCCTACAGCTTTAACTACCCATCTCCATATGTTTATAGTGGATGTAATAAACGGTTTCAAGACAGACAAGTGGCATCTTTCAGAACTCCACTCATTATGAATATCAATTAACAGAAATTTTACTATGGCACATAAAACCATAGGTTTTATTGTCCTAGCAAACAGTGAAAATTCATTTCTATAATACATGTTTTGTATAAGCAAACAGAGTAGTCCTTTCTGGGTCTACCCTATTAGCAAAGGCGTTAAAAGGCATTAAGTTTCTATTAGGTAAACAATTGATACAGGAACAAACTAAACAGAAATACAATACAGAAAGTTTACATGTGAGCTTTCAGTATTGCTTTCTTCCTGTATTAAGCTGTCACCTGTCTTAAATAACTTTATGTAACATAAGCTGCCGCTTGTCTTAAAAAACTAAAATTTAATCTGTCTTGCATGTCCAGCTTTTTCTATGCAGTAAATCTACAAACAGGTTGGATCCAGGTGAGAATGTACTCGTCTTATTTATAGTCTAAATTGTCTCTATATAATAACAAGCAGTAAAACTGAATATGCTGAGAAAATCAATTATATATCTGGATCCCAACTTTCTTTTCATATCTTTATGTTATTTACTTTTCGCAAGCCGATTAGACCCATCAAAGGCTGCTCCTGGGGGATATGTAGTTGATTAGACACATGTCAAATATTCTTAACCCGTTATACATTTGTAGTTTTGAAGACAGATGCCTACTTAAAGCAGAATGTGCCTTTGGACACAGTCTGCTTCAATCAGCCTGCTTTGAGCTATGATATGTTGGGAAAAATATTTCAGGACGTTTCGCTACACTGTTCGCGTCGCGCATATCAGCTCGCTACCCATGGTGATTTTACCCTGGACGTTTCGCTACCCGTACACTATTTTGTTATCGGACTAAATGAAATATATATATTTTTGTAAATAACTAATCGTTTTTTTACCCTAAGTATTTAAATATATTTTCAATTTAGCGTAATATACGAGTATTTGAAATGTTTAAATGATAGAAGTTGAATGATCTGAAATTTGCAGTTAAAATGAAGTTAGCGCTGCAGTTGTCATTTTTGAAAAGCGTTTCTTCGAGAACACGTGTTTACAAACGTTAAAGAAACAGGCCTACCATAATTTCAAAAAAAAAATCCTAAGATTTTCCAAAATTTTGATTTTAAAGCGCGATTTTCAAAATCGCGCCTTTATAGGCGCGATTCCCAAAAGCGCGCTTTTTAGTCGAAAATCTTTATTTGTGCGCTTTTGTATTTAAAAGTTAAAAACCATCTTTTCAAATATAAATCACACCATTGCAAACATTATCTATATATTACAAACATACACACAAAGAATAACAGTATAAACTTTATTGCAATAAACACTGTAAAATAAAAACTATAATAAAAGAAAAATAAGGAAACATCATGAATACTGCTAGGGGCAACTCAACTGTATTCTCCATAGTTGCAAATATTTACCCTTTTTAGCAGTAGGTCCTATAGACCCCTGTCAGACAACTGTGTTCTGTGATAAGGATTAGAAAAGTTATAGTATCAATGTCTTACATCTGATTTGGCACATTTCTGGCCACTATGACCAGTAAGTTAATAATATTCATATAAATATACTCATGGCTAGACACTTTTAGCAGGGCGTCACGTCCTGCCTTTGTTCCATGACACCCTGCCGTAATTTTTAAAAAAAAAAATGAAAAATTCAAAGCCGATTTCATTTGGCTGCATTTTTTCTCTTGGGTATAGCAATTTTGCTCCCGTGTATAGCTTCTTCACGATATCGGCAATCTCGCTGTTTGCATGCAATACCATATCACTTTATCGCTATGTAATGCGTGAACCTGTCGTGTCATAAAATGAAGTGTGTTACTGTATACCACACTATGCAACATGTAGAACCAGACGTGTCATAAATAATGTGCATGCCGTATCTACTTCTCAGCCCGCGCAGTCGAATCGGAACCACAGGTGGTAATTACATGTTTGATTGGTTGTGGACAAGCTGCTAATCCAGTCAATGACCCGATAAGAACCAATAAAAATAGCATTCGGAATACTTTTATTGCTTTTCTCTTATTTAAAAGTCCGAGAAGGTGCTGCTGCCGCACTGAATCGGGGATTAGATTTTTTTTCTGGTAGATTTTTGAAAAAATCCGGAGATTTCGGAAAAAATCCGGAGATCCGGAGAAATGACGAAAAATCCGGAGATTTAGGAAAAATCCGGAGGAATGGTAGGCCTGAAGAAATACATTTTTTTTAGTTGAGCTGTAAACAAAGTATTCGTCAAAAGCATAATTATATCGATCTGCCGCTGCTAGTTAAACTAATTTTGAATCCAGATACTGATAAGTATATAAAAATGTCTTCTAGATCTAGTTATGACCGTAAGTTTTGATCCAGATCAATAAATTTTACCGTCTTATGTTCCGTTATTTTGGCCCCTGCTTATTGAATAACAAAAACTTATATGGTGATTCGCTTTTGTTTGGGTCCAGATTAATAAATGAAAATCTCTTAAATGGACTCGTGGCGTCTGTGCAAATATTTCTGTCCGTCAGTATGGACCAAGATCAGTACATAAAACCTGTTCTACACGTTTGCACACATATTCATGCGTATATACCCGACTATTTGTCCGAATAATGATATATGAAAATTAACCTATAATATATTATTGAATTAAACCTACAAAAATAATAGTTTATGAAAAAACGTTCATATATTATATATGTCTTGATAGAGTGATAATAAAAAATATTAAATAGATAAAATGTATGTTGTAAAACACCAGAAACTGTAATGATTACGTGTAATAAATATACAGTTGTGTTCTGTTCTAGTTATGTACGTTAGTGTGGATCCAGATCTGTAAATAAAATACATTATATGGGCGCATAGCGCCTGCATGTTGGTGAATAAGAGGTGTGAAAAATAAAACAGAGTAGCAAAAAAGTCTAGGCAGTGAAAAGACCAGCCGCGAAAGCCATAACCAGAGACAGTGTATACCCTTTCTCTGCCACAACGTAGCGAACATGCTAATTAAGGTAGCAAAACGTCCAGTAACCATAGAAAATATTTCTTACGGCACATATTCATGACTGTATCAATTAGAGCTATTTTCTTTAACGGAGGACTATAATATTAAAAGCTTTTGTTACTATAAAACTAAGATGAGTTTATTGATAACGTTATTTTTGCTATTGCAGGGTACACAGTCAGGTATAAGGAGGATGACAGGCTTAGAAGAGACCAAGTGAAACTTATGTAGAGCAAATACATACCATGATGTTCTCTATAACCAGGATTGTGCTTACCCCATAGACACATGCCCCACCATTTCAAAGCTGTTTCTGACTTGTGACCTTTGTCAAGAACTTGGCTATCCAAACAACAGACAACTTAGTGGAATATCACTTTTGTTCTCCTTTTTCGTTCTGTCGCACTTCATTCTTAATAATTTCACTGTCACTGACACAGTTTAAGCATGTTGATGTATTCGATCCAATATATAAGCATATTAACCCATTACCCCATAAATATGCCATTTTACGCCTTTTATTTAATTCTACATTGAAGAAAATAGATCCACTTTATTCAGGAATAGATAAAATATTTTCTTTGTCCTAGGGCATGGTAGCTAAAAACAGACTGAAAGTAAAGCAGATTGTGCCTCAAGACGCATTCTGCTTAACTTTCAATCTGCTTAAAAATCCTCTAAGTGGTCACATGTCCTCAAAAGTAGAAACTGGTGACGGGGTAATGGGTTAATTGTGATTGTGATGTGTATATTGTATAAAAGGTGTCTATAATAAGTGACATCATTCATTTAAAACCAAGGCTGCCATTTCTCCGGATTTTTTCCTAAATCTATTTTTTTCTAGTACATGGTAGCTTAAAGCGGGTTGAAAGTAAAGCAGCCACATGTAAAAAAAACTGGACACAGGCGATGGTGTAAAGGTACGATTCGTAAAATCACACTTGAAAAATGCAAGTTTGGAAATCTTAGGATTTTTCATGTCAACTTATGGCAGCCCTGTAATGCAGCAGTAATGCTACTCCCTCTCTGTATCAGAATGTTATAGACATAATAATATATCTCTATTGGACTAGTGGTCACTGGTGTGAGGGAGTTGTGTAACTCCCTCTCTGTATCAGAATGTTATATGACAGAGGAACATTTCTCAATTAGACTAGTGGTCACTGATGTGAGGGAGTAATATTACTCCCTCTCTGTATCCGAATGTTATAAGAGAGAGAAACATTTCTCAATTAGACTAGTGGTCACTGGTGTGAGGGAGTAATGTTACTCCCTCTCTGTATCAGAATGTTATAAGACAGAGGAACATTTCTCTATTAGACTAGTGGTCACTGGTGCTAGGGAGTAATGTTACTCCCTATCTGTATCAGAATGTTATAAGAGAGAGGAACATTTCTCAATTAGACTAGTGGTCACTAGTGCTAGGGAGTAATGTTACTCCCTCACTGTATTAGAATGTTATAAGGGAAAAGAACATTTCTCAATTAGACTAGTGGTCATTGGTGCTAGGGAGTAATGTTACTCCCTCTCTGTGTCAAAATGTTATAAGAGAGAGGAACATTTCTATGTTAGACAAGTGGTCACTGGTGCTAGGGAGTAATGTTACTCCCTCTCTGTACCAGAATGTTATACGAGAGAGGAACATTTCTCAATTAGACTAGTGGTCACTAGTGCTAGGGAGTAATGTTACTCCCTCTCTGTAACAGAATGTTATAAGAGAGAGGAACATTTCTCAATTAGACGAGTGGTCACTAGTGCTAGGGAGTAATGTTACTCCCTATCTGTATCAGAATGTTATAAGAGAGAGGAACAATTCTCAATTAGACTAGTGATCGGTAGTGCTAGGGAGTAATGTTACTCCCTCTCAGTGTCAGAATGTTATAAGAGAGAGGAACATTTCTATGTTAGGCTAGTGGTCACTAGTGCTAGGGAGTAATGTTACTCCCTATCTGTATCACAATGTTATAAGAGAGAAAAACATTTCTCAATTAGACTAGCGGTCATAGGTGCGAGGGAGTAATGTTACTCCCTATCTGTATCAGAGTGTTATAAGAGAGAGGAACATTTCTCAATTAGACAAGTGATCACTAGTGCAAGAGAGTAATGTTACTCCCTATCTGTATCAGAATGTTATAAGAGAGAGGAACATTTCTCAATTAGACTAGTGGTCACTGGTGCTAGGGAGTAATGTTACTCCCTATCTGTATCAGAATGTTATAAGAGAGAGGCACATTTCTCAATTAGACTAGTGATCACTAGTGCTAGGGAGTAATGTTACTCCCTATCTGTATCAGAATGTTATAAGAGAGAGGAACATTTCTCAATTAGACTAGTGGTCAGTGGTGCTAGGGAGTAATGTTACTCCCTATCTGTGTCAGAATGTTATAAGAGAGAGGAACATTTCTCAATTAGACTAGTGGTCACTAGTGCTAGGGAGTAATGTTACTCCCTCTCTGTATCAGAATGTTATAAGAGAGAGGAACATTTCTCAATTAGACTAGTTGTCTGTGGTGTGAGGGAGTAATGTTACTCCCTATCTGTATCAGAATGTTATAAGAGAGAGGAACATTTCTCAATTAGACTAGTGGTCAGTGGTGCTAGGGAGTAATGTTACTCCCTCTCTGTATCAGAATGTTATAAGAGAGAGGAACATTTCTCAATTAGACTAGTGATCACTAGTGCTAGGGAGTAATGTTACTCCCTCTCTGTATCAGAATGTTATAAGAGAGAGGAACATTTCTCAATTAGACTAGTGATCGCTAGTGCTAGGGAGTAATGTTACTCCCTATCTGTATCAGAATGTTATAAGAGAGAGGAACATTTCTCTGTTAGACTAGTGGTCACTAGTGCTAGGGAGTAATGTTACTCCCTATCTGTGTCAGAATGTTATAAGACAGAGGAACATTTCTCAATTAGACTAGTGGTCATTTATGTGAGGGAGTAATGTTACTCCCTCTCTGTATCAGAATGTTATAAGAGAGAGGAACATTTCTCAATTAGACTAGTGGTCAGTGGTGCTAGGGAGTAATGTTACTCCCTCTCTGTATCAGAATGTTATAAGAGAGAGGAACATTTCTGAACTAGACTAGTGATCGCTAGTGCTAGGGAGTAATGTTACTCCCTATCTGTATCAGAATGTTATAAGAGAGAGGAACATTTCTCTGTTAGACTAGTGGTCACTAGTGCTAGGGAGTAATGTCAGAATGTTATAAGACAGAGGAACATTTCTCAATTAGACTAGTGGTCAGTGGTGTGAGGGAGTAATGTTACTCCCTCTCTGTATCAGAATGTTATAAGAGAGAGGAACATTTCTCAATTAGACCAGTGATCACTAGTGCTAGGGAGTAATGTTACTCCCTCTCTGTATCAGAATGTTATAAGAGAGAGGAACATTTCTCAATTAGACTAGTGATCGCAAGTGCTAGGGAGTAATGTTACTCCCTATCTGTGTCATTTATATATAATGCTGAAATAAATGATAAAATATGACTATTTGTTGTCTTCCATACCTCTCAAATATAGGATTCAACCCCCTCTTTTCCCTTAAATCAACCCCCCAGTAACTAGGATTCTTTGGAAAAATCCTCATTTAAAAAAGACACAGTTTGTAGTTGTTTTTAAATAATTTTAAAAACTTACAAAATTAATGCGGAAGAAGTTTTTTATGCAACAAAGAAAAACGCGGAACTTGAATATGTACGTCTAGCCAGGATATATGCCGTCTCGCTTATCGAAGACTACGTCAGAGTAAAACACAAACAGTATAATACAAGGAGTAAGATACAGTACTAGTAGTGTCTCTTACTGTACTTACACACGGAAAAGTTCAATATAACAGGAAGGCATACAATAAATAGAGGATATTGAATGAGTGTGTGTTCAGTCGTGAATTTATTGAACGAGTTGGATAAAATCATATGTTGCGAGCCTTGGCGAGCAACATATCATTTTATCCAACGAGTTCAATAAATTCACGACTGAACACACACGAATTTGATATCCTATTTATCACATAAACACCAAAATGACACGAAAATCCGAACGGTCTTACTTTCATTTTTGCCCTCGGCTCTTAGGAAACGATTCGCCATAGGCGTTATTCGGTTGTATTCATCCGTAAAGAAAAACACCTATCAAACTAAAATAAAGAAAATCAACATCAATGTGCTGTGAAAAGACTTCTCTGATACCATGTTCAATTTTAAATTAATATTTAATTTAAAAAATGCTGTAATTGACTAAATATGATCAGTTGACATTTAGAATCTAGTTTCGTTTTCAAAATAATGTCGTTAGAGCAACATGACGTCATTATCATTGTAACGTCTGAATTTGAAAAACAGTCTGAATCACTGTTAATACTAGAGCTCTATGCAGCCTGAGTTTGCGGGAATGCTCGGAATAATGTTTCTAGGACACTTGGGAATGTTTCAATACCTAGTGGTGATCTAAGTTTGTCTAGATTCTCTTGACTGATTTACAGTCGGCGTAGTAGTACAGTATTTTGGTGATTCGAAAATTAGTATAAATATATATGCCCAGTGGGCCATACGATTTTTACGGCCCTCTATATTTTGCACGTTTATGTGATAAAACTCTTTATTCCAAATAAAAGTTTGAATTTACTTACATACATTTCCGATTGTTTCACGAAGGTCGTGTTGTATTTTGTTCATACCAACCAGTCTCTTTGCCACTTGTAGTTCAGTGTTGTTATTTTCTATGTTTCTGCTTGTTCAGTTGACAGATACCACTGATGTTGTCTGGCTGTGCACTTGAATTTAGACTTGATGAGTGTCTAAAGATATCATTGGCTGGTCTGATCGGCGTTTAGAGTATATACAGTGTTCCCTCCCTACAATGGCCCTCACAACAACTGCTCCCTCCTTACAACGACCCTTGTCGCAGTTCCCTGAACAGGACAGTGATGTCCAACCTATTCACGACTGCAATATCGTCTGCTAAAAGTGTCGTCTGCTGTTTTTCTAAAAGTTATATAATGGACATTTTGAGAGAGAAAATCTTCACGACGAGTGACAAACAGCTTGAATCCAGATCAGACTCTGCGTCACGCGGCGTCTGATCTGGATTCAAGATGTTTGCAAATTTCCCTTCCTATAACGACTCCATCCGAGCAACGCACACATATATTGTCTCCCGTTGGGTGTCGTTGTAGAGAGGGAACGCTGTATATACCTGTAATATAGACTGAGGTAACAGGGGATCCGCTGTACGTATGCTTAGCACGGGTTTTGGCTCCACAACGAGTCCCGTTCACTTTAATCGCCTAGTATAGCTGAGTATCTCGACGACTGGTCAGACTCTTCGTCACTTAGAATAGGACAATTCGTCAATATAGTCTAATACTATAACCCTGTTTACACTTTATTTGCTTTGAATTGTTATTATGTCCCTTTAAAACGGAAAACTGAAGAGATGGTCACATTTCTGACTGTGTGTGCGTCCGCCCGTCAGTTAGTCAGCCCGAATTCTCTTCTGTTATATATATGTTTCAACACATGGAGGAATGTTGATTATGTGGGTTTGTAGTAAACAACAACCAAGTCTCTACATGTATACAAGGGCAATGTTACACCAAAAGTTCAAACAGCAGGGACAATTTTCTTCCACATGTATCTTATTTCTTTTGAACAAGTCGTAAGATGTTGATAATAGTGATGTGTCGCTAACAGCAACCAAGTCCTTTCACCGAAGGTCAATGTAATATCGAGGCTTCAAAGAATAGTAAGGGAACATTCCTTCTGCTCTTTAATGTTTTAAACTTTGTGTATCTCAACAAGATAATTATGTTTTAATGACAGCTAAACCCCATATTGAAGTTTAAGGTCACATTGAAGGTTCAAAGGGTAGCATAGGAAAATCTTCACTGTTCTGTATCTTTTGAGTCAGTGGGCAGACTTTTATATTTTATGTAATAGGTTTGTGTGTATTACCAAGAAGGTGCATCATAAACAATAACTCAGTCCCTATTCACAAATTCAGCATCACACAAAGGAACCAATACAGCTGGGGTCGGGTTTTGTTTTCAAGCGATATCTTTTAGACCGGCTGACAGTTTATGACCGATGGAGTATGCGTCAGGTTTACTGATCTATCTTTTCACATTAGTCTATATGTCACATATACATGTATTTCGTTTAACAATACATCCACGAATACACAAACTGGAAAATATTGAAGATGGTTTAATACCATTATCTTAAATCCCAAAGGCAGTATATTGTGTTTGTATTATCAGAGAGAGAGAATTGTTTACGATGTGATTCTGTCATACACTTGTTTTGTTAAAATAACACGCATATTACTTTATGGCTAAATCTGACTGGAGGGGGAAAATAGGTATATATGATATTTAATGACTTCAAAGAGACGTGTGTGAATAGTTGAAAACAATTGGATTCTACAAAGTAGATAGTACATAATAATATTTGTTTAATTTGTTTTTTAATCATATTGATCTAAAGTATGTGATATTACATGTAATAATTGTTTAACACTCTGGCTACGAGTTCACTCGTCATTCACAAACAGTGTACATGTGAATAGAACACTTGTCCTATGGTAACTGTACATCCTGGTCAGATGCTATTTGCAATATATTGTTTAAATGAACTAGACCTTATTGGTAACCAGAATTGTCCGGTTGAAGTGTCAGGAATGAATAATTTAACAACTGATTATATAATACATATATTACAGGTCACGTTTCTACTTCTGGCTGCATGTGCGTCCTCTGGTATATCTATATAACCATGTCACTAAGAACAAAATTAAAAGAAAAATACTTGTTCATGACTGAAATTGACAATTTAATTGTGTTGTACAATTTAAAAATAAATAAATCGTACTTTGTATGTTCTGACAACCCAGATTGAACGCCTCAATAATATTATGTTTCGCTAAAGACGGTTAAAGATTAATACTAAAATATCAATATTTGGCTATAAATTCAAATGGTTTGGAATCTGAAACTGATAGAATCAATCAGAAAAACACAATTTAAATATACAGATGACTCATCTTGCAAATTCGATGAATATGGCTTCTTACTTTGAACCAAACAACAACAAGGGGTGTAATGCTAGTTCAACGTTCTATCAAGTTTCAAACCGTTTACCATCACTTTGAAATAACTCGTCAACATTTAACCCTTACACTGCCAACATTTTCGTGACATTTTTACCCCTTCACTGTTTGATTGTCGTCTACTTCAATTTGGTTGCCTGCTTTGTCGTTTCAAAGTAAAATAAGGCAGTCTAACTGAAGAAATTTCCAAACGAGTGTCAAACAGTTTTGATCCCGATCAGACGCCGCGTTACATGGTGTTTGATCAGGATTTAAACTATTTGCAAACGCGCTTTAAGTGTCATTGAGAGCTCAATAGGGTTAAGAAAACAGCAACATTTTATTGCAATTTTTCAAGTTCAGTTTTCGTTTGAACGGGGAAAAACACCATTTCCCCATTGTAAAATGTCAACAGAATATACATCTAAACCTCTGGGATAAAAACTTCCCAACAAAAAACAAAAACTTCGGGCGATTGACGCTTTCATGAAATTTGAATGTCATTCAAAATATTTACCTAAGACAGGTTTTCTATTCAATGCAGGACAACAGTAATACGTTATCAGTCCTTGTGTGTTTTTCACTCTTTATTCAATCCGTTACAGAGTTGTTGGCCATCAGTTATATTACTAAGCGTCTGCACTAGATAAAAATCTGAATAAGAGGAGGTCCTTTGAAAGCACAGAAAACAAAGCAAATACTGAAAATTGCAGACTCGGTTTAATTGAGTCTGTTCATGAGCAATACTGAAATGTGCAACAGTGCTCACGCCCCCTAGCACCGGCTTAAGCGGAATTCAACCTTCAACTGTAAATGCGCTGAAATCAATGATTCCAAAGGACCAGAAAGTATAACAACACTGAGAATGAAGTACGAGAAAACTGTTTTGTAAAGCTCTAATTTCCCGCAGTCAAGGAGTAAAAGTATTAATAAATGTATTTTGTTGACATAGAGAGTTCGCAGTCTTGAAACCTGATATGTCTGGTAAAACAGGTCGATACTTGTTTCTCTGCACCAGTTGTATCACCAGTTAGATAAGGTATGTTTAAATAATAAAGGGTGCCGATTGCCGACACTTAACAACCTAGAATGTAAACTTCCATAGAATGATTATCATCTTAAGTTAAACTGCTGCAATCATCACGATAGGGAGATGTAAAATTAAACTATGCTGATTTCAAAATGCTTGCTATGATTTGATTTCATTAACATTGGAATATAATATTTGGACGCTAATTCAATTATTGACAACAGCAACAACAACCTTTATTATTACTATTTCTACTACTTCTGTTGCTGCTGTTTTAGTGCTTCTACTTCTACAACTACTTTTACTGTTTAAACGTCTTCTACTACTATTTCTACTACTATTACTACTACTGCTGTTTTTACTTCTTCTACTACTACCTCTTCTTCTCCTGCTGCTGTTTTAACATTTTCTTCTACCACTTCTACTACTACTATTACTTCTGCTGCTACTACTACAATGTACTACTTTTACAAAGATGTGCAGATGGCACATATATCGGGATGCAGAAACTATATAACCATATTTAAACGCGTTGTTCAATAGCATTCTATCAGCTCGACATCAACCAGAAGAATGGTGTCTAAATTTAATTACACCAGTTCATAAGAAGAGACATCGTGATGACTCCAGCAGCTACAGGGCTATTTTGTTTGCAAACAGTTTAAGCACAATATTCATGAAGGTATTAGGTACCCGTTTAACATTTCTGTCGGAAGCTAATTATATAATCGACGCATCCCAAGCTGGTTTCCGCGCGGAAAATTCAGCCACGGAAAATATATTCAACTTACATACTGTAATACAAAACTATTTGTCACATAGAAGAGTTCGATTATACGTTTTCTTTGTATATTTTTTTAAAGCTTTTGATCAATGTGCTCATCAAAAACTATGGAAGAGTTTAGTGCGAAATGACATAAACAAGAACTGTAAATCGTGTTTTAATCAAAGCATACACAGTTATCCTGTCTTAAAAAGATAGATGCTTTGATCGAGTATTTTAAATCTGAATTTGGGACAAGGCTCTGTGAGTTCTTCTATATTCTTAATATTGTTCATTAATGACTTATTTATGTTACCAAAATTAAAGATCTCCATTCATTAATGTTTACTGACGACGTCGGGACGGTTGCAGAAACAGTCATACAATTACAGCAGAAAGTAAATGTAACGGATCAAGTTTGTTATTACACTGGGATAACATTGAACATAAATAAATCAAAGATCGTCTTAAGGAATATTGGCCATTTAAGACATTATAAACGATTGTATTACCAAGGTCAGCAAATAGAGGTAGTGCCATTTTAAAAGTACTAGGGAGCCCTTTTCCACGACAATTAAGTTGTACAAAAATAAAACAGGTACTTTTATTTCAAGCTCAAAGGGCAGAAAATGCTATTTTCCGCTACCAAACATTTTGTTGATCAGTTTTCGCAACAAGACGCTTTCAAACTTTTCGACTCAATGATGACACCGATTCTTCCGCATTATGGGGATATCAATTTTGTAGCGAAATTAAAAATAAATACCCATTTCTAAAAAAGATTGGCATGCCTAAACAAAATGTTTCAAACTGTTTCGCATTACGTGATTGTGAAAGATACCCATTGTCAACAACATATATGACTAACTGTATTAAAATATTGGATATATACAAGTCATGTCACGAAACTGCTATCCAAAACAGTGCTACATTATGTTAAGACGTATAGACGAAGTGGAAGAACTAACTGGGCCACATAATTTAAACATATGTTATACAAATTTTGGTTCGGCTACGCATAAATAGTACGCAAAATCATTAATTAAACTTGTCTTTGAAAAACTAGTCGATTGTACAAACCAAGGTACAGTTGAAAATATAAACACTTCGCCAAAAGCTCTAACCTATTAACTGTATGAAAATGCATTAAATCCAGAAAGATATTTATCAATATATTTACCTGATTCTTGCCTACTTTTGCTGTACATGTCACGACCTTATGATTGAAAAGAGACACCATTTGAACCCATTTGTGCCCACGATCCCATATATGGGACTTAGGCAAACAATGTAGACTCTGATCAAACGCCGCATTATGTGGCGTCTGGTCAGAGTCTACACTATTTGCTGATAGGAATTTAAATATAAAACAAAATGAAAATAAAAATGTTGTCCAGATATCCCTTTGATAAAAAATGGACTTATCTAATATATAAACAAGGAAGAATCCACTGGGCACAAATGGTTTAATATCGAAAGAGACTTCAGATGCTGTAAGTTGTGTTTGAAAAAAACCGGTGTTTATACAAAAGAGGATAAAATACATTTTCTTATCATAAGTCCTATGTTTAATGAACTAATTGGTTAAACTCTTTTTATATGTATTCATCACAATCATGTCAGACAACAGAAAAGACAGTATATATGCACTAACTGGATACCTCGTCAGTGCATTTAAATACATAGAAACTTTAAATCATAGCACCTAGCTTTTAACAGTTATTATTATGATCTAATAAATCAAAGTTAATAAACAGCTGACGACTAATATAAGAACTTTCATTGTGATGTATATCATTGCTATTTACCAAGTCGACAATATGGATTTTTAATTTTGTCATTTCACAAAAATTGATATGTTTGGTGATCTATATTGATTAGTAGTGTCATAGTTACATGTTTGTTCGTGTTTGTGATACATAATTAATTATTTCATTGTGTTCATGTCGTTTGTTAAATGAATACGATGTTATTCATACTACTTTATTGATAGTATTTTAGGCCGGAGGCCTTACATTGCAAATAAACTGTTGTCGCTGTCATGACTGCTTTCATCCCTGTCTGCTGCTGCTGCTACTACTACTACTACTACAACTACTACTGATTGTACCTTTTCTACTGATTCTACTTCATGAAGAAAATGACACATACTTGAAAATGTTAGCGAATTTCTGTTATCTGACTGGCAAACGGTTGGAGTCTGATTGTTTAGCGTCTAGTTTGACACAAAACAGTTTGCAACGAACATACGTTAGAATTAGAATAGATGCATCTATTGTGAAAGAATAAAGTTTTCTATACTGTATTTATATGTAGGTATCGACCTGCAAAAAATGTTTCTTATTTGGGGTTTGACTGATTGCTAGAGTGGGATATTACTGTATGATACAACTACCAATAACGAACAGGAAAATGATTATTTTTCGCAGTCTTCTCAGTTAGACGTTATGTATAAAATTCTACTATGATAGAAAAGTCAGATTGTCTAGGTCAATCAGCCCAGGCAACAAATAACATTCGTACGGAGGTTGTGTCGGCTGACTTAACCCAAGATGAATGCAAATCAGAGGTTATTAGTGGTATATAGCGCACAACCCTAGTCACACATATACGCATCCTTTTTAAACAGTTTACATGTGAAGAGAGCACATACCCTAGGCAAGTAATGTGGAGCCAGATCAAAGGATTTCGAAAAGAGATCATGATTTAGGTCTGAACTATTTTTCATATTGTAGACATTGACAAAAACAAATAATAGATAAATAATAAATAATTCACTTAACTAAATATTGGAAACTGCAATTGTCCATGTGAAGCTTAACCCATTTGTGCCAACGATCCCATATATGGGACATAGGCAAACAGTGTAAACAATGATCAGACGCCGCATATTACGACGTCTGATCAGAGTCTGCACTGTTTGCTGGTAGAAATTTCAATATAAAACAAAATGAAAATGAAAATTTTGACCAGGCATCCCACTGATAAAAAATGGACTAATCTAATATATAAAACATGTAAGACTCCACTGGGCGTAAATGGATTAAACAACAACATTTCATAACAACATGAACGATTTACACTTTCGAATTGAAGTAATTTCAAATATCTAATTAATGAAGATAAATAGAAAGTTATGATAAGTATTTATGGATCGGTTAGTACATGTCTATGATAATAAACAACAATGTTTGTTACTGAAGTTGTTATCTGTCTAGAGTTAAGCAGCAGGGTTTTATACGAGATAGTTGCCTCTCGGTGTCACAACAATTGCTTATCGTGTCTGGCCATTCAGCCTTCCGACTGTTTACTTGATCAATACAGGGAATGCTAGTTTAGCCATTCTGGTCTTGTATTTGATTTATGCCTATCCGTGTCATAAACATTTCTTATCTTGTCTGCCCAAACTAAGTCTTCTGACTTATGTCTTGGCAAGAACAACGACAGCTGTCTGTCTAGGGTTAAGAGTTTAGATTTGCATTTTATTATTGCCTATCGCTGGCAAAACCAATTTGTTATTGTCCAATAATTGCAGCCAGCCTTCAGACAGAAGGTAAACCGTCTACAGTTTTCTATATAAACAACAGTTTTGTAAATTCGTTTTGGTCAGTGTATTCTATGAGCTCGAGATAAGGGGAGTATTTCAAAAACTAAAAAACTTTATTTCTGGATTAAACCTTATGGTGTCACTACACAGTAAAAGTTGTCTCTTCGAGACGATTCGAATGAGTAGTAACACTATATGATTTGATGCTGAAATGAGTGGGGAAAAGGTTGGCTTTGTTCAGCTTACTTCCTCTTTTCTGGAGCCCTGAATTTGTTTGATATCAGGATGTTCTCTCTTGTTATTAGCCTATTGGCTGATAAAGTTGGGTGAAACAATATTGTTTTCTTTTAAAAATAAAACTTAACGCATCCGCAACACATTATGGTTAACTACCGGTATGACAAATTACAGCATAACACATCCCTGTCTTTAAACAATCCTTGTATATTTGTAATGAGATCTTTCAGCAAACACACAGGGAGAGTTTACTGCATATAGGTACAAGTGGGTTAAGCAGAACATACTGACTCAACAAACGCTGCTTCTTTAGGGATTCAATTTTATGTTAGCAAGTAGTATTTTATATATTATTCATAAGTATTATAAAACGTTCAATATTTCAGATGTACAGTGCTGGGAGTTTTCATGATCAAATTTATCGTGATCTTTTTAACCCTGCACCGCCATATTGTTGTCTGCTTCAACATTGATGTCTACATTTTCGTTTCAAAGAGAGATTTAAGGCAGTATAACTGACGTAATATCAAAACAATTAGCGACCAGTTTTGATCCTGATTAGACACCGTGTTACGCGGCGTCTGATCAGGATCGAAACTGTTTGCAAATGCGCTTTATGACGTCATTTAGAGTGAAAGGGTAAAACATTATTAGCTGACAGTATAGACCAAGTTCATATGGAGCGGCGTGATATATTATATTCATTCTAGAGTGGAACATTAACCACATTGAATATGAAATGGTTCATTTGAAAAGTTAGCATTATATGAACTGAAGAGAATGCCAGCCTAATAGAATTTGCACTTCGATCATTAAAAAGTATGATATTCCAACGATGGTCGCTGAATCGCAACTGTTTGTTTTAAGATACAAAATGTAGATAGCTAACTAAAACACGAAGACACAATTAACCCCCGTAATCATCACGTTTACATCATCTTCTTCTAGATTATATTTCCAAACTTTGAATTTAGGTACTTCGGTAAAGCCTCACTACTACGGCCACTAAATTGTATTAGTTATAAGGTGACTACATAAAAAAGAAACAGAAAAGTCCCTCTCTACAACGACACCAAATGGGGGAAAAAAGATTGTGTATGTTGTTCGGAGGGAGTCGTTATAGGGAGGGAACATTGGTTTACATATGCAAACAGCTTGAATCCAGATCAGACGCCGCGTAATGCGGCATCTGATCTGGATTCAAGCTGTTTGTCACTCGTCAATATTTCTATTCTATCAAAAGCTCTACTTATAAGTAACTTTGAGAAAAAACAGCAGACGACAATTTTAAGCAGACGATATTGCAGCAGAAAAATCTTTAGACATAATAGTCCTGGTTATAGAATTGCGACAAGGGTCGTTGTAAGGAGGGTGTCGTTGTTTGGAGGGGGCGTTGTACTAGTAATTTCGTACCTAGTGTCAAACAATTTGGTACTGGTCAGACGCCGCAGTATTTGGCACCTAATCTTTTTGTAAATAAGCACTGTACTTATATAAGTAACGTGTTAAGTTACCAATGTTTTCTGTAGATGAGCAGTTTGTGCCCCGTGTGCAGCGTGCATAGTACAGTAGAGAAAACGTTTTATTTCCAAATAATCGCGTTTACGCTTTAACTTTTTTGTATTGCAAACAGTTTTGAGTCAGATCAGAGGCCGGGTAACCCGGCGTCTGATCAGGCTCCAAACTATTTGCCACTCAGATTAAAACTGGTAGTCAGAATTGTTAAAAAGTTGTTGTTTTCTATTTTGTATTGCAATGCGTTTGAGTTTGAACGGAAGAACGTTTTCTCTACTGTATTTTAGACCGGTAGCCACTCGCAATCGATGCCCATCGACGGCCATCGATTTCCTTACTGCACTCATGATAGATATGCAGCTTTCGTCGACATAATTGTGCAAAGTTAGGACTTGCTACTTGCTATGCGGTAGACCCCAACTACATACCAAACATCCGCCCCCTACAGTTATAATATCTAATTTGGTGCTTCTTCTTCCTGACGTTAACTATCTTCTTCAACTGGTAGGTAGTAGTCTCTAGTGGCGGTTCGCATCCCCTTGATATTCAATTATATCTGGCCAATAATGCTCATCACGAATTCGCGTTGACAAAATATGAACCTGGGTGATAAAATATGTATATACTAGAACAGACACGGAGGAAAGAAATCGCCTAATGTCAGATAATAATATCACAATGACCGTCATAGTTGCAGAAGAAACATACTTGAATAAGTTTCTTTCTTCCTTTTTTTTTTGTAAACTAAGATAGAAATATTTTCTTCTGCATTACATTACATAATAACGTACTTACGATTGACATAAAGGGAAGGGCCTTCTCTAATGTTGGTATAACTTGTGGCCCAACCCGTTTGCAATATATTGTAATCTTTTGATAATTTGTATACATATATGCTGTAAAAACTGTGTACATGTTAGTCGATAAATGTATATGATATCTGATATATGCAATAAAATATGATTAAATAAAATATGATTAAATCAAGAAACATAACTGAAATTATTTACGACTCTTCTCTCTACTTTTTTAAGCTGACCTACCTCAACAAATATTACATTCAATCATTTCGCTCTCAGTGACGCTTAAAAGCGCGTTCGCAAACAGTGGTTCAAAATATGGTTAGCGTTCACATTTTATTGCAATGCGTTTGCATTTTCCTTGTTAAGTTGCAAAAAAGGTTTGCCATTATACATATGCGAGTAATAACTTTATAGATAATTATCAAAAATACTACAACACAGCTCTTCATAACCCTTTCACTGCCTATTGTTTCGTGAGATTTTTACCCCATCACCGTTTCATTGTTTTCTGCTTTAATTTAGTTGTCTGCAATGTTTTTCATAGTTATCAAATAATGCAGTATAACTGAAGAAACGAGTGTCAAACAGTTTAGATCCTTATAACACACAGCGTTACAATGCGTCTGATCAGGATACAATCTGTTTGCGAACGCGTTTTTAAGTGTCAATGAAAAGGGTTATATATTAATATAGATATAGTGATAGATACAAAGAGTTAGCATGTAGGAGACATCTTCGATTATAAGTAAAACTTTTAAGTATTATTTACTGGAGCATTGACTTCATTCCCCCCAAAAAACTAAAATAAACAAACACAAATATACATTCAGTAGATCTACTCCTTATCAAGATATTGTTTGGAATTGTATTACAGCTCTCCCTCCCTACAACGACACCGAATGGGACACCACGAACGTATGCGTTATTCGGAGGGAGTCGTTAAAGAGAGGTACATTGGTTTACATTTGCAAACAGCTTGAATCCAGATCAAATTGTCCAATATGTTAATTTGAGAAAACCAGCAGACGACAATTTTAAGCAGAATATATTGCAGTCATAAAACTTTAGATATAATTGTCTTGTTTGGGGAACGGCGACAAGGGTTGTTGAAAGAAGGGAGTCGTTGTTTAGATGACCGTTGTAGGGAGGGAACACTGTACATATATTACTATTTGTACTTTATATGAACTTTAACACGCCATTTGGTCACTTACCCCAAACCATTTGATGTAGGACAATACCGCTTACTGCATGTTTGTATGCCAGTGATGTATTAAAAGATTTGTTCTGTTCTGTTCAATGTCCATTTTTTTAAAGGCCGGTAGCCAGTCGCTGTCAATTTGTTTTAACCCTTTCAACTCTAAATTTCTCATTTCGGTATTTGTAACCCTTTTGGACTCTTTCTAGTACAGGTATTTTGAACCAGTCTACTGTTGCATTTTTGGTATGATAACAAAAACCAATAAAAGAATCAAACAGTGCAGACCCTGATCTGAGGGTTCCTATAGGAACCATCTGATCAGGGTCTACTATGTTTGCTTATGTAATCAATAATCTCTCCAGTGGAATGTCTAGTTGAAAGGGTTAATGTGATATATTACGAGAATACCTGAAAGTGTTTTAAAGGCATAC
The DNA here is from genome assembly GCA_922989275.2 of Gari tellinella. Lineage (NCBI taxonomy): Eukaryota > Metazoa > Mollusca > Bivalvia > Cardiida > Psammobiidae > Gari > Gari tellinella. Next base: position 57,465,718 of record OV277865.1, read on the forward strand.
GCAACCAATTCGTGAGACACCTAGTGGCTTTAAACGAAGTACGATGAACCAAGCATCGTTACTCAACGAAATCGTGCATATCGGTTACCTCCCGTAGATACTTTCTGTTTCAAACAATCTCCATTCATCGCGTAATATAGACGTTAAATGCATGAAATTGGTTATTTGATAAATGAAAGTACGTGAAACTTGGCAGTAAGGCTAAGTTAATAATCCAAATCAAATTGAATATAAGCGTGAACCCGAGGTCACATAGAAACAGCCGTCAGCTTTTCAAGCCGTTGGTATATGTATGAAAGTACCTTTAGTTTCAAAAGAAGCATTATAATTAATGCTTTTTTACCATTGTCTTATTGATCACTACTATAGCTTTTATTGTGAGAAGTTTCATCAAATTATTTCGGGCAGATTTTGATTGAGTGAGTGTTATATTGAATTGGAGCCGAAAACAATTATGAAAAATGCATATATATATATATATATATATATATATATATATATATATATATATATCAGGCACCACACTATACTCTTTGCATCATATTTTTAGTGAGCATCACTTTTTAACTGTTTTAATATTTGTGTGTGCCAATTATTACTTTACATCATTTTAGAAAAGCAACATAACACATGTCGACTCGTTGCCGAGAATGGCTACATCATACATTTCAAATACCCATAGATTAAACAACCCATTATAACCTATGTTTTTCTTTTTTGCCATGGTACTGAGATATGTTTGAAGAGATCCATTGGATATTTTATTTGGTCACATATGTCCTTAAATACTGTATGAAATGACTCTGTCGATAAACAGAACCCGTTTATAATTTCACTATTGTAACGTACGTGGTGGCAACTCTCTGGTTAAGGATAATCTATGATGTAATTACGAGAATGTATGCAAAAATATTGAAACTCTCATAAATATACTCTGACCAACTCTTATTTATTGTCTATTGGAAAAAGCATCTTAAAGAAACATTGGCATCAAATAAGCATGTGTCGAATGGTTAATGTTTAAAAAAAGATGGTTTATAGAGATGTAAAGAAAGGTAACACTTGTACTGTACTTTCCAGAGAGAATGACGGTGAAAAACGCTAGTACTACTAGAACACTTCAAACGAAACCAAACGAAATACAATATTATGTGGACAATCAGAGGTTATTAATATGTTGACAAATTGTTATGATGTGAGGTGCCAACCCTTTGAAACTTGATCGGCTTACCCAGCGTCTCATCTCGAAATTGTTCACTATAGACAGCATGGTTTTGGTACAAACGCGATGAATGGGAAAGACTAAGTTTAAACGTCTTCTCCACTGTACATGTAAACAGAATGGGCATTGATAACAGTGAGAAAAATAGTACAGTATATAGTTATTTCATGTGTCTTTCGGGAACAGCATACATTTATTTCATGCGCGCTTTAGAAACAGTCAAAACTATTGACCCGATGTATTAGGGAAGGCTTTCGACCTGTTGCCCGAGGTCGATAGGCTCGGATTGTCTTCCATGATAACGAGGGACAATAGTTTCAACTGATACCCTTACACACGTGAACTCACTGTTTTATTACCTAGTACTCTATGTAACTTGATCTTTAAAAAGAACTTATCTGAGCCAAAATACAAATTAAATAGACGTCTGAGAAATGATCAGCGTCTTCTTGTAAGCGCTTGCATGTTTACATTCTCACATTATTGTAATGTTCGGGTCCGTTTTGTTTTTCGGTATAGAGGAAAGCGTGTGTGTTACGAACTCGTCTAATTGTTATTGTCTAATTCACCATACACCAGTTAATGACATATATTTAATACTGTTTCATTAAAAAAGGGCATTCCTGGGTACCGGAAATTTCTCAATGACCCTGATTTTAAAACTTCTATTTTAAATAAATACGAAAGACTCAAGCAGGAAACGCAACACAAACAATACACCCACCTCTTAAGCAGAACACACACACAGTCATACCATAACAAACAAACACACACACACACGCACGTACGTACGCACGCACGCACTCTCGCACACACGCATGCACGCTCGCACGCACGTACGCGCGCGTTAATACAATTCCTTCATCTACACACTAAATAGAAAACAACACGCAAGACAAACATGAAGCAAAGTGAATATAGGAGCCCGCATTGGTACGGTCAGTAGCAATTAATAATTAATTATAAATTAATTATCAACAACCATGGGGGGTTAAACCTGGTTTTAGGGGCGCCCAACCTCACTCTTATCTCCTATATTCACCTATAAAGACGAACAGTGTACATAAAATATAAACCCTGTTCCACAACCTTACAATAAAAAAGACCGTCAACACAGTAAGTAAATACATGTAAAACATCTAACAAAACTTCTATGACAGGAAGATTATTAGTAACACGGGAAAGAATCAAACAATCAAGCCCATGTTAAAAATAACCCACTATTGGAACGGTCAAATTGTACCCAAGCGACTAGTCCGTAGTCACGAGTAACTGTAAAACATGGATGTGTTCAGGGTTAGACAGAGAGGGAGAGAGAAAACAAAGCACGAAAATCCGACATAAATCGCCCGGTTCGAGGATTTAGGAATGTCAGAACGACACAGCAAAACAGTAAAAGAAAAAACCCGAATTACAAGTTATATAGAGCATTAGGTAATAACAGGGTTTGTCACAGTCACACACTAACTACACATCACTCCAACAGCATCCAACATAGTCGAGGGGTAAAGCACCCGCTTACGATGTCAGGGGATGCGAGTTTGATCCTCCGCCGGACCAAGTCCTTCGGATGAGACTTTCTAAACCGAGGTCCGGTGTTTGAGTGCTTTACACTTGGCATCTAAAAGTACCAGAATCCTCTTTCGATAATAAGAGTAGGGCATCGCGCCATGGTTCTCTGTATCCTCTTCCCTCTCTCTGGGGCGTCCAATTAGCCCATAGATGGCAGAAACGGCCGTTAACAAACACAATTAAATTAAATTATATTCTTAATGCGGGTTTAACTGTTCCTACAGTCAATGTTTTAAGGAGATGCACTTGTGGCGGATTAAAGTGTGTAATTTTGTACTTGCATATATTTATCCTCATAATAATTATGGAGGCACCTGTATACATACTCTCTCTCTCTCTCTCTCTATATATATATATATATATATATATATTGAGCCTGCAGATTATTTTCAGCAGGCAGACCACAACTTTCACTGCCAAATGTAGAAAAAGATAATCTAGCTGAAACATCAACGAAAACTTTTACCAAAATTTATAATCTTTCCAGCAGAAAACTTAACGATATCGAAAAAAGTGTCTTATTGATGGGTCTCAAATTTACACCTACACCTGAGAAAAGTAATTGTGGTGAAATTGAAGAAGATTTAAAAGATTTCTTTAGAAAACTTAGATTAAAAGAATATTTTGATGGTCAGGAAGATACCGATACCTCTCTTGTCAGAAACAAATCTTACTTTACACCAGAGATTGGACGTAATGAACAACTTGATAAGTACATATCTTTAACAAAAACTATGTGCGACACTTTCCCTAAACAAAATGAAAATGGTCACATTAAATATAACATAACCAAAGAGCAGAGAAAAGCTGTGAAGTCATTATCTGAAGACAATTCTATTATTATCAAAGAAGCAGATAAGGGTGGAGGAATTGTATTGATGAATAAAACATTTTATAAACAAAATTTTTTAGGCATGTTGAAGAATGAAGCTTTTTATTCATCTATTCTAGAAAACAATAGAAAAGAAATATTTTTGAAAATAAAACAGCTTTTAAAGAACAATGGAAATCTAACTAACAAGGAAAAGGATTTTTTACTAATTTTGATTGCAGGACTAGTACATTTTATGGCTTACCAAAAATTCACAAAAGCAAAATAATTCAGGATTCGTGTAAAGTTAACAAAAATGCTGAATGTGTAGAAATTCTCGATCCGGAGGACTTAACTTTCAGACCCATTGTTGCAGGCCCCAATTGTGAAACTAGTCATTTAAGTTGCCTTTTGGACATTTTACTAAACCCATTTTTGAAAAACGTAAAGAGCTATTTAAGAGATGATATTGACTTTCTAAATTTTCTTCCTAAAACTGTTCCAGAACATACTCTTTTAATTTCATTTGATGTTGTAAGTTTATATACAAATATTCCACACAGTCTAGGTCTTCAGGCGATAGAGTTGGTTGGACAAACATTCGGAGTTAATAACAAACCGTTTCTCTAAGAAATTTATTTTAGAAGGTCTAAAAATAATTTTGGAAAACAATAATTTTTCATTCAATGGTTCATTTTTTAACCAGACAAAGGGGACTGCCATGGGAACGAAAGTTGCCCCCACATATGCAACGCTAGTTTTAGGGTATTTGGAAGAACAAATGTATGAAAAAATTATAAAGGAAAGAGGTGAACAGTTTGGGCAATTTATAATCGATAATTGGAAAAGATTTCTGGATGATTGTTTTTCTATTTGGCCATTTTCGCATAAAGATTTAGACTACTTTGAAAACGTTCTCAACTCCTTACACCCAGATATGAAATTTACATCATCAAAAAGTTCAGATCATTTACCTTTCCTTGACGTACTAGTCCTTAAATCAGGAAAATCAATTTCAACGGATATATTTCATAAAATCACAGATTCAAAACAATACCTCAGTTTCAATTCCTGCCACCCAAAGCATACTAAAACAAATATACCCTTTTCTCTGGCTCGAAGGTTATGCACAATTATCTCGAATGAAACTTTACTATCTGAACGTTTGGGAGAATTATCTCATACTCTAAAAGAAAGAAAGTACCCAATACAGGTTATACATACAGGGATTAAGAAAGCCTTATCTATTCCCAGGTCACAGTTGCTAAAAGTCAAGGACAAAAACATCACAAACATAACACCCTTTATATCCACGCACAATCCCAAACACAAGGAGGTATTCGGTATCATTAGAAATAACATGGATGTTTTAAAATCGGATGAGAAAATGAAAGGAATTTTGAATGAAACGAAAGTCGTAAAATGCAAACGACAACTACCTAATTTGAAACGTCTACTGATTAAATCCGAATTTAATGAAACTAAAACATCCCCGTCGGTCGCCCAGATGTGGACTCTGTAAGCACTTAATAGAAGGGTCAAGCTTAACTCTCCAAAACAAAACATTTCATGTAAAAGAATCAATGAATTGCAGAGTTGAAAATGTATTATATGTTTTAACCTGCAACGGCTGCCACGAGTTTTATATAGGACAGACGGGTGACAAACTAAGAAATAGACGGACAGTTCACGACCAACAAATCAGAGACCCATCAACAAGACAACTGCCCGTTTCTGAACATTTAGACAATTGTTGTTGAACTAATCCAAAATATTCTATTTTTCCTTTTTACAAATTTCATAACAGTGATGTTTCAGCTAGATTAATAAAAGAAAAATATTTCGTAAAAAATTTCAATCCAAAATTAAACAAAACCTTATGAAGTCATGACGACATGAGTTAAACCAATTCGTAAAAAACTACATTCTTAAATTAAACAAAGCCTCATGACGTCATGACGACGTGACGTCATAGACAGTATGTTAACGTCATCACGTTGTTACCATGATCATATTGTATTTATTCCCCTGATGAGTATTAAACGAAACGCGTTGGGAAATAAAAGTTTAAAAAATCCAGTGAATGTCTTCAACGTTTTTTACTTAAATTACTCGTTCTGAGTTTCTTTCTTTTAAATATATATATATATATATAAATATATACCTCTCTCTGTCTCTCTGTCTCTCTCTGTGCCTCTGTCTCTTTCTGTCTCTATGTCTCCGTCTCTTTGTTCCTCTGACTATCTCTGTCTCTGCCTCATCTCTCTCTCTCTCTCTCTCTCACTCTCACTCTCTCCCTCCCTCGCTCCCTCTCTTATACACAACATACAATAACATTTTGTCAGGGGCAGGGGAATTCTATGGTGGCATATTTCTCATACCAGCTAACCACTTATTTATGATAATGGTGTCCTTTCAAAACCTTATATAAGCACTTAAAAAGTCAATTGTCGCGTAAAAACTGTCTTGTTAGTGTTCAGATAACTATGTGGAAACATTTCGCGATAATCAGATAAATATCTTAACACATCACAGTGCTTTTACACTACCACCTCTTAACGAATCTACCTATTTACTTAAATAATTATTTAACACAAAAATAGATAATTAGCAAGAAATGTTTCATTTCAACAGTTATGAAAAAGAGTAAATTGTATTCGGATGACCGTCACTACCATATGAGACAGTAGAAGGATATCTATTTTGAGATAATTTAACAAGAAAAGAAAAGTTCAGTTAACTTATAACTCCCCCCCCCCCCCCCCCCCCCACACACACACACACACGCCAAACTTCAAAATCATATTAATGGGCATGGAATTGCTCTTAGTTTGATTGATATGACTTTTACATTATTCTATGGTTGAAGATGTTTGAAAAATCATTTCCGCCAGGAACTGTGATTCGGGTACATATAATGTTTGCCCTCTTTACCATCTGTTTGTCTGTGTCACAAACCTATAACATTGTCTATAATTTTTGCACTACTGGATATAGTATGGCTTTTATAGTTTGTATGTGCCTTGCATGTATCAAGACCTTTCCGGCGGTGCCAACATTTTTACCCTTGTGACTTTGACCTTTGAACTATTTTTTGCAAAGTTCTTATAATGCCTTATGAAAATTAGAACCAAAATACCTTTTCTTTATAATGTCTCTTTCTTGTGTAAAGACCTTTTAAATACAGAAGTTGTTACCATGTGACCTTGATCTATTTAATCAAACTTAAGCAAAACACCTTACCTTGCCTATAACTCTTGAACTATTGCACATAGGCCTTTATATTTGGCATGTGCCTACCTTTTATGCCAATATTTTAACCTTTCCAACATTGACCTTGACATTTGAGATACTTTTGTAAAAAGCTTTAAACATAATAACCAATACTTGGTATGTCTCTTACTCGTGTGAAAACCTTTCCAACCATATTATGTGACCTTGACTCGGACATTTGACCTATTTAGCAACTTAACCAAACACCTTAACCTTGACTATTTATCTTGCAGTTGTACACATGGACCTTTCATATTTGGCATGTGTGGTCCTTATGTCGAGACCTTTCTAAGAATGCTAACATTTTTGCCCTTATGACATAGACCTTTGACATACTTTGAAAACATCTTACATAACAAACCATTAGGCCTTTGGATTCCATACTTCGTATCTATATCAATACAAATTATTAACATGTGACCTTGACCTTTGACCTTCTTTTGCATTATTGACCAGCCTGCTGACTGAAGGCATTTGTTTTTCACAAAGTCTTTGCTTTTTACCCTAAGTATTTATGTAAAATGTTCCTATAATACAATGGATGGGTTTTGATTATAATTGCACACAATGTATATGTATAAATTCTTTAAGAAGTGCAATTGTCATTGTGTCTGGAGTTGATTTACTAGAATATGTTAGAATAGGCTTTATTTTAGTGGTGTTTACAAATTTGAACTGATAAAACTTTGTAAAATTAAACATTGCTATAAGTTCTCAAATGGGTTTTATATGTTAAACTATGACATCAGAATAAACTTAGTCAAGATTTATCTGCCCTTGTGCTAATCAAGTCAATTAGTATATAATAATATTAATTATTACTAAAAACAAAAAACAAAAAATACTTATATTGTGCGGTGACAGTATATGACATGATAGATAATTATAAAGTTTTCATGAAAATATTTCACTTTCTACATATTAGATAATTATGTTTTGGTTATTAACTGGAAACTTTTCAGAAAGCTAAGAAGTTAACCCTTTCACTGCCAAATCTTTCATGAGAGTTTTACCTCTACATCGTTTCATTGTCGTCTGCTTCAGTTTTGTTGTCTGCAATATCGTTTCAAAGTTGATTTTAAAGCAGTATGACTGAAACAATTTCGATATGAGTGTCAAACAGTTTGGATCCTGATCAGACGCCGCATGGCGTGGCGTCTGATCAGGATCAAAACTGTTTGCAAAAGCGCTTTTAAGCGTCATTGAGAGTGAAAGGGTTAAAGGGACTCGCAACCGGATGGTGTACTTGCCAAAATAAAATAAAATACTCAAATAAAATCAATTGTGTGGCATTATTGGGCTTCTGACATTAAACAATATGATCAGTTCAAAAAAGGTATCAAGAACCGTCATCGAATCTTAGTTTTTTTTAGATAAATTTCCATCGTTTTTCTATAGCGCCTTTCGACGGTATTGTTGTTGTTGTTGCTTTTCTACAGAAATTGAACACGGGCTCAGACATAAACCCGATCCGAATAATGTATTATCCATCGCTAGACACTTAAGTACGTTAATTCGGTACCACTTATATATAGAGCCCGTAGTGGCGTGGTCTGAGGGGTTTCCGTTTCGTGTTTGTCTCCGCAATGGAGGATCACGAGTTCGAATCCCACCAGATCTTCTCTTTTTTGTTTTTGGAAATAATTTTTTTATAACAATTTCTTATCCTAAACTTAATCTTACCCATTTATATAAACATTTGACATATATTTACAAATTACTATTTTTAATGCTAAATCCGGTTGCTAGCCTCTTGAAGTGATGTCAGAAATATGCCAGCTCAGAATTCTACTAAATGAAGTATGATGTCCTTTTAACTGAAGCAATATCGATCAATCCGAGCGACAAACGGTGTTGAACAGGATCAGATCCCATATTACACGGCGTTTAACTGTTTGCAAAATAAAACCAATGACACATACCAATATAAACAATCTTCACAAAAAACTATCATCAACATGGGCGACTTCAGTTGACGTCATGTCTGATATTCATTCAACTATTTAGATGTCATTATTTCTTCAGTAACTTCCTTATATATGAAACTGAGTGCAGACGACATAGTTTGCAGTTTAAGGGTTTTATTTAATTCTACAGAGGATTAGACGTTATTCTTTCCCAATAAATGCTCTTACGCTAAAACGAATTTTTCCTTTCAGAACTGTTGTTTACAACTCGGAATAAAATGTAAAATGTTTCAAAATGCTGTGATTTGTTTTTACATTTAATTGCCTTGATTATTAGTTTTGTTTAAACGAGAAAGAATAACGGTTGTTTACTAGACATCGCTGCGATGCGTATAACGAATATGAGTAAAGGTATAACACGGTCTCGTATTGACTGTACTCTTGTTAGCCACTCACGTGTTTGATCAGACTAGCAATTTGGTAGCTTAGCAGCAATATTTTGAACGCTGCGGCTAATAAGAGTGTTTAAGCTTCTTCCCTGCAGCCATAGAAGTCTCGACACGTTCACGATATACGTTATAGATCGCAGAGAGCAGATTGGGGAAAACATTACCGTCCTAGAAGGCCATCTGCTGAAGGATTGCTGTTTGTCATGCTTAACTCATTATCCCCTGAAACTTTCAATGGACAATTCCGTTTAACAATAAAGGCTGGTCCACTTTAGACTATTTAGGGTTGTTTTTTTATATTGCAATATTGCAAAATGACAAACAGTGAAGTCCCTGATTAGAGGGCTTCTGCAGGAGCCCTTTAACCAGGGATTACACTGTTTGCATTAGACAAGTGTACTATTTACAGGTACACTTTTGGTAAATGACGCATATATGCGTCACTAGGGCTCAATGAGTTAAAACTTTAAACCAACTTATACCAAGACCATATATTGACGATTTTTGGAAACATTGCAGACACAGACCAGTTTCTGGAGGATCTGTCTTGCCAGATTAACACTGTTTTCAAAGAGGATTATAAAGTCGACATAATACTTCATATAATACAGGATTATAAAGTCGACATAATAGTTCATATAATACAGGATTATAAAGTCAACATAATACTTCATATAATACAGGATTATAAAGTCGACATAATACTTCATATAATACAGGATTACAAAGTCGACATAATACTTCATATAATACAGGATTATAAAATCGACATAATAGTTCATATAATACAGGATTATAAAGTCGACATAATACTTCATATAATACAGGATTATAAAGTCGACATAATACTTCATATAATACAGGATTACAAAGTCGACATAATAGATCATATAATACAGAATTATAAAGTCGACATAATACTTTATATAATACAACGGAGAAAACGTTCTTTCCCAATAAATGCGTTTATGCTAAAACTATTATTTCCATTGCAGTTTGCGGTAACCCGACGTCTGATCACGCTGCAAACTGTTTATCACGTTGATTAAAATAAATATTCAAAATTGTCAAAAATTCATTTTTCTCATTTTAATGCAATACGTTTGTTTTTCGTATGCGTTTAAACGGGAAATATAACACCTTCTCCACTGTATATTTTTACAGTGGGCGTATATTACACATGTATGTACAGCGGAAGAAGGGCTAATGTGGTTTCCGTTGACGTTTTAGAATGTCAGTCAGTTATGATATACAGTGCTCCCTCCCTACTATGGTCCTCCCATCAACGTCTCCCTCCTTACAACGACCATTGTCGCAGTTCCCTAAACAGAACAAATATATCCAACCTTTTAACGGTTGCAATGTCATCTGCTAAACATTATCGTCTGCTTTTTTCTCAAAGTTAAATAATAGACATTTTGACAGAAAAAAAACAAATGACGAGTGACAAACAGCTTGAATCCAGATCAGACGCCGCGTTGATTTGGATTCAAGCTGTTTGCAAATGTCAGACTATTTCCCTCTCTATAACGTCTCACTCCGAGCAACACACACCTTTTTGTCTCCCATTGGATGTCAGACTATTTCCCTCTCTATAACGTCTCACTCCGAGCAACACACACCTTTTTGTCTCCCATTGGATGTCAGACTATTTCCCTCTCTATAACGTATCACTCCGAGCAACACACACCTTTTTGTCTCCCATTGGATGTCAGACTATTTCCCTCTCTATAACGTCTCACTCCGAGCAACACACACCTTTTTGTCTCCCATTGGATGTCAGACTATTTCCCTCTCTATAACGTCTCACTCCGAGCAACACACACCTTTTTGTCTCCCATTGGATGTCAGACTATTTCCCTCTCTATAACGTCTCACTCCGAGCAACACACACCTTTTTGTCTCCCATTGGATGTCAGACTATTTCCCTCTCTATAACGTCTCATTCCGAGCAACACACACCTTGTTGTCTCCCATTGGATGTCAGACTATTTCCCTCTCTATAACGTCTCACTCCGAGCAACACACACCTTTTTGTCTCCCATTGGATGTCAGACTATTTCCCTCTCTATAACGTCTCACTCCGAGCAACACACACCTTTTTGTCTCCCATTGGATGTCAGACTATTTCCCTCTCTATAACGTCTCACTCCGAGCAACACACACCTTTTTGTCTCCCATTGGATGTGAGACTATTTCCCTCTCTATAACGTCTCACTCCGAGCAACACACACCTTTTTGTCTCCCATTGGATGTCAGACTATTTCCCTCTCTATAACGTCTCACTCCGAGCAACACACACCTTGTTGTCTCCCATTGGATGTCAGACTATTTCCCTCTCTATAACGTCTCACTCCGAGCAACACACACCTTGTTGTCTCCCATTGGATGTCAGACTATTTCCCTCTCTATAACGTCTCACTCCGAGCAACACACACCTTTTTGTCTCCCATTGGATGTCAGACTATTTCCCTCTCTATAACGTCTCACTCCGAGCAACACACACCTTTTTGTCTCCCATTGGATGTCAGACTATTTCCCTCTCTATAACGTCTCACTCCGAGCAACACACACCTTTTTGTCTCCCATTGGATGTCAGACTATTTCCCTCTCTATAACGTCTCACTCCGAGCAACACACACCTTTTTGTCTCCCATTGGATGTCAGACTATTTCCCTCTCTATAACGTCTCACTCCGAGCAACACACACCTTTTTGTCTCCCATTGGATGTCAGACTATTTCCCTCTCTATAACGTCTCACTCCGAGCAACACACACCTTTTTGTCTCCCCTTGGATGTCATTGTAGAGAGCGAACGCTACATACGTTCAACAGTGATTAAGGTTACACGCCGAGTTGCGCAAATCTGTCAAATCAGAGCTGTCTTTTTTTCAATTATATAAAAGAAATCATGTACATTGTGTTTTTGTCAAGAAAAAAAGAAACATGTACACAATCAGTCTGTATTATGATCTCATTCAAAGTAGTGGTAAGCAATGCCGAAAGAAATTTATATAATTGTTTACATTTAAGAAACTTAAGAGATTTTGGCAGATATGAAGATTTGACTCTTGCAATTGCCGCGTTAGGATACCAGACTTAAAAGGAAGAACTCGAGTTGTCTGTCTTTGAATTACAATCGTAAAACCAACCTGTTGTATACATGCAGACCATTAGCAGTCGGTAGTGTTTAGTGTGTAGATTGATGTTTATGTTAATTAACACGTTAGAAGTAGATGGAAGTATTTTTATACCCCGGAGTGTTTAGGTGTTTCAGTTGTCTGCATCCAGATAGACCCTGGATATTTTTCAATGTACATACAATTTGTCATTAGCAGTAACAGGCCCTGAAGACTAAAATAACATTTATTTTGAGCGGAAGCATATATTTTTTATTTACAAACGTTCGTTTTCGCCAACTCAGTTAACTCGATTTTCTCATATTCTTTAGTTGAAGTATATAATTATGCCATCGTTTAAGTCAAACATAATCTTATTTTTAAAGTTACAACATGACTTAAAAATGATTTTAACGAGTTTGAGATTTTAAACTATGACTGTAATTGCATGAAGCATTTACAGAACTGAACGTGGCTTTGATCACAGGGGGTTTGGTATTACTACAAGTCCTTTACAGTAAAGACGATGCTTTTCGTTCAATTTGACTGAAACGAAACGCAAACGCATTGGATTAATATGTAGAGATTGACATATTCTTGAAGCTGTTGACGATTTTAGTGATTCACAGTTTGGAGCCTGACTATCTTGTATCTCATCTTGATTTGGATTTGTTATGATTTTAAATCGCTTTAAATTAATTTTTGAGAAATAAAAAACGTTTAAAATAAAAGTTATAGGAAAGCGACACACTTCTTGTCCACAGTAAAATATAAACGACACACGCCTTTTCCTCAGTAATAGATAAATCACACTCGTTTGTCCACTGTTACAGATAAACCACACACGGCTTTATCACCGTAAATATAGATAAATCACACTCGTTTGTCCACTGTTACAGATAAACCACACACGGCTTTTCTACAGTAATAGATAAACCGCACATGTCCATGTCAAATTGAACACATTTTGTTTTAACAACATAAATATTGATACGAGTCTGGAACATTTTATATCTGTATCAGACATCGCGTTATGCTGCGTCTGGTAATGATTCAACCTGTTTGCAAATAAAGACGATTGTGCCATTTGTATCAACAGAGTTGATTAACAACACGTCTTCCATAAATTACACCATTTTAAGAATCTAATTTAAAACAAGGATTTTTGTCGATCGCTGGCAATACAGATATCGAACGAGAATATATATACAGTGCTCTCGCCTTACAACGACCCTCCCAACCACGACGCCCTCCTGACAACGACACTAGCCACAGTTCCCTATTCAGGACAATTATGTCTAACGCTTTTACTGCTGCAATATCGTCTGATTAAAATTGTCGTCTGCTGTATTTCTCAAAGTTACATAAGGGACACTTTGAAAGAAAAAACCCTAATGACGAGTGACAAACGGCTTGATTCCGTGTAACGCGGCGTCTGCTCTGGATTAAAGCTGTTTGCAAATGTAAGCCAATTTCCCTCTGTATAACGACTCCCTCCGAACAACGCACACATATTTTGTATCCTTTTAGGTTTCGTTGTAGAGAGGGAGCACTGTACATCTATTGGGTTTAACTGATTAAGCTATAAATAAAAACAAGCTTCATTCAAATCGATACTTATAGCGTTCACTATTAAAGAAACTAGTCATTAGTCACAGCCTGCCACTCTGACGTCATAATCCGCCTAACACTGCCACTGAAATGATTAGATTGTATGCTTAATTGTTTTCGTCCGTTTTTGTTGATTAATTTGAAATTCTATACGATGTTTTTATTAACGAAACATAGATTTGAATGTCCAACATTTAAGTTTATGATCACACGCATCGTAAGGCAGCGTCTGAGGTGAATCCAAACTGTTGACACATGTAACCGTTATCGGATTGGCAATGAAAGGGTGTTGATAGAAACTTGATTCAAAGATAATGGAATGTACTGGTATATTAAGACAGTCTTCAAATGTGACATGTTGAAGTAAATATTATCTCAATACAATTCACTTTGAAACCGTATAAGATGTAAAGAAGTGCAATCTAGGTCTACACAAACTACAGTATACAGTATACAGTATACAGAAAGTCACTTCTTGAATAAGTTGGTATTGAGTGAAATCAAGTCTGATATCTTTAAAACTAGAACGAGAATAACGAATTTAAATGTGAATGAACATGTGCATGATTGAATCAGTGTACGAGAACAGTGCTCCCTCTCTACAACGACACCTAATGGGAGACAAACATTGTGTGCGTTGTTCGCAGGGAATCGTTATATGGAGGGAAATTGGATATATCTGCCAACAGCTTTAATCAAGATAAGACGCCGCGTAACGCGGAGTCTGATCTGGATATAAGCTGTTTGTCACTCGTCATTAAGTGTTTTCCTGTCAAAATGTCCATTATGTAACTTGAGACGACAAATATAAGCATACGGTGTTGCAGCAGTAATAGCGTTTTACATAATTGTCCCTTTAGGGAACTGCGGCAAAGGTTGTTGTAAGGAGGAAATCGTTATTAGGAGGGCCGTTGAGACTGGTTCGTGAGATTTACAGTCATAACTCGAACTCGCTAAAGTCGAACGTTAATGTATTTCTTCACTTATATGTCCACTATTTGGATACTTTTACCTCGATCTTACAGTTGCGAAAACGTTATTATTTCCATTAAAACGCAAACAAAATGCAAACAAAATGCAAACGAAACGCAAACGCAAATCTTAAAAATGTAGGAAATTTCTTATTATTGCTTTTTTATCTGAGTGGCAAACAATTTGAAGCCTGATCAGACGCCGGGTTACCCGGCGTCTGATCTGGCTCCAAACTGGTTGCAATGGAAATAATAGCGTTTTGACCACTGAAGCAAAGTTTTAAAGTTCGAACGTGACAAAACGACGTTTTATAAGTATGAAATACAGATAAGTTGACATAAGTGTCGAACCTAACATGTTAAAGATTGCAGCTTTGAGTGACAAACATAGGAAGGACAGTTTTTTCCATGAAGATGTTTGCTTTACTTTTATACTCATTTCGACATTAATCGTGCTAGGCGCGACCTGTCTAACATTAGCAAATACATGTAGTTTGAATATAGATCAAACACCGCGTAATGCGGCATCTAATCTGGATTCAAACTTCTTATTATTGATATTCAACGCTTCCTAAGTTTAAAAAACATAAAACAAATTATGAGTTTTCTACAGACAATCTATTTATTGCAGACGGAAATTCAACATGAACAGAGGTTAGCAGCAGTGTGTCTCCCATATAGCAAGCACAGCCTTGTTTTGATAATATATATGTTTATACAGCGCTCCCTCTCTACAACGACACCCAAAGGGTAGTCAACTATGTTCACAGTAAGAGACAGCGAGCTATTTTAAGACTTTAGGCGCTGTCCTCACAGTGGCACCCGTCAAAAGTTAACTTCTCGTCACAGGGGTTCATTGACGAGACTACCCAAAGGGAGACAAACATTGTGTGCGTTGTTCGGAGGGAGTCGTTATAAGGAGGGAAATTGGCTTACATTTGCAAATAGCTTGAATCCAGATCAGACGCCGCGTTACACAGCGTCTGATCTGGATTCAAGTTGTTTGTCACTAGTCATTATATTTATTCCATCAAAATGTAACTTTAAGAAAAAACTGCAGACAATAATTTTAAGCAGACGATATTTCAGCAGTAAAAGCGTCATACATGATTGTCCTGTTTAGGGAACTGTGGCAAAGGTCGTTGTAAAGAGGGAGTCGTTGTTGGGAGGGTCGTTGTAGACTTGGAGCGCTGTACATGTATACCGTGGAGAATACACTATTTTCCCAATAAATGTATTTATATTAAATAGAGGTTAACTGGTTTTTTTCAGTGTAAGATCAAAATTTAATCCATTGAGTGAACATCAGATGTTAAATTTTTGCTTGTGGCGAAGCCACAAGTGAAAATATAACAGTCTGATTTCCACGAAATGGATTAAATTCAATCTTACACTGAAACAATACAGTTATTTTATTTATTTACGCTTTCAAGTAACTTTTTAAAGGGAATTGTTCGACAATTGAAAGTGAAAGTACATTATTTATCTTGTGCTGAACCCAAAGTTTATATCGAACACATTTTCGAAACAGTTTCCCGTACGATGACGTCACTGAATTATTGATTTGACGCCATCGGAATGACGTCGTTACATCCGATTGTAGATTCGTGTTCTTCCGTTGAGTGGTTCGGGACAAATTGGGCTGACGGAATTGAACGATTGACTACGATTTTCGGGGTGCCCTACGGGGAGAATTTATAAAAGAAACACGCGCGACGATAATCCCACTGCTTGTTCCCGGTAATCCAACGAAAAACATGAATAAAGGCATATATATCCTATGCAAACAGGATCCCGATCAGCATCCGATTCATATGCCATTCAGATTAAAATCATGCAAGGAACCATTTTCAAAACGTTGTCATTTTCTGCACATTGTTGTAGTGTGTTTTGCATTGAGCATCGTTTAAACGTCAACCAATACCGTTGTTTTTGGATATATCAGGGGACTGTCTGGCACAGTGTTAGTGATTGAATACAGGATGAAATAATATATGGGTCTAGAGAGTTAACATCTTCATAAACCATAAATCCTCTCAAAGTAATTTAATCAGTTGTGGAAAAGCAATCATGTCTTTATACAAGACTTCTTAAAGGTGATTACTCTAGTTCTTGTTGGGTTAGGACGCTGAACTGTTGAAACGTTATTAAGACACTGCATCACGACTCGGGGACATTTTCAAAAAGTTTGAACCATATTTTGACGATGAGTCATTCGGTGTCTGATCAGGTAGTAAATCGTTTACACACTTAGACGCTTACAAATGTTTCGTATGTCAACAATTAAGTAAACACTAGATAGAGCTACAAGACAATACTACTATACAGTGATACATATGTGAATTTAAAGATAAAGATGGATTTGGGAAAATATTTTGAAACGATATATTCTTTATGGGGAGAAGTCTATGGGTAGAAATATAGATCTATACACCTGGAGTTGACCATGATGCCAGCCTCAATCGTCTTGACTGGCGAATGTTGCTGTAGTATTATAGTATTTAGTTTCAGTAAATTCAATGCAATTCGTTTTGTTATTTTCTAAAAATGTTTTTCAAAAGACACATTTACACGTCCCTTGGAGATACTAATAAATTGAAAGAAAATGAAATGTAAAGAAGGGTCAAACACACGGAATATTCTCTAAGGTAAAATACAACAACTTGCAATTTAAACAAGATAACTAGAATTCTAACATGACACGTTAATTCGTCTCTATAAACAAAGAACAAATTCGCCGTTGTATACCTAGTGTGTTTTACCGCGCTGTGAAAATAGTCCTTTTAAACAGGCTCTTTCTGTAACCACCCTACGGTAAAGTGCAGTTTTCAATGAAAAGTCATGTGATTTAAAAGGTATTTTCTTTCATGTTTTGTTACTGATTTGTCTCAGATACATTTAATCTGACTAAACCTAATGGTTCTGTGACAGAATAAATTATTTCGTCAATATTTTTTTATTGTTTTTCTTATATATTACGTAATGATATTGGTTTCATGTACTAGCCATACAATTGAAGTAATTCGATCGAAAACTGCATCGGCAGAGGAAATAAGCTTGGAACATTTGCTTGTATTTCTTTATGATTTTTTTAGTAAGTCATGTTAGAATCGAAATATTCGATGTTCCACCTTCGGCCTTTGTGGTCAATTCCTGCGCATCACAACGCCCAACCGTTGTAGAAAAACCGTTTTGGAACGGTAGAACATCGATTATTTCTTAATTAACCACGTCTTTAAAAAAAATCAAGGCCCAGTGAACATAGAGTCTCAGTACACAATCAAGACAATAGAGTACTTTCAAAATGAAAAACATCAAACAGTACAGACTCTGATGACACGGAAGGTAACACGGCATCTCATCAAGGTTATTTATTTATTTGTTATTTGTTATGAATTAACGTCGCTTTCAACAGTATTTTAGTCATATCACGACCTCCAGCTATTAAGAGGTGGATGAAGACCCCAGAAGCCCTTTATGCACTGTTTCAGACACAAATCGGCAACTGGATAGAACCACTGACCTTCCGCAAGCCAGCTGGAAGGCTTCCCCACGTAAACAATCCGAACGACCCTACTGGGATTCGAACTCACAGCGGTGAGGAGCTTAGTGGTGTAAGTCACAGTGACTATACCACTAGACCACGGAGGCCCCCTCTCACCAAGGTATTCACTTTTTGTGAATGTCCTGATTAGTTATGGCTAGGTTTAAATGGGATGATCTCAGGAAATCTTTGCATTACTGTTGGCTTTCTTTAAACCGAGTGTTTTCAGCCAACAGTAGTTCGGCTGTTAATAAGACTGAAAACACATTAATATTAAACCTGTATTTGTATGTTCTACATCGCTCCCTCTCTACAACGACACTCACTGGGAGACAAAAATTGTGTTCGTTGTTCGGAGGGAGTCGTTATAGAGAGGGAAATTGGCTTACATTTGCAAACAGCTTGGATCCAGATCAGACGCCGCGTAACGCGGCGTCTGATCTGGATTCAAGCTGTTTGTCACTTTTCATTAAGTTTTTTTTCTGTAATAATGTCCGTTATGTAACTTTGAGAAAAAAAGCGGACGGCAATTTTAAGCAGACGATATTACAGCAGCAAAAACGTTAAACATAGTTGTAATGTTTGGGAAACAGCGACAAGGGTCGTTGTAAAGAGGGAATCGTTGTTCGGAGGGCCGTTGTAGAGAGGGAGCACTGTATTTCAATACTGTGTGCATTTCTGATACAGGATACAGGATGCTCTCATACGAGGTCTGTTTACTCTGTGTCTGATCTAGATCCAAACAATTTTCTGAAAAAACCGGTTGTCATTTGCCTAACTATATCTCCTAACTTATCTAGTAGCCTGCTGATTTTAGAGGTTGGCGAGATATAGTTTGGGTTTCTATTGATAACTATATATGGACATGGCGTTGCCAGTGTTTAGACAGACTAACAAATTGGGGGCTATGCTGAGATATGTGAAAAGGCGTATGCCAATCCGGCTGTCAATCAACTGTCACCTGTATCTTCAAGCTGTGTTCCTGCTACAGTAGAACAGGCGTAAGTCTTACCTAATGAACGCGTTTGTTCTAAAATAAATACATTGCTTTTCCTAAAGGAACTTTCTGTTTTACTGTTACCTTGCTTTAAGCAGTCATATGTTTTAAATTCCTAATACCGTTAATTACCAGATTATGGTGGTCGTAATAGAAGTTTTCTACTGTATAATCTACATTGACTTTGTTCTAAAGTATGGCAGTGAAACGGTTACGATGGCAAATGTCTGTTAATGCTTTTGGAACAACAAAATACTACAGTAGAGAATCTGTTATTCTTTCCCGTTTAAACGAAACTAAACGCAAACGCAAAACACTAAAATGTAGAAAAGGACAACCTTTTGACAATTTTGAGTTTTCATTTTTATCTGAGTGGCATACTGTTTGGAGCCTGATCAGACGCCGGGTTATCCGGCGTCTGATCTGGCTCCAAACTGTTTGCACTGGAAATAATAGTGTTAGCTTAAACGCGTTTATTGGGAAAGAATAACAGATTCTCCACTGTACGACAAGCTAAGGTTACAGTAAAGTTTTGTTTTAGTTTTGTATGATTGCTTTGTAAAGTTTTGAAACTATATTGATCGGTCCCAGAAGAACTATTACATTTAAACATCAAATAACATGCCATGTCCCAACTGAATGCTATAAACGGATTAAAAGGAACATTCATAACGTTGACTAATCGAATGTTTCATTTGCATTGATATTGGTATGAACTTGATTGAGTGCAAATTGAATCGTCATAGACGGTACGGTAAAATTTAGTAAATCATCTTACGAACTACTCTTGATTAATATAGTTTGGAAACCACCAAGTTCTGGAAGTAAAGTCATTGCCTACTTGAGAAAGATGAAAGTTAAGCACGACACCCAAAAAAGGATATTAACCCATTCACTGACATTGTGCCATCTGTTTTACACCATTGTCGTTTGCCTTTCATTCTATGTAAATTGACTAAAGTTTCTAAAATTTACTGAACTGGGTCCAGACGATAACACTTTCAATTTTAACTCAGGGTAGAGCAGTAAAGGGGGTTCAACTTTTCTTTTCGTCTGATTTCAATTCAGCTATCAGCTTTCTACGACTGAAACATTGTGTATTTAGTTCAATGGCTGCAATAGTGTTAATGTACGGTCTATACTTATAAAAGTCAGTATGTTCTATCGTTGTTAATAGGTATTAAACAACGCATTGGAGTTGTGATGCGCAGACATTGACCATACAGGCCGAAGGGGTCACCGGTTTATGTCGAAAAATGACCCGGGGTCATCTTTCTACACCAAAAAAACTGACCCGGTGATAATTATTCTACGTCGAATGCCGACGCAATATTCAAATATTGCCCCAGAACGCTATTGTTTTACACCGAAAACAGACATAGGGTCATTATCCTACATCGAAACTAGAATGATGACATGTTTATCGAAATTGTCACCGGGCGCTACTGTTTTAAGTTGAAAATAGACATTTGGTCATTATTGACCGTTATCATTATTCTACGTCGAAAACTGACCTGGTAATAACTATTCTACGTCCAATGCTGCGCCATTGTCAAAATTGAACAAGATCGCTAAAAACCCCACAAGGGTTATTACTTTATGTCGAAAGCACACTGGATCCCGTTTTTACGTCAACAACTTACACGGTTTTATTATTCTACGTCAAAAGCTGACATGAAGATTATTTTTCAATGCCGAAACGCGGTCGTATAAAATTATCTCCTGGTGGTTATGGTCTACACTTGATACTAAGTTGAAAACAGACCCGAGTCCCTTTGACAGGTGTCGTTATTCTTTGCTGAAAATTTGACCAGCAGGATTCTTATTTTACACCAAATGATGATGTGGTCGTCAATTATATTGAATGAATTCTGACTTTAGAGTAAACTTTATTTTTGATCTACAACGACACCCAATGGGAGCCACAGATTGTGTGCTCGGAGGGAGTCGTTATAGGGAGGGAAAATAAAGAATTGGCTTACAATTGCAAACGACTTGAATCAAGATCAGACGCCGCGTCACCAAATGATTGTTTGCCAAATAATTATCAAACCTTGCATACGTACATGTCGATTATTAAGTATGTTATTACACATGGTTCCGAAATTAAAACTTTAGCCTATTTGACCTTTTAACGGCTTCTAAATGACCTTGAACGTTGATGGGTATGACCCAAGTTGTACTGAATGAAAGCTGTTTGAGTTGAGAACACAAATCTACAGCATGGAGTTGTAAAAAGTGGTGGACAAACGGACACACAGACAAAAAAACAGACAGACAGACCAAAATAATAAGCCCCGACTAAATCGTGCGGTGACATACAAATGACCCGGGTCACTAATCTGAGTAGGGAACATATCGTCATTACACAGGAACTGCTGAATTTAAAACATGAAGTTCGAATGACTCTATAAAAGAAAGCATACATTCAATACAAGTACGTATATATCGTTATATAACGACAAACCGACTTAATATATCGTCACCATGACTCTGAATGACTCTGTTTGAGAATGGTTCCACTCTTTGCATGAACATTTCATCGTTATATAAGGAAAAGAAGACTCGACATTTTGTTAAAATGCATTATCGGGCATTAGATCACAGTAAACTGTTAGACTTGGAGGTATGAGTAATTATATCGCTTTTTGATCGTTTGACTCTACATCTCAACCCTAACTGTGATCGAATACACAATAATATAAACCTACGATTTTTTTATTTCTTAAATAAGACTCTATATATTGCCAAAATGACTCAATATGCAATATGACCAGCAGTGTAGAGGAACCGTCCTAATACGTGTGCGTGTTGACTTTATATACCTTCGTGTGAAAGTCAGAATACCGCGTATTGTGGAAATAAGAATTAATTTATTTTCGTTACAGTAGGCGCTGAATAAAAATGACATTATCACGTTCCTGGTCGTTATGTCGTAATAACTCATCTAAAACAGTCACTCTCAATGACGCCATAAGCGCGTTTGCAAACAGTTTCGGTCCTGATAAAAACGTAACTGTTTGACACTCTTATCGATATTTTATTAAGTCATACAATCTTAAATCTAACTTTGAAACATGTCTTGCAGACAAGAATACTGAAGCATACGACAGTAAAGCGGTGAAGGGGTAAACATCTTCCGCATAATTTGATCATGAAAGGGTTAAAGTGTTTTTACCTGATGTGTATTGTAAAAAGTTTGGAGCCAGAATATAAAGTATATTGAGTATACCAGTATTTCGTTTAAAATAATCGATTACGGTTTTCCAACTGTATTGAGTAAATGGGCAATATTCATTTAACAATTGTTTTAAAGACATGATGCGTTGCCCTTTCTTTTAAAATATTTAAAATTCTAAGCGAGAGAGGCAAGTTTGTCTTGTTTAGTACAGCAACACTACTTCACTTGACAAGCAAAATATGTGAACTGTTCAGTTAAGTCTGTGATTCACTTGTTTTCTGGATACAATTTAATTTGCTTTGATAAATTAAAACCTTTCTTGACAGCTGTGTAGCTCTCCATGTTTAACAATCCTGTAGTGGTAAAATCGACTGAGATGAGGACAAATAAGCATTTCTCAAACTTATGTCCCGGAGCCTGTGAGTGACAACTATTTGTCAATTATAGAGACAAATACTTGGACAGTTCCTGTTCCTAATGGCGTGCCTGGAATAAATGTGACCTCTAATTGGTTCAAAAGAATGGCGACGTGAATAAATCCTAGATTCCTTTGATTCGTTTACAAATTCTGTCAATGGCAGGCTTGTTCACAGAATATGCTGAACAGGTGAAGCGTACAAATCAGTTGCTGGGAGGTGGGCGACTTTTGTTGTACAGTAAGGCCGCCACGTTACAGTGGGGAAAACAGTAGTGGTGGACCGACAGTAAGGCCGCCCCGTTACAGTGGGGAAAACAGTAGCGGTGCACCGAATATACACCGATTTGTTTCACCTGGCAGGGAGGAGCTAACCTCTGGCAAAGAGAAACTAATTTACTTTTGTTTTTAGGTGTGATAGGTAAAGTATGTGTAATAGTGTTATTGTCCGATACTTTTAACAGGGAGAAACACAATTTATGCGTGCATCCATATCCACGTGAAAAAGGGTTATATATTGGTTCCTCTCTACAACAACACCCAATGGGGGACAAAGATTGCGTGTATTGTTCGGAGGAAGTTCGGAGTTGTTACAGGAAGAGAAAATTGAGATCAGACTTATATTTGCAAACAGGTTGAATCGAGATCAGACGCCGCATTATATTCCTTCTGTCAAAATGTACACTTACATGTAACGTTGAGAAACCGGCAGACGACAAACAACGGTAAATTCCGGTAATAAAAGAGCGTGCTGCCGTCCCCAAATTTGAAATGCAAAGGTCCGCGTCGATACTCCGCCCTGCCAGGTCAATGAAATCGGCCTATATCGCTGACTCGCCGACAAAAGTTGTTTCCACGTCGGCTATTATCCGATGATCTTTCATCTCTTTCGCGACGCTGCAAAAATAATCCATTATGAGATAAGTATATCTTTTAAAATTGCTCGAAGTTGTGAAAAGATTTGAATAATTTTATAAGAAAAACAGCCTTTTGGTTTAAAAAAGCAAATGCCCCACTTTCTTTTATATTCTACAACATCTGATGGGTAAAGGCACATCAACGCTTATAGGAGGGAAAAAGTTAATATTATTATTATTATATTTAAAGAATGAAACTACATGTACACCTATGTACTACTTGATCGTTATAACAGAGCTTTTGTACTATAAAGCTGTCTTAAAGACAACAGATTAAATCGGAAAGTTATCGATTTACACTAAAACGATTGGTCCGATACTCGGGTGGTCAATTTGGCAACCAGTACCA
Source organism: Gari tellinella (assembly GCA_922989275.2). Lineage (NCBI taxonomy): Eukaryota > Metazoa > Mollusca > Bivalvia > Cardiida > Psammobiidae > Gari > Gari tellinella. The sequence continues at coordinate 57,490,056 of OV277865.1, forward strand.
CAACCAGAAAACAGCAGTATCGCCCTGCAACCCTATAACCCATAGCCTGTTTTAGTTTTGAAGATAGGTGGCTACTTAAATCAAGTTGAAAGTAAAGCAGAATGCGCCTTGAGACGCATTCCGCTTTTCTTTCAGCCTGCTTTAAGCTATGATCTGCAAGGAAACTGAAAAAAATAGTATGATATTTATTCATGACTGTATAATTTCGAACTATTTTCTTCATAGGATGTATACATTAAATGCGCTAAAAGTCGCTTCTATTGGGCCAACGGTTAACCCTCTGCGCGTTGCGGGCGAATTGGTGATACATATTGCAAATAATTTGGATCTAGATTAAACGCCGAGTAACTCATATTTTTCGAAAGCAAGTTCCTACAAGTATACAGACAATATTGCTGCAGACGACAGTTTCAAAGCGTGCAGAATGGAACAGGAACCAAACGTACGCCATATACTGTGGAAATTAACAAGATTTTTAAGCATGTCGAAAGTAATTGTAATCCCAACATCCAACAGTTTGGATGTTATCAGACGCCCAGCCCAGGTACTAGGTTTTTAATTTTGCACGAACTTGTTTGCAGTGGACGTCAGTCACTGCCAAATATTTCGTAGTTTTTTTTTACCCCCCTTCCCCCACCGTTTCATTGTCGTCTGCTTCAATTTTGTTGTCTGCAATGTCGTTTCAAAGTTTAAAAAAGGCAGTATGACGGAAGAAATTTCCAAACGAGTGTCAGGATCGAATGTTTGCAAACGCACTTTTAAGCGTCATTGAGAGTGAACAGATTAACGTATTTTTTCTACTTGAACACTTAAACCAAGACTACAAAAGAACGATTGTGACCTCCGACTTCAAACTTCAAGCTTCACACTTTAGATTTTAAATTTCAGACTTCCAACTTTCGACTTCTGACTTCTGATTTCAGACTTCTGACTGTAAAAGTTCTGACTTTTGACTTTAAAGTTCACACTTAAGACTTCAACATAGTTTCTTTATCACTTGTTTCGACGTCATCGGCTTATAAAATGCAGCGGCAAACATAATTATGATTGACATATCGTAAAAAAGGAATGTCAATTGTGGAGACTACTTTAACCCTTTCATCGCCTAATTATTTTTTGAAGTTTTTACCCCTACACCGTTATTGTGTCGTCTGCTTCAATATTATTGTCTGCAATATCATTTCAAAGTTAGAATCAAGAGAGTATGACATAAGATATATCGAAACGAACGTCAAACAAGTTTGATCAGGATCAAAACTGTTTGGAAATTCGACTTTCGGCGATTCTGACGGTGAAAGGGTTAACCCTTATCCTGCTGTGATTTTGTCTGCTTTGACATTGTCGTTTGCAAAGTTTGTTAAGTTGAGATTTATACAATGTTTTAGTAAAGAAACCTATAGACGAATGTGAAACAGCAAGGATCTATATCTGGATCCAAACTGTTTGCAAAAGTCAGGTAAGTCGCGATTTGCTTGCAAAGTGTGAACATATGTGAAATACCAATGTCGTATACATCGGTATAAGAAAACAATCTGTTTTGATCCAGATCATATGATCCGTTATTGCTATATACACATGTATATATAATTATCGCCTGCTTTGAAATTGTCGTTTTAATTTAATATATTTTATTCGTGCGTACATGCATTTACTAAAGTTCAGAATTGAAACAAAACTGCCGTTTTCAGTGATTCAAACATAAACGCGTTGATTTATATATTATATTCCGATATACTTTTTTTGTATTTCTAATAATCTCCTGGCTTATCACTTACAGAATCTCTTCGTCTTCTTAGAGCGGTCGCCATGCAGAGCTAGAGTGTGTGGTGGCTTGCATTAAGCCGAGGGAGATAGGATTGCATTGATATCATTTATTATTCATAACACCTTACTCAAATTACTTATTACATTGTATCAGTATTTGCCGCTTAATGAGCATCGACGGCTAGCAGGCTATATAAATCAATATACCGCGTGGAAGTATGCATTAATCACGATTGACAGATAGGTCAAACCATCGCTGATATTGCTGCTTTAACCTTTCTACAGAGGACAATACATTCTTCTTTCAAATTTAACGTGTTCATGCTTAATACATACAGGTGAATGCTGGTTCATTTTAACGTCACGAATGACTAAACTGACCATGTTCGGCGTCTGAACTGGAACTAAACTGAATAACTCTTTATGTTAAATATACAGCGCTCACTCTCTACAACGACATCCGATTGGAAACAAAATAAGTGTGCGTTGTTCGGAGGGAGTCGTTAAAGGGATGAAAAATGGCTTACATTTGCAAACAGCTTGAATCCAGATCAGACGCCGCGTCACTCGTTATTGAGCTTTTTCTGTCAAAATGTCCATTATGTAGCTTTGAGAAAAACAGCAAACGACACTTTTAAGCAGGCAACTTTGCAATCGTGAATAGGTTGGACATGATTGTCTTGTTTGGGGAAAAGCGGCAATAGTTGTTATAAGGAGGGAATCGTTGTAGGGAGGGACCAATGTATAGGTACTGCGTTAAATCTTAATTTGAAAGCATAGCACAGGCGACAATTTAAAACGGATGTCGGCCTCTTAAAGCTCTCTGAGGAGTATTCGGTTTTACTTTCATCTTACGTAATACTACCATCTGATTTTTACAATACATTAGCCTTATTTTAGTGGCCGTGCTCAATGTGTGCTACTGTACCTGGAGATCCTTGAGTTCTATCAATTAATGCTCCACCTCATAAACTTCACTTTTACCCTATAGCACAATTAAAATTCATCCTTCCAAGTACGATCTGATTACTTATGCAACTATCTAGATCAGAATCACACGTAATAATAGTAAGAGTATATATACAAAGGTTTAGTTTTTTACCTCATATTCTGTGCCTAATTTTAAAGACAGGGGGCATTTCAGTTAAGCAGGTTGAAAATAAAACAGAATGCTTTTAATTTAGGGTAGTTTCTTTATTATCAGCTTGCCTTAAGCCTCTACTTGGACAAAAAGTACTTGAAATTCAATCCAATATTCATTTCTAGAATTTCCTAGCAAATGACTACATTTCTAAGTGTGAACATAATTAGAGACATTAAATGGCGTACTATGGAGTAATGGGTTACGGTAAATTACTTTTATTCTATCGAAAAGCACATGGCTATATCAAAGGCATGGTTAGAGTTAAACTGCTGCTAAACATCACGTGATAAAGGCACACTTCTTTTTAATCGTAAACGTTGCAGAATGAAATGAGGGTAAGTAGGAAACTTATAATATACAGTGCTCCTTCTCAACAACGACACTCGATGGGAGACAACAATTGTGTGCGTTGCTCGGGTGGGGTTTGTTAGAGGGAGAGGGATATTGACTTACCTTTGCAAACAGCTTGAATCCAGATCATACGCCGCGTAACGCGGCGTCTTATCTGGATTCAAGCTGTTAGTCACTCTTCATTAAGGTTTTTCTCTGTCAAAATGTCCAATATGTGACTTTTGAGAAAAACAGCAGACGACAATTGTAAGCACGTTAAAATATTGGACATATTTGTCTTGTTTTTGGAACAGTGGCAAGGGTCGTTGTAAGGGGGGGGGTCGTGGTTGGGAGGGCCGTTGTAGAGAGGAAACACTGTAGTGAGTCAAAGGGTCACACACTTTGCTATCCATGGTGTCGTCTGCTTTGAAGTTGTTGAAAACGTTAAGCTCAACTGAGCACAAAGTGCCCAATGTGAGCTATTAGGATCGCTGGATGTCCGTCCCCCGTCGTCTACAATTGGTTTTCAACAGTCAAGTGGCTACAAATCTAATTTGATCTTAGGAATCTAATCACATTTTGCTGTTAGTATTTGAAGAACTTGGTTTGCGGGTTGCCCTTGATGAAATCTAGTTCTTGGTGCCCACTTACAGTCCTCTAGTTCTTGGTGCCCACTTACAGTCCTCTAGTTCTTGGTGCCCACTTACAGTCCTCTAGTTCTCATTATAAGAGTTTATATTTACATTCGCGCCATTCAATTCTATTGAACACAGTGACGTTTATTGTCGCAGTTTTTTAGGGGCGGGACGTTATAGCGGTAAACTGTTTAAGGGGTCTGCCTTGCGGAAGGAAATCCGTTGTTTTGTAGGAGTGGCGTGTATTTGTTTTGCGTGCTTAGTGTTTTAATGCGGGACTTAAATACATAGACGTTAAGTCTACACGTAAACACGTAAAGTAAATTTTACAATTTGTGGCAGTTTGTCCGTTTGAAAAATAAGTTAAATAGTTTAATGACAAAGATCCACTGGCATCCATTTGCAGACTTTTACATTTTACATTTTACATAAATGTGCACAATTAAACCAAAGCATTTCAAGGTTTCACGTTGCGTGGGAAGCGATAATTAACCCTTAGCCTGTCCTTTTATCGTTGGCTTTGAAATTACAGCGTTCCCTCTCTACAACAACACCCAATGGTGAACACATATTGTGTGAGCTGTTCAGAGGGAGTCGTTATAGGGAGAGTAAATTGAGACTTGGCTTACATTTGCGTAACGCGTTGTTATTTGTAACTTTAAGAAAAAAGGCGATAACAATTTAAGCAGAGGATATTGCAGCAGTATAAGCGTCAGACATAATTGTCCGTGTTAGGGAACTACGACAAGGGTCGTTGAAAGGAGGGAGTCGTTGTTGGGAACACTGGTGTAGGGAGGGAACACTGTATCATCTGAAATAATCGTTTAATGGCTATGTTGGTAATTGTCAATGGAAAAATCTTATAGACAATTGTAGGACAGTAATAAACTGATGCAAATGTTGTCTGAAGAAACATCAATGTTAGCAAAAGGGATCCTTATCAGACGTTGATCTATTAGACTATTAGTCTTCTGATCTGGATAATGTAGGTACATTGCTCCCTCCCAACAACGACGTTCTCATTATAACGACCCTTGCTACAGTTCCCTAAACAGGACAATTATGCCTAACGCTTTTCACTGCTGTAAAAGCGTCTGTTTAAAATTGTCGTCTGTTGTTTTTCTCAAAATCACATATTTAACATTTTGACAGAAAAAAGACTTATTGACCAATCACAAACAACTTGAATTCTGATTAGACGCCGCGTAGCGCGGCGTCTCATCTGGATTCAAGCTGTTTGCAAATTTAAACCAATGTCACTCCCTATAACTACTCCCTTCGAACAACGCACTTATTTTTTGTCTCCCACTATGTGTCGTTGTAGCTAGGGAACATTGCAGTTTGGTCTTTCAACGCTAGAAACGTCGGGAAAGCATGTTTGATATAGAACCCAAACTGGCGATTAACATTTAATACCAACTAAACCAAGACAAGTCACAGTGATATATCCTATGATCAAAGCTAGAAATAAACCGCTTATAGTAGCGAATATATAGTGCTTCCTCTCTACAATGACACCTAATAAAAAAATTGGAGAAAAAAATGTGTGCGTTGTTCTGGTTCTGAGGGGAGTCGTTATAGGGAGAGATATTGGTTTAATTTTGCAAACAGCTTGAATCTAGATCAGACGCCGCTTGACGCGGCGTCTGATCAGAATTCAAGCTGTTTGTCACTCGTCATTAAGTTTATTCTGTCAATATGTTCAATATGTAATTTTGAAAATAAAAACAGGAAGTCGACAACTTTAAGCAAACGCTATTGCAGCAGTAAAAACGAAAGACATAATTGTCCCGTTTAAGGAACTGCAGCAATGGTGGTTGTAAGGAGGGAGTCGTTGTTGGGAGGGCCGTTGTAGGGAGGGAGTCGTTGTTGGGAGGGCCGTTGTAGGGAGGGAGTCGTTGTTGGGAGGGCCGTTGTAAGGAGGGAGTCATTGTTGGGAGGGCCGTTGTAGGGAGGGAGTCGTTGTTGGGAGGGCCGTTGTAGGGAGGGAGTCGTTGTTGGGAGGGCCGTTGTAGGGAGGGAGTCGTTGTTGGGAGGGCCGTTGTAGGGAGGGAGTCGTTGTTGGGAGGGCCGTTGTAGGGAGGGAGTCGTTGTTGGGAGGGCCGTTGTAGGGAGGGAGTCGTTGTTGGGAGGGCCGTTGTAGGGAGGGAGTCGTTGTTGGGAGGGCCGTTGTAGGGAGGAAGTCGTTGTTGGGAGGGCCGTTGTAGGGAGGGAGTCGTTGTTGGGAGGGCCGTTGTAGGGAGGGAATCGTTGTTGGGAGGGCCGTTGTAGGGAGGGAGTCGTTGTTGGGAGGGCCGTTGTAGGGAGGGAGTCGTTGTTGGGAGGGCCGTTGTAGGGAGGGAATCGGTGTTGGGAGGGCCGTTGTAGGGAGGGAGTCGTTGTTGGGAGGGCCGTTGTAGGGAGGGAGTCGTTGTAGGGAGGGAATCGTTGTTGGGAGGGCCGTTGTAGGGAGGGAGTCGTTGTAGGGAGGGAATCGTTGTTGGGAGGGCCGTTGTAGGGAGGGAATCGTTGTTGGGAGGGCCGTTGTAGGCAGGGAGTCGTTGTTGGGAGGGCCGTTGTAAGGAGGGAGTCGTTGTTGGGAGGGCCGTTGTAAGGAGGGAGTCGTTGTTGGGAGGGCCGTTGTAAGGATGGAGTCGTTGTTGGGAGGGCCGTTGTAGGGAGGGAGTCGTTGTTGGGAGGACCGTTGTAGGGAGGGACTCGTTGTTGGGAGGGCCGTTGTAGGGAGGGAATCGTTGTTGGGAGGGCCGTTGTAGGGAGGGAGTCGTTGTTGGGAGGGCCGTTGTAGGGAGAGAGTCGTTGTTGGGAGGGCCGTTGTAGGGAGGGAATCGTTGTTGGGAGGGCCGTTATAGGGAGGGAATCGTTGTTGGGAGGGCCGTTGTAGGGAGGGAATCGTTGTTGGGAGGGCCGTTGTAGGGAGGGAGTCGTTGTTGGGAGGGCCGTTGTAAGGAGGGAGTCGTTGTTGGGAGGGCCGTTGTAGGGAGGGAGTCGTTGTTGGGAGGGTCGTTGTTGGGAGGGCCGTTGTAGAGAGGGAGCACTGTATAACCGCTTCACTGCCTTGCTTAGAATATAGTGGTGATGTGTCAACAGTTTGCACCCTGATCAGGTCCCGCATAATGTGGCGTCTAATCAGAATCAAAACTGACTGACAAGCATAACGATGTATACAAACCTAATATTTAGACAATAAAAGCAGGCAACAAATGTTTTAAAGAAGATTACGTCGTGGCAGCGATACAGTACGTTGGCCATTAGTTGTGAGTAGGCTACCTGGTCTGAAAAACGATGAAGATATTATACGGATTAAACGCAGACAAAACGCAAACGCATTGAATGAAATATAGAAAATGAAAATTACGCGGCCACTGGTCTGGCTCCAAACTGTTTGCAATGGGAATAATAGTTTTAGGGTAAATGCGTTTATTGGGAAAGAAAAAGACCTAGATCTTATTGCTTTTATGTAGTTTACTTTTTACATTAAAATCTGTAAGCTTCGACCACATACAGTATGTAATACATACTACTCAAAGTTTGCTAAACCTTCCTAGGTTCAAATACGTTGAACCTATCACTTTCTCACCGCATAACTTCCAACACTTGTTTCGATTCCTTCCTTATTTGGAGACATTATTGCCAATGGTTCACTTTACGGATTCTGATATATTAAATTTTGTTAAATTGAACATTGAAAGGAAAAACATTGTTGTTACCAACGAATAACATCTTTAAGAACATAGAAATGTATATAGTTAACCTTCCTTTTTATACCCTCACAACGAGTTAAACTGGAAAAAGTATGGCCGTTTGTCCGTCTGTTCGCGCTAACATTTTGGGTGTATGGGACTAGGTGACATAACAGAGAACAAAAGAAAACTATAAAGCTGCTCGTTCCGTTAGTCCATGTTGGGTTTAGGTGGCGTTTTTTGCTTTATGTGGCTATTTTATGTGTCTTTTCACACCTTTTTAACAATGGAAAGTCACATAAACCTGAAATGTTAGAGCGTTCGCCCGTTCGTCCGTCAGTCTGTAGACGGAATTTTGTCTAGAGCTTCACTTGGCCATCTTTTACATGGAACTTTTATTAAACTAGGCAATATTGTATATAAAGTTGTGCACCTGAGATTGTGGTTTCTATTCGTCATTTCGATCTTTAATTATCTCCCCTTTAAATACATAGCATCATTCAGATTTTTTTTACAAATCATGTCATTTTTTTTCAAATCATGTTTTCACAGTCGACATGATTTGAAAGAAAAAAACATGATTTGTAAAACTTTTACAAATCATGTCGAATACCGGCATCTGTGAATTTGATTCAGCATGATTTGAAATAAAAGTTTAAAAAAAGCCTTTATATAGACTGGTATTAAATAGCATGCATATATTAAATATTTATATAAGTGTTTCCGGTGTAACGCAGTAGAATGACCCACCCGTACAAAATGACCCGGGTCCTTATACTACGTAGAGAAATGACCCCAGACCGTAGAATAAGGACCCCATCGACTTGTAGTAGAATGACCCCCCTCATGCAGAGGAATGACCCCCGTAGAGAAATGACCCCCTCCTGTTCAGCTTAACTGTCGTTACTGCTGCTGCTGTTTCTTCTACTACTACTGCTGTTATTGCTGTTTGTGAAGCTGCTACTATTTCTGCTGCTGCTACTACTTATGCTATTGTTGTTACTGCTGACAATACTACTACTTCCGGTACTGTCGCTGCTGCATAACCCCTACTGCTGCTACTTTATACGACTATCACTGCTACTGCTACTATTACCTTTGTTTGCTTGATTGTGCTGGGTTTTAACGCACTGCGAAGCTCAAGGGTCATATAGAGCCGATATATGTATACTATATTTAGACGTGCAATGGCTATACATGCAAGTCTGAAAACCTGAATATGTTTGTAGCACGGTTTGTCCACAAGTTATCGATACACCTTTGTATATATGCCTTTGTTCTAATGCATTCAAGACAACGCTCCCTTTTAAAATAGAGATTTGAAAATTTGAAAAAATCAAATGATAAATAAAAGCTTATATAGAAACATCCATCATTTGGAAAATTCGTTTCATTTAATAATACAGTGCTCCCTCTACATGAACACCTAAGTGGAGATAAATAGTATGTGCATTGTTCGGTGGGAATTGTTATAGGGAGGGCAACTGGTTTACACCGCAAACAGCTTGAATCCATATCAGACGCAGCGTAACGCGGCCTCTGATCTGGATTCATGCTGTTTATAACATTATTGTTTTTTTTAGTCCAAATGTCCTTTATGTGACTGAGAAAAACAGCAGACGGTATTGCAGACGTGAAATATTGAACATATTTTGTCTTGCTTCATGAACAACGACAAGCGTTGTTGTGATGAGGGAATCATTCTTGGGAGGCCCGTTGTAGAGAGGGAGCACTGACTGTACGTCGACATATCACCCCACTTGTACCTCCGAGCTGTTGTCGAACATAGTAGACACATACCATAAATGAGTATTCTACGCTTAGGCTCTGCCTCTACAATGTTCACTTAAAAAATATACCAAATGTTTATCTCTGACTTAGCCATGCTAGGTCACACTGTAAATTCATGTTCTTCTTGTGTATCAATTGTACTTAAAGAAACTTTGAATTCTCAACGATTATTCGAACTGAATGTTAAGTAAATGGCATCTCCTCAGATAGTTTTAAAGATACCCATTTAAAACTGATCACATATGGAGATGATTTCAACACGCCTCTTCCTCTAGTTTAGATTAATCGTCTTTTAGAGACGATTTTGATGACATTTATTTCAGACTTTTTAACGGTTTAACAATTACTGGACATTCAGTTTTTGAATCATCTCCATGTAAGTTAAAAATTAAAACAACAACGACAATAACAACAGTTGTCACAACAAAGCTCGCGACAAATTTTGAAACTTAAAAGCAGAGATTGAGTTCAAGGCCTATGTCACAGGGTGAAACTATTGGCACGGATGGAAAGGTGTTGTCCATATATACACACCATACATGTAACATGAACATCAAATATGAAAGCAATACCCCAAGGAACATAGAGGTGATGAGCATTTTCTTAATTATTTCTTAGCCGCTCACGACGGCGCCGACGACGAATACGCCGGAGATATAGCATAATCTTGTCGTGTACTTCGTACAGGCAAGCTAAAAAACGTACAGCAAGATTAAGGCATTAAAAAAATTTTTGACAAGGTTTTACAAGGGCTCAAGAGAAGAGGTAGTAAACTGAATAAATCAAACATTTTCTCAATCAATCCTATTGTGCACACAAAGTCCCAAGGGTATTTATTCTACGCAGGAAAATAACACAGGGTCCTTATTCTACGTAGACGAATGACCCAGGGTCTTCATTCTATGTAGACAAATGTCTCAGGGTCCATATTCTACGAATGAAAATGACCCGGGTCTTAATTTATAGTAGCAAAAAGACCCAGGGTCTTCATTCTACGTAGACAAATGACCCATTGTCCATACTTAATGAAGGAAAATGAAGGGAAAATGAAGGTCTGTATTCTACGTGGAAAAGCCTCTCGATCTCCTACCACCCCTCATCGCCTAGAACCATATCTGGTCATGGAAAAAGGCCATATTATCACGTGCAACCCTACCGACAAGTATACTCGTCATTTAAAGACATTTCCTGACGACCATTCGGTCATAACGCCTTGCCAGACAATTTCCTTGCAAAAAGCATGGGTCTTGTGCACGTGCAGGTAGCAAAGAACCATTGAAGCGTCTCATGTGAGACCCGACCTTTATATTTGATAGTTTGGTTAGAAATAACCTTGAAAAGCCTCTAGAGCCTCACCAGGTAAACTGAGATTGGTATACCCTCTGGCAGCTTATGCTGCATGCTTTTTCACGCCTATCGAAAACAATGGGGGACCCCGTCAATGGACTGAGGAAATATCTTTGAAACACTTTAGCTGTGGGGAATATAATTGTCATATTCAAACAATGTAGACCCAGAAGAAAAATACATTACCGTAGACGCGTGGTGATTTACGCTGGTCGTCATAAATATTGAGCTTTGCGTGTCGTAGTGTTAGGATGACTAATTCTTTTACCAGACTAATGTTTATACTGCACAATTACTTACACATACCGGTACTTCGCTCAATAATTTCTATCAACACTGTTTAGACAAAAGATATTCCTGGTGAGTTTATTTGATTCTACGGTGACAGTATTAAAGGGACTGGCAGACATATTTAGCATAAGAAGGTAAATGTATGTCAAATGATTATATAAACAGTTAAACACGTTAATATTAGTTTAGGATAAGAATTTATGTTAAAACTGCATTTTAAAGAATTATTTTAGCTCTGGTGGGACTCGAACTCTGGACACGCGTAAGAAAAAAAATTGACTCAGACGTCTTAACCACAAGGCCAACGAGCCATTCATACCTATTTAACCTACTTTAGTGTACAGTGGATGAGAAGACATTATTCTTTCCTATTTATGCCTGAGCGTGCACAAAAGGTGCGAAATCGATTTATTCCATTGATCGACGGAATAGATTTTGCGAAAGATTTTTGAAGTCGTAAATGATTTTAATTATCTGGGCACAGTGTTTAATTGCATCGGGAATTTTGAGCTCATTCTATTTTTACCTCGTCTACTACTGCTATTGTAAAAAGGGGTTGTTCTAACACAAGCAGCAGTAGCAGCAGCCATAGTAGTAGTAATATTAGTAGCAGTTAAGTAGCAGTACTAGTAGTACATGTAGTAGAAATGGAGGCAGTGGTAGCAGTCATAGTAGCAGCAACAATAGGAGGAGTTTATTGGTAGGAGAAGAGGTAATAGTAACAGTAGTATTACCAACAACACCATCATTATTACTATAAATGGTAGCAGTGGTAGCACTAGTAAAAGAAGCAGCAACAGATGTCGAAATAGTAGTAGTTACAATAGTAGCAGCAAAAGTAGCAGAAACAACTGCACCAGCAGCAGTAGAAGTAGTAGTTCCAGTAGTAGTAGTAGCTGTACAAAAAAGCAGTAGTAGTATCAGCAGCAAAAGAAGTAGCATATTATTAGTAGAGGTACTAGGAGAAACAGCAGTATTAGCAACAGTAACAGCAGCAAAAGGAGTAGTATAATTGTAGTAGATGTAGTTGTAGAAACAGTAGTAGCGGCATAAGCAAAAACTGTTGTACTAGAAGTACTTGAAATTAGAAATGGTAGCAGTAGTAAAAGCAGCAGCAAAGTTGGTAATATATTCTAACACGATAAAGAAACTGTGCATTAGGTTTGAGGAACTTGTGGTATACTTATCGTGTTAGTATATTTGTATTAGAAGTAGTAGTAGTGATCAAAAAGCAATAGCAGCGGCAGCAGTAGTAATAACAGCTGTTGTATAAATAGTAACAACAACAGTGTAACAGAAAAAGGGGGGGTCATTTCTCTACGGGGGTCATTCCTCTGCGTGAGGGTGGGTCATTCTACTACGAGTCGATGGGGTCCTTATTCTACGGTATGGGGTCATTTTTCTACGTAGTAAAACGACCCGGGTCATTGTTCTACGTAGTGAAATGACCCATGGGTCATTTCAGCAGGGGTGGGTCATTCTACTGCGTTACACCGGCACCGCAACACAGTGAACACAGTTGAGTGATTTGAACGTGACATTAGACAGTCAGTAGAAATAATTACTTTATAAATTGCATGCATGTGTATCTCATGTAGGTGCACATTTTAGATGGAGGCATGTCAATGTCATCCTTAAAGGTCAAATATATAGGTCAATGTCATAACTTTTGAGCAAGAAGATATAATTATCTCATAAAAAATTTTTCACCTTTTTTTTTCTTCAAATTATGCTGAATCAAATTCATAGATGCCGGTATTCGACATGATTTGTAGTTTTACAAATCATGTTTTTTTTTCAAATCATGTCGACTGTGAAAACATGATTTGAAACAATTGGCATGATTTTTAAAAAAAAATCAAATTAGAATGTTTTTCAAATCATGCCGCTACAATGGTGGTTTTGATTTGTCACTTACCTTTTGAATTATCTCCCTTTTCGTAATTTTAACAAATAAAATATTGTCTTATTTGAATTAGCTCCCTTCTCGTGAAATTAAATCCTGCAATAAGGGTTTTATTCTGTCAATAATTTAATATTGTTTGTTTTTATTACCTTTGGTTAGCTGTGATTGGCTGTAATTTTTGTTTCATAACTCCATGAAAAAAATAAAATTCAGGCCACGCCTTGTCAGGACTACTTTCCCTTAGTCCAACTGCTCTTCACAAGCGAAGCAGGATGCCAAATGACGTCAGTGACGTCGGCGTTACTACATAACAACGTCGCGTTTTGGCGGAAAATATATATGGCGGAGGGACTACAACCTACGTTTTAAAAGCGTTAAAAAGAACATTCGCGTCCGATTCTCTATTTAACTACTTTCCTAAATTCAGAAGTGATATTAAATTATAAGGAATAATTCGGAATATTTATTGTATTCATGGAGGTATGATAAAAAACCTGGTCACACTTTTGTATGAAACCGCTTCGCGGTTTCATACAGTGTGACCAGTTTTTTGTCCATACCTCCATGAATACAATAAATATTCGAATTATTCCTTAAATGTGCTGGATGGGGTATAAATCATCTTTAGAGATACAAGTAGATCTAGTTTTAGTCAGTTTAAACCTACTACATGTAACTGGCTTGTGTTTTTGTCATGCACTTATAATTTAATATTGTTTGTTTTCATTACATTTGGTAAGCTGTGATTGGCTGTAATTTTTGTTTCATAGCTCCATGAAAAAATAAAATTCAGGTCACGCCTTGTCAGGACTACTTTCCCTTAGTCCAACTGCTCTTCACAAGCGCTGCAAGGATGCCAAATGACGTAATTGACGTCGACGTTACTACATAACAACGCCGCGTTTTGGCGGAAAATATATATGGCGGAGGGACTACAACCTACGTTTTAAAAGCGTTATAAAAGAACATTCACGCCAGATTCTCTTTTTAACTACTTTCTTAAATTCAGAAGTGATATTAAATTATAAGGAATAATTCGGAATATTTATTGTATTCATGGAGGTATGAAAAAAAAACATGGTCACACTTTTGTATGAAACCGCTTCGCGGCTTCATACAGTGTGACCAGTTTTTTTTTTTCATACCTCCATGAATACAACAAATATTCGAATTATTCCTTAAATATTATTATGTATGTAAACAAGTGGAATAACTTTTATATTCAGTTTCTGAAATTTAAGCAATACCTTTAGATATTTATCCTGGATGCGTTTAATTTTTATAATTAAGGTGGTTCGACAGCGGGCGGCCCGCATCTCGAGTTCCGGAAATGCTGATGAATTTCACCTAATCTTTGCGGCACGTGCTTAAAGTAGAAAATTTAGATAAAGAAAAGTTTGATCTACTTCAGTGTCTTCTCTGTTAGCGCAGTTGGTACGGTTATTGACTTCCAAGCCTAAGGTTCTAGGTTCGATTCCCACTTGCTACAAAACTTTTTTTTTAACAAATTGTCCGATTTTAGTGACTAGTCAATTCATGTAACGCAGTGATCAAAGGACAGGCTATGTTTAGTCACGTAATAATGAATAATATCAGATGCAAGTATAGTCAAGTTACAGCTAAATTTGTGAGGATGTATAGCCTATATGACAGATGGCAGCTTAACACAGGACAAAAATTATGCTAAAAGATAGATCCTAAATGAGCTTTATGCATTACTTTTGTGATGCATAAGGCGGTCACCTGCCTTTAAAGATCTACAGACTACCGTATTCAATGGTCCCTTATTACAGGTTTGACTTATGGTATTATTTAGAGCTGACAGCATTTTAAAGTTGAACCAAAGGGAGGTTACTCGTTTTGTGTTACCATTTTGTCAGAATTTCAGGAAATCGTGTATAAAATGTAAATTCTACTGTAGATTTTCATTAAATTTTTGTGACTAGTAGAATTAAGTTATATCTATCTAATAAGAGTAACATTAGTGTATGTTAAACAGCTAGATTTTTTGTAATTTGAGATTTTCAGAATTTGACTTTTTTAAAATATTGATATTTCCAGAAAATATGTCATGAAATACTTTTGTTTGCCCAATATCTTATAGTCTATGTACAGTTTACTTGAATGTACAGAAATTATTGAGTTATATCATTTTATAAAGAAAATATTCCTGTTTATTAAAAAAGGAGCTTTTCTCGACAAAAGGTCCTGTCAGAAAAAACGGCACTGTAACTTTTTTTTATTTGAACGATTTTTCACTCTCCATATGGTATATTTCAATTTAATCAAGGTTTCAAAGAATTCTGACACAGAATAAGCTGACCCGCGAACCACCTTAAATTACAAAAAATGGAATAAAATTAAATTGACGAATATACGTCGTGAGCAAAATTACATCACCAATCTTACGGTTTAAACTGTTCATTTTACTTATGCAAAATTGACACTTTAAAGAATATTCCATAGACACTGTCAATTTATATACATTTCACGGTGTGTTACAATCATGTCAATATTCTGATGGACGTTAATGTAAAATTTGGTCGCCATATTTGAACAATTTAAATGCTTCAAACATATACTGCTTGCTGGCTTGGTTTTGCTGCAATTATTATCGTTATTGGGTGAAAATTTCGACAAATACTGGATTTCGGATATTTACGTGTGTTCGGTTTTACTTAATTGTTTATAGTGCAAGGTTTTCATGGCTGAAGAACGTTGTTATTTGACAGGGAATGTAAAACTTGGTTTAAGTACATGTGTTCAGTAATGCAACACTCATACGTGCACACATTACATGCACAATCCAACAATAGCCCAATACTGGCGTGGGACATCACTTTTATTCTAAACTAAGGATACCTTGCAACCGACTCTCTTTGTCAATGCTTTTAAGAAAATATTTACTGCTTTTATTTTGTCACACTTGTTCTCGTGTTTACGTGTTTCGTGACTCAAGTATGGAGGATTAAGTGCCAGTGTGATGTGATTGCCTGGTAACTGTGCTCGCTGATTGTTCCCAACAGGCGGCTTCATTACTGTAATTAGTGTCGGGGCATTCAGTCTCACTCATGCCAGTTTACGACAACCGTTACGACACGTATTACGACACTATAACGTCAACCGTTGACCGTGTGAGCATTTTACCTTAACCTCGCTTTGCACTAATGTCTCACAACTGTTGCAAATAGTTTTGATCTAGATAGACGCAAAAGTTATGACTTTTTGTGGTGTTGTACGAGGATCTGAATGGTAATGCTATGTGATATATTTTCTCTAACCCTTCACCTGCCGATCGCGACTTGACTGGTATTGACACGCAGCTTACAACCAAACCAGGCACTCGGTTTATGAAACGTCGTACGACAAAAACAGTCGTTAGTCAAAACTTTAATGTACATCTAATTTCTGATTTCTCCATCTAACTCTGTCTTGTTACATCTCTTTGGAATTGTCTTTTCAAAACGATTCCAAAGAACAGGAGATTCTGTTAATGCGAGTTAGATAAAAACAGACGATCAATTACGCTGGAAAACACTGAATGAAAAAACATAGCAGTTTTAAGTGCGAGGTTAATGTAAAAAAACACTTTCGCTTTTTAATACACAACACGAGCTTTAAGAGACAGAAAACGGAATGGTGTTTTTGAAAAAATAAAACAGAAACAACGCCAATAAAACCGTGACGTTAGCGTACATAATTATGACATTAAAGACATATGATATTTACAAAAACAGTCTCAAGAATGCTGTGAACTTTGCTGCATACAATTTAAATACGATCATAATATTTCCCCGATAGTCAATACAGGGCTGCGATAAATCGATCATGAAAAGTCCTAAGATTTCCAAATTTTCTATTTTTTTTAAAGTTTGTTTATTTAAAACATAAAACGTACGGCTGCCGTACGACCGTCTTGTGGAGATTTGGCGTAGTCCCACCCCTATAAAAGCAGCTGCGCTAAAATAAGTTCACTGAAGCTGTGTAGCATTCAGAGAGTTCACATCAACAGCTGCCTCAAAAATGAGGGAAGGGAAAGTATGTTGTGCCCCATGAAAAATATGAGCCACCGACCGAAGACCCGGCGAGTTCAGGGTCCGACGAGGTAAAACACAATTTCCTATCGAAGCCACGCAACAGGATGTACCTTGTAAGTATATTTCGTACTATGTTTCCAGTAGGTCAGTAACAATACGTCCAAAACGTATTGCATTATATTGTAATATATTGTTTCAAATTATAAGTACAAAAATTGGATAGAATTTAGCCTTGAAAACTTATTTGTAGCAGTAAAAGAATAAAAGGAGTGCTCAAAATGCAAGGGGAGAGTCCAAATTAACATAGCCATTTGTTGAGTATGTTATAACATTCAAATTTACAGGGCATCCCCTCTCGTATGTGCTCAATTAAAATATAAAATATTGCAATACGAAAAACTGTATTAAAAAATACGTATATCTAAGAGGACTCTAACAAAGTAATGCCGTGCTGTTACGCCCCTACTGAATAGCATCCATTATTATTAGAAAACATAGTTTATTTTCTGTTCTGGTTCGACTCGAAACCTATGACATATAAACCAAAAAATACCAAGAACAGACAGTTCTCTAATTCGCGATTATTCACTGCAAGCGCATCATTCGATCGTGCAATTTATCAATGATATTCCTTAAATCACGTGATATAAACACGTAGTAAATCTGAGATTCGACAATCCAGTTGTTCGCCGGTGCCATTTCGTTAAGTAAAAGCACCATTAACCTGAACATTTAAAATTAAAGTTCTGTCTCCGGTAAATACAGTTTAAAGTCAAATTTCGACCACATGTGTTTCTATCTGTTCCATGTTAAAATCTAGCACAGTCGAAAGTGCTTTCACTTTTCTCAATTTATAATCTCGATAGCTTTGGCATATAGATGTCCAGATTTAATGCAAATGGTATCGTTGTTCGCTTCAAGGTGACAGATAAACCATAATTGAGTTGATATTGTTGATTCTGGTGAGTTTACGTCCTTCACTTTTAGAAGGGCGAAAAGCAGCAAAAGTTGTCGAAAGTTAATGCAGTAGCCAAAATAGCGTAGCATATGCCAACATTCCGGTGTTGGGTATTCTCCTGGAAATTTTGTTTTAAAAGAATCATGTTAGAACCGAAGTAATAAATTCGTAGTTACAGATGAGCCTGCATCAGATTATTGTTAGTCGTTGATATTTTGGTAATGATATCACTCGACCTAAATATCCCGTTATACCTCAACTTCTAAATATGATATAATACACAAAAATGCACAGCTACGAATTCGTTCTTTTTTTAAATTTTACATATAAGTTTTACTACACTTAACATTATCTTCGTTCGCTTCCTTTAAACAGCGGAAAAGCGTCATATCCTAGAATGAAATAAGGGATATCTTGTCATCGTGTGGGTGTGGTTCGCGGGTTGGAAACCAATGATGCTGTTCTCTTGGGTTGACCGTAGGGAGTTCTCAAGGAAGATTCCTGCATCGGAAGCCAACCCGTTGCTTCCCATACTTATCCACAGGAACTTGTACTCTGCATCTACCATACCTAGCAGCACAATGTAGCAAAATCCCTTGCAATTATAAGACTGGCTTCCAGACAGACCCGGCCTCTTGATGGCTACATGTTTGTTGTCTATGGTCCCACATACAATGTTGAAGTTCCATCGGTTGCAGAATATCTGCGCTACATCACGTCATCGGTCATGGGTTGAAGGCAGGGCTATGAGTTCATCGTTGAACTGGTTTATAAATAGCCCAACATACCTCACGTACAAAGAGGGGGATTGTGTTGTATGCAAC
Organism: Gari tellinella; assembly: GCA_922989275.2. Classification (NCBI taxonomy): domain Eukaryota; kingdom Metazoa; phylum Mollusca; class Bivalvia; order Cardiida; family Psammobiidae; genus Gari; species Gari tellinella. Next base: position 57,508,763 of record OV277865.1, read on the forward strand.
CCTGAAAACGTACTGTAAGCATTTGAAACTCATTCCTATTATAGCCAAAATATGAATGTTCACACCAGCTTCTCTCCAGGCTCGATGGAAACACGACCTCTGTTTGACTTGGTGATATGCGAGCTGACACGTAGCAGCAACTCGGCAACCATATTGAAGCTTTTCCTTATGCAGCTGATGTTGTCCTCGAAATCCTTATCATGCTCCCGGAAGAGGGTATAGTTGTGTCTGAACAGCCTACTTCGCTCAGGCCATGACTTTACTCACCAACGCCTCTCATGCCTTCTCTGGTGTTGACGCTCACGGATAAGAATGACCAAAGTAGCATGATGGCGTTCTTCTTCATCTTGAATTATTCTCCTTGATGTGCAACATCCACCATCTGAGGTTGAATGACCATTATTGCCAAATTCTCATGACCATGTGACAACAGTTTGCATTTACATTTATACCCTCATAGGGGCATTATTCGTAAGATAAACGTACGAATGACGTGAGTCATTCGTACGGCGACCGCAAGAGAATATCCGAATTCGTACGGCTGCCTTGCGGCTGTCTTGTACATTCGCACGGCTGCTGTGCGACCATTTGCGGCTGTCGTGCGAATTTTGCACCACCTTTTTCCTATGTTCTCGGTAAAATTCGTACGACTCGTGAGACAACCGTACGGTGTTCGTGCGGCGATCTTGCGTTGTCTACGATCGACACGAATTTTAAATCACTTGCTGCGATTTGTCTTGCGATACACTGGACCTTCGAAATCGTACGAAATAAAATTCGTACGGCTGATGTGAAACGGGTTTTTATTAATAGCGATATCGGGACCAAACCACAAGAATAAGCATTCCGAATGATGATTTAAATAACTGGAAATGCGACATTTATATAAATCTATAATACGGAGTAATGAAAAAAGCGATCCATGAGGCACAAATTGTAGATCTATCGTTTTATTTTTTCCTATTTTTTCAAGTGGTGTACTTTAACATTATTTTTTGTTTCTTTTATACATGTTTAGGTCAAGATGTACCCAATGAATAAACACAGAATATCCAAGAAAATGTTTGTTGTTTTTTTTAAAAAAAAAATCCTTTGTCATGGCTAGTCTAGGCCTACTGAGTACTGTAGCAACAAGTTGAAAGATACTTAGGTAAGCTAATAGACAAAGCAGAATGTCAGATTTAGTAGCAAATTTCGGCATAAACATTGAACAGGAGGCAGAGTTTGAATCTGAGGAGTAAGAAAAGAAACTGTTCCAAAACAGTGAACGACCTTGATTAGCAACGCGAAAACTGGTGACAGTTTGCAGTCGATTTTTTTGAAATTTTATCTGATGAGATGAAGCGTAAAGTATGATCCATTTGAATTCAAATATATAAGTTTTCAAATTTGAATCGACTCACTTTTCCAGTTCATTGCCATTACTTCACTAGAAGCGTTTTGCTTCTTCCTTTTTCTGTTGGGTAAGATTAACTTATGCGTACTTCACCGCGGTATCCCTCTCGGTCATTTATGCGGGGCATGTGAGAATTTCTAAAAAAGTATGTAAAACTTGTCAAATATATGTTTGAAATGCTAAATCAGTTAAAGACGGGATACATCGAATAATATGTCATTGCATAAGATAGGACTGCTTTATTCTGCTCGAGGAGAAATCAGTTACCGTTCGGCAGAGCCTCGCGGTTAACTGGCTTCTCCCTTCGCAGAATAAAGCAGTCCTAACTTATACAATGACATATTATTCTCTATTTATCCTGTCACGTGCCTATTTGCCTGACGGATAAAGAAGTGACAGATAAACTTTGTTTTTTTTATATGACCGATGTTATTAGTCAGTTGGTCACATGACCTGTAGCCGGAACTATTTTTTCCCACCGAGACGCTTATTTTTCCCGCTGTTAGGAGAGGTATTCTAAAACTCTTTCAACAGAATCCGATGTGTAACGACGTTTTTTCGAACTATTCGATGCAATCAAAGCGTTATAGAGTACGCGCCACCAGTCGCTTGCTGAGATACTTCTATAATTGCCCACCTTTTAGATTTCCTAAGTGGAAAACACTAGATTTTTAAAGGTTCTTTTATTTATTTTCAACGTAACTATGATGTGACGTCACTGACGTCATCTATATAATATCGCGCTTTCCTAGAGTAACATAGTTCTTTAGTGAGAATCTTATGAATATCTAAAAAAAATGATTCTAGCTTTAAAAAAAGCATTCTCTATTTATTTTACTATTGTGACAAGGATAAATAGAATATTTGGTTCTTAGCTTTGAATGAGAAATGTTATCTGGCTCGGCTTCTGAAAATATCAGGTTCGCCTGCAGCTCACCTGATATATTCATACGCCTTGCCAGATAACATTTCTCACTCAAAGCTAGTTACCAAATATTCTCTATATACATGTACTAGTAAGTATACTAAGCCATTCACCAAATTAGCCACTTTTATCGCCAAGCTATTGTCTGTTTGAATAATGTTGACTGTCGCCTGTACAATCTATGTAAGTGTAAAGAACATTGGATCCTCATCAGAGGTCAGGTGACTTGTCGTCTTATATGTATATGTATCCAAAATGTTTGTAAAGTCATTGTTAGTCGACTTTGATGGATAAAACATCATTACTGGGTCACGTCTATTTCTTATTTATCATAGTGTTCTAGTAAAGCAATTTGATAGATTGTGGTATTAAGAAGATTTCATAGAGATTCTTGGACAAACGCGGGAGATTTTTATTATTCTGTAACGCTAATGTAGGGTGATTTTATTAGTTCACGTGAGGAGATAGCACCAATATACATTTTGACTTGTGTAACAGGACGGCGGTAAAGAGGAACTTGGACACTGACAGAAAGCAGACAGAAAATGTTGCCTAAAAAGAGGGTGTTAAAAAGTGCATCATGGAAAAGGCTATTATTTCCTGCATGGACAAAATTAACGCATTTCAATAGCATATACAACTTTACAATTTGTTGAAAATGTCGGTTCGTTAAATTTAAATAAGTAAATTTTGTTTATTAGGCTTCTGCTCGGGCTCCATACTGTAACGGGATTTACTTTAAACAAGGCAATTTTATTTTAGAATTTAAAAGCGGTTTGCTATATTTTGTTAGATCTATGTTTTATTATTTTTCAGATTTTTTTTAAAATTTCACTTTTGTAGTAAAACATCCATTTACAGTAGTTTATACACATATCATGAATAAGCTAGTGAAACCTACCTATTTGTAGCAGAAGACAACACAACATGATAAGTGGCACACCCTCAGTAAAGTCTTCATAAAACAAATAAACCCAACGATGTTTGTACACTTGTCAAAAGGTTCCGGAATATGTCTTGATGGCCGTAGACTAAACATATCTATGTTAAACTTGATAGATCTACAATTATAACTTGATCAGACTATGTTTATATATCCTACGCATTGGTATTATAGTTTCCGTATAGTCATTACGATCACGTTGCCTATGGTTGACTGTGATTCGCAATGTTTTCTTTAATGCCAAAAAGTTGAATGTATACTAAACCCATAGTATTTTGAGTACAAAACTTATATGCTGGTTTGTTTAACAGTTTAACTGCCAAAATGACGTCATCGTACTATCGTCTATTTCATTTCTAAGTTTAGAATTTAAGGCATTTTGATATTAGTAGCATTATTTTTATTGTCAAACAGATTGCAACCTGATCAGACAATGCCAGTGTATTCAGGATTGGCAGAAATGGCGTTCAACATACTAAACACGACTGTGCGTTCAATAAACGCTTATGCCCGCGATGGCATCCCTGACAATATATTCTGATTTTTTTCTAAGTCTAAATTAGGTCAAGGTCAAATTGAAGTTGGGTAATATGAGTGAATGAGTAATGGTCCAAGGCAACAACTATATTAATATCAAAGCATTGTAGTCAGAAGCTTTGACGCAATATGAAACGGTAAAATCTAATAAAGCCAATTTAAAATATTACAAGTTCAAAATAGGTCAAGGTCAAGGTCAAAATCAAGGTTGGGTGATATTTGGTAGATTGAAAATGGTCCAAGGCAACAACGGTATAAATATCTAGCATTTGAGTAAGCTGTGTTGACGCTTAGACGAAACGGTTGAATTTAGTTAACCTTGTTACGGACGGACGAACAGGACAATCACTATATGCCTCCGTATCTATAGATACCGGTGGGGGAATAACATTTTAATCATTATGGAATCATAACTCCTACCCTCAAACAACATTAAAGGAACTTCTAAAAATAATTCTACTCGCATATCCAAATAAGTTTAAACTAACATGACAGTTTCGGCAACGGAGTGCCGAAACTGTCATGTAAGTTTAAACTTATTTGGATATGCGAGTAGAAAATAATTTTAAAAGTTAACATAAGCTATCCTGATGAATTTCTTTCTTGATGTATCATTAAAGGATAGTACAAACAAAGCGACCACTCAAAACTTATATCGACGCCGGTACTGATAGTTGATACTGTAAGTTAATATAAACCAGAGAGGCTCTTCCAGGAACATTTTGTTTTTCTTTCATCATGTTTGTCTCATTACGATATAAGTAAACACTTTTACGCTTCTAAGTATTCATACACTACGAAAAGTAGTAAGTAAATCCTAAACAAAACATATAAAATAGCATTTCAAGATTGGAGCGTAAGCAGGATGAACATAAACTAGCTCCTTAAGGTGTCGGCCTGGTCAGGAATCACTTCCGGATCGTTGTAGTCTTGCAAGTAGTACCTTGAAAAATACAATTTCAAAGATGTGCACTGTTTAGTTTTGCCTGTGGGTGAGTTTGAATGGTTTTCTTGATGAAAACTGGCTATTTGTGGTCATTTCCACCAAAATGGCATTGTTTTAGGCATCTCATTTCAGGACTTTTTCTCCAGGCGGATGCATATGGAAACACAGTGAATGGGATAAAAGTGAAAGTTGTTTACCTTTATTTTGACAGTGACCTTAGCAAATCATTGATAGCAAAAACTGTAGACGGCGATGTTATAGGTTTACTGGCCTCAATCAACAGGGAAATGTCTATATAATTGAAGGGAATGTCTTTTATAGCCTAGAAATTGTTTTGGAGGGAGCTGTTGGCTCTGAAAGTTAGGCATTTTACTATAGATTATATAGGGCGAAATTAGACCAGGCCGACACCTTAACCCATTTATGCCCACGATATTATCTATGGGACATGGGCAAACAGTGTAAATTCTGATCAGACGCCCCGTTATATACGGCGTCTGATCAGAGTCTACACTGTTTGCTGATAGGGATTTCAATATAAAACAAAATGAAATGAAAATTTAGACCAGGCACCCCTTAGGTAAAAAATTGACTAATCCAATATATAAGCATTGAAGAGTCCACTTGGCACAAATGGGTTAAAATGGAAATATACAGATGGCTAGCGCGTTAAGCATTCACTTATCTTAAACGGCGAAATCAAACATTCTATTCAGCTTTAGTTGAAACCAGGGCTTATAACATTATGATATGATAAAAAGTATTCTTAAAAATAAAAAATGTGCTATCTCTATTGCGTTACATTTTAAGTATTACTAATGCTTTGCTTCTTTGAAAGGCGGCTGCATTATACTTGGCACAACTTATAAACATAGCTTTTAGAGGAACTTACCGTATTGCTGTTTTTCGAAACCGTCAAGATTAAGTGAAACTTTATATGTTGTGAATAGAAGAAAAACACGTCTATAATTTTTGTATTGCTTTTGTCCATCATTATACAACCGTTCGCATTGATCCCATTATCCTATAGAGGGTAATTAACTATTTCAAGTTTTGAAGAGAGGTGGCCTAGAGACCTTCCTTTGTTAAAGCGATTCTGGGACTTAATTGTCAAACAGAATATTTTGTTTAACCCCTCTGCTAAGAATTAAAGGAAGGCAGGTCGGTGGTTTTAATCATCTGCCTGAAATCATCTCTCATGATCATCTAACACTTCGTCGGCGCTTTATGACATATTCAATGTCGCAAACAGAGACAGAATACGTATACATGCGCATTCTGCTACAATGTTTGATCAACTTGTGTGTAAAAGAGAGAAAGACAAGAGGACCATTAATCCTATATCGCTCACCTACATGAAGATCACAGTGATTTATTGAAAATGTCACATTATTTACTCTAGGTTATCATTTAGAGAAACAGTAACTATAATGAAGTGATTTTTGAGTATTATTTCCCCAGTTATATTTTGGATTATGTAATGTACTGTTAAATAGTTCTTGTTTATACAGCAATAACATGTAGTTTATTTTAGAACACGATCATTGAAAAAAGTCTATCTTTAGCTGCTGTGACCTAGATATGCAATGGACCGCATACAGCTCAAGAACATAGGTTAAATACTTCTAGCAGTTACATCATGCAAAGTATTAAAGCTCTGGTCATGTTAGTTTCAGAAAAGATGTTGATTAGTTGATTATATAGCTGTTTGTAAAACTGTGACTCCGGTGCGAGACAATAGTTGACCTGAACAATATTTAAGTTGATAGAGGAGATGTAGATGATGATATGGATTTCGCGCCGTTCAGACCAATAAGCTCCGCCTTCTCTGCGAATATATTCACAAGTCCTGCAATCACGATTAATAGCGTTTACACGAATTAAACGGCATTCGTTCAATGGATTTGAATGGAGCGAATGCAAACATAAATATCTACAGTTTAGACTTTTAGATAGATAACAGAGCATTTATATGAGTACTAAATAGTATTACGCGGCGTCTGATCTGAATCCATACTCTCTGCGTGAGTTATGCTATTGTTGTCGAGTTTGGCACTGTCATATTCGTTGACATATTAAGCTTTTTTCAGTAAACGTTCTACTTCCATTTCACAATACATTTAGCCCCCTATGCATGTATATATCAAGACATGATTGTTTTTACGATAAATTGTAATCGTTTGCCTGCTGATTTCTGATGAACACTAATGATTGCAGGAAGCACAATCTACGTGTAATTGTGGAAAACGTGAACAAAGCCAATTAGGAAGCTAAATAGAAATTGATGATTCATGAAATTGTTTGCCACAGAATGTGGATACCTTCAGTCACAGGTGTTACAGTAGCGACAGTGCTATCGGATCGACGGATAGCAACGTATTCTATACACCAATATTGCCACCACCAAAATATAGACTAAATGATTGTATCAAAGACAACTTGAAAATAGAGAAATTAAAAGCTCTTTCTACCTTACTTTCAGCTTTATTAAACCAGCCACCTGCATCAAACGCCGCCAACTGTGGCTGTATGTGACACCAGATAGACTCTCTTACATAATTGATATGAATTGTGTCATCTTTATGGTAAACAAACGTCTCTTGATATTTCAAACACAGAACTGGTGCTATTCTATTTCCCCCCAAAAAGATGCACATCTTAAAACGTGGTCATGTGACGTATATGGAAAGTCTCAAGGCTAAAGTCTCACGACTGGTGTTCCGCAAACGTTTGACACTGACACATGCTTAACTTATTGAGCCCTAGTGACGCATATATGCGTCCTTTACACAAATATACATGCAAATAGTACATATGTCCTATGCAAACAGTGAAGTCCCATATCAGAGGGCTCCTACAGGAGTCCTCTGATCAGGGACTTCACTGTTTGTCATTTAAAAAAACAACCCCAAATAATCTAAAATGGACCAGCCATTATTGCAAACAGGAAATATCCATTGGAGATTTAAGGGGATAATGGGTTAACAGAAGCATGTCAGTCCAGCCCACATACTATCTCCATAAACCTCTACTTGAATAACTGGAATGTTATATATATATATTCTCCGGTACCCATGTACTACATAAACAAATCAAAACAGTAAAAGTTTTATTACAAACTGCTATTTTGAGGCAAAAAGAAAAGAGGTGGCTATTTCTCATGGGGTTTCGTTTGATTACACCACGGGAGCATTTGGAGTATTTAGTGTGGGTATATACTTTAACACTTTCACTTCCTTCATCGGAGGGCACCAGCATTTCAACATATACATGTATGTTGTTTAGTTACAAAGCATCTACATGTCTACACTGTTATTCTGATAAAAAAAAAGCGGACCGCAAAAATTTAAAGCAGGAAATATAATTGGTTTTAAGAGATTAACACATTCAACACTAGCGACGAGAATACTCGTCATTTACAAACAGTTTTAGGGGTGAATGAGTTAACAAAGTCATTTGAAATAGTAATACGTCAAAATGATTGACCTGTCATATACTCTCTGTAACCTTTCTCTTCTCTCTGTATATTCATATATTAAACTCCAACAAGACAGGTATGCATGATCTAACTATACATTATATACTATAAAAAGGTCCAAAAATGTAGAACTAACAATCTGGCAGTGTTGTGATGACTGGTTTTATTCACCAACATTTCGGTCTTACAAAGGCCTTCATCAGGGTGATACACAATGAAACCATTATATACATTGAATAATAAAATGTACTGACAGTTGTCCCTATGAGGAAAAAGCATACATGTATATTTCTGTCAGACATATCTTATCTGTAAACAGTGCAGTCGCTTATCATACAGCTCTTGAAACAGCTGTCTGATCTAAGTCTACAATATCTTAAAAAAGCGCCAAGGTATGCTGATAAAAAGAGAATGGATAGGCTATTTGAAAAAGTTCGATTGTACATAATCAATATTTGATTTAAAAAAATAATTTCAAGAAATCGTCTTTGCTGACAGGTGTTAATACAAGTGTTACTATAATACGTATAAGTGATCAGTCTATCGTCAAAAACTTGATTTGGTACTGAATCATGATCAACCATTTCTTTTACACATTTAACCCTATGGATGAGTATATTCGTTACGAAACACTTAACATGTAAAAAGTACAATTGTCCTTGGCAAACAGTGAAGACCCTGACCAGGATCTCCATCATTTGTCATTTTCCAATATATTGTTAAAAATAGACCGTAAATAAATAGGTAATTGTCAGCCTTAAATTATCTGGGCCCGTTGCATAAACTTCGTACGACACATTTTGTCGTTAGTAAGATTTAAAAAAAATCAATTATAATTTGTTTTTCCATATAATAAATACGAAAGAAGACTCAAGCAGGAAACGCAACACAAACAATACAGCCATCTCTAAAGCAGAACAAACACACAGCCATACCATAATAAACACACACACATACACACACACACACACACGCAATCCCACACACCAAACAGAAAACAATACGCAAGACAAACATAAAGCAAAGTGAACATAGGAGCCCGCCTTGGTACGGTCAGCAGCAATCAATAATTGATTATAAATTAACCATTAACAACCACTGGGGGGTTAAACCTGGGTTTAGGGGCGCCCAACCTCACACTTATCTCCTATATTCACCTATAAAGACGAACAGTGTACATAAAATATAAACCCTGTTCCACAACCTTACAATCAAAAAGACCGCCAGCACAGTAAGTAAATACATGTAAAACATCTAACAAAATTCTCTGACAGGATTATTAGTAACCCGGGAAAGAATTAAACATTCAAGCCCGTGTTAAAAATAACCCACTATGGCAACGGTCAAATTGTACTCAAGCGAATAGTCTGTAGTCACGAGTAACTGTAAGACATGGGAGGGTTTAGGGTACGACAGAGAGGGAGAGAAAAACCAAAGCACGAAAATCCGACATAACTCTCCCGGTTAAGGACGGCTTTAGAGCTACATCATCATGTAGTGCTAAGCCCTGTCTGTCGTCGCACAACCAAAGAGGAAAGCATAGTTATCAATTGTAGATTGATCGATAACCAAACGTGAAGTGCACAGCAATATAGTTGGATCATAATCTTTTTTGTCTTGTGAAATCTCTTTGGAATCGTCTTGAAAAGACTATTCCAAAAAGATGTCACAAGACAGAAATATATAGAGAATTCAAAATTAATTGTAATTTAAAGTTTTGACATACCACCGTTTTTGTCGTACGAAGTTTTATGAAACGGGCCCCAGCAACGTATCGCTGTTGTGTGTATGTTATCTAAGACAGGTCAAAAGTGTAAGTACTTCTAATGCGTTGTGCTAAGTTGTGCTTCCTATATGGCGGTTTTCACAAATAGTTTTGACAAAGTCTCATTAATATAAGCAGTGCTCAATATTGTAGACAAGACGACCAAATGATCAGGGGAGTGAATGTACAGTCGGCTGAACGGTCATTCGGGCTGCAAGTAGACTATAACTTAATATTTTACCTTTTTTATTATTATCAATTCGGTGACAAATGTGAGGGTTAAGAATAGTTGATACTGTTTTGTAAATGTTTGCAAGGCACATATGTATCTGATGATGATTTCGAATTTGGTTTAGATAACACTTGAAAGCAAATGATGCTGCAAAAGGTTTGATCCAGCTGAGATGAAGAAAAAATCCGGCACCTACCTTGACTCTCTTTTTCTGAACGAAAACGTCTCTAGATCAATCTTTAGATTTGTTGCAGACAACAAAGTTTAGACGAGAATTGCAGAGCGTACAGACAGTAACATGTCATTTTTTTATTTTACTGAAGGCTGTGTCTGATAAGATAACCCTATTTATTATTTATATGTTAAACGCCCCAATGAATACAACATTTCAAACTGATGTTTCTGTTTCTCTCGGGAAAATGTAACAGATGCTATGGTTATCTATGTACCACACCGAAATTCAAATAGCTACATGTAAGCTTTAGAAGTGTTTCTTAGAACTATAAATTTATGGTGTCTAATACATGTACATGTAACTTGAAAATAACGTCTATGTTGTCCATAGACTGTCATAGCCCGTCTGGCATTAGAGTAACTCAAATTGTTTTCAGGATGTACATGTACAGTCCAACTTCGATATCTCGACTCGGTTAAATCGAACATACCCGTATTTCAAAGTTAAAACGCGGCTGAGCCGCGTGTTAACTTTGAAACACGGGTATAATCACCTAAACCAAGCTTGAAATAAGGCAAATTCATGTTTCGAAATATTGGATATTTCGAGTTAAGCGAGTTCGAGATATCGAAATTCGACTGTTTGACCTTTATATTAATGTGTTTTAAGCCAACATGTGGAAAGTCTCAGTTTTAGAAATCAAGGTTGAAAACCAGTTTTAAAAGAGGATACTTAGGCGGGGAAAGGGGTTAAACAATTATGTTATAATATAATCTCGTCATCAAAGAATACATGTTTGGATTTGGTTTAGATACATGTATAGATGTACAGAATGTAATTTTAAGAATTAAAAGAATATCTATAACAATCTGTCAGCTTTATTTAAAAGCGTTTCAATATTATAAAGCATTTGAGTTAAGTCTGCGATCGTTCTCGAGCATTTGATTGTCTAGATGTGAGCTTTGGTTTAAATCTGACCAGTACAAGGCTTACTCGTGACTACGGACTGGTCGCTTGAGTACAATTCGACCGTTGCCATAGTTGGTTATTTTTAACACCACTTAAACCGGGAGAGTTATGTCGGATTTTCGTGCTTTGTTTTTTCTCTCCCTCTCTGTCGTACCCTGAACCCATCCATGTCTTACAGTTACTCGTGGCTACGGACTAGTCGCTTGAGTACAATTTGACCGTTGCCAAAGTGGGTTATTTTTAACACGGGCTTTAATGTTTAATTCTTTCCCGTGTTACTAATAATCTTCTTGTCAGAGAAATTTTGTTAGATGTTTTACATGTATTTACTTACTGTGTTGGCGGTCTTTTTGGCTGTAAGGTTGTGGAACAGGGTTTATATTTTATGTACACTGTTCGTCTTTTTAGGTGAATATAGGAGATAAGAGTGAGGTTGGGCGCCCCTAGACCCAGGTTTAATCCCCCCCCAGTGGTTATTGATGGTTAATTTATAATTAAGTTTTAATTGCTACTGATCGTACCAAGGCGGGCTCCTATGTTTACTTTGCTTTATGTTTGTCTTGCGTGTTGTTTTCTATTTAGTGTGTAGATGAATGAATGGTATGGTGCGTGTGTGTGTGTTTGTTATGGTATGACTGTGTGCGTGTTCTGCTTGAGAGGTGTGTGTATTGTTTGTGTTGCGTTTCCTGCTTGAGTCTTTCGTATTTATTTGTGTACGATATTGCTCAAATCTGGCTAATGTAAGAGCTCAGACCTAAGTCAAACGCACTATAACCTTGGATCTAGGTTGTACACTCGTGTATATTATCTTGGTGGTTTGTGTACTATAGACGAACTGCTCACTTCTCAACAGAAAGGCTTAGAATCAGGTTACCTTTTCTCTAGAGAAATATAGTGAGTGGGGCAATAATATTGGCTCATAAGCGTCTAGAATGATCATATCAGTGAGGTGGCTTAGGAGCTAGCAATAATAGCCAATCAATCATAGTAACTGAGACACATTCCTTTCATGCAACTTAGCCCTTTCATTGTCTTACCCCGAGTATGCAGATTACTGGCAAACAGCTTGGATCCCGATCAGACTTACCGCAGATTTTAACTGTTTATGACACTTATTGCCATATTAATTTCGTCAATTAACCAAAATAAAATTTGATAAACTAAAACAGACTATTACTGTTTAATGCAGATGACGTCATAGCAGTGAAGAGGTGAATTCATTTATCTCACGGAGCTCGTACATATTGCTGATCGACTGTTGCAAATGAAAGCTGCACCATTATGATCAGAAAATGAAAGCTCGGTTTCTTTGTTTTATCACAATTTTCTCATTGAATTGCTTTGTCTCGGTAGAGATTTGTTTCATAAAACATGCATGCTCGTGCTTAACTGTGGAGAGGATGCTATGTTTTCAATAAACGTACTTATGCTCAAACCATATATGCCCATTACAAACAATTTGGAGCTGGGTTATTCGGCGTCTGAACAGGTTTGGAACTGTTTGTAACTCAATTAACATCAGTGAGCCCTAGTAACGCATATATAAGTCCTTTACCAAATTTGTACACATGAATAGTACATTTGTCCTATGCAAACAGTGAATACCCTGACCAGAGGGCTCCAACAGGAGCCCTTTGATCAGGGACATCACTGTTTGTCATTTTGCAATTTATTACAAAACACAACCCTAAAGAGTGTAAAATGTACCAGTCATTTTTTGCAAACTGGAATTGTCCATTGGAATTTTCGGGGGGATAATGAGTTAAAATAAATCGTCAACATCGATAAAAGCTTTGAGTTTACATGGGGAAATAACGTCTTTCCCCCTGTGATTAGACAAGGGAACGGATACTTCATCCTAACAGCTTATTGGTTAACCCTTTCACTCTCAATGACGCTTAAAAGCGCGCTAGCAAACAGTTGTGATCCTGATCAAACACCGCGTTACCTGGCGTCTGATCAGGACTCAAACTGTTTGTCACTCGTTTCGAAATTTCTTCAGTCATACTGCCATATTTTTGTTAACTTTGAAACAACATTGCAGACAACAAAATTGAAGCAGACGACAATGAAACTGTGAAGAGGTAAATATCTACCTAAATATTTGGTAATAAAAAGGTTAAAAAAGACTGAAAGTAAAGCAAAAAGCTCCCATTATATTTATTTACTTCTTCACTTACATCCGGCTTTAATCAAATACATGTCTTAACTCTTTCATGATCAAATTATTCTGGAAATGTTTACCCCTTCGCCGCTTTATTGTCGTCTGCTTAAATAGTGTTGTCTGCAAGACACGTTTCAAAGTTAGATTGAAAGTTGTATGACTAAATAAATATCGACAAGAGTGTCAAACAGTATGGGTCCTGATCAGACGGTTTGTAATGCGGCGTGTGATCAGGACCCAAACTTTTTACAAACGCGCTTTTATGCGTCTTTGAGAGTAAAAGGGTTAACACTGCTTTTTGTGTGATTGTTCAAGCAAAACGAAAAAGAGAAACCATTATCAATATTCATTTTTTCAGCTTATTGAAAGTGATTTCTTTCTTCTTATTCGATAACTATTTCCCCCGCGTTAGTTGTTTGTCGCATATATTGATTTTTGTTCTGTCAATTTGGCTGACTGCCTCGATTTGGTTTCCGGACAATAACCTTTGTTTTTATGGGGCGATCGTGCTTATACCAAGTGTACATGATCCAAGGTTATAAAGCTATTGAGTTGAGTCAGAACTCAGGAGAAGTTCTCAAGCAAATACTTGAGGACGATTCCATACTCAACTCAAAAACGTTTTAACCATGGACCCAGGTTGTTTATAAAAGAATTAAATTTTGCTGTTTCGGATTGTATTTGTGCCCTGCATTAAGTCAATATTCACTATTTCTATTACATGTACTAAAATAGGTTTGTGTTTGGTTTCCGGACAATACGTCATGCCCAAATGCGGTATACTGTTTTGTTGCGGGATTGCTTGGGATTGTTTTTCATGTCAATACATGTTGAAAGGTCGTGTGGTCTGTAACTATATACCGATTAACTGTACTGTTCTATTTGTTTTACATTTTTCTTTAGAAAAACTGGACGCCTATGATTGTGTTTGAAGTTAAATGTCACTTGATCTGTACCTAGATATAGTAGTTTGATTTCCCGATAATAACTATTTGTGTATTTCTAATATGGCAATTCTATCAATAGTTAGTAAACAATGCTTATGAGGAGGGGTTACTTTTGCGTTGTGCTTGTGGTCGCCAATAAATCAAAGTTCACCTTATCTGTTACTGAAGTGGGTTTTTTTCTATTTTACACACACTAGCCGAAAACTGTTCTTACAACTAAGTGTATTTTAATGTTGCTCACCAGGAGGGGATGCTTTAGGTTACTTTTGAGATAAAGATGTGAGATACTTTTTAGGTTCATGGTCATTCAATCTATTGTATTGATAATATATGCTACACAGGCTGCTTATGAGAATATTATTGTTGCAATTCTTTTTGACTTTAGAAGAACATGTGATGGTACATGTACGTCAATGGTTATAAAAATACATTTGCAAAACAACTAATTGAAATGAGATTACTCCAGTATGAGCCCTCTGATCTTGGGCAATAAAACCATACATTACAAAGTTCTTACACGTAAGCCTTTTCGTGAGTAGTGCGACTTGCAAGCTTTCGCAAACAGTTTGAATCACGATTAATCGTCGCGTAAATTACTTCTAATTTGGATCCAAAATTGATTGGATCCATAATCATTTTTGTCGGCTTAAGTTGCTCGAAAGATGATTTTGAGTTTTTGCAGACGACAATTCGGTCGGACTGTTCATGGTTGTTTACAGTTAGTCCTACTGTTGCGAAGATGCACGTGGAAGATATATGCATTCCAAACGGCTGGTACTTTGACCCTTTTATTAACAATTTTTCGGTGAGATTTTACCCTTTCACCATTTCATTATTGTGTGCGTTAATTTTGTTGTTTGCAAGATCGTTTTAAAGTAAAATGTAATGTACTATGACCTAAAACATATCGATACGAGTGTCAAACAGTTTGGATCCTGATCAGACGCCGCGTCACGCGGCGTCTGATCAGGATTCAATCTGTTTGCAAACGCGCTTTCAGGCGTCATTGAGAGTAAAAGGGTTAAAGCAAAACACATGTACAGTAGCTTTTTGTTTTACTTGCACACTGATTAATGGTTCCACATCTCACTACGTCTCCTATTGCTATAAGTGTGCAACTGTGGTGTGTTTAAAGTTTTAATTTAATCTTCCCTGTATCTGGGGAAAAAACGTCTAATTCCAATTACAAAGCTTTGGTTTAACATCAAATCTTTGAAAACGATTTCCTAATATGTGTGTGAATTCCCTGTGGATATTTGAACACTATCATATCCTCGGGGAAGTGCCGTCAATTTTGAAACAATTTATCCCGAGAAATAATCACCATGGGCGTTGTGTTTGTGTGTCAAATATGATTACACAACAAACTTCAGAGAAAATTGAAATCGTCAGCGACCGCTTGATGGTACAATTATGGGAAAAGTCTGACAGTAAAGATTGTCTAAACTGGCTACGACAAATGGTTGCCATCAATAGCAATACATACACTTCCTGATGTCGTGAAATTAAGCACATCCAACTCTGTAAATAGAATACTGAGTTTAATTACAAGGGACTGTCGACTATCCATGCGTGATCAGTTGAGACTAAACTGTAACGTACGGTCAAACATATATTAAGCTACCACTTAAAAACACATTATATTATGACAAAAACTGCCTTATTGCATTGCAAACAGTGTAGATAAAATGCCAGCCGCCGCGTCAAAGACGCGGCGACTGGCCTTGCTCTGCACTGTTTGAAACACACATGAATCGAAAACATTTTAGGTAACTGTACTATATATGGTATTTGGCAGTGTAGACCAAACTCAGACGCAGTGCCTGGGATGGCAACGGTCCTTGGTCTGTACAATGTTGTAATACAATAAGACAGGTTTTGTCAAGGCAAGTAATATTCAATACAGGTGGCAGCTATATGCAGGACAGTAACCCTATCAGTCATATTCGTCTGATTTAACAATTTTCTTAACCACCATATCGTCAAAACAATTCCCAGCAATGATATTAATGATTATGGACAATTCAAATCACACAGATTCTTTTAGATTTCCCTTTACTGTTACTCGCACCTGCGTTACACAACTTGTGGATGAAACTAGTCGTACTTTACTGTCTAATAATGTCCTAAACAGCCATGTTTGACAATAATAATATACACATTTTCCAAACTTTTGGCACGTGATCAGGATCTTAACAGTTTGATGTTCATAAAAATGTATTTTCTATCAAACTGCCTAACTAATTGCTGTTTTAGAAATGAAAGCAGCCGATATAATAGCAGTGGTTGTTTTTCACGTATGATGAAGTCATTATGACAGTGGAAGGGTTCAAGTCAAGTCCCGTCACTTGATCTCGCATATATGTATGTTTATACAGTGTTCTCTCCCTACAACAGCCCTCTCAACAACGACTGCCTCCTAACAACGATCCTTGTCGCAGTTCCCTAAACAGGACACTTATGTCTAACGCTTTTACTGCTGCAATATTGTCTGCTTAAAATTGTCGTCTGCTGTGGTTTCTTTTCTCAAAGTGACGTAATTGACATTTTGACAGAAAATGAATTAATGACAAGTGACAAACAGCTAGAATTCAGATCAGACGCCGTGTTACGCGGATTAAAGCTATTTCCAAATGTAAGCCAATTTCCCTCCCTATAATGACTCCCTCCGAACAACGCACATAATCGTTGTCCCCCATTAGGTGTCTTTGTAGAGAGGGAGCGCTGTATTTCAAGGCAATGTGTTCAAATGTCAATCCTATTTGCCTGAAATTGTGAGCGACAGTCTGACATGCAACACGTACTCACCCATCAAATCTTGTATATGCAGCTGGGACCCGTTTCATTTAACTTCGTACGAAAAATATTGTCGTAAAAAGTCTCAATTATTATTTATTTCTCCATCCATTTCTGTCTTGATATCACAATACATGATAAGATAGAGAAATCAGAAATTAAATGTATTTTAAAGTTTTGACTTACGACCGTTTTTGTCGTACGAAGTTTTATGAATCGGGCCCATGGTGTGCCCTAGGAAATGTGCCCGGACAAGATATAGACTCACGCACCCACGAACGTGTCCTAGTACACACGTTCCTATCGAGTGCTACACCTCTCAAGCTGTAGTTTGTGGGCATACTTATGTACACCTTGCATATACCTTTCTGCCAAATTCGACGACTTCTTATTTCAAAACTGCACTCTCACATACACAGTTTTTTTAGTTCAAATGCGTGTTTTATATGATGTATCAGCATTGTACCAGCTGTATATCAAGACACCTAATAGTTTCGGTAAACTATTCAACGATGAAGTATTATCCTTCTGAACTGTTAATGAAAATAAAGTTTTTTTTTCTTCGAATGGTCATTTCTCTAGATTGTCGTGGTCAGTTAACACACGAGCCTAGTGATGATTGTCTTTTGTAAAAGGTCCAAGCGTATAACTTAATTTGTCAGTTCTAGTTATCAGTAAGTGGGACTATATTTCACTGGTGCACTAGAGAACTCGTTATCATTTCCCGTTGGAACGCAACTTTTCAACCCAAGACTCGTATTTTCTTAACTTGTTCACGCTCAAATTAGTCGGAAGAGTTTTACCCCTACACCGTTTTATTGTCGTCTGCTTCAAATTTGTTGTTTGCAAGGTCGTTTCAAAGTAAGATTCAATGTAGTAATGTAGTATGACTTAATACACATTGTTTAATGTGTCAAACAGTTTGGATCCTGATCAGACGCCGCGTTACGCGGCGTCTGATCAGGATCCAAACTGTTTGCAAACGCGCTTTCAAGCGTCATTGAGAGTGAAAGGGTTTATATTATTCCGGACATCTTGAAAGTACTGCGACATCAAACAATAAACGTTTGACAATAATAGTGAAGAAGATACTTTATTTATGCTTTTCGGTGGATAACCACGAAATAGCAGTGGATGATCACTTGGTAATCCACTGCAGTGGATTATCACCAATCGCTTTTTATTATGAATTTTCCCCGTAGGGCTCCCCAAGAATCGTAGTCAATCGTGTCTTATCGTTAAATTCCGGCAGTCCGATTTGTCGCGAACTACTCACCGGAAGAGCACGAATCCAAACTCGGGAGCAACGAGTGACGTCATTATACCGCCAACTGTCACGCGCATGTGTTCGACATAAAACGTGGGGCTCAACACGGGATAAATAATGTACGTTCGCTTTCAATTCTTAAACAATTTCGTTTAAAAAGTGGCTTAAAAGCATAAATAAATAGAATAACTGTGTTTTTTCAGTGTAAGATCGAATTTAATCCATTTCGTGAACATCAGACTGTTATATTTTCACTCGTGGCTTCGCCACTCGTGAAAATATAACGTCTGATGTTCACTCAATGGATTAAATTTCGATCTTACACTGAAAAAAACAGTTATCCTCTATATTATAGTTCGTTTAAACGAAACTACAGGCATAAGTTATTCAAATTTATATAGTGACCGGTGTTTAAACATGACGACTTATTTTTATGTGAGTGTCAGACGCTCTAGAAACTTATTCAACGTCAGATTACCCGGCGTCTGATCCAGCTCCAACTCTTATTTGTATATCATATAGAGGATAACATGAGAGTTGTTTTTCAGTATAAGATCGAAATGTAATGCATTGAGTGAACATCAGACGTTATATGCGAAGCCACGAGAGAAAATGTAACAGTCTGATGTTGTAAAACATTACTTACAGCCGTTCCCCTAGCTATCATTTGACTTTAACGGTAAATAGAAAATGAATAGTATATATGTTTATATCCCCTCATAACTGACGGACGGTAAGTCGGTCAATCATTCAGTTCCCAGTCTGTCAATCAATCAGCCAGACACTCGACTGTTAGCAGACCAACGTGTGGCATATCGGTGCAACTATGCAGATAGACAGTCTATAGAAGTAATTTATACAACTCAGCATTCATTAAATCCATCACTGTCTACACAGTATTCATTATTTCCACGAAGAGTCACATCGTACACTTAAGTCATAATCCATATTAGGACTCGGTATTCGCCTCGTCAAAATGTGGATTATGACCGCTCCGTACTTGTCCATTAGAATTCAGTATTGTACTTAACTATGTTAAATAACCTCATAATCTGTTATGTCAAATATTGACTTGCTATAACCTGATACAAGTTGAACAGGATAGTGTAGATCATACCTATATCTTCAACTTTTCTTTCAGTTTGTGTATGAACATATCAGACCTAGATGTATTATTATATATTTAAATGTAACAAGCGTTCAAATTCACTAATTTGGTTGAGCATCAGCAGTAGCGAGTGTTTAGCTGAACATTAGCGTGAAAGGTTAATTCTAGATAGAAGAAAATTTGCTAGTTAGGTTTTGCCATTTGCAATTCAAATGAGTTAACTTAATACAACTCGGGTTAGTAGTTTATGCATAATTCAATTCTGAAAGGCACGAAACGAAACATTTTGTAATGCGATTTAAATAATATAAGATACAGTAGAACCTTTACTACCACAGAAATGAATCTTCATCCCTTTCGCCGTTAGTTTCCATCATCGGCTTTAAAACAGTCACCGTCATCATAGCGTCTGTAATGTTATGTTTTAGAATGGTGTCGAAACTAGTATTTCAAATATAATTTCAAGCAATTTGCCAGAAAACAAGTATTGATACGAGTGTCAAAAAGTTTGGATCCTGATCAAGACCTTACTTTTTCGAAATGTGACTTTAGGAACCTTCGACAATAAACTATTTAGTTTTGCTGAAAACATGTTCCAGCTAAATGCAAGGTTATTGTAAAAACAGTTTTCGCATTAGCATTCCACAGTGAAGCATACTGCATTAAGCAGCCACCTTTCTCAATCACAAAACTTCAATACATCATAGCATGGGGAAGGGTGTTATTCCTTCCCGAAATATTCGTGAACTGCAAGACCTGATGTTAACTGTAAACAGTTTGGATCCAATTCAGACACGGAGTGGCTCGGTTGGTTTTCTGATCAGGTTCCAAACGGGCCGACACTCGATACAAATAATATACTGTCAACCTGACCAATGAAATCGAAGTTTGTTATCACAATTGTCGTTGCGTTTTGTGTCTTTAGAGCAGAAAATAATGATAGTTTCTTCACTATACCCCTGAAATGTTAAATAATAAATTAAAATCTCCAATTAAGTCGAGTCCATATTTTACTAGTTTGAGGTGTTTATTATAAAATAAAGCAAAACTGACAATCAGTGTTTACCCTGATCACAGGGCTCTAGAATCTACACTATTGGCATGAAATAAATGAATTATATACTGTTTGTAAATGACGAGTATACTCATTCTTAGGGTTACACAAAATGATACTAGATGAATGGGAATCTACTGAACATGGATTTGATATACTGCAGGATAACAGTGAAATGGAAAGAACTTGTAAAGTGGAAAGAATATTGTTCTTTCCCGCTTTAAACGAAACTAGAACAAATTCAATACATGTAAATTTTAAATACATGATTAATTGTTTTTCGATTGCTTACGATAAGTTTCAAATAGTTCGGAGCCTAATCAGACGCCGAGTTAGTCAGTATCATTTCTTAATTGTTTGAATATTCCACTCAAATTGATCTCACCAGACAAATATTATTGAGGTGTGCAACGTCAGGCTAATTTTGTAAAACACATACCCATGGCGTCCTATAAACCAGGAAACGGTTAAGGAAGGTACTGTAGACAAGACGTTATTCTTTCCTATTTAAACGTTAACTAAACGCAAACGCGTTTTAATAAAATGTAGAAAAGTATACTAGTTTCACAATGCTGACAATATATTGGAATTTGAATGACAAACAGTTCAGTGCCTGATCAGACGCCGGGTTACCCTTTGCAATGACTGCAAGCAGTGTGCCACCCATATACAAACAACCCGTCAGAAATTTAAAAACGTCATATCATAAATTGTTCTACAGTATTTGCATTACGCTTACATTTAGTTCCCTCTAATCGGGAATAAAAAGGTGTTTTTTTAATTGTTGACTTATCCGTGGTGGTAATATTTAGACTTTATATTGTTCATAAACCTGATTTCCTTATAAGTCAACTATAACCATGCTCATATCAAATGTATTTCTATGAAAAAAACCTTTTTTCTCCTGACTTGGAGTAGATGATAGTAATTACAGGAAGCCTGGTCTGCCAGGAATCGTGGAAAACGCTGAAAGAGCCAATTAGTGAGCTCTAAAACATATTTACGGTCTTTGCAATTTCAGAACGCATGCCTAGTAAATGTACAGCCGACCCTGCACAAATGGAGATTCCATTGATAAAGCTTGGCTGTCATTAAACAAATTATTTCTCTATAAAAGATGCAGTTCTTGCAGAAGTTTCCATTTGGAGTATTTTATATAGCGTGTGTTCTGGTTTGAGAAGCATCTTGAAGCGCACACTGCTTTTGGATGTTGTTTCGGATGATTACTCAACGTAATTTTGACTGGAAAATTAAAGTACTTTCTAAACCAATTTGATCTCTCATTAAAACGAGTAACCTTTACATATTGGAAGGTAAGGCACGTAAACTAAACGACTTGTATTGTAGCAATATAAAAGTAATATAAAATATTACGGTTAAATCGAAACAAAATGTCAAACCTGTACTAAAACACTTTCCTCTTAGGACACAAATCAACTCACCACAGACATGTGACTGCTAAGTACAAAATAGAGAACTTAAGACTGCACCTTCGATAGTTTTCTGTATTATTGTCTCAATCACGCAAGAGCAAAAGTCTGTAGATTGATTGATTGGTTGGTTTGGGATTTACGGCACTGCGACACATACTGTCATATAGCGCCGCTGTGTATGTATTTAGTGAATGCATTAGTCACACTTTGGTGGTATCTTACCATTCTGCCAGTTTGGACAAAGGGTGTATTCTTAATTCCCTCTCGGGAGTACAGTCAGTTGTAGAATATATTGATTATGGGTATTTTTGTGTATGGCGGCTTTATACAAGTTTGCATGCAGTTTAAATCATTTTATTGTGTTATCAGTACCCTCTATATATTTATCATGGCTCGGCGCTGATACTGTTACTCTTATCATACTGAGGTGCTCTTGCTTCAAATATATCGCCTTCAAAAACCCAATCAATATAGGTCTTTATGCTTTTCAAACTGAAAAAGTTAAATGTGAGTGTCAAACAGTTTTCAATGCTAGCCGCTTAGCATGATCTAGCTCCAAACTACTTGCAAATGTCGAGCTGTGCGACAAGTGACTGCTTCATACAGGACAAAACGTATTGCAGACATCTAGTGAATGTGCTTACTGAATAGGTTTCATTCGGTATTAAGCTGTCACCTGTCATACAATAAAGACAGTTTTAATTGATGTCGCTGAAGAAAAGTTTAACTAACAACACAGCGTCGCTGGTGGCTTGGAGATGAAAACTGGTGGGTGCTCACAGTGACAGTAAAGCGAATCCCCTCCTTTCCCATGAGCCACCAAATGGTGACACTATGGCAGTGAATGTGTTAGACGGCGTATGACGTCATAATCACAGTGACAGAGTTCTACCATACTCTTCAGACCAATTATAACAAGATATTCGCCAAACATAAACATAAATATCAACGGACATCTGGTGACGAAGTCATTTATAAGAAGAACACTATGTTTATCTTTTATAATAAACGCTTTTATACTGGAACAATTTTGTCCATTGTCAACAGTTTGGAGCTTGGTCGGACACTGGGGTATTATTATAGCTCTTACTGTTTGCAGTGGACATGGGTGATTTGGTTATACACGTGTTATCTGAAAAATTAACAAAAGCCCCGCCCGGATGTTCTGGGGGTTCACTGCAGATTAAGTGAAATGAAAGCAAACACGATTTTCTAGTTCCAATTGTTGTTATTTTAGCAAGTTACTCCCGTTATGTTGTGCTGATCTCATTATAACTCCGTATGCCAATTTTGGTTTCTATACTGTGATTTTTACTTTTGGAACTTTAATTGGTTGTAACAAACACAGACACAATTCTGTAAATCAGGCAACTATCAGAGATAATGAATTCAACCTATTAATTAATCACTAATGCCATGTTGCCCTCACTACAACTGTACATAACACATTTGGATGCTGTAGGAATTATAACTGACACTTACAAAAAAGTAAACCTGAAGGCACAAATGAAAAGGTAACCAAGAAAGTATATAAGTCATTGGACCATGATATCTAGGTCACAGGGACCTCGTTACCCATGGTGTGTAATGCTATCCTCACTACAACTATACATTCCCAATATTGATACTGTATGGCTTATATTGTGGCTCAAACTAAAACTAACAAAAGGTAAACCAAGACACAAATGGAAAGCTAAACTATCATTGGACCATGAAATCTAGGTCACATTGACTGAGTTACCCATGGCATGTGACGCGGATCTCACTACAACTGTGCATTCCATATTTGGATGCTGAAGGATTTATGCTTTATGTAAAATTGACCAAAAGGTTAACCAAAATGTGGACGGGCGGCTTTCGCCAATATATAAGCCGCATTTTCAATCCGGCCAAAATACCACAGACGCAATGCATTGGATGTAGACAATTAATTCATTTTAAAATATGTTGCTTTTAATATTTTAATCTATGTGGCAATTTTTTTGCGTCTGATCTGACTCCAAACTGTATGCAGGAGAAATAATAGTTTTAGAGTTAACGCATTTTTTGGGAGAAACTAACTTTTTCTCCACTTTAACACGAGTAACCAGAGCCTGGTGCTATTTCTCCTGAGAAATATACTGAGTAAGTCAAGAGCTTAAGAGCTGGCAATAATGTCCAATCTAACATAGTAATTGAGGCATATCCTTTTTTCCACCTTCTGTATCCTTAACCCGAATACAATGGTCATTGCAAACAGTTTGGACCCTGACCAGACACCGCGTTTACACGGCGGCTGATCAAGATCCAAACTAATTGACATAGATTAATATCTATATGTATCAGATAGACACTTGTAAAATACAAATGTGCGAATAAAGAAGACACTTGTTTAAAGCAAAGGGTGTCATAGCAGTAAAAGGTATAAAAGAATCGTACCATGGAACCTTTTGTTTTCCTAAAGGAACTTTCTGTTAGAATTTTACTCTAAACAACATCATGTATTAAACACTACATGTATTTGATTTTGGTAATTGAATTTTGGGATGTGAAAGAAAAAAATAGAAATCAAATATAAGCGTTTTGTTGATTTGTCGAAAGATTGGAGACTATGTAATATAGAGTTTGTCTTTTTGATAGAGCTAATTTGCAGCGATGACGTAAAGTTATTTAGCGATGATGTTGTACATATGAGCGAATTGTGTTTTAGGAAATGAATTATGCATTCAGCTGCAATGTATGTTTAGCCTGATAGGTGGTTATAAGCTTGACTGTACATGGGGTTTCTACAATGGACGGTAATATCATTGTTCTGTAATATTGGTGCTCAATGCCCCTATTCCACACCGACTACGAATCCATCGAATCGCTACGAATTGGAAAATACTAGGATTCGTAGATGATTCGTGAAGTTATTACCTGATTCGTAGTCAATTCTTGTAATTCGTGAGCGGTTGGGGATTTGTGGCAAAAGTTTTGAGCCGTTCAAAGTTTTGGCCAAGACCTCCACGAATGGAACAATGGGTAGTTAAGTCGTAACAAATTCGTAGTGCATTCGTAGGATTCGTAACTGATTCGTAGGATTCGTAACTGATTCGTAAACGCCTTTTTGGGCGTTCGTGGTATTCTTAACTCATTCGTGAGATTCGTGAGTACTAGTTTGATACCTTTCTCCTGTAGCCAGGAGTCTGAGAGCCAATGCCAGCTTTACTCCGGTATATAGATTTGGTTTCACGTGAGTGTCCCTCCTCTGCATGGATGACTGGCCTATAATCCTGGCATTCCCACATAGTTGGTAAAGGCATTCTCATCTTCCACCATAAGCTAATGTTCTAGCCTTCTAGCTGGAGTCAGCCACTGCCTAACCCACCAACTTGTGGATCTTCATTAGCATACAGCTAGCGTTGATATACCAGTTCGAAATCCAGTGCTACTGCTGATCTGTCTTAAAAGTCCATTTCTGGACCTGATGCCCGAGTTGAAACGAGAACTACAGCGCTCTCTCTCTACAAAGACACCTACTGGGAGACAAAAATGTGTGTGTTGTTCGGAGGGAGTCGTTATAGGGAGGTTAATTGGCTTACATTTGCAAACAGCTTGAATCCAGATATGACGCCGCATAAAGCTGCGTCTGATCTGGATTCAAGCTGTTTGTCACTCGGCATAAAGTTGTTTCTGTCAAAATGTCTACAGCGTTCTCTCTTCAACGACACCCCATGGAAGTCAAAATTGTGTGCGTTGTTCGGAGGGAGTCGTTACAAAGAGGGAAATTGGCTTACTATGCAAACAGCTTGAATCCAGACCAGACGCCCCGTAACGCGGGGTCTGATCTGGATTCAAGCTGTTTGTCACTCGTAATTTAGTTTTTTCCATCAAAATTTCCATTATGTAACTTTGAGAAAAAACAGCAGACGACGACATTGCATTCGTGAATAGGCTGGACATTGTTTTAGGTAATAGCAGCAAGCATTGTTGTAAGGAGGGAACCGTTATTGGGAGGGTCGTTGTAGGGAGGGAGCACTGTATTATGTAACTTTGAGAAAAACAGCAGACAATAAATTTAAGCAAACAATGTAGCAGGCGTGAAAAGGTTGGACATATTTGTTTTCGGTTGGAAATCGTTGTTGGAAGGGCCGTTGTTGGGAGGGAGCACTACATACCTTCAAGAATCCCACGAACCGTCAAAAATAAAACTTCTTTCGTGCCTGATTCGTAGATGCATTAGGCATATTCGTAACTGATTCTTAGCGTTCGTGTAGTATTCGTAGTGGATTCTTGTAATTCGTACTGAATTATTCACATTATTCGTAAGATTCAAGCCGAATGCCACGAATATTCTTAACTCGTTCGTAGCCGATTCGTAGAGTGTCACGAATTAGATGGAAATAATTGCCGAATTCCACGAATCCCCACGAATCATAACATTTATCAATTCGTGGCGATTCGTAGTCGGTGTGGAATTGGAGCATAAGTGTTCAAACATGTTCGTTTTCCTAAAGGTGGTGTCTTTTACAAGAAATTGGCCCTCTGACATGATAACATATTTTATAAACAGGTTCGCGTTGCTCTTAAACAAGATGACACTACTTTGTAACATAACTGTTTAACATAAAAAGACATAGTTTGGACAAGTCAACCCTAAATATTGACACAACATCCGGCACACTTAACACAATTTTTCATATAAACAAGTTCGCAATACACCAAGACAAGATAAGGCTACTTTGTAACATACTAACTTAACTGTTAAACATGATATAACGAACTTTGGACAAGTCAAAACAATATATTGACAAAACAAAGCGCATTCCTAACATGATAAGATCTTCTATAGACAAGTTCACATTGCTCATGTACAACATGCCACTACTCTGTAACATAACAAAATAGGTGTTTAATATAATACTACATTCTATAGAAAAGTTCACATAGCGCTTCGACATAATGGCTTGGCTTTTTGAGAGAACAGTTCTCTATTTGAATAAAAACAAGAAGAAATGTGACAACATGAGACAGCTTCGGCGTTCCATATTACACAGTCTGGCAAAAGTTATGCTCAACACGCTTCTCACATTAACTCGTATAATGTAGAAGTCTAGTGTACAAAACAATTGCCTCCTCTATACCCCCCCCCTTTACCAAGTTTTTCTTGTAATTATCCTTAATTTCATTACCAGAATTTGAAGAACAAATATATACAAACAAAAACAACATTTAGGCATCTCTTGTATCTGAAAGAACGCGATATATAACATGAATTGCTCATGCATTTACTTTTTCCATTTACTATATTTGATGTCTGTGCCCATAAATAGTACGGAGCTTGTTTAGCCCGTCCAGGTCGGGATCGAGTAATAGTAATAATAAACACGCATTCCGTTTTCTGAACCCTCATTCCATATCAGACCTTGGGAGAAACTATTTTTTTAAACCAATATTGTCACGTTTTTCTCATATGCCATAAGATTGATCTGAGTAATAAAAGTTATTGCTGTTGTTGTTATTGTTGTTGATGTTGCAAAGTTTTGAAATTATGTACTTTTGTGAAGATGAGATCATTAAGTTTTAATCAGGCTCACTTGAACCTAAATTTCTGATCGGTTGAAAATCTCGGTTAGCTCGCTCAAGACAAATCAGTTCATTATGACTATGGACTTGGACGAAAACACCAAGCTCAAGATTGAATGGTATCAGTTATGTGGAACTTGTTTTGCAAACACTGTAGCAAACGCGGATTTCGAAACAAAATAAGTCAAACATTAATTATTTCGAATTGTATGGCCTTAATCTTTGGTTCAACAAGAGTCTCAATCTTATAGTCCTAGGAGGACGCTTAGAACGGTTAGAGGGGTATTGCATCTATTATTTGTTGTCTGCATATGAGTGCATGATTTTCCGTTTGCATTGGGAAACAGTCTGTTATCATCTCATTCTCCTCTGAAACTTGAAATGGAAAAGTTCATATTTCAAATAAAGTCTAAGCCATTTTTGAATACGAGGGGTATTTCATAATTAATGAAACTCCATTAATAACTTCAATATATTAATTGTAATATGCATGTGTAATATATCGTTAGAAATGGCAATTCCTCACCTACACGATGGTATAATGCACGATAATATTAACTTACGGGATACATCACAATACTTATCTAAATGTCCCCTTCTCAAGGGCACTAGAACATAGCACTTTTCATACAATACTTATTGGCCTAATAACTTTTTTAAAAGTAAAATATCCTTACTTCGTTTTTGAAATATATCAGTTTATGTCTTAATTTTAACATAAATAAGATTTCATTAAAATTAAAAGGCTCACCTCTTTTAAATCACAATTTGTAAAAAATAAAATTTCTCATTTTGCTTATGAAAAAGGTTGACATGAATTTTCAAATGCAATGAAACTTTTCTAGATTCATATATATATAATTTGATTTAAAAAAATTAACATCTGCTTCAATTGCTACAATTATAGCCTGGTTTGATATTACAAAATGTGTTCTAGGCTTCCACAAAACCTCTTAAACATAATAGTAGTGTCATTTTTATGATATTTTCAGTAAGCGTAAAACATTGCCTATATTTTTGTCATTTTGTAAAATAATTTAATCTAAAATTGCGTAATGTGTGTATGATTGTCTGATTTAATTTGACGGAACATTTCATAAAATTATTTCAAATAACAAAACCGTTATGGTAATTATAGTATCAAAATTTGTTCGAAACATTACCTCAAAAATACACAAAAACGGTCCAGTGCCCTTGAATTGGGGTCATTTAAGGCTCGTGGTGAGACTTATCTAGTCATGCGATCTTATTGTGCATTGTACCATGGTGTAGGCGAAGAACAACTCTTTTGATTAATATATCACATACTCATTTTGCGCTTATATTAATGAAGTTATTGATATAGTTGCATTAATTTTTTAACACCCCTCGTATTTATGATGGATTTGAACATTACACTACATTGCAAAAGTATCGAGCAATGTAGATCCTGACTTGGAGTCATGAGCCTTCTTATCAGGGTATACACTGTTTCTAAATGATGTGTATAATCATCGCTAGGGTTGAGTGTGTGAAACACTGAATAAGCGAGTCCAAGTTAGCTGCTGTCACTTTAGTTCTTGATAGCGAAACGAACGTATTTCCCATAAGCCTTATGTTTAAACTGACTGACTAAGAACCCATTATCGAAAATGTAAATTTTGTATTTAAAACAGTTTACAAACGTCAGCCCGCATGAGCAGCATTATTTAACATCACAACTCTAACTGTAATTAATTTTTAATAGGTGTTTGGAATCCCTATAGATCTGAATACAGTTTAAGTTCCAAGAAAGCGCCGTCAATTTTGAAAAAAAATATCTTAAGAATTAATAGCTGCGCGTGTTAAATTGTCAAATATGATTTAACTCAAAACACACAGAGCATTGGACCTATCAGAGACGAGTTGATACTGCAATTATGAAAAATGATATAACAGTTAAAATGATGAAAGTGTTTTAACCCTTATCCTACCGATCGCAACTTGACTGGTATCCAGACTGTTTGCAAATAACATTGACCTTGGGGTAGGCAGTGAATGGGTAACTAGTGATGTGCATATGTGTCCTCTAAACGAAGCGAACTTTTGAAAGAAAATCTGTTCCGTTGTAATCCAGATCATAGAGCTCATGCAAGAGCATTCTAATAAGATTTTGTACTAATTGTCACTATGTAATACAATGTTTTACTAATGCCAAAAGCACAGAATGGACTATACTAAATTAGAAACTAATATTGTCCATTTGAAGTTCCATGAGTCAATTAGTAAAAGCATTATGAACATTAAAACGGCACACAAAGGGTGTATGCTTAACCATATTTGTTTTACGCAACCGCCTTCATCGACTTATTCCTCATTGGAATCTCGAGTATATGAAATATTGTAAATCACCGTAAGTGTCCCTTTACATGTAAGTAGGGCTAGTTTAATGTATTGAATCTGATTTTAAGAAAATGCTCTTGTTTGAAACGTTTTACCTGAGAACTGTTAATATATATATATATCTATATATATATATATAATCACTGATGAGCCGAGAGGCGAAACGCGTATGGTAATACAAAAGAAAAAATAGAAGGCGTGTTTAGTCATTTTTACTTTTACAATTATATACACTTTTGCCGGTCCGGCATTTGCCGGAATATTTTACATTTTCCGTCTATATAATATTATATATATATAAAATATAAAAATAAAAATAAAAACATATTTTGAATTTTTTAAATTATAATGAAGAAAAGTATGTATATTCTTGCAGTTCGTGCGTAAACCCTGATTTATATTCCTGAAAAAACACGTCCAAAATCTTTACTGATTAGAAGAAAACCAAAAACTTAAATCTACACCTACTGTTATATGAATATTGAAAACAACTGTGTCCCTCAGTGCATTTTATATTGTATATCGTCGCTTAATATAATGTTGTAATTTGTTCCATGTGTTCCATGCGTGTATGACAGTGTGCCTGTGGTACAGGTGTGTGTTATATATTATATTGATAACCATAAAATGAAGTATATATGATGTCAAACGGAAACAGAGTTGTTGATATATGCTTCACAACGATCTGAACATAACTCCTATTCTACCGTGAATGCTTAAACCGAAAAGGTTAACAATGACCACTCATAAAACAAGTTGTGTTCAGTTGGACACTGATCATTCAACGTGTATTCGAAGCAGAACGCTTATTCATGTGCTTTCTGCAGTACTTTCATTTTTTTTAAATTGCAACAGCACTGAATCGTCTTTGATTAGTTTAATACGGGAATGCACTGTACTCGACTGTGACTCAACTGACACTTGATGAAACGGCAACAATTGTAATGGGCGCATTATTCCTACGACATGTCTTTATAATTACTGACGAGACATTTTATAGAAATCATTCCATGAACTGTGAAAAAAATCCATGGTTCAATGACTTATGCTTTATGCCATTTAAGTGTAGATTGGTGCTTACATCTCTGATCAATAATGGGTTTTCAAAACAGACGAATCGATTGGTCGGTTACCCATATCTCCCACTTCCTGTAATATGAACTCGTCCAAACGGATACGATGGATCATAGTTACTTTTGACCTGGAGGTTTTTAACTAAGAGTGTGTTACGATGCTAATCCGCATAGCTGCTGGTTTTAACAGCAAACTGTGGTATAGTTGGCTTTTGGGTATAAAAAGGTTAACAAATCAAGAACTGCAAAACAAATAGTCACACCTATGGAAAGTTTAATGTTACAAACAATGGCATGCAGTATAAGGTTTACTTCATCCTTTCTAGTAATTTACTTGGGAATAGCAATTGATTATTATTTGATAATCTCACTGTTTGGAACAACGGGATTATCGCCACACATGCTGCTATTCTGAGATTTCCCGTATTGCTCCCCAACAATCGTAGTCAATCGTGTGTTATCGTATATTTCCGGCAGCCCGGTTCGTCTAGAATCACTAAACGAAAAACACTAAGAGATCAATATTCAGTGACGTCATGGTATAATATTACAAACATTGATATGCGGCCATCAAATTATGATATGAAGTATATTTTTACAAACATTGATATACGGCCAACAAATTATGATATGAAGTATAATATTACAAACATTGATATGCAGCCTACAAATACTGATATGATTGTAATATTACAAAAATTGATATGCGGCAAAAAATTATGATATGAAGTATAATATCACAAACATTGATATGCAGCCAACAAATTATGATATGAAGTATAATATTACAAACATTGATATGCAGCTAACAAATACTGATATGAAGTGTAATATCACAAACATTGATATGCGGCCAACAAATTATGATACGAAGTATAAAATTACAAACATTGATATGCAGCCAACACATTATGATATGAAGTATAATGTTACAAACATTAATATGCAGCCTACGAATACTGATAAGAAGTATAATATTACAAACATTGATATGCAGCCAACAAATACTCATATATGAAGTGTAATATCACAAACATTAATGTGCGGCCAACAAATTATGATATAAAGTATAAAATTACAAACATTGATATGCAGCCAACAAAGTATGATATGAAGTATAATATTACAAACATTGATATGCAGCCTACAAATACTGATATGAAGTATAATATTACAAACATTGATATGCAGCCAACAAATACTGATATGAAGTTATATATTACAAACATTCATTTGCAGTCAACAAATTATGATATGAAATATAATATTACAAACATTGATATGCAGCCAAAAATAATGATATGCAGTACATTACAAACATTTATATGCGGCCAAATAATGGTATTTGCATTAGCTGTATGCTTAACGGATATTTTATGTCCATGGTTTGGCTTTAACTTTTGTCAAGGGAAGCTTATTTTTACGCACAACTCCTGTGTGAAAATAGAGCTATATAAAGCTGGTATAATAATAATAAATATATTATTTTCCTACCGTAATCAGCAAAAACTTTTCAACAAAATTTATACATTTATTTTATTTAAGAAACTTTAAAAAAGGCGAGTGTCAAACTGTTTGGATCGAGATCAGAAGCAGCGTACAGAGGCATGTGATCTTGATCCACCTGTTAGAAAACAACAGTAAGGTCGCGATCTCCTGGATAAGGATTAAGCATTAAACTGTCCTGAAGTATCAACTTGCATCCTGGTCTTTAGTCTTGGTTACCTGGCCCATTACTACGTTAGATAGGGTCAAACAAAACTAATGGCGGCACCCATGTACATTACTACTGCATACTTTTGGGTGGTTAAGGTTATTTGTGCTGTATAGGGAGTTTTCTTATAGGTTGTACACTTATTCTTATTATACCGTATAGAATCAATTTTATACAAAACAAATTTAATAGTATGGTTAGCGAATGAATCAAGTAGAAATTCGGGCACCGAATTATTTCTAAAAGTAGCACTGTTTTAGGCTACTATACGGATAAGTTGGATGGTAGTGTTTTACGTAGTTTGTTGTCTAGTAGTTACGGTACCTGCTTTACTTCGAAGCGGCCCGTGTTCGATTTCCGTCACCAGTACTTGTTTTTTTACCTTCACAACCTTTCAAACGCAGTAAAGATTATCTATTTGACTGAAAATATTTTGGAAAACCATCTAATCACTGGACTTGGCCTAAAACCGGTTCATATATAAATTATATAAACATGTAAATATTGGATCAAGTTGAGGGAAAAGATTTACGTATATCTAAAATGACAATTAAAAATATATACAATTCATATAGAAATAATTTATATTAAAATTGCATTTCAAAGTAAAAAACATGAGATAAAGCTCAGCCGGGATTCGACCCCGGTGGCCTCGTTGTTGATAATGTAGTCTAACTACTTGACTACAAACCAAGTCAAGTATAACATCCAACTTATCTATATAATAACAGAACATAGTGCTTCTTTTAAACATGATTATTTGCCCGAATTACTACTTGATTCATGCCCAAAATACATAATTTTGAATTGGTAATGCCGTTTTGTATAACACTGATCAATTTTATACAATAAGATGAAAGCGAAACACCTAAAATAAGAACATTTGCTATACAGTGCATATAACCACACCCACCAGTAGATATATACATGGGTGCCGCCATTAATCAAATTTGTATCACGTAATTTTTGATTGCGACAGATAACAAGACTATCTGCTCGTAAACTAGCTATACCTTCTTTACATAAATAAATACACATTGTAAGGAGCCATCTGTCCCGTTAAAAAAACTAGTAACAAACGCACACACACTAAAATGTAGAACTTAACAATATTTTGAAAGGGTTTATGTTTTATTTATTTCTGAGGGGCCAACGATAGGGAGCCTGATTAGACAACGAGCTACCCGGTGTCTTATATGTCTTCAAACTGTTTGCAATAGAATATGATTTTAAGCATACATGTTTTGGCAATAACGTCTACTCAACTGTATATATTCGAATCATAAATGAATGCATCTTGTCACTTGTTTTAGATAATTACTCAAAATAAAGATACGTGAACTGTCTCAAACCAAGTGGTGAAGTTAAGTATAGTGAAACAATAATACTATTTCAATAGGCGTTTGAAGTTTAAACAATATACAATATATCATTGTTCTACTTAGACAGACGGTCACATACCCAGACAGCTCGATCCCTAGCAACAGTTAAAATCACATAATGCATAAATATTTGCCATTGAGTAGCATCCTCACACAGGAACGAAAGTCAATCAGCGTGAATGAAAACACATTTTTACAAAAAGAAGTATTTATCAATTATGGTCTGCTTTAATTTTCCCCAAAAAGGTGGTTGTGCTTAAAGAAAGTCCATCGCATACTTTTTGTCTGTTAAACACAAAATTTCAACATTTTCTAAACAATACACTTTTCTTTGTTTCAATGAACTGTCTTGTTTTCGACTCTATCCGTTTAAAGCAAACACAAACGCAATGCAATAATCATGTAAATTAAGTTAAGAAACTATCCAGTTGTTTGAATGGTTTGACGAGTTTGGTGTCTGATCAGATGCCGGGTTATTTGATATATGATTTGTTTCGGAATATCCAACAGAATATAAGATACTGTGGTAGGGACACTGTTTGGTTGGAAATGAAATGTTTCATGACAGTATAAAGTGTTTACCTTCTATGCTGTTTAACCCTTTCGCTCTCAATGATGCTTAAAATCATAACGCGGCGTCTGATCAGGTTCTAAATGTCTGACACTGTTTTTGAAATGTCTTCAGTCACACTGTCTTAATTATAACTTTGAAACGACATTGCAGACAACAAAATTGAAGCAGACGACAATGAAGTGGTGAAGGGGTAAAAGTATCCAAATAAATGAGCATGAAAGGGTTAAGATATTTGAATAGTTGCACTAGCGGAGGTCCACTGTGCAGTAGTTGATAGTTCAGGAAATTATAGCATTTAGTTTCTATCTGGTGTTCGTTTAGCTCCATCGGCAACTGAAAGTAATTTGAAACTTTTGAAGTCTTTGTAATGTATCGACAACTTCCGTAACGCTTCGCCCAACATGCAATACCTCATTACTGTACATGCAAACCTGTTAAAACATGTCGTATACTAGCAAGGAGGGATCTACTCCACCATAAACGTGTTGAATATCAGCAAGGCCGAATCTACCCACATAAAACATGTCTTGTATATAATAACAGTTTTTAAGATCTACTGTTTTGTAAACAACTATAGTGTAGACCCTGATCAGTTTAAATGTTTCGTAGACGGAATGTCAATTTATTTGATATAAAATGTGCATAACATCGTAGTGTAGGGTTTACTGTATTAATCAGTGTCTTTTCTCGTTCAGTAAAGTATAAGCCTGTCATTATTACTTTAAAGTTAAGTGTATTGGCATGAAACCTACATGTTTCTGTATTTGATTTAAGTCGTCTCAATAGTGAATTGTCACTGTAGTTTGGAGATTCATTAAGAGGGACGGGTCATGAAGTACTCAATCATAGGTTCATAACACCATTGTCCACCGCCCACTATTTGAGGCAAGATCAGACCATTAACAAAGAAATAGTAAAGGTTCTCACTATACTATGGCATCTGTGATAAGGTCACTTCATGGATAGAAAACTTTCTTACAGACAAGAAGCAGGCAGTTATCGTAGAAGGCGAAAAGCCTGACTATGTCAATGTCGCATCCGGTATCCAATAAGGTTCTGTCCTGGGCCCGTCACTTTATTTTACATAAATGACATCCCTGTTGGCCTTAATTCCAATGTTCGCCGTCGATATCATTGCTTATTTAACTATTACATGTCCATCTGATGCCCTCCTACTACAGTAATATCTAGACAAGCTTTCAGCATTGGAAAAAGCATGGGAAATGTTATTACACCCAGATAAATGCAATGCCCTCTCTATTACAAATAATAAGAAAACTAAACAATATTTATACACTCTTCATGAAAAACCCTTGTAGCATGTTGATCAAGCTCAGTACCTTGGCGTAACCATACATTCCAACTTAAAATGGGTCATTCACATTGAAACATCTGTAACAAAGCAAACTTCACCATTGGCTTCCTGTGGAGGAATCTAAAGATAAGCTCCAGCTCCACCAAAGAAATGACATACAATATCCTTGTCAGACCAACACTGGAATATGCCTGCTCTTCTTCGAAACCTAATACCAAGTCTGATATAGACAGGATTGATATGGTCCAAAGAAGAGCAGCCATACGAGATGTGTAACAAATAAGTTTCGAATCACCTCCAGTGATGGCAACATGTTAAACAACCTGAACTAGCAGTCACTTGAAACCAGTAGTCGCAACGCACGGCTTGCAACTTTTCATAAAATAGTCCATAACGAAATTAACACGAAATAAAACGAGCCTCTTACACCCCATACGCTACACAAGACATGTCCATTCAAACACCTTCCAAACATTTCCTTTTAGAACCCAGACTCGAAAATACTCACTCTTTCCTAGAACTATAGTAGATTGGAATTTTTTGCCACCTGATATCTCGTCAATCCAATCAACGGCTGCTTTTAAATTATCAATCAGTTTATTAAACTTACCACCTTGTCACCCGTTTTGCGTAATTGCACACAACTCTGACATAATCTTCAACTTGATTAAGGTGATTAGTAATGTTTTGATGTAGAACTGTTAATTCTACCAAAGCGTGTCCTTTAAGCTTCGATAAACAGGACATAATGTATTTAACTCATTCCGACCGATGTTTCTAGCAGTAAAGTATTCACACCCGAAACTTCAAATTGATACTTCTAGTCACAATTAAGTCTGGCCCCAGTAAGATTAGGAAAGTGGGGTTAGAAAACTCCTACTTCCCGAACTACTCCACTTCAAAGTGGCACTTATACATTTAACCGGCGATATATAACCATCATGGTGTTGTAGTGCCGTTAAACCCAAACAAACATCAATTTCTGAACATTTAGGGTAGATTTTGACAAAAACATTGCAAAACGACAAATAATGCAGATCATGATCAGCGCCTACAGTTTGAATAGGACAATTGTACCTTTCACATGTACACTGTTTTAATGAGGAGTATAAGCATCACTAGTATTAACATTCCAGTCAAGTTACGTAGGAGAAGCATACAGGTTCGTGACCAACCCTCGTCCCCTCCTCATCATTTCTCCAAGGTTTAATCTCTTAGAACAGTGGAAAGGACGTTTTATTGCCCGTTTAAATAAAACTGAAGACAAACGCCACTCAATTAAATGTAGAAGATGACAATTATTTGAAAATTACTATGAGAACATTTCTTAGTGGCAAACAGTTTTGAACCTGATCAGACGCATGGTCACCAAGTTTTGATCCGACTCCAAACGGTTTGCAATAGAAATAATTGTTTTAGCACAATTGTGTTTACTGGCAGCGTAAGGTGTTTTCCACCGTATCATTGGTGCTATTGGGGTCATTATTGTCCTCGATAATCCTTTTTGTGATAGTTTAACTGTCTAGAGAAACTGTTCTGATGTTAATTATTGTTCAATGAATCCTTAAATGTCCAGACAGTATTTAACGGCTAATGTCATTTTATTGTCTGTTTCACTATTGCACTAGATGAGATATCAACTATTGCTTAATCCCAAACCTGTAAGCCCATGTAAACACCTATTTAAAGTGGAGAACATGCTTGTATTTCCAAATAAACGCGTGTACCGGTATACGAACACCCTTGCGTTCATTGCAAACAGAATCAAGCTATCTACGATCAGAAAAAATAATCCGTCAGACTTTCCAAAACTTGCATTTTTCTACATATTCTTGCGTTTAGTTTCGTTCCAACGGAACATAATAATGTCGTGTCCACTGTACATGTATCAGGAATAAACGTTAAACCAATGGACATTTTGGCAACGACTGTTTGCTATCACATTTCTTTCTACAACTACTCGAGGTCTAGCTCTAATCTTAGGAAATGAACTTTATCAATTGGTTATTGTTCCGATAGTATTTTTTCAAGGAATAATTATTGATTGCTACTGACCGTGCCAAGGCGGGCCCCTATGTTCGCTTTGCTTTATGTTTGTCTTGCGTGTTGTTTTCTATTTAGTGTGTAGATGAAGGAATGGTATTGCGCGTGTGTGTGTATGTGTGTGTGTTTGTTATGGTATGACTGTGTGTGTTTTCTGCTTGAGAGGTGGGTGTATTGTTTGTGTGGCGTTTCCTGCTGGAGTCTTTCGTTTTTATTTATGCTTGAAATGAGTAAAATAAATACAATAAGATACACTAACCTCTTTATTTATCATGAAATAGCAGCTGTTTTGACCAGTTTGCCTAGTAGTGTTGTTTTAATTGGTAGGTTGGTGTGATATTCTGATAACTTTACTGAAATGTCATGACAATTTGGATCCAGATCCCTTGGAACTCAGGATCTAAACCGTTTGGCGTTCAAACAATACATCAATACTTAAAGACATCATTGGTGTCTTGTATCTTTTTAATACCGATTTATTGTCCTATTTGAATACAGCATGATCTATCGTGTAGTTTCTGATTTAAAAGACAAGCGGCGTCATCACTTATCAACAAAGGTGTTTCGTTTTAGTTATATGTTATATACAGCAGAGAATGCATGTTATATGTTCCCATACAAACGAAAAGTCTCTTAAATCAGTGTTGGTCTGAGTGGTCGTATTTGTGGGGTTTTAAAACTGGTCTGTTGTCATATGTAAACCGATCGCATGCTATCAAAACAGAAAAGGTTTAGCCTCAGACAGACACATGTATGTGTTTTAATTGAAAAATACAACGAGTGTTTCGATTTCCACTGAACAGAAAACGAGTCTGTTATACACAGGTGCCTCCTATAGAAACTGCAAACCAAATGGTATATTTGCAGAAAAAGTAACATACTTGTATTCAAATAAAAGCAACAGTGTGGCATATAATCGTGCCTATGGCATCAAACAAATAAAATCTGTATAAAAACATGCTAAAGACAGAGGTGTGTTATATACCAGTTTTAACGGCAGGTCATTTACTTGGCCTCATTCCGTCTTACTAACAACTTTTCCCGACTGTATGATGTGTCATTTCATCTTTCTTATATATTATCTACAGTAGAGAATAAATGTTATGGTATTATTATATATATAGATAATAATACCATAACATTTATTCTCTACTGTAGATAATATGTAAGAAAGATGAAATGACACATCATACAGTCGGGAAAAGTTGTTAGTAAGACGGAATGAGGCCAAGTAAATGATCTGCCGTTAAAACTGGTATAACACACGGTTTGCTGTTTAAACGTTTTCCTTATAGCCTGTTTCTAGTTTTGAAGACAGGTGACCACTTTAAACAGGTTAAAAGTAAAACGGAATGCACCGTAAAGCGCATTTTGTTTTACTTTTAACATGCGTCAAGTTAACATGTGCTAGAATGAAGAAAATTCTTCTTTTGATCATATCATGGCTATATAAAGTGGATTTTTTAATATATTTGGGAAAGAACTTTAAGGCGTATAAATGCATTTGTGTGAAAAAGTTAGTTAAACATTGAAAAGAGAATATGAGCGAAAGCCTGATTTGAATCAACTATATGCATATGTATCCTATGTAGCATTGGCGAAGTGCTTATTATTGGCAAGTAGGGGTTTGTCATAGATATTGAAGCGGAGTTTAAAATCTATGTCGTTCTAGTAATACATTACTTAACTGGTCTTCGTGGAACCATTTGAATGTGGACGCTTTGAGATAAAATCCAAATATTAACTCTTTCACAACACGATGATATCACTGGGAGAAGTTTGCCGAGTGTGTAACTTTTCCTTTAATTTCCAAGAAAAACTAGAGCTAGTGTCGTAACCCTTGTCGTCTGTGTCAGACTCTACGTTAGCGTTAAAACTAACAAGAGAACAGCAAGAGAGAAACGGTTTAATTCCGGAGTTATAGCCCCTTACAATTTGACTAGAATACTAGAATTTATAAATGAAATTTCTATAAAAGATCTTAAATTGAAACTTTGACTCTTTGTTTAGTGTCAAAAGAGAAACTCACTATAACAAGGCATACAACACTGGAATATGTCACTGTAGAGTTATTGCACTTTTTTGTTTTCCGTAGAATTTGTAAATGAAGTTTAGGAATAAATACTAGTTTGGAAAGTCGAGCGTCTAGCACCGGTTTGCGGTGCTCCAGTTTTAATTTAAGTAGATCTAGGACACATACTTCACACGACAATTCATGCACAATGGAAGCATGGCGGTGAATGAGCTAATTACCATAGGAGCAAGCCGGTAATAAATAACTAAAACAGCGAATATAGAAGAAATCACGTTACACAGATAGCTACAATGGAAAATGATTTTTTCTTTCCAGGTAAACACGTTTATACTTTAAACATAATGCCCCTTGCAAACAATTTCAAGCAAGCTATTTACCACTCACATTAAATTAAGAAATCAAAGTTGCCAGTTCCCCCATTGATTGCACTGCCTTTGCGTTTCGTTGCGGTAAAGAATAACATCTTCTCAACAGTAGCTAACAGAGAGCAGCTACATTTTATCAAAATTTAGAATTGATTGGATGGTAACAATACCGATCTTTAAATCCGGTTTCATGATCTAATCACAAATTTAAATCTGGTTTGATTGCATACTTAAATCCAGACAAATATTGTAGCTCGACATTTGCAATTCAGTGAAGCCAATTTGCAATGTAAATGCCCTTATTATTATTCACTCTGCATTTACCAAAGATAATGCAACACATAATATGGCTACATGCTTTTAGTAGCGTTGCATCAGCTTCCGGTGTCAACTTAGACACCGTGAGGATCCAGGGGCCCGTTTCATAAAAGTTCGTACGACAACTAAGCCAGATTATAAAAGTATTAATAATTATTTATTTCTCCTTCTAATCCTGTCTTGTGACATCTCTTTGGAATCGTCTTGAAAAGACGGGATTAGATAGAGAAATCAGAAGTTAACTGTATTTTAAAGTTTTGACTTACGACCGTTTCTGTCGTACGAAGTTTTATGAAACGGGCACAGGATGTCAGCTTGGGGACGAATAAAGGTAAAAAACATAAGGTTGAGAAGACATTATTCTGTCCTTATGCGTTTGCGCTAAAACATATTGCCATTGAAAATAGTTTGGAGAGAGATCCGACGTCGGATAATCCGACATCAGATCAGGATCAAAACAGTTGCCACTCTAATGTTTATACTTTACTAAACATGTATACGGCTCATGTGTTTATCGATAGAAATACATACATGAACCTCGTCACTAGCAAAATGAATCCTGGAACATTATTACCATCCAACTACTGTATATTACAACTGATCTGACATAGTAATATGACGACGATTGTTTTTCAGCTGTTGTGAAGACGTTCTATTCCCGAAACACAGCGTAAGCGCATCGCAAGTAAATGTAGAAATTGTTAGGGTTTTAAATACTAACAAACAGTTTTAATCTGCGAATGGACATATATAATGTTAGCATAAAGACATTTATTGAGAAAGAATCATACCTTTCTCTACCATGCTACCCTCGCCACGTGCAAAGCAAACCTTCGAACATTCTCAACACCGTCCAGCACGGTTTACAAAGTTAACAATATCAGAAAATGTTGATTGAAGCTGTCGTCCATACACAGTGGAGAAGACGTCATGTTTATCTCATTACTAAACCAATACTTCATTATCATGTAGAATTCTGTCAGTTATCGTCAAATCTATATAGCTGTAGTCAGCAAAGTATTTTTGATACATTCACTCGGCAATGTACAGTATGTCAAGAAGTAATTGACTCTTTTATTGAACATATTCTCTGTAGCTTTGTGCACACATTTAGATACTGAATAGCAGTTTACAACACTTTTGAACATGAATATGCTGGATATATACGCCGAGTTATTATTACTTAAGTTACTAAATTCAAATACTTTGTAAATGAACTTTAAATTCTACTGTAGTTCATTTAAGAGTATACATTTAATGTAACGTTCTTTATGTTAATAAATCCAATTAGATTCAGGGTCAATGAAAACAGTGTACATGTGATGTCCTATTCAGACAGGGTAGATCCTGATCAGAGGGATCATACATAAGCCTTTCATCAGCTTTACACGGCACTGCTTGCATTGTTCAGTATAATTATTGTTTTTATGAACTAATGGGATAATTGTTATATCTATGATGTTATTTATCGTAATTGCTTCCTTGGTTACCTCTTTATTTCGTTTCAAAAGAGATTTCACCATGTAAAGGGAAATAGCGTGAGTGTGAGTTTTTCTATGTGCTTACTGCGTGAGTGTTTTAGAGTCTCTCTTTGGTTCAGGTGTGTCCGCTTTTCAAATCCTTGTAATATGTTCTATGTATCCTTGTTTCGTTTCGTAAGAGGTAGTATTAACGGGAACATATTTTGCAGGACTACAGATAAGGGTAGCTTAAACAAGAATGTGTGTTTTTTTTTTAAAATACTTATGTCTCACCCCGGATTTCCCTATCCCAAACAAATAAGATGCTTCAGCTAAAATTTCAAACAATATGAACAATTTCACATACAAGTTGATTATCTGTGAAACATTGGAGCAAACTTCACACATGTTTTCCGTACATATTCTTTTTCCCAAACAAATTAAAATGACATTTTTTCTGACAAATTGGTTGCATTCCAAATTGAATACCTCTTGACCATCTTCATATATATTCATGTACGTCATTAATCTT
Source organism: Gari tellinella (assembly GCA_922989275.2). NCBI lineage: Eukaryota > Metazoa > Mollusca > Bivalvia > Cardiida > Psammobiidae > Gari > Gari tellinella. The sequence goes on from OV277865.1 coordinate 57,551,617, forward strand.
CGAAAACTGCTCTCTTTTTGGTTGTTTTTTTTATTTAAAAAGGAAGGTCCATAACATTTGTTGAAAAGGCCCAAGCTCAAATTACATGAACTTCTTTTTATATAAGTTGTTAAAGTTTGGAGCAAATCCTTTAAGTAGTGTAGGAGGAGTTAGCTCCACATAACTGTTAACATACTATACTACTAATCATCTTTAATTGCACTACAGAGGACCCCTATACATTTTTTGTTTCTTAAAAAATCAAAGGGCCATAATTTTTGTCCAAAAGGTTGCAGTTAAAATTCCAAACCACTTGAACATCTTCTTGTATAGGTTGTTCATCTGTGAGCGTTTAGAGCAAATCCCTCCAGTAGTGTAGGAGGAGTTAGCCGCACAATATGTTTGCCCAAAATATTCTATGTAGGGACAAATTCAAAGAGTCTTAAATCTTATCAATAATGTTGTAGCTAAACTGTCGAACCACATGGACATCTTCCCATACAAGTACTTCATCTGTGAAAGTTATTGATGACGTGTAGGAAGAGTAAGCTCCTCAGAATTTTTAACAGATTATAAAGACCATACTACTAATAACGTTTGTTTGCACTACAGAGGCATTTATACTACCCCAAAAAACCAACTCAATGGGCCATAACTTTGTCAAAAAGTTTGGAGCTGAAATTCCAAACCACATGGATATCTTCCCATATAGTTTGTTATCTGTGAAAGTTTGGAGCAAATTTCTCCAGTAGACTAAGTGTAGGAGGAGTAAACTGCACAATATTTTTTCTTATAAATTCTGTGAAGAGAAAAAATCAAACGGCCATTACTTTTGTCCAAAAAGTTGCAGCTAAAATTCCAAACAACATGAACATATTCCCATACAAGTTGTTAATCGGTTAAAGTTTGGAGCAAATCCTTCCCATAGTGTAGAACAAGTTAGCTGCACAATATTTTAACAGAAGGACGGACGGTCGGAACAGACAGACAGACATACATATTGACGGATGGACAGTTGGACATACAGACAGACAGACATACAGATGGGCGGACAGACAGACAGACAGAAAACACATCAGCAATATGTCTCTCCTATATAGGGGGAGACATAATAACACATCTAAAAGTTTATAAAAATAAAAACTTAGTGACTATTCGAAGAGTCGAGTGATTAGTCGCACCGTGCGTTTTTATGCAGATTTTAAGGCTAAATGTCGACTGAATATAAATTTAATTTATATTTTATTTACTTAACTTGTTTACTAAATTTACTAAAACTTAATTTGTCTGGAGCCCTGTTATGCATTACTAGTGTGTTTTGCCACGTGTATATATACATACAACAGTTTGTTTGATTTCTACTTTGACTATCTACATTTTTGTTAAGTGGAATGTTCTCCTTAATTGGGGAAGTAAATTATAATAGTTTGACTTTTTTAGGCGCCGGATTATTAAACCATTTGCAGTTAAAATAACTGTTTTAGCACACAAAATTTAAAAAAAAATCTCCCAATTGTACTTGTAGTAGGTTTTCGCGGGAAAAGGTTCACATAATGCAGGCTGTAGATCCGCCACTGTAGTCTATTATTCGAGGTTTAGAGAAGGTGGTTCTAAAAAGCATTATTGTTAGCATGCTTTGATATTAGCTTGCCCTTGCCCTATCAACGAGCCTTTTAAATGTCGTTATTGTGGGATTTGCTGAATGCTTCAAATATGTGGATTTATACAGTAGACAAATCACTTACATGAGTCGCAAACGCAATCAAAATATGTACAGTGGACAATATTCTTTCCCGGTCAAACAAAACTAACCACAAACGCTGTACAATAGATAGTGAAAATGACAGGCTCTTGAACATATCGATTATATGTTTCAATCTCAGTGGCAAGCAATTAGAGGCAGATCAGACGCTGGGTTACCCAACGTCCTTGTTTGTTTTGAAACTATTTATATTAACACAAACACGGTTATTAGGAACGAATAACTTATTCTCCACTGTGTGTATCAATTGATTATTAGCAATTTCCCTAACATGAACAAGTCTACCAAACGTCAACAGAAATTATATCATGCTGCTTATAAAATCAAATTGAGCACTCGGGCAATACTATGTACGATCAAAAAATGCTACACAACACAGTTTCAGCTTACAAAATATTAATACTTTTCACTGCAAAAGCAACTAACCGTATTAAATCAAGATGTTTACCTAAAACAAAGAATCTATCAAGTTATTATATATTTAGAATTATCACATAAACGTGCAAAATATAGGGTTCCGTAAATATTGTACGGCGCACTGTGCATATATTTTATACTTATTTTCGAATTTTTGGTTTGATAGCTGTTTCTATCTATGGATGAATAAAACTTTACAAAACTCATGACGAATCGATTTCCAAATAGCTGAGGGCAAAGTGAAAGGAAGAATGTTCGGATGTTGTGTCAGTTCTTGTTTATGTCATTTATGAATAATAAATTCGTGTGTTTTCATTGAGTTTATTGAAATCTTTGGATAAAATGATATTTTGCTCGCAAAGGCTCACAGGCTCGCAATATATTATTTTATCCAACTCGCTCACAAAATCTACCACTGAAAACATACTCATTCAATGCCCTCTCTATATATAAATAAATGCAAAATTCCGACAAAATGTGATCAGGTACATGTTTCAGTAGGTAAAGAATTAAAAATTAGACATGCGCTGCCTTCGGTTTATACTCTTTAGTCAAAACATCATTGTACTATTTAAACGCATTTGACATTTCGGTCCCTCAGCAGTCAATCTATATAAACACAAATTTTGTTTAAGATCACAGCAGTCAAATTTTCAAATTAGATATATAAAGCGGTAATGTGAGATATCGTTCACAACCAGTTTGGATCTAAATGAGCGAAAATTTCGATGTCTCTTCTGGATCAAAATGTTCAATATTTCCTAAAATAAATGGCATGTTAACTTCTTCCAACTGTTTGACACCTAGTGTCAGCAAAAACACCAACAGAAACTACAATTTTACATTTCCATATTCGATCCTCTTTGTACTTCAGTGTTTTACGGACGTGATGTTATTTGTTTCAGTTGATATATTGTATTCATTAAATTATAAACTAAGTCAGCACTTAATTAATTGTAATGAAAATGTTGTAAACTTTACATTAATTTTGACAACAGCTGATTTACAGGCTTGTCAGTTTGAAATTTGAGTTTGCATATTTCAGTGCATTTATGAAAATTGGCAAATTTAATATACGAAACGCTGAAATTGCAAATTTCTCTTTTTCATGTTTCTGCTTTTTTTAACTCGCTCGCCGCGGTAACTGACTAACGTTAACTTTGTAAACAACATGATTGAGACAGGAACAGAGAAGGTGGGTAAAACAGAATAAAATAAAAGAAGAGAAAAGATATAAGACAGGAAGAATGATAACCTTATGATTTAGGAAATTTAGGGATATATAAAGACAAACATGATAAAAAAAGAAGAAAGCTAACAAGGGATATTGAACTATCGTATTATTAAGTACTTTATATAAATCCCTTTATTGTAACAATAGAATTTATTGATCTTATGAAAATTGGTACCGTATTCCGTATTCCCATACTATTATCGGAACATGTTTTCATATAATTAGTTTTAACTTTCTTAATAATTATATAACTGGGATGGCGGATCGAAATTAATATTAATGTTTCTTGAAAATGTAATTAAGGTATTCACTAAATATATTGAGAAGTGGTATAATGAATACGCTTTACTTACTACTTTTTTGTATTCCATAGAGTTTAACAAAATGTGGATTGTAAAAAAAGTTTATATAGCTAGCACAAAATTCAAATATGTTTGGATATCATTTATATAAGTTCTTATTAACGCAAATGCAATAAAACTTTACAGAACAACTGTTCTTGTAGATTTTGTCGATGTTTTATCTAATTGTCAAACATTTTAGGGCCAGGAAATGTATACGCCAACTAACTTGGGATATGACCTGGTTACAAACCGTTTATAATGAGCATCAGTCCATGAAGTTTAATCACACGGCTACGTAAAGATTACCCATGTAATCAGTAAGTAACACAGTTCTATTTGCTATACCTTGCAGCGGTTCGGGGGCTTAATTGTCAAAGGGAATATCTATATTTATATGGCTGGGATTATCCCCTCAGTAAAGAAACTTACAAGAAGGCAGGTCCTTCCCATATATTGTTTAGATGTGGTGGTACTAATTATAGGTAGGGCATCGCGCCCGGGATTTCTGTATCCACTCCCTATTCCCCTCTCTCTTGGGCGTCCAATTATCCAATGCATGGCTGAAACGGTCGTCAAAAAACATTACAACAAAAAACCTGACCACTGTTGAACTTACAATCGCAAATGCTCGGTCAATTACGACTTTTTTCTGAAGTATGTTTCGTTCGAAGTATATATGCATTCACTGTCGTATCCGGATACAATTGTTATTTGCAACTGATTGGATCACAGGGGCCCTTCGCGTGCTTTGTTCCCGTGTTATTGCTGTTTCCATCATCCCTCCTCTCCCGTTTTACACACATAAAAACAACTCCTTTATGACAAGCTTTGGCTCACAGCTCACAAGCGACATGGTTCACAGTCAATAACTTGTACACCCAACTTGATTTTAACCTACCGTATATGCACAACGGGCGCGATACTTGAGACGAATTCGTGTATACAATTCCCTTTTACTATATACCAAATTAGTTTACCCGAAAGTAGTGACCTTCACCTAACTCAATTTCAAGCATGTAGATAGTTAGTTTAATACTTGACAAAACTGTTAAGTACCCCAGGGACTGTTTTGAAATTTTCTTTTTCATTGAGCGTGATTTCGTAAAGGGCTTTTCAGATTTATGAAATATAAACATTTTTTTTACTTATTTTATGAAAAATATAACAATATTTGTGAGAAAATGATGCTTTTTTACGGTGAAGAACAAAGCATAGTGCCAATCAAAAAGTTACATTTTTGGAGCAATGTCAATAATGTGTATGTCCACCGTTAGCTCTCACTATAGCCATGCAACGAGTCCTCATAGACGTTATGCCATTCCTGGTGATGTTGTGCCCATGGATCGCGGAAGTTTTTGTTCAACTGCTACACTTCCGGTTCTACGGTACCTTGCCAGAAGCTTGATCATTAATTGCTTCGGCGAGCAAAGATTGATGAAAAGTACACTACTAGGTCAGATAATGCTGGTATTATACCATAACAGAGAAAAACGTGATGAAGATGTTGAAATGAAAGACGTTTTCAATTACCTCAGCATGGGTCAGTTCGCTCTGTAAAAGTCCTATGATTCTACCTCGTTCTTCAAGAGACATTAGACCCATTTTTTATTTTTTCTAACTGTCGGAGTCAATGCATTAATTTTTCAAGTGAAATTTGTGAAACATAACAGAGCCCGTGCTGAATGTGCTACTTACCCTGGTTCGAGCCTGTGTACCGGCTACTCGAAACGGCTGACTGGACACAACTAAAACCGGTTTCAGTCAATAAAGAATTTCCATACACACTTTTTGGCGTGTAAATAAAATTTATTTGATTCAAACCTAAAAATACAAATAATATTTATGTTGGGATACTTAGCAGTTTTGCTGAGTATATATATCATTTAAAGAATAACTGTAAGTACAAGGGGTCAGCAGTATGCGAAGACCACATGTGATTGGATCCTGATCAGAATCCGTGTAACGCGGACACTCATTACTATATACGCTTATAATTTATCTAAAATTTAGATTAGGGAAATAAAAGCACACGACGATTGTTTAAAGCAGATGAAGTCATGGCAGTGAATGGAATAAGCATGTACGTACATCATTGTATATGTTATTATTCACGATATAACATTGAAAGATCAATCCGAAAAGTATTTGCTTGGATTATTTGTTGGTTGAACATATTTTAACATTTACACAACCTTAATTGCAGTCATAAATTACAGTGTTGAAGACGTTAGTTTTCCCAAAAAAGGCGTTTATACTAAAATAATCCATATTATCATTTGCAAATAGTTTTGTTGCCTGGCGTCTGACCAGGCTCCTTAATTTCTGCCACTCGGTTTAAAGTAAATCGTTAAAATTTCAAATACATATACATGTGGTAAATGTAATTTTCTCTATTGCATTGCACCGGATGAGCGTTAAACTGCAAAAGAATACCGTCTTCTCCTTTGTAACGAGAGTGTGCGATACATATTAATAAACTGGTGTGATTACTAAGAGATGTTTAGTTAAAAGGCTAGCACTAAGGACTGCACCAATGGTGTATAATACTTCTACTTAGAAAATGCATTACTAATTAGAGGGTAACGACGGAGGGGCCTAGTATTTGTGTTTTTTGTTAAGCAGTGTAAACTAATATGCATGATTTCTACATTTACATTCGTGCAGTTCTCTGATTGATGAACAAACAATGTTTTGTTTGTATTTCCTGAACGAGTGTTATTTTGTATCTCGTCCTTTATTTAAATAGCTATCACAACGTTGTGTTCAATAAAGCAGGTTATTACTTGGAAAATCAGTTAAGATGAAAGTAAAGCAATAATCTGCCAAAGAATCTTCTGTATTTCTATCATTTTTCTTGAAACTGTCACGTCTCGAAACTAAACGAACGTGTTTACTTGCAATAGCGTTTTTTCGCTGCAGAAATTCAGTGAATACAGTAACTTGCAGAATTCACATCAGTTGTCAGTGACACTTTTTACTAAGAAATTGGGTGTCTAGAGTTTAACCACAACTTCTATTTTTATGCTGTAGCTTAGCCCCTTAACTGGCTTACCACGAGTACAATGGTTATATTTACATTCGCCCCATGTAATTACATTGAAAAAATGACGTTTTAATGGTATAAACGATATTTCTCGAGAGGGCGGGACTTGTGGAAATATTCCCAGAGGAGGCGGGGCTTATGACTCTGCTCATCGCGAATCGTTTTGTTGCGGTGCTTCAGCAACGCCGTTATGGATGTTTCTTTCAGAGTACACATTATTCGTTAACAACATCTGATGTGGATTAAACATACATACATACTAATAAAATGTTCATTTGATATTAGAAATTACAGCAAGTATAATGTAAATATAAGAAATGAACTGATCTCTTTCGACGTTTAAGCGAAAAAAATGACAGAAAATGATCTGCTAATTTACCATGAATCGCTTGCGTGATTCATTGAATTTTTTTTATCATTTTCTGTCGTTTATTTCGCTTAAACGCCGAAATATTTCAGTTCCGTTTTTAAAATACAAACAGTTTGGATCCGGTGTCTAGTCAGGCTCCAAACTGTTTTATACTTATTTCAATATCTCTTAACTCAAACAACCTCAAATTTAAATTTACGGAAAAAAATCAGACGACAATTGTTTAAAGCAGATAACGTCACGGCAGTTAACGAATTAAATAATGGCCCATAACTGTATAAATGTATAAAGAGGATTTGTGAAAATATTGCTATAGGTAAATGTTGTGCGCTGAACCGTGACTGAGCTTTTCTATTTATAGAAGTTGCAACCATTCCATGTTATATGGGTAGGTTAGGGTTCAAACCTTAAATTGATATTTAAAATAAGATTTTGAGACCTATATGTCATCGTGGTCGTGGTAGTAGAGTAGTGTTTTACTAAGTAAGGTCGAAACCCAGTGAATCCTTTATTTTTTAATTTTTTATTGGTTGGTAAGGCATTTTAATACTACACATGACGATAACCACAAGGAACCTTTAGTAAGTGTTCATTATTTAAATAATATATATTATTCAGTTTCTTATTACATTTCGGTATAACCACATTATTCAAGCTAAAGATGCTACGACAGACAAAAACCACCGCGTCAAGTGCCTAAATTTCCATGACAGGGAAGCTTGTAGAAAACGTCTACGAGCTTGTAAGAAGGAGAAGCGGAAGCGATTTAAAGTTCAACTGGATCTAATCCTAACCCCAATTAACTTTTATGGGGTAACCTGAGTGATTGATAGAATTAATGCAATTGTTTTCTAGAAGTGAAAGACTGGCCACATAGGGTGACATTTTTCAAACATTTAAAACTCACGTTTAACGTTTAGGATGACCATGACACATTTTGCATAATTTGTTGAACAATTCAAATACGTAATTGTTTTAAAAATTAATGCAATAAAACATAATAATAATAATTTAAAAAAAAAGAAACCCTACTGGGAATCGAACCCACAGCCTTTTACACGAATGCAAGTACCCTAACTCGCTATCTATTAGTCTAACGAGATTATTGAATTAATTTCAATACAAAAGGCATTATATCCTTAGTATACCATGAAAGGTAGGTAACTCCTGAACAAAGTCATGGTTTGTGACGTGTTTTACCTCTACGGGTGGACTTGTCCTAACGGTCACGGGTCACAATCCGACTGTAGCCGTTCGACATACATTTCCAATGCAATACTAAAGCTATTTGAATAAATACTGGCCTGAAGGACAGGCGTCTTCATTTATTTCTGCTTATGTGATTTCAAGAATTCATTTGCGGCAGACACCGTCTTGTTTTCATAGTGGTTGGTTTTGTTTATAATTTGTTTACTAGAACTATGAATAAAAGAAAGGCAATTATAGGTAAACAACGAGCAGTGAACCGTGTATGTTCTTTACAACTTGGTATTTTCCACGATTTAGGTGTGTTTGTATTTCTGCAGTCCATCTAACTAAGCTGTCGATATGTTGAATCATGCTGACTCCCCAAAATAGTGGACTGCGCTAAATATTATGGTTCACTGCTCGTTGTTTACTTTTTTATAGTGGTTTTAATCCCATGCGATGCTTCGCAAGGAATGAGATGAGCCGAAATAATCTTCCTGAAATCACCTCTCATCATCATCTCATATCATCATTCATCGGCGCTATATGAACTATTGAGTGTCGCAGTGCCGTTAAACTCAACTCATCCCTAGATAAATGTAAACAAGACCTAAGACCCTACCTTCCATGTCCGGAGATTAGAGAAACCCCATGCCTACATAAATAAGTCCTGAAAATTCGGATCAATAAAGTAAACTAAATATTCGATGCCTGATAAAGAACGCAAGCATCATCCAATATTTACACTAGAAAAGATCCGAAGCAGAAACAGATGTAAAGGCAAAATCAGCAGCAGCAACAGCACAAGCAGGACCAGTTATATTAGAAAATGTAGACTCATTACACTGGGGGGATCACGTTATTCTTTCCCGTTTAAACGCAAACGAAACGCAAACGAAACGCAAACGCAAATCATTAAACTGTAGAAAATGGCACAGTTTTAAATTTCCATCTTTCTATTTTAATCTGAGTAGCAAATAATTCGGAGCCTGATCAGACCGAATGCAATAGAAATAATAGTTTTAGCGTAAACGCGTTTTCTGGGAAATAACATTTTCTCCACTGTAGGAGAAACACGTATAACGTTGTACTACCAAATATTACACGGTATTTTAACCTTTCTCTCTCAATGACGCTTATAGGCGCGTTTGCAAATAAAAATTGGATATTGATCAGACGCCGCGTAATTCGACAATGAAGAGGCGAAGGGGTAAAACACTCACGGAAAATTTGGAAGTAAAAGGGTTAACTCTTTTATTTACAAATATATCGTAGTTTGCTTCACAACTGTTATCTATAGCATCACGTGTAGTTTAGTATTGAAACAGTAGGATTGAGGAAAGTTTCAAACAGTTTTGATCCTGATATTGTAACTGTCTGATTTAGATAAGAAACGTTTGCCCAATCGACTGTTATTTTTTTTGATGTAGTCATTTGGAAACACCTCAAGTACGTTTTCTATGATAATAATTATGGCTGATTTATTTGTATCCGATGATAAAGAATGCAGCGTGTTTGTCTTCTGGTAGGTTATATGTAATAGATCAGTGCATTAAGGGTGTATCAATGTCATAAGCCAATTTTTCAAAGTATCAAACTTTTTTTCTAACATTGTTTTTTTGGAAGAGCTGTTTATGATGAATGAAAAAATGAAAAAAAAAATATGGTGGTGTCCTTTTTTTTTAGCTACAGCGATTTGAAAAAAGGTATGTCAAATTTGGACGGTTTTTTTCAAATTTTACCCATTCAGATTACAAGCTTCAGTAAAATTTATTTCAAAACAAAACAAACATGATAATTTGGGTTTTCATTATTAATTTCATGTCTATGGTGGTATTTTCACATATAGAAACCAATTTTAGACAAAGCAGGCACCAGGTTTGAACAATATGGATCCTTGAATATCAAAAATATGCTTTGTATAGGGCATTTTATTAGATTTTTTATTTTATGAAAAAAATTAAAAAAGTTTGAAAATGAAATAGTTCTAGTATTAAACTTTTTTTATATTCTACCAGATTAAAGCCTATGCTAAGGAAGTTCAAAATATGAAAAGAAATTGAAAGGTCAGTGTTGAAAATTTTGAGTTATTCAAGTAAAAAGAGTTATCTCCCCTTACAAAATTTACAAAAAAGTACCATATCGATGATATTTAGAGCTTTATAAATTTCACATTTGGTGCCTTTTTTTCTTAAATTAGTTTTTGTATGAAGAAATACTACCATAGATAGGAAATAAATAACACAAAACCAAATTATCATATTTGTTTTCATTTAAAATGGATTTTATTGAAGCGGGCTGTTTGAAAAGGACAAAATAACAGGAAATGGGTGGGGTAAATTTTACATGGCCGTAGAGCCAATTGTTGTTCACCAAAATGTACACTTTTTTATTTTTTCATTCATCTTAAATAGCTAATCAATACAAAACCATCATAGAGTGTTTTCATATACTTTGAAAATTTCCCAAAGTCATGACATTGACACACCCTTAAGCGGTATTAATGTTTTCTTCTGACGTGGCCGAGTTATTTTTAGATTGGAACATATTTTAACTTTAAAAGGGATGATCATAGTACTCGATGTTTTCCGTACAATCAGCTAGAGATACAGAAAGCTGTCTTTATTGTGCGTAATGTATCAGCTAGAGATACAGAAAGCTGTCTTTATTGTGCGTAATACAGAAAGCTGTCTTTATTGTGCGTAATGTATCAGCTAGAGATACAGAAAGCTGTCTTTATTGTGCGTAATGTATCAGCTAGAGATACAGAAAGCTGTATTTATTGTGCGTAATGTACAGTACAGAATACATTATTGTTTCCCGTTTAATCACAATGCACTAAACTGTAAGAAACTGTTACTTGCAGGACTGTCTATCTTTATAATCTGAGTGGCAAACAGGTAAGAGCCTGATCAGACACAGGTTTACCCGGCGTCTTATCTTTCTCCAACCTGTTTGCGATGTATCTATAAGGTTTAGCGTAAATGTGTCTATTGGGAATTAATAAAATGTAAGTAAAGTTAGCGCAGCGGTCTCGTGCTATTCTGTTCTAAAAATAACTCGACCATGTCAGAACAATCTGATAATATTTAGTGAAACTGAAACTGATTACTTATTCAATGACGTTCTTCAATGAATGATTAAATAAAATAGGCATGTATTTGTTTGTATTTTCAGTGCATGCCCGGACTTGGAACCAAAGTGCTGTACGAGCTGCTATACAACCAGCCAAAGAAAGTTGTCGTTCTTACCGGGTGCAGTATTGTGTCTACCTTTGTTGCACAGGCAGCGAAAATGTGGAACTTGATTGTGGTAAGCAGCAAAATAGAAGACCTTAGTTGAGAAAAATTTATTCTTTCCCGTTCAATGTGTTCAGTTGAAACACATCTGTACTGGTTAAAATATAATTTTAACACTAATCAAAAGTGTATACCTTATATTTAGATTGTATATATTTTGACGTGGGAAAATGATGTAGAAAATTACAGTTATTTTTACAGTAACTGAAACGGGGTTGATTTTGACAATCACAGTTTCAATACAGAAATGGATAAACAGTTTGAAAGTTTTATCTAAACTATTCGACGTTCAGAGAGACTGTTCAATTCAATTCTCATATACAGTTCAATTTCTAGAACATAGCGCTTTGATTGATGTAGCATATCTTCTGTATATTAAACCATCTCGTTTGGATGCAGAGCTAGTAGGGAAAGTGCATCTCTCCTGTTATCTAATATTACGTATTTAACTCCTCTACTGACACTAACCCTGAGTACAATAGTAGCAAACAGATTGGACCCTGATCAGACACCGCATTACATACATGTAAGCATCCAAACTGATTTGAAACCAATGTTTATATTGCTTAAGATCAAGTCAACTCTAAAGTCAAAATGACTCCTGACCTTTCAATAGAAGACGAAATCGAAGTCGAATACCTAAAATTAAACGCAGGAGCTGATGGCGTCATGGCAGTGAAGGGGTTAACCCCATGCTTTAAAGCTTTCCTACAAATGTTTATGTCCTGTCATACAGTCAAACCCCCAAGACATCAAACTCGCTTAAGTCGAACCAACCTGTATTTTAGTAGAACTCCGATAACACACTTATCGAATAAATCCTAAGTCACATTTAACATTGAAGTACGGATTACTTCTATTCAGGCCATTTCCAGCTATCGAGATTCGGCTGCATTTACACTTAATGTGTCGAGTCGCTTCGTATAATTTTTCAAAATGCTCTTTACATTGGTTAAACGTAATCTTGCCCAATTATAGTGTCCCCTCTCTACAACGGCCCTCCCAAACAACGACTCCCTCCTTACAACGACCATTGCCCTTGTTCCCTAAGCGGGACAATTATATCTTACGCTTTTGCTGCTGCAATATTGTCTTTCCTAAAAGTGTAGTCTGCTGTTTTTCTCAAAGGCTTGAATCCAGATCAGACGCCGAATTAAGCGGCGTCTGATCAGGATTAAATCTGTTTGCAAATGTAAGCAACGTTTTGATTTTCTCTCCCTATAACGACTCCCTCAGAACAACCCCCACACAGAGAGAATATATGTCTCCCGTTTGGTGTCGTTGTAGAGAGGGAGCATGTTTAGCTCACCTGGCACGAAGTGCCAAGGTGAGCTTTTAGGATCGCTGGATGTCCGTCGTCCGTCCGTCCGTCCACAATTGTTCGTTAACACTCTAGCAGGTTCAAATCTCATTGGATCTTGATGAAACTTGGTCACAATGTTTGCCTCAATGAAATCTAGGTCAAGTTTGAATGTTGGACATGTCCGGTCAAAAACTAGGTCACTAGGTCAAATTATCGAAAAACCTTGTTAACACTCTAGAGGCTACAAATTTCATTGGATCTTCATGAAACTTCATCAATATGATTGCCCCAATAAAATATAGGCCAAGTTCGAATGTGGGTCATGTCCGGTCAAAAACTAGGTCACTAGGTCAAATCTTCGAAAAACCTTGTTAACACTCTAGAGACTACAAATTTCACTGGATCTTCATGAAACTTCACCAAAATGTTTGCCTCAATGAAATCTAGGTCAAGCTCGAATGTGGGTCATGTCCGGTCAAAAACTAGGTCACTAGGTCAAATCTTCGAAAAACCTTGTTAACACTCTAGAGACTACAAATTTCATTGGATCTTCATGAAACTTCATCAAAATATTTGCCTCAATGAAATCTAGGTCAAGTTCGAATGTGGGTCATGTCTGGTAAAAAACTAGGTCACTAGGTCAAATTATCGAAAAACCTTGTTAACACTCTAGAGGCTACAAATTTCATTTGATCTTCATGAAACTTCATCAATATGATTGCCTCAATGAAATCTAGGCCAAGTTCGAATGTGGGTCATGTCCGGTCAAAAACTAGGTCACACGGTGTACATGGTTACATGGTTACCAGGTGAGCGATTTAGGGCCATAGTGGCCCTTGTTTACAAAAGTTACAGTTTTTTCCTTTAGCTGGACATGTGCCTTTGTGTGGAAATTGACCACCACAATTTCGACACCGAGTTGTTCTTTGCCGATGCACACTTTTTGGATTTCCTTGATAGGCCCCTCTGCTGTGATATGCGCTTGCGCCTCTTCTTCTTCCATTTCCCCGTCGACGAGTGTCTGATCTGTGTTTGACGGCATTTACATTCTCCGACTGGTTTTCCATTTCGGTTGCCTGTTCCTCAGCAACCTCGATGGCGCGTCCTAGAGTTAGTATATCTGGTAATTTTTCGTCTGTCTCTTGCAGAGCTTTACGTCTCAGGCGATTTGATTTACAGTTTTGGATGAGCTGCTGCAGTATCTCTGCATCGTTATCGGCAAATTCACAGCTCTTTGATATAGTTTTCAGTTCTGTAACATACTCGTCAAGCGTTTGTGACTGTTTTTGTTTACAAATCCTAAATTTGTAGATCTCCATTTTTGTGTTTAATTTGGGAGAGAAATAATCTGTTATGGTTTGCTTTGCTTCTGCGTAATTGTCATCAGACCCGGCCTTTTCTGCCTCGTATATATCATATACTCTTTCACGTGCGTAGTGAAGGAGTAACGCCTTTTTTCTCGCATCGTTACTGATGTTTAACCCTGTAAGCAGATTCTCTAATCGCCCCACCCACTTGTTCCAGCGATGGGCTGCATTCGATTTGTCTGCCTCTACATCGAAGGTTGGAAATGGCGGAATGCTCATAGTTACTGTTTAATCAAACCTTCGAGCTCATCTTCTGGTATCTTGGGTCCGTTTTCTCGTCGCCAATGTTATGTTTAGGGCTTTATTCATAAGCCAGGCCATGTGGTCTACGATCTTTTATTATGCATTGGTTCTTACTACAACACCGGCTACTATAACACCGGTTACAATAAAACATTGACCTAGGAGTGCGGCCGATACTACGATAGGATATCACAATACTTTGTAAAACCAACGAAAAATAAGACGCTTTAGAACCATCTTGTTTACTTGTAACAAACGTAATACATGAACTACATGAATACACATATGCCGTGTGTTCGCGTGGCCTATTGAAATGTGCATAGAAATTCTGCTTCGCAATTTCGGCATATCACTTTGTTTTCTAATGGGATTTTTTAGCTCACCTGGCACGTAGTGCCAAGGTGAGCTTTTAGGATCGCTGGATGTCTGTCGTCCGTCGTCTGTCCGTCCGAGCGCACGAAAGGTCCTTTGTTGGGTAGGGAGAACAATAGATTCCATTCATTCCGTGATTGCCCTATTGTCATTGTTGGGTATTTAAGTGTACTGTTGGGTATTTTTAAACAAAAAAAATACCCAACAAATGTCCAACTGTGAGAACGTCCGTCCGTCCGTCCGTCCACAATTATTCGTTAACACTCTACCAGGTTCAAATCTAATTGGATCTTGAAAAAACTTGGTCACAATGTTTGCCTCTATGAAATCTAGGTCAAGTTCGAATGTGGGTCATGTCCAGTCAAAAACTAGGTCACTAGGTCAAATTATCTAAAAACCTTGTTAACACTCTAGAGGCTACAAATTTCATTGGATCTTCATGAAACTTCATCAATATGATTGCCTCAATAAAATCTAGGCCAAGTTCGAATGTGGGTCATGTCCGGTCAAAAACTAGGTCACTAGGTCAAATCTTCGAAAAACCTTGTTAACACTCTAGAGACTACAAATTTCATTGGATCTTCATAAAACTTCATCAATATGATTGCCGCAATGAAATCTAGGTCAAGTTCGAATGTGGGGCATGTTTGGTCAAAAACTAGGTCACTAGGTCAAATTATCGAAAAACCTTGTTAACACTCTAGAGGCTACAAATTTCATTTGATCTTCATGAAACCCTATCAATATGATTGCCTCAATGAAATCTAGACCAAGTTCGAATGTGGGTCATGTCGGGTCAAAAACTAGGTCACTAGGTCAAATCATCGAAAAACCTCGTTAACACTCTATAGAGACTACAAAATTCATTGAATCTTCATGAAACTTGAACAAAATGTTTGTCTTCTTGAAATCGAGGTCAAGATAGAATTAGGGTCATGCCCGGTCAAAAACTAGGTCACACGGTGTACATGGTTACCAGGTGAGCGATTTAGGGCCATAGTGGCCCTTGTATATCATTGTTTTCCAGGCTCAAACATCCCGCGGTTTTAATTTTTTTAACCCTATATATAGGTTGGATAGTGAATAGTTGATACATATAATAATGGTAGTTTAAATTTACCCTACATATAAATATCATCCTTTTGATAAATTATGAACATTTTTCTTATCGAAAGTATTTGAAAATATATAGCCTTAACGCCAGTTATAGGTCCGACAATATGTTGATGTCCGGGAAGGGCAGTGGTGGTTAGCGCACCCGCTTCTCGCCAATGCGGTCTTGAGTTCGATCCTGGGTCGGGGCAGTATGTGAAATGATGCATTTGTCACCCGTCCGGACACTTGGCATTTCTCCGGGCATTCTGGTTTTCTTAGAATGTCCGTGGCCTAGTGGTACAGTCACCGTGACTTACATCACTAAGCTCCTCCCCGCTGTGAGTTCGAATCCAAGTCTGGTCACTCGGATTTTTCATGTGGGGAAGCCTTGTAGCTGGCTTGCGGGAGGTAGGTGGTTCTACCCTGTTGCCCATTTGTGCTAAAAATGTGTAAGGGTTTCTGGGGTCTTCTTCCACCTATAAGAAGCTGGACGTCGCGATATTACTGAAATACTGTTATAAGCGACGTAAAATCTCTTACAACAAATCTGGTTTCCTTCCACCAAAATGACCCAATACCCCACTATAATGTTGCTCGTTATTTTCATTGTCGATGTAAAAAGAATGAAGTTAAACATGTGAAAAGTTAAAAAGACGAATTTTCTTAAAGTTGATTCCTTATAATACTGATGCATTTTATGTCATGTCTATGGCAGAAGAAATAAAAAAAATTACAAAAGAAAAGTTATTCTCAAGTTATTTGCATCAAGTGATGTATAAACTTCAAAATTGTGTACCATTTTCTAAACAATATGTCATTTGTTCAAAATGGATTTACGTTATATGACTTAAAAGGATATGCGGTCGTACCAAAACATGTTTACTGAGGCAATGCAAACCACTTGCATTATACGTAATTAAATACTATGATTGAACCCTTGGAAACCAAAATATGAAGGATATTTCTCAGCACCTAACTTGAGAAAATCGTATTTGTCTTCAAATGATGTTGGGGGAATTAATTATTGATAACTAGTTTTGGCTTTAAAGAAGCTATGTCTTAGTTCGTCTTAGTAACCACTAAGACCGTACTACTTTGCCGCAGTTCTGGGGCTTAACTGGAAAAGGGAATATTTTCTGTTTATTAAACCGAGATTATCCCCTCTGCTAAGAACTAAAAGGAAGACAGGTCGGTAGTTTTGCTCCCATGTACTGCTTTACAGTGAGCGAGATTAGGCGAACTCATATGCCTGAGATCATTATCATCTCACCTCATCACCCCTCATCATTCCCCGCCGCTATATCACCTATCATCATCTCACCTCATCATTCCCCGCCGCTATATCACCTATCATCATCTCACCTCATCACCCCTCATCATTCCCCGCCGCTATATCACCTATCATCATCTCACCTCATCATCCCTCATCATTCCCCGCCGCTATATCACCTATTTCGTGTCGCAGTGCCGTAAAACCCAACTCATTCATCTTCTTATTAAAAGACAAGATTTGTAACGATTTTGACTACGTTCGGGTCACTTCTAACACTTGTCTTACTGCTTTTTAAGACGAGATGTCGTAATTTGTGCTTTTTTTAGTATATTCCTTTGATATCTCTTCATACGCAGAAAATGCCGAGATAGAAACGCGACTTTCTGGATTCAAATTACTTAAAAGTAGTCGTATACATTTTTTTCAGGAATACAGTTTTTACATAGTTGTTTAACTGGACAAACATCTGGATCAAGATTGTCTTAAATATGGCTTGGTAGTGAAAAAGTTAAATAAGCATAGTTTTATTTTATCCTTCTGCACACCATGTACTTTTGAAAATATTTCGTATGCAAGAGTCAATTCAAATTTAAAATTAATCAATGTCAATTTCTATTAAAAAATACATTTAAAGTGTGAAACAGTTTGGGTCTGTGTCCAAAGTGTTTGCAACTGTATTAATAAATTTGCCATCAGCGTATAGAGGATCATAGTGATATCCACTTATAAATATACTAAATTCCACATGGGAATCAATCAGTAGTTCTCTTTCTGTGTTATCGTGGTTTTCCAGTCCAGCATTTTTATTTTATGTATAAGATGTGATATATCTACGTGAGCCATATTTTGTTTTCTGTCTGCCGAAAAACATCTATCCATCAATCAGCGGTTTATAGATGTGTGAGAGAGCTGGACTTTTGAAATGATTTCTAGATTACTCTTACTTTCATCACATTATCCGCAAGTGTTTCCAGGATGAAATAAATTCTTTTCTGAGAGAAATATGTCATTACTTCGTTTCGCGCAACGCTGAGTATACACGGAGAAAACCATCTAGAATCGATAACAACTTGTGATTGAGAGGCTAAACACAGCAATCCTACAGTAAAACTAGGCTAATACAATAGTCTAACGTCACTTGGTGTCGATGTTTGGGGAAGATATTAGGTTGAAGCGTTATGAAAGTGAAACAGAAACCTCCAAAGTCAGGGCTGCCATTTCTCCGGATTTTTCCTAAATCTTCGGATTATTTTTCTGGTACATTGTATCTTAAAGCAGACTGAAGGTAAAGCAGAAAGCGCCTTAAGTCGCATTCTGCTTTACTTACAGCCTGCTTTAAGTAGAAACATGTCTACAAAGCTAGAAACAGGCTATGTGGTAATGGCACGATTAATATAATCGCACTTGAAGAATGCAAATTTGGAAATCTTATGATTTTTCATGTCGACTTATGGCAGCCCTGCAAAGTGCGATGTTTGACTCTATCCAGCTTTAGGTGACATCCGTGTGTAACGCCCAAATACAGTCTTGATAGTTTTAGACATATTGGGAATTTACTCAACTTCCTTCATATATATTATAACACTATAACTTGCCACATATCCATCTCTGAATATATATGTACATGCCGGGTAATATAATTAGATTATTTAGTCCAATTGTATCACCGAGGTTCACAGGTAAAGTTTATACAATGTATCATTTTCTCGTTTAAACGGAGAGAAACACTATGAAGTAAAATGGAGAACATGAAAACCTTTTGAAAGTTCTGACGATTATCTTTTTCTAAGTCGCAAACAATTTGGAGCCTGGTCCAGTCTGACTGAAAACTGTTTGCAGTGGGCATGGATATTATTCACGTTAATGATATCGCTGAGTCGTTCCTCATTGCAACACGGCTCAAATCGAAAAGATACTAAAAGAAGTGGGTTGGATGTCACTTTTAGATAGTCGAAAAATGCAAAAATATATACTTACTTTTAAACAAAAATACAGATTACTCCCGGACTACCTAAATGACTTTTCCTCACACATAGTTGATCAAGCAACGACCTATAATCTAGATCTAGAGAAACGATCGTTACTCCTATCCATCTAACAGAAATATAGAGCAGATCCACGTTAACGTCTTCTATTAAGCTATGGAACGAACTAGATCAGGATCTTCGAAACATCACTTCTCTTGGGGCCTCAAGCTGCTATATCCAATTTATTTACCCGACAGATTGTAATTTTTATTTAAGTGGCTCACGTTTTTACTCTGTCTACCATGCTCGAATGAAAACTAATTGCAGTAATTTACACCATGGTCTTTATAATAACCACTTGCAGGATAATCCAGTATGAAGTTGTGGCGATGACCACGAAAATGCTGAACATTTCCTTTTTAGATATAAACTTTTTAATGACCAAAGGATTCAGCTGTCTCGAAACAAACGTAAATGTCTGCCTGGTTAGCACAAAAAAGGTGTTGTTTGGGACTGGTGAACTAACGTTCAAAGAAAATGAATATTTATTTATTGAAATTCAAAGGTTTATTAAGTCAACACAGCAATTTGTCATTTAATTCTATACATGTGCAAACTTCTGTACTTTAGTTTACTATTGTATACCAATTGTTTTGAAAACAAAGACCCCATGTTTATTTTAATGCTATTTGACAAATTTGTTTGTTGATAGTTTGAATAATAGTGAGTCTGGGTGGGGATTCTGGGAACAAAATGCAAAGTTGGGAATAGGAGAAAAATGGTCAGCGATTTTTCTCGTTTTTCATTTTTTCTTTTTTTTTTACAGTTATTTTATTCTTATTCAATTTTATTGTCAAACAAAAACTCCTTTATGTCTCAATATCATTATTGCCTCCATACCGAATTTACTTTTTAGTAATTAAAGACAGAACAATGAAAGAAAAGAAAAAAATTATTTTGTTTACCGACATGTTTGTGTCAGTATGGGAAGGGCCGAATCTAGTGTTGCAATGACTTGTGGCCGAATCCTTTAATTGTATTAAACAAATACATGATGCTTGTGTGAATATTTAAACTAATTGAACAATACAATATTATTTAACTAATGGATATTATGGTTTTAGCATAAACATGTTTATTTTTATATCGTCTATAAATCGTTGAACAGAAAAGAGGATACATATAATTATTTCACACTAAACACGACGTTTGCACGCAGATAGCTTTATTTACCCATGCTAGCAATAGACAAATCAATGTATGTTTAATACGTTAGCACCAGGTTAACAAATCACAGGTTTAATACGTTAGCAACAGGTTAGTAAATCACAGGTTTAATACGTTACAACAGGTTAGCAAACCACAGGTTTAATATGTTAGCAACAGGTTAGCAAATCACAGGTTTAATACGATTGCAACAGGTAGGCAAACCACATTGTTACATACATTATCAATAGGTAAATAAATCATATTATTTAACGAGTAGGAACAGGTGAACAAATCATGTGGTTTAATAAGTCAGCGACAGGTACACAAATCATAGTTTGTAATAAGTAAGCAACCGGCAAACACATCATGTGGTTTATGAAGTAAGCAACATGTAAACAAATCATGGGGTTTAATGAATTGGCGACAGGTACATTAATTATATGGTTAATAAGTAAGCAAAAGGCAAACAACTCATATGGAATAATAAGTACGCGATAGGTGAGCAAATCATATGGTTTATTTAGCACAGGTAACCAAATCATATCGTCTAATAAAAAAGGAACAGGTAAATAAATTAAATTTTTAGCCTTTTGTTATGTTTTATGCTGGTTCAATAAATAAGTCTTCAAAACTATCAAATAATTTCCTACTAGATAGTCGTAGTAATGGCAATTTTACTTAGTAGGATAATAATCTTTATTATTAAAATTATCATTATTATACAAGATTTATATAGCGCTCTTCTGACACAGGGGTTGTGCGTTCAAAAGCGCTTCACATGACATTTCACAAATGTACCTACAAAGCGAGAAAAGACATATAACTACATTTAGATCTAAAATTAAACATGATACCTTATTGATTTACATGGAAACAAAAACAAATTCCTAACAAGGAAATCCTTTCAATGTAATTACCAAGATTATATAAAATAATTTATCAATAGTTTGTATAATCAACTTTAAAATGAGTCAAATATTTAAAAGACGAATGGCATGATTAAAAAATGTGAAAGCTGTCAAAGAATTATACCACCGACCCACACCAGCTGGTTTCAAAAGAGATCTGAGTCGTATCCCTACCACCACCAGGCAGGCATTGGTCGACGGTACAACCCCAGAACTCCAAATTAGACCCATAACATCTACAGAATAAACACAACCCTGGGGTAGCAGTCATCCACCCTCTCCATCTTTAAATATCACTAAACCTATAACAAACCATTAATTCCCGGAGAAGTAAAAACGGCATCATTCTTTGGCATAACATTTAATAGAGGATCAAATTATATGATGCTACTTACTTGATGTATGCCTGAGCATTCGATACCCGATACCGCGAACTCGCTTAAGCCGAAATGTTTCGTATTTCGTCAGTTGTAATTCAAAGGCATTAGCTCTTTTAAGCCAACTGATCCGTAAGAACGCAGCTTTGTCACGTTGTACATTTGAAATACTGGTAAGTTCGACCTAAACCAGTTCGATTATTGAGGTGTTGTTGTAACTCAACTGGATTCAAACCATAACTGTCCGTGTTTGACGTTTTACATGTGATGTGAAATTAGTGAGGCTAGTTTTGAGCAACTGATTATGTATTCTGTATGGGGATATGACGCCAGACAAATGAAAGTATGTCAGTTACAATTTATCTTAAGACCAGAGAACTGGCATTGAATTTAACTGTCTCTAAATGTCTATTTTACACAATCAAATATCAATAGATCCTAATATAAAAGATTTCACTGGATCTTTCATTGGCTATTTGCCAATCCTTTCGTTTTAAGCTATACATAGGGACTGAAAGAGAACATTTGGAAACAGTATAGACCCTGATGAGACACTGATTTACGCGGCGCCTTATTAGGGGCGTATCTGTTTGCTATTTGTTATGAAGTGTTCTTCTGTATGGTGAAAACATTGCGGTGTGATACGTTCAGCATTGTTTATCTACAATGAAATTTTCAAGCAAGTACACAGGGAACGTTGATTGCAAAATCAAAGCATAAAAAGGTTAAACCCATTTTAAGAGTTTCGACAGTTCCGATGGATTCAAAACGGGAGCTGACATTAGGTTAACGTGTATGCGCATTCACATTACTATAATACCAATCATGTTTCTTTACAAGAGGGTGGCTGGAACAACGGTGAAACATATCTACGATCGTATTTCAAACAATAAATTCAGTAAATTAGTTTGTATTTAAGGCAAGTGACTGCTTAATCAAAGGTAATAGTAAAACAGAAAGGTCGTTTAGGGGTTTTCTGTTCTACTTCCACCTTGCTTTAAGCTGCCACCTGTCTGCCATACAATCAATTAGCCTTATTTTAGTGGTCTTAATAGAGAATGTTTACTGCTGTCTTCGTCCTCTGGTATCGGAAACTGACGAACTAACAACCGCTGTAATAGGCCATTATTGAAGGATCAAATACAGGAACGAACTGGAAGACAAATGGCCACTTTCAGTAGATTAAAAGTAAAACAGAATGCGTCTTCAGACGCATTCTGCTTTATGTTCACCCTGCTTTAAAAGTACTTAATTAATGGAAGACAGGCATTTATATAAATACGTACATATTAGTTTAGGAAAATGAATTGTGTTAAAAAAGATATTTCAACGAAAATCAATATTGAGCTGGATTGGTAACGAACCTGCGCTGAGCGGGCAAAACAAAAAATACACTAAAATTACAAGCACCTTAGCCCAATCGAACATGGGCAGTAATTATTAAACAAAAAACTCCTTAATGCTGACTAAAAAAAGGAAAAAACGAACACCCTATCTTACTTTCAGCCTACTTTATGTAACCAACATCGACGCGGTTTATAAACACATTCAGTGCGAGGCTCTACAAAAATTAAATATGCAAAACGTTTGGATCCACATAAACAGTTTGAATACGTTAACATGTATTATATATATATATATATAGGGAACTATTGATTTAGGTTACAGAACACTTTGCGTGCGAATTTCTAGCTGACTCATTCAGATCCAAACTGTTTACGAAGTTATCTCAAATGATCGCTATACGCGCTTGATGTTTCTTTCAATGGCACTATGTGTGAAAGTCTGTTGTTGTGATCTAGAACCAAACAGTGTACTGTATGAGTAGGACAAAACAAGTGTTAACCCAGCTTCACAACTCTTACATTTGACAAGAGCCGTATACGGCCAAAATTGCTAACGTGGAACGACTGATGTTAAATTAAATGTAAAATATCTTGGAAAGCTGAGAAATTAATTATATGGCTGTGCCAATCTCTGAGTATATGTCCAGGGCAATGATCTGAGCAATATTTACATAGAACATTTAAGAAAGTGATTTAGTAAAATTGTGAGCCACCGAGCTGGTCAACATGACATGAAGATTTTGAAAAAAAAATTCAAAGATATATATTATGCTCATGTGACCTAGATATGCAGCTGATCGGAACCACTTGAACAATATTGGTAAAATACCTCTAGAAGTTACACTATGCGAAGTATCAAACACTCGCTCTGGTCATGTTATATTCAGAGAGACGATATTTGAAGATTTCACTGTATAACTCTATGTAAGCTTGTGACAATTACTTTTAATTATGCAGAACCGCTCTTGAGTTTCTGAATGTTTAATGTTGAATGGAGATATATGAATTCAAAGGACAGAAGGATGAAGAGCACACAGCTAGATGCTGCATGGTTTTGTCTAGTATTTAACCCATTACCTCATAGCTTGCTTCTAGTGTTGAAGAAAGATGGCCATTTAAAGTGGGTTTAAGGTGATGCTAGGTGCTCCTTAACGCGCATCCTGCTTTACTTTCATCATGCATTAAGTAACCATCTGCTTGAATAAAGAAAAATTACTTATAACACATATCATGACTGTATAAAAGGGATTGTTTTTCTTCTATGGAGAAATAAATTAAAGACGTAAAAAGGTGTATTTATTGGGTAATGGGTTAAACTTATCACAATCCCAACATATTCCATTCATGAACCATATTTCTTATTTTGCTTGGAGAGGGAGTATTATATATATATGAAATCAAGGTTATATATTACCAATATCAGTATAGCTTGTTGGTTGATGTTGCTTGTTTACATTTGCCAGTTTGCATATGTCTCAATCTTTTGGAAAGAGACAATGCTTTTTGTTTCTTCTATTTTTGTGATTTTACTCTTGGGGTTAGATTCTTCTCTGCTGAAACATGTACAAATAATATCTGTTGATACCAAATATGATGGAAGCTAAGATATTGTCAGTCAACTGTCAGGGTTTAGGATCCAATGAAAAACGTCTTTTCAACTTTCTTAAAGCAAAAAATTGCCATATCTATTGCTTACAAGATACACATTTTACAAGTCAGAAAGAAAAGTTTATCCGAGCCCAGTGGGGATTTGACTGTATATTTAGTGCAGGAAGCTCCAACTCAAGAGGTGTTGCTATAATGTTTCACAAGGATGTAGAATACACTTTACATAGCCACAAATCATGCACAGAGGGGATTTTTATAATAGCTGACCTTAGAGTTGAGAAAAATAGATTTACTTTGGTTAATCTTTATGGCCCAAATAACGACTCCCCAGAATTCTTTGACACAATTATTACGTTATCAAGAAACTACAATAATGATAATATAATCATATGTGGAGATTTTAATGTTGTCCAAAACCCAAACTTAGATTGTTATAATTACATACATATAAACAACAAAAAATCAAATGCTAAGATACTGCAAATCAAGGAAAGTTATGATCTAGTGGATCCTTTTAGGGAAAGTTATCCTAACTTAAAACGTTATACTTGGAGGAAAAAAACTCCATTAAAACAAGCTAGATTAGACTACTTTCTGATTACCGAAACTTTTTTAACATCTGTAAAAACATGTTCAATAGAACCTAGCTATCGATCTGATCATTCAATGGTTATTCTCAACCTTCAATTTTCTCAATTTCTAAAAGGTAAACCAGTATGGAAACACAACAATTCATTACTCGAAGATCTAGATTACCTAAAAATAATTAATGAAAAAATATCTGATATCAAAAGGCAGTATGCACTGCCAGTGTATAATTTTGACAATATCTATAACATACCAGATAAGGAGCTACAATTTTCGATAAACGATCAATTATTTCTGGATACTTTGTTGATGGAAATCAGAGGCAAATCAATTTCATATGCGAGCTATAAGAAAAAAGCAAATAACAAATTAGAAACTGAAATTACAAATAACATAAAAAAAATAGAATCAAATTTGACCCCTGAAAATCTCATTCAGCTTGAAACCCTTCAAGAAGAATTACTGAATTTACGCCAACAGAAAATGCAGGGACATTTAATTCGAGCTAGGGCTAAGACAATTGAAGGCGATGAAAAACCAAGTAGTTATTTTTGCAGTTTAGAATCCCAAAATTATGTTAGTAAGATAATTCCAAAAATCGAGAAAGCAGATGGCGCTATTATTACTGATCAAATGAATATTCTTGAGGAAACGAAAAACTTTTATCAAGCTCTTTTTTCAAGTAGGGACAACACTTTAGCAGATGTTGATTTAACAAAAGAATTGAAAAATTTAAATATGCCTACACTAACGGACAATGAAGCTGAATCGCTGGAAGGACTAATTACGTTTGAGGAAAGCTCTATTGCACTTAAGCTAATGAAAAATAACCGCAGTCCAGGATCAGATGGTTTCGGGGCAGACTTCTTTAAGGTTTTCTGGGGGAAATTAGGACATTTTGTCTCAAGATCTATTAATTATGGGTATAAAAATGGGGAGTTGTCTACAACTCAGAAGGAGGGCATAATAACATGTATCCCAAAAGAAAACAAATCAAGACAATTTTTTAAAAATTATAGACCAATATCCTTGCTAAACTGTGTATATAAAATTGCTTCTAGTGCAATAGCTAATAGAATTAAATCATTTTTAAATAAACTCATTAACCAAGATCAAACTGGCTTTATTGCAGGTCGCTATCTGGGCGAAAACACTAGGCAAATATATGATGTCATGAATTATGCAGATGAATATAATATACCAGGATTAATTTTGCTAGTTGATTTTGAAAAGGCATTTGATTCTTTGTCTTGGAGTTTCATTATGAAAGTTTTGAAGTTTTTTAAGTTTGGTGAGTCAATCCAATCATGGATTAAAGTATTATATAAAAATGCAAAACTTCGCATTAACCAAGGGGGAAATTTGTCAACATTCTTCACAATTGAGAGAGGCTGCAGACAGGGGGACCCTTTATCTCCGTACATCCTTATCCTCTGTGCTGAAATCCTAGCTATAAGGATCAGAAGTAATGAAAAAATAAAAGGTATTAAAATAGGTGCAGTGGAATATAAATTCTCTCAGTATGCAGATGATTGCGCAGCAATCCTAGATGGTTCCTCAATTTCATTAAATGAAACACTAAATGAACTGGCAGTTTTTGCGCGCTATTCAGGGCTTAATGTTAATTTTGACAAAACTCAGGTTGTTTGGATAGGATTAAAAAAATACAGTAGTGACACTATAAATACAAGATGGAAACTTAAATGGAGAGTTACAAGCTTTAAACTATTAGGAATTAATTTTGATGTAGACTTAGACAAAATTATTTCTATAAACTATGATGATAGAATTTCTCAATTGAAAAACATTATTAATAAGTGGAAAAGACTATATTTAACACCATTAGGAAAAATAACAGTTATAAAAACTTTACTTTTACCTATATTCACACATTTATTTATATCAATTCCAAATCCAACTGATGATATTATTAAACAAATAAATTCATTGCTTTTTGACTTCCTCTGGGAAGGACCAGCAAAAATAAAAAAGAATGTTATTATAAAAGAATACCAGGAGGGCGGATTAAAAATGATAAACCTATTAGCTTATATTCATAGTCTTAAAATAACATGGTTAAGAAGACTTATTATCTCCCCTGGTAAATGGAGCAAGATTGTTCCTGAATTATTTGATATGACTAACATGATAAAACTTGGTGATTCATATGTACAAAAACAGAGACAAAATGTGAAAAATCCTTTTCGGCAAAACGTTTTAGACGCTTATTTGGTTCTACTTAGAAAAAACAATCCTTCAAATTGGGACCATTTTCTTTCTACACCAATATTTTTTAACAATAATATTAAGATAGGTGAACAACCTATATATTTCAAGAAATGGTGCCAAAAAGGAATTTTCCTAATCAATGACCTGATACAGGAAAATGGTAACTTTTATAGTGCAACAGACTTAAGAGAAATTTTTAATATTAAAACTAAATTTTTACAGTACTATGGAGTATTGAAGAGTTTAACTGAATTTGCAAACTTACATAATATTCAATTATCTAATCAGAAATTACAAGCTCCAATTATTCCTTATACATTCTCAGTTTTGATAAGAAGTAAAAGGGGCACAAAAGACATTTACAGTATTTTGAATAAAAATGATGATTCTGCAACAGCTAAACTGAAATGGGAAAAAAAATATAAAATAGAAAATGAAACATGGAAACAAATATTCATGTCCCCTTTTAACTCTTCGACTAAAACCTCTTTACAATGGTTCCAATTTAGAATCAACCACAATATACTACCTACCAAAAAGTACTTGTTTACCATTAATGTAATTTTAAGTCCATTTTGCCAGTTTTGTCAGGTTGAAGAAGACCTTGTTCACATGCTCTGGTCTTGCCCAAGTACACAGGAATTTTTAAAACAAGTCAAAGAATATCTCCAATCAAAAGGCATAACCTGTATCTTGGAGGAGAAACATTTTATATTTAACATTAATGAGAATTACTCAGATCTTTCCTTCTTCATTCAGCTAAAACACTATATTTTTCTATCCAAATTCCACAATAAACCACTATCTGTCATTGCTTTTATGAACAAAGCTAAAACAAACTATCAACCAATAAAATACTTAGCCCAAAAGAATAATAGAACAGAAAATTTAATCAAATATTGGGACAAATATATGCATATTCTGGACAGTGATTAAATAGACAACAAACACAATAGCACCAAATATGTGTGATAAGGACTACTCATAAGAAAAACCCTGACAGTATACCTAAAAATGTAATATTTTGTTTAAAATTGCAAAAGCTACAATAACTCAAATAGTTTGACATGGTTTCGGCGGGGAGAGAAGTCCCGAGAGTAAAATCACTAAGAAAAAATATTTTTATACTTAAAAATATTCCATACCCCTTATTAATAGAGAGAAAGAGAGTGAGAGAAGAATGAATAGAGTAGAAATATAATCGTATTAATAGAAAATGTTTAAAGTTTCTTTAGAATGTTCAATTATATGTCTATTTGTATTATACAGTGAAGCCTCTCTGTAAGCGACCACAAAACTTGGTTAATTACTAGGCTATGCAACAGGTGACTCCTTGGAGTGGGACAACAGTAGAACAGAGAGCCCCTGTAGGAGCTTTCTGTTTTGCTTTCTCCTTACTAAAGGCTGTTTTTTTACATAAAAAATTGTCTCTTTTTAAATGGTCGTAACTGAGAGATTTTACTGTGATGCATGTTCTTCTTTCAAATGTTGTAAAGGATGTTGAGGGATGGCCCACCCCGACCCTCTGCATACTGATTGGACGGGGTGAATAAAAGTATAAAAAAAAAAAAAAAAAAAAAAAAAGATTGTGACTCCCGGGACGGGGTCATTCTTTACCCAATGGACATAATTTGAACGATATTGATAGAGATCCGGTAGATGATATGTTTTTTCTCCGAATATCTAAGCTCAGGGTACTGTGGTTTCAGACAAGAAGATTTTTTTCAGTTATCATTGAAACGATCTATTTTGCCTGTGACCAAGATAAGTATGCAACGAACCGAAACAAGTTGAACAACTTTGTAAACGGATCATATAAGGATCATTCATGCCATGCTTGATAAAAGTCTACACAGCAGTTTAGGAATAGATGTCGTTTAGGAAATTGTTGACGACGGACGGACGGTCGAATTGACGTTCTAACATTTCAGGTTTTGTGACTTCGCCATTGTTAAAAAGCTTTGAAAAGACAAATAAAGAATTCACATAAACCAAACAAAAGCCACATAAACCCAACATGGACTAACGGAATGAAAAGTTCTTGTTTTCTTTTGTTATATGTTACGTCACCTAGTCCCATATACCCAAACTACGGACGATGACGACGATGGGCACAATACGATCAATTTGCTGACCTTGGCAATTTGTGCCAGGTGAGCTAAAAGCAACAGTTTGGATACTGATCAGACGCCGCGGAACGCCGCGTCTGATCAGGATGCATACTGTTTGCAGTCAAATAAATGCTTTTAAAGTCAACCTGTCATATTTTAACAAATTTGAAATGAAAGCAGACGGTATATTTTTTAGCAGACGCGCAATTTTGGTAGACGGGTCAGTACGTTTAGCTGGCATTGAAGTGGTTAAAGACATTAAGCCAGTCCATTCATTGATTCCCCCCTCATTGTTCTCACTTGGTGTGAAAATACAGGTAGATCACGTGAAAATTGCTCAGATAACGGCTCAGCCATCTGAAGCTTTGAAAAGAGGCCCTTACATAATAGATCTCAATAGGGTTTTCAATGGGTTTTACCAACCAAGCTATCAAATATTAGGTACGGGCCTCACATGAGACGCCTGAATGATTCTTTGCCTAGACGCTAGCCGAGTAAGTGCATGGGCTCCATGCTTTGATTCAAACTTCCTAGGTGCTAGGTGTTTCCACCCAAGCTTGGTCATGTAATGTCTTTAAACAGAGTAACCCTTTCATGATCAAATTATTCAGTATGCTTTTACCCATTCACCGTTTTAGTGTCGTCTTCTACAGCATTGTTGTCTGCAAGACACGTTTTCAAGTTAGATTTAAAGTTTATGACCTAATATAGAATAGTGTTAAACGGTTTTGATCCTGATCAGACGAACCGGGACGCGGCGTCTGATCAGGACCAAAACTATTTGCAAGTGCGCTTTATGGCGTCGTGTGATTTATGCTATAATTTCCAAATAAATCCCTTCTCACGAAAACGTTTCAAACAATTACTGGGAAATGTCCTGCCAAAATGGTCTAGTAGAAATTAGTTTACCACAATAATGCAACCTGACAGTGGCGATAGTCTGGCGTCTCGTAGACCATATCATACAATGAAAACTGACACACCAAATTGGTAATGAAGTACAGTGCAGTCTCTTCTTAGCTATACGCAGTAAAAATATATAATCATTTCCCTAAAAACGCGTTATGCTGCAGCCTTATGTTCACAACAGTTTTCAGCTTGATCAGACGCCAAAGCTGTTTGCCACTCAGATTTCAATGAGTCAAACATTTTCAAACAACTGTTATTATCTTAATGTCATTTGCATTGTGTTTGTGTTAAGTTTTGTTTAAACTGAAAAAGAGTACCGATATAGGGATCTTCAATGACAGATGGCTACTAAACGTGTGAAAAAACAATGCCGAAACGAAGTTTCTGTATTGCATTTTTGTGTTACATCAGGTGTCCATGATACCGTACCAATACAGGGATCTCTAGTGTAATAATAGATCTATCGCTGCGCTGTTAATGTGTCATCTGCCTCAAACTGTGTCGTCTAACTGTATAGTAAAAACTTTAAAAACTTCTCTGTATTGAAAATAAAGTTACACATAATTATGATTCACGTGAGACCCTCTGCCAGATTTCTAAATATCATTTTCATATCTCAAAATACGTTGCCGCCAGTGAAAGAGGTAAGTGTATCTTTGATGATAGCTTAAAACATGACCACCAGTGGATGCGGCGAGTTTTCGTTGTATTACTGTATAGTAAAAACTTAAAAAATATTCTCCTCTGAAACTTACATGTAAGATTTGAAAGTAATTTTACACAAATTATTCATTGGCGACCCTCTGCCAGATTCCTTCAAGTACTTTTGCTGAAAAAAAAACCATGGCCGCCAATGGTTGGGACAAGTTAACCTTTGAAGGATTATAGTGAAAAATTAAAAAACCTTCTTCTCTGAAACTGCAGGTCCAAACTAAACGTTATTTCACACAAATGATCCATTGAAGATACCAAATATTTTAAAATAATTGTGCTAGCTTAAAACATGGCCGTCAGTGGTTGGGTCAAGTTTACTTATGATGGCTCATAGTGAAAACTTTAAAAACAATTCTTGTCTGAAACCACATACCAGGTGCAAGATTTAGGACCATCATTACGTTTTTGTTTATTCAGATAAAAACTTGATGCAGAACTTAACCATTTCATGATCAAAACATTCGGGAGAATTTTACCCCTTCACCGCTTCATCGTCGACTGCTTCAGTATTGCTGTCTGTAATGTCGTATCAAAGTTAAAAAATAAGGCAGTATGATCCAAGAAATTTCAAAACGAGTGTCAAACAGTTTGGGTCCTGGTCAGAAACCGCGTGACCCGGTGTCTGATCAGGATCCAAACTGTTTGCAAACGCGTTTTAGCGTCATTGACAGTAAAAGGGTTAAGTGAAGCAGAAATCCTGGGTGAACATTGAGAGTAATACCGACATATACACAAATTACGGGAAATCACGGTGAATAGTTTTACTTGTAATACCTGTAGGTAATGAATATAATAATTATCGTCTTCGGCTAAACGTTGTGATTGATACTTTTCAACACATATTCAAACTACCTAAGCACAAGTAACAATCATTTTATGACTAGGTAAATGCACGGAATGTCATTAATGGAAGTCGTTTTTGACACGATTGTTTGAAACAATTCGCGTTTGTCCTTTGTTTGTCATTCTACAGTTTATTGCGGACAACAACCCTTAACAGTCATATAGAGACTCGGCACAACTGAGAAATGAAATTCTTCATTAAACGCTTCAGGAGTGGATGAGAAATTGAAAACACTGCAAACGCCACATTTGAAGAAGTAAACGATTTTAGCAGGTGAAGAGTTCAGAGTAAATCATGCTACAATCACTTCTAGAGCCGAACTTCTAATTGCCGGGAGTCTTTGATCAAACATCATTTTTATTCGTGAACAAAATGTTATTATTTCCCACTTAACGCGTTTCTATATACCATCCGCTGCAAACATTTTGAAGCCAGATCAGGCTCCTAACTCATTACCACTGAGACGCAAACACGTTGTTAAAATAGTCAAACATTGGTCATTATTTATATTTGAGTGCATTGCAACTGTATTTAGTTTCGTTCCAGTTGAAAGGAATAACGTCTTCAAGATTGTAACGTTCATGATACATGGTGGCTATAGTGTGGATCACCACTCACATTGATTGCCAAGTAAACACTTTGTTATATTTTTTCAAAGGTTCGGTTTGCACCGTTATCGCGTTCCGACAATTATGTAAAAAGTAAAATAATTTGCCAAATACCATGTCTTTAGTGTTGAAGACAGTATGGTGCATTCTGCTTTGGTTTAAAAATTATCTATTTTCAGATTCATATTATTTAATATAAGACAATCAAGTAGAAGACAGAGAAGGAATACCTACGTGTCTTACAGAGTCTCTCTTCAATTTTGATTAACTTTAAGCGTTGTTTAAGCTACCATCCGCTAGAATATAGAATTTCTTTTATGGTACAGATTTAAGACTGTATAAATTGGGACCTTTTTGGCAGTTGAGGAATAAATTCAATGCTCTAAATGCGCTTTGTTGTGGAAAAGGTTTAATATCAATTGCTATAACTAAATTCTATTAAATCATATTACACATTTTTCCAACGGTTCCAACGGACGGAATGTGGCTTTGTGGTCACGCGTTAGACTGCCAATCTAGGGGTTGTTAGTTCGATCTTTCCGTCGGACTAGTAGCGTGTTCAAGTACCTATCGGAAAACAATAGCGTTAATGCAAACAACCCTTATTGTACGACTGTAGCTGCCCTATATTTAACTAGGCCCCTAATAGTGTAAATACGCGGTCCTACTTGTAACTAAACGGCCCTAAATTTAACTAAACGTCGAAATGATGTCGAAACAAGAGCGTGTCCCAGTTACACGAATGCCCCCGATGATACAGGGAGGGGAATCCAGACTATCAAATGTAAAATGTACGAGTTAGACAGCTGAAACTGTCGTGGAACGCCATTTTGAGGAATTCAAGGGCCATTACTCCAAAGGGCCTAGCATAAATTGGTGCCACTGGTTATCCAAATTGGTCTCCATTTTATGTCAACAAACATTTTCAGAAAGTTTGGTGAAGATCAGATGAAAAGCAATGTTTGTGAAACACAAATGCCCCCAGCCAACATCATGTTCTGTAATGTAATGCTTATTTGCAAAAGTAGGTCAAAAGTCATGGTCATAGGGTAAATGAAACATCGACATGGTTGGAGAAGTCTTAACACAAGAAACATACAAAGTATGGAAGCTCTAGGCCTACTGGTTCAAATGTTATAGGTGTATACAGATTTATACAAAAGAAGGTCAAAGGCCAAGGTCACAGGGCAAAAACGTATGTATGGTTGGGAAAGTCTTGACACAAGAAATATACAAACAAAATATGAAAGCCGTAGGCCTACTGGTACAAATGTTATAGCCATTTAAAGATTTCAACAAAAGTAGGTCAAATGTCAAGGTCACAAGGTCAAAAAGGTTGTGTATGGTTAGAAAGGTCTTGCCACAGGGAAAACACATGCCAAGTATAAATGGCCCAGGTGCAAAAATGCAAAAGTTATAGCCAAGGTTAAGGTTTTTGGATAAAGTTTGATTAAATAGGTCAACTGTCGAGGACAAGGTCACATGGTCAAAGATGTTGGTGTGGTTGGAAAGGTCTTGACACAAGAAAAATACATACAAAATATGAAAGCCCTGGGCCAACTGGTGCAAATGTTATAGCCATTTAAAGATTTTTACAAAAGTAGGTCAAATGTCAAGGTCAAGGTCACAAGGTCAAAAAGTGTTGTATGGTTGGAAAGGTCTTGCCATGAGGAAAACACATGCCAAGTATTAAAGGTCTAGGTTCAAAAATGCAAAAGTTATAGCCAAGGTTAAGGTTTTTGGTTAAAGTTTGATTATATAGGTCAAAGGTGAAGGTCAAGGTCACATGGTCAAGATGTTGGTATGGTTGGAAAGGTCTTGGCACAAGAAATATACATACAAAGTATGAAAGCCCTGGGCCAACTGGTGCAAATGTTATAGCCATTTCAAGATTTTTACAAAAGTAGGTCAAATGTCAAGGTCAAGGTCACAAGGTCAAAAAGTTTTGTATGGTTAGAAAGGTCTTGATACAGGGAAGACACATGCCAAGTATAAAAGGCCCAGGTACAAAAATGCAAAAGTTATAGCCAAGGTTAAGGTTTTTGGCACAGACAGACGGACGGACAGACAAACAGACATGACAAAAACTATATGCCCCCGAATCGTAGATTCTGGGGGCATAAAAAATGGCCCTTGTTGTAACAAAAAACGGTCCTAAATGTAACTCCGGCCCTAAATGTAATTACGCGGTCCTAAATGTAACTAGGATTAATGACAGCAAGTACCAAATGTTAAAGGTGAATTATTTACATAATTATAATGGTGGTAATGGTTAGATTTAATAATGACTTTATTTATGTACGGAAGTGGTTAGGGTAAATATTGACTATTGATGTATTGATGAGTTAAGGGTTAATATCGACTTTAGTGATATATGGTTAGGGTTAATATTGACTATATTTATGTACCACGGTAGTTAAGTTAGGGTTATTATTGACTTTATTTATATACGGAAGTAGTTAGGGTAAGTATTACTTATAGTTCATTTTTTGAAAATTATGCAAAATCATCTTGAGCGACCGTAGGGAGCAAACAGGTTATGTTGTATAATTTTTAAACAAATGAACTATAACTGATTTACCGTTTGCCTCAAATATGGCACGTAGGCTAGTGTATGTCAGTAACCGTTCAACTTACTTTACCTATACTAAGTTATCGCTCAACCCAAATTACCACTCGACCTAGTTTGTCAGCAAATGCCAGGGCTTTATTTCGGAGGGCGGTGCTTTGTATTTTCGGAAGCCGGTGAGTTCACTTTTACATATGACGTCACACGAAAACCTTGAAAATCGACCGGGAACCCTGTACGCGTGTAGGGCTCGCTGTCGGCATTTCCATTTAGAAACAAAACCAAGCATGAGCTAGCGAGCCACCCAAATGGAATTTGAACATAGATTCAATTTAGGACGATTTTTATTTGTGTTGAAAACTGGCGTGAAAGAGCTGCTGTGGACTGGTGTGACATGAAAATGCTTGATCAATTGATTTGCTAAAAAATACCAAGCATTAAGCAGCACCTGATAAACCAAGATTCGAGTCCTTTAACCCACTAATGGAGCCAAGCAATAATTGTTTTCAAGTCAGTTTAGGAAAAAAACACAAATCATAGGGTTAAAACATCCTAAGTCAAGGGCATTCTTGATTTTTAAATGACATTTATCTGGGCTGTGCATTATTAAGTGCATTATACTATTAATGACAAAAATGCCCATGGCACCGAAGGGGTTGAAGACGGGTTGCTGTTTAACGCAAGAATTAAACGCTTATAGGAGCCTCTGTATTGCTTGCCTTATGCATTGATAAAAAGCAACCGTAGTTTGGTACAATATTGAATATAAACACATTTCTTTCGAGACGTTTGACAGTCAAATATTTGTAAAACGATTACACAAAAGAAGACAATACCCACAGGTCGGCTGCTTAACCCTTTCAACCCAACACTTATACAATGAACAATTCGGGTCTAGGCCATTTTTGTAATAGGAGATATACGATGTGGTTCTACAATGTTTGCTGTGGACAACTGTAACGGGAACATTATACATGACGAGTGTACTCGTCACCTAGGGTTCAATGAGTTAATGCAGGACATAATTAATGCGTTTCATATTAATTTCATTATGCACTAACTATAGTCTCCTGTCTACAGAAATATTTGATTTATTCTGGCCTCTTCTTTGAAAGGCCGCAATACATAGGTTATACTGTAATTCCCAGCTGAGCGGTTGCTGTATGACGTAATGATGCGCTACGCTCCTCCTTAGCACGCGGTGTCCTTGACCGGTTCATGACTTGTTTCTTTCTCTGCCATACCCAAGTACAAAATTGAACGAATATACGATATATTTTTTCATTTCTCGCTGAAATGGGGCCCTTTCATTGGCTGGCAATCTAGGGCAAACGGTAAGGGTTAATATTGACAATTGATGTATGGAGATGTTGAGGGTTATGGTTAATATTGAATTTATTTATTAAATGGGGGTGGTTAGGGTCAGGGTTAATATCGACTTTATTAATGTATAGTTGTGGTTAGGGTTAGGGTTAATATTTACTTTTATAGCTGTATGGAGGTTGTTAGGGTTAGGGTGTATATTGAATATATATATATAAGAAAACTTTAAAAATATTTTTCTCTGAAAGTGTAAGGCCCAGATCTTTACTATATGACATTTCGCTTTGCCTTATGGTCCTGTACGAAGATTGTTTAAATTATAACCCCTTGGCTAAAATGGCCCTACTTTTGGCCGTATCAGTCTTTCATAGGAAACCCTTCAAAATCTTCTTCTCTGAAACTGTGAGCCCCATATCATTTATATTTGAAATATAGCTTTGCCTTATAGTCCTCTACCAAGATTGTTCAAATTATATGTCAAAATTCGGTCCGCCCCGTCGCTTATCAGTTTTACATACACTTATATAGGAAAACCTTTAAATATGTTATTGCTATATATGTTACAATATTGTCTTGCACAGTCAGCTTAGATACAATATTCTCAATTGAGCGACTTGTTGGCCATGGCTCTCTTGTTATCCTAGCAGATGGTAGATTTAAAGTAGGCTGAAAGTAAAGCAGAATGAGCATTAAGGGTGCATCAAACCCATAAGCGAATCTTTGAGGAGCCCTCTGACCAGGGTCTACACTGCTTGCATAGAGAAATTGTACTATTGACAGGTATGATTTTAAATGACTCGTGGCTATGAATCAATGTGTTATGTGATTGTGCTTGGAAAACAGAAAATTTGGAAATCTTAGGATTCTTCATGATCAACATATGGCAGTCCGTGAGACGCCCCAGCAGCCATTCTGTATTAAGTTGTTGAGGCAGGTTATACAGATGATACAAATATACGAGTAATATCACTGCTGGATAAACCAATAGTTAATTATTATGTCTTGTTAGGTGTGTAGCGTCAATACATGGAAATCCGCTTTAAAATTTTATCCTACCAAATTTCATTGTGTATACAATTCTAGTCTGAATGTCACATACAAACAAATGCGACAAAAATGAAATAAATCTCCCTAAATGGAAAAAAATCGATACACCGTCGATATTACATAATCTTAAACCGGACGCTACTCAACAGTTATCAGGGGAGGTTACTCATGACAGAAATTTGTAAATCACTGTATATCGTTAGGCCCCCAATTAACCTTGTTTGTTTTTCAAATATTAAGAAACTCCCAAAACATTATTGTACCGCGCTTTTTTTGATAATCAGTAAAAACAAATAACAAAACATACTGCAATCATCTAGTAAAACATAAACTATTCAAGACTAGAATATTAAGAATACTTGACTTTCCTATAAGTCGATATTAACCCTAACCCTAACCACCTTCATACACCAATAAACTCAAGATTAATCTTAACTCTAGTCACCTCCATACGCCAATAAAATCAATATTAACCCCAACCACCTCCACACCTCAAAAAGTAAATATTAACGATAACCCTAGTCACCTCCATACATCAATTTAGACAATATTAACTCTAACCCAAACCGCATCCATACACCAATAAAATCAATGTTAACCCTAACCTTAACCTCCTCAATGCACCAATAAAGTCAATATAAACCCTATCCCTAACACATACTATACACCAATAAAGTCAGTATTAACCCTAACCCTAACCAGAACCAAACGGCACAAGAGTCAATATTAACACTCACCCTCAACAACCTCCATACACCAATAAATGCAATGTAGACCCTAACCCTAACCACCTACATTCATCACAAAACTCAATTTAACCCTAACCTTAACACCACCATACATAAATAAAATCAATATTAACCATAACCCTATGAAACTCGATTTTCTAAATAAGTAAATATTAACCATAACCCTAGTCACCTCTATAAACCAATAAAATCAATATTAACTCTAATCCTAACAACATCCATACATCCAAAAAGTTAAGATTACATAACCCTAGCCACCGCCATACATGACTAAAGTCAATATTAACCCTAACACTAACCCTAACCATCTCAATACATCAATTAAGTCAACATCAACCCTAACCCTAGCCATCTCCGTACATCAACAAAGTCAAGTTAAAAGTGACACAAGAGACCATCATACACCAATAAAGTCAATATTAACCCAAATCCTAGTCACTTGCATACATCAATAAAGTCAATATTAACAGTGACCCTAGACTTCACTTTAAATCAGTAAAATTAATATTAACCAAAACACTAGCCACATACATACAGCAATAAAGTCAATGTTAACAGTGACCCTGGACACCATCATTCATCAATAAAGTCAATAAAAACACAATCTCGCGCGTCAACTCCATACAGCAATAAAGTCAATATTAACCCTAACCCTGACTACCTCCATGCAGCAATAAAGTCAATGTAAACAGTGACCCTAGACACCATCAAACATCAATAAAGTCAATATTAACCATTACCCTAGTCACAACCATACAGCAATAAAGTCAATATTAACCCTTACCTAAGTAACCTCCATACAGCAATAAAGTCATGTTAACATTTACCCTAGACAAAATGATACATCGATAAAGACAATATCAACCCTAACCCGAGCCACCTCCATTCAGCAATAAAGTCAATGTTATTAATGACCCTTGAAACAATTATACATCAATAAAGTCAATATATACCCTTACCTTAGCCATCTCCTTACACCAATAAAGTTAGTATAATTCCTAACCCTAACCATCTTCAAACATCAATAAAGTCTTTATTAACCCTGATCCTAGACATCACCATACATCACTTAAGTAACTAGTACTCCTAACCCTAACCACCACCATATATTAATAAAGTCATTATTAACCCTAACCTTAGTCACCTGCCTACATCAATAAAGTCAATATTTACCCTAATACTAACCATCTATATACATCAATAAATTCAATATTAATCCTCACCACCTCAAGTCAATATCAACCCTATCTCTAACACTTCC
The DNA here is from genome assembly GCA_922989275.2 of Gari tellinella. Classification (NCBI taxonomy): domain Eukaryota; kingdom Metazoa; phylum Mollusca; class Bivalvia; order Cardiida; family Psammobiidae; genus Gari; species Gari tellinella. The sequence goes on from OV277865.1 coordinate 57,591,273, forward strand.
ACAAATCAATAAAGTCAACATAAACCCTAACCCTGTCCCTTTCATACACTGTCAATTTTTACCCTAACCCTAACCACCTCTATACATCAATAAAGTATATATGAATTCCTACCCTAACCATAACCAAACATCAATTAAGTCAATATTAACTGCTTGATTAATCAATAAAGTCAATATGAACCCTAACCCTAACTAGCACCATGCATCAATAAAGTCAATGTTCACCCTAACCCTAATTACCTACTTACTTCACGAAAGTCAATAATTTCCCTAACCTTAACCATCCCCGTACATCAAAAAAGTCAATATTAACCCTAATAAATACGAAAGACTCAAGCAGGAAACGCAACACAAACAATGCACCCACCTCTCAGGCAGAACACACACACAGTCATACCATTACAAACACACACACAAACACACACACGCACACGCACAATCCCATTCCTTCATCTACACACTAAATAGAAAACAACACGCAAAACAAACATAAAGCAAAGTGAATATAGGAGCCCGCCTTGGTACGGTCAGCAGCAATCAATAATCAATTATAAATTAACCATTAACTACCACTGGGGGTTAAACCTGGGTTTAGGGGCACCCAACCTCACTCTTATCTCCTATATTCACCTATAAAGACGAACAGTGTACATAAAGTATATAAACCCTGTTCCACAACCTCACAATAAAAAAGACCGCCAGCACAGTAAGTAAATACATGTAAAACATCTAACAAAAATTCTATGACAAGATCATTAGTAACATGGGAAAGAATTAAACATTCAAGCCCGTGTTAAAAATAACCCACCATGGCAACCATCACCATACATAAATAAAGTCAATATTAACCCTAACCACCTTCATACATCACTAAAGTCAATATTAACCCTAAACCTAACCTCCACCAGACATCAATAAAATCAATATTAACCCTAACCCAAACCCTAACCAGCCCAATACATCAATAAAGTTAGTATTTCCCCAAATCGAAACAACCTCCATGCATCAATAGTCAATATTAACATTTACCCTTACAACTAGCATACACCAATGAATTTTATATTAACGTTAACCCTAACTACTTCCATACACAAAAAGCCAATATTAACCCTATCGCTGACCACCATCATACATCAGTAAAGTCAATATTAATCCTAATCCTAATCATCCCAATACATCAATTAAATCAATATCAACCCTACCCCTAACCACTTCCATATATCACTTAAGTCTATATTAACCGTAACCACCACTATACATCAATAAAGTCAATATTAACCCTAACCCTTACCACCACAATACATTAATAAAGTCAATATTAACCGTAAGCCTAGCCACCTCAATACACTAGTAAAGTCAATATAAACCCTAACCCTAACCACAACAATACAAGTACATAAATAAAATCTACATAGTCTATAGTCACAGAAAGCCTAGTCACCTTCATATACCAGTAAAGTCAATGTTAACCCTAACCACCAAAATACATCAATATAGTCAATATTAACCCTAACCACCACCATACATCAATATAGTCAATATTAACCCTAATCACCACCATACAGCAATATAGTCAATATTAACCCTAACCACCACCATACATCAATATAGTCAATATTAACCCTAACCACCACCATACAGCAATATAGTCAATATTAACCGAAAGCCTAGGCACCCCATATACCAGTAAAGTCAATGTTAACCCTTACCCTAACCACCACCAACCATAAATGAAGTCAATATTAACCCTTACCCTAACCAGCTCCAAACATCAATTAAGTTTGAGTTAACCCTAGCCCTTACAACCTAAATTATTCGATAAAGTCAATATTAACCCTAACCTTAATCCTTAACACCACCATACATTAATACAGTCAATATTAACCCTAACCCTAACCATCACCATACATCACTAATTCAATATTAACCCTCACCCTAACCACCACCTTATATCACTATAGTCAATATAACCCCTAACCCGAACTATCACCATATACGACTAAAGTCAATATTAACCCTAACCCAACCACAACCTTACATCAATATAGTCAATATTATCCCTAACCCTAGCCACAAACATACATAAATAAAGTCAATATCAACCCTTAACATAACCATCTCAATAATTTATAAGTCAATATCAACCCTAACCCTTAAACACCATCATACACCAATGAAGTCAATATTACCCTAACCCTAGCTACCTACGTTCATCACTAAAGTCAATATTAACACTAAACCTAACCACCTTCTTACATCACTAAAGTAAATATTAACCCTAACCTTAACAACCACTATTCATCAGTAAAGTCAATATCAACCCTAACCCTAAGCACCTCCATACATCACTAAAGTCAATATTAACCCTAACCTTAACAACCTCCATACATCATTAAAGTCAATATCAACCCTAACCCTACCACCTTCTTACATCACTAAAGTCAATATTAACCCTAACCTTAACAACCACCATACATCACTAAAGTCAATATCAACCCTAACCCTAAGCACCTCCATACATCACCAAAGTCAACATTAACCCAGACCCTAACCTCCTCCATACATCACTAAAGTCAATATCAACACTAACCCTAACCACCTCCATACATCACTAAAGTCAATAATATGTATTTAGGCTTTGCTTATGAACGGAAACTAATGAAAACGGAATAGATTTATCCCCAGTGTGTGATCAGCGCTCTTGTATCAGTTAGGTGTGTAATCCAGATCTGGATAGCACAACCAACTCGAACTTTTATTATATACTTAATTGTTTGGGAGAAGATCTATGTGTTGTTAAACCAAATCATCAAATAGATTTATAAGCACTCGTGTATACATGTTAAACTCCTTCGTACACATATAATGCAATCCGAAACTATTTTCAGAAGTCATATGACCACCAAGAATTACGTCATTATTTATATTGCTGACGTATTGATCTATTCTTGATAATTCCGTTATTTTTATCGGTTCGGTTGAGAAGCAGCTTTTTGTAAATAACGTTCATTTAAGCGTTTAAGTGTATGAATTGAACTGTTTAAAGCTTTATCCTTTGGAGGAAATCATTACAAGTGAGTGCTGTTGCTTATTCATGCTTAAAATGAAAATTCCGAAACGTCATGCACAACGATTCTTTATATAAGCCGTGATATCATCATCTGAATACAAGATGTCAGCCCCCATGTTTTGTGGTTGCCTAGTTTTGAAGAAGTTATTCACGCGCAAATCAAACATTTTTCAAAGTCTGTCAGGGATTGAATTGAATCGGAATACATTTGATTGTACCATGCATTACGTAAGAACGGAACAGGCACACTTTTGTCCGTAATTAACCCTAACCCTAGGTCGTTTAGTTACAAGTAGAACCGCGTAGTTACATTTAGGGCCTAGTTATATATAGGGCCGCTACATACGACATCTAACGTTCTTCAATACTCTCCAATAATAATTCATTGCGCCCCCAGTTGTATATACGTTTCAAGGGTACGAACGAATTATGTACGAATCGGAATTACACAGGCAAAAGTGTACTAAGCAACTGAAATGCATCAATTTTACCGCATATAAAAATGATTTTGCAGCTTAGATGTAAGCTGCTTTGTTTGATACATTAAGTTTCGGAAAATATTGGTTATTTGATGAGAAATTAACTCGGGACTGTCCGCTGTTGTTTCTATACCCATTTTGTTTTTCTTGTTCGCGGTGGCAAACCACCTCTGGGGCCGTTCGTGCCGATGGTCATCGATATCGTGCAAACAGGTCGTTTACGTGAAATTGTTACGTTTTTTGAGGCTATCGATGGCCATCGATACGGTAAGTGAAGGCACTACATGTCTCTCGGATGAGACTTGATATCGAGGTACCCGTGTGTCAGTGCTATACACTTGGCATGAAAAGAAATCAAGAGTAATCTGTATAAAAACATGAAGTCAATCCGTGATCATTTGTATCCATTTACCTCTCTTACCGTCCAATTAGCCCAAAAGTGGCAGAACCGGACACAACGAACAATTCACATCGGTAGTTCAGACTGTTTGTACAGTGGGGATGACAATAGCCTGTCCCGTTTGAAAGGAATCCTAAGGTAAAATACAATGCAATGAAATGTCGCAAATGACAGTCCATTAAAAAGTTGTAAGATGAATGTGATAAGGGTGAGAAACTGTTTGGAAAGTGATACCAAGCGTCTGATCTTGCTCCAACCGGGTTGTAATGGAATGCGAACATAGTGAGTATTTATAAGCGCGTTTATTGGAAAAGAATAACGTCATGTCATCGGTCGCTAACCATTGTCCTCACACATTACCGTGGCATTGTAACATGGTGTACCACTAACTACAATTTCCTGATACACGATATGTCCAAATGGACATCTGGTTTCAGGCTTTGTCGGCCGTGATTTCTCGCATTGTCACCCGGTTTGGTTACTAATGGCATTGCTATCATACTAATAAAGGCACTAATACGGCGTATAACTAGATATATAGTCAACAAGTACATCTGCCATTAGACCCGGGACAATGTAACATGACATCTTCTCTTAGTAAATATCTAGCACACGGTTGATCTTACATAAGTATCTTGCTGTCGAGATCAAAAACATATTTAAGTCTATTCACGGCCTTACCCCAGGTACAGTGCTTTTTGCAAACAGTTTTGTTTCCGATGTTTAACACTCATTACAAATTGAATGTACAGCAACCTCCCTACAACAGCCAGCAGCCGGAAGGAGGCAAAGTGGCTGTTGTAGGGAGGTGGCTGTTACAGGGAGGGACTGATAAAGTAGACTGATTAAATCGGAAACACAGGTCAAACACAGGACAGGGAATCTATAAAGGCCATTTAACCCTTTGAACCTATTCATGTTGACATGTCAAAGCATCATTTGCAAACAGTGTACATGTGAAGAATACACTTGTCCTATGCAAATAGTGAAGACCCAGATCAGAGGGATCCTAAATGAAGGAGCCCTCTGATAATGGTCAACACTGTTTGTTATATTGCAACACATTGACAAAACAGCTTGAATAATCCATTTCAACCTTCAGGGAGTGTAAATGATTAAATGTAATTAACTTATTAAATTTCAAGGAATAAAACAAATAAAGCAATACATGATATGTTTCATAATCTAATTGGCTGAATATCCATGCTTATTCTAACTTAAAGCTAAAATAAAATTAATCTTATCTTAATTGTGACTTTTACAGTGGAGAAAACCTTTTTCTCATTTAAACACATACTTAGTGCAATGTAATGTAGAAAATGAAAGATTTTTGAAACTTCTGTTGATCTGTTGTTATCTGAGTGGCAAACAGTTTGGATCCAGATCAGATGTCGGGTTACCCGACATCAGATCTGGCTTCAACCTCTTTGCCATGGACAAAATTGAAACAAAAGTGTTTATTGGGAAAAATTGTCTTCTCTTCTGTATTTTCACACAGTTTTCATGTACAGTACATGTATATGAGATGCAGACTAAATTGTGCCTCGTCAATCTTCATGATCAAAGTTGTTTGAAGAAGTCAGATATTGTTGTTTGTTTAGATGTCACTTCAGTCTGCATCTCAGCTGCAACAGCAGAGAGTTCCATTACACTGTTGAGGAATTTCGACTGTCCCTTCGCACATGCGAACACTTTCAGCTGGTCAATAAAGTTGTTGATGTCTGAAAAATAGCACACTGGCTTATTAGTGTCTCTGTCCTCATCCTCTGAATCATCACTGTCCACCTCTTCTTGACACCTGAGAATTTCTGATGCTGGTAAGTCCCAATTGATGTCATCCTGGCTACATGTGGGTAAATCCTTATCTTGGTCTAGCAGCTCCTTCACATTACAGCCATAAATGTCTTTTGCTTTTGCCAACACAGAGAGTGGGATGTTGTCATCTTCGTCTTCGGAGTCTGAATTTTCTGTCTCACTGGCGCGCAACACTTTGAAGCCACACTTGTCAAAACATTTTTCAATTGTTGAACTTTCAAGTTTTCTCCAGGCTCGACTGATCCAATATATTGTGTCTAGCACAGTCACTTCCTTAAGGAGTTCAGTTCCACACTTTGAAGTCTGTTCCATGCGCACGAGAATGTGTTCACTCTGGTGGGTGTATAAGTTCAATTTAACAGTCTGTATGATCCCTTGATCCATCGGTTGGATCATTGATGTTGTGTTAGGAGGAAGAAACACCACTTTGACATTCTTCAACATTTCCACTTTGTGTGACGGCGCATTGTCTAATAACATTAAAATTTTCCGTCCCTGTCTCCTCATTTTACGGTCCACGTTCCTGATCCATTCCTCAAAAAGCTTAGAGTTCATCCAACTCTTCTTATTTGCGCGGTAGGTCACTGGAAGGGATTCTGGTTTTACTTTACTGAAGCACCTGGGCTTTTCGGACTTTCCTATGATAAGAGGGGTTAGTTTCTCTCCAGTCATGCTGGCACAAAGTGCAGCAGTAATTCTGTTTTTTGCCCGTTTTCCACCAGCACACTCATCCCCGGACTGTACAAATGTTGTTCTGCGTCCAGCCTTAAAAAAAATCCCTGTTTCGTCCATATTGAAAATGTCTGATGGTTGATAGCCTGCACAGAGTTCAGGGATCTTTTCCTTCCAGTCACTAATGCACTTAATGTCAACATCTCCCCGCTCCCCACTCATTTTCTTGCAAACAAGATTGTGGCGCTTCAAAAATTTCTCTAGCCAGCCATTGGACGCCTTAAACTCTGTAAGTCCAAGCTCTGCAGCTAACTTCAGAGCTTTCTGTTGGATTAATGGTCCTGACAGACTGATTTTCCTGGTGTTTGCATCAGCAATCCACTTTACTAGTAAACCGTCTATCTGCTCACTGACTACTGTAAACCCGCTGGTCTTCTGACGTTTTCTGTCTGGGTCTGCATTGCTTTCATAGTCAGACATAACCTCTGCTTTCCTCTTCAATGTGTCCTAAACAAAAGGAAGAAATCAAAAATTAGTTTTCTAGATTTGTGCCATTTAACCCTTTCAACACTGTAGACCTGTAATGTCATTATGAAGAGTTAAAAATAATAAAAACAATTTGGATCCAGAACAGGATCCAAACTGTTTGCCACTCGGATTTCGTATTTGTAACTGTACAAAACGATTTATCCATTCCCAATTTCAGTGTTGAAACAGTTAATCTTTGACTGAATAGTTGGTTATTAAAAGAGACAGACTTGACTACTTTTTTTTTTTATCGTCGTTAATGTTTCGAGAAAAGATAAAACAGTGCATTTCCCTTAATTCTAAAATGTTTATGCATGCTCTTTAAATTTATTTAAACCGAAGTGTTTGTTAAGTCAGACGACGCACCTGTATTTGAGAACGACCAACTCCAAATTGCTCAGCAACTTTCCTAGAACTTTGACCAGACTCAAGCATCTTGATAGCAGCAACACGCTGATCAAGAGTTAAAAATTTACGTTTCTTTGAATTCATGATGTGTTTCGATTGAAATCTTAACAGAGAATGAAACGTAATCATGCACTGTCAGAAATAGGGATTATCCCAAACAATAAACCTAATTGGAGATCACACCTATGCCATTTCAATTTAAAGACAACCTAACTGCCAAATATCAAACAAACTTATTACCGAATCTTTTAATTCACACCCCTTAATCAGTTTACCTGTTTGTTTAGGACAATTACATGAAATCCTCCATTTGTCAATCAACGGTTGCCGATCTTCACAGTTTTTCGTACGATAAGAACAGAATGTATCCGAATGTATCCGAAAATAAATGTGACCTTTGATCTTTGCGGTAAAATAATTGCCGTATAAAAAGAAGAAATACTGTATAATTATCTTTTTAAATTCATGATGCACAATCATATTGAAAAACATGTTTTATAAATAACAAGTTGTAAAAAAGTCCTACTTACATGACACGAATAAATGCGAATATTTCACCGCAAATTTCACTGCACTTGTATGTTTGTTTACCACTGCACGCGTAGACAATCGTCCCTGTGTTTGACCGCCCAGAGCGATTGCATAATTACACAAAGGCTATCAAGTGTATCAATTATACAGCTGGCCTCTGCCTAAACAAACATGGGGGATTAGTGGCCGTTGGGAGGTAATTATGATTTTTGGGAACAAAAGACATGGCCGTTGGCCGGAGTGTGGAGGTGACCGTCGGTAAGAGGTCTAATTACACTAAAAATCAATGGGGGGAATTGAATTTGGCCGTTATGTAGAGGTGGCTGCCGGCGAGAGGTGACCGTTTGTGGAGGGTTTACTGTAATCAATTTGCCTAACATTTATGGTTAATTTCTAACTCCAAACGACAGTTGTTACAGATGACGTCACTGCAGGGAAGAGTATTATACACTCATGGCAGGTATTTAACCCTTTCCCCCATAAAAGCGACTTTTAGCGTATAACATCTATTCCTCCGCTGAAGAAAATAGTTTTAGTTAATACCTTCATGAACAATTACCATAATAGTTTTTTATATATAGCCTAGCAGATGGTACATGTAGTTTAAAGCAGGCTGAGAGTTAAAGCAGAGTGTGCCTTAAGGCACATTCTGCTTTTCTTTTAACCTGCATTAAGTGATCACCTGTATTTAATCTTATAATCGGGTAATTGGATAAAGGGTTAAACTCGAAAAACGGATGTTTATAGCTATTTTGTTAATAATGGGATATTGAACATGGCAATAGTGTCTTTATCGACACGGTGAAGGTGAAATACAAAAACGATTAAAATATCTTATATAGGTAATTGACTTTATTTCAATGACTCCGGGCTAAGAAACAGAGCAACACACACTAACGTGTATGCCACTCTGCTAAGGACTAACAAGACATGACAACTTAATACATATTTAATATGACCTGGCTTTGTACATGCTAGCTGACAATTCATTCATTGATAAATAGAGTTTGTGGGGAAAATGGCCACGGGTTCTTTTTTATCTGAACACAATTGAGCAGGAGGCAGTACACTCAGTTCCACTTAATTATACATGGCGGTTGACCTTTGAAGACCATTAAGCCATGCAGGCCAGGAGTTGCGCTTACTTCCATGGACAAAACCCGACCTGCTAGGCTTCAACTACCAACCAGTCTTAGAATCACCGCCAAGTTCAAAGAATACATAGTGTAAATCCACAAGAAAGGCCCCTGGCATGACTATTGCAAATTGACCCAAGTTATCTATTACTATAAATTCCCATGGGCTATGTTATACTTATAGTTGCAACTAGTGTCTGTAGGCTATCTTCCCAAGACAAGCTGCATAGCCCTCAGACATCAGCTGCGCTGAGGTCTTTCTCCAACAGAAACAATTCCAAAGTCAACAAGCATCCGAAGTCGAAGACCCCATGTCTTAAAGGGGGCCTAATAGGCAAAACCAGCAGCCGTGCTATAATTGAAGGAGAACAGTCCAGTAGAACATTTCGACCGAGACAGCATACTTATGGCACCATTCGACATCATACTGAAAACCTCCTACGTGCGATTAGACTGACCACTCAGGTCACTGACCGTACACTGAACACTCGCCTACAGGCCAAACGACAATACTGCAATTATTAGACTCGCCCTCGGACCATTCCCAGCCTATCCGTACACAGACGAACCCACATGCACTACAATTACCATACTCTGGCTTCATACAATGAGCAGCATATATTGCGACGACAAATCCACATGCGCTACAATTACCATACTTGAGCAGCATACTTTGCGCAGGCAAACCGACATGAATGCAATTAAACACCTCTGACCTAGTACAATGAACAGCATACTTTTACACGACTCGGGCCTCGGACAATGAGCACCATACTTTACACAACTCTTGCCTCGGACAATGAGCAACATACTTTACACAACTCGGGCCTCGGACAATGAGCAGCGCACTTTACACACAACTCGGGCCTCGGACAATGAGCAGCACACTTTACACAACTCGGGCCTCTGACCATGAGCGACATACTTTTACACAACTCGGGCCTATGACAATGAGCAGCATGCTCATACTTGGACAAACCCTACTGTAGCGCATTCAGTTACCGATTCAATAGGCTAAAAAACGTAACAATTTAACGAAAACAACCTGTTTGCACAATATCAATGGCCAACGGCCTCGGAGGTAGTGTGACGGGGCGAACAAGAAAAAACAAAATGGCGACCACATGAGTATACAAACGACAGCGAACGGTCCCGAGTTAATTTCTCATCAATAAACCGACATTTTTTTATACATAATGCATCAAACAAAGAAGCTTACATCTAAGCAGCTAAATCTTATTTTTATATGCGGTAAGTTTGATGCACTTTGGTTGAATAGTACACTCTGCGTGTGTCATTTCGATTCATACATAATTCGATTGTACCCTTGAAAAGTAAATAAACACGGGGGCAATGCATTATTATCGGAGAGTATTGAAGAATGTTGGACGTCGTACAATAAAGGTTGCTTGCCTCGGTTAACGTTATTGTTTTCCGATACGGTACTTGAACACGCTACTGTCCTGCAATTTCCGAACTTTGGCCTCATACGATTACCAGCTTGCTCATACTTGGACAAACCCACGTGTCCTGCAATTACATAACTATGGCCTAATACAATTACCAGCTTGCTCATACTTGGACAAACCCATGTGTCCTGCAATTACACCACTTTGGCCTAATACTGTTACCAGCTTGCTCATGCTTGGACAACCCCACCTGTCCTGCAATTAAACCACTTTGGCCTAATACAATTACCAGCTTGCTCATGCTTGGACAAACCCATGTGTCCTGCAATTACACCCCTTTGGCCTAATACAGTTACCAGCTTGCTCATACTTGGACAAACCCACGTGTCCTGCGATTACACCACTTTGGCCTAGTACAATTACCAGCTTGCTCATACTTGGACAAACCCACGTGTCCTGCAATTACACCACTTTGGCCTAGTACAATTACCAGCTTGCTCATACTTGGACAAACCCATGTGTCCTGCAATTACACCACTTTGGCCTATAACAGTTACCAGTTTGCTCATACTTGGACAGACCCGCTTGTCCTGCCATTACACACCTCGGACAATATGCAGCCTGCTCCAACTTATTCATGCCTCGGACGCTCAGTAGCATGCTCAAACTTTGAAAAACCTACGCCTTCCGCAATTTCTCAACTCTAGACTCGGACAAAATGCTCATACACAGGCAAACCAACCTGCCCTGCCATTCCACAACTTCAGCCTAGGACCTTACGCAGAATACTTATATACAGACCAAGCAATACATGCTGCAATTTTGCAACTAATGTCCTAGGACAGCACACAATACTCCTACCGACCGAACAGACCCCCGTATTCGCATCTACTACAGGCCAAGTATGCTATTCCAGACGGCTTAATAATCAGAAACCACTGCCTTGAATTTAGATCTTTAACCAATAACCATGTATTCAAATAAGTGTTATTGCTCCACTGACAATTGCGATAATGGTATAAATTTACCCGCCGAAAGCCTTTGATTGTGGAATGAAGACTGGCATACCTCTATGACAAGTTAACTTGATTTGACAATTGAATTGAGGTTTGTTCGGACTGATGATATAAGGCGTAGCCCCAGTCAGAACCTTAGACCCAACCAACTGATTTTTTTTTTTTTTTTTAAACTGGTATAGTTTCCTTACAATTAACTTGATTTGACAATTGAATTGAGGTTTGTTCGGACTGATGATAAGGGAATAGCCCCAGTCAGAACCTTAAACCCAACCAACTGATTATTTTGTGAAAAAAGTAAAGGAGATCCTTACTCGAATACCATCAAGTGCCTCTGCTCAAATGTTGACAACCAAGATTACCCTAAACCAACCCGTGACGATGAAAATATCAAGTTGTATTAGTATTACACTGTGTGGCTTTGTTTAAATACTACCTCAACATCCGCGAGCTTGAGCCAAGAGGCAATTAGAGAAGGAGGTTTGCTTTGGTGAATTGAACCTTGATAGGGAACCAGACCAGCTTCTAATTAATCAATAGACATCTGATCTGGCTTCCTCAGACTTATCGTTTAGATTTTACAAAGTTAAATACTATACTGAGCGAAAAAAGTTTAGACAGTTGTTTAACATAGGCTTTCCCATAGACAGACATATGGAACAGTAAAATTAAAGTTAGGTTCACAATTAAGGAGGTGGCATTGAGAGATATCTGTTGCCCTATAAATTTGTTTTCAAGTACATGTATTACTATTTCAAAATGTACTCCTTTTTCCATGCAAAGGGAGGTAATTTGAAAAAAACTCGTCTTTTCAACAGGCGATTGTACACGCAGTTCTAAAGAATGATTCTACAAAGTGCTGGATTTTTATTCCTGGCGACTTTCCCGACCCAACTGCTAACTTTCAAGAGGAAACAATGACTGACCTCTCGTTTATGACTGGTACCGCAGTTACCATACAATAGGAGTTACCTCCCTATACGTAGATGTTTAAAGTACAGTCGATATCTCTCTCTGTTCTATGAAGTTCGGTTACTTATGTCCTTATGCGATATGAGTGATAAATTGGACTGCACTGAAATTGGACTGCACCGACTTGGTTTGCATCCTAAATGTATGTCTAAACTTTTTTCATTTCTTTCTCTTTTTTCGGTAAATTTTAGTTTGGGAGCCGAGAAATATTAATAAAAAGCACAACAAGCAATTGCCTCCTACTACATGTACACCTGATATGTCTCTTGGCTCGTAATTGGCTAGCTTCCGCAAGGCAATGTTCACGCTAAACCGCACTTATCACTTGCTGGCAAACAGATCCAGTTAAACAAAGTCTTTAATTGTCCTCATATTTTGTGTATTCTACAATAGCTGTTGATCTGTTCCTTGGTATAACATTGCCATTGCCCTTTACGCTCCAAGTTCCACTTGAATTGACTGTGTAATGCGGTCTGATGGCTGGATAGTTGTAGCAGGGGTTTCCAGATATGGCCTGAAATAGAATAACTCGGCAGCAGAAACTGTGTAAAAGCACTTAAAAGACATTACCTTTGTCCATTCAGTGATCCCCCGGATTGATCTCACTAGTCGTGAAAGTAGCTGTAAAGCATGAGAAAAGTGTGCACAGCCATCTGAAATTGTCCAGAGAGGCCCGACATACTCGCACAAGGGTTTTCCAATGAGATTTACTACTCAAATTATTGCTACCAGATACAGGCCTCACATGAGACGCTTCAAAAATTCTTTGCACAGACAAAAACGCCATTCTGAGAATGGGCTGCACCAAATTTAACTGACTTAAATTGTAACCATCCAAACTAGGACCAGTAATGTCTTTGCTAAGTTGATATGAATACAAGGTTCGCTATGACTAATAAATAAGAATTCAACAAGGGCATTGTTGTTCTGGTACATCTACGTTACAAAATTCCCAACATCTGTGCATATAATTTACCATATATTGGAAGACAAACAGGGACTGGGTGGGTGGGGTTTGTAGTTGTAGCGATAAGCCAAAAAGAGGAAGTGACACGAGCACTTCATCCTTATAAAGCCCAGCGTGGGCCGGAAGTGACGATAAACGTGGCTTGCACTTATGGGCGAGACTATGTATCGTAACTAGGGACGCCAGCCCGTCGCGGAAATAAATTGTACTATTTAGATATAAAATCAATATAATACTTATTATTTCAATGACTCCGGGCTAAGAAACAGAGCAACACACACTAACGTGTATGCCACTCTGCTAAGGACTAACAAGACATGACAACTTAATACATATTTAATATGACCTGGCTTTGTACATGCTAGCTGACAATTCATTCATTGATAAATAGAGTTTGTGGGGAAAATGGCCACGGGTTCTTTTTTATCTGAACACAATTGAGCAGGAGGCAGTACACTCAGTTCCACTTAATTATACATGGCGGTTGACCTTTGAAGACCATTAAGCCATGCAGGCCAGGAGTTCTCTTTCTAAGTTGTTTATGTATGTTACCTGAATAATGCATTTATTAAGGCTTTTTCGCCACAATAAGGTTGAAAACCTTATCCCCCAAAAGACTTAATAAAATCAGACTATCCCCTTGTCTAAGTGGGGTATTCATATGCGGTTCTGATCCAATTGGCTGTTGGCAACCGAATGGTATTAGCTGAATTGAACTTCCTGAAATCATTACAATTCCTATATAGCGGCGAAGCATTATAACAATATGGCCCTAGGCCTTTTGTGCTGTAAAACCCAACTTAATCCATCAAACTAAGTTCAGTACTGTGTCTCTTATATTATAAAGTCAAGATAGGACTCCCGACTTGCGTGGCTCGTGTTGACACCATCCCTAGAGTTTCCGGGGTGATAACCACCTACCGGATACACTGCCTCCTGCTATCGCTCAAAGTGATTTATGCTTCGTAATTGGTTTTTTTTTTTTTTTTGAGTTGCTAAGTCGAATACAAGGGGAGCTCCCACGAGAGGACCAAAATGTGCCCCACACCTGGGTTAAACTTGTGTGGGAACGACAGTGCCTATGTATGATATTACCTGCTGAATGACCTTGAAGATTGTGGTTCTGTCCCACAATGTCATTGCCACCTAACGTATAGAAAATTTACTTGGGAGGAATATTTAGGGCAACATTTACCTCGATATCCTCCCCGAGACAGCTCCAAGACAGGCCTTGCACTCCCTCCCGGCCGATATGGGCATTCCCCGGCAGGTTGAGCTTAGGCTATCCTGATGACATGGCCCTGGAGCCGGTGTAACGAAGTATTTTGACCCCCATCGAAAAAAGACCCCCCGGTCATAATTCGACGACGTGGAATGACCCCCGGTCATTTTTCGATATCGTACAATGACCCCCCGGTCATAATTCGACGTCGAAAGTTGACCCCCCGGTCATAGTACTATGACTCCCCTCATGAAGTATTTTGACCCCTCCTGAAATATATCGACCCCCATCGAATAGTGACCCCTACCCTCTCCAGCAATTAAGCGACACAGTTTAACCAATTGGACCCTAGCGACGAGTATATTAGATATTTACAAACAGTGTTCATGTTAATAGTACACTTGTCCTTTGTAAACAGTGTAGACCCAAGTCAGACTTTACCCACAGGAGCCCTCTGATATGTGTCAGTTTTGAAATGTATTGTATAAAACAACTCTTAGACTAGCTAGTCGAAAATTGACTTGACATAACTAGAAAACTTGAATTGTTCACTTGCATTTTCAGGTATGAATGAGTTAAAAGATACATAAAATTTAGATAATAAACAAGTTAAAATTCAGACATGATAAGCACGCCATGGGAACGTACAGTATACTAAATGCTGTTCCCGAAGGTGCGTATATGTTGGATGCTGATGGTAGGGATTACCCGATCTCTTTGATACAAGCTGGTTGCGGGTCTGAGGTATAATTCGTGAACAGCTTATTTATAAATAAGTTCAGGGTGTAATTCAGCCATGGAGTATGCAGTTCGGTGGGGCGGGGGCAGGCAGGGTGTGAATTACTTGAGAAAGTTATAAATTACTTTACAAGTTTACAATCACATTGCTAAAGAGTGCATTATATTACAATTACCATTACGCAACATTTACATAAAATTTTGTAATGCATTAAATTACAACAACATTGGCAAAGTAATGCATTACATCGTACATTACAGTCCAAGCATATATAACTGATAGGTTATCATTTACAAGTTATTTGTCAACTACATAATCAAAGATGCAAACTTAAGAATACATGTATGCAAGTATACAGTTTGTAAAGTCAAAGCCTTTTTGTCTGTACACTTCTTGATTTAATTACTGCTATAGAGGGGT
This sequence comes from Gari tellinella, assembly GCA_922989275.2. Taxonomy (NCBI): domain Eukaryota; kingdom Metazoa; phylum Mollusca; class Bivalvia; order Cardiida; family Psammobiidae; genus Gari; species Gari tellinella. Next base: position 57,607,057 of record OV277865.1, read on the forward strand.
TCAACTGTACCAAGACAAAATGTATAAATGTCACTGCTGCATATAACACCATTACAGTTTCAAATGCATTGTCTGTTAGATGCATAAAGTCAAACATGAATACTAACCCTTTACTCCATAGCCTGTTTCTATTCTTGAAGATATATGACCACTTATTGAACGTAGTTTAAAGTATATCAGTGGTACTCGATATCAATAAACGTGAACAAGTAAAACTATTTATCCCCCTTTTACATGTACCTCGTATATATAATATTTACATCGATTCCAATGACATTCGTCTTCTTACAATGTGTCGCAACATGTGTCTATGAAAATATTGATTAGATTATTGACAGTATGTTGTACAATATACAACCATCCAAAGATTTTTAAAAGTAATTAGCAATCTGACATGAATTAATCCTCAGGGTGCTGCTCGCGACATTCAATAATGAGAAGGGGCCTTTGTTTGACATCAAATACGGTAATTACCATACCAGGACAGGGCGTGTCATTGTATGAAATATAATAATATCAGGGGGGTCATTCTACGACATCGAATAATGACCGGGGAGTCATTCTACGACATCGAATAAAGACCGGGGGTCATTCTACGACATCGAGTTATGACCGGGGAGTCATTCTACGACATCAAATAAAGACCGGGGGTCATTCTACGTCATCGAATAATGACCGGAGTTATTCAACGACACTGATTGATGACAAGGGTAATGAGGTAACGTTGCGCAGCGTCCGATCTGGATACAAGTTGTTTGCAGATGGTGTTAAATGTACACATAAACATGATAAACTGTTAAATCATATCAGCAAGAGTTGGCAAAACACAACATAACCCGCTTGTAGTGGCTTTATTTGAATGATGACAATTTGATAGGTACTTCAGGGCCCAATGTTATAAAGAGTTTGAGTTGAGTCTGGGCGTTTGCGCTAATCTGACCAATCAAATACCTGACAACGATCTCAGACTCAACTCAAACTCTTTATTATCTTGAGCTTTTGGTCACTACAGAATTCAAGGTCAAACTGAGGCAACAGATATCACGATACTCACAATATTGGTCACTTGCTAAATACGACAATAGTACATTTCGCAGTTGCTAAGTTATGCAAGGTAAAGAGTCTTACAAGTAAACAATACTATAATACTTAAGTCATTCGAAGTGACACTACCTTATTAAAATGTAAAGCCGGAGAACACTAAAAACACAAGTAATCGTAATAAAAAGATGACCAAACTATACCTGCAAGTGCAGCTTAATAAAGGTTTTACAGTTGTTTTGATACCAACTTTATTTCAGATTTAACGACCGAGATCAAGCTCGAGTCAGTGTCTTGAGGCAAGAACAGTTGAAACGAAACCCGCAACCAAAGCACAGATTAGATCAAAGTGTGTTGGCCAAACTGAGATACTTTTCAACAGTACTGTTGTGTTTTCGAAAAAATAAACGTAAACCTTTAGTCATGTTTAAAAAGAAATGCATTAAGAAAATTCCAAAGCTATTGTCACGGAGCCCCCTCAAAATCTCCCAAATTTGGGCACTAACGTATTGACTTGCCAACTGACAGGTATCCTTCTAAACCAATAGAACGTGCATGTATGAGCGCCATGACTCCAAATAAATGCCATAAAAGTTGTTGATAGAAAAATAATGTAAAAGGTCAAGGTCACAGTGACCTGAAAAGTGAAAACTTTACAGGCTATGTTATAAGCCACTTTGACATGGCAAATTGTACTCACACACCAACTTTGGTAAATCTTGTTGATGTAATAAAGAAAATATGTTCTAAACAAAAGGTACATGTGAAGACGGAATCACTTCCAGACACGCGCAATTTTGTCACTACATACGCCCAAAATTGAGCTTTGGTGTATATATAAACACATTTAGCACTTGCAAAACTAACTTTACACCAAGTATAAAGGTAAGTATAAAGGGGGTCATTTTTCGACAGAAGGGGGTCAATATTCGACGATGGGGGGTCCTTTTTCGACGACAGGGGGTCATTCTACGACGTCGATTTTTGACCGGGGGGTCACTTTTCGATGGGGGTCAAAATACTTCGTTACACCGGCACAGTGAAGTATTTAGTTACCACGGACCAGAGTATCTGCAGTGTAAACAAAATTGACTAAATATTGACCTGTTTCCTAAGATTTGCAGTTTGACAAACATACTTAGCTACTTTACTTAGCGTTTGACCAATATACAGATGCCAACTTCTGACTGCCAGCGACTTATGAAGTTCGAGTTCTAGACGCCTTGCACACAGGGATCCACAGGTCATTAAATACAAATGCTTTATTTTCTGTCGGTACATATAAACAATCTAACGTAAGCTCTGTAGAGCTTTTAACACCGACAATTAGGGAGCAGATCTGATGAGCCAAGTGTTTCTTAGTAAACTATTTGTCCTACTTCCGCCTTATCTGTACATTCCCGCATAATTACATGTTTTGCCGAATTTCGTGAATTCGATGGGGTGGTAGAAAGGTAGACTGAAGCATAATTATACTAAAAAACGCGTCTGTCCCCCTCTCTATCAATCCGGTCAATCGAACAAACGTTTATTTATTGTTGAACATTTCACAACATACAACGCCTCTCTATGGAATGAATCTTGTCTTACACTTTTTTCGATAACGTCTCGAGGCGCTCGTTAGATAAAACTTTTAAGGAAACCAGCGCTCGAGAGCTCTCAACCTATTTTCCCTTTCGATAGCAACGTTGTCAAAGGGGGCAGCCATTAAAAAGGTCACGTGGGTCACCGGCATTCGGGTAAGACTTAGTCTCCACCCACGGCGCCGTTCCGCGGAAACCCGAATATTGATATGCGCATTATTCCAAACCATACGACTGTAATGTAATGTGTTTTCGCGAAACGCCTTCATTTAGCATTTGTTCGAAGACAATAAAATTTGGGCCATTAGGCCCGATACCTGGGTTGTTTTGTAGAATTTCCGACTCTGTAGACTGCACCTCTTCTCTTACCCGACCTCTCAAATCTCACCCTCCTAACAGAAGCGGGAGGCTTATTGCTCGCCGGAGCTTCCGTTTCACATCCTTTCCTCTCATTGCTTTCCAGTTAATCTTGAAGCGTGCGAGTTCTTGTTTGTAGTTGTAGCGATAAGCCAAAAAGAGGAAGTGACACGAGCACTTCATCCTTATAAAGCCCAGCGTGGGCCGGAAGTGACGATAAACGTGGCTTGCACTTATGGGCGAGACTATGTATCGTAACTAGGGACGCCAGCCCGTCGCGGAAATAAATTGTACTATTTAGATATAAAATCAATATAATACTTATTATTCAAGCATAATCATCCAGAATAAAGTGCATTCATCTTATTATTAAATATTACAAAAACGTATGCATTCAGGACAGGTTTGATTCCCTTTGGGACGATGTTCAAACCAGACGCAATCGTCACTCAACGGGTGGTGTCGGTGCTTCGCATTATTGATCTGGAAAAACTTAATGAGGCAAAACATTCACCTCACGAGAAACAAAATGCACTTGTAGAACAAAATTTAATGGCAACATAAGACTTCAATTGTCGTTACCTGTGCTCACTCCCAGGTAACAGATGAGCGGCTTCGGCTCTAGGAGTACAGATAAATAGATCTGAAAACACGATCCCGAGCTTACCCTGGTATAACGGGCTTATTGAACTACAAAAGATGGCTTACAATGTGATAACTCAGTTGGGACTGAGTCCAAAATCATTCTATTTTTAGCATCGGGTGAATTATCTATCCCAGAGACTTGTACTGATCTGCAACAAAAAACTCGTAGAATTGTTGTGCTTTTGCACAGTCAGTTGCTGTTGATATGATTATGGGCAAGACATTTACCTTAGCTGGCTCTGATATAAGTCTCTCGCGTGATTATCCCATAACAAGTCGCTGACGCTAAATAGACTCTATGGGCCGAGTACAAACAAATCAAGCGCAACTTTGGTCCGTACAAGAAATGAAAAGAAAGATCATGCGTACCATGTTCCCTAGCTGGGTTCCAACCCACCACAGAACCAGAAATATGGACATTAACAGGCGTCTCGACGAAATTGTTCAGGACAACCAAAAACTAAAACTAGCTTTAAATGCCGTATTGCAAGGTCTTGTAAAAGACATCTTTGACAGTTTTATGAACTGAGGGTAACGCGCCAGTACGGAACGTCAGTAACGCACATGTAGGCACGCACATGCAAAGTAATTCAGGATCCAAAAATCGATCAGGCTGGCGTCAGAAACGTCACAAATGACTAAACTGACCCCAGTGCGGCCAACGATGCCATAAATCTTCCTCTAGGACCACATCTTGGACATATGCATTAGAAGAGTCAGTCTTCATCGTCTAAAACACAGAAATATTGCCCACTATAGGAAGGCTCAGAAAATGTATTGCACTGCTAAAGCTATACACAAAAACTCACAAATTAAATAAACCATGAACAAACCAACCACGTATTGAAAGCACACCATTGATACCTGGAACGAAATAAAACAAGAAATGCATGTAATGCAACCCAAAGAATACAGGAAACCGTTAAACAGCATCACCAAAAAAACACCTGTAACTCACCAGATCATGGTGAAATATACCACTTTTTAAAAGAAAGAAATGAATCACATCCAGAATTTGAAATATGCCCTGAACCTGAATACCCTTTTATCACATACAACGAACAACTCGATACTATTTTCTTAAAAGAGAAACTGACATCCTCGAGGAAACTACTATTCTGTTTATAGTGACATTTCGTCGGAATTTGATACGGTATGGATAAATGCTTTGAGGTTAGAATTAATGAAACGTGATATTACTGGGAATATTTGCCAGTATTAAAGAGAATGTATAATTCCGACATTAAATCATGTGTCTGTTTAAATGACGCTGCTCAACCGTCTTGGATGCAGCAGTGGTCTGTATTATATCTAAATGATGTTGAAGAGAAGAGCTTTATTTTTAGAATGGCAGACCTTACTGAAAAGGTTCCTATTATATCTATACTATACGTCGTCGATGAAGCAATTATTCTGGGTGAGAACGCAGACAATTTTCAAAAACTGCTTGTTGACTTTGATATTAGTTGTAAAAAAGTGAATTCAGCAAATCATTGGCTATTATGTTTTGTATAAGTAAACCTAACAAATACAAGTTTTTCATTGATGGGAAAACATTAGAAATTTTTAAGGAGTACAAGTATCTAGGAGTTGTTTTGCTAACTCTGCTCGATTCTTAAAAGCAAGGCAAAATATATTAAATAAAGCAAACCGAGTAAAACATGCACTGTACCAACGGATGTATAGCCTAGAGACCACTATAGATCTAAAACTATTGGGAACAAGGTCACTGCAAGAAGCAACATAATTATGCCCGTCACAGCCTGTCGTAAGGTAGCGATATTAAGCGTATGGCTAAAATATTCATCAGACTTAAACAAAAATAAAAAAAAGTGTCGTTCCTGTATAATGAGTAAAAAAAGTATGAAATTTGGTTTTAATATTGCAATTAGAAGTAGAGTTATCATCCCGAAACAAGTTGGAGCTGAACATTTCTTAGTATGTAAGGGGGATAACTGTAATAAAAATAATCTTACCAAAACATAAAAAGTATGTATCTTATATGTATATTGAGAAAGCTTACTATGAAATTTGGTAATAAAACCTCATAAAAAAATAAAAAAAAATTCCGGAAACATGTTGTTTACAAAAAGTTTATGTATATAAAGGGAAATAACTCTAATACCATCAGACTACAATCAAAGTTAATGGGTGTTCTTCCTGTATGCTAAAACAGATTAGTAGGGAATGATTTGGTTTAAAACGGCAAAAAGTAGAGCTATCAGAAGAAAAACACCCAGAGACTTTCCTACGTTGCCGCAGTTCTTGGGCTTAACTGTCACAGGGAATTGTTTCTGTTTACTTAACAGAGAGTATCCCCTCTGCCAAGAACTTAAGGGAAGTCTGGTAGGTCGTTTTGATTCCAATAAATAGAAATAGCCGAGGGCGCTATACGACATATTGTGTGTCACAGTGCCGTAAAACCCAACCCATCCGTCCATCTGAAAAACAGTTTGAGCAAGTTAAGTATTAAAGGGGCATAACTCCTAAATTTAAAATACACCTGTGCTATTATCCCTTTCAAAACGCTCCATTATTTTTCATGAATGGAGCGTTTGGAACAATAGATCTCCTTTACGTTTCCCTACACAAGTGTGTAATAGTTACACAATTGTGTTTGAAAAAGTTATGGATACTTATTGTTCCGAACGCCCCATTCCTGAATACAGGGGAGAATGTGTTATTCTTTCACAATAAACGCGTTTACGCTAAAACTAGTATTCCCATTGCAATTAGTTTGGAGCCAGATCAGATGCCGGGTAACCCGGCGTCTATTCTGGCTCCAAACTGTTTGCCACTCAGATTAAAACTGATACTTAAAATTGTAGAAAAATTGTATTTTTCTCCATTTAACTGCAATGCGTATGCGATTGGTGTGCGTTTAAACGGGAAAGAATAACTTATTCTCCACTGTAAGAAGAGACTGCTAAGCGACCACTGACCGAAGATGCAAGGTCATCTTTTAAGAGAGATGGCCGCTAAACGCAGGACAAATATAATACAGAAGGCTCCTATATGAACATTATGTATTACTTTTGTCCTGCATTAAGCCGCAAACTGCAGCGAAAACTACAAATACATGTATATCGATTTGTAATGGTAACTTAAGAAGGTTTTCCTATGATTTGACCTAGTGACCCACTTTTTTACCCCCAGTAATCCATATCCTAGTTTTTGTTCAAGTGATCATTCTGAGCAAGTTGTATCTAATTATTGGTAAAAATATGGCTCCTACAGTGTTTAGAAGCTTTTTCTATGTTTTGACCTACTGACCTACTTTTTAACCTTTTGTAACCCATATTCACAGAAAGTCTAGCTTTTGTCCAGATAATCATTCTAAGCAAGTTTTAAGAAGATTTGGCAAAAGATATTGCCTCTGGAGTGGCAAAAGGCTTTTTCTGCGATTTGATCTATTGACCTACTTTATGACCTGACATGACCTTTATTCTAGTATGACCTAAATTTTATCAAGTACATTACGCTGACAAAATCTCATAAAGATATAGCCAATAATATGACTTCTAGAAGGTTTTAACTTTTAATTCGATATTTCCGAACACCGAAAATGACCAGGCCCTCTGGCGGCCATGTTTTTTGACGGATCAAAATTATTTTAACAACTTTTAAAGTCTATATATTGAGAAATATTTTGCTGAAAACCAAATTGAAATCGGAGCATTGGTTACGGAGAAGAAAATGTTTCTAGATGTTATACACGGTTGCCATGGCAACAAAACCATTTGCCCCACCCACTTTATTTTAACAACTTTTGAAGCCTAAACCAATAGCATATATGTGACCAAGTTTGGTTACATTGGGGCTATTGGTTTCAGAGCAGAAGTCGTTTGCAATTGTTGACGGACGGACGGACGGACAGACAGAAAGACGGACGAACGACGGACGCCGGACAATAGCTCACCTTGAGCACTTTGTGCTCTGGTGAGCTAAAAATTCATTTTGAAGCTTTCTGTTTTACTTATATCTTCCTTTAGCTGTCACTTGTATTTTATTGGCCTTCACCAAGCTACAAACGACTAGACACTTAAAGCGAATACCCTTTCAGAAAGCTTGGAATGTTATAAGAGGCCGACAAATCCGACGTCTTAACGGAATCCAATCCATTTAACATCAGATTATAATAAGTTTGCAAACAGCTTGGATCCAGCCTTGAAATACGTCGATGTCTCATGTGGATCCATACTGGTTCACACTTGATTAATAGAGTATACGTGTAACTGATATTGGTTAGTTTTCAAAGTGAAGCAGACGTTAATTTTAGAAGGCACTACTAGCTTTGATATACAATTACACCTCTCTATTACGACCACTAAACTAGGCTATTTTAATTTTTTTGTGTTTAAGGCAGGTGGCTGCTTAAAGTAAGGTTGATGAAAAATAGAAAGCACCGTTGGAGCTTTAAGCCCCACCTGGCATTTATACAATCAATTAGCCTTTTGTTTAGTAGTCGTGATAGAAGGAGTTTACTGTATAAATTGCTCAAATGGTGTCTTGTATTAGTTGTAACCCGTACTTACAACTGTGACCATAATAATAAGAACAAACGCCTTAGATCCAGATCAGATGCCGGATAAGTCGACGACGGATCCGGATCTAAGATGTTTGACTAATGTTACTTAAAAGACATTTTCAAACTGCTAAATAAATACTCGTACACAAGTATAAGTCCCGTTCGAAAGAAAGAACATCTAGATTATGAAATAAATCGAACGTTTTCAAATATGTTCCCGGTGTCATATTAACACAGACTGAGAAAAGCCAGAGAGGCTCTGGTCAGCCATTCTCTACGATGATTTTACACGAAATGACCAGTAAAACCACTGTACAAAATCATTGTACACGACATTCTTTAGGATTGGAGAGTATTTTCTAATTGCTAGAATGTCTTGAAAAAAGCATGCTCATCAGCATGAGTATCACTAACAGTGCCATTACACAATATTCAGCTGAATGAACCAGCGGGAGTTTAACAATACTAAATTCAAATTCATGTTAGGTGTATTTTAAGTTGGAAAATTAACTCGTATCTCTCCATTACTGACAAATAATGAAGACTCGGCCCCTTCGGGGCCTCGTCTCAATTATTGTTCAGGAATGGAGAGATACGAGTCCATTCTCCCTAACATATAATCATCCGACCGAACCCAAATTTGGAAATTATGTTTCATGTATACTGAGAAAACTTAATATGAAAATTGATCACAATAGGACAAATGAAACGTAATGATTTACAGAAAACAACATTTATTTTTTAAACTCCGAAAAAAACCTTATTGGTTATTTTTTATATAACTCTGAAAATACTGAGACACACAAACATCTCGTTATATATTGTGAAGTAGCTTAACTTACTGTATCCTCATACCAAATTTGGAAGCAATTGAACGTAGAACAAAACAGTTCTGGTGACCTGTTAATGCCCATATTTGACAACAAAGGGGCATATCTCTGTCCAAAATAGTAGCAATCGTCTGAAACGCAAACGCGCTCGAGCTGTTGTAGAAAGGAACAGTTGTGGTGAGTTAAATTAGAGCTGGTCAACAAATGACAGTACGAGAGTGGTAACAAGGATAAAATTAACGAACGGACGGATACCATACTACGACCCGTTTCCATGGGTGTATAAAACAACAACCTCAATAGAATTTCAAACATTCCCGATTTTCACCAGACGCCGATGTTTTAGACGTTTTACAAGGATTTAAACTGTTAGCAATAATATCAAAGCCTCGCTTAAAGTAAACATAGACGATTGTTTAGCTGTAATCTTTTGTCAAGAATTGGTTATATAAGGTAGATACATTATTACATAGAAACGGCTCTCGATAAACATTCTGTTTTCGGTTGGTATGCTTTAATTGAAAAGAAGAATTATTAATTTCCGAGCAGTATCGTTCACTTGATGACCTATTTTATGGAAACTCAGCCATTGTAACGTTTCATATGTTATTTATAATATTCTCTTCACCGGCACGGAAATGTTTGCTGAGACCGGAAATGTAGTTTGTCTTCGCTTGAAAGGTCGGAAATATATTTCCTGATATTCCCTGATGGCGCATAGTAATTCGGTTTTTTTATTTTACAAAACAGAATCTCTATTCAAATTACCTTTAAATATCAACTGTTGTTGTGGTTTTAATTTTGGTTCATTAAAACCACAAAGAAACTACTATTCAGACGAAGACTTTGTGTTGTTACATCTGACTGGAGACAAATTTAAGGGAATGCCAGTCAGATACGGCTAAACATTCCTCATAGAGAACACGCATATTAGCTTTTAAGAAAACATGTATCTAAAAAGACAGATTTCACCCTTTCACTGCCAATGCTTATAACATTATCATTTGCGAACAGTTCGCTTTACGAGGCCTCTGACCAGGAACGAAACTGTTGGACATGTTTGTCATATTAATGCTTCTTATGGCAAACACGCAAAAACTGTTTATGTAAAAGCAGGCGAAAACCTTAAACATGTATCATGGCAGTGACTGTGTTATACGGGTCATTACGTTATAACGACATTGAAAGGGTTACATGTTTGTGAAGTAATATGTTGACCGGATCAGTAATCAAACCCGGTCATGAAATGGGCGTTGCGCGAACTCCCACCCTGGGATAGAGGCATAAGTAAATATATGTGTAGTCATCGTATATAAATATATATAAATAAAACAACTAGAACCACTATTTGATACATGTAGTCTATTATATTCTCTCTCGACATTATATAAATATTAGATGGCAGTTTGCGTGACATTCAAATTGTCAACCCGAAAAACAGCATGTCACCCCGAGGCGTAGCCGAGGGTGACATTCTTGTTTTCAAGGGTTGACAATTTGAATGTCACGCAAACTGACATCTAATATTTATTTTATTACACCGAGCTTATCAACCCTGGCGTTGGAATCGTTTTATTCGTCTTTTATAAAATGTGTTGTGAACACCAATTTAGCGCGGACATGTACATAACGCGGGAAATGACGTCGCCGTCTTACGACGTCACATTGTTTATAATTATATTACAAGTAAACAAAGAAGAACGTTATGATAAGTAAATTGAAGAAACAGCGTCTTTACATTGTCTAGGTGGCAAATATCCTCTTCCGAAATTATGGCAAATCGTTAAGGAATGGACAAAAGGAAGCAACTTGTACAGAAAATGCCAAAAGTTGATTATAAGTTACCACTCTTTAAAACGTTCCAATGTATCCAATAGCGATTGGCATGTCAAGGCTGACAGTACGTTTTCGGACGTAGTAAAAAAGTTATGTCCTTTAGAATGACGTCACAAAAAGAATATCATAAAGAGTGACAGTATAGATGTAAAAGACATGCAAAATATCTTTATTACACCTCGCTTTGAGTTACAATGTTAAATTCCCATAGACCTACAGTTAACATTTTGCATGTCTTTTACATCTATACTGTCACTCTTTATGATATTCTTTTTGTGACGTCATTCTAAAGGACATTACTTTTTTACTACGTCCGAAAACGTACTGTCAGTCTTGACATGCCAATCGCTATTGGATACATTGGAACGTTTTAAAGAGTGGTAACTTATAATCAACTTTTGGCATTTTCTGTACAAGTTGCTTCCTTTTGTCCATTCCTTAACGATTTGCCATAATTTCGGAAGAGGATATTTGCCACCTAGACAATGTAAAGACGCTGTTTCTTCAATTTACTTATCATAACGTTCTTCTTTGTTTACTTGCAATATAATTATAAACAATGTGACGTCGTAAGACGGCGACGTCATTTCCCGCGTTATGTACATGTCCGCGCTAAATTGGTGTTCACAACACATTTTATAAAAGACGAATAAAACGATTCCAAAGCCAGGGTTGATAAGCTCGGTGTAATAAAATAAATATTAGATGTCAGTTTGCGTGACATTCAAATTGTCAACCCTCGAAAACAAGAATGTCACCCTCGGCTACGCCTCGGGGTGACATGCTGTTTCTCGGGTTGACAATTTGAATGTCACGCAAACTGCCATCTAATATTTATATATTATTACACCTCGCTTTGAGTTACAATGTTAAATTCCCATAGACCTAGAGTTAACATTTTGCATGTCTTTTACATCTATTCAATATATACTGTCACTCTTTATGATATTCTTTTTGTGACGTCACTCTAAAGGACATTACTTTTTTACTCCGTCCGAAAACGTACTGTCAGCATTGACATTGAGTTCGCTATTGGATACATTGGAACGTTATAAAGAGTGGTAACATAATTATAAACAACGTGACGTCATAGACGGCGACGTCGTTTCCCGCGTTACGTACATGTCTGCGCTAAATTAGTATTCACAACACATTTTATAAAATACAAATGAGACGATTCTAAAGCTAGAATTGATAAGCTCGGTGTAATAAAATAAATATTAGATGTCAGTTTGCGTGACATTCAAATTGTCAACCCTCGAAAACAAGAATGTCACCCTCGGCTACGCCTCGGGGTGACATGCTGTTTCTCAGGTTGACAATTTGAATGTCACGCAAACTGCCATCTAATATTTATATAATATCATATATACCGGTTTATATATAAAAGAAAGAAAATGGGAACGAGTACCGAACGTCAAAATCCGACGTTATCGTGGCATGTCGCTCTTCAAGATATCATGATGTCATGTATTGTAGCAATGCTGAAGTTAGGATATTAAAATAGTCTTTATAATATTGGAAAATAACATTTTGTTTTCATAAAAGCCTGAAATATTTAATCGTTTGTATTCAATTTTGGTTTGAAAGCTTTTATAAATTGATTTTCTTTTGCTAATTTAGCCGAGGTACGTTCGGTTTTTAATTAAAAATGGGGAAATATATGAACTTTTAATTCGGTATTGCTGCATGTGTCTAAATGACAACTGAGAGGGATTTGTCGTTTTATATATATAAACTCGGTCAAAAGGTATTTATTTGAATTTTGTTTTGCGGAAAAATCGGACCTATCAAATTTTTTTCAAACTTCCTGCCACATGCTATCAACTGAGACCAACTTGTCTGTTATTATGACTATTGTGTTTTAAACAATGGTCATATAAACAATTTGATCAGCGCGTCATTGTTTGCCGAATCCGTTCGTCCGCCTGTCAGTCAGTTCATCCGTCCGTCCAACATTTAGTGGAACTTTTTGTAAGTTTTACTTTTAGCCAAAGTATACTGCACTGTTTGCCATTGTTCAAAATATTGTTTAAGTCTATCCTAAATAGCCAAAATGTGCTAGACATTATTTTAAACTTTGATTTTCAATTAAAATTTTAGAGGTAAATGAGTTATTGTTCTAATACGATTGTATACATATGCAGTCAGTCTTGGATTCAACGCCAACTAAGTGTTTTGGAATGCTGGAGTCGGTCGGCTTCTTGAGGCGGGTTTGGTATAGTGCTGAAAGCCCCGATGGTCACTTTCTGCGCTTGTCTTGCACTGATTGCCCGATTGGGATTTTGGATTCTCCGGGAGTCCTTTTGTTGTGAATAGCCGCTTAACCCAATACTGTCTGGATTTTCTATGTGTCTTAAATTACAACGGAACCCCTCCACTATGACCACTAAGTTAAACGCTCGTATTAAGTTTTTGGTGTTTATGCCTCGCTCACATTTGCTGCGGCTGCCGTACGGCGGCCGCACGGCTTGTTATTTCTACGGCGTGTAGCACTTCCCCGTCCGCCGCAGAATTCCTACGACCGTCGTGCGTTGCGCTCACATTTGCTGCGACTGCCGCACGGCGAGTTTTTTTTGGGGGGGTTAAAAAACGTGCGGTCGCCTCGCGGTCACCGTACGGCAGCCGTGGAAGCCCAAACCAGATGCTCTGCAACCAAAATCCTGCTCCTGCTACACAACTTGGTTTTGCTACAGGTTCACACATCTCATATCAGTCCAACTACATCGTGAACTCAAAGGGCACATTTGGAAAGCATTTAAGAACATCTAAATCCATTTTTAGATAATAAACATGTTTTATATATATGAAAAAAATTACAAATGCACAATAGGGAAAGTGACTATTGAGTTCTGGAGACCGCACGGCGGTCTTACGGCGACCGTACGGCAGCCGCAGAACCACTCTGTGGTGTGTGTTTTCTACGGCCGCCGTTGGAATGAAAATAATGTTAAAACTCTCCGTTATAATTTTATGGCGAGATGTACGGCCTATAAAGTATTGGGATACGCCGTGCGGCCGCCGTAGAATCTCTGCCGTCGCCGCAAGTTTCTCCCGATTTCACGTTTTGGCGGCCGCCATACGGCCGCCGTATAGAGCAAATGCGAGCTCACTTTAAAGGTAGGTGACTGTTGAAGCGGCATGGGAGTGAAGCGGAAAGCCCCTAGTAGCTTTCTATTTACTTTCAACTTGCTTTGAGCTGTCAGCTTTCTTTTATACAATATATTGGTTTTCATTAGTATTGAAGATAGGTTACCACTTAAAGGGACTCGCAACCAAATGGTGTACATGTACTTGCAAAATTAAAAGAAAATACTCAAATAAAATCAAATGTGTAGCAATATCGTGTAACTGGCATTAAAGGGACTCGCAACCGGATGGTGTTCTTGTCAAAATAAAATAAAATACTCAAATAAAAGCAAATTTGTGGCATTATTTGGCTTTTGACATTAAAAAAATATGATCAGTCCAAAAAACGTCTCAAGAATCGTCACCGAATCTTAGTTTTTTAGATATTTTCCATCGTTTTTCCATAGCGTTAGCTAACGGTATAGTTGTTGTTGTTGCTTCTCTACACGGGGTCAGACATAAACACGAGCCGAATTACGAAGTTGTATGCACTTTCGATCGCTACACATTGAAATACGTTAAATCGATCCGAGATAAACGGATAGTTCCGTGGTCCATTGGTCTAAGCGGTTTCCCCTATTTTGCCTTCTGTCCGCCAATGCCGGGCCCCGGGTTCGAATCCCACCAGAGACCAATATTGTTTTTTATTGAAATACATTTTTTTAAACAGAATTTCTTATCCTAAACTAATTCTTTACCATTTATATAAGCGTTTGACACATATTTACAAATTACTATTTTTAATGCACCATCTGGTTGCGAGTCGCTTTAAACAAATAAACCCATTTAGGAACCAATATATCTCTCTATTTATATCTGTATGATAAAAAACCAAGAACAACCCAGTGCTCGTACATACAAATAGTAAGGAGGCAAGGAATTATCCTGATTAAATTTGTGTTATTAACTAGTATATTGCCATGAAAGAGTGTGCACAGTTGAACGATTATATTTTTATTGATTCAACCGGAAATTGCTCGCATAATACTATTTTCAGATTCAATAAACGTAGAAAAATGGTAAATTGTTTTTAAAAATTACGATAATTTTTTATCTGTTTGAACAGTTACAGTTTAAACATATTTTTGTTCCATATACATAAGGAAATGGTGTCGGGTCACAAGTTCTGACAACATTAGATTCGACCCTTTTCCCCTTTTGGACAGTTTTGAGCCTGATTAGATGGCGGGTTACCCGGCGTCTGATATGACTCTTTATTGTTTGTAAGTGGTATAAAAGTTTAACATTCAACGTGTTTATTGGGTAAACATGCATTTTCTACACTGTACATTGTGTGAATAATGCTACAAATGTCAGTCTCCTTCTGCTAGATGTACACGTGGTTACAGTATACGAGAATGCGGTTTCCTGGTTGAACGAAACGAATTCGAAATGCAGTGAAATTTAGAAAATCCTAGTTTCTCATTCTAGCGTTAAACTCGGGTGTGATAAGATGCCGGGTTTATCGCAAAATGACATAGAGATGTTTGCAGTGGAGAAAGTGTTCTTCCCTATTAACCCTTTCACTCTCAATGACGATTAAAAGCGCGTTTGCAAACAGTTTTGATCCTTATCAGTTGCCGCGTCACGCGGCGTCTGATCGGGATCCAAATTGTTTGACACTCGTTTTTAAAGTTCTTCAGTCATAGTGTCTTATTGTTCAACTTTGAAACGACATTGCAGACAAAGAAATTGAAGCAGACAACAACGAAATGCCGAAGAGGAGCAAATCTCACGAAAAAGCTGGCAGTGAAAGGGTTAAACCCTAATTTACTAAATCAACCATGGTCATTGCAAACAGCTTGGAGCCAGACCCAAGGTTACCCGGGCTGTACAACGTGTTTGTCACTCATGTTAAAAAATATTAAGAAGTTAAAATATAGGGTAATTTTCTACATATTCACACAATGCGGCTGCGTGTGCGTTCGCGTTTAGATGGGAAAGAATTACATTTTTCCACTGTACTTGCCCAACACTTTAAACACAGGAAACATTTTCGAGCAACAACTTGATGTCAGGTCAGGTCAGGATTCAGACATAATTAGAGGACTTTACTGTATAGAATCCTTTGTTCTTGGACAACACCATACCTCAGCTAATTGTTATAGCACACTGTCCTGTTTGTGTGAAGAGACCACCAAGTAAAGAAACATGGGCTTTCAACATTGGGTTACTGTAAAACAGGTATTTTTCGCGTCATGAATATTTCGCGTAATGCGTTAATTTGCGACATCATGCAATGTTTATAGCAGGTGGTAGCTTAAAGCAGGCTGAAAGTAAAGCAGAATGTGCCTTAAGGCACATTCTGCTTTACTTTCAAGCTGCTTTAAGAAGTCATATATTTTCAAAACAAGAGACGCGAGGCAACACATTCGCGAATTAACGCGTAAATTATATTCTCGCGAATAAAACCAGTTTTACAGTATTGCGAGGTGCTGGGCCGTAAATACAGAGAGTTACTACAGCACTTTACTATTAGTTAGGCAATTATACCCTTGAAGCGAAATTTTCTTGTGGGGTGTTGCTTAATCCAATCTTATAGGCAACTACTACAATATACTGTTTCAACTCTAAAACATTTGTTTTTGTTCTTTTCAGCTTGCCTATGGTTCTAGTTCTCCAGCTCTCTCCAACAGGGAGCGGTTTCCGACATTTTTCCGAACCCATCCATCAGCAACCTTACACAATCCGACCAGAGTTCGGATATTCAAGAAATTTGATTGGAACAGGATTGCAACAATACAGGAAACACAGGAGGTGTTTACATCGGTAAACAGAATATTTCAAAATACAATACTAACTATGGGGTTAATTATTGAAGAGGGGTTCGTCGTTTAATGGCTATAGTCACCGTGACTTACAATTACTAAGCGTTTCGCCGCTGTGGATTCGAATCTCGGTATGGCATCGTGTGGACGGGGAGCCTTCCAGCTGGCTTAAAAGGCTTCTGGATTGTTTAACCACCTGTAATTAGCTGATTGTCGCGATATGGCTGAACTATTCTTGAAGCTTTGTAAAATTATAACAAATTCAAATCAATTATTGAAATAACTTAAACATTTGTCATTGGTGGTTCAATTCAAGTTTTCAAGCTCTATACTCTTTTACGAGTGGTGAAGACGTTTTTCCCCCATAAACGTGTTAGGCTTAAACAGAACATTGATTTATATTTCGAACCTTTTGAAGCCAAATCAGACGTCGGGTAACCTGGTGTTTGATCAGGTCCCAAACTGTTTGCTACTCAAATAAAATAATCAACAAATATGCAAAAGTCTGCATATCTTACACTTGTTTGCAATGTGCTTGAGCCTAGTTTAGTTTATGCTGTAAAGAATAACGTTTTCTCCTCTGTTTCAGAATTGTCCTACATAATGGTTCTGTCGTGCTGAAAGACAAAATAGTTGTTTTTTCTAATAATCAGTACTTATTATATACCTATCGATGGTTTATAGAGATTTCTCAGTTAGATAAATTTTATATCGTCACAGTTGATATCATCATTAGTGATGATATCACTTTTGCAGTGACGATTTCATTTTTGTGACGTCACGTCACCATAATTTTTGTGACGTCGCGCGTAAACAATTAATTGCGTGTAGGTTTTTTTCTGTAAAACGTCATTAAAACGTATATTATAAATAGAATAATCAATTCCTTGGAATAGATACAAAAAAATATATCACTCAAATGGGTCGTCCTGCAGACTCGTTTTTTAACCACTTAAAGGGACTCGCAACCGGATGGTGCACTTGTCAAAATAAAATAAAATACTCAAATAAAAGCAAATTTGTGGCATTATTTGGCTTCTGACATTAAAAAAATATGATCAGTCCCAAAAAAGTCTCAAGAATCGTCACCGAATCTTAGATTTTTAGATATTTTCCATCGTGTTTCTATACCGACTAGTAGACGGTATAGTTGTTGTTGTTGCTTCTCTGCACGGGCTCAGACATAAACACGAGCCGAATTACGAAGTTGTATGCACTTTCGATCGCTACACATTGAAATACGTTAAATCGATCCGAGATAAACGGATAGTTCCGTGGTCCATTGGTCTAAGCGGTTTCCCCTATTTTGCCTTCTGTCCGCCAATGCCGGGCCCCGGGTTCGAATCCCACCAGAGACCAATATTGTTTTTTATTGAAATACATTTTTTTAAACAGAATTTCTTATCCTAAACTAATTCTTTACCATTTATATAAGCGTTTGACACATATTTACAAATTACTATTTTTAATGCACCATCTGGTTGCGAGTCGCTTTAACAACCCATTCACGTGATATTATTTTTTTATTCCAATCCGACGGAATTGATTATCCCCTATATATTTAACTGATTTTAACTACATATCTTGTTTGGAATCTGAATTAATCCCCGTTGAAACGAAACAAAACTATTTGTTGTAAATGTAATGTTGTACATTTTGACACCTTATCAGACTGTAGAGGACCTTGAAGAGCGTGTCAAAGCAGCGGGTATAGAGGTGGCGGTCAGGCAAAACTTCCTTACAGACCCGACCAACGCTGTTAGGAACCTCAAGGTAAGGAACTCATAATGAGCCTGGAGAGAGATGAAACAGACAGATGGACAAATATGGACAGACAGACAATCGGGTATATAGATAGATAGAGAAACTCAGAAAGACAGGCAAAACAGAGACAGGGAGAAATGAGAATAACTGCAAAAGAAGCTTGCAAGCTCATGGTAGAAAATCCAGCTAATAATGTATATGTTTTTAACCTGGCCTTCAACGAAAAAGGCTAGTTATAAGAATGTGGTATGTCGGCTGGTGGGTGGGTGTGCGGCGCCATGGGGGATTTCCGGTCCAAAGCTTTAGGTTGGATTAACATACATTGATCAAACTGTTTGCATTTGAGAGGTGGGTGTATTGTTTGTGTTGCGTTTCCTGCTTGAATCTTTCGTATGTATTAGTATGTAGCTAGCTTAAATGAAGACCTAGCTTTGAATAGTATTTGAGGTGATCCGATTAAGGTCAATGTCTATTTTACTTAAAATAGAAAAACTGTTTTAGGTCAATTGCTTCAGAGTGAATGTCCCAATTTAGACCAAGCTTTGTATTTAGCAAGGTTACATTGGACCTAGCTTGGGATTGTATTTGGAGCTTATCAAGTCCAGGTCAGTGTCGCTGTTTTTGAATTTAGAAAAAACAGTTTTCTGTCAATATCTGCAGATTTTACCAAACATTGTATTCAGCAAGGTTACATAAGACCATAGGTAGCTATTACTAAAGTTAGACAAATGTTTTCGGTTAATAACTATAGACTAGATATCCCGATTTTGAGCAAATGTTGTATCAAGCAAACTTACATTAAGTCCTAGTTTTAAATTATATTTGGAAGTAATCAGGTCAAGGTCAATATCGGTTTTACTGTAAATAGAAAAATCGTTGCCTGTCAAAAATTGTAGACTAGATATCCCAATTATGACAAAACGTTGTTTTAAGCACGCTTACATTACTTCCTAGTTTTAAATTATATTTGCAAGTTATCAGGTCAAGGTCTATGTCAGTTTTGCTAAGAATTAAAAAACGGTTTCCGGTCTATAACTGCAGATTGGATAACCCAAACTTTGTATTTAGCAAGCTTATATTTAGACCCAGCTTGGGATTGTATTTGAGGGTAATTAGTTTTATGTCGCTTTTACTAATAACAGAAAAAGTAGTTTTCGGTCAATAGCTGCAGTCTGGATATCCCAATTTAGCAAGCTTATAAGTCCTATCTTAGGATTGTTTATGCTGGGTCATAGAGTCAATGTCAATGTCGTTCTTACTACAAATAGAAACAAATGTTTCCGTTCAATAACTGCAGATTGGATATACCAATTTTGACCAAGCTTTGTATTTAGCGACATTCCAAAAAAATACAATAAAGTTTCCCATCAATGTCATATGGTCAAGGTCATTTTTACTAAATAAACAAAGACTTAAGATTAGATTGGCCAATTATGCACACACTTTCTATTCGCCAAACTTATATTTAGACCTGGTTTTGGGGTTATATTTGGGAGTGAACAGGTCAATTCAATGTTGCTGTTACTGAAAATACAAAAACAGTTTCTGGTCAGTACTGCAGATTTGATATCCAAATTTTCACGAATTTTTTGTATTTAAAAAGCTTACATGAAGACATAGCTTCGGAAATGTTAAGGTTATTATGTCAAGATCAAGGTAGATAGATAGACAGATTTATGTCGGTAAAAGGTAAGATCGATGTTACTAAAAATAGAAAAATCGGTTTCCAATCTATAACTGCAGACTGGATAATCCAATTTTGACCGAACGTTGTTTAAGATTACGGTCGTTGTTATTAGAATTGAAAAAAAAGGTTTCCGGTCAATTACGGCAGTTGGATATCTCAATTCTGATCAAAATTTGTAGTTAGTTTTTACATTAAGACATAACTTAGGATTGTATTTCGGGGTCATCGGGTCAATGTCGCTATTAATAAAATAGAAAATGGGTTATCCGTTAATAACTTCATATTAGATATACCAATTTTGAACAATTTTGTATTAAACAAGCTTGTATGAAGACCTCTGTTAGAATTGTATTGGGGGATATCGGTTCAATGTCATTTAAACAAAAGATAGAAAAACGATTTCTGGCGAAGAACTTTAGATTTGATAGACTACTTTGGGCCAAACTTTGTTTATTTGTTATAAAAACTAATATACAATGTGTAGAAAAATAAAAATCGTGCCCTGGTAAAACAGTTGTCTTTCTTCAATAGAGTAGTTTAGTATAATTAACAAGATACTGCGATGTTACTTGGAAAATGTTTTGTATCAAAGGCACCATTAAGCCATGCTGTAATACCTACATGAGAGAACATATCCGTATGTTATAGACAGATGACAACTTAAAGCAACCTACTAATAGAAATATTCCAATATATTATTTTTTATTCTTGATTTAAATAGCCAACTACCTTACACTTACACACACAACAAGCAACACGTCGTCCTTAGAATGACCGTTAAGGTAAGTTATTTTACTATGTACAGGGTTCATTCTCGGATCGGATTTTTCATGTGGGGAAACCTTCCAGCTGGCTTGCGGAAGGTCGGTGGTTCTACCCAGTTGCCGATTTGTGCCTGAAACAGTGCATAAAGGACTTCTGGGGTCTTCCTCCACCTGTAATTAGCTGGACGTCGCGATATGACTGAAATACTGTTGAAAGCGACGTAAAATCAAAGCAAATCAAATCATTCTCAGATCAGAAATGGTGGGGTCATGTGGCCCAAACAAGAGGAAAAACATGGGTCATAAGATTAAAAGTGGGGTCCTTAATTTAGTAAGTCATAATTTCTTTTTAACCACGAGCATCACGATGTGCGAAAACTGAACTATAGAGTAGATTTACTGGATTTTTAGCTCACCTGAGCCTTAGGCTCAGGGTGAACTATAGTGATCCCATTCCGTCCGTCGTCCGGCGTCCGTCGTACGTCGTCCGTCGTCCGTCCACATTTTCAAACAACATCTCCTCTGAAACCACTGACCCGATTTCAACCAAACTTTATCAGAACCTTCAGTGACAAGGGGGAACGAAATCTTGTTCAAAGTTTTTGGCTAGAGTTATTCCCCTTTCTGTGGGACTAGATTGTCTAACATGACCGTATAGACAACTTTTAATGCACAAGAAAATCTTTAAAAATCTTCTTCTCAGAAACAAAAATACCCAGACCTTTGATATTTGGTATGTATCATAACCTAATGATCTTCTATCAAGATTGTTCAAATTTTGATCCTGGGGCCAAAAATGGCCCCGCCCTGGGGCTTATCAGTTTTTCTTAGGAAAACCTTTGACAATCTTCTTCTCTGAAACTGTTTGGATTTGACATGTAGCTTTGTCTTATGGTCCTCTACCAAAATTGTTCAAATTATGACCCCTGGGTCAAATTTGGCCCCGCCCTGGGGCTTATCAGTTTTACATAGACTTATATAGGAAAACCTTTAAAAATCTTCTTCTCTGAAACTGTAAGGCCCAGATCTTTAATATTTGACATATAGCTTTGCCTTGTGGTTCTCTACCAAGATTGTTCAAATTATTACCCCTGGGCCAAAAATGGCCCCGCCCTCGGGCTTATCAGTTTTTCATAGGAAAACCTTTAAAAATCTTCTTCTCTGAAACTGTTAGGCCTAGATCATTTATATTTAACATGTAGCTTTGCCTTATAGTCCTCTACCAAAGTTGTTCAAATTATAACCCCTGGGTCAAAAATGGCCCCGCCCTGGGGCTTATCAGGTTTACATAGACTTATATAGGAAAACCTTTAAAAATCGTCTTCTCTTAAACTGTATGGCCTAGATCTTTAATATTTGACATAAAGCTTTGCCTTGTGGTCTTCTACCAAGATTGTTCAAATTATGACTCCCGGGCCAAAAATTGCCACGCCCTCGGACCTATTAGTTTTTCATAAGAAAACCTTTAACAATCTTCTTCTCTGAAACCGTAAGGCCAAGATCATTTATATTTGACATGTAGCTTTGCCCTACGGTACTCTACCAAGATTGTTCAATTTATGACCCCTTGATCAAATTTGGCCCCGCCCCGGGGCTTATCAGTTTTACATAGACATATATAGGAAAACCTTTAAGAATCTTTTACTCTGAAACTGTAAGGCCCAGATCTTTAATATTTGACATATATCTTTGCCTTGTGGTTCCCTACCAAGTGTGTTCAAATTATGACACCTGGGCCAAAATTGGCCCCACCCAGGGGCTTATCAGTTTTTATAGGAAAACCTTAAAAAGTCTTCTTCTCTTAAACCGTAAAGCCCAGATCATTAATATCCGACATGTAGCTTCGCATTGTGGTCCTCTACCAAGATCAAATTATGGCACCTGGGTCATAGCTATATCAAAATGTTGTCTTGCCCAGTCAGCTCCTATGGTACAATGTCCTCAGGTGAGCGAAATGTGACCCTCTGGGTCTCTTGTTATTGAATACGACGCTAGAATTGGGTGGATTTGGGTGACTTTGGGTGAATCGTCGATTTAGGTGAATTTGGGTGAATCGTAACACCTTTGGAACTACTAACCTTCGTACTAGACACGTCCGATTCATTTGAGGGGATCTTTGGTATTATCAGTCTAAGAGGACGTATTTGTAATTATTTTCATCGCTTTTCTGCTGTTTGCTGACGAAAAAGTATTCGATTTTCCGTAGCTGTTTACGCTCGGACATTTTGACTAGACTAAGTGTCACTGATTGCTGTGAGGTGTATCAAAGAAGCGTAGCGATTGACCAAAAAGCGGTTATAGTAAGCTTACAGCCAATCATATTGGGTCTAACACATACACGGAATTCAGCATGGACATACTCGATTACATAGGAATGGAATATGATTCTATAAAGAATAGTGCTAAAAGTTCGAAAATAAAAAAATACGCGCCCGATGGGCCGACGGACAGATACGTTTCCATAAAAAGACAGTAAACTAGGTACACACTGGTTTATATATTTTGTTTAACAATTTCAGCGCCAAGATGCCAGGATCATTGTCGGAGTGTTCTATGAGGACATGGCAAGGAGAGTCTTTTGCCAGGTAAAACGGCTGGTGTCTGATAATTCAAAATGTCGAGATGAGACCAAGACCTTCAAGCCGCAGTGTGCAATTGGGGAACCTGCATAATATTCCATCCCCATTACATACTATGGACCAAATCTTGGAAAGTTATCTAAAACATACTCCAGTCAAATCGGATACACTCAGTGCTTTAAACAGAGATTATTGCAAAAGTCTAGTTGTTCTACCGTGCATTTTGCCGAGACTTATGACATGTTTATACATGTTTTATATTTATAAATTTTAAATATCTGTATAAGAACCTGTTATAATTGCATATTGTTTGGCTCTATATTTGCATTTTGTCGGATACATTCTTTTTAGCTCGCCTATACATGAAATATTTGCATTAGGAAGCTGATATTTGGTATGGAGGTGCCCTGGGGGTTTAACATTGATGTTATGTAGTTAAATTTAAAAAAATAAGATTGAAATTTAGTTAAAATTTCACCTGTTGTGGACTTAGGGTTTTCAGCTGATTTCTCATTGTTAAAGTTTTGGGGTAAGTGTTGTAATGTACTAATACTACGTGAAATATTTGTATTAGGAAGCTGATATTAGGTATGGAGGTGAACTGTGGGTTGAAAATTGATGTTATGAAGTTAAAATTTAAATATAAGTTGAAATTTAGTCAAAATTTTACCTGTTGTGGACCTGTTTTTCAGCTGATTTCTATAGTTTTGGGGTAAGTGTTGAAATTCACTTATATTGCATGAAATATTTGCATTAGAAGCTGGTATTTGGAATGGAGGTTCCCTAATGATTGAACATTGATGTTGTGTAGTTAAAATTGAAAATATCTTTTAATTTTAGTCTTTATTTCACCTGTTGTGGACTTAAGTTTTTCGGCTGATTTCTAATGGTTAAAGTTTTGAGGTAAGTGTTGAAATGCACTAATACTACATGAAATATTTGCATTAGGAAGCTGATATTTGGAATGGAGGTTCCCTGTGGGTTGAACATTGATGTTGCGTAGTTAAAATTAAAAACAAAATTGAAATTTAGTCAAATTTTCACCTGTTGTGGACTTAGGTTTTTCGGCTGATTTCTCAGGTTTTTCGGCTGATTTCTCATGGTTAAAGTTCTGGGGTAAGTGTTGAAATGCACTAATACTACATGAAATATTTGCATTAGGAAGCTGATATTTGGAATGGAGGTTGAATATTGATACTGCGTAGTTAAGATTGAAAATAGATTTTAATTCTAGTCATAATTTTACCTGTTGTGGACTTACAGTTTTGGGACTGAAATTTCAAAGTTAGTTATTGAGTAAGTTTTGGAATGCACTTATACTACATGACATATTTGCATTAGGAAATTGATATTTGGAATGGAGGTTCCCTGAGGCTTGAATATCAATGTACTGATACACTTTCCTATTGAGTGTTACCTATTTAAGAATGGTTTCATTAGGCGAGCTTTGTTGTTCCCCGACAGCTCTTGTTAATCCTATGAACCATGGTCGCATCTAGCGTCCTTTGTAAAACAGAATACACATGCCCCATGCAAACGGTGAAGACTTAGATCAGAGAGCTCCTAAAAGAGCCATCGGATTAGGGTATGCACTGACTGTGATATTGCAAAACAACCAACCCTGAATAGTCACATATTGGCTAGATCTAGACTCAATTTGAGACTGAAATGTGAACACTCGAGATTATGGGGAGGTTAATCCTTATCATGCGGAATTGTTATTCTTCATGAATATATTGAATTGTTTGCAGAAAATCTATCAAACCTTATACATTTTTAAGTGAAGCAAAAATGGTTATGAGCTTCAAACAGTTTAGATTCTTATCAGGCGCCGCGTTACGCAGCGTCTGATCTTGATCTAAATAGTTTGCAAAGGTTGTGTCCAAAGTCCTCTGATGAATCGTACAAGAAAATAAATAACTCAAGAAACACTCGAAAACACATTCGTTATATTTTTAGATAAATGAATTTGCAAACATTCTAGATAGCGTTTGTGAAACGAACAGGTTTGCATTAATTATAGTGTTTTGATATATTCTCTATATAACTTATATATTTAATTACATGACCCGCCGTATTCATACAATAATAAAGGCAAATCAGATGCATGTTGTGTGTAGCTATCATCGTCATCCGGGTCAAACTTTCATTTTGTGATTCTTCTGCAAGGTCAGAGCACAAATAGTTGTGAACAATACAAAGGGTTTTGATCACTCCTTGCATTAATTTACAGGCATACAAGGAAAAGTTGTACGGGAAGAAGTATGTATGGTTCATAATAGGCTGGTATCCTAACAACTGGTATAAGGTAGAAGACCCCCACATCAACTGTACAGCTGACCAACTGAAAGAGGCTCTCGAGGGTCACATCACAACAGAAGCTGTAATTCTTCATCAAGAAAACACAGTAACGGTATCAAATATGGTAAGTGTACCTGCCTGTCACACTTGCATGCAGTACTTGTTTGTTCAGAAAGTTGTAATTTTCTCCATTTTATTATAATGCATTTGTATTTCTGGGTTCTGGGGTGGGTGGGACAATAATGACTTTTAAATCCCTATTTTTATTCATGCCATTGATCTGTTAATTATTTGACTCATTTTAAAGTTGATTTTACACACTACATTGTAATTATAACAATTTTTATATTCTTGGTTATAACATTGAAAGAATTTCCATGTTTCCACGTAACTCTTCTTTATTTTTACCTATGACACCATGACTACACATTTTTGGTTTATTCCTTCACTCAAAAATAGTTTATACATTCTAACAGATTGCTGCATAAAGCAGGTTAAAAGTAAAGCATATTGCGCCTTAAGGTGCATTCTGCTTTACTTTCAACCTGCTTGAAGTGGTCAGGTATCTTCTATACAAGAAACAAGCTATTTGGTAGTTGGTTGAAACCCCTCTAAACTGGAAACTCCTCTAAACCGAATCTTGTTTTTGTCCTCACACATGTCCAGTTTAGAGGGGTTTCCCTGGATACTTATTTCGAAATCAAACGCTGCAGGTTGTTTCAAGTATTTTTGCCCATAGTCTCTTTAACCTAAACTGTGTACAAGGACGTGTTTGTCGGGGAACTGGGTCAGATTGTATTAAATTTATTCGAAAATGGCTCATTAGTGTTTTACCGATTATATCTAAGGTATATATCCACTGTGATGTTTTACCGATTATATCTAAGGTATATATCCACTGTGATGTTTTACCGATTATATCTAAGGTATATATCTACTGTGATGTTTTACCAATTATATCTAAGGTATATATCCACTGTGATGTTTTACCGGTTATATCTAAGGTATATATCCACTGTGATGTTTTACCGATTATATCTAAGGTATATATACACTGTGATGTTTTACCGATTTTATCTAAGGTATATATCCACTGTGATGTTTTACCGATTTTAGCTAAGGTATATATCCACTGCGATGTTTTACCGATTTTATCTATGGTATATATCCACTGTGATGTTTTACCGATTTTATCTAAGGTATATATCCACTGTGATGTTTTACCGATTTTATCTAAGGTATGTATCCACTGTGATGTTTTACCGATTATATCTAAGGTATTTATCCACTGTGATGTTTTACCGGTTATATCTAAGGTATATATCCACTGTGATGTTTTACCGATTATATCTAAGGTATATATCCACTGTGATGTTTTACCGATTTTATCTAAGGTATATATCCACTGTGATGTTTTACCGATTTTATCAAAGGTATATATCTACTGTGATGTTTTACCGATTATATCTAAGGTATATATCCACTGTGATGTTTTACCGGTTATATCTAAGGTATATATCCACTGTGATGTTTTACCGATTACATCTAAGGTATATATCTACTGTGATGTTTTACCGATTTTATCTAAGGTATGTATCCACTGTGATGTTTTACCGATTTTATCTAAGGTATATATCCACTGTGATGTTTTACCGATTTTATCTAAGGTATATATCCACTGTGATGTTTTACCGATTATATCTAAGGTATATATCCACTGTGATGTTTTACCGAATTTATCTAAGGTATATATCCACTGTGATGTTTTACTGATTTTATCTAAGGTATATATCCACTGTGATGTTTTACCGATTTTATCTAAGGTATATATCCACTGTGATGTTTTACCGATTTTATCTAAGGTATATATCCACTGTGATGTTTTACCGATTATATCTAAGGTATATATCCACTGTGATGTTTTACCGATTATATCTAAGGTATATATCCACTGTGATGTTTTACCGATTATATCTAAGGTATATATCCACTGTGATGAAAACCGTTATTCTTCTCAGTTTAACCCTTTCATGGTCAAATTTATCTTGCCTCAATATTGGTGTCTGCAATATTGTTTCAAAGTTAGATTTAAGGCAGTATAACTGGCGTTATTTCAAAACAAGTGGCAAACCGTTTTGATCCTGATCAGACGCTGCGTTACGCTGTTTGCAAATGAGCATTATGACGTCGTTGAGAGTGAAAGAGTCAAATGAATTTAAAGTAAAACACAATACAACAAAATGTAGAAAATGACAACTTTTCAAAACTGATTTTTAAATATGTTGTAAACAGATTGGAGTCTGATTAGACACCTGATTACAAGCTGTTTGTAAAGGGAATAAACGTCTGAGTATAAATGTGAGTATTAGGACAGAATAACGTATTCTCCACTGTAGCTACTCTTAACATGAACATTTATAGTGATTCAATAGAATAAAACCATCCACTCCTATTTGTCTTTTATCAAGTGAAGACTCTTGTAACCTCTATTGCCAGTTTTGAATCATGCAAGGTTTCTAAAGCCCTATAACAAAATGTTTCTACTTAGGGCACTCAGCTAATAGGAAAGTGTTCACTGATTAATCCCTCAATCCTAGCAGATGTTCTGTTTAACATTTGACGTCTGTTTTTACGTCTCAAAATTCAAAGTTCAATCATGTTTGACTGTCAAAAACATCTACTCGAGTTCCAAACATTTGAAATCCGGATCAGATGATTAAGCACCGGCGTCGATCACAGTCAAACCGCTTGCCAATTCTACGTTCTGGCTAAAGCATGGAAGAGATTCTGAAGACTAGACTAGACGGTTTTCCAATTACCGCAGACATTTGAAATAATGTAGACGATCTCGATATATTGTCCGAGTGTAGTTGTTACCATGGGGATTTTATTTCCCCCCATATAAACAAACCGATTCGCAGTTGCAATGGAATATTACAGCGTTCACTCCCTACAACGGCCCTCCCAACACCTATTCCTTCCTTACAACAACGCATTTCGCTGTTCCCCAGACAAAATATTTTTATCTAACGCTCTCACAGTCGTAATATCGTCTACTAAAAATTGTCACCCGCTGTTTTTCTCAAAGTAACATAATGCTCATTTTGATAGAAACGACTTAATGATGAGTGACAAACAGCTTGAAACAAGATCAGACGACGTGTTACGCGGCGTCTGATCTAGATTCAAACTGTTTCCAAATGTAAGCTAATATTCCCTCCCTATAACGACTCATTCCGTACAACGCACACAATATGTGTCTCCCATTTGATGTCGTTGTAGCGAGGGAGCACTGTTATAAGGAAAAACAGTTTCTTGGTAGTCTGATTTAATCTGAGTAGTCTGATTTAATCTGAGTGTTGAATATTTTTAGGCTGATCCGACGACAGGACTGGTTAAATGCACGTGGCGTCCGGTGCGGCTTAGTCTGGCTGAACGAAATAACGTATAACAGACATTTATTAATTATTATGCTTATAGCGGATTTTACTGTACTTTCCTAGATAAAATATATTTCTTAAACAGACCACAGTGTTCAATATCAAACCAATCTGTAATAAAACTCCGCAATTACCGTAAAAACTCTAAAATGTTGGACACCTCCTATAGAAGCATTTAGCAACAAACTATATCAAAGATGTTAATAGGCTTTGCATAACCATTCTTATCTGTACAGTGGCATGGTGAAGAGAGCTTCTGATAAAGCTCTCTACTCTCATATGCTTATATTGTATTTGATTTACTGCATGTATAGTTAGGTTATATTTGAGGGAGGAGATTATTTGCTTGTCTGTACTAATTGTTTTACTCTCTTGAAATAAAGTTTTTATTATTATTATAATAATTATTATTATTATTAAGGGACATAATACTTCAGTAAAATTACGTGTTTTTGAAAATGTAACATATCGAATGTACACATGACGCCTGTAAGTCGGGCTTCACTCATGGTTTATTTTACTTGGCGTTTTTATTGTCTTTATATCTGAACTCACTGGAGAAATAAATTGCCTGAAAGATCTATGGCATAGAGTTTCCACAGCAAATATTCTTTGCAGTACAGACAATTATGAAAAGAATAAATCTTGACATCATTCTTTAAGTAAAAGTACCAATAGTCAAATTACAGATTTATATTGCAAACAGCTTGGGTCCTGTTTAGACGCCGGGTTACCCGGCGTCGGATCATGCAAAAAAACTGTTTCGAACACATTAAAAATCAACTTTTAAAATACCAGTTAAACAGTATGTAAATAATGTTGTATATTCAGTACAGCCACTGCATATTGATCAGTGAAAATAAAATTAAGAATAATAGAAGATGTTTTAATGCAATACAAATAAGCGCCCTTTACCGCATTTACATATTGCTGAGAGAATGACATGTTCATGGATCTACCATGTTCTTATTAAGAGCTGTAAAACCTTTCATTCATCCAAACGGGCAGATCCACGCCGACGTGTAGATTCTTGACGTGTTTCTTCAGAGTGATTTTCTCTATGTTAAAGTAAAAACGTACCAAGTTATAGTGTCCTTTCAGTAGGCATGACCTTTCAGCCTACTGCACATTCACTCACATGATCATTGAACCGTCTTGCCTACATACGGGGCGTAGGCAACCGCAGTATCGGCTCATACCCGTTTAACCCCTGTGTGGAGAGGAGCGATTCGCGGTTCATATCTTTCTCAATAACATTCCTGTACATCATCGTGTCAGGCCGTCGTTCCGGTGGGGGATCGAACTCACTACCCCTGGTACATTAGTCAAGTGCGTTATCAGTGGACTACTACCACCGTTTAGCCTGCTTTAAATATTAACCTAACATACATACTGAATACAAGCTAATGGGGATATACTTTTGTGTATGAGCTTTAGTCTGGAGTAAGTCATAGTCAGTTTCACATTTGTAGTTAGTCCGTTTATGCATATAACAATAAACTCTCCCTCAGTGTTTGTTGAGATATTTCATTGTATCATTATGGTTATCTAAAGACACCACTGTATTTGTCCATACAGCAGAAGATTTCATATGAAAAATCAAACAGTGCAAATCCTGGGTACCCTGTTTAATGATGTCGTATTTAGTCGACACCAGTATGAGATGGTTTAAACCTTTACTTCATAGCATGTTTATAATTTTGAAAAAAGTGACTCCTTAAAGCAGGCTAAAAGTAAAACAGAAAATTAGAGGCTTAAAAAAGGCGTTTTATGGGTTACTTTGTTAAGCAAAATGACATTGCATCCTTTTGAAACTGTCGCCTAACTGTAGAGATTATTGTTTTTCAAATATACTGTAAGTCTAGTAAATGTACTTTGTATTTCCTATTGATATTGACAGTATTGGCTATCTATTTTCAGACGGCTAAGATGTTCCAAGAACGGCTTGATATGATTCTGAATGTTCCTGATACAAGTCAGATTGGGGGTTATCCGGAAGCCCCTTTGGCATATGATGCCGTCTGGGCGCTTGCTCTTGCATTGAATACAACTGCGCGAAGGTAAGCTAATCTTGCATGAGTAAACTTACATTTACATTAACAATGACGTCATTTGGATTCTACGAGCGTAACACATCTCGTGTACATCCCTATATAAACATAGAACGAACGTATATATATATTTAAATTCTCTTTAAAACACACATGCAATGTAACAGCTTAATATGACGTAATATGGCTTCGATAAGTCGCTCCCAGAAATGTAGCGCCGTTGCAGGGGTGCAAATTGTAGTTAAATTGAATCGAATTAATAAAGTCCCACCAGTGTTATTATCGTGTAATTGAACACAGGTAGTCGTTGAGATGCTGGTAATTAAAACACGAGGCCAAATTATTTAAACTCTCAACTCCTACCCATGTACTATAACACGATAATATTCTGATAGGAATTTATTATTACTTAAATAACCAATGATGCATAAGTGTTGTCACACACACTTACACACAGTTCTATTAGCTCTCATTAGAACCAAATAGATTGCTTAACAACGTATTAGTGTATATCCGTTATACTTTAGTACAGCTAACTTAAAAGTTATAACGAAACTAGCTATAACAAAATATTGAATACAACATTGCAAAATGTATTCCCAATGTCTAATGTACGTATAAATAGACCTTTTATAACGAAATATGGATATAACAAAACAAATCATACGATTCCGAAGACTTCGTGAATAAGTAAATTAGACATGTTTTGTAAGTTTAATTTAAACATATTTTATTTCCATTCTCAAGGAAAAGGGGTCGGGCCACAAGTTCTTATAACATTAAAACTGACTCCCCCCCCCCCCCCCCCTACAAACATATAACACAAAATGTTCAAACAATGGCGTAAACAAGTGTATCAAGTGTACATGTATGTTATTTAAATGCGTACAATTTTATGCAGCTAACCTAATGTGGAGAGAGAGAAAAAAGAGGAGAGAGAGAAAGAGAGAGAAATGGAGAAGGAGAGAGAAAGAGAGAGAGAGGGGTATGCTGTCAACTTTCAACACTTAAGGCGATCAGCGGACTTGAAAGTACAAAAATAAATGTAACTTTGTGAATATATATGCAAATACAATACATGAAAACTGGTGATAAAAAACAAACAAGATAAACAACAACAGCAAAAAAACTGCCTTAATAATGGTCATTAAATATTTTGGTATGTTTGATAAAGGCTTGGACTGCCAGAAAAACAACCCCGTTATCATCGTTAGTTAAGTCACTTGACCCGAATAACAATGTGTTAACATTAAGGGGGTGTAAGTTGCGAGTAGCAATGAAGAGGGATACTCTATGATCGGTATATAACCTGCATCTGAAAAAGTAGTGTTCAACATCTTCGATTTCATAGGAGCAGTTACAATATGGACTGTCAGTAAGGTGATTATTGCATAGGTCATTGTTTAAGTTGCTACAATTATTTCTCAGTCTAGAATGGAGTATCTGTAAATATCTGTCACCAATAAAAGTAGTAGCCTGGAATATCATATTTAATTCTAGATTGGCGACGTGAGTATCTGAATGTATTTAAAGAGTTGCAGTTCTTAATATATCCATTTAAATCGTTCCAAATAGCAATTGATGATGGTATACAAGATCTTTGGGATATAACTGTACAAAAAAATGTTATCACAATATTGTCACTGTTTCTGGGTGGGTACCTATTTCTGTCTCCTACTGTTGGGGGTATTAGATCGAGAATGTATGATGGGACTATTTCGCTATTTACTTTAAACATAAAACATAACTTTTGGAACTTACGTCTGTCAGCGAGAGAGTTCCATCTATATTCTCGATACAAATTATGCAGTGAAACTGACTTTCTGAGACCAGTAACCACTCTTGCTGCTTCGTTTTGTATTTTTTCTAGTTTATCAGCACACATTTCTGAACAACCATCCCATAAAATACATGAATACTCTAGAATTTGACGTACATATGATAAATAAATTTGGTTTAATGCCCTTCTACTTAAAATAAATTTCATTTTTTTCATTATTGCGACAGTTGTTGAAGCCGAAGCTAACTTATTTTCAATGTGATTCGTCCATTGTCCATTAGAACTTAAGGTTACTCAAAGGTGTTTGTTATCATCAACAAAATTAATAGTGGTATCTTCAAATTCTAAATTAGGAAAGTTATTGTTATTTCTAAGAGAGAACAATATTGCTTCTGTTTTATTGGGATTAAAATCTACTAACAAGGTTTTTGCCCAATTAGAAATAACCATTAGATCATGGTTTAAAATACCTTCACTATCATTTAATGAAGCTGCTTAACAATATAAAGAGCTATTATCGGCAAAAAGTCTAACCAAACTAAGAAGGGAGTAAGAAATGTCATTGACGTAAATTAAAAGCATAACAGGTCCTAAAACATAACCCTGAGGAACCCCTGCTGTAACTGCTGTAGCCGAAGAAATTGAAGTTCGAAATGTGACCTTTTGGAATCGATTACTGAGATAATTGGAAATCCAATTTGAAAGTTGATCATTTATACCATGTTCTTTCAGCTTAAAAAGTAAGCCCTTATGCCATACCCGATCGAAGGCTTTCGATATGTCACAAAATACAATGCATGAATACTGTTTATTATCGAAAGATTGACATATATGATGAAAAATATCTATAAGTTTGAATGTTGTTGAATGTTTAGGAAGAAAACCAGACTGATATTTATACAGTAGGTCATTTTCGAGGAAAAAATTATACATGTGCTTAAATATGATTCTTTCAAAGTGTTTACCACAACAACTCAGCAGCGAGACTGGCCTATAAGTAGATGGTAGCGATTTATCCCCTTTCTTGAAAAGAGGGATTACATGAGTAATATTCCATAAATCAGTAAATATTTCCTCGTTTAGTAAGCGGTTATAATTATAGACAATGGCTTAGATATAGTTGAAGAAACCCCCTTCAACATTCTATGTGATATGAAGTCAGGTCAACATGCCTTATTTATGGCGAGTGCTTTAATGATATCTTTAACTTCAGTTTCCTGAATGTTAACATTAGATAAAGAATTTTGGGTTTTTCCGTTAAAAAACGGAAGAACAGCATTTTCATCATTTACGGTTGAAATAAATACAAAGTAATTATTAAGACAGTCAGCCTTCTCTTGGTCTGATGTAAAATATATATCCTCTCCAGTAGAGGTTTCCTGATACAGAGGAGGTATATTGGCAGAACTGTCATTATGTTTAACAAAGTGACGAATTATATTCCAAACCCCTCTTTTATCGTTAGATTCGAGATGTTCGAAATTGTTTTCCAATGAACGAAAGAATGTTTGTTTCGCATAGTTTTTCATATTATTACCTTTATTACGCATTTGTTTGTATTTTTTAAAATCATTATCTTTACCAAATTTAATAGCTAATCGTTTCAAACGGTCTCTTATTCTGCAAAATTTCCTTAGTTCTGAATCAAACTACAGTTTATGATCAGGACGAACAATGATTTTCCTTGAAGGAATGCATGTTTTGATAAATTTTAAAAATTCTCAGTAAATAGTTCACAAGCATCATGTACAGACCCATTATTGAGACATTGCCAGTCAAAAGATGAAATTTTATCATTTAACATTTCAAAATCGGCGCTTTTATAAATATAAACTGTTCTTTCAAAGCATCCATTCAGTTCATATGGAAATGGAAGTAGGATATAGGTAGCACAATGGTCGCTTATTTCGAGAGGGACTGATATGGTACCGAAGTTGGCGAAGGTCACATCAAATGAAATTAATATGTGATCAAGTAATGCATCCTGGCGAGTAGGCTCAGTAACAGTGTAAACTAAAGAATTAACAAGTAAGATATCACTTAATTTATGATTACTTAAGTTTAACAAATCTTCATTACAATCTCCAAGTAGAATAACATTTTTTGAAATATCGAATGCCTTTTCAAGAATTTGGTTTAAATTATAGAAAAATTCAGAATCTGATGTTTTTGGACTATAAAAAGTTCCAATTAGATAAATGTCTCCTTTGGCTCTGATTTTAACCCAAATAGATTCTGTGCAAAGGGTTTCTAACTCAGTCACCCTATTGTGAATAATATCATCAGATACAAACACGAGAATTCCACCTCCATGAAAAGTCCTATCTTTTCTGTATAAAGTACCATACGTGTTCGAAACAAAAAGACTTTCATCAGGAACATTTATATCTAAATGAGTTTCTGTAAAACTCAGACTTGGAGAGAAGTGGTGTGTAAACTGCGTGCCTACTTCTCCGAATGTAATTTGACACCAAACCATACCCGGATCCAAACTCTTTGTAATGTTAACTTGTAGATTGTCTTTTCAAACTACAGCGCTCCCTCACTACAGCGACACCCAATAGGAGGCTCAAACTGTGTGCGTTGTTCGGAGGGAGTCGTTATAGGGAGGCAATTTGGCTTACATTTGCAAACAGCTTGACTCCAGACCAGATTCAAGCTGCTTGTCATTGGTCATTAAGATTTGTTCTGTCAGAATGTCTATTTTGTTAGTTTGAGAAAAACAGCAGACGATAATTTTAAGGAGACGACAGTGCACCGTGAATAGGTTGGACATAATTGTCTTGTTTGCGGGAAGAGCGGTAAGTGTTGTTGTAAGAAGGGATTCGTTGTTGGGAGGGCTGTTGTGGGGAGGGCTGTTGTGGGGAGGGCAGTTGTTGGGAGGGCTGTTGTGGGGAGGGCTGTTGTGGGGAGGGCTGTTGTGGGGAGGGCTGTTATTGGGAGGGCTGTTGTGGGGAGGGCTGTTGTTGCTGTTGTTGGGAGGGCTGTTGTGGGGAGGGCTGTTGTTGGGAGGGTAGGGCTGTTATTGGGAGGGCTGTTGTTGGGAGGGCTGTTGTGGGGAGGGCTGTTGTGGAGAGGGAACATTGTAAAGTGTTATTGCACGAATATCATTCAACTTTCAGGCTGGAAGAGAAAGGTATGAAGCTTGACGATTTCAACTACTCGAACCCGGAAATTACACAAGAGATTTATGCAGCAATGAACTCGACACGGTTCCTTGGCGTATCTGTAAGTATCTTAACACATTCAATCCTAGCGACGAGTATACTCGTCATTAACAAAAAAGTGTACCTGTGATGATTACACTTGTCCAATGCAAACAGTGTAGACCCTGATCAGAGGGCTCCTTGAGGAGCCCTCTGATCAGAGTCTACAATGTTTGTCATTTTGAAATATATTATTAAAATCAACCTAAATAGTCAAAAATAGACTAGACTTATTTTGAAATTGGAATTGTCCATTTAAGGTTTTAGGGGTGACCGCGGCAAAAGCTACATGACTACAAGATTATGTAATGTTTACTTGCGAGTTTGATCAATAATATGAGGTGCATCTCTGCACTTCTGACTGTTTACATTAAATAGCGTAATAAGAAAACAGATCGCAATACTTGACTATGGATTTGATTGTAAATAATATA
The DNA here is from genome assembly GCA_922989275.2 of Gari tellinella. NCBI lineage: Eukaryota > Metazoa > Mollusca > Bivalvia > Cardiida > Psammobiidae > Gari > Gari tellinella. Next base: position 57,643,780 of record OV277865.1, read on the forward strand.
AGTGTTAAAAATGTATCCTCTAAGCGTAAATTATTTTGTTTCTAAAACTTAAAATTTATGTAGTTTGATTGTTGACTCAAGAAATGTTGAAATGTCAAACAGTTTATGCAGCGTCTGATCAGGGTCCAAACTGTTTGCAAATAGCCATTGTACTCGGGGCGAGGCGATGACGGGGTTGATAACAGCGTCACAAATATGAGCTCAAGAGGCAGGACGAGGTTCAACTATTTGCAATCAAAGTAATAACACTCCCTCTCTACAACGACACCCAATGGGAGATACAGATTGTATGCGTTGTTCGGAGGGAGTCGTCATAGGGATGGGAAAATTACGACTTGGCTTACATTTGCAAACAACTTGATTCCATATCAGACGCCGCGTCACGCGGCGTCTGATCTTGATTCAAATGGTTTGACACTCGTCATTGAGTTTATTCTGTGAAAATGTCCAATATATTACTTTGAGAAAAACAGCAGACGGCAGCTTTAAGCAGACGATGGGGAACGGCGGCAAGAGTCGTTATAAGGAGGGTGTCGTTGTTGGGAGGGCCGTAGTAGAGAGGGGCACTGTTTTAACAAACAGTTGTGATCCGGATAAGAATAAAAACTGTTTGAAACGTACCTTTAGGTTTCGTCCAATACAAAGCAGACGATATTTCGGTAGGATAAGAGTTAAAGACGATGCCACGTGCAGGAAACACAGTTTATTCTGCTCATGTCCGCATGCTGTTTCTGAATGGAAAGCTTGTGAAAGCAGTGTTTAATGAAATTTCCAATCTTTATTCAATCCACGGCTTTAGTTATGCCCTTTTTTGCTTTTACGGGGAGTTTTTATCCTCTAAACCAGAAACACAGACTAATGCAATATATCAAGTGAAAGAGTTTTGACAATGTTTTTTCCCAGAGGCTGTTTCTATTTTTGATATAGAGGCATTCTGTTTTACTGTCAACCTGTTTGTTTGAATTGTTTTTAAGCTTGTTTAACTCGTATGCTGCCAAATAGCCAAATGTATCGTCTGATGAAGAATGCTCGTCTGTATATGAGCAATATGCCATAATAAAACCAGCCGCATTGCATTGCAGCATTGTATAGACCAAGCAACATTGTCACCTCATACTCTGTTTCTGAGTTCGTTCTATGCTGCCAAAAACTGTATATGATAAAACTACATAGAATAATTTAGATGCATATAGGTGTTAAATTGTGTAGATCAAAGATCAAAGCGTAGAAAAATACAACGTTTAGACAACTCTGACAATTCATGTCAATCTGAGTGGCAAACAATGTTGAGCCTGATCAGACGCCGGGATACCGGGCGTCTGATCTGGCTCCAAACTGTTTGCTATACAAATAACAGTTTAAGCGTAAACGCATATATTGGGAAAGAATAGTATTTTCTCCGCTGTATTAGCCCTGTGCTAATGATGAGCACTCTCGCGATGCATGGTCCATATTGATCGTTCTGTTAAACATGCCTTGTATCACATATAGTACCATCAGTTTTATGTTATTATGTATATATGTTAAGATGATGAGCTGGTATGCTTAAGTCAAATAAAACATCTGTTCTGCTCTGCTCTGTATTGACAGTGAAAAAGTAAGCTCTTCAAGTATGACATGTGTTTATCTATAGGGAAATGTGGCGTTTTCCTCCCAGGGAGATCGGATCGCCTGGACTCAGATTGAGCAAATGACAAGTAAGTATTTAAAACAATAAAGAGCTGACATAGTACTTACAACTTGTAGTTGGGGTTTGTTTTTGTCATTACGATGTCATATATGAATACATGTACATTTTTAGTCAATATTTCCTATTTAACTATTTCACCGCCAAATTAATCGGGAGGTTTTACCGTCAGTTTGTTGTCTTGTTCAATATTGTTGCAAGCAATATCGGTTAAAATTAGATTAACGGCATCATGACTGACATAAGTAAGGGGTTGTGAGTTCGATCCCCTGCCGGAAAAAGTCCTTCGGTGAGACTTTATAAACCGAGGTCCGATGTATGAGTGCTTTACACTTGGCACCTAAATGAACCAGAGAACTCTTTCGATAATAAGAGTAGAGCATCGCGCCCGGGCTCTCTGTATCCGCTTTCCTCTCTCTGGGGTGTCCAATTAGCCCAAAGATGGCAGAAACGAACGTTAACAAACAAAACAAACTAACAAACAAACAGAATTTTGATACGAGTAAACAACAGTTTGAATCCTCATCAGTCACCGCGTGATCTGGATCGAAAGTGTTTGCAAAGTCGATCTCAGTTGCCTACGGCGGTGAACACATGTGATCATCGCATGCCATGTCTCTATCCAGCCCCCACCCACCCCAACCCTACACACTAACACACACAAATACAGTGCTCCCTCTCTACAACGATACACAATGGGCTTTCATACTTGTAAGCTTGTTTGACTACCAATCTATATTTTTGGTCTCATTAATCAAAGAAAGCATCTTTCTTGATGATCGGTCATATAACTTTACTCAACTTTAAACACGCCTGTAAGATAATTCGTCAAGGTAACAACTAGCTCCTTACGGATACGACTGGTCCCTGGGATAGTGTTCATAGTCAATAGACTGAAGCTCCACATTGATGATAAACATCGAACACGGATCTCCAGACAAATTCACGTATACTTATCACCTGCTACCATACGTGTAATATAGTTAAACCGAAGGTAATGACTTTCACAGAACTCGATTTCAAGCATGTAGATATGATTTGAAGAAATTGTCAGTACAAGATTTCCATTGGTGCTATCAAACCTGTATATATATACATGTATATACGGTGTTATTTACCAGATATACTAGTATGGTATTCGGACTTATACCGTATTTCTTTTTATAACCTCAGGGTCCGATAGTTGGTTGGGACTTTGATGAGTCGTTTCGAAAACGTGTTAAAGTTTTGAGAAAAATCAAATAGCCGGTCATTTCTTTGATAAATAAGACCAAGTTTATGAACATTGGTGGTCAAACAAGCGAGCGAGAATGAACCCACCGATTTTTGAGGCAATTTCGGCCGCAGTTAATAACCTTGAGTTTATTATATACATGTAGTGTAGGTGTGTAGAAGGGTTGGTGTTGGAGGGAGGCAAAGCATTTGACAAGCCAGTGTCACGGTGAAAGAGTTAAACGAATATAAAGTAAGACGTACTGATACATTACAATGAAAATGATATATTTGTTGGACAATTTTTACCATTTATTGATAATTGAATGGCAAACTTTGTGGACCCTTATGAGACGTCAAGTTCCACATCACCTTATCCGGATCCAAGTTATTTGCAATTGAAGAAATGTTTTGCTACACATGCGTGTTTTGGGAGTAAACATCATATCACCTTCACTTCATTTCACTTCATGGCCGTTCGTAGGGGGATTTTAACTGACTTCTTGACAATCTGTCTCCATCTATTCCTGTCTTCAACTGCCCTGTCTTAGTCATAATCATAAATACATATCTAGGGTAAAATAAAGCTTAGTTGAACCTATCCCTCTCCATGCGTGTTAACCACGGCTGAAATCCATATGTGCTCGTGGTTTGCCTACTAGGTCTCCTAGAATATGGAGAAAAAATAGTTTTCTATCTGAAAATAACACCAAAAGTAATCAAACAACTTGATTGTTTAAACAAATACCAGTTATTCAAACTAACCTTCGGCTGTAAATGCAGCGCCGCGAATTCTTATTATGTCGGAAGTTTGACGTCACCATCCGGGTAGCAAAGCGCTTGTACATGTACACAATCGGGTCAAATTAATGCATATGAATGGTCAATTTCCAGACACTTGCTACACGTAAAAAACATTTAGAGTTATATTGGAAAATGTGTTATTCGGAATCGTTTTACAAAGGGACATTAAATAAATAAGGTACGTGGTCAATTTTGGTATTCATTTTTTGAATATATAATTTCTTCAAAGTTTATCTAAAATTCCAAGTTTTTTCAGCATTTATTTCGGCTATTATGCTGCACGCATCTAATACCTAACCGGAACCCCTTTTTACGATGACGTAAGCAAACCGCACGCGCTGTATCAAGCGTTTTTGTGAGGCTTCCGGATATGTAGGAAGGGTCCGTTTTATGAGAATAGGGGATAAATCGAAATATGTTTGGGAGAAACCCCTCAAGAAACAATGTAATTCAATGAATATTTAAATAATCCTGGCGGTCTACATAACAAGAGTTAGTTGTTTCGTGCACAACCTCTAAACTCGGACTGTAGAGGTTCGCGCCGAATCGCCTAAATAATCATTTATTAGACTCCTACATTGGTACACTATTACTCCTCTTATGATCAAATTTATGGTGAGATTTTTACCACTTTACCGCCATATTGTCGTCTGATTCAGTGTTGTTGACTGCAATATTGTTTTATCTAAATTTTAGGCACCATAGCTGTCATAATTTCAAAACACATGTCAAACAGTTTTGATCCTGATCAGGCCCCGCGTTACCGAACAAGTCAAATGTTCACGGGCGAACTAACGGACAGACGAAAGTTCTTACGAGACGGTATTTGTGTGTCTAATCCTTTTGTTTTCTGTTGCGTGGCTAGCCATACAAAATACAATTTCAATTTGCTCTAAATTTGGAATAGAATGATCTGGAGGCTAACCCTACCCATAACCCTATATTCCACAACTGACCAGGTTAATATCACAAGAAATGGTAAGGTTAATGTCACAAAAGACGGCCAGGTTAATGTTTTACAAGTACGGGCCTAAGAATTATAGCCACCCTATTATCCTCTTGTAAGCACGGACTAACGGACGGACGGACAGGGCCACACCAATAAACGACCACCTTTAGTGATGGGCGTATACAAAAGCGTTGTACTTTTGAGATAGACGATTGATTAATTGTGTAAATAAATAAATTAATGAATGGTCGAACGAATAATTGAATGAATAAACGAATAAGCAGTTATCCGAATAAATGAAAGGGTTATTGAACAGTAAGGCCGAATTGTCACAAAACTACATCCAGTAAATGTCTTGTATGCCAGGAACAAAAAACAGTAACTTATATAGAAAGGGATATACCGGTAATTCCTTTAAATTGCAAGCAAGTTATTGTGCACTTTTCACTTCAAAGTTTTATTGTTTTTTTAAGTTATACTCGAGACAAAAAATGTGCGAGATTGCAACCTAGCAACCTCGCATCTTTTTTCAACCTTTATTTTTCTAACACGAGTACAGCGCCGAACAAAATACTAGAGTGTACCCTTGCAACCTCGCCTACTTTCGGCGGGTTACCAAACTTTTAAAACATAAAAAAATGTCGGTCCTAACATGATTCCGTATAAACCCGTGTTAACACTTTCCCTCACAGAAGCACCTTTTTGCGCTTTTAATTTGTTCCTCCACTGAGAAAAATGGCTCCAATTTTGAGTCATGAATATGTGCCACATGATATATTTTCTATAATCAAACAGATCGAGCTTAAAACATGTTGAGAGTAAAGCAGAATGCGCCCTCAGGCGCATTCTGCTTTACTTTCAACTTACTTTAAGTGGTCACTTATCGACAAAACTAGAAATCAGCTATGGGGTAATGGGTTAAGCGGTCGTTCGTAGTAAACGTTTTTTTCTATCCCAGCGTACAATCAGCTGCCTGGGATGCCTAAGCTCATAAATCACACAAACTTTAGTCACATTTCCTATGTTTACCCTCCCTACAGACTTACGTAAATTGTTTTCTAGAAATGCGGATATTGCTCTGTCCGTGATGATAAATGTTTTCCATGCATACCAATGTTGTCTGGCCTTGAGGATTATTTCATGAAATATAACAATTACCATCAGATATCAATAAATGACTTTGGTAGTTGCTTGTCTGTAATATTCAATATAAAACAGTATTTTTAATGTAAGATCAAGCGGAATATGGACAAGAAATTTCAGGCTAACCTCGTACCACTTTTCCTTTAAATAAATAGCATACACTAACATTTATTCAAGAGCATTATTAAATGATTATACATGGAGTTAATGTAAGGTTACGTCTTTATGCTGCACAAAGTTGGATTGATTGGCGATACATTATCGGATTAATACATTACTTGTGTCAAGCATTAACCCATACAGTTTATCGTCCACAAAAAGAGTGTAGGCTCTGATGAGACAATGTGTGGCCTCTGCCAGAGTCTATACTGTTTGCTATTGTATATTAAATTATATGAGGCACGGACAAACGCTGCAATGTATACACATCACGGACGTGTATCTTTAAGGAAATTCTTCCAGCAAGGAAAAATTCAATTACAATGTACTGTACTGTCTGCTCTGAAAACTTCACTATATATAGGCAAAGTTTAACTAAACACAACATTGTTTTATGAAAATTATTCATATCATTTTAAGTCTAAACTTTTCAAATTCATATACAAAGAATGAAAAAAACTATACCTAGTAGCCTTCGTCCGAATACGTCAGACTTCGTCAGCTAACTGATCTGTCTTCTCGTTGGGGATTAACACCGCACGAGGCCTTCGTGAGCGATGTTAGTGTTGAGTCCCATGATGTGCAGGAGGTTGTATCGGCCCCGTCCCTGTTAAGCGCTGGTTTGTGTACCCTGATATGTACTGATTCCTTCTCCCCTCGCCTCTAACAATCGCGCTTGAACATTGAAAATTTGGAATTCTTCGGATTTTTCAAGATCAACTTGCGGTTATACCAAGAAAGGAAAACAGAATGACAGATCAGATACCGACTTCAGATGAAACAAATCATAGGCTTACATATGTATTTGTTTAAAAGTGCACGAATCATGTATGATCTACATGCTCAAACTAACATATACTAGAGAGGTTTCGATTTCTTACGTGTACGTATACGGGTACGTATAGGTAAGCTTTCAGTGCAAAACGTCATAATGACGTCATCAGTGTATGCGTACATATCTTCGAAGCTTCACGTTGTAAACGTGTAGATGCCAGGCTAGACGTAACAGTCAGATGTGTAGGTTTATCGTCCTTTTATTCCTACTTTTCATATTATATATCATAATATCTTTTACAAGATGTTAGTACCAATCTTTCCTATCTTGTCGCGAGTGTTGATTGATTTGAGAACTTTAAAATAAATAGGTTTAATAGCGTATTACATGACACGGTTACACGTTATAAACAGGTGAGCACACAGTCGTATCAAACCATTTAGAAACGTTGATATGGGCAAAGATTTGTTTTTGTTGAAGCTAATAAGATGTTAGGTCCCTTCCAGCACTTAAATTTGCGTCTTAGAACCTATCATCCCTTCCAGCGACAGTCAGCGACGGTCGATTCGAAGTGTCTTTTTGTGACATGTGTTATAGTTCCGGTGTGAAAACCTTTGTTAGGAAATTTTATCTTTTTGTTGGGTTCCGCTCACTCATTTCTAGCGTCGGCTTTTGATACGTGTCTTGCATGTTCGATCACCGGCCGCGTTTGGATAACATCATGTTTCGGGTTGTTTGATAACGTTCATTTTTACCATTTATGGGTTTCATGTCCCTGGGAGGATAGAGAAAATCCGAGCTCGATGCTTCACCCAACGGGTGGACGTGGTCCAGTAGTAACGCGTTCGAATACGATACTAGGGGTCGTGAATGCGATCCCCCGCCGGACCAAAGCCTTCGGATGAGACTTTATAAACCGAGGTCCGCTGTACCAGTGCGTTACACTGGCTTACATAGTTGAGAACATCTCTCCCCCACCCACCTACCTCTACCCCAAGCTCGATTGGGTCGACAAAGGTGAGTGGCCTACTAGAGTAATCACATGCCGCTGCATTTCAGAGTAATGCACAAGCAGTAGTAGTAGTAGTAGATATTAAATACCTCCAACAATGGAGAGCTACATAGTACAGACATTGGTAACATAACATAGAAATACAGACACAATGACAAATACACATGTACATTATATACAGTACAAATTACAACAAACGCACTTTTTATATAGATCACATGCACACATACATCTACACAGTTGTGCAACTGGTATAGAGTAGGAGTGCATGGCTGTTGAAATAAGCAAACTGAAGTTTTATACGGGTAAGCTTTTAGAGGAGTTATTATTTACAGTCAGACCTGCCTTAGACGGCGACAACACAGATAAGAGACGATGAGCCATTCCAGATATAGACAAAAGCCCCCACCGGAATGAAGCGAAGTAGAAAGCCCAAGGGCCTTCTGCTTCACGTCAGACCTGTGCAGGCAGCCACAAGCTCAAAGGATGTCCATGCCCCACCGAATACTAAGCCCCCGCCCCGGCCCGTCTGTAAATAAAACGATTGTAGTTATAGAGCAATAAGTGAACACTCCCCCCTCTCTCTCTCACACACACACAAGTTAGAAAAGACATCACTTGACAAAACGAAACACAAGAAACATCGTTATCACTTGATATGAGAAATGAAGAGTAAATATCAGCGATAGTGAGCATGGCAGGTCTTGTCGAAACAAAAAGCAAGACAAATCAGGTCACTGGCATACTGACGGAAGTGTTCCTTTTTACAGTGAATACGGTATCTTTTTTATTTATTTATTTATTTATTTATTTAGCGACTGTACAACATACACTACCAATAAGTTATAACAACTATTGTGTAGTGTATGCTATATACTCGATAAAAGGCATGAGTTCATGATACTTGAAAAGATTGGTGATACATGATATTTACATTTATAAGTAAACATGTGGAATGAAAAATTTGTCAACGGCACAGTAAAACATACCTACATCGACACTTGGAGTGATGACTTTAAAGATAGACGGCATCTAAACTAAGGGTGGGGGCAACACCGTCTGCGTTACTTTCACCGAGATATGCCAAGTTTGAATACCGATACGTCAACTGATAAGCCTCACTGTTCCAAATATAACTAATTGATACGGTAGAAAAATCGTTGTTCTAGCAACCCCTTATATACAGCTATTGGGTTGGCTACCTTAAACACATTTACCGTAGTCAGTCGTGAATACCGTTTTCATCGGTTTTATTTCTACATGTATTATTATTTCAGCTTCACCATACAATGACAGAGTTTTAAGCAATTTACTGCAGACCTGTTTTGTGATAGGAAATTATTTCCTAAAATATACAAAATCTGAGATAAAGGTGACTGCATAATAAACTGACGATACTTGTCTATTCCCATGCCTTTGACCAGTTTTGAGTACAATGCATTACGTAGATGTTCATTGCGTGAACAGTAGAAAATTTTGTGTAACACCAAGTTCTCCACTAAACAACAACATAAGTTGCAGTTTTCTGGAAACTTCGATGCTACTACTTTAGCGACAATGTACATTGCACTAAAGCATGCCGACAATATATCTGGGTTACGACGGGCAAAATACCAAATATGGATAGCGCCTAAGCCTGGGAATAGGTCACTCACATGAACAGTCGGTATCAAGTTATTTAATATGTCTATACGTGAGCTACCCACTGGTATCAGTATATGTCTAGTAAGGACTGATTTCCACATGTATTTGGCAGGAAAATCTGAGGTCTCCTAAAAATATTCAATATATCTAAGAAGACCATATTTGTGTAGTATGAAGAATGTATCAGGTATAAAACTATCAGACTGTCTCTCTGAGCCATCACAGTAGCGGACCAGTCTATTTACAAATATCTTTTTGGCTAAGTAATGACATGGCAATCTACAGAGTTGACCTAGAAATTACAACTGTAGTTCGCGCAGTCACTGTTTTGAACACGTCATGCGAAAGCATCGATATGGCCCGGGAGGCCACATGTTAGTGGTTCGAGCTCCTAATTATACAGCATATTACATTATAACCAGATATAATAGGCTTTTTTTCAGGACTACTCCCCCTTCACTTAATAACGTTAATTGTAATAATATCTATTTGTATTTTACACTTTGTAGGTACATGTTTGTCTGCCTGTCTGCCCCGCTCTCTCTCTCTCGCTTTCCCCCATCCGTCTTTGTCTGTCTGTTTCTCTCTTCCTCCTTATGCGGGTGTGTATTTGAATTTTTGTCTCTGTGTGTGCCTCTTTGTCTTTGTTTGCTGTCGCTCCTTCGTCTCTGTCTGTCTCTCTGTCTAGGTCTATGCATGATCATGCCTGTGTATGTGTCGCTCTCTGTCCATGTTTCTCTCTCAACCTATTTATTGTATGTCTGTCTTACTGTCTCCCGTATTGTCCTTGTATGTCCTATCTGTCTGCTAGCTCCACATTCTTCCCGTTTATTTATTGGATACATAGCTAACCGTACAAATCAGTGATGGCTGTACTGTATGATCCTCAAAATACATTATGGTATGGCGTAAATTAACTGATTTTACATTTTGGTAAATTACACGTATGTGTACATGTTATGTTTTTCGAAACCTAATTGTGAACATGCGTAAACGTGTACGTGTAGTCACACGTACACGTACACGTACAAGTAAGAAATCGAAACCTCTCTATTTTGTTTTGCAGATGGCACTTATAAAACGCTTGGGTATTATGAATCAATTTCTGATAACCTTACCTGGAACAACGCGGAAACTTGGATTGGTAAGTAAGATTGTCATCTGAGACTTATTCTGAAACAATAAATTGTAGATATATATATATAAACGCTTGACACGTAAATATATAAAGTTTACACCGTACCCTATGCCAAGGCGTATTTTGAGGAAATTGCACGTGTAGGATATATACTTTTTAAGCGAAGTCAAGTCCAAAAGAAAGTGCGCACTTTTTCATTGTAAATATTTTGATATCTAGAAGAAGCATCGATTTAAAATTTCACTGTATCTCATGTATATATGCCATTCATCAATTACAAAATCTTCCACTTGATATGAAGAGAGTTTTAGTTCATTTAAAATTCGTGATTTTGATTGATTTGCACGTGCAGCTCGATGAAACTGCACATGCTATCGGCTACGTGCATGAGTGCAATTCGTATGCCTTATACAAATACATACATGTACTCACACTAGAAATCACATCAGTACACAACTAACTTGCGGAGATTTAATGAAAATTAGCGAATAGAGTGTTTGCGTTCCTTCCCCATAAATACTACGTCACTAACGTGACAAGTGGCAAAGGAGCCGCAGACGTAGGACATGTTCACAAACGGAAGTGAAACGTTGGCGTTATTTCGACAGCTTTTTCAAACAGCATTACAGTCAAACAGGCAGTACGGTTTCAGCAGAAGACCGTTTTGTGTTGCCCCAGGCAAACACCCATTCGGGCAAGGCTGCCCTTTGTGTAACATACCTTCACAGCACGTCATCGGGATTCTTTGTTTGCAGCGTTCAACATTAGTTTGTTTGTACTCACAGTAGACAAGACGTTATTCTTTCCCAATATACGCGTTTTTCATAAAACAAACTACAACATTATGCACATTGTAATAAGTAAGGATACATATCAACGCCGAGTCACCTGGCGTCTGGTCAGGTTCCAATATGTTTGCCACTAAGATTAAAATAAATCGTATGAAATGGCATTGTATTGTCCTACAATTTGGTGAACTGTGTTTACGATTCATTTGTTTTTAAACCTAAATTTGAAAGAATAGCAAATTCTCCACTGTGCTATTCCCTCACCCACACCACATACATGTGCTTCAAAAGTTAAGGAGATGGTCAATTGCCCATATAACACTGATATATTGTCTGTCACAGACAATGCAATACAAATTATATAGTTGCTCTGCAGGGACTAGAAATAACCAAACAAATTACATAAACCTTATTGTCTGCTGGCTTGACTGACGGTTTTACACTCGGCGGGAGACACGACGCATCGTAACAATGTATGGTTATCTGACATACTAAATGAAATTTGAATACTAATCTAAGTGCGAAATAGAGCAACAGAAGTATAAACTAACTTTATTAAGCGACACTTCTTTGAGAAGCATACTCGCAATCAAAGACATGTGACTGATAAATGCTGAATAAAATATCTCTGTATTATTGTTATCCAACATTTAGCAATCGCCTGTATAAGTGTCTGTTTATGAACATCGGTATAAGCGGTGTCCGTTTACGTAGTTTGATCTCATAGTCTGTCTTACATGTTCACTGTCATAATATCAGGGTTGCCACTTCTCCGAAATATTCCGATTTTATCCGAGCAGATTGTAGCTTGAAGCAGGCTCATTCTGCTTTACTTTCCTTCACTGCAATGAAGTCATCAATTTTAAACAATTAACGTCTGCTATTTATTCTTAAATTTAAGTTCTAGATATCTTGACCTAAGAAATATTGACAAGAGTGTCAAACAATTCAGACGCCGTTTTAAACGCGATCCAAGCTGTTTTCAAATAACTATTGTACTCGGGATAAGGCAGTGAATGGGTTAGTGTTATGCGTTATGCAGTCTTATATACACTTTTGGTTTGTTTTGTATGCTAAGTTTTCAAACAGGTTTAGAAAATAAAGTCATTTGGTTTTTGTGCTACGTTTAGTATTGATGGTATCCTGTAATTGCTTTTAAATTCACGTACCCTTGTTCTTAAAGGCGGAGTGAAACCACCTGACAGAACTGAACAAAAGACGGTTTTACGAGTTGTGTCACTTGGGTTATTTCTGTGTATGTGCGGACTGTCAACTGTTGGGATCATAGCAGGCATAGGATGTCTTATCTTCAATATCATCAACAGGAAAAGAAGGTAATGTAGCTATTGGTGCTATATATCTATAAGATGTCACACGAACAAACATCTCTGAACTTTTTCACTGACATGTGGCAACAGTCTGGATTCTTTGCAGACATCGTGGTACGCGGCGTCTGCCTAAGATCCACATTGTTTGGCACCCATAGCAATGTTACTTAAATAAATAACGCATATATAAAGAAATTCCGTCATCTTTCCAAGCGTCCGTCCGTAACAATATTAGCTTCATATTACCGGGTCGTCTAGCATCAACACCGCTCACTCAAAATACTTGGATACGTAAACAGCGTTTGCCTTGGACCAATCCCAATCAACTTATATCACTCAACTACATTTGACCTTGACTGTGACCTTTTTCGACTGAGAATATTATAAATGGGCTATTTCTTGGTAAACTAGATTTTACTGTTGACTACAATGCTTTCCTACTTATACAATTGTTTCCTTTGACTACTACCAATCTACCCATATTCACTTACTTTCCCACTCATCCCTTGACTGATTGTCTCGTCGTAGGGGGATTCTGATGCCGCAGAAGCTGTCCTTTGTCTCCAACCTGGTCTATCTGCAGCATATGTTATCAGCTCTGGCATTGACAGTGCTGTCCACTCTTTTACGTTGTCGGACCAACTCTTCCTCTGCCTTCCTCGTCTACGCCCACCTTCCACTGTCCCTTGGAGGATAGTTTTGCTAAGAATGTTGTGTCTTGTGGTGTGACCAAACCACTTCAATTTCCTTTTCTTGACCGTGCTGAGGAGGGGTTCTTGGGCGCCAACAAGGATGTGTACCTGATCCCTTACATGTTCATTAGTTTGTCTCTCCAAGTAAGAGATGCCATATTACATAACCTTTATTTTGACATTGACCATGACCTAATTTGGACTACAGTGCTTGGATACATAAAAAAGTTGTTGCCCTTGGCCATTACTAATTCACGCATACTACCCAACCACAAATTGACCTTGACCTAATTTGGACTTCAGAAGATATTGTCAAGGATGCCAACGGAAGCATAAGCGTTTATCGAGTGTTACATATTGTAGCCAAATGTCATATGTAGCTTAATATTTTGCAGGGTAGTTGCTTGGGGATTTAGTTGCCGTTAAATTAATGTTTCTAGAGCTATGCCTTTACATACCAAATGTACTTAGAACTTTAGGGCTCTTACTGTTTTCTGAATGATAACTTAACTTTGTTTGATTTTCATGCTTTTCTTTCTCATTATACAGGAAAGGCAAATATTGATTTTGATTCGAGTCTAATGCCTTTTATTTAACTGTATGCCAATTTATATACAAATATTTTACAAAAAGCTTGTTTCTAGACAATGACTCTTAGTTCCTTTTTACATATTGTTACAAAATTGCATCGTAAGCTCTCGTGTAAAACATGTAAGACACCCTCTGATTTTGGTTCTGGTCAGGTGGTGATTTTTACGGCAGTTATTCCACTTTATATACTTAGAATTTTACAATAAACTAGTTTCGGAACAATAGTTTTAGTTCTATTTTACATATTGTAACCAAATTTCATATTTAGCTTTCTCATAATACATTTTAGACAATCTTTTACTGTTTTTGGTTCAGGTCTGGTGATGTTTATCTTTGATTGTGTGTTTGTTGCACTGGGGTGCTCTTAACGTGGGAGCGTTCTGCTTTCACTTACATCTTCATTGGAACCATTACCTTTCGTCAACCCAATACTGTCTATTGCCTACAGAAGTTGACATTTGCAAACGTTTTACAATGTTGACCTCCATGAGAAGCCGCAATTTACGGCTTTTATCCGGATCTGTACTGTTTGTTATTTCATTTAAATTGTTTGGCTCATTGGTCAGACACTGCAGTATCCTGAGATCAATCACGGCAGTGTATAGTTTGATGAATTTTTCATCAAGAACATCGAATAAATTTATTGTAGGCCCAGTTATAGATGAGCTAAAATCCGTTTGACAGTCCTAACACCAAAGTTGTACTATTTGTTGAAAAAAATTACAACACATCTAGTCACGCTATATTCAACAAAAGGTGCATCTAGAATAAAAGTCTGGACGATAGAATCAAAAGAATACTTATAACTTAAGTAAATAAAAGTACATCTTGATAATCGTATGTCGAAATTGAATACAAAATTGACAGTTTTTAATTTGAATTTGAAATGAAACAACAAACACGTTGCATGCAGCATTCTGCAACAATAATTTCCAATTTGAAACTGTCATTTTTAGACTACGGTTTGTTAGAAATGCAATATGTGCAGATAATTCAATATGTATCGTTCTATAGAACAAAACACTCCCTTCAGGGTAAATATTATACAATAAAACCCTCCATCACGACCACTTAAAAGAAGGCCTATTGATTGTATGAAAAATAATGTCAGCCTAAACCAAGGTGAAATTAAAACAGAAAGTTACTTTCACCTTGCTTTAAGCAGCCTACTGTATTAACCACTAATCATTAATACCATTTTATTGCGTAATTGAGGGTTTATACTACAGGAGAAACGTTTAACAACAATATAAGTATAGCTCGTAACTACATATATCAGTGCACATCAGTAATCTAAAGAATCAAACAATTTGTTCTGATTGCTCACCAATCTATGAACAAGATACACCGAGAGTGTATACGTTATGATACTACATGCAGCAATGATAATAAGAACCCGTGGGGAACTTTTCAATCAGAGCTATTTTCTTGACAAAGAAGGGTTCCGCATTTAGAGATTTTATCTAAATATAAATACTTTCCCTAAAAATATTACCATATGGATGTCCTTTTCGAAGTCCGCATTGCAGACTTTAGCATACGGGAGGCAGTTGGCGCATGTGCGACGTAGTCTATTTATGCTCTAGCCATATGTTTTTCAGTTTTCTCACATAACTACCCTTGTTTTCTATAGCGAACAACGATGACGAATATTCTTATCTCCAACATGTGTAAGATCACTTTGATGACGTCACTATAATGTCACTATTTATAACGGCGTTTTGACGTCACCGGGGTTCCAAAAAATGCATATGGCTTTAAATATAGCTTAAATCGTTGGTAATGTGAGAAAAGGAATATGTCACTCGTCGATGTTCAGGACAAGTTGATCTCAAACTCGTCTAGAATAGAAAAGTTATTAAGCTCGGCTAGGCTCGCTTAATAACATTTCAATTCTAGACTCGGTTGAGATCAGCTTTTCTTAAACATCAACTCAAGACAGATCCTTTATTTCTTTTTTGGCGAACCAATTCGCCTCATACTTAGATTTTGTTCTGATTTTAGTGTAGTTATTGTGTATGTTAGTTAATTTTAGATATTCTAGTTACGGACAACATGAATTATGTCGGAAGACTGAGATTTTTTGGGCGTGAGCGATACGTCCGACCGTGATGCTACCGAAACGCCGTCGGTGTCATACTTTTCTTTGGAGAAAGAAAAACTTTTGCACAAAGCAAAGTCCGGCAAACCTACAAAGTACTCGTCACTGGAGTCGATGTTTAAGAGACTTTAGAAGTCGGTCATAACATGCCAAAAACAAATTCTTGAGACAACTAAGATTAAATGTTGGGATGAGTGAACAGTGTCTATTATAGGTGTTCAGGATACTATATCTATTTATAGCAACTGATGCAGAATAATGCAATGGTCAAACAAAAAAGAGGGGCATCGTGTTAGATTAGTCCCAGATAGAAGTGTTAGAAGAAAGTTTTAGGTGTATTGTTAGGACGTTTACCCCACCCACTGTTGTAACATACGACAATTAGAAACAGGCAAAATAATGACAATTATATTATTTATATAAACATATCATCTGTGTCAATTCATATATTTACCTTTTATAAATCATCAATTCAGTATCAAATCCTAAACTCTTCGATTTAATAGCATTATTCCACATTTTCTTTATTGAGATTCACTAATAATAAGACCAGAGTTCTCCGCCATGGAGTTAATGTGTGTGACGTCATGACCGTTATTTTAGGAAATGCGGGAAATCCACATCTTGTTTTTGTCACATGACTTTTGTATATAAATAGCTCAGTTTTTAAAAGTAAAAACATAGTTGAAATAGATTTGGATATGATATTAGAAATGATTAAAACTGAGAGAGATTAGATTTGAAGAGATAACGGATAAAGTTTAGAACACTGATATGATTTAAGGATGACACAGGGATTAAGGTTTAATTTTTATTCTTGCATAAAAAGCCGTTCCCAGGGGGTGCATTAACGAGTACTTTAACGTGTATTAACAAGCCGATTCACGTGCACACGCGCCGTTAATGACCGCTATAGTTATGTTTGTTCCGGGGCCCAGTATAAACAATAACAATGACGGTTTGAACAGCGTTCTGGCCAAACTTCAGCCTACACTGTCAGTGCAAAGATGCTGGTGAATGCATTGTTATTGAAAATACAAAATAATTACAGTGCGCCAAATACACGTAAAGGTCATTAAAGCGAAATGCGAAAGGTTATTACTGTAATAACCCTAAGTATTTGGACAGACAATAGCTAGCAAATGGTGTAGACTCCTGAGGGAGCATTCTGGTCGGAATCTAAACAGTTTCCCATTCAGTTTTCACCTTTTGAACTCATTACTATGTGATAAAATGATGATACATAGCATTACGCCTAGCCATAGATGTCCGATTAGTTTCTAAATCTATTTCAAGAAATAGACTGTGAGGAAGACATTTTTTCCCCGTTTAAACGCAAGCAAAACGCAAACACAATGTATTTACAGGTAGAAAATGACATTTAATTTTTGGCAATTACGTCCAATCATTTTTATCTGAGTGAAAAATAGTTTGGAGCCTGATCAGACGCTTAGTTATCCGGCGTCTGATCTGTTTCCAAACTGTTTACAATGGAAAACTATAGTCAAATATAGTTTTAGCATTAACGAATTTATTGGGGAAAAATAATGTCTTCTCCATAGTATACAGTACAACCAAACTTGTACAACTAAATAATTCTGTTGACAGGTGACATTATTAGGTATAGTGGAGAAAACGTTATTCTTTCCCAATAAATGCGTTTACGCTAAAACTATTATTTCCTTTGCAAACAGTTTTGAGCCATATCGGACGCCGGTTAAGCCGGCGTCTGATCAGGCTCCAAACTGTTTCCACTCTGAAAAAAATGAAAGGTCAGAATTGTCAAAACGTTGTCCTTTTCTACATTTTAGTGTTTCGCGTTTGTGTTTCGTTTGCGTTTAAACGGGAAAGAATAACGTTTTCTCCACTGTAGGATGGATACAAAGCAGAACACATCATATAAGTAAACACACTAGGTAAAGTAAGTTTTGATTTATTATTAAAACTTGCAGTTAACTCATTAATAAAAGCGATAATTAACAACTTAAATCCCATTTTTCGTATACGAGTTATGTATACATTGTACCGTAATTGTGGACATACATGTTCATATTTTTAAAATGCCGAACTTTCGACGGCAGCGACTTGCTATCATAGATTACATGAAATCGACACAACAATTGTGTCCCAGTTTGCGGTCGTAAACCCAAATCAATCAAATTTGAAATCGACAAAATCGGCCATCTGACTTTCCAATTGGTCTACGACCAGATAGTTCATTTCAATAAAATGTCCATGACAGCGACTATTTGCATACGTTGTCCACAGTTAGGCGAAACCTTTCATTCAATAACCACTGAAACTTAGGTTTATAATTGATTATTGATTGCTACTGACCGTACCAAGGCGGGCTCCTATATTCACTTAGCTTTATGTTTGTCTTGCGTGTTGTTTTCTATTTAGTGTGTAGATGAAGGAATGGTATTGTGTGTGTGGTTGTGTGTGTGTGTGTGTGTTTGTTTGTTATGGTATGGCTGTGTGTGTGTTCTGCTTTAGAGATGGGTGTATTGTTTGTGTTGCGTTTGCTGCTTGAGTCTTCTTTCGTATTTATTTAAATGTACATTTAAAATCAAAATAAAATTTAGTCCATCTTGTTTAATTGCGTTCTGTTTAAAGTATACATGTACACCGATGCATTGAACATTATTCTTCGTGTGGCGACCTTGATCAGAGGGCTCCTTTAGGGGATGTTCTGTTCAAAGTTTACACTGAGGCAGAAGACAAGTGCATTCTTTGTAAGTACACTGTTTGTAGTGAAGCATAATACTTGCAAGATATACAGTTGATGTGCAATTAGAATAAATGAAGCTGTGATATTGAAGAAAATGACTGATATTAATAACAAAAATGGAAATTGATCTCAAATATATAGACAAAAGTTCTTGTTATGATTTATATCTATGCAAATATTGTGCTTATTGAAATATATTTTATTTGAAATGCTGGTTTTATACACATATTTCAAGTTCTTATAAAATTACATAGCTCAAGATAATAAATGAACTTGGTAAGATATGTTCTAAGAAGTTTGGGTAGCCAAAGTAATGCATTTAGAAAATAATTTTTTTTTAGAAATTGAATTAAAAATGAACAAAAATAGACATTTAGAATATTTGAAAATGAGATAAAATCATGCCTTTTACCTGTAGTAATTTGATCTTTCAGACTATGTCTGTTTAACCCTTTACCCCTTAAGCAGGTTTTTTATTACAGCATGTTGAAAGTAAAGTAGAAAGTACCTAATGGTATATTCTGCTTTACTTTCAAAATGCTTTAGACTCCTTATAGTGCATACATTCATGATTCCATAGTGTGGAACTGTTTTGCTCAGAGGAGAAATAAATTAGAGGGGTAAAACTGCATATTGAATGAGTGATAGTTTAATGTGCAATCAAATTATGTAAATGTAATAGATGTCTTGGGTTAGCTGTTCCTCATTAAACTAAGACTTTTCCTGTTATTTTGAGACCAGCTGGGTGATGACTTTGTGTAAACATACATTTTGTAAATTCATCATGAATTAAACTTTGTTATGTTAAATCTGGTTCATTCTAGTTATTGTCACTGTTCTCTGTTCAGTAAGCACCAAACACATTCTGTTCACAGTCAAGGAGAAGGGATTACTCCAGGGTTAATATTGCAGACATCTCAAGATTAAGACCAACATCCAAGGCTGATGGCCAGTGGCATCTGGTGATAGAATCTGAAACAACAAACATGTATGAAAAAAAATAATAACAGTTTAAACATATAGACAGCTTTATCATCTTATTTAGAATTATTTTTGATTCTTTAATGAATGCATTGATTGAATGAGACAATTCAAATTCAAATCTTTATTTAAAACCTACAAGTAAATCTAACAGACACACACATTTTGAATCTATAACGTCAATTTTGATAAAATAGCATGTCAACCCAAATTCCGTTCCAGCTATTTCAGTAACTGACTCTAAGTACGCTCCTAATATTTAAATGGCTTACAAAATTATCAAAACATATTTTCAAAATTATTCTAAATTCCTAGACAACTGTAGTATAAAAATGGTTCCCAAGTACAATAACAGTTAGACGTATAGAAAGTTAAAAGGTTACAAAGCTTTTAAGTTGAGTCTTATATGGTTTTTAGACATTGATTAGTCAAATTTGAGTTTTTGCTCATCAAAAACTCAAATCTGACCAATCAAACGCTTTAGGACGATTTCAGACTCAACTCTAAATCTTTATAACCTTGGAACCAGGGTCTCTGACGTAACATGATTCTAGCACTCTAACGACTGAGCTGTTGGGACTTGTTGAGTTTCTACTAAGATAACAGTGGAAAAAACGTTATTCTCTTAAACTATTGTTTCCATTGCAAACAGTTTGGAGCCAGATCAGACGTCGGTTTGGAGCCAAATCAGACGCCGAGTAACCCGGTGTCTGATCAGGCTCCAAATTGTTTGCTACTCAGATTAAAATAAACAGTCAGAAGTATAAAAAAGATGTCATTGTCTCCATTTTAGTGCACTGCGTTTGCATTTCTTTGCGTTTAAAAACGGGAAAGAATAACGTTATCTCCTCTGTACCTGTGTTCGACAGGTACAGCCCCAATGGTGCATCTAAAAAGTGCCCCTTCTCATAATCATCAGAATTGATGGCGTAGAAGTAATAAATAGAAATAGACTACACTCGATCTCGCTAGACTACATAATGGAGCTATAATAACTGCAATCGACTGCTGATGTTTTATAGGGATCCATTCATGTGTCTGATATTTATTAATGAATATAGCATAATCATTATAAATAAAGTCCTACCCTAGACATGCTAAATTGTAAATCGGTGTACCTGTATTACCATAGAGTTGGTCTAGAGAAAACCTCTGACGTTCTGTGTTGCGTCGCACCTGACCGGTCTGTATGCTACGTCTCACGTTGTACCAAACCAACTCATTCAACGTTATTCCAACATCCAACTACACAATTTCTCCTCTTGTCCAGACATATTGTAACATTTTTAAGTCCTTGAATTAACAGACGAAGAACAACATGGTGTCTGTTGAATGCCAAGCGTAAATTACACATGCGAAACGAGTCGCTTTTAAAAATGGCCGACATTGATAAATCCGGTGCACATGGCCCTGTATCTACGCGGCGGATATATAAAACACATGAACATTTTGTAAACAAACTTGACCTCTCTAGGTGCGCTTGTATTAGAGAACAGAGTTAGGTGAAATCCAAAAAGAAGGGGAAATAGACATATTTTTATGCAAGAATAGTGTCAATACACCTGATTTTCGTGCATTAACATCTGCAGAAGCCCTTGTGCTGTCTTGGAGCCCTCGGCTAAAGCCTCGGGCTTCAAATACAGCCCGCGGGCTTCTGCAGATGTTAATGCACGAACAAAAGTGTATTAACCCATTATTAATGCTTTTAACCTATTTATTATTGTAAATTAAATGTAAATATGTCTTTAAAGGTAAAGCTAATTAAATGTTGAAATGTTGTTTGTGTTTTGATTCTGATTACATCCACTCTCCGGCCCGTCCTGACAGTATTTTCTAATTTTCGTACACCTTTCCTAGATGATGAAGAATATGAGAAGACTTTGAAAATTACTTCTCTTGATGCTTTGATACTATCCGCCTTCCCACTGGGGAGACATTTAGACAGCTCCATAGCTGACCAGTATGTTAAATAAATCATTAATACATATTCAGCAAATTTAGTGGTGTATGCTTAATTATTAATACATTTATTTCAGAAAGTTTTAAAAACAACTAATTGTATAAAAAATCCGCTTAAGCACCAGTTAGTAATATTCCTGTGTCAGCATCCTTACATAAGGTCTCTTATAGGATTGTATAAACATCATCCAAAAAGCAGATTATTCCTGAATGAGATTTTGTCATTTAATACTGTTTAAAGAAAGCATATTTTCAGCAACTGAAGGAAATGGTGAAATTAAAACAGAAAATTACTTTCATCTTGTCTGAAGAAGCCACCTTTGAAGTACATGGATTGGATAAGATGTTTTCTGTTGGCCAGATGCAGAGATTTAGTTTTTCTTTGGGGAAGGAATTGTTAACGTTCAGAAACAATGTTTAACTTTTTTAAAGTCAGGACACAGTATAGTAATTGTGTAATGAGAATACAATGTATATATGAAAATGTTGCATTTTGGTCTTTGAATAATTAAAATTGTAACTCAAAGCGAGGTGTGATAACACACCTAGTCCGCCGGCAGGCGGTCCCAGTGCAGCACGGTTGTATCACAGAAAGCTCTCGGCAACCACAGCGAAACCATTCGTCATTAGATCCAGGTTTTCTGAGGTATAACTGTAATATCGATCTATCATGACACGTCCGAGCCCCTCAAAAAATAAAGACCAACAGACCATGGTTGATGTAAACAGCTTAAAACCACATCAAACTCTGCGTGCCTCAGACTCTAGTGACGTTGTATTGAGCATCATGTTTTATCGATAGAACGATCGCCGCTGTCTTCAAATATAGGTAGCCTAGAACAAATGAATGTCAAGGTCCTATGATATATACTAAACAGCAAATAGTTTTAACACCAGAGCATTGAACAAGAATAGTAAATAAACACCAGCAAATAAGATTCAGCTACAAACACTTGAAACACTATATACCATAAACACACACGTATTGGTAGCTTGCTGATGTTCTTGGCTCTAGAATGTATCTCCAAGCTTATGAGGTTCAGACTGGAATCAAAACCGCCAGCCATATATTAATGATAGAAAGGGTATTTACTATTTAAAACTTTAAAAAGACTGTAGGTGAAACAGACCTGTCCTTAAGGTGCATTCTGTCTCACTTTAAAAATCTGAATAAGGGGAGATCCTTTGAAAGCACAGAAAACAAAGCAAATACTGAAAATTGCAGACTCGGTTTAATTGAGTCTGTTCATGAGCAATACTGAAATATGCAACAGTGCTCACGCCCCCTAGCACCGGCTTAAGCAGAATTCAACTTTCAACTGTAAATGCACTGAAATCAATGATTCCAAAGGACCAAAGAGTATAACAACACTGAGAATGAAGTACGGGGCGACTTTTTAAACCCGCTTTAAATAATTGATCACGTATTGTCAATGCTCGAATCAAGCTATGGAGCACATGGTTAATGTTCGAGGAAAGCACGTGTTTGCTAACCAATTAAACCATTACTCCATAGATACGGATTGTAACACTTTTTGAATCATATCATCTCTATCAAAAACATATCTCCCCCGGGTTATTGTCCGGAAACCAATGCGAAGTCAGAAATCTATTTCTTGGTAACAGATCCTGTGACCAGTGATCTTCCGACCTGAAATTTGAATCCCAAGCATCCCTTCCTCAAAAGCAACCAGTTCACATATATGAATGTGATCTGACCATAAGAACAAATATTTTTGTCCGGAAATCAACGCGAATTCAAACCTCTATATTTAGTAACAGAGCATGTGACCATTGACCTACCAACCTGATAGCAATCCAAAGCATTCCCTATAAGCAACTAGTTCACTAAAACTGATGATAATCGGCCCGTAAGAACAAAAGTTATTGTCGACAGACAGAGAGACGGACAGCCAGACAGACATGCAGACAGACAGACAAACTTACAGACTGCATAAAACAATATGTCTCCTCCCGCTATAGTTGGGGAAACATAATTCAGAAACAAATTCCCATACAGTGATGTTCACTTATAATGAACTTGGATAAGATGAACATCTGCTTAATACAAAATAAAAATAATTCCCCGACTGCTTCCTTCTTTATTTCATTGGCCTCATGCTTGCCTAAGATGAAACTGGATGTAACGAAATATTGGATAAGACAACATGCTTTGTAGGTCCCTAAACTGGATTTCTCCCCTTATTCAGATTTACCTGTAAAATGGTTATGTTAATACAACATGCCGGTCATTATCACAATTTGAGAAGTAGCTTACAAAGATGACAGTACTTTATTGCCTAGCTGCACATCACTTCTGTTAACAAAACATTACCCAACCAACATATTTTGTATATATGCTATTGATAGGATAATCAAACAACTTGAAATAGTTAGTTTACTTGGCACATTATTTGTTTAGATCCTGATCAGATGCTTAATAACTGTGTGTCTGATCGGACTTCTTGCTGTTTGACACCCATTTTTTCACAAAAAAACAACTATTGATGCTATATCAACATAGTAGTCCTATATAAAAACAACTTTTTATATCAATAAAGTTTACTCATTAAATATTCATAATAGTTTGAGTTTTTTATTAATACAAAACAGGGAACAGGTTAAATTTTAAAGAAGAAAAATGGCATTTCGTATGTCATAGCCAATTTTATTTTGTTATCATTTATTCTATTTGGTACAATTAAAAAAATATTTAAGATTTAATTTCTATACGTTTCTATCTTTCTTTCTGTCTAATCAATTATGTACTTAATGTGTGATGAGTAAAAATGTCCTTATATGCAACTATTCACAAAGAAATTTCGTTGTTTGGATAAAACCAAATTTGGATAAGACGAAGCAATTTGCAAGGTCCCCTGAATTTCGTTATAAGTGAGCATCACTGTATGTCGTTTATAACAACTTTAAAACCTTGTTCTCGAAAACTCCTCAAAATTTGCAAATTCTTTTATTAATCGCACTTTAACTGGGTTTCTCCATCTACCGCATTCAGCTTCAAATCTATGAAAGGGCCCCCTCAGCTTAGCTAGTGCATGGCTAAATTTTGGTACCTTAATTTCACAAAGATAACAGTGCTGGTCAAAAGACGATACTATGCGATCAGAAGAAGCGCTAGAAGAGTCATTCAGATCCAAATTCCAGTTTTGAATGAAAACATCAATAGCCCTTTGCTTTACAAAAAGAAATAAATACATACGGCAATTCCAAAAACATGAACAAACCTACCAACAATAAGTTATTTTCACTTGCAATGGAAATAGTTAACAATGCATGAATGACATTTAGACAGAGCATACAAGATTTGCCCTTTAAACTTAACCTAGTGTTACTTTATTTCTTCTTTTTTTAAGCCAAGCAGTGTACTAAATCACAATATGTTAAGTTCTCAGCGCGCGACGAGTACAGCCTGTGCGAGGATACCACGTGATATTAAGGTATTCCAACACTGAAGGTAGGGTAATTATTATGTTAAAATGATATTATGAATGGATACTACATGTAATTCCCGTGCCTTGTGTAAAATATGAAGGCTTTTCGCCATCTCTTCTCGAAAATATTTGAAAAATTGTACATAGCCTTATAGGTAGGACAATATCCGAGAAAATTAAAAGACAAATATTCCTGAAAGGTGATATTTACCTATTCTAACCTAAAATACTGATGTTTTTGTATGTCATGCCTATGTCAGAAGACGTGAACATCACAAAATAAAAGTTATTGTCCCAATATTTGCATCATATGATGTGAAAAATTAAAAGATCTGAACTATGCAATATTTTCCATACGATTTTACATTATATGACTTAAAAGGTTCTATGTTTGTACAAAAATGATAACTTAGGCAAAGAAAACCACTGGTTTTATTTTTATACAATACTTACGCAATCTAAATCCAAAATATGAAGACATTTGGCCGCACCTAACAGGAATAAAGTAATTTTGTCTTCGAAAAAGTGTTGGAGACCTTGAATACTTTATAAAGACTGAACAATAAATTAGGCTTATAACTAAATATTTTTGCAAGTTATTGTCAGGCGCATTTATAAATATCTAATCATTGATTTAGGAAAAGGTTTTGTTTCAAAAAGATGTATATTTCAAAGAAAAATATACTGAGCTCGGTCGGGATTCGAACCCGTGCGGGGAAGGCCATGCAAATTTACAAGACGAGATTTGCAACATTTCGGACTACGTTCGGATAATTTCTAACATTATCGTCCAGGTTTTATATGGGAGTGTTTGGTATATTCCGTTAAACAAGGAACATGCCGAGATAACACGGAAAAGGGCGATCTACAGTATTGGAATTCCTTAAAAGGTTGCATATCTTAAAAAGGCAAGCTAAATACAGTTTACCGGGGTGGTCTAAGGTTAACGTGAAGAGTATGGGTCACCAAAACGAGCTCCCTGTTTAATTCATATAAAAGCATCTTATTTTCGGCCCTCAAATGGTCAAGTTTTATTCCAACCCCACATCCAAACTCATATTACTTTGAAAGTATATCAAAGTATAATGGAAATATACTAAAACCAATGGATGGGGGTCAATGTGACATATAAGAACAAATCACTATTTTCAAAAGGTACGTACGCTGTGTCTTATATTTCATACCGGTATTGTGATCAGCTTATACCACTCTACATTCATTTCCGAACATGCCTAATGGCCATCTATATTGAGACTGGACAGTCTGGCCCCATCCTCAGCAGAGGATTAATTGTGGCCTAATTAACAAATAAATCGGATAGTGAGTGAGTAAGTGAGAAATTAAACCTTGTTCCAGCTGTATATCGAGTATGAAAAACAACATGAAACGACGACTACGAACTGACGACGAAGGACACAGTGAGATCACAATAGCTCTCCGTGGCAATTCGGTTTGGGTGGTGTAGGATATCCTAAATTACTAATTCTAAGTTGACGCCCATCTATTTTTGATTTCCCCATTATTTCTTACTGGTATAACGTTATCCGCGGGTTGTTTTTGTTTAACTGTAAATTATATATTTTAGATGCATTGCCTACTCTCAGCCTATTCTCAACAACATTGTCGTCGTAGGGTGCATCCTCTGCCTAATATGTGTATTCTTGCTAGGACTTGATGGCCAGTTTATATCAAAGGACGTTTATCCACGTGTGTGTCGGGTATGTCTAATAAACACTTTCATTGTAACATCTATGTGCCTGTTTATAGACAATCTTGTTTCGTTTTCTTTGCTTTAAGCACACTTGCACTCAAAGGATTGTGACTTCTTCTACACTAGTTGTAAATATTAGATATGTAGAAACCACAAGTCTGCATCGGATAAGGTTCAAATTTTATGTAAATGAGTCAACAATTTAAAGCAATATCTAAAACATTATCGCATTTCACTTACCTATTTACGTCTCTTACAACCATTGCGATTAGTATTCTCGTCACTATAAAAACGAGAACATGTGCAGAGTACGCTTATCATATGCCAGTAGTATAGACCCAGATTAGAGATCTTCCGCAAATCGTTAAATGACAGCCCTTAATAGTTAAAAATGAACAAGACTTTTGGAAAAATTTATTTGACCATAAACGTTTCAGTATACTTGTGTACATTCGTACACTTACCATTCCATCCTCACGGTGTTCACTACAAAATCGCTTAACACAAATCTTATAAGATGGCTATATTATTTTTCAATCAGCAATAATTATACATTTGAACGATAAAAGTGACACCTTTCAGACTATACATTGTCAAAGTATGAGATGGTAACCCCTTCACTGCCTTAGAACGAGTATTATGGTTATTTACAAATAGTTCGGATCCTTTTAAGAGGCCGCGTAGCGCGATGTATTCATCTGGACCCAAACAGTTTTACACTCAATAGATAGGCTTCTACATTATTTTTGTTGATTTACAAATAATTATGTATGTATGTTAATTAACTTTTTTTTTCAGTTACGAGCCTGGCTACTCTCAGTTGGATTTTCTCTCGGATACGGTGGTATGTTTTCTAAGATATGGACAGTGCATAGGTTAACAACATCAAGACAAAAGGATAAAAAGGTAGATGACAGTGGGTTAGTGTGACCGTGCTTGATAAAATGTTAAATGAAGGAGTTTTATTCCATAAATTGAAATGTAAACAAAGCATAATAATGAGGCAATAAAAAAAACACCAGTAATGTCAAACTTAAATACTCTGGCATCGGTTCAACTCTAGAATAAAAGAAAACACCAACACGGTTAATATATTACTTATGTCTAATTTTTTGGATAAGAGTCCTAATTCCAAATCATTTTCTACATTTATTGCATTGCATTGTGTTTAGTTTTAAAGGGCTTACGTTATTTTAACCTTCTCTGTCTTACCACGAGTGCAATAATGATTTGCAAATAGTTTGGATAACGCGGCGTCTGATCAGGTTCAATAGTCCTTAAAACGGTTGCATCTGTCAGATTCGTGGCAATACTTATTGAACCTGTATTTCAAGTAGCTTAGTTTCCGTGTGATTGTTGTAAACAGGCTGAAAACAAAGCAAAAGGAGAGTTCTGCTTTACTATCAGACTGCATTCAATTGCCACTAGTTTTGATATACAGGAAACATTTTGTGTGTCTCTTTTTCAACCGTGACCTTTTAACACCTTAACCCTCATCAGGACCTTGCAAAAACTTCCTTTTTGAGACTTTTGGAGTCCATTGGACCCCATTGTGCATTTTTGTTTTTTTCTAAGTTAAGATAGGCATTTGTGACATAACTGCTGCCGCATTAAAAATTGGTATGTTTATGCTTTATGGTAATGATAAAACCGAAACGTTGCTCTCACTGTTACCATGGCAACCAGTGACCATAGTAACACAAAAAATTAAGTTTTTTACTGTAAAATCGAATTTTATCTAATAACTTGTGCAGAAAATGTACAGATGGGGAAATGTGGATATATTTATGACTAGATATACCTTTTGTTACATTAATAGTGTATCTTTTACTGAATTATGTAAATATTTAGAAGAAAATGACAAAAATATGGTTGGGGTCCATATATTAACATGGGTTACGATACACCTTTTAACCACGACTGATTTAAAAACATTATTAGTGGAACATATGTAACCAAAACAGCTTCCCAGCTAATCAATATCGTCAATTTGTTAAGCTTTGTTTTTGCTTCCAATTATTTTACGGCAATAGTTGTCCAATTTATTTGACCTGTCACCGTGCATGTCTTAGCTCCGTGCAGGATTTCATGACACTGACACTAAAACAGTGGTATGTCAAATATAAAACTCAGTATGGTAAACATATGTATTGAAAGTAACACACACATAACTTCAAATGGTAGAGATATAAGAGTTTTGAATATCAATTGCTTATCACCATGTCTTACGTACGTTCTCATAACTATGTCTGCTTCACATCATCACATGTCTGATGAGTTGCATGATAGTGTTCTATACGCAGTTACAGGTGTAACCACGGTCCATTTGAGTCAATGGTCTACACCAGATTTTTATATCACTGTAATGAACTATGATTTGAGGTTTCCTTTCGATCATCATCTATTACATTAATTTTGATTCGTGAATGAAATAACAAGAAATTGTATCAAACATTAGGTTAAGCAACTGCTGAACAAGCGTTCGCCAAACCTCCTAATTGGAGCATGTCTGTCTGCTGTGTGTCTTTCTTCCCCTGTAGCTATATAGTTGAATCTGATATACTGAAAAATGGCAATGAAGCATTGCGATAGACGCCTTAAATACCAGCCGACCAGACCTCGTTGGCCAACGTTCAATAGGGTCAGGGTCACCCATGGCTGCTATGGAAACTTCCGGAAAGGACCAGAACCAAAAATGATACACTTATTTGAATATTGAAATCATTTTCATAAGTTTAGGTCAGATAGAATTGTATTTGTTCCATACCGGGGTTATAATATCCCAGTGAAATAACTCAATCACAAGATCGTGAAAGATATATTTACATGTGTAATTGAGGAACAGTATTATCGGTGTTATCTAGTATTCAATACATGCCACTATTGCAGTTGTAAACAGTAAGGAACGGTTTTAAAATGGCCTGAAATATAGTTTACTATCTTTTAGAATTCTGGGGTCCTGCTGGACCCCAGCCGTGTTTTGCAAATAAAATCTATGCAAATTGACCTATTTATGACGTATTTCATTAAAAGTGTCAAAAACAGCCATAGGAACAATGTCTAAAAACGTCATAAGCGTCACTAGGCTGAATACTTTTTTCTAGCAAAAATGTCGTTGGGGTCCAATGGACCCCAAAGGTCCGGATGAGGGTTAATAACTGGATTATATTTTACCATCATTGGAAACTGAAGTTGAATTGTAACATATTCATACTAGACGCTAATACAGTTGAGAAGACGTTATTCCTTCCCAATAATGACGTTTATGCTAAAATCACACACAGTTTCTAGCAAGAGATCAGGTTAAATATCGGATAATATTACTTTAAAAGAATTCCCAAAAAACTGTCATTATCTATATTTCATTGCAATGCGTATGCATTTAGTTCCGTTTAAAATGTAAATAATAACGTATTCTCTATTGTTCAATCGTATCGTCCTTCAGTCAACTGACATGTTAAAGCAGACATTACAGTCAATGAGAAAGTGTTAATCCTCACCATATTGATATAAATGTGTCTTGAAAACTCAGATTATCTGGATCTTAACTGTTTGTAAAGGTTGACCAAGTCGCGCTTAGCATGATAAGGATTAATGCTTACGATACAGCGAAGGGACCTGACACGGTACATTTTCAAATTATTTGTGACAAGTTTATAGAGTCTCTATGTAAACCATTTTGTTTTGGCTTGTTTGAAGATCAATCGTGTTGGGTATCTGTGTGATATATTAGTTAATGTAAACAGTTTAACACTACCAGGGAAATCTATTGATTGGAATATTTCCATATTTCTAGACCGTCAACAATGTGGAGTTATATTTAGTTCTGGTGGTGATTCTGCTGATTGACCTTGTTGTCCTGACAACCTGGCAAATAATTGACCCAATGTCACGCGACACGGAGAATTTCGAACCAACAACAACAGCTGACCAGGATATAATGCTGCTGCCTTATTTGGAACATTGCAACTCGAAAAATAATTCCATTTGGCTCGGTGAGTTTATTGCCAACGATTCCAGGTGCAGAAAGAACTATGGCTTGTATTGGGTCATTAAAACTTAAAAATATGTATTGTTCGACAATATTGGCCTGACGTTGGTGACCTCTATTAGCATAATTTCACACTTTGTTGCATTTCTAAATATAGCTTCGGAACACTTCGTTATCATTTATATGAGAACGCACATTGTAACCACATCGGCACCGAGAAAATATAGCATTGCCCGGTTCCACAAATATCGACAGGTATTTAGCGCAAGTGGTAAGGAAGACGACTATACATTATTTTTCCGTACAGTCAGTGGTTCGAATCCCATGCAATACTCGTATATTTTTTCACTTTTTTTTTTTACAATTTATGCTGTTTCTTTTAAGTAATCATACAACATCTATTTCGATTGGAACACGATTCTTTTGTTATTTTTAAAAACATTATGTCATAGCGTCTGTTTGGTCTATAAAATAACATTTTATAAAATAAAAATATTTTCCCCTCTATCGGGATTCGAACCCGGAACCTCGATGTTACAAATCCCTTGCTCTACCGACACACCTATTGCAGATGAGTTACATCTGAGGGGTGTAAATTATGTATATATTGGCAAGAGTCGCAGGTGAGAACATCGATGATCTTACCTGGATTAAAACCCACTCGAAAGCGCAACATGATGCGTTTTAGTAGATGCGATTATACTAGGAGACTCGGGAATAATAGTTTATCAACAACAACTTTTTGAACTTCCTCAATGTGGAGTGTTAATCCACTGAGGGTCACAACTGTAACAAGATTCACGTAATCAGCCGAAACAACCCGAAATTGTACGTAGGCTATCGAATATTGATTTATACTGTGTCATCTCTTTATAATTTATTCATGCATAAAGTTCAACGTCAGATCAATATTGTCGAACAATACATATGTATATTATTGCAACTGTAAAAAGTTATTAAGAGCTTTAGGTTTCTTTCCTACAGCAATTACAAGAAAACCAAATATAAGGACAACCTTTAGTTCAATGCAAAACATAATTATAGAAAATCTACAAAAGAGCATTCTGCGCTTCTTTTGTCCTACCCAATGCTGTCACGTTCTGTACATATACACTGAGACTTATTGTGATATATTAATCCATAAATACGCCTTTTACCACTTTAGCTATTTCTCTACTGACGAAAATAGTTTCACTTTATACAGTCATTAAATAGTTATTTTCTTTATCCTACGAGACAGTAGCCTAAAACAGACTGAAAGTCAAGCAAAGTGCGTTTTCTAGTTTAGCTAATGCAATATATCTTGTCAATGCTAAGACTTATAGTTTTACCTGGGGGTAAAGCATTTTGTAACCAGATAAAACTGGCTTCGCAGTTCGCAATTTTATCAGATTTTGAACTGAATCTCTGTATAGTCGTCGAGTCCTCTTTATAGCAGCTGTTAACGATGTCAGTTTTATACATGTGCTATACACTGATAAAATGAGACGAGTTATTGCATGGTAAGAAGTGTGGACACATGTCATCTTCAGCATCTCTTTGACGCGGCGGTTGCCCAGCATATACACTGTTTGACAATCTCAAATAAAACGGTGGTTACCTTACACTGTGGGGATTTAATGATGACGTCTAGGCTTCGTATGCACTTGTTTGCTGTATTGCACCCTGTTCAGCGCATGACCTGGCTCTATTTGTTTCCCATATTCTGTTTCAGGTGTTGTGTTCGGACACAAAGGAATTTTACTATTGTTTGGTATATTCCTATCTTATGAAACTCGAAGTGTAAAGTTGAAGCAAGTGAACGATTCTAGATTTGTCGGCATGAGTATATACAATGTAGTGGTGAGTATAGCTTTCCATTGAGCCTTTATCTCTAAACCTCCAAATAACAACTCTAATTTTTAAGTCTCGTGCACTTTTTGACTATTAAAAGGTGCTTAACAATAGATTACAAAATAACCAGCAGGAGCCCTCTGATTATTTAGGGTCTACCTTGTTTGCAAAATACAAGTTAAAGTTTCATTCGTAATGTAGGAGTGAGTATAGTTTTCCATCAACACCTGTAAACACTTCCATAATGAATGTTGAAAATATCACCATCGTTATACGATATCATCGTATGCTTCTAAAAACTAAATAACCTCAAAACATTTACAATGTTCTTTATTCCATTTCCGGTTGTTCCAAAAGTGGTTGAACATATCAACCGGAATTGCAATAAGAACAGTTTTGCAGTAATTTTTCTGTACGATTTTACCCTTATACTTTACATTGCAGTAATTCTTAACGAAATATGAAACAACTAACCGGAAATGGCATAAGACTAGTTTTGCAAGAAGTACTGCTTCAATTCAATCACGTACGATCTATGTCCAATCACCGTCTATAAAGTGTTTGCTGAAAACATTATCGAGACTGTTATTCACCTGCACCTGCATTAAACAAAATACACCATATTTAAAACATAGCCTACGGGATGAGCGGTGAATAACACGCATTGTTTATTTCTCGTATATAACTGATGGTTTAACTATGTAAATTAGGTTGTCTTACTTAAATGTGCATCCCTACGCACTGTCAAATATGGCGTCAAACGACATTTCTGTCGGCGATCGAGTGACTAAAGATAGAAAGGGAAGGAAATGTTTGCTCCTTAGATTTATTCTGGATAAATCGGAATTACTTTTTGAACTACTTTTTGCATATTTACTCACTCGGGCGTTCCATTCATGCGTCATCCATTGACTTATAAGGAAGATAATAAGCTAAAATATAAGCCTTGTTTTTATCGTGTTCTAAAAGACTCGTTTTATAAAACCAATTAAGAAATGAATTGCGTACTTCCGGTATTCATGAGCTGATTGAACTTCAATGCTTTTACTAGCAAAGTACGTGAAGCCCGAAGGGCTTCTCGCTAAACTTTGCTAGAAAAAGCATTAAAGTTCCATCAGCTCATGAATAACGGAAGTGCGCAATTTATTTTTTATATTTATATTCCATTGTGAACTGAAAAATGTACATAACGGTAGTAATAGACACTTTGCCCGTTGCTATGCGTTGCTAATCGTAGTAACGATCTCTATAAATGGACTGAAAGTAGTCCCAATGACATATTATTATTATTGGATAAATTTAGACTTTTAACCGGTAATGTTTCTTGTTATGTTTAAAACCCCTTTTGAGACATTTAAAAGCACACGAGTGTACGAAATACTTGTATTTTAAGCATCTTAAACTTAGGTCGCGTTTTTTAAAACCGATTGACTCACACGCCATACTTGAATACTCCGCGTTAAAACCACGCCTACCATATGCACTTCTGTATCTATTTGAAAGTGATCAGTATAGCTCCGCCCCTGAACCAGTCGGCTAGAACTGGATTTTAAATGACCACTCATTGAAATATGCAAGTCTCTTTTTAGAATAGTGATATATAAGGACAGTGCGGGGCGAATGTAAATATTAAATAATGAAGACGAATGTAAGATCCTATATATATACACCATGCTCAATAAGAAATGTCCACACTGTAAAAGTGCCAAACGTCAAGGATCAAATTAGCTGAAATTAACATAGGACATATCTTTTTAAAGTCGGCGTTGATTTATCTTTCAGTATGACATGGTTTTAGACTAAATCTTTTAACAGGCGACCAACATGTGGCTTTTACATCTTTTTCTTTTTTTTCATTGCGCTAGCGTTTAGTTTCGTTTAAACAGGGGACATTAACGTCTTTACTGTATATGATTAGGCTCGAAACTCTTTGTAAACTTTACTCTTCAAACTTCTATTATGACGTAAATACACGTCTAACACTCGCTGCCATATTATCGTCTGTTTATATTGTTCGTCTGCTTTTACTAATTCCATTTTGATTTTTTATGTGTTTGACTTGCAAATCATTGGTATGAGTGTCAAACTGTTCTGATCCTGAAAAGACGTCGCGTTACGCTGTGTTCGATCGGGATCCAAACTATTTGCAGTTGTCAGTCGGTGTTAAAAGGGTTAACAATGGTTTTCTCATGTTTCCAAACACTTTCATTGGGTAGAATCCACGTCCCATTTTGGGGGAAATGGGACGACCAACCTTTCACACCCTGTTTCTATTTTCTGTTATTTTTCAGGTCCTATGTGTTATAACAGTTCCGATTGTACTAATAATCAAAAGCCAGCAGGACGCATCCTTTGCATTCGTTGCCTTAGCAATAATTTTATGCAGCTTCCTTTCTATGGGCCTTATATTTGGTCCGAAGGTATGTTCTATGAAAATGTCCAGGCCAAATGATATTCAAATGATTTAACCCCGTCACCTTTTCTTGTAAAAAGATGATTTTACATGAGTTTCCATTAATTATCATTTTAAATAAACTAGTTGACGAAAATAATATGCGCGAGGCTTGGAGAGAGTTATACTTATTTTTGTCAAAGAGTTTTTTAAAACTGATAAGTAATGAACACGAATGTGGGATTCTGTTTAGCACATACATATTTTTTAAATCTATTAAGTCAACTGAAGCCGTAGTTTATAGTCCCTTCATCATATGTATGTTGCATCACAACTTGACAACAATGTTGCTTGATATTGAAACAAATAGATAAACTAATAATTATTTTACAGAAATAAGTATCGGGTTAATCCTTTACACTATAAACTATTTCTAGTTTTTAAGACAAGTGACAACTTACAACAGGTTGAAAGTAAACAGAAAAGCACCAAAAGGCGAATTCTGTTTTAATTTCAGTCTGCTTTAAGCTACTATATTTATTTGCTAAGATAGATATTACTTAAAGTTAGCTTAGCACTAAAGGTATACACCGCCATAGGTACCAATGGACTAACTCACCGTACAACCAATTACACTTAAAAAAATTTGCCAGTGGTACCAATTTCAGATTCTGACAACGTTTATACTTGTTCAGGTTCTGTATGCTGGAACCTGGGGAAATAATCAACATTTTTGAAATTTCATCAACATTTTCAATTTCTTTGAATTCAACATATTACTGTTAAAAGAGTATTAATTCGTCGGTAAAACAATGCTTGGCCTTTCAATATTCAAGTGTACGAATTTTGAATTGTCAAGCAGGTTTGCTAACTTAAAAACACAAGTTGTAATTTTTGCTGCTTTCTGTGAAAAAGTGTTATTCTATCTATTTTTTTACCAATGCACCTGCTAGGTAAAACAAGACTCGAATCAAAATCAAATCAAATTAAATGTAGTCTCAACTATGGCAATTTTCTTTGAAATGTAACAAAATCGATGCATTGGTTCCTCTTTGATGGTTTATAACTTTAGTGTTTAGCAATCTGTTTAATTAGAATTATTACGGTACAATATTAATGAATGTATAAAGTGGAACCAATTTCCTTTTGAGAAAGACTTAATTAGGAGGCCCGAAAAGGTGTATCAGTGGGAGATGATTTATTGATTTTGGTTTTACGGCACTGCGACACAATACTTGCCCTATGGATATTAATGGTAGGCTTCCTTTGCAGATTATAGAAATTGTTCGAAATCCAAAGCGAAATATGCTAGAGATTCGCTCGCTCACCGAGTCGGTTGTCGGCAAGGAGGAAGAGGAGAGACACCAAAAACTCCTCACAGAAAATGAGCAACTTAAGCTTCAGATTGAAGAGGTAAACTTTCGAACCATACGGGGTCCAATGAAAAATATATTCAGATTTCAATAAGGTCTAGTCCAGTTTTGAGGGTTGTCGTTTGCCATTATATTATGGCAAAATGACAAGCAGTTTTTTCCCTTATCACTGATTGACAGTTATACCCTTCATAGATAACACGGCTTTTAAAATCGTTGTTAGGTTTCATATAGCTGGGAATTGCATAAATATATCCTGTTGAAACGAAGCGTAAAAACAATACTAGTTGTTGTAAAATCTGCCATGAAGCACATTCCTTGCAGGTATGTTCTGCTGGTAACCATTGACACACTTGACATGCAACCAACACATTTTAAAACTTCGTTAATTGCATCCATCATATATAGTCCACTAATGAAACGGCGAGTTTAGATTTTTTAGGTAGTTTTGGTAATGAGACACACATGTACCGATACAATCAACAATTTGTTGGGGGTTTTAATTCATTAGCCCTGGGCTCTGCACAAAAAATACTTTCAAATATTTTCATACATAAATAACATTTTAAATGTAAAAAAAGATTTTCCGACCGTTTTGGCATGCTATAGGAAACACATGTAATTCTTTTTTAATCCTTAGACGTAGTTTATTGACTTGCTGATCAGATGCTGTATTTGTAGTTGACAACAGTGCCTGGTGTGAAAACGAGTTATTGTTTATAAATAACATTTTACCTAGTACATCTGCATGCAGTGTCAAATGAAACTCTCGATACAAACCTGGATTGAAGCCAACAAAATGGGTGTCATAATGTTCAACTTTAACTGGCTTAATTATCACTGACACCATAGCTTGTATAATTCTGGGCCCTGTCTTATTAAACGGCGTACGAGAAACATTGTCGTAAATCAGATTGTAATATTCTCAATAATTATTTATTTCTCCATCTAATCCTGTCTAGTGACATCTCTTTGGAATCGTTTTGAAATGACTATTCCAAAGAGACGTCACAAGACAGGATTAAATGGAGAAAACAGAAATAAGATTTGGACTTTCAACCGTTCTTGTCGTACGACGTTTCGTAAGACGGTCCATGGTGCTTTCATCTTACTTATTCAGCAGGAACAATAGACAATACCGGTATATCAATCTAAAAGTAGATGTGATTTTTTCATCCAAACAGAATAGTTGGAATACAACCAAACAAGTAAAACTACCAACTACTACAAGTAGTATCACTTTTTATTTCTCCTTACATATAACATGTACATATGAGATAATACATTAAATAAGAATCTGACACTGAGTGTGGCTGGAGAAAGTATGATGAAAAAGTGCAATGGTGTCTATAATTTAATTCCACCAAGAAAACAGTTATGGAAGCTGGAGCTAGTCGTTAGTTCTTATTCTTGCTCAGACAATGTTTGAAATGTTTCCGCTATTCCACAATTTTCAAGTATGAACTTGTTTACTGTTATGTTTCAGTTTAATGGCAAACTTAAAACTAACACTAAAATGTTACCACACTATATAGGTTAGATTCTTGTTTGTTTTCGTCCCCTTCTCTGCTATACAGACGCAATAACCCATCTACCACAGTCACTGCTAATAATATATCATTTATTATATACATATCGATGATTTATAGAAATTTTTCAGGTAGATGAATTTCATATGCGTCACAGTTTATACAATTTTTGCCGGAACTATATTTTGTGACGTTACGCGTAAACACTCAAATGTTTTGTGATTTCTCTGTAAAATCATTAAAAGGTATATAATAAACACAATAGTGAATACCTTTGGAATTATTTGAAACTTTTATCACTTGAATGGGTTGTTTCCTGTTAAAAGCATTACCATAGTCCATTCAATTATTACCCTCAATTGTTCTCACTAGTTGTGAAAGTAAATATAACAAAAATGCAACCTGTGGGATTGCCATCTCATGTTGTCTAGAAAGGCATTGACTTACTTGTTCTCATGTTCAATGTTTTTTTCAAGACCAAACAATCAGAAATGAGGGACGAGCCATACACGAGACGCTTTAATGTTTCTTTGCCTCGCATGCATTAATTCTAAAGTTTTACCGGACTAGGTGTAACCTAAAAAGCAAAGTAAAGTAAGACTTTAAAAAACTCGTTCTGCGTACTTGATTTTCAACCAGATATCAACCCATTACGAGGAGAGATATATTTTTCAAATCAATTGATTATCCTCTCTATATTTAAAATGTATGCCTAATACCTCTGTTCCACTGAGCGGCGATTCCTCTACGCGAATCGTAGCAGGAACAGTGACAGCGCAGTAGAAAAGCGCTTATCGTAGTAGATACGTAACAGAAGCTCCTTGATCGCCGCCTCGCGGCGAATGTTTTGACCCTGCTCAAAATTTACGTAGCGGCATCGCCGTTGACTGGTAGCACAGCGTACTAAGAAATTTATGAGCGAAGCAGTATCGTAGCCGCAGCGTGCTTGACGTAGCGCAAGCGCAGTCGCATCGTACTAAAAGCTTCGAGAAATAGACCGCGATTCTGCTACTTTTCTCGTACGCTCTGGACGTTCACACTACGCTCTGTACGATCTAGCAACGATCAAAACGCTTTCACGGAAATTCGACCATTTATGAATCACAAACCACGGCGCTTCTCCTACGTTGTCGCTTAGACTGCGATTCCTCTTCGCTTCTGCTACGCTTTTGGCAAATGAGCCAGGACCATTGCGCTTTACGCCTCGCGCTTGCCTATCAGTGAATGAATATGCATAACTCTTACCTTTATCTTCATTATTTGTTTGCACTTAAAACTGTCCACATCGATAATTCAAAATACCACCCTGTCTGAAACGAAAGACAAAATCAAGGCCTGCACATACTATTGTCGCGCAGTATGAACCTCACGTGGTGGAATCCCAATGTTCTACTCCACAAGATCCTGTTTGTCAAGAAGCTAATTTGATCCATTTCATTCGAAGGATGATGGTCAACTGCTGCAGAAGCAGTGAAATAACATGTTTGATATAGAAAAATTCCAAAAGCGCCACAGAAGCGTAGCACCCGCTCTTAGGTCCAAGCAAGGTAGCAGTAGCAACGTAGTTAAAAGTAGAGGAAGTTTTAAGGGTCATAGAAGCGCAGCAACAGCGTGGCCTGATCGTGATGAGCGCCGCGAGGACGTAGTTGAAGCGTATTTAAAGCGTATTGAATACGCCCCAAGTCCCAAAATTATGCACATGGCGGCGCTTCTACTGCGATTTGGATGATTTGGGAGAATCGCTATGATCGCCATGAGCGCAGTGAAACCGCCGCCCAGTTGAATGGGGGTATAAAGAAACAATGAAATGGGCGTCTCAAAGTTTGGATCCTGAACAAATGCCGCGTTACTCGGCGTCTAATCAGGATTTAACTGGTTGCAAATGTTATTGTTGTCGGTTGACTTGAATAAAGGGGTCAATCTACGTGGCAATCGTTTTAGAAAATAAATGCGCATATCAGTTACAGAGCTCCCTCTTTACAACGAAACCCAATGGGAGACAAAACATATGTGCGTTGTTATACAATGTACTGGATACCAAAACTCCACAAAACACCATATAAGTCCCGTTTTATTTCTAATTCAAGTGCATGCACTACTACTAAGCTTTCCAAACTTTTGACATCGTCTTTAATTAAAATCAAAGAACATGTTCAAAGGTATTGTGACAAAACTTACGACAATTCTGGAATTAATCTGTTTTGGTCTATCAAAAACTCGAATGAAATTTTTGACGAAGCTTGAACATAAAAAATACCAAGCTTGCAATATAAGTACGTATGACTTTTCAACACTATATACTACCTTACCTCATAATTTAATAAAAGCTTAACTTATACAACTTATTGAAAAAGACTTTTGCCAGAGAAAGGAAACTATTTCTGGCGTGTAATACTGATCGTGCATTTTTTACAAATGACACGGTTAAGCATTACCCTATGTGGACTTGCATCGATGTCTTTAAATCACTATCATTTCTTCTGGATAATATTTATGTACGTTTTGGGAGTACCATATACCGCCAAGTGACTGGTATCCCCATGGGTACAAACTGCGCGCCCCTTGTCGCAGACCTATTTTTGTACTGTTATGAGAGGGTCTTTATGCTTAGTCTAAAGCCTGATACACAGACAGATATGATCGAAGCCTTTAACAATACATCGCGCTATCTAGATGATAGTTTTAATATAGACAACCTATTTTTTGATACGTTGTT
Source organism: Gari tellinella (assembly GCA_922989275.2). Lineage (NCBI taxonomy): Eukaryota > Metazoa > Mollusca > Bivalvia > Cardiida > Psammobiidae > Gari > Gari tellinella. The sequence continues at coordinate 57,684,468 of OV277865.1, forward strand.
TCCTTTTATTTACCCAAAAGAACTACGCCTTAATAAAACAAACGAGTCAAATTTGTTGGCACCATTTTAAGATTTGGATCTTTTAATAAATAACGGAATTGTTTCTTCTAAGATTTACGATAAACGAGATGATTTTGATTTTAGCATTGTAAATTATCCTCATCTAGATGGCGATGTTCCCCGTTCTACATCTTACGGGGTTTATATTTCACAACTTATTCGTTTTGCTAGGGCCTGTACCTCTGTTGAGGACTTCCACATTCGTAATAAAACTATTACTGAAAAGCTTCTTAAACAGGGGTACAGATTTCATAAACTTCGTAAAACATTTTCTAAATTATTTTATAGAAATCTTCCTCTCTTTAACAAGTATAAATGTAACTTAAAGTCTTTTCTGCGACAAAGTATTTCACATCCGGAGTTTTATGGTGATGTGACTTACAGACTTCGTAAGATTCTTGGACATATGCATTTTCAAAAAATTTTTGTGAAAAGTATTAAAATTTTCCTCAAAAAAGATTATGATCCAACTATATACGTTTGGTTATCGATCAATCTACAATTGATAACTATGCTTTCCTCTTTGGTTGTGCGACGACAGACAGGGCTTAGCACTACATGATGATGTATCTCTGAAGCCGTCCTTAACCGGGAGAGTTATGTCGGATTTTCGTGCATTGTTTTTTCTCTCCCTCTCTGTCGTACCCTGAACCCATCTATGTCTTACAGTTACTCGTGACTACGGACTAGTCGCTTGAGTACAATTTGACCGTTGCCACAGTGGGTTATTTTTAACACGGGCTTGAATGTTTAATTCTTTCCCGTGTTACTAATAATCTTGTCATAGTATTTTTGTTAGATGTTTTACATGTATTTACTTACTGTGTTGACGGTCTTTTTGATTGTAAGGTTGTGGAACAGGGTTTATATTCTATGTACACTTTTCGTCTTTATAGGTGAATATAGGAGATAAGAGTGAGGTTGGGCGCCCCTAAACCCAGCTTTAAGCCCCAAGTGGTTGTTAATAGTTAATTTATAATTAATTATTGATTGCTACTGACCGTACCAAGGCGGGCTCCTATATTCACTTTGCTTTATGTTTGTCTCGCGTGTTTTCTATTTAGCGTGTAGATGAAGGAATGATATTGCGCGTGTGTGTGTGTGTTTGTTATGGTATGACTGTGCGTGTGTGTTCTGCTTGAGAGGTGGGTGTATTGTTTGTGTTGCGTTTCCTGCTTGAGTCTTTCGTATTTATTCGGAGGGAGTCGTTATAGGGAGGGAATAAGCTTATATTTGCAAACAGCTTGAATCGAGATCAGACACCGCGTAACGCGGCGTCGTATCTCGATTCAAGCTGTTTGTCACTCGTAATTAAGTTTTTTTCTGTCAAAATGTTTATTATGTAACTTTAAGAAAAACGGTAGACGACAATTTTAAGACTACAATATAGCAGACAAAATTATTTTGTTTGGGAAACAATGGCAAGTGTTGTTGTAATGAGGGAATCGTTGTTGGGAGGGCTGTTGTAGGGAATAGCACTGTATGTAGACTTGTTGTTTATGTATGTTCCAGATGGAGACGCGTGTTCAGGAACTGAACAGACAATTGCAAGAAAAAATGAGACAGAGAGTGAAACTTTCCAAGGCCAATGCAACTGCTGATAATAATCCAGCCCTCAGTGATTCAGCCCAGCTGCACACCGATAAAGTAGAAATTCGGACTCCAGAAGACTTTATGATCAATTCAGACTATTATTCAGATTCCGGAGTTCATACTTGCTCTGTTATAAGAAGTACAAGGACATCCCCCTCTGATAACGAAGTTTAGTACAACTTGGCTTCATTTATTGGTGAAAACGTGTGTTAACTTAAGACAACGTACTCACGCCAGTTCATGTGTCTATAGTACTTCACAAGTATTGGTTTGGAGTCCGTTTATTTTGATCTTTCAACTCAATCTACTTAGTACATGTACTTGACTTAACCCTTTCAATGGCAAATTTAACGTGTTTTATCGCCATACAATTGTCTTCTTTAGTATTTCAGGTGGCAATGTCAGTTCTAAGTTATAATATAAGACATTATGACTAAAGAAATATCGACGTTTAGAAAGTCGATTTTTAAAAGTCGACTTGGTTGACGAAATGGTTAACCGAAGTAGAATTATAAGACTTACACACGGAAATGTGTTTTAAGGGACGGGCTTGATAGCTTATATTTATATCTATTTGTAGAAAAAAGCTCTTAGTTTTACTATTCGAGGTTATATATTACTTTACAAGGAGGAAGTTCGAATACACAAATAATTTGTCTCCATAAACATGTGACAACTTTGTCTCGAAGGTATATATATATAATAAGTAGTCTCAACATAGGGTTTTCTTTGGGTTAGTGTTGATATGGGCTCCAATTGATGTAGCCTCAAAGCTCAAGCATATCGGACCTTTAGTAGAGTAGTGTACATGGAGTGATACTCTTGTGTAGACTGGTGTGTGCTGGCTGGCCACCAACCAGAACTACTAGGAGTTTTACTAATACCTTCAACAATGAATTATTCATAAACAACTAATAAAAGCAGTCCGATAAGGATATAGTTCTATCCCCGTTTTACTTAAACGAAACGCAAAAGCAATGCACTAAAATGTAGATAGTGACAACTTTATTGTTCTGACAATTTTATTTGAGCGAACACAGTTTGGAACTTGAGCAAGGTGACTGGTTTGGCTTCAAACTGTTTGAAGTTTCGATTAAATGTTTAGGAGAAGCGTGCTTGTTGGAAAAATAACAAATTCTCTACAAACAAATAGAGTGGTATTGGAATAGATGTAATTTCGATTATTTTTGTAACAAGCACTTAACATACTAACAATAATATGGTTGGTCTTTTTAGAATTTTGCCGACGTATGTCAGATTTGGATCCAGATCAGAAGCCGTGTAAAGCGACATTAAATCATGATCTAAACTGTTTACACTCGTATCGATAGTTTCTGCTTTAAATCTGACTTTCCATTTCAAACGTACAGTGGAAAACCGTTATTTTACTATAAACGCGTTTATGCTTTTTCAACCATTACCTTTGCAAACAGTTTGAAGCCTGATCAGACAACCAGCTATTTCAATAATTTCCTTTTTTGATAATTAATTTTTAATATAAATCTTCAATATTTCCAAGAACTTGTTATTCTCGACAGTTTCTTAAATTGCTTTTCGTTTTGCTTGCGTTTAAATGGGAATGACTTCAGTATTCTCCACTGTAGTTTTTATTAAAAGCGTAAAACTGAAAGTTCATACTCTGTGAGTAAATTGAACGCACATTTTAACTTCAGAATGTGAGTTAGTTCGCAGATATGGATAGCTTTATCAATAAATATAAATATGTACTAATAGTTACATTTTTTGGTTAGTATATACATGACAGAATGTACACATTTTTTTGTAAGCTCGAGAATAAATGACTAACACCAAATGATTTCATGATTTATCTATTCACGCCAAACTAACACGTCTGACACGTTGTGCAATAAGATTAAAGTAAACGTTGTCGCTCCATATCTGTTAATTAATTGCCAAATACTGAAAAGGGACACTAATTTTATTTTGAATGCATATTTAACTTTGCTAGATTGTTCGGAGCTACATGCATCTTTACAATTTACCATTTCTTTCTTCAAGTTTTAAGGGACAGACAGAGACGACAGAGAGACATATACCGACAAAACAGACAAGCAGAGACAGAGACAGACACATAGAGAGAGAGAAAACTTTCCCAGGACTTGTACCCCTTGAACATGAAAAGGCAAAAACAATCTTAACACGTGTGCTGCACGGTTTAGTGTTGCATCGACCGGCATATCTCTACACTCGATTAGGTTTGATTTTACGTCTCGAAAAGAGTATTTCAGTTATATTGCGACATACAGTTGAATATCAATAGACGACGACCCTCTCCTAGTCGAAATGCTGCCAGTTGAAGCGTAATTGGTGTTGAAGACATGCTTAGAAAGCCTTAAAACAAACTTTTTCATGAGCCGTTCGCTATGTTAACATGTGACATTTCTGCTGCAATAAAAATAACGAATAGTCTATGAGGGCACGGGTAAACGTATGTTGGAACATTAGATAAACGAATGAATAGTTTTTGCTCGTAAAGGCGATCATGAAGGATGCATTCTCTTAGAAATTTCATATGCTTTTCGGTGGTTTACTAGGGGTAAATAGTAGCTGAAAATATATTTCTCACTGTTTCAAACAGTGGAATTACCGCAACGCCAAAACAATCGTAGTCAATCGTGTGTTATCGTGCAATACCGACTACCAGATATGTCGGAAACAACTGAATGGGAGAAAACATTCTAGATCTGAGGTATGGACGAAATACCAATGGTCAACTTCAATGAAAAAATCAGTCACGGTATGAAAACTACACGGTGTAACATTTATACTTGTGTTTGAAATCGATAAACAATTTAGTTAAAAGGTCGTTTAAAACATCATAAAATACCGTAGAACAACTGTTTTTTCCTTGGAAGATCGAATTTTTATTAAGTCGTGACCATCAACATGTTTAATTACTCATTAAGAATATAACGTATGATGTTCACTTAATAAATTAAGGTAGTCTACCCGTAATGATAAAACCTAAAAACCTCAACAAACAATGTGCTTTTAGCTCACCTGAGCCAAAGGCTCAGGATGAACTATTGTGATCGCATTTTGTCCGACGTCCGGCGTCCGTCGTACGTCCACCTTTTCAAACAACATTTTCTCAGAAGCCACAAACCCGATTTCAACCAAACTTTGTGAGAAACATCAGTGGCAAGGAGGAACGAAATCTTGTTCAAAGTGTTTGGCTAGAGTTATTCCCCTTGCTGTGGGACAATATTTTCTAACATGACCGTATAGACAACTTTTAATACATAAGAAAATCTTAAAAAATCTTTTTCTCAGACACCGCTAGGTCAAGACCTTTGATATTTGGTCTGTATTATTACCAAATAATCTGCTACCAATATTGTTCAAATTGTGAACCTGGGGCTATCAGTTTTTCTTAGGAAAACTTTTAAAAATCTTCTCCTCGGAAACTGTATGGCCTAGATCATTAATATTTGACATGTAGCTTTGCCTTATGGTCCTCTACCAAGATTGTTCAAATTATGATCCTGGGTCAAAATTGGCCCCACCCCGGGGCTTATCAGTTTTACATAGACTTATATAGGAAAAGCTTTAAAAATCTTCTTATCTTAAACTGTAAGGCCCTGATCTTTAATATTTGAGAAATAGCTTTGCCTTGTGGTCCTCTACTAAGATTGTTCCAATTATGACCCCAGGCAAAAATTGGCCCCGTCCTCGGGCTTATCATTTTTTCCTAGGAAAACCTTTAAAATCTTCTTCTCTGAAACTGTAAGACCAAGATCATTTATATTTGACATGTAACTTTACCTTATAGTCCTCTACCAAAATTGTTCAGATTATGACACGTGGGTCAAGATTGGCCCTGCCCCGGGGCTTATCAGTTTTACATAGACTAGTGTAGGAAAACATTTGAAAATCTTCTTCTCTGAAACTGTAAGGCCCAGATCTTTAATTTTTGACATATAGCTTTGCCTTGTGGTCCTCTACCAAGATTTTTCAAATTATGACCCCGGGCAAAAAATTGCCCCGCCCTAGGGCTTATTAGTTTTTCATAGGAAAACCTTTAAAAATCTTCTTCTCTGAAACTGTAAGGCTTAGATCATTTATATTTGACATGTAAGCTTTGCCTTATGGTCCTCTACCAAGATTGTTCAAATTATTACCCCTGGATCAAATTTGGCCCCGCCCCGGGGCTTATCAGTTTTACATAGACTTATATAGAAAAACCTTTAAAATTCTTCTTCTCTGTAACCGTAAGATCTAGATCATTAATATCTGACATGTAGCTCCGCATTGTAGTCCTCTACCGAGATCAAATTGTGATACATGGCTCATAGCTATATCAAATTGTTGTATTGTCCAGTCAGCTTCTATGGTACAATGTCCTCAGGTGAACGAAATGTGGCCCTCTGGTCCTCTTGTCTAAAGGTATACACCTAATAGACATATTTACAAACTTTCATGAACATTGAATAAAGTCTATAGGGAAAAAACAGACACATTTTACCCCTTACCCCCTTTGACAATTTGACATGACAATCGACCGACCCCTGCTATTTTAAAACGCAATTTTTTCAGACAGTGTGTGTATTTTTAACAATAAAAACTCATAGAAAACAAAATGGTGTACAATTCAATAAAAAACAGTAATACTGGTTATAACAATTTATATTTAACAATCGACATGATAATTGCAGCTTTCAAATATATGACTGCCGAATATTTACAATTTTCCGGGGCAAGTCTTTTTTTGTAAGATCACATGTGTTCTATATCCGGTTTGGCGTCAAAAAGTTGTTAAATTTGCTCTTTAAAAAATTACCCCTTCGATATTTATGCAATGGAAACAAAATAATACCTGCATTAGGATTCACGCAATATACAATACCAACAGATTGTTTTTCGCATTTCATTCTCAGTTCTTTGCAATTAGACATAATCACAAGCTTTAAATTAAAACTTATAAATGCTAACTTTCATCTATATTTAAACATATTTTAGATTTTATATTTTGATTTTTAAATCCTAACTTCATGTGTCCCATGTATATTTTTTCTAAAAAGAAACAACAATACATAGCTTATGTAGTATACAAAGTTAACTCACCTAAAACTATATATTACAGTAAATTATAAGGGTGCATCAAACCCATAAGCGATATTTTCAAAGTATTACACTTTTTTTCTATCATTGTGTTTTGGAAGAGCTGTTTATGATGAATGAAAAAATGGGAAAACACATATGGTGGTGTCCTTTTTTAGAGCTACGGTATGTCAAATTTGGATTTTTTTCTTCAAATTTTACCAATTCAGAGTACAAGTATCAGTAAAATCTATTTCAAAACAAAACAAACATAGTCCGGAGGGTTAAGGCCGGTTTTTGGCCGAATCGTGCACTTTTTGATACACCTTTGGAATTTGGCACACGCTTACTTTAAAACGGGACCCCAGTCAGATTTGACCCATGGCGACTGTGGCGGCCATTTTAAAAATTTCAAATTTCAAATCCATGTAGCTCGTTTAATAATAGGGGTTGAAAGTTCATGTCGGCATTTTTACCTCTGTTTTCAGGGTCAATGAGTTCAAATATAATCACAAGTTTGTATTTTGAAGAAACAAATGAAATTAATGCCATTATATTTAAAAATATTATTATACATGCAGTAATTTTACTTGAAAGTAAGTAAAAAAAATAAATACATCCTTTTTCAAAATGGATTTTTGACAAAATTCATAAAATTTAACACACACTAACTTTGATCTTTTATGCTTTATATAGTAACTAGACTGTAGTCAGATTTGGCATTTGGCGGTTGTAGCGGCGATTTTAAAAATGGCCGCCATTTCAATATAAAAGTCATATAGCTCGTTAAGTTATAGGGATAGAAAGTTATTGTTTGTCTGTATACCTATGTTTTCATAGTCAATGGTTTCAACTTTAAGGATGAAAATATGCTCAGACTATATTTAAAAAAAACAAATCGTGGCCATTTTAAAAAAACATTAATTAATAAGATAAACTGTATTATAATTTAAAAATATACATAAACTTGACGGTATAAGTTGTTATTCTAGTGTTATATTAAACAAAGCACACAGCGATAATAATGTTTATTTGTTAAACATTGCATCTTTCATCATCTTTCAATTGTAATAATAATTTCTTGTGTGTATGGTATACAGTGGTGCATCCTTATCACGTGGGCTTTCATGCAGCATATTAGGGTTGTGGTAAATCATCCAGGTCTTGCTATTTTGTCCCACTCCTACTCTATTCTTTTCACACCTGTGGCCTGGGGCGCTAGAACAATGACACGTGCTACCCGTGAGTACGCTCTGCTTACCATACAGTCACACATGAGTGAGCCTACTACCTGGATTCAGTTTTAATTCAGTTTGAATTTGTAAATGCAGCAGAAAGTCGCTATACATATAGTTTTCAAAATAGTAATATTTGAAGCTTTCTCTTTTATTTTGTGATTGTTTTTAATTTACAAGTTTATTTTAGTTTATTATTTTCTCTTGTTTGAGATTATCCTAGCTGAAAAGCCGAAATGGCAAAATATTTGAACTTGGTCAAGGATGACAATCCTTTTCATCCTTCATCATCTGTAGATTGGAGTAACTGTTTTCTTTGTGAAAAAGTTACGAACTAAAAGTTGATTGTTCCTACAGATCACGCATTTGGTGGCGCTGGATACAGAACGCTAGCAAAAAATCTGTCTGCTTTTAATGAGATTGGTCAATTACCATCGTCCATCAAGTTTGATCGCTTTGATGATGGAAACGATCTTGAATCTACTTTAAAACAGAACCATGCCAAGTACCATAAGAGTTGTAGTCTGAAATACAACGACAAAAATTTGCAACGTGCAACAAAGCGTAAGAGTAGCGGTGATATGCCTCAGATGCAAGAAAAAATTACAAAGCAGAAGACTTCTCAATCTATCAGTTTAGATATACATTGCCTTTTTGTAATAAGCCAGGAACTACAACTAACGTCCTCCGCAGTGCATTAACTGAATACCTAGAATCAAAAGTGAAACAATGTGCCCATAATGTTCAAGATCATAATTTATTAGCTAAGCTTAGTAGAGGTAAAGTTGTTGCTAAGGAAATGAAATATCATCCCAAATGCTTAGTAGATCTTTACAACAGATATCGTAAACTATCAAGTTCATCACTGAAAATCATTACGCACGACACAGCAGATGATATTGCTTTTGAAAAAGTTATTTCTTACATACAAGATGTTTTGATAGCGATGAGGTGACACCTGTGTTTCAACTCTCAGAGCTTACTAAACTGTACATGTCTAGTAAATATAAGCTTGGGGGTGATGCTCCATCAAAAGTACATGCCACACGCCTAAAAGACAAAATCCTTACTCACTTACCCCAGTTAGAGGTACACTGTGAAGGCCGTGACATTCTGCTATCTCCAAAGGGAATCGCTGGCAAATCTATCAGAAATACGTGTCAACTAAATTCAGACACTGAGATAATGTCACGAGTTGCAGATATAATTCGTCGTGATATGTTCACAAATAAATGCCCAGTATTTGATGGCACTTTTGCAAGTGACTGCCAACGAAATTCAGTGCCTACATCTTTACGTACCCTTGTTACCATGCTTCTTATTGGTACAAGTGACAATATTGAGGCCAATGACCATTCACAAGTAGCATTGTCCCTGTCACAGCTTATATTGTTTAATTCTGCTCGCCATTCAAAAGTGGGTTCTGAAAATACAAGACACAATCGAGAATGTGAACCTCCATTGCCGCTGTTTCTTGGCGCATACATGCACTCGAAGACAAGATCCAATGATATGTTAGATACTTATTACCAAATGGGCTATCTGTATCATACGATCGCATTCTTGGTATGTCTGCTGATCTTGCAAATTCTGCTATCAACCATTTTGATTCAATCGGAGCAGTCTGCCCACAATCAATGAGGATGGGAATGTTTACAACATCAGCAGTAGACAAAATAGACCACAATCCTACATCAACTAGTTTTCAGACTTCGTTCCATGGCACTGGTATTTCCCTTTTCCAGCATCCAGATACTGATCACAGAGGAATTGGACAAGAACGTGCCCCTCTAGTGAATTCAAACAGGAGGATTTCAAAACTTCCAGACGACTATACAATTGTGCCAGTTGCTGTGGCTTTGAAAAATCCACAAATTCCAACAATAAGCGGTCTAGGGAAGCCAAGATATGTGACAGATCTGCAAACAGAAATGCAGTGGTGCCAGCATATCTGCAACATTATCAGTGATCAGCATAACAACGATAACACAACCAATGACACAAGTCCAAACGTGACAGAGCCTATATCATGGGCTGCTTACCATGCAAGCCTTAAAAGTGAGACTACAGGCCAAAGAACATTAAGTACGTTGTTGCCGTTGTTTCCAGATGTATCAAAGTCAGTGGCCATGATTAAACATGCAATGGATGTTGTAATGAAAGCTGCCAATATCCTTAATCCTGGACATATCCCGTTCATAGCTTGTGACCAACCCCTCTACAAAATTGCCAAGGATATTCAATGGACATGGCCAACAACAAATGGGGAAGACTCATATGTAGTGATGTAAGGAGGGCTTCACATCAAGATGGCATTACTGAAATGTTTGGGTGATCTACTTGAAGGGACAGGTTGTACATCAGCCATATCACAGGCAGAAATAGCCACCGCTGGCACAACACAGAGCTAACTGTCCTGGCATGGGATAGAGCAATTCATGGAGGGGGCTTTCGTCTGTATGTGGATACCTTGTCTGACATCCAGTGGCTATTCCATGCACTTGACCATTTCCATTATGCACGGGCAGTAGCTGTACATGTAAGGGACATGTTGACACTAGAATTCTGCAAAGGTAACTTCACAGCTAAAAAATCAACTCGCCCCTTTTCCAGGATGCCCTTGGATGAGAGTCACGAGCAAAACAATGCGTGTGTCAAGGGTAAAGGTGGTGCGGTAGGGTTGACAGAGAAGCCATGTGCTTTACTTCGATGGATGGTTGCTGGTCTTGAGATGGCTCGGGCAGTGACAGAATTTCTTAACTGTTTGAACAAGACTGATTTAGATACCCAGAACCGACACCATGAGGCTACACCAGGTAAACAGGCCTCTTTCCTCAACCATGTAAAGTCTCTGGTAAACGCTCTGTCTGATATGGGTAACCCGTTTATGGACACTAGTGGAGATCTGATTGTTCTTGAAACAAGAGTGCTTGCTGACTCTACTGTTGTGGAATCTATCAAGACAATCGAGAAGCTTGGACGTGGAAGGTGTGACAGTTTCTTTGAAAACCGACTGGTTGCCTGTACAATCCCACTCCATGATACCATCACTAAAGCAAAAGTGCCACTGTTTAGAAAACATGTGAAGAAAGAGGAATCAAGGGACAAAAAGCAGGTAAAATCACTGAAACGTAATCGAACATTATTCTCGACCTTGTACATTGCATGTCAAGTAAGAAACACCAACTTGTTAGATTTTTTCTCGCATAAGAATCAACCATATCCACCTGTCCTCTCTGATTATGGAGCTTTGAGACATTGTGAAAAACCCCAGATCTTTTAGGGTGTCTGGAAGAACTCGTACCATGTCACGACACAGTAGAGCCACAATATGCACACATGATCATCTTAGATGGTGCTGCTGTCGTCAACATGGTAAAACCAGGTACATTAGATACATTTGACACTTATATCACAAACGTAAAGGAATACATCCGTAGGCAGTTCATTGGCAGTTCTGTGCAGCGTGTTGATATGGTATTTGACATATACAGGCAGGATAGTTTGAAAACCATCACTCGACAAAAGAGAGGAAAAGGTACTCGAAAACGCGTAGAATTGAAGAGTAAAGTACCTTCTAACTGGCAAGAGTTTCTACGCGTAACGAAAACAAAACTGAGCTCTTCAATCTCATCAGCGACCGTGTTGTGCAAGAGCAGTTTCCGGGTAACGTAATAATTACCCAAGGAGAGAAAGTAGTGTCTTCTGAACGCTGCGATCTGGATGGACTGATGTATTGCACACATGAAGAAGCGGACACAAGAATGTTTGTACATGCTACTGATGGAGCACAACATGGCACCAAGAATGTTTTGATCAGAACTGTGAATACAGATGGTGTTGCCATTGGCATCAGTCTAGTTCAAAATATTGGATGTGAATGTCTGTGGTTTGCCTTTGGAACCGGCACCTCATTTCGGTATATAGATGCTACAGCAATAGCTCGAGCACTGGGTGATGATAGATGTACCGCACTACGTGTTTTCCATGCACTACCTGTTTTCTACGACGATCTCACAGCAGCTATGTGTACATTGGCTAAGACGCCAACAAGACAGAATGTGATGGATACTCTTCCTATCATTGAACGTTTTGTGGTGATCATGTATGACCGTGGGAGTCTTGAGTATAGTGTCAATTGGGCTCGACAGGCACTATTTACACAGAAAGTCAGAGCCATTGAAAATATCCCACCAACACAAGACGCACTAGCCCAACATCTGTTGCGAGTGGCATACGAGGCAGGTCATGTATTGGGTCAGGCAATGACAAAATCACCACTCATGCCAAGTCCAGCAGACTTTGGATGGCATTGGCAGGCGTGTATTGCACAGTGGGGTATTACATGGATGACTCTTTCACCTGCTGGTGAAGTATGCCGTAATTTCATAAAATGTAATTGAACAAAAGGATGCAGTCGGAAATGCAAATGCAAAAAAGCAGAATTGCCTTGCACATCAATGTGCAAAAGTGATGGTTGCAACTGAAGATTCGGCTTATGTTAGATTACATGAAGCTGCAGTGGTCAGGTGTACACATTTTGTTTAGCTGAATGTAAAAGTTGTGAGATCCACAATGTACAATGCAATAGAAGAAAAAAGAAATGTGTCTGTGAAATGATCGTTTCACCATAACACTTATATCTTAAAAAGGACAAAAGTAAAGAAAATAACACAAAAATACAAAAAAACACAAAAAAAACAAACAAGAGCCGTATACGGCCCTAAGTCACCCACCTGGGACTGTTGATGTAAATGTAACATATCTTGGAAAGCTGAGAAATTATGACAATATGATTGTGCCAATTGCTTATTGGATGATGCTGAGTGCAGAATAGCTAAGCTTAGGGTACTGTAGTTTAAGAGAAGATTTTTAAGCTTTTTTTTTAAAAAAAAATCTATTTTTAGCTCCTGTGACCTAGATATGCAACGGCCCGGAACCATTTTAACAATATTGGCAAAGTATACCTCTAGAAGTTACACTATGCCAAATAGCAAAGCTCTAGCTGTATTAGTTTCAGAGTAGAAGAGGTTTGAAGATTTCACTTTATAACTTTATATGTAAAATTGTGACCCCAGGGGCATAATTTGAACAATCTGGATAGAGGAACTGAAGATAATGCTTTGTGCAAAATATCTAAGCTCAGGGTACTGTGGTTTCAGAGAAGAAGATTTTTTAAGTTTTTATTGAGAAAAAAATCTATTTTTAGCTCCTGTGACCTAGATATGCAACGGACCGAAACCATTTGAACAATATTGGTAAAGTATCTGTAGAAGTAGCACTATGCCAAATATTAAAGCTCTAGCTGTATTAGTTTCAGAGAAGAAGATGTTTGAAGACAGCACAGAGGTTCCAGACAAGAAGATTTTTTAAGGTTTTTCTTTTGGTTGCATGGCCATATTAGGAACTCTTTCCCCACCCACTGTTGGCCATAATTGATAACCTCAGAGAAATATTTCAAATAATTATTAAAATAGGTCACTGGAGGATCATTTGCGTAAAATAACAAATCAGCACAGAAGTCCAAGACAAGAAGATTGCTTAAGTTTGAATAATTTGGTTGTTATGGCAATACAAGGAAATTTTACCCCACCCACTGGCCACAAATTACAGGCAGAACCCTAGGATGAGTTGGGGTTTAGCCATTTAAAAGGCATTTATTTACTGACGTCAAGGCCCGTAATTCTTGTATATTTCGACACTACAGTACAACAAGCATAAAAATCATAAATTATTCGTCAAATAGATCATTTTTCAACATAAAAACATATATATAGACACAAACAAATGTTTTCTAGCATATCTATTAGCAAAAACATAAAAACATTTAAAATTTGAGTCCGCCATTTTGAAAAAATGGCCGCCATTTTGGCCACAGGAGGAATTGTGCTGGGGTCCCGTTTTTAAATATCATTGTATGTGCTAGGTGAACTGTGTGCCAAATTTCATTGGTGTACAAAAAAATGCACGATTTTTTGCTAATCCTCCGGACTAACATGGCAATTTGGGTTTTCATTATCTATTTCATGTCCATGGTGGTATTTCACATATAGAAACCAAATGTAGACAAAGCAGGCATCAGGTTTGAACAATATGGATCCTTGAATATCAAAATTATACTTTTTTTATTGCATGATTTCATAAGATTTTTTATTTTATGAAAAAAGTAAAAAAAAGTTTGAAAATGAAATAGTAGCTAGATCTAGTATTAAACTTTTTCTTATATTCTACCAGCTGAAAGCCCATGCTAAGGCAGTTCAAAAAATGAAAAGAAATTGAAAGTTCAGTGTTGAAAATTTTGAGTTATTAAAGTAAAAAGTGTTATCACCCTTTACATGTATATAAATTACAAAAAATTACCATATCGATGATATTTAGAGCTTTATAAATTTCACATTTGGTGCCTGTTTCTCTTAAATTAGTTTTTGTATGAAGAAAATTCAGGAAATACTACCATAGACAGGAAATAAAAAACACAAACCCAAATTATCATATTTGTTTTCATTTGAAATGGATTTTATTGAAGCGGGCTGTTTGAAAAGGACAAAATAAGAAAGAGGGGATGGGGTAAATTTTACATAGCCGTAGAGCCAAAAGATGTTCACCAAAAAGTACACTTTTTTCTATTTTTTCATTCATCTTAAACAGCTCTTCAATACAAAACCATCAAAGAGTGTTTTCATATACTTTGAAAAAATCCCAAATTCATGAGTTTCATACACCCTTAAGGGGAGAATTTTTAAAAAATTAAAATCATTAAAGGGCGGTAATTAGATATTATACGGGTCGAAAATAAGGCTCTGGAAAATGGGTCTCATGGCATGTCGTGTAGACGGGCAACATCCACTTGATTTATATTCAGCATATGTATACGAACAATTCTAGGGGGGATGTAAAGTTCTTAGGCGCGTACATGTATTAAGGTCAGAAATAGGTCAAAGGTCATTGGGTGCAGATTTAATAGATATGATAATTTAATTTTCATTTTATTTGCAATCACTCATAGATAACATACTTTACTTCATTGAATGTATAATTGGTCGGAAAAGCTAGAAACAGAATTTTCGTGACAGAAAAAGCATTTATTAGTCACAAACAAGGGCGATAACTCTTGAAATAAGTCAATAAATCGCGCATTCTGTTCATTGCTGCTATAATAGCTGGACACATTAGTGAAAAAATCATAAACTTGATGATACAATCATCCAAATAGGTTTACATAATATACTGGTATGGCCCTTCTTTCCACAAAAAGTCCTTTTGCACAGTAGAAATTCAAAATGGCCGCCATTTGTCAAGATGGCCGCCATTTTCGGTTCTCATATACCATTTCTCTTCTAACATTTGACATGTATGACCAAATTTCTTACTTTTGGTGATAAAGTATATGTTTTGAAGCATTAGGAAACTAATTCAGAAAACTTAAAATTGATTTGAAGCTTACTTTAATACAAAATGAAAAATGTTTGACAAGGAAATGCGTTTTCAAAATGGCCACTATTCTAATTCATTTCTTAAATTTGACATATATGATCAAATTTCGTGCATTGTTGTGTCAAAATAATTGTTATAATGTACTAGAACGTTAATTCAGTCAACTTCGGACCGATTTGAAAACTTAATTTTTGAATAATCACCAACACCGACAAAAATTTACTGTGTTATTTACTTTAAGATGACCGTTACTTTTTGCACTAATGATTACATTCGTTTCTTATTTTTTCTCATACATGACCATTGGTCAAACTTTCGGAGTCAAAGGTAGTGTTAAAATCACATAAAACTAATTTTGTGATTGTATATTTATTAAAAACAAACTGGTTTAATTGGGTAATGACATATTTTGGCAAATATATATATGGTTTATGAATAGTAAAGCAGTAAATCTTAGTATAGCAAATAGTAAATGTGTTGTTTGTTGTTGTATTATTGCTAATAATGTGTGTATATATTATGTTCATTGTCATATTCACCAATTCATTAATCTGAACAAAAACGGCTACATCGACAATACATGCATCTGTCACTGTAATCAGTTTTCTTAAGCGCATATGCTTAATCTTCGCAACTATATGTATATGCATATCCAATAAATGGCAGCCTAGTCTAATGTATCAGCAATATGTTCCTTCAGTCACACTCTACTTAACACTTCCATTATTTTGCGTAATGCCACAAAAACAAGCTATTTGGTATGCAAATATTTTCGTGTGTTTACACAAAGCTGCTTGGCTTTTAGGAATTGCGCAATAAGGTTTTTGCAACCATTAGGCAAACACGTCCAGTCAAACACAATAATTGCATTAAATACAACTTATCTCATGACTTGTCATTCATAGCAATCGCAATGTGTTCAAGACTTTACTGTTTCTTCATTTTAACTTATAGTAAATATACACTGGACTTTGTAAATGTATCATATTTTCCATGAAATGCATTCGATGTCATCCATGCAGCCTTTTCTCTTTTCATATGAAAACCATATACGAAATAATAGAACACGAACCAATATAATGCGTTAATTGTGTATGTTGAGATCTCACAAGGTCAACTGAAAAAAATATTAACTTCATTACGGAAACCAGCTCATGTTTGATTGTTGTTCAAATGAAACCAACACTTTCTGTATACCAAGATCTTTTAGTAAAGGTAGTTCTAAGCCCTTGCTGCATTGGTCGGTTTGCTAGATGTTTTTTGCATTTTGACAATTGAAAAATCGAAAGACGCATCCTATGCTGTAGACTTGTGGAGACAGCGTTAAAGGATGTTGCAACAAAACACATTAGCAATGATTTGTTGGACGCGATGCGATTCCAGAAGCCGTTCATTAGTTTAGTAGTTATTATTGACTAAAGGAGTGCAACACCGACTGTTTTGCTCCACCCAAAAAACAAAGTCAAAGACATTAGCAATTATTATTTATAAAGACACGAGATAAAACCAGCAACATGTTTCGAAACAGATAAAACCTGACCGCAGACTCCTACATGAAGCTAGTTCAGGTTAACCGTGCAGAATGACGATGTACTGAAGCATGAGCTGTCGTCAGTTCCACTAGCATCGGCAAAATCAAATGGAGTAATGAACAAGACAGTTCAGTCCCGAATTCTGGATATTCTGACAATAGACCAGTGAATTGAAACCACACAACAGATACCCGACTCTCAGAAATCTACATGTGTTATAATACATGTAGATGGTCATGCTCTTATTCAAACTCGAGACAGATCTCACGGATGTCAGATATTCAGAGAGTATGCTCAAGAATGTGTTCAGTCGGTATATTCCCATTTCACAGGCACGCCTATTCGCATTGATGTCACATTTGATACCTTGGGAGCATGTCTATCAAAGCTGCCACTGGAACATTTATTTTGTTTTTTTTGTTTGTTAACGTCCGTTTCTGCCATTTTTGGGCTAATTGGACGCCGCCACTGGATAAAATCACATGTCCAGAAGACCCACTACCGCATGTCAGAGAGCCATACCTTATGTTCGACGAAAAGTAGAAAGACATTGTCGAGTTTCTATTATCTGAGTGACACATTATTACCAGAAGGGTCGCTTGTTGTAGCAGGGGAACGTTCGTATGCGTTATAAATGCAAAGTCAAATAGCTTCCATGTGATAAGTTGTCGGCCGACCATGAAGAAGCTGACACTAGAATGATAGTCCACGCTAAGGATGCTGTTGCAAGCGGGTTTGATCGTCTGATTGTAATATGCAGGGACACAGACGTAATGCTGTTGATGCTTTGTAGGAAATGACGTGGTAACATGGGTGTTATCCGGTACAGCAAAGCAAAGGGGATGATCCCTTGTTCACATAATAAATGAGACACTTGGTACTCAAGTTCGACAAAACATCATAGATTTCCATACTTTTACTGGTATATAGACACATGCCGGTATAGGCAACTCATGAACGTCAAGACAGCCTTGTAAATCCCCACACTAACTATGTATCACTCCATATTGAATAAGAAATCCCTCTATCCCAAAGGCATACATGCAACTCGCGTCTTCCTATTGCAAGACAAAGTTCAGCTAGGCAAGATGTGCTTGTTATGAAAGCCAACACGTATGCATGTATGAATGTGGTTGTGAGGCAACAAACTGTGTAACTCAGATTAATTGGTAGCATGCGTCTGTATTAGAATCCCCGCATACACACTTTTGCTAGACGCGTCATTGTAAACTGAATGTATGTAGATAGGTGATCGGATTGTTTCATAACGAAGCATTATACAAGTACATTGAATTGGCGATGCAAGTTCTGTAAAGTTCTTTGCAAGCTTGGTCAATTGATACCACGAGTGTATGGTTTGTGAGTGTTCTTCTTCGTTCAAATATCTCTAAAATGATATTGATATTGTAAACGTTCATTTGTAAAACTGTACGTTAAAGTATGTGAATACTTACATTGAATATTTACTTCTAATTCATTTGGTATATGTTAAAATTACACGTATACAGACTATATTGCACAATTTCCCGTCACAAAAATGTAAATACACCATTTTTTAACCAGATACATAGTGATAACCCTTGGATTTGTGCCAAATCCAACGATGACATTTTATAACAATTCGAACCTAACATAGCCATTCATTCTCTATGTTCATGTCAATCCAGTGTTCATAGGAAAGTAATACTTAATATAATGATAATTTCCCCAAAGTGAATTTAAGAGAAACTCATTTGGCATCGCACACAATCCAATATTTTGGCTGATTTTATATAACTTGGTTGTCTGTATTTACACCCTAAAACGTATATTTCAGTGATGAATTTCCATAGTGAATTGCTGCTTCATGTCAATGGTGTAGATATACATGTACATAAAAGTAGTTTGATTTTATCAGAAAATAGACAATAAATAACAAACAAACAATAAAAAAAAACATAAAAAGAAAGAGAAAACCCAGAGTTATTGCCCAAAGAAAGAACATTGACCGTAAGATATCATTTGATTTGATTATTAAACTGCTGCTTTTATTAAAAGAGTATTAAGTAAACCCAAAAATGTTCGATATTATAAGAAGACAGTAAAAAATAACGCAAACAATGTTCATTAAATATAAAATAGGAATAGAAAACCCAGAGCTATTGCCCCTGGAAAAGAGCACTGACAGTAATATTAACTTTTATTTGTATATTGAACTGTTCCTTTATGTCAAAAGTGTAAACAAACATTAAAACATTATAAGAAAACAGTCAAAAAATAACGAAAACAAATTCCCATTAAAAATTAGATATGGAACAGAAAAAACAGAGTTATTGCCCCTGGAATAGAGCATTGACTGTAATATGTACTTTTATTTGCACAGTGAATTGTTGTTTTATGTAGGTGTAAAGAAACATAAAAAAGTTTGATGTTATAAGAAAACAGTCAAAAAATAACGAAAACAAATTCCCATAACAAATAAATTAGAAAGAGAAAAATCAGAGCTATTGCCTCTGGAAAAGGGCACTGGCTGTAATATTTACTTTCATTTGCATATAGAATTGTTGTTTTATGTCAAAGGTGTAAAGAAACATAAAAATAATTTGATGTTGTAAAAACACAGACAAAAATAACGAAAAAATAACTATAAAAATATAAAAAAAAATGAGGAAAATCAGAGTTATTGCCCCTGGAAAAGGACATTGACTGTAATATTTTATTATTTTGATAATATTTAGCAATTACAGACATTTGTGAACTAAATGTAACCAATAATAGTTCATTTGATATATTAGAAATGTAAATACAGTTAGGTTTATATTATGGTATGCAAAATTCTGCACTCGTTGACCTTTGACCTCATTTCTGACCTTAATTTGAACTCCCCCCTAGAATTTCTAAGATATGTTCACGGAACACAAATCAGGTGGATGTAACCCGTCTACACGAAATGCCATGAGGGGTCAAAAACGGTCCAAAATGTTGGTAGACTATTATTAGATATTTCTGCATTTCATTCTATGGTGTCACTATTAATTAGAATCGCAAGTAGTAACACCATGGCATTTGGGGCTGAAATGGGTGAGAAATTGTTGCATTTTATTCAATTTACTCCCTATTATCTGGAGCCATGTCCGATTTAGTTTTGGGCCGATTTGACCCTGGTTCCGAAATGGTTTTTGGGCCAATTTGACCCGTTACCGTTTTTCTTTTGACCATATGATTCTCATATCCAGAATTAGGGTTTTCACATTTAACGTACAAATGACCTCTCTGTAGTTACATTATGTTTGCACAGATACAGCTACGTGTCACATGAATTATGAAAAATGATTAACAGCTGCTCAAACTTAAAGTAATTCTAAACACCGAAGTTTATAAATCCGTGATCTACAGTCTCAAATTCTACAATTTCTATTACCGTTTTTCGCATTTTGGTTGTAAAGGATGCTTTCTGATGGATTGGCATTTGATACTGTAAAACGGTGTTCTTTTAACAACCTACAGTGATTGCTGGCTTCGCCGAATTTATGCCTATCATTTCGAGAAAAAAATTAGATCTATATTCAGGTCATTATAGAAGGAAAGTTGACAAAGGTTAGACGTTATTTTGCAAATAATTTAAATATAATCAATTAAAGGGTTTTAACTTTATCTTTTATCTTTTATACACATATTACGAGTATATCTGATACAATAGTAACGAATGAATAAAAATAGATAAAAAGATAATGCTTTGCTCTAGGCGACGGACATGACCGAATTGTTACGACGATGTCCCGACGTCGGATTAATTTCAAAATGGCACATTACGGGTACCCTACCTTAAATTTCCGTCCTACACTGGAAACAGTTATCCTAATCTTCGTCTAAAATTCAGATTAAATATAGTCTATATAGAATATAGAAAATTATAAAAGAAGATGCAACAGGGAAATTATCCAGCTCCCGTCCAGATACTTTTCACGTGTCGATACGGGTCCAATAGATAGACTGGATGGATAGATGGATGAAAGGTGAGTTAGGTTCTACGGCACTACGGCGATGAATGATAAGTGATGAATACATGAGATGATGATTTCAGGACGGTTATATCGGCTAATCTCATTCGTTGCAAAGCAACGTATGTGATCAAACCAACTGACCTGATTTCCTTTTAGTTCTTGGCAGAATCTCTGTCAATGCAACAAAAACATCCACTATAAAAATGTTAAGCCCCCAACCCGATCTCTGGGGATAGCCTCGATAAAATAAGAGTCTTAGACGATTTCAGCATGAAAACACTCCTTCGGCGAATAAAAATGAGATTTTAGTGAAACCTTCTGTTAGGCAAAATTATTTTGTTAGTGTTGCTTTAACCCTTTCCTCGCTAGAACCTCAAATGGACAATTCTAGTTTTCAATTAAGTCTAGTCCCTTTTTGACTATTGGGGTTGATTATATTTCAAAATGAAAAACAGTATAGACCCTGATCAAAGGGCTCCTTAAGGAGCCCTCTGATCAAGTTCGACACTGTTTGCATAGAACAAGTGTACTCCTTACAGGTACAATGCTGGCAAATGACACATATATGCGTGACTAGGGTACAAAGAGTTAAAGCGTCATGTCTAAAAACATTGAATCGCTTGACACAGGGTCCAATGTGTAATGACACTGACACCAGTCAAGTTGAATGGTGCTAATTGCAATTTACGCTCATAGAAGAGAACTGTTATCGAATTAGACGCTTTATAGATGATGTTTTACAAATTTGAATTTTTTTTTTTTTTCAACTTACTCTTATGTTTTATTTTATAAAGCTTGTGATTCGAAAGACATCCAACATTCCACATTATACAGTTCAATTCTTCATAGGCCGTTGACCTCCTGCTCATATTGAAGACTAGCATACTCAATATATTCTCTCAAAGTGCGGCTATTACTGTCAAACATCGATAATACCCTCATTTCTTCTGTTGAAACTCAATAAACCGATATCGCCGTAGTCGAACTTCCAAAACACTTAACAAAACCTTGTTGGAGTTCAACAAGTTCAAGATATCGGAGTTCGACTGTACAGGGTTTTCAATCTACAACGACACACAACTGGAGACAAAAATTGTGTTCGTTGTTCGGAAGAAGTCGTAATAGGGAGTAAAATTTGCAAACGGCGTCTGATCTGAGTGTCACTCTACATTTAAAGTATTTTCTGTCAAAATGTCCATTATGTAAATTTGAGAAAAACAGCATACGGCATTTGAAAGCAGACATTGCAGTCGTGAATAGGTACGACATAAATGCGACTAGGGTTGTTGTGAGGATGGAGTAGTTTTTGGGAGGACCGTTGTAGAGAGGGAACACTGTATTTGTCATGTTTTTCTCATAAAAGGTAGCAATATAATGTTGAATGAAGCTCCAGTTTTGACACTTATTCAGTTTAAAGGCCAATTGTCGTATTATCTCCCTTGTCCTGACAAAAGAAGAAATTTTGAACAAATAATAGTCGAAAAATCAATCATTGCATTTCAAGGCGATTCTCATAACTTTGAGCCTAACTTTATTTTCTGCTGTTCCATATGTCTTTGATATTGCTTTCCAGGCGTTTACAAAGAAGGGAATGTTGTCTACGAGAAATCTCGTGTTTAAGCAACTAATTTAACATTTTAAGTCCTTATATCTAAATTATGAAGAAGAAGTCCTAGTCATCCTTCTGCTGATGTCAAATATCAAGTGATTTGTACCAAACTGTAAACAAACTATCAGTTGTACCTGTTTCAACGCGCACTGTTGCGGTTGGTTCGCGAAGTAGCATTTTCGATGTGTTTGAAATGGTTCCGGAAGCGTCTTGATGTATTTAAAAAAATTCCGGAACCTTCCGAATTTGTTTAATTGGTTCAAGATACTACCCAATGTGTTTGCAACGGTTCTGGAACCTTCTCGGTGTGTTTGCAATGATTCCGGAAGCTTCTCGATGTGTCTGCAATTGTTCCGGAACATTACCGATGTGTATGCAATGGTTCTGTAATGTTTACGATAAGGTCGAATGTCAAGGGCACGGCTACCGGAAAATAGTTCATAGCACTCTGTTATCTCAAGATGTTTTCACACTCCAAATTTGCTATCCCTAGCGGATAAAGAATAGGAGGTCACCTTTCCTGATAATGGTACGCGACACCCCGCCATCCCAAGATACATCCACATATCAAACCACAATTTTTTTTGAGAAAAACGTATGCCTCCCCGTATACCCCTATCCAAATACAAATTAGATGTTCCATCTCAAATCTCAAACAACATTAACGATTTTGCATACAATATTTGAGCAAACTCCTCTGATAATGTAGAAAAAATAAACTACACACAATTTTTCCTTACATATTCTATGTACGAAACAAATTCAAAGTGACGTAACTTCTGTCAAAATGGTTTTTTCCCAAATTGATAACATCAGGAACACCTTCAAATATAACAGAAATTGATATGTTAATTAATAAGTTTGGAGCCAAATTTATGCAGGAAGGAATTAAAAGGGCGTTTGTCAAAACGTCACAGTCCATATTCCAAACCACATAAACACCTTCATATATAAGCAATTAATCTGTGAAGAATTGAAGCATATTCCTTAAAAGTGTATGAGAAACTCCACAAGCAAACACCTTTAGTAGCGTAGGAGGGGTTAGCTGCACAAGATTTTCCCTATATATTATATGTAGGGAAAATCAAAGGACCTTAACGTGTCAAAAAGCTAGCAGCCATAAAATTCCAAACCACATGAACATCTTTCCATATGAGTAGTTCGTCTGTTAAAGTTTGGAGCAAATCCATTTAGCAGTGTAGGAGGAAAGCTCAAATTCCAAACCACTATATAACATCTTCTCATGTATGTTGTTCATCTGTTAAATTTTAGAGCAAATTTCCCTGGTAGCCTGAGGAGTTAGCTGCACTATATTTTCTATGTAGGAAAAAGTAATCAAAAGGCTATAAATATTGTGAAATATTCCTATATAATTATGTAATTCATTTGTGAAAGTTTGGAACAATTGCGGTAATGGCTATTCCTTGCAGTGTAAGCATTATTTGTGTTAACAACCTATAATATGGATTAAACCTACATGCATCCTTATAAAATGTTCATTAATTTTAGAAATTACAGCAAATAAAATGTAAATATAAGAAATGAACTGAGTTGTTTCGGCGTTAAGGTGGAAACAACGACAGAAAATGATCGACAAGTTCCATG
Organism: Gari tellinella; assembly: GCA_922989275.2. Classification (NCBI taxonomy): domain Eukaryota; kingdom Metazoa; phylum Mollusca; class Bivalvia; order Cardiida; family Psammobiidae; genus Gari; species Gari tellinella. The sequence goes on from OV277865.1 coordinate 57,708,580, forward strand.
AATCGCCCTATAAATCAGTTTGCAATTGAAAGAAAGATGTCCCTATACTGTAAAGTTGCAAACGAATTTTTAAGGAAAACATATTGTTACAGTTTTAGTTTCCTCAACAATGTCTAACTATCAGTGCCAGGGATTCCAATTACAATGTTCCAGACGAAACTTACTGATTGTTTCTAGTGTAATGTCATATACTTTATTCGTCTCAGACATCTAAAGTGAAATTAATGAAGAGAAAATTCACTTTAAGGCACAGTTGATTTAATAGCCTTTCTTCTACGCCGCCGTGGGAATATATTTGTTGTATCGTATGAAATTGATATCTATTTTTCAGACTTTCTGTGTGACAACCAATTAGATACAATGTAACACCTGTTATCATAAAACCACAAAATCCATGCTTCTTGATAATGTTCAAGTAACATGGTAGTTTAAAACATACCTTATTTGAAACTTGAAAATATGAATTTGCTTTGTTTGGTTAAGATCCTTTTAGTAAACAGCATTTTCCATTGCTTTGTACAATAAATAATAATAACTGAATAATCTATACATCCAAAATATCACATAGCATCTAGATTATGCTAGCCAGATTTAAACTAACCGTTTTTAGTTTCTACATTTCGTTGCCTTGAGTTTGCATTTTTAAACTTACGTTTAAACGGGAACAAATAACGTCTTTTCACACTCGAGCAGCTTCATTACTTGATCAGTGAGCTTTACCCACCCGGTAATTTCCCCGGTCGAGGGCATTATGCTCTTGTATAGATTAAGTATGAAGCTCTCCACCCAGTCGTAAAGAATCTCATCCTGTTTAAATTAAACTGTCTCTGCCAAATCCCTAAACAACACAATACTCTCCTCAACTGTTGCTTTCCTCATCTCAGCAATGCTATCTGACACTCCAGCTGCTTTGCCACATTTCCATTTGCCGAGAGCTTTCTGGAGTAGATCCAGTTTGACTGGTAGGGATGGTCCTTCGACAGGAGCAAATTAAGGAAGAAGATCACTCGGTCACTCAAAGACGATATTTAGCAACATAGCGCAGTGATCAACCCAATCCTTCATCTTCTCATCCTCACTGAGGGATTACTCTCCGACATCATTATTGACAAACTTCTCGCCCATAACATCCTGGTTTGATATGTTCATCTGTTTGGCAAGTTTTATTGAAGTTCTTGACAGCACTGAAGATGGTTTCAAACGGAATTAGAGAGGTATGAGGAGTGAAAATAAAACCAGGAGTTTACTAATAGTAAAAATTAGGAGATATCAGTATTTCTTTCAATATTGAGCAATACCGTAAAGAGACGAAACTCTATATGATAAATAATTTCATGAAACAAGTAAATATGTTTAAGGATAATTAAACATTCATAAGTAAGATCTCTTTCTTCCATTCAGATCAAAAGCAGACTAGATGCTGAATAACTCTTTCAGTGTTATTTAACATCTGGTCTGGATGCAACTACCTCTTAATGTAGTATTTCTGCAGTTTTGATCTGGATTCAAACTCAGGCAATTACCACTCAAATGAATGTATTTATTTGATATTTAAAATATCAGATCAGGTTTTACACTGTCTGCACATCATGTTAAAGCAGGACGACCGAGTTTATGCGTTATATGGATATCAATATAAATTAAGTTAGACCGAAAACGATCCACCAAATCGACGAAACGACCTACTTCATAAAATGGGCCGAAACGACCCATATAAAAACAACCTAGGCCAAAATGAACAAAGGCCGAAACGATCAGTTATCAAATCTTCTTAACAGGGAGTGTCCGTTACTAAGTTGAAAGAAGGTTGTTCCAGTTTTGTTACCATCATATATACTTTAGAGTGTAATGTGTATGCACCTGAAGTTTATTGTTTAAATAGTTTCTCATTTTCTTCTGATTCAGTTTTCAAAATAAATCGATTTTACGTTTAAAGCAATGTTACTGAGTATTGCTTTTTTGAGCGCACGAGTATACTGAGTCAAAGTCTTTGAAACGACGCTGACTATGAAAGATTCAAATCAAAGATTTAAAACCATCAAAAATGCTTCCATCATAAGGCGAGATGTTTCGAAATTTGCCACTTTCGGCCCCCATATTGCCTGCCAGACTACCCTTTTGGCCACATGCTTAGCCACGTTGAAGGTAGCATTGCCCTCATTTGCCTCATGCTACATGCCAACATTGACCAGAGTTGTATAGGCTCTGAAACGTGTCCACTTTGTCTTATTAGCTTCTTCAACTTTGTCACCACAACCAGGTTTCCCGTTTTCATGGGTGGTTCTTACAGGGGCAAACATATCAGAGGCTACATCCAGGAGTGGCTTTCAGTTTTGACCACACATCTTCCACATCACTGTCAGATACAATAATAGCAGTAACAGTGACTTTACTTTATTCTTGAAGCTATCATGACACTCCTTAGCCATAGCCAGGCCCCTGAGTTTCTCAGTGCGAACACGTTGAGTGGGGCTACGCTGTTTTGCCTTGAGCAATCTGACTTTGAAATCGCAAGCAAGCAAGCTGTGCTGCAGGGCGCATATTTCACCTAGGATAATATTGACGTTGTATACTGCTGTTCGAAAACTCTTACGGTAGAGTTAAGAGTCAATCTGAGTCTTCTGATTGCCGGAGCATTTTCAATTTCTTTCTGCAATCCAATTAATTGGTATACAATGGATCACAGGTAAGTCCGTCTTACTTCATTTTGTAGGGCCCAAGTAGGGGATATACATTTGTATTATTACTTCAAAATCAATAGTTTTATTAACAGGAAATCACATTATGAAACTCATGTGGATCTATATCTAAATCTAGTTACATTCATGATTCCAGTCAGCTGCCTCGGTCGTTATTTTTATCTTTACTCTATAAATTCTCTTATCTTACCTCCTTCTAGATTCTAGACATCCTATTGGTCAACCGAGGTCACGAGAAGACCGCATAATAACCGTATGGGGTTAGTAAGATGCCTCAAATTAATATGAGGTATTTACAAGAGTTAATTCCCTTGATTGGAGCCATATGGTTTTGTCCAACTAATAAAAATAATTTGTGTTTATAACTTCCGGTGGCCATTGAGGACGCAAAAATGTTAGCTCTCAAATAATATGGATTTATAGTGTTTAAATGGAATAAATTGGACGTCAAAATACACTGGAGTCTTTTGGAAGTATTTCTATATCACACCGTCCAATCGGTTATGGTTGCCGCATCGATAAAGCTGTGGTTGCCTCGCGCAGCGAGCGTCGAAAAAAAAGGTGAGTTTGTATTTTGGTCCTAAAGACTCCTATTTTCTGAATATCAGCATTTATTGTATGTAGCCGTAAAAAGCAATGTTTGCCGAACATGCTGATGTAATATTTATCCAATAGCATGCAAAATGGTGTATTTCATCAGTGAATCAACGTGGATCAATATGCCAAAACACCATATTTCTGTCTTATGGACTGAATATCTCCGATATATGACAAACTCACGTTATTCCAACGATGTCGACTAAAATGAGCAGTATTGCGGCATCAAAAGACCCACACGTCGTATGTTTTCACTTGAACTTGATACATAAGACTCACAAGTGTCATGTTTATTCTGTAACATGTGTTTAGCTAATTATGTCCACAACAATTATTATTTCTAACTTGTAAATCGGCTTCGATTTCTCATGGTAAAAACATTCCCCTGTTAATTGTTTTAAAAAATGTTTCATTGTATTGAAGCACAAAACATGTAAACATAGGCCAGATACTATATTTATGATGTGACACTTTGTGTCTGTACTGATTACTGCATATCTTTATTAAATATATTGTAAACAATACAAACCCACTCATTTCTAGTTAAGTTGTGGGTATTTCATAAATAACGATGTGTCGATAATCCGAACACATCGGATGCGGACAATATTTCGGGATAAACCAAACAACAGCCAATTCAGTAATTAATCCCATATGTTCATTTGATTTAAACTCACATAATAAACCTATCTTTTGTCCTTTTGTACTAAAATATCTTCATTGCGTATAGCATTGCAAACAGTAAGGAGCCTTCTAATGTAGGTATACACGTGAAACTACACTAACCCTCATACTGTATATATACTGTAAGGAGTTGGCCTAGTGTTGAATACTCATCATTCCCGCGCTAATAGCAGGGGCTGGGAATCACGTGATTAGAAATGATAGAGACCGTGGAAAAAATGGCGGCTGCCCTCGCTTGAAGGTGGTTTAAACCGGTGAGTATCCTTTCATGCAACGATTTCGTGCTCGAAATATAGCGCAAAGTACCCGCTTTATGAACCGATTTTCTCCGCCGGTTGGTGTAATAGTGTCAGATAAACGGATTCTTCAAACACTCGACCACAGTGTTCGGACCCAGCAGTTGGATAGTTTCCACGAAGAGTGGAAGATTTTAGGTCTAACCCCCTTCAATTCGCTTTAAATCGCTCGATTCGATCAAAAACGGTTGCAGAAAGAATATACAATCGAAGATAAACACTTTCACAATGTTTTGCACAACACTTGCACATTTTTGTTCAATAGTTGGCAACAATTACGAAATGGATAGGGACCAGGTACAGGGAAAATTTGGATAGGGCGCAGGAGCAATTTGAGGAGCGGGCTGTGCACACCTATTTTTGCAGCAATAAAATCGAACGCGCACACTCTCGCGGACATGTTCAACCGTGTAAGTATATATTAGTGTAAGACGGTCGACAAGGAAGCTCAAGTGGTTATTTCTCGTTTAACTTGAGCGTACAGAGTGATTCCTAGATGCTTGATTGAGTAGGTCCTGCCTCATGTCACGTATGGCGCATATCCGATGTACAAATTACTCTTAGTAAACCCCTATCGGTTGCAAACTAAACCTAATATACTTAACAATTTGAAAACGCCACTCATGAAAAGGTGTTCGTCATTTATAAACTATTTTTAAATGAGACGAGCATTAATGATCAAAGGAACGAGATTTAAATTACGTGGCAGTGGTACATATTGTACTTGCGCACGGCCATATTTACGGTTAAACACTGGACTATATTTCATTTCATACAAAATTGATTCTTACTTATTGTTAATTATTGTTGTTTTCCAACACAGGTCCTCTAAGGGTCCTCTTCGTCAGACTCTGAGATTTCACTTGTATTGACTTTACTTCCGGTTTGGTTGTTATATATAAAGTCGCTCTTATACGTGTAAAGGATTTCCTGATTTCTCCAGTGATTATCAAGACGATTTTTAAAAGAATTGACTGTTTTTGCTTTCATAACGTGGTCTGGTAAACGGTTCCACATTTTAATGATTCTAACAATGAAATTGTGTTTTCTAAGATCTAGTCTAGTTCTTTGTGCATAAAGCATGTATGTGTTTCCTCTGTAGTCCTAGTAGCCTAGTTTTTACTCATTTTTAGGAATCCTACAACCTCTTGGTCATATTTCTCGGTTGTAATTCTGAAGGTCTCGATTATATCCCCCCTACATCTTCTGTTTTTTAAGGTTTGTAGCTTTAATTTCTGTAGCCTTTCATGGTATGGTAATTCGTTAAACCGAGGAAATTGTTTGGTAGCTCTTTCTTGCACTCGTTCTATTAGCTCATTGAATTTCTCCTTCTATGGACTCCTGACTGAACTGGCGTAGTCAAAATGGGATCTTACAAGTGCTTTATAAAGGGGGTGTGTGAAAGTTTTCTGGTCCAAATGTTGAAATGATCTTCTTATGATTGCCGACATTGAGCTTGCTTTCTTCACTTTTTCGCAGATGTGTTTTTCAAAATTCAGCTTATCATCAATTATGACTTCTATATCATTTTTCGTAGTGTATGCGGTCCAGTTCTTGCCCAACTAGCTCATAATTGAAGTTGTCTGGTGGTTCGTTTTACCAATATGCATAAACTTGCACTTCTCCGGGTGGAATTTTAAGAGCCAAATTTCACTCCATTCGGTTCATTTTTCAATGTCGTTCTGTAGCGCAAGTCTGTCATTTTCATCCTTGACCCTCCTGTAGATTTTGGTGTTGTCAGCGAAGAGGTACACTGTCGAATAAACAAGGTCTGGTAGATCATTTATGAAAATGACAAAAAGGACTGGTCCAATAACTGATCCTTGGGGTATCCCAGAGGTAACATTGTGCAATCGAGAGTTGGCCCCGTTGACGCTTACTTGCTGTTTGCCGTCACTTATGAAATTTTCAATCCATTCTATTGTAAAGTGGTTATGATCCAGTTTCTTAAGTGATACGCAACTTAACCATCAAAACAATCAACATGCAGTGGGGAAAATATCCCAAAAGAAAATAAGAAAAGCCTCATCAAGTAATTAATGCTTTCTACGAAAGTAGCAAATGTAAATGTAGCAGGACTCTATCAGGCATCCAGGAATCACCCTGTACGCTCAAGTTAGTCGAGAAATAACCACCTGAGCTTCCTTGTCTACTGTCTTATACCTACTTATATTTACATGGCTGAATATTTCCGCGAGAGGTTGAGCGTTTGCTTTTTATTGCAGCAAAAAGAATTGTGCACAGCCCGTTCCTCAAATTGCCCCTGCGCCCTATCCAAGTTTTCCCTGTACCTGGTCCCTATCCATTTCGTAATTGTTGCCAACTATTGAACAGAAATTCGCAAGTGTCGTGCAAAACATTGTAAAAGTGTTTATCTGCGATTGTATATTCTTTCTGCAACCGTTTTTGATCGAATCGAGCGATTTAAAACGAATTGAAGGGGGTTAGACCTAAAATCTTCCACGGTTCGTGGAAACTATCCAACAGCGATCGGCCGGGTCCGATCACTGTGGTCGAGTGTTTGAAGAATCCGTTTATATGACACCATTACACCAAGCGGCGGAGAAAATCGGTTCGTAAAGCGGGTACTTTGCGCTATATTTCGAGCACGAAATCGTTGCATGAAAGGATACTCACCGGTTTAAACCACCTTCAAGCGAGGACAGCCGCCATTTTTTCCACGGTCTCTATCATTTCTAATCACGTGATTCCCAGCCCTGCTATTAATAGCGCGGGAATGATGAGTCTATTCAACACTAGGCCAACTCCCTTACAGTATATATGTTACAGTCAATCTGTCAATCACTATTTATGATGATAGACAATGATAGTTTTTAAAAGTTCAAAGATTTCCTACACAGAACACCACATTTATTTCACACCTTATTTCAGTCAATTTGTGAAATGATGTTTAAGACCATGAATGCTGTAAATAGGAAAGAATTGAATAATTTTCATGTAAAGCTACAGGCTATATTTTGTTTTATTTTTATTTTTAAAAATAATTTTGACAAATTGAGTGGTTTTGTAGTGAAATTGTGGTGTTCTGTGCATGAACCTTTTGACCTTTGAAAAATATCATTGTATAATTATCATAAATTGTAACATTAAAGAACTATGTGAAAAAGTCATTTCACAGATTGACTAGTCATTACGCGTAATGACTGATTACACAGATTGACTGTAACATATATACAGTATGAGGGTTAGCGTAGTTTCACGTGTATACCTACATTAGAAGGTTCCTTACTGTTTGCAATGCTATACGCAATGAAGATATTTTAGTACAAAAGGACAAAAGATAGGTATATGTGAGTTTAAATCAAATTAACATATGGGATTAATTACTGAATTGGCTGTTGTTTGGTTTATCCCGAAATATTGTCCGCATCCGATGTGTTCGGATTATCGACACATCGTTATTTATGAAATACCCACAACTTAACTAGAAATGAGTGGGTTTGTATTGTTTACAATATATTTAATAAAGATATGCAGTAATCAGTACAGACACAAAGTGTCACATCATAAATATAGTATCTGGCCTATGTTTACATGTTTTGTGCTTCAATACAATGAAACATTTTTTAAAACAATTAACAGGGGAATTTTTTTACCATGAGAAATCGATCAGAGTGTACGTCTTTGTACGAAGCCGATTTACATGTTAGAAATAATAATTGTTGTGGACATAATTAGCTAAACACGTGTTACAGAATAAACATGACACTTGTGAGTCTTATGTATCAAGTTCAAGTGAAAAATATGCTGCAATACTGCTTATTTTAGTTATCCGTCAACCTTAGCCTAAATCCGCCCAGAAATAGGGTGAACCTTAACGTCAAACTTTTTCAGAATGCGACAACCTTAGCCATTGGAACATCAACTCAGTACACGAAAACACCTGTAACTGCCTTGATTTTGAACAATGCAATATGATATGCATGGGGTGGATAGAAAAATACTTTGATTTACCTTCGACATCGTTGGAATAACGTGAGTTTGTCATATATCGGAGATATTCAGTCCATAAGACAGAAATATGGTGTTTTGGCATATTGATCCACGTTGATTCACTGATTAAATACACCATTTTGCATGCTATTGGATAAATATTACATCAGCATGTTCGGAAAACATTGCTTTTTACGGCTACATACAAATAAATGCTGATATTTAGAAAATAGGAGTCTTTAGGACCAAAATACAAACTCACCTTTTTATTCGGCGCTCGCTGCGCGAGGCAACCACAGCTTTATCGATGCGGCAACCATAACCGATTGGACGATGTGTATATGGACTTATAAATTTTCAGAGGTGAATATCTTCTCATTATGACATTACTTATGAAAATGTAAAACACAAAGGAATCGAAGGGTGGTGCCATTATGTAAACATTAGGAACACATCTATTGTTGCACAGAGCATTGAATATAAGTGTAAGGACGGGTAAAACCGGTTTTTGTGAAGTCCACGGGGCAGTTGCCTAAAGACTAGTCACTACAGTACTGTACAAAAACATTTTACCGCCTGTAGTACAAAGCTGTATCGATCGCATGACCAGAAATATGGATACACAAAAGCGAAAGCGCGATGACTTGTCAAGTACAAGTGACCTTGACACCAGTAAGGGAGGTTATGCTACAACACCACATGATACTGACTCGAAAGATAACAAAGGTGGAAAAAAACAGACTAAAGCGCAAAAAAGAAAGGCAGCTAGAACTGAAATGAAAAATGCAGAGTTAAACTTAAACTTAAGTGTACCACCAAAGGACAGAGTGACAGACACTATAACAGAGACAGGCAAACCAAGTATCGAAAGGCAACTTGACGAAATAAATGCAAAGCTCAGTAAAGCCCAGTTCAGACAGGAACATATTAAAACAATTAATAAAAGAAACGTTTCTGGAATTGAAGGAGAGCCTGATTGGGTCGCTCGTTAAACGAATAGAAATAGTAGAAGAATTGCATGAGAAAGTTTTAGAAAACGAGAATATGAAAAAAGATTTAACAAAAATGAACGAAAAACTAGCCAAAAAGGAAGAAGAAACCAACAAGATAGAAATCCTACTAGAAGAAGAAAAGACAAGGGTATCTGAACAGATGAATGAGCAAGAGCAATACAGTAGGCGAAATAACATCCGTGTCATTTCACTAGCTGGGGATGACCAAAACGAAACATCAAGGGACACGACGGAAAAGGTACTGGGCTTGTTTAAAGATAAACTAAACACCAGTTTAACACACAAAGACATAGATATTGCTCACCGCCTTGGAAAGTACAGGCAGGGCATCAACAGGCAGGTAATTGTTAAATTCGTCAACAACAAGAGAAAGCTCACATAATGGCCTGTTAAAAGAGGTTAAAGGGAACAAAGGTGAGCATTTTTGAAAACCTCACTCGTCTAAATAATGAAGTTCTGGCTAGTACGAGGAAAAAGCGCCCAAATGAAGTGGACCAATCCTGGTCGACAGAAGGCAAGATTTTAATAAAATGGAAAGCCAAAGCGAACATTGAAAGAGTAAGATTTAGTGAATACCAGCACTGGCTAGAGTTGCCATGGCCGTAAACTTTCATAGAGTGTCGAATACAATACGTGGAGACGTTAAGTAGTTCATTAATTTAGTGCAGTTTTTAGAAGTATACTTTTGTGACAGCCTGTGCCAACAGTTTTCTCCAAGGCTTACGATAGACACTAGACATCATACAGTGGTGGTGACTTTGTTCTTTCCCAATAAACGCGTTTACGCAGAACTGTAATTTGTTTTTGCAAGCAGTTTTGCGCCCAAACGGACGCCAAGAAACCCGGCGTCCGAACTGTTTGCCACTCAGATAAAAACTAAAATTTAATCCAAAACAATTGCCATTTTTTCCTTTCCATAGCAACGCGTTTGCGTTTGGTTTGCGTGTACACGGGAGAGAAAAACGTTTTCTCCACTGTATATCAGCCTATAAATAACGGAACAACACAAATATCGTGACTCTAGTAAATTCCTTCCACGGATTGATCACAAAATGACCATTGACATATAATATACTATTAAATTACACAGCATTAGCCAAATAAACTCAGAACAATAATACATGGCTCCAGATAGAATGGGATTATTTTGTGAAGACTATAGTGTTTCTAGCCCCCTCCCACTCATCCCCTTATTCGAAAGCCATTTTTAGTTTTAATATGAAGTGGAGAATACGTTATTCTTTCCTAATAAACGCGTTTACTCTAAAAACATTACTTACATATTGCAAGCAATTTTGTAGCCAGATCAGAAAATGGGTAATTCGGCGTCTGATTGGGCTCGAAACTGTTTGCCACCGATATTTAAATAAACCGTTGGACATTTAAAACAATTGATGTTTTCTGTAAATTGATGCATTGCGTTGGCATTTTCGTTGCGTTTAAACAGGATTAGATAAAACCTTCTCCACAAGGCACTAATATATAACATTGTAAGTACAGCCGGGATTATGTTGAGGGGGACACACTACATGTGCGATCGAGATGCGTTAGGTCGAGCTTCGATTGGATCGAGCTTATCCATGCTTCTTGGATTGAAGTTCGATGACTCGATCTGCCTTTGATCTTGAATGTCCGTATAACGAAGGCTTTTGGCTCTGAAATATAGGTGTGTCCGGTTTACCGAGTTTCGGCTGTAATTATATTAAGGGCGGATGTGAGGCTCGATTGTACACTAAGTACAAGCTGAGATCGATCTACTACTACTGCCAAAGGTTTTCTATGCGGGTGGCTGTTTTGGGCTAGATGGAAGTGAAACGGATGGGCTTACATGGAGGCTATCCGTTTACTAATCATCGTGCTGTGGGCTTTCACCAATATCTTTATGTGGTCATTTAACCGTAGATCTGGCCTAATTGGTGCGTTTGTGGTATCCGAAATCGGTTGGTGTATAACGGGTGCTAGTGGCTTTGTGCCTCTTTAGGGCCGAAGAAGTGGCAACTCGTTATAATCGATATTGATGACATGTTTGTTTATTTTGTCTTGTATTGGGCTCCTTGCAGACTTACCCAGAGTACGATAGTTATTAATTGTTATCAGCAGACGGTGTGGATGCTGATCAGACGCCGCGTAAGAGGCGCTTTGATCAGGATTCAAATTATTTGACCATCACTTCCAGGCTTCCTAAGTCAAAATACCTTCTACATAAAATTAAGAAATAAAAGCAGACGCCAATTGCGTAAGGTGATGACGTTATAGCAGCGAATGATTTACAAACCACGCAGTGAAACACCTATTGTTACTTGTAATGTTAACGGCATCGCTTCAGGTGTGACGAAAGTAGTGCGGACGGTTCCAATAGGAGCTTTCGGCACTGTTTTTATGTCCTGCTTTGAGCGGTGTCCTTACGTTTAGGGATTTATTTACCCTTTAAGCCAGTGGTGGCTCAGTACAATTTTGACTGTAGTGTTTGTTATAAGCTGATTCAATATGGCCATGTACCCTTAGTCCATGCTTATGTTTCTTTTCGATAAGCATGAAGACATGAAAAGGGCAACATAATAGCCAACGCATCAACGAGATGTTGACTTAAATTCTTTCTCTATATACCGGGTAAGTCAGCTATAGAGCTGTTTTTTGACGGAAGAAATTGTCGATATGAGATTCGAGCAGTTTTGGATCCTGACCAGACGCCGTGTTACACGGCGTCAGAGCGGGATCTAAACTGTCTACAAAAGTCGGATCTCCACGCGTTTGGCAGTGAAAGAGTTAGCCTGTAATAACTACATAATATATAACAGGTCTTACTATATTTTGTATGGAAGGTATAATTATGGTTCTGAGTTATTACCGTTTACCTCAGCTAGGGACGATTACACTCGTCATCTATAAAGTATTGATATTATAGAGCACAATTGTCACATGCAAACAGTGTATACTCGAATCAGACGACATCTAAAGGAGCCTTCAAACCAAGGTACGCACTGTTTGTCATTTTTTCCCGCACAACCTGCAAAGAGTGCATTTGACACATAGTGTAGACCCAGATCAGGGGGTTTCTAAAGAAACAATCTGACCAGGGTCTACACAGTCTGCCGTATTGCAGTAGTGCGGAAAACAACATTAAACGATTACATGTATAACTAGACTTGACGAGATTGGAAACTGAGATAATCCTTTAAAAATGTTACAAGGGTGAATAATTCAACAGATGTCTTTTTTCATGCTTGTATTTCTAAAAAACTAAAGGGCACGTTATTGCTTATCGAAGCAGTGAATCGTTGACTATAGTCTGCATCAATTATACACATAGATGCTTTTTATAGCAGAGCCTACTATTTTTGCTTTTGTCTAGAGTGCATGATTTCTCTCCGCTTATCAAACCTGGTGACGATTACATTCTGCGGTTATAAAATATTGACCTTATAAAAGTACACTTGGCACATGCAAACAGTGTAAACGCGGATCAGAGGACTCCTAAAGGAGGAATCAGACCCGAGTATGCACTGTTTGACATTGTTCAGAGTAACCTTTCGAATGTACATAGGCCACATATAGACAGTGTAGATCCAGATCAGCGGTTTCAAGAGGAACAATCTGATCAGGGGTTGCACTGTCTACCATTATGCAGATATGGCAGAAAACATTAAATATTTGTACATGGACTAGGTGCAATTTGGAACAGGAATGTCCTATAAAAATGTTTAAGATAATATAAATTTACTGATGTCTTTCGTTAAAGTAGATCAAGATGTATATATTAGCCCCTGCCTAGTAGGGCAAGATATTTCCTACACCGGCAAACAGTCGGATTCCAGAGGTTTCGTTATAAAATGCAATTGACCCATTACCCCATAAATACGCCTTTGTACGTCTTTAATTTATTCTTCTACTGAAGAATATAATTCCAATTAATACTGTTAAAAATCAAAATCATGAGAAATATTGTCTATATTCTAGAAAATAAAGCAGAATACGCCTTAAAGCACATTCTGCTTTACTTTCAACCTGCTTTAAGTGGACAGCTATCTTCAACTCTAGAAACAGGTTGTGGGGTAATGGATTAACTGCTGATACATTTTTATGCAGTCTGCTTGTATTAAGCGATCACTTAGTGAAATGCTGCTGCTGGTATAGAATGTAGGCAGTTTGCTCGGTATGGTAAAGAGGTAATGCAGAGGGATCCTAAATGATTTTCCAATTCTCTTTTGGTTGATGGTCGCTTGGTACAATGTTGGGTATGGTGTTTAAAGCCGCATTGTGTTTTTGAGAAACCTGCATAAAACGGTTGTTTGGGTTCCAATTTGAACTACGTGGGACGTAATTCTTTCACAAAAACCGGTTTTATCTAAGAAATTCGCTTTTTAAATTTTATTTATAATATTTTGGTGTTGCACAAATTAAAGAGCCTCCCTTGTGAATGGAAAGAAGGACAACTCTGTAAATACAGGGCTCCAGATAACGGAAGTATTTCGAAAACTAAAATCTTTATTTCTGCTTTTAAACCCAATGGTGTCATACTCATTAAAATTGTCTCGAAGAGACGGTTTAATCAGTAGTAACACCATAGCATTCGGTGCTGAAATGAGTGAGAAAATATTAGATTAGTTCAGATTACTCTCGATTACATCTATAGCTGGAGCACTGGAAATGACCCTGTTAACCCTTATTCTGATGCACAGACGTCTGCTTTGACATTGTCGTCTGCAAAATGTGTTCAGTTTAGATTTATGCATTGTTTTAATTAAACAAACCTTAAGACGAGTGTCAAACAGTTTGGATCCAGATGAGACGCCGCGTTACGCGGCGTCTTTTTAGATTCAAATAGTTTGCAAACTCCTAAAAGTTACGACCAGTAGGCACAGGGTTAAACACTATGAGATCCAATAACAACATGTACATAATTATTCACTAGGGGTTAACGATGAAACAAACTACGGTGAATCTATACCTTGAGCTTGCTGAAAATGACTGTTTCAGCCTTGTCCGCTCTCTAACTCAAACACTTCTTTTTGGATCTTCACCAAACTTGCTACAAATGTTTATTAGCATAGAATCTAGGTCAGGTTAAATAACTAGCAAAATCGCATAAGGCATGTCTGAGTTATTGCCCTTGAATAATTAAAAAATGATTTTTTAGTCATTCAAGGGCAATAACTCCAACATGCCTTGTGCGATTTTGGTAGTTAAGATGACTGACCTAGATTTTATATTAATAAACATTTTCAACAAGTTTGGTGAATATCTGATATAAACTGTATGTGTTAGAAAGCAAAAATGCTGAAACATTCATTTTTAATACTTAAAGGGCCAAAACTCAGACATGCCACATGCGAATTTTGTAATAATCAAACTAGACCTAAATCTTATATAATTAAATATTTTCAGCAAGTTTAGTGAATATCCGATAAAAACTGTGTGTGTTAGGGTGCAAAAATGACTGAAACAGTCATTTTTTATTAATAAAAAGGCAATAACTCAAATATACCTTATGCGATTTTAGTAGTAATCAAACTAAACCTTGATTTTATATCAATGAACATTTTCAGCAGGTTTGGTGAAGATCCAATAAAACGTATTTGTGTAAGAGAGCAAAACTTGCTGAAAACAGTCATTTTTTAATACATAAAGGGCATTCGGTTGCTCCCAGTGAAGTTGTATTCGGCTGTATCACGTGATACTAAGCCGTGTGGAAATGTTTATGTCAGACGTTCTATTTTCGGTTTGTTATGATTTTAAATCGCCCTTTTTCGTGATTTAGGTCCGTCTTCATCATTTCATAGATCAGTTTGGCCCATAAGAATGTTCAAACATTATTATTAACCGTTATCGTATTTCAGGCATTGAGAAAAGGTCTGAAAACACAATGGGACTTTAAGATAAGTTGATTTGATATGGTCACACTACTTTTAGTTCATGTTTCAATAATCATGAATACGCAAACAGTGAATATGTAGGCTATAGTATTAGCTAAGACATGAATATTACTTGTAGCAGCGGTATGTTACCCCTATTATCATGAACAGGTCACTGCGTTACATCATAGATAAAGGAATGTACATGTGGATGTGAATGGGTTTATAGATGTGCATGCGTATATATAGATGGGTGTATGTGCAAGAGTGTATTTATGTACTTGTAAATAAATGTTAAGCAGATGTATGCATGCAGGGTGTAGTTAAGTGTATACAGGTGTACATGTACACTCGTAGATGTGTGTTCATGTATGGGTGTATGCATGAATAGTAGCATGTAGGCAGGTGCGTGGGTGTAGATAGATAGTATTACATGAAGGTGTACAATGTATATATATAGAATTCAGTGTGATTGAAAAGTAATTTCTGATAGGGTTTGGCCCCTTCAATATTTTAACTATTGTGCAATAGCATTGGAAGCAGTTTGGATACCGACCAGACGCGGAGTTACCCGGTGTTAGATCGGGATTCAAACGGTTGACACTCACATCGACGTTTATGCCTCTTTGCAGCTACATATCCCTTAACGTCAGATATCAAACAAGATGAAACTCTTTTAAATAACAAAGTCATATCGGTGAAGGGGTTAATATCCTGTACTTTGTGTAACAATAGATCTAGGCCAACTCTGTACGATCCTTCGATTTTACTTTATTCTGTTATGGAGGAATTCTCTTTATTCTTTAACATTCATACCTCTAACAATATCCCTATCCTTTCTCTTCTATGTTCTCTTTTCACTTTTGGTTTGCAACTAAACATACATAGTGATCGTATTAAATATCCCCGATACCGTGCAAATGTGCATTAAACAACATTATAGATGGAAGAATGCAGTGTTTAAAAATAAATATGAATGAAAAGGATTATGTATTATTAAATGTTTATGCACCAAAAAATACAACGGAACAAATAACATTTCTCAGAAAAATCGAAGACTTTATTATTTCAAATGATAGTGACACATTAATTATAGGCGGCGATTTTAATACAGTTATAAATATAGATAAAGATAAAAAAGAACGGAAATCCTAATAGTAATAAGAAAAATAGGGACAAACTAAATAATATAATACAAAATAACGATGTAAATGATATATGGAGAATTTTAAACCCAGAAACAAATCAATATACATGGCACTCTAACAATAAACCAACAATATTTTGTAGGCTAGATTTTTTTCTTGTTTCAAACAATATAGTAAATTCAATAACACAATGTAAAATTACAACTGGGTTACGATCAGATCATTCGTTAGTATATTTGAATATAAAATTGGGTAATCAACCAAGAGGGCCAGGATTTTTTAAATTAAATTATAGTGTTATCCTCGAAAAAGACTATCAGGATAGAATAAAACGTTCAATTCAAGATATAGCAGATATCAATAAAGAGGCAAACCCTAATACGTTGTTGGAATTAATCAAAGCACCTATAAGAAATGAAACCATTTTGTATACTTCAATGAAAAAAAAGAAAACAGTAAAAATAGAAATGCAATTGAAAAATGATATTGATGATTTAGAAAGAGAACTATCACATAATCAAGACAATGAAACCTTATTAAATAAACTTAAAGAAAAGAAATCGGAATTAGATGACATTATAAAAGAATATACTAAAGGAATCTTACTTAGAGCAAAAGCAGAATGGATTGAAGGAGCAGAAAAAAATACAAAGTGCTTTAGCAATTTAGAAAAAAAAAAAGATCTGAAAATAAAATCATAAAACGATTAGTTAATAATTCTGGAGAAGTAACTGACTCTGCGGAAATTTTAGAAGAAACTAAATTATGTTATACGAAATTATATAGTAAAGATAATACATTGCAGAACAATTATATATTTTCAAATAAAACATGTGAAATTATTACCTGACTCTCTATTTAAGTGAATATTAAGCATTTTTGACTGTTTTCCGAAATATTTACCAGACTGAGGCCAGCGGGCAACAGTTGACTGTTATAGTACTGTTACATGCGCGAAAATGGTGCGCAAAACTTCTCTGCATCGCGGGACCAAATAAGGCGTCTTTATGAAACAGATTTTTGTTTAAGGATCTAGCCTTTTGCGGAGTTGATCGGGTCATTTTTTCTCTTTTGAATAATGGCAAAAGCCCAGGCTCGGATGGAATAACAGTTGAATTTTATAAAATATTCTGGAATACAATCAAATCATATTACATTAATTCTATTAACTACTCTTATCAAAATAATAATTTAACAACTATGCAGAAACAAGGTATAATTACCCTTCTGCCAAAAAAAGACAAAGATTTAACAATATTAGGTAATTGGAGACCAATAAGTTTACTTAATAAATACGAAAGACTCAAGCAGGAAACGCAACACAAACAATACACCAACCTTTCAAGCAGAACACACACACAGTCATACCATAACAAACACACACACGCACACTCCCATTCCTTCATCTACACACTAAATAGAAAACAACACGCAAGACAAACATAAAGCAAAGTGAACATAGGAGCCCGCCTTGGTACGGTCAGCACAGCAATCAATAATTAATTATAAATTAATCATTAACTACCACTGGGGGGTTAAACCTGGGTTTAGGGGCGCCCAACCGCACACTTATCTCCTATATTCACCTATAAAGACGAACAGTGTACATAAAATATAAACCCTGTTCCACAACCTCACAATCAAAAAAACCGCCAGCACAGTAAGTAAATACATGTAAAACATTTAACAAAAGATCATTAGTAACATGGGAAAGAATTAAACATTCAAGCCCGTGTTAAAAATAACCCACTATGGCAACGGTCAAATTGTACTCAAGCGACTAGTCTGTAGTTACGAGTAACTGTAAGACATGGAAGGGTCCAGGGTACGACAGAGAGGGAGAGAAAAAACAAAGCACGAAAATCCGACATAACTCTCCCGGTTCAGGACGGCTTTAGAGATACATCATCATGTAGTGCTAAGCCCTGTATGTCGTCGCACAACCAAAGAGGAAAGCATAGTTATCAATTGTAGATTGATCGATAACCAAACGTGAAGAGCGCAGCAATATAGTTGGATCATATTCTTTTTTGAGGAAAAATCTAATACGTTTCACAAATAGGTTTTGAAAATGTATATGTCCAAGAATCTTACGAAGTCTGTAAATCACATCACCATAAAACTCCGGATGTGAAATACCTTGCCGCAGAAAAGACTTTAAGTTACATTTATACTTGTTAATGAGAGGAAGATTTCTATAAAAGAATTTAGAAAATGTTTTACGAAGTTTATGAAATCTGTACTACAAAATGGCCACAAAAACATTAGCAAACAGAATGAAAAAGGTTTTACATAATGTAATCAACAATAATCAAACGGGATTTGTAAAAGGGGGGTATATTGGAGAGAACATTAGAACAATTTTTGAAGTAACAGAGTATCTAAATGATGAAGACAAACCATTGCTTATATTTTTCGCAGATTTTGAAAAAGCATTTGATAGTATAGATCATAACTTTATGTGTGAAACTCTGGCACATTTTAACTTCGGCGACTCTTTTATAAACTGGATTAGACTGTTCTACCATGATACGCTAAGTTGTGTTGTTAATAATGGATATATGTCAGAATTTTTCGACATAAAAAGAGGAGTAAGACAAGGATGCCCGCTATCACCGTACTTATTTATACTGGCTATAGAGGTTTTATATATGTCTGTAAAAGCTGATAATAATATAAAAGGCATAACGATGTTTAACAGATAAATGAAATACAAGCATTTGCAGATGATGCAACCTTTATGATGGATGGGTCATTTAAAACTTTTGAAGCCCTAATAAAACAACTTAATACTTTTAGTAAAATATATGGGCTTAAATTAAACAAAAACAATCTGTTATTTTAAGATCAGGTTCATTAAAAAACTCAACTGAACATTTTGATACAAAAGGTGAATTTACATGGACATCAGAAGGATCTAATATATTAGGAATTGTTTTCTCAAACAACAGAAGCAAATATCACGAGCTAAACTTAATACCAAAATTACAGGAATTTTCAAATTGCTAAAAAAATTGGAAGAAACATAACTTATAAATTATTGGTAAAATAACTGTAATTAAAACCTTTGCTCTTCCAAAACTAATATACCCGCTAACAGTTTTAGAAAGTCCAACATCAGAGCCCTTTGTTTGTAACTAAGTACCCCCTAGTCATGAATGTATATGCGTCATTTACTATAAGTGTAAAGAGTACACTTGTCAAAGGCAAACAAACACTTGTAATGTGTGTATTGTTTCACACTGAAAGTTTTACTATGTGACAGTTTGGTTAATACTGAATGACCTTAAACTGACACCTAAAGACTGCAAAAGAAATGTGTCATTTACCCATGAAAAAACTTCTCTACCAATTAATAGAACTGTAAGATGCACGATGGATGAGTACTGATCAAAACCATTTGCTGTAAAAACTTTCGTATTACAGTACTAAATGACCTTGACCTACTTAAAACAATATCGGTGTTATCTGGTCATGACAAAGCTTGCTACCAAATATGAAGACACATTGTACATCATTATTGAATGAACTTGTAAGATAGGGGTCAACTTCTTATTATCATGGCCAACTTTCGTAGCAAGAATGACAACTCTAGCTTGAAGGAATAGTAAGTTATTAATCGGAAACGCTTTGGTGTAAAACAACACGTTTACTTACTGATTACCTTGGCATTCGACCTACTGACCTGAAAGGAAATAGGGGTCATCTACTCATTACGACTAACCTCTGTACTATATATGAAAATTGTAGGTTGAAGTAAAGGTCAGTTATTGATCAGAAACGATTCGGGGGAAAACCAATAATGTTTCATTATATAATAGCCTTGACCCTCGACCTATTGACCTAAAATGATCAGGGGTTATCAACTCATCATGACTAATTGCTGTACTAAATACGTTAATTGTAGGTTGAAATAAAGGCAAAGACGTGTTATTGGTTGGAAATCATTTGGGGTAAAAAGAAAATTACCTTGTTTCATTACCGACTGACATTGACCTTTCACCTATTGACCTCAAAAGAACTTGAGGTCATCTTATTATCATAACCAACCGCTACATCAAATATGAGAACTATAGGTTGAAGGAAGGGGAATTTATTGATCGGAAACCATTTGGACCGACCGACCGACCGACCAAACCGACATGTTCAAAGCAATATTTTCCCACTTCTTTCAGAAGGGGGGTGGAGGTTTAAAAATTGTGATGAAATTAATAGGAAATTTCAGCGGTACATGAGTAAATATATTATATTCTAGGAGAAGAACCAAATAAGCTTTTGCTTTCGTTCTCATCCTAATGTATATCCATGTTTTGTTCATAAAAGTTGTCTACATTATGAAATAAATATGTTTAAACTAAATATATTATAAGACATTTTCTTTATTTTATTGTAAATGCGTTTGCATTTGGTGTCTAACTGTAGGCGATTGCTGTCGACTTTGTAAACAGTTTGGGTATTATTCAGAAGCCGAGTTACGTAGCATCTAATTAGGATCATAACTGACTGACGCTTATATCGATATTTCATTATT
Source organism: Gari tellinella (assembly GCA_922989275.2). Taxonomy (NCBI): domain Eukaryota; kingdom Metazoa; phylum Mollusca; class Bivalvia; order Cardiida; family Psammobiidae; genus Gari; species Gari tellinella. Next base: position 57,729,354 of record OV277865.1, read on the forward strand.
TAAACTGCTTTTCATCTCACTTTTAAATAATTCGTTTCGGCACCAGCTTTAAAGCAGACGATATGATTGCGTTCAAGAAGTTAACGCAGACGACACAGTACAATTCCTCCTACTGTAATTGTTTGTATAAATCTGATCTAGATACCAGCCAGTTCGTCCATAACCCATCTTATCATGCATTTTATTATCTCAATTGTGTGATTCACTGGCGGAACAAATTGCCTGTCAGATCTATGGCAAAGATTTGCACAACATATTTTCTTTATGTCTACCGCATGTCAAATAGAATCAGATACGGGATATTATAGAGCTTATCATTTAACATTACAAGCATGTTTGATAGGAAAAGAAATTGACCTGTGGCCCGCTCAGTAAGCTAACAGATCACTTTCCTTTGTTCAGCAGATGATTGGTAAAACGTCAAACAATCGGTAGCTCCTTAATGCTGCGCAAAACAGGTGTTCGTCGCATGATATGTCTCTCTCCAGTCCAAAATTATTTTTCAGATCCGATGTTTTTCTGACTAAAATAAAAATGAAAAAAAATGTATATGAGCTATGCCATGACAAAACCTGCCTTATTGCATTTCAAACAGTGTAGATCAAGGCAGGTCGCCACGTCAAAGATGCGGTGGCTGGCCTTGATCTTCTCTGTGTCACACAAACACTCATCTAAAGCATTGTAATTAATAATATTGTTTACGACATTTGGTTGTATAGAACAAACTCAGATACAAAACCTGGGATGATAACGGTGTTTCAACGTTTCAATGCAACAAGGCAGGTTTTGTCATAGCGCGGCTCATATTATATATAAGAACGTCTAAACGGTATTCAACTCCGGCCTAATCTGCTCCAAAATCGGTTGGTGAATTCTCGTATTTCATCATTGCAAGCTTGCTTGACCACTAATTTCCTTAAACTTGGTCTCGTTTATCAAAGAAATCATCATCATTGATGACTTGTAATCTAGCGTTTCTGAAACTTTTAACTTGCCTTAAAAACGAGTCGTCAAAAATGAGGGGGTCTTGAGATAGACTCAGCATGCGACGTGCACCTGTTCTACACATAAAGTATTACTTGAACAGGTGCTCGTCGCATGCTATGTCTCTTTCCACCCACCTATCCCCTTCTTCACACCCTCACTATATAAAACATACAGGTATCCGGTCGAAATAGGTTCCTAAATCGATGGGTGCATTTGCAAAATTCATTTTTTGCAAGCTGGTTTGACCACCAATTTTCATAAACTTGGTATCACTTACCAAACAAAGTTTTACTCTTGATGACCGGATATTTAGATTTTCTCAAAACATTAACACGTTTTGAGAACGAGTCGTCAAAGTAACAACCATCTCAGTTCTCTATGACAGTAAGAAACGGCTGTTTACTGAGGTTATACATAGAAAAATGGTATGATTTAAGCTGAGATGATGATGATTTCAGGACTATTGTACTGACAAATTCTTCAAATACATGTAATATCTATAACAACATATCAACATACTTGAAATTGAGTTCGATGAAAGTCCTTACTTTCGGTTTAACTACATGTCTATTACAGATAGTAATTAAGGATAACATTCGCAGTTTATCATAAGTACAAATCAATGTGGAGCTCCAGTCAATTCACTGTGAACACTATTCCTCATTGAATGACATTGTCCTTGAGGAGTTGGTTGTTGCTTTGATGACTCGTTTTTAAGCCGTGTTTAACGTTTGGGAAACGTAAGATGGACAACAAGAGGGTGTTTTGGTTTATAAATGAGACCAGGTTTATGGAAATTGGTGGTCAAACAAGCTTGCAGAGATAAAGTCTGCAAACGACGAACCAACTTTGGAGCCCATTCTGGTCAAAATATAACCTTCTTCGTTACAATATTGTTTTACAAATACCTCTGCTAAATTTTATTGTCGTGCGCCATCGATTTAAAGTTATTCTAGGTCAAGGTTTTACGGTGATTTTCATTGGCTATGGGAAGCCGGGCACAATATATGCAGGACGTTGTGTGTTCCATCGGCCAATGAGAAACTTTGGTATGAACTGAAATGTTTGGATATATAATGTCTATCACCTCAGTGATTTCTTTATTCGATAGTATTACAGTTTGTGAAATGTCTCGTAAATAAACTAATCAAAAGCAATGGGATTTGGGGATATTATTATTGAAACATTATAATTAATGAAAATTGAAATTTCATAAACTTCTTTCAATGCAGTTGTTGATGTCAACATATTTTAAAAATGGCCGAGTAGGAAATATACATTGTATATGTATTATAAATCGTGAATGTTTTTACTGGTACCTGTGGGTCATCGGTACATGTACCTTAAAAGTACACTGTTTGGCATACACCAACATCTACAGTACTTTGAACCTCCAAATTAGGTAGAGGCAATGTACGCAAAGGGACATTGGAACGGGCATCAAACATCTTGAATCCCGATCTGGATCCCTTATGTTGGCAAGTACAGTCACACCTCTGTAGTATGACTACCTTACAAACGAAGGCTAATTAAATGTATAAAAGACAGGTGACAGCTCAAAGCAAAGTGACAGTAAAACAGAAAGATACTGAAACAAATACTGATACTGTTTCGCTGTCACCTTGCTTTAAGCAGTCACCTGTCGTAATTACCTAATCAGTAACACAATTTGGTCGTTATAGAGAGGTTTTAAATTTAATCAAGTGGCGATCAACAGGCAACGGGTTAAGCAATGTTTCCCAATGATTTAAACGGTTAGACTTGAGACTCCTATTTTCCATCGTTACATTCAACCTTTCATTGACTTACCCTGACTACAATGAACAGTTTACATCATTATCAGACGCTGCTTAGATCAAAACTGTCCGACATTTATTTCAATACTCCTTTAGTCAATTTAGTCAATTAAGTAATGAAATCAGACTGGAATTGTTTAAAGCATATGTCTTCATGGCAGTGAAAGGTTTTAAGTACACTTTTTACCTTTGTTGAGTAGAATGGCGATAAATAAGGCCTCGTTGTCGCTATGGCGGGTTCCTGTCTAGACAGTTGTATCCCTGGTATCAGTAATTACAGGCTTTTCATTTGATGACAGAGACAGCTTTGATGTGGATGTATACAGTCAAACGTGTAGTAAACAATCAATTTAAGGGCGATATGTGTAGTCTTATTGACAGGCTACAGCTACATGCAGGTACAGCTTCATGCATAAATCCTGTTTTACATTTGTTCTGCATTAAGCAATCACTTGTCTTTAAAGATCTTCAGTCTTCTTACGTGTAAGTTTGACTGTACCTGTAACATAAAGCCTATGTTATAGTCGACAAAAACAATCAAGAGATCTTCACATGGCTTTTCCGAAACATAAAGACCCTGGGGCCCGTCTTACAAAACATCGTACGACAAAAAGATCGTAGGTCAGATTGTTAAATTTCAAATAGTATTTTATTTCTCCATCTAATCCTTTCTTGTGACCTCTCTTTGGAATCGTCTCGAAAAGACAATCTCACAGAGATGCCACAAGACATGATCAGATGGAGAAATAAGAAATTAGATGTACCTTAACCCTTTCATGATCAAGTTGTTCGGGAGCTGTTTACCCCTTCACCGATTCAGTGAGTCTGCTTCAGTGTTGTCTGGATTTTACGTTTTAAAGTTAGATTTAAGGTTGTATGGCTTAATAAATATCGATAAAAGTGTCAAACAGCGTGTGTCCTGATCAGACGTCGCGTTACGCAGCGTCTGATCGGGACCAAAACGGTTTGCAAACGCGCTTTTAAGCGTCATTGAGAGTGAAAGGGTTAAGGTTTTAACTTACGGTCGCTTTTGCGTACGACGGACCCTTGTTGTCCAATATACTAAGATTAAAGCAAAAACTGTCCTAAACAGGAGTACACGTTATCAATTCACGTTCGAATGAAAATGCGATGCCATGCAATAAAATTGGGAAATTGACTTTGAAAGGTCTGACTTTTCATTTCTGAGTGACAAACGGATACCATTGGAAATAATTGTTTCAGCATATATACGAGGGCTGTCCCAAAACACCGTGGACTAATATTTGTTTTGAAGAACCCGACGTAATATTTCTATGAAATGGAAAATGAAAATGTTTTCACCATTGTACAAATATATTAAGAAATAACACTTTCAAATGTTGTCACTTTCTATATTTTATAATAATGTGCTTAGTAAAGAAAACATGACGGTCTCCGCAGTTAATGCGAGTACAAGTAATATATACAGTATGTGTTTCGCTTTGAAAGTGTCCGGTAACAATAATAATAAGAATACTGTTTCGCGAAGCAGTCTTCTTATAATTGTTACAGGACACCTTTAAAGCAAACGAGTAACTGTATCTGACTTATATGACGATTTGAAAAGGAAATCTAACACTGAGTCAATATTACTTCTTCTGCTTCTGCCGTATACGAGCCTCCTTCAACAGGCTGAATATTATGCTTGGCAATAGGTGATACACATGCGCAGTGGACTTCGGGAAATTCAAGGTGTTAAAGTACAGACTTTATGTATATTTGTTTGTGTAAACGGATCCCACACAGAGCTGGCAAATTCAACGAGGGGCCGTACAATGGCGAAGTGGGCTTGTTCTTTGGTTGTTTTAGATGTTAGGTTTATGTTTCTTCTAAGAAAGCCTATTATTGTGTTGGCTTTGTTACATATTTCAGTGATATGGTGGTCCCATCGCAGGCTATTTCTGGCTTTGACACCTATATATTTGGCTTCAGTGACTGGTTGTTGTATGTGACCATGCAGTTGATACTAGTTTTGCAATTTTGTACGCTTGTTGGTGACTGACAGGACGTTACACTTGCCTTGGTGGAACTTCATTTTCCAGTTGGTTTTCTATTCAGCCAGCTTGTCCAGATCCTCTTGTAGTGTTTTAGCATCAGCTTCTGATGGCACGGCCATGCAATCTATCGTGTCATCAGCAAATAGGCTAGCCTATGATGTGATACCTTCAGTTATGTCGTTAATGTAATAAAGGAATAGTGCAGGTCCTTGTACTTATCCTTGTGGTACCCCAGATTCCACAGTTACGGTATATAGTCAGACTGTTCTCCGTCGACAACTGCTTTCTGACGTCTACCAGACAGCAAGTTTTTGATCCATTTGTTAATATAGAGGTTTAGTTATGTACTAAAGGCTTGTCAAAGTCCATGATTAGAATGTATGTCTGCCTGTCCTGCTGCATATTGGATGAGATGTCGTCAACGAATTCAATGAGCTGGGTTTTACATTATTGCATGTTGCAGAGGGTATATGATATTGTTGGACTCTCCAAAGTTCATAACCGTACTCGCTAAGATATGTTTCATCACTTTAGATCATACACGAGTCAGTGATATTGGTCTGTAGTTTGTTTTGTAAGGGCTGAGATTGTTTAGTAATTTTACTATGCAATTCATGGTAATATTGGCGTCATGGATTTTAGGGGTGGTCTGATCTTTTGGTGACATGATCTGGTCAAACTGATCTTGTGTCATTGTGATATTACTAGAAAAAGCTGACTGAAATTGTTCATTAAGTATGTTGGCCTTATCAAGTGGATCTGCAAACAGTTTTCCTCTACTCTTGAGAGACGATACTCCACAATTGTCGCTACGTTTATGTTTTACGTATGCCCAATATATTTTCATGCCAGTGTGATTCTAGTCATCCTCTTTAAGGGTAACATTGTCCTCAATGTATTTCCAGTATGCTTGTCGAGTAAACTTTTGTACATGGTGTTTAGTATATCTAGGTACCTTTGTATGTGGTTTGGGTCACCCGTTTCCATTTTTATCTTGTAAAGTTGCCTTGATTTTTAATAACCGGTAGGCGCTTTAGGTCAGATCCAGTCCAGTGATATCCGTCCTTGTGCTTGGTTTGCCGGTGGGGAATGTTCTTTTTTTATACTTTTATTGATCGTGCCCCTGCAACTTTCCCACATTCCATTCACATTTGGGGTACTTGAGTCATACAAGTCCTTATTTATATTAGTGACTCCATAACGTCCCTGATGTCATCCCAGTTCGCTCTTCTGTAAAGGGGGATATGTCTAGGTTTCTGCAGGAAATTGGCTGGTCTCATGTCCATTTCAGCAAAGACAATGTCATAGTCTGATATTCCAGGAAAAATGTCAACGCGAATCAGTTTGTTAGGATAGTTGGTTAGTATGAGATTCAGGGTATTGTTTATACGTGTTGATTCTTCTAAAACTTTGGTAAGACTGTTGTAAGCTATAATTTCATTGAATTTTGTATGCAAAGTTGAATAGGCATTGTCATATTTTACTAGTGGTCAATATATCATATATGATCAATCCACAAAATGTAAAGTATATAATTACACGTACACAAATTATTATTGTACACAGCTAGTGAGGTAAGCGGTGTATTCTTTATTAATATATAAGTAATTTTGGCGACATTTTAAGCATTAAATGCATTCAGGTCAATAAATATTTGAACCTTATCAGTTTTTTTAATCTATAATCTAAGTATATAGTTCTTTTCCGTCCCTTTATAATAAAATCGAAGATCAGAGCACCCCATCCCACTTACACGCACAAAAATAAGTTGTGAATTTAACCTTTCACTGCTATTTTACCATCTGCATTTAAATTGACATCTACATTTATTTTCAAACTCAAGGTTCCGGCACATTGCCTGCAAAAATGCAGTTATGAATGTCATCAGCTTGGATCCCTCTCAAATGCTGAGCCATTGGCTGTTTATTATTTACCCAACTGTTTGCAAATGCTCGTTAGTCCTTAGTATGCCCAATTGTCGTATGCGTTCAAAAACATCATTTGCGAGGACACTTAAAACCTGTTTTCATATTCTCCAAGTTGCAGAAGTTTGAATAGAAAGTTTGTAAAGTAGTGCTAAAAGTTTGGCGTTTGATCAGACGTCGCGTTATGCGGTGTCTGATCTGGATCCAAACAGTTTGCAATATTTAGCCAAACATTTGTGCAAAGGCACTTAGAATAGGAAGTGTTTAGTCGACAATTCAAGTGTGCCTGTTATATCGGTACAATTAATGTGAGGTATATTACTAGGTATACAGAAAGTACGGTTGTGAATTTCCGCAAACTGCATATAGTTATACAGAAAACATTACAAAGAACTTTTTTCTTAAGTTTATTATTGATACACTTGAACCTTACAACTCTCATGTTACGGCACTTTGAAGGGCGATATACAGCGCATAATAAAATCCTACAGTATTACAAAATTATATTGAAATATTTGAGCGCTAAGTAATACAAGCGCATTATAATTATAAATTATCATTTCTCACGATTTAGTCTTTTTTTATCTGAGTGACATACAGTTTGGAGTCTGATCAGACGCCATGTTACCCGACGTCTAAGCTGGTCCCAAACTTTTTACAATGGACATAAGGGTTTATCACAAACGATTTTACCATCATGATGTGCACATAGACTTTCGTTAGTCACGAGTAGCCCTTTCGCTGCAAGGCTCTATAAACTAACGATTTTAACATCATGATGTGCACATAGACTTTCGTTAGTCACGATTAGCCCTTTCGCTGCAAGGCTCTATAAACTATAATACTGGGGTCCGTATCATAAAACTTCTTACGACAAAAAAGTTGTCGTAAGTCAAATCTTTAAAATACTTTTTTTCGGATTTCTCTATTTAATCATGTCTTTTGACATCTCTTTGGAATTGTCTTGAAAAGACAATTCCAAAGAGGTGTCACAATACAGGATTAGAAGGAGAAAAAAATAATAACTGAGACTTTTAAAATCTGAAATACGACAACATTTGTAGAACGAAGTTTTATGAAACAGATCTTGCTGTATTTGTTTGTTGTTTGTTTTGTTTTATCTTTATTACATTTTATGACAGTGCATTTGTGTGTAGTTTCCCTGAATGTTCTTGATAAAATATTGGACTGACATTATTCGGCCCCTTTATCGTTTGATGTTATCCGTTGTGTTAGTCCTCTACTTCACATTCTGAAAAGACAAATATCAACACATAACGGAAAACTTAACTTTAAGTCTACATTGACAAAACTTAACTTTAAATTCATTCAACTTTTAAAACAGTTTGAGTTCTTTTTAGACACGGTTTTATGCGTTAAGTAGTGTTTGATACGCGTTGGTCTTATTGCTTAAAATCCCACTTGAAATAATAACTACCGGTATTTTAACCCTTTCAAACCGTTATACAAAACTGCAGTACCTATTCACAAAAATATCTGGTTGGCGAATGCATTAAGTAGAAATTTGGTCAACGAATCAAGTAGTTCAAAGTTTAATTCATTAAATGAACATCAGACGTGATATTTTTACGAGTGGTAAAGCTGATGAACAGTCTGATGTTCACGAATGAATTTAATGTCTATCTTTCACTGAACAATACAGTTATTCTATTTATTCTATGCTTTTAAACGACTAAATTGTTTGTCAACTTTATAGCAAAAGTAATAAGTTTACCCTCGCGAGATTTTGCCATGCAATGGTGTCACTAATCCATTGGTTTGACATCACCGGTGTTTCGTCGGTTTTTCCGATCTAGGTTACGTTATCTTCCGTTTTTAATAAGTGTTTTCTCGACAAATTTGGCTGTTGGAATTACACGATAATACATATTTGACTTCGATTCTTTATGAGTCCTACGGGACATCACACAATAGAAGCAAACATTTATAATTCCACTGTATGAAACAGACTATTAAGTGATGATCTACTAATATATCCTAGTAAATCACTGGAAAGCATTTAAATAAAGAAATTAACTCGAAAATTTAGTTTAAGGAAACGATTTACAATAAAATCAATAGAGCTCGGCAAGGATTCGAACCAAGGTCGTCTCGTTGTTAACGCAAGTATGCTGATCACAACACCACCAACTTAATCAATAATACACCCAACTTATATGATAGCCGAAATAGGGCTACTTTTATCAAAGTTTGAAAATACTGGTGATGGTTTCAAACTGAAAAATAAACCAGGATATTAATAAAGAAATTTCTAAAAACACTGCGTCTTTTTAAATGTCTTTGACTGTAAATAGCCTGAAGTCCCGGATTTGGTCTTAACCCATTTTCGTAAATGATTTAAACACTTGAAAATTATTTCAGAAATATTTGGAGACTATATCTATACATATGGTCATTGAACTTTTTCAAACAATCTCAAAGAAGCACTTTCAAAGGCGTAAAATCGGTTCGGAAATTAACTATACACACGAAAGTGAAAGTAGAGTATCATATTTAGTTTAGAATGTATCTATTCAATGAAAGTTAACATTTTTAAATCGTTTTTTAAGGTTTGGTTGAACACATTTCTTAAACTGAACCGGGAAAAAATTCTCACGTACCCTGGAAAACCTGTATAACGATTTTATTAAACTGCAAAGTTTTCACTGTTCAAACGAAATGTTTCGGAATTTATCTTGTACGGCGCTTAATAAACAGTAACAAAATCACGTCAAAACAGATAAAGTTGACCGTAAATCACGTCATGTTTCTGGCGGCTGTTATTCAAAAGAAAAATAGGCATGCTCGTAGACGTCGGCGTCAAACTTTCCCAGAAAAAATGCTTCTGTTCAAAGATTCAAACCTCGATTGGTTCTTAGCCGTAATGGACTTTAAACGGAGGATGTACGATTAAATGCACATAATCCTGTCGAGCAGTCGACCATCTTTTGTCTGCAAAGCAAGACTGAGGAACCTGTCAGGCAATGTAATAGCTGCATTTCTATGTACCCTTTCAGATCAAAGAGTACATGGATTCACGTCTACGGTTCGTAAACCAATCAGAAGTAAGGCATTTACTTTACAGTTTAATAAATAACCCAGCCAACACATAGCATGCAGTAGTCGTGTACACGGATGCCGCCATTATTCAGGTTTGTCGGACGTACGTTCTGAGTGCGAATGGGAACCGGACTATTCAGCTGCCACCTGTTTAAAACTGGGAAACATGTTAACCCATTACCCCATAGTCTGTTTCTAGTTTTGAAGACAGGTTACTCCTTAAAGCAGGTTGAAAGTGAAGCAAAATGTGCCTTAAGGCACATTCTGCTTTACTTTCAGTCTACTTTAACCCTTTACCTGATAGGCTGTTTCTAGTATTGAAGATTGGATGACCACTTAAAGCAGGTTGAAAGAAACTTTTAGTCTGCTTTAAGTATCCATGTGCTAGAATATAGAAAATATTCCCTATACTATGTATTCATGACTGATTAAATTAGAAGGAATAAATCATATCCGCTAAAAGGCGCTTCTATGGGGAAAGGGTTAAGCTAGCATCTTTTAGGATGTAGCAAATATTTCTTGTTCTACATTTTCATGATCATAATTATAAAGTTGAACTATTTTCAACATTGAAGGAATAATTTAAAGGCTTAAAATGCGTATTTATTGGGTAATGGGTTAAAACGGTTCGATAAGCGGGGGAAGCTTTATTGAATTTCAAAGAGACACAAGTGATGCTACCTGCTCCTAAGTAGAGAAATGTATTTCTTTTGTCAGCCAGTTTCAAACCGAGGACCTGTCGTAGTTCTTTCTCTATTTCATACCAGTGCACAGTGTTTGGTGGATCCTGTTTGACTAAAACCTCTACCATAAAGTCACGTTTGCAGATTTCACGGATTAGATACTGTTCTGGCCACCTAGACATGAAGTATGTACGGCCTGGTACAGTCGGGCCCGAGTCAGTTGATCTTTCTGTAATGTACAATAAAACCGCTGACAATATGGATTGTTTATAGTTTGAAAGACAAGTGTCAGTAAATCCCGACAGGCCGTACAGTAAGTCCTTACAACTTAAAACACATGCTCACCAAATATATTATCACGCTGCCAAACCACATATTGGAGATGCTTGTGAGCGATAAACAATGTAGATAGATCCTGTCTTAAACTCGACATCTGATCTTCATCTACACTGTTTGCAATACAATATGTTTGGTATTCTCATGAGTTGGTACAATGTACCTAAAGACATGCCAACGGTGTAATTCGATTGAGGCATCAAAGTTCCATTGTTCCGAGGGCCGTGGTCCGTGCCCGTGCGTCCGGTACGTGTATACCCGTGAGCTGATGTTCCATACTGCCGTGAAAACCATGAGTTAACTCTAACAAACTAGCATTGATAATGTAGTTAAGCTACGGAAAATTTCACTATCTATGTCATCATTTATAAAGAAAGTTTTATAGTATTTAACCTATTGAAACCAGAATGCGTAATCAATGATTTCTAAGCTCACCTCCAACACATTTGAAAGCAACACAACTCTAATAGTGATGAGTATGCTGTTAAAAAGTAACTAAACCAAACATACAGATAACGATCAAGGTCACCAAACTGCAGTGCAACGTAGTATACTTATTGAGGTTCAACAGCATTGAACGTGTCTGACCATAGGTGCAATCGTTAATCCAGAACAGACTTTAACGGAATGTTTAACGTTTATCATAGAGGTCAAGATCAAAAGTCAAGGTCACTGAACTGCAGTGCAACAGTGTCTACTCAATGAGAAGATAAGCAAATGAAGTGTCGTGACCGTAGGTACACTCCTTAGTCAAGAACAGACTTTATCGAAAAACCTTAACATTGACTCTAGATATGAAGGTCAAAGGGCCAGGTCACAAAAATACAATGCAACGTAATGTACTCATTGATGTGCGTCAGCATATGACGTTTAATGACCGTAGGTGCAGTAGTTAGGCCAAAACAGACTATGTATAAAGCCAATACTGTACGTTGAGGTCACGGTCAAGGGTCACAAAACTACGGTTTTATACAAATCTACGTTATTACTTACTTTATATTTTGTGTAGTTAGCTGCTATCCTGGCTCCGTTGTACATCCCGGGTATATATGAACTATGTGCATTATTCTGTATGTAAATAGTATGATCCACACTTTCACGACGGAACTTAGACGAATTACTACGCCGTTTCCGGCGTAGGATTCCACAAAATATAGTTCGTATAACTACGATTTATACAAATCTACGTTATTACTTACTTTATATTTTGTGTAGTTAGCTGTATTTAGAGAAATTATAACAGTCTTAAAGAAATCTTCAAAAACACTGTAACTGTTGAACGTATGTACATTGCATAATAAATCGCACTTAAGCGTCACTAATTGCCCAGCATTTTGGCAGTAAGGTTCCCTGGAACTTTGCCATAAACATAATGATTCATAAAGACCTCTTTGGTCTTCCATCTACCAACTTTCAGCACTGTCTCAGGTAAAGTTCCTAACGACACTGCTGTAAAGCTCCCGTTGGCCTGAATGACTTAGCTGTAAATCCTTCACCCTTAAGATTGGCAAGTGTTATAGCTTCCTCAAGAATATTACCAACGTTGTCTGCACTAATTGCCTTGTAAGGAGGTCTTAAGGTAATAAACAAAGGTTGATAAGAATCTGTTGTTAGGTGATTTGTCCTATCAATATATGTCTTTATGCACTTGACTGGATCACAATAAGAGTCACTAGACGGTGGCACACTAACTTCAAATCCTTGCCTATTTGTGACATTCTTAATAGACCAAAACTTTATGGTCATGTTTCCATCACTTTCAAACTGTACATCCTCACGTGACATTATGATTGGATCTAATGACTGACTTTTAGGGTTGAACAGTTTTCCTTTAGGCGCCAAATCAGACGGTCTTGTCATGGTAACAAGCGCTAACAAAGTTACTGCTTTCATTCTCAAGTCTTTTATTGACAATACATCATCAGGTTCCATTCTATGGAACATGTCTGTGAATGCTTCATAGGCATTGGTTTCTGCCTATGCATAGGTTTTTTAGTTGAAGTCTTTACTAATGCTGTTACTAGTTTCTGTATGTCAACATTTACAGCTGGTGAACTTTTCCCCCGCGTGTTATAAAACTAATTTATTGCTGCTAACGATGTTTTCAATATAGACTCGAGTCTGTCTGAATTGTCAGCTAAATCACATAAAAAATCAGTCAAAATTCCAGTTTCATTACGGTTTACACCTTTCAATTCACAGAAATTTACGTATTTTCTTATACATTAGTTATATGACGTCATTGTGGAATCTGCTAAACGACGCACTACTTGACGTGATGCGCGTCTAGACCAACCTAAGCATCTGCGTCTTGTTGACCATTGACTCGCCAACCGTTGTTATGTTGTCCGACAACACTTGAACATTTTTGTTCTTTAAATGATCATTGAAGGACAATACTGCCATCAAAACCGCTAATAGTTCGCGGTAATTTGAACTTTCTTTGCTCACTCGCGTATTCCAAAAACCTTGTGCCTGTTTCTCTTGAGTCCATGCTCCCCACCCAGTTTTCGATGCGTCGGTAACTACTTGAAAATCTATATTGTGGGGTACTACCCAATACGCATTCCACTGTGAAACTGAATCTAACCACCACTGTAAATCAGAACGGGTTGGCTCATCTATCTCTAAGATGTGTTTCCAATGATTTCTGCGCGAAATAAGTCTGTATAAATTTTTTAACAATAACTTCCCTGGTAAAACACATTTACACATTGAAATGCATTGACCGGCTATTCTAGCTAAAACCGTTTTTAAGATCGGCCTCTTTGGGGAGGCTTAAAGAAATCACAGTATTTATATCCTCATTCTTGAACTTCGGTGGCTGACACTTTAAATTAACCTGTCTCAAGTCTGTAACTAACCTATATTTTCCACTTTTGTTTGGAACACAATTTATAGGAGACACACTTTGGTTTAAACTCACAAAGTTCTATAAGTCCTAAAAGTAAAAGATCTCGTATCTCGGATTGTAAAACATTATTTTCTTTGACAGAAAAGCTACAGTTCTCTAATTCAAAATCACCTATGTTTCCATCTATAGGGAATTTAACACCATTAGAAATCCACTCTAAAATTTGATCAGAAGGTTGAATATCACGCCAATTGTTAATGTTTTGACCAAATGTGTGTCTCATATCTATTCAATATCAGTATTGTCTGTGGAGGGTTTACTAGGATAACGAGACTTGTTTGTAAATGATGAAAACAAATCATCACGTCGATCATCACGACCATAACCACGTCCACGGTACTGTCCTCTACTGAATGAAGAGCCTCTGCTCCCTCAACGACTTGTGCTTTGTGCAGGATATCTATTGCTAATGCTCGACATTTCTGCTGCTACACGTACATTGTTCAAACATGACTGATCAAATCCTGAATTGCCTTTCTGCAAAGCACGAAATAACTGAGCTGTAGAGTCATCAAACTTCCCTTTCACTAATAAAGCTGAGTATTCCTCTTGCAAATACTTGATGTTTGCTAACAAACATGTGAAAACTGGCTGAATATCTACAGGTTCATCTTTCCTTAGCTTGACTAAGTAGTTTTAGAACGGTTTCTACATACCTTCCACACTTTGAAATAACATTCAAAGTCTGTTGATCCTCTTTCTTTATTCCAGTGCGTGAATCATGTAATTTCAAGTGGGTGGGGAGTATTACCTTTTTCACGGTTTGTTTAACGGCGTTAAACTGATCATGTACCTCACAGAGTGCAGGGCCTTCGGCGGTGGCGGTGTCAGGACCGAAGGGATATCTTATAACCTGGTTTGGCTGTTCTGCAGGTGCCCGGTTTGGCAAGTTAAAATTAGATCTCGCTCGCCATGCTTCATTTGCGCGCGAAGACGGACTACTTTCACGATCACAATATGATCTTAATTCTAGTTGGTCAAGACGGCAGTTGATCTGCCTCAATACGTCTGTTAGATCGGGCGTTCTCCTTCTGGGCGTTCTCTGTTGATTTTCCAGACGATTTTTCTGGCATTGACATGATCCCGGGACCGGTGAATTGCACGACGGAACTTAGACGAATTACTACGCCGTTTCCGGCGTAGGTTTCCACAAAATATAGTCGTATAACTACGATTAAACTGCTATATTCATTAAGATGGATATATTTGGTTCATGTTTCTTTGACATAGCCCTTATAGTCTCTGAGATACAGTCCGGACGCCGACACCACCGCAAACGCCGCCACCGACGCCGGTGGTATAGCATGGAGGTAAGCTAATAAAAATTAATCATCACATAAACCGCATCTGACAGTGTAATAAAGCCATTCATTAGATGATAGTGAAATATTAATATTTTCGCCTACACCTGCCCCACATGTTTGTCTACAAGCGCTGCATAACGCGGGCGCCAAATGACATCATTTGCCATGACGTTACCATAACCAACGTCAACTTTTTGCGGAAAATACATATGGCGAAGAGACTACAAACTACGGATTCAATGGACTTAATAGGGTTTTAAAATGTTAATGTAAAAAATAGAATCTCATATTCGTGATAATAATTTTTCATTTCTAATAAACTCGTTGAAACCTGACACCCCATTTATCTGCAGTGATTTAGCCACAAAGTCCATATATATTGTACCGTATAGTCTTCATGACCGTGATGAGTGGCATCATAATTATATTTCCCTAAGAATTAAATGATTTTTTTCAATATTTTTTTCAACAAGTACATTTGATGACTTCTGGCAGGCATGTTTGCTCCGTCAGCCGCATTTATGGAACGCCGCAGCTGCCTTATGCTGAGGTCTGAAATGTTGTCTCGTTGAAACAGTATGTCGTCATGTCAAAAATATATGCTATCCTGTTGAACTATAATGTTATTATGTCAAACGCGTAAGTTGTCCTCTTCAAAACAAGTGTTGTTATGTGAAATTGTTATGTCATTATGTTAAAAATATACGTCATATTGTTCAATTCGAATGTGATTATGTCAGTTCTGCAAGTTATTTTGTTATTTAAATATATCATTATGTTAGAATAACATGTTATCCTGTTGAAAGTGTAAGCTATTTTGTTCACTATTAAACTACTATGCTATTAGGTCAAAACAGGTACGTTGGCTTCTTCAATACAAGTGTTGTTATGTTAAATTGTTATGTCATTAAGTTGTACACATACGTAGTCGGGTTAAACTCGAATGTAATTATGTCAGTTCTTTAAGCTATCTTGTTATAACCATATGTCATTTTGTTAAATTGATACACTGAAAACATTTTCAAAACGTCCAGTCAGATTTAAAGGTGATTCTCTAAAACCTTGTTAATCCGGATGCCAAAAGTTACATTTTCCATGAGATGAAGATGTTTTATAATTGGAAAAAAAGTTTAATTAAAATTGATCACGAATTATGGAAAATATGAATGAAATTGGAACCTAACCCGAAAATGATAAGTCACAATATCATGAATGACGATTTGTCTGTTGGGCTACCAGCTTTCAAAGTGCCACATGTAGCTCTTAAATGAGTTTGAAAAAATACAATTTAAAATGTAAGTATTGGTGGAATATTGTACAAATGGTATTGAAAAAAATACTGAGGCAACTCCTGGTCTGTTCTCTTACAATAGGTAAAATACCTAAATTACCACTAGCTGTCAGTCGTGGCTCAGTGACATTTAAAGAATACTTAGAAAAATCCATCCTAAACGGCTTCTGCGACATGCAGTGTTAATGTATCGATGAAAAAGGTGAATTTTGAGCCGCCGAGTTAAAATTTTGCATTTAAACAATTGGCGGTGTAGTCCGGGCCGGAAACTCAAAATATCATCTGAACCTTGCACTGAGTTGCATAGAAAATGTTTTTGCATTTATAGACCTTGTAGCCTATGAATCTGATTGATGGACATCTGTCACCATTGGGCAACTCTCAGAATCCAAGATGGCCGCCAAGATGGCCGCCAGAATTGATAAACTCTTATTAACCCATCATATACATGGTAAAACATTGCTCTAAAGCCCCAAAAATGACTGATACGTGTATTTAAATAATCATTGGCTCTTATATATTACTTTGATAAGGTTATTCTCAGCTAAATTTTAAAATTTAGTCAAAATGGCAGCCATTTTGCCTAAAAACCCGGATGATCCCGATAACCAGGCTTATACCCTACCACTGCCCTTGGCCAACCAGTATTATCCTCTTTGGATATCTACAGTTGTACTGATGCAAGACTGGAATCCTTTAGCAGCTCTCAGGATCCTAGATGGCCGCCAATATGGCGGCCAGAATTGTTAAACTCTAATTAATATAGTTTATCACCCATCTGATTACCAAGCTACAGTTCCACCACTGTACTTAGGCATCCAATAATGTCCTCTTTGGATATCTTTAGTTGTATCAATGCAAGACTGACAATCTTTCCTGCTCTCAGGATCCAAGATGGTCGCCATGATGGCCGCCAGAATTGATAAACTCTAATCAACATATCTTATCATCCATCTGGTTCAAATACGGTTATCTGCCTGAATATGAGTAGAATTTGCCATACAGTATTGTGGTGAGAGCCGGGATCCGTCTGGTCCTGGAGAATAGGAGGAACCAGGATGGCGAGAGCCGGGATCTGTAGGGTCCCGGAGAATAGGGGGAGCTCTGCGCAGGACAGCTGCGCAGAGAGATGCGCGCGCCAGACGAACAGTGAAGCTGGCAGCGAGAGGCGGCTGCTGAAGATAGTGTGTTATTGAATACAAGGAATTAGGATTATCGTAGAAGACCAGGGGCCAGTAGAAGACTGGTGAGTACGATAGTTATTATATATATTTGCTCTGAGTAAAGATAGGGGCGAATACAATATTGGTGGCAGCGCTGATTGAAAAAAGAACTGCACGCTGTTGCAGAACGCTACCGTTCGCAAGCGGGACGGGTTGCATCAGACTGCTATTTCGATAGCGGTAAAAGGCGGAATCCAAAGAACGATTTTGTGTAGAACGATCTTGTTAGGGTTCCCGCGGGACGTGTCTACGTCGCAACGCGTTTGGCGATTTGGATTTAAGTCCGATTTGGTTGAATTGAGCGCAGCTCAATTTCGCGCCATTTCAGTCACGTGGTTTCTGCAGCCGAGGCGGAAGCCATCTTAGTTGGACTTCGAGGTCACGTGGTCTCTGCAGCCGAGGCGGAGATCACGCGGTACAATTTCTAGGTCGCGTGGCTTCTGAAAACGAGGCGGAGGTCACATATTCTTGTTGTTGGGTTATGATTTGGAACTTAGCCAATTGTAACTGATTTTCAAGATGGCTGATGGGAATGGACCAAGCCATTCCTCTTTCAATAAGCCTTCTGGGGTTCAGATTAATTATGCCTCAGAGGGAGAATTAATTCAAATCCCGGGTATAAAGGCAAGATTGGCAAAGACAATCATTGCAGTCAGGGAGGGTTCAGGGAACATTACCCCAGATATTTTGGCCTCTTTGACCCGGGGTAAATTGTCGGACACGGTGTTCTCCCAAATAGACTTTGTCCCAAACATAACACTCCATGGCAGGGGGGACCAGTCTTCAGATGAGGACGAGGATGATGCTCATCGCAAGGCTTTCGGCTCAGTATGGCCGGAGGTGCGAACTGTCATCCAGGCCGCCGCTAGGGTACTGGAGAACCAGCCGGTGAAGCTGGAATATCCCAGCCCGGTTGATACGCCAAAGGTGCGTCAACCGGGTAAATGCCACCTGGGTTTGGAGCTTAAGTCACCAGCTGACTTCATGACCTCCACACCGAAGCGGAAGCTCCGGTTCGAACCCTTATTGGAGGAGAGTTTGACCCGGGCTACCCCATGTAGGAGTTTGTCCGCTTCGCGGCAGAGTGACATTATAAGGTCCCTGCCTAAGTCACTGACTTTTGATGGGAAGGGGAGTTGGGATGCCTTCCATCTAAAGTTCACTAGGTTCGCATCCGCAGCTGGGTGGTCCGACGATGAGTGTATGAATGCACTCACATGGTGCTTGACGGATAAAGCAGCCGAGTACCATGTGCTGATATGCGAGAGGGGAGAGTCACTCTCTTACACTAGTTTGCTGGGGAAACTGGCCGGCAGATATGGTGATCATGAACTGCCGGAAGCGGCACAGGCACGCTTCCAGCAAGCCATGCAGGGACAGGGCGAATCCCTAGAATGTTGGGCCGACAGGCTTCTCACTCTAGGGTGCCGTGCTTTTAAGCAGTTACCTGAAGATTTTGTTGATAGGCAGATTATCAACAGATTCTGTCAGGGACTGTTGGACCGGGAGGCTGGAATGCATGTTTGTATGCAAAGTCCCAGTTCCATACAGGATGCCATCCAGGAGGTCAGAAAATACCAGCAGGTCCAGGCGGTGATCCAGGGCAGGAAAGGGCCTAAACGGAAGGAAGAAGACGTACCTGTTTACGCCGTTGGCACGGCAACCGCATCGTCCCCAAGCTCGGAAGCCGCAGGGTTTACGAAGGCCCTGCGGGACTTGGAAGAAAAACTTACGAAAGCTTTTGCATCCAGTCGGGTGTCCACCGGGCCTGGTCGCTCACCCGCCTACCGGCAAAGGAAGCCTGGCACGTGCTATCAGTGTGGCAAGCCGGGGCACTTCCAGCGGGACTGTGTGGACTATAAGGGTCCATTAAACGGGAACGGGACGGAGAAGCAGGCCGATCGCCGTCCCTCATGGAAGTAAAGACCTCTCCTAGGAGGTCCAGAATGGCCGCAAGGTTTCCGGTTACTGTGGAACAAGGTTCTGATCAGAGACAGTCTCCGTCAGAGGTTTCTACTCCGGTCGCACGAGTCGAAGAGCCGGTAGTAGTATGTCAAGTCTCATCTTCATCGCAGTTTACAATTGGGGTCCAGGTTGGGGACAAGCCCATTAATGCAGTGGTAGACACGGCTGCTCAGGTAACCATTATTTCAGATAGGGTCTATCAGTCATTAAAGTATAAGCCCCCTACCGTTAGGAAGGTCCAATTAATGGCTGCGGGGAGGAAGATGACCATGCAAAGTTCTGTGGTAGGACCATTGAGGTTAAAAATAGGACATCAGTGGTACAGTGAGGAAGTTTATGTAGCTCCAATTAAGCAGGATATGCTCTTGGGATTTGACATACTCAGGAATCGGGGACAGGCTATTCTTGACATGGGGAGGGGGTTATTATTCTTTGATGGCATGGAACTACAGCTTAATGTTGGCCAGACACAGGGGGACCCTACAGTGGCTAGGGTTACGGTCCAAAAAAGGCGTGTCATTCCGCCACATTCGGTGGCTAAAGTTAAATGTAGGGTTAGTCAGCAGATGCCTGATTATGTCATCGAGCCCAAGAGCAATGCCCATTTCTTGTTGCCCAGAGTAGTACGAAAAGGGGGGACCGAGCCCTATGTTTGCCTAATCAACCCTAGTGACCGGTATAGGTTAGTTGCAAAGGGGAGGGAAATTGGTACGGCGTTCCCGGTGGACTCTGTGTTAGAGGCGCAGGAGACCGAAGAGGTGATGGTCCAGGAGGTGGGGACTGAGCCCCCTCAGCCCGGTACACAGGAACCAGGGGTTATTCCAGACCATCTTAGGCAGCTGTATGACGAGGCGGCGGCGAACTTGAGCGAAGACGAAAGGATTCAGTTAGCGCAGACGCTAATCGAATTTCAGGATGTCTTTGCGAAGGACGACTTCGATCTGGGGAACTTCAACGCAGTGGAACACGTGATCGACACCGGAGATGCTAAGCCGATAAAACAGCGGATGCGACGGACACCGCCGAGTTTTGTCGGAGAAGAAGAGGCTCACTTGAAGAAAATGCTGGACGCCGGGGTTATTCAGGAATCAGTTTCCGATTGGGCCTCGGCGCCCGTGCTGGTCCGGAAGCGCGATGGCAGTTTTCGGTGGTGCATTGATTATAGGGCGTTGAATGAGGTTACTGTCAAGGACGTGTACCCGTTGCCATTGATTGATGACTGCCTGGATACTGTAGCCGGCAGCATCTGGTTTTCCAAATTAGATGCCAATTCGGCTTACTGGCAGTTGAAGGTTAGAGATGAAGACCGTAAGAAGACGGCCTTTATTACCAGGTATGGCCTATTCGAGCATGTGCGAATGGGATTTGGTCTATGTGGGGCTCCAGCTACCTTCGCCAGAGCCATGAACCTGATTCTGCGCGGTCTAGTCTGGGAAATAGTGCTGGCCTTCCTAGACGATGTGATCGTTCTAGGCAGTAGTTTTACTGACCATATGCAAAACTTGAGGGAAGTCTTGAAACGTTTCCGTCATTACGGTCTTAAGTTGAAGCCGAGGAAATGCGCTCTCTTCCAGAAGGAAGTAGAGTTCCTCGGGAGGAATGTTGGGCAGAATTCCTTGGCCATGACAACAAGAGATATTGAAGTTGTACAGAATTGGCCTGAACCGACCAACTCTAAAGAGGTAGAGAGGTTTATGGGGTTAGCTAACTATCATAGAGGGTTCATCAAAGACTTCTCTAAATTAGCTGCGCCCCTGTACGCGGTTACAGGAAAGCACAACTTCACCTGGACGGAGGAGCAGTCCAAAGCTTTTGAGAAGCTGAAGGGAGCATTGGTGAATCCACCAGTCCTTGCGTTGCCGAATACATCCGATCAATTTGTACTAGATACAGACGCTTCCGACTTGGCTGTTGGGGCAGTGTTGTCCCAGATCCAAGATGGGCAGGAGAAGGTGATTGCCTATGGAAGCTTTGCATTGACAAAAGAACAACGTAGATACTGTGTAACTCGGAAGGAGTTGCTGGCAGTGGTGCGCTTTACGCGACAGTACAGGCACTATCTGTTGGGTAGACCATTTGTGGTACGTACCGACCACTCGAGCTTAAGATGGTTGATGAAATTCCGTGAGCCTCAAGGGCAGTTGGCGAGATGGATGGAAGAGCTATCTCAGTACAACATGGTACTTCGGTACCGGGCGGGTCGTGACCATGGTAATGCGGACTCACTGTCAAGGTTACTCCAAGATGGCAGTTGTAATGCTTACCAAGCGGGTGTGCGACTAGATGCGCTGCCTTGTGGCGGGTGTAGGTATTGTGAGAAGGCTCACCAACAGTGGGCCCTCTTCCATGATGATGTGGACGACGTAGTGGCATTGACAAACAAGACAGATACGTCTGTTCCATTGGCCATGGAATGTAAGACGGTCTTGGAGATCAGTGGTGACCTACCGGAAGTCGTCCACGGGCAAACAGACGGAATTGAATCACACCAGATAAGTAACAGTGGCAAGCCGGATGGTACCACAACCGGTGTACAACTCTCAGAAGAGTTAATTTTCAGTAGTCCAGGGGCGGATCAAGTGATCCAGGGAACTTGGGTTCCGGAAATGCCCGTAGAGGACAAGGATGTTAGCGAGTTGAGAAGCGCAGTGGAAAATATACCTTGGGACCAGGATTCGGAGCCCGGCGATGAGGTGGTTTGCGTCAACGTTGTTACTCGCGGTGTTGCCCGAAAGGCGGCGGCCGAGTCAGAGACTTCGACCCAAACCTCACCATCTCAGGGTAGCTCTTTAGATGGGCACGGGTCGGCTAAGGGTAGCACTCCTTTGGTGCCAGGGGGACCTGGAAAGATCAATGATCCTCCGACGTCCCATAGCCAGGTGCCAAGGGACTCCAAAAGCCATTGTAGTTGGGGCTTTACTATCGAGGATCTCGTGTCCTCGCAATCCAAGGACGCTGATCTGGATCAGGTTCTTGGGTGGCTGGAAGCGAAAGAGGAGCCTAATTCCTCAGTCCTCTTCCGATCCAGCCAAGCAGCCAAGTACTACTGGTTAAACAAAGACCAGTTAGTGCAGATAGGTGGGGTATTGTACTTGAATGAGCCTAAGACCGGGGAAAAACGATTGGTTCTTCCCAAGGATCTTCGGGAGAAAGCTATGTACCTGCATCATGATTTGCCGTCGTCCGGACATCAGGGTGTCCAGAGGACAAAAGAAAGGATGAAGGAGAAATTTGTCTGGTACGGGATGGGAGCGAGTATCGCCAAATATGTATCTGGTTGCGCGGTCTGTAACCAGAACAAGAAGTCGGCCAGACGCGGAAAATGTCCATTGATTGAGTACCAGGCAGGCTCACCAATGGAAAGAGTACATATTGACTTCCTGGGACCCTTGCCCAAGACTCCCAGAGGAAATGAATATGTACTTATGATGGTCGACCAGTTCACCAAGTGGGTGGAGTGCATTCCTTTGCCGAACCAGTCGGCGGAGGAGACTGCACGTGCAGCGGTCGACCATTTCTTTGCGAGGTTCGGGTCTCCGTTCCAGGTATTTTCAGACCAGGGACGGAACTTCGACTCCAAACTGTTTGCAGAACTCTGTAAAGTCCTGCAAATTCACAAGACCCGCACCACACCCTATAGGCCTTCCGCTAACGGTCAAGTGGAAAGGTACAACAGCACTCTGATGGACGCTGTCCGTTGTTTCATTGGTAAATCCCAAAATCAATGGGATTTACACATACAGCAGATTGCCAGTGCGCTCCGGTCTTCCGTGAATCGGATGACGGGATACACAGCCAATATGCTCATGCTAGGTAGGGAAGTTAACACCCCAGCAGATTTAATGTTCCCCCTTCCTAAAAAGACGACAGCCGACATTGGGTCCTATCCGGGGGAGTTAGCCACCCGGATACAGCAGGCTCACGAAACAGCACGCAGGGTTATGAAGACCACTTCAGAAAGAATGAAGCGGAATTATGACCTTCGTGTGCTCACTAAAAACTACCAGGTGGGGGATGTGGTGTATCTCTTAGACACAGCGGTTCTAAAGGGGAAATGTAAGAAGCTGTGTTCGCCATGGAAGGGGCCTTCGGTAATTGTGACCAAATTGTCTGACTTCCTCTTTAGGGTAAAGGTTAGGAACGCGGTCTTTGTAGTAAACCATGATCGGTTGAAACCGTGTCGTGACACGGAGGTTCCCCAGTGGATCAAGCGCTGGCAGCAGCAGCCGGACCAGGCAGTGACTACGGCTCAGGGAGATGACAGGGTGTATTGCCTGTGTCGGAAACCCTGGCAGGGGCGTTTCATGATACAGTGTGATTATTGTACTGAGTGGTATCATGGGGCTTGTGTTGACATTACTGCGACTGACGCTGTAAATATAGGCCGATACAAGTGCCCAGACTGCAAAGACCGGGTAAGGACCCTATTGGGTTAGGGGATTGTCCAGGGTTAATCAGTGTATTAAGTCTCGCCTTTTCCTTATTTGCAGGTCATGTCTGACAGGAGACACAACAAGCCGAGGCGGGAGGAAAGGCCTGCCTCGGGGAGGAGTAGGCCTGGGAGGGGGCATCAGCCCTCCCGGGAGGACAGTCGGGCGAGGCACCCTAGGAACAGTGGACCTAGAGACCAGCGAGAAGGTCATCACCCAGCCCCCCAGAGGAGGTCATCACCCAGTCCACCGGGTGAAGGCCTTGGAAACGCGATACGCTCAGCCAGGAGAGGGAGACTGTATAACCCGAGTACCCTGGCCAATAAAGTATGTGCAGCCAGCAACCACGGGTTGGCCATGGAGGCGCTGGAGGCACAAGTCACTTTTGCAAGGAGCCAGGATCGCCAAGGATGGCTCAGGGATCTGGCGAAGGATTTGCAGACGCTCCAATTTCACAGCGACCTTTGGATTACGGAGCATGTAGCCTATGTAGCCCCGGCACGTAGGAGGCCCTCTCAACCGAGACCACAGGAGACCAGGGATGTGAGACGGGATCAGAACCCTGATCTGCCAAGGATTGTGGTAGATATGGGAGTCGGGAGCAGGGAGCCCTTGTTGGAGCCGGTGGAGGGAGAGGAGATGGAAGTGAGCTCCCTCACTGGAAGCCAGGAGGCACAGCTGCTGTCTCCTGGAGAGGCTAGGACAACGCAAGAGAGACCTGCAGAGCCGGCTGTTGCGGGGGGGAACGTCGCCCAGGAGGTTCTTGCCAGAGGCAGCCGGAGGAGGGACGGAGAGCCGCTTAGTTCGACCCAGGAGGCTAAGCGGACGAGGGAGCTCTGTCCTATTGAGGGGTGTGAGGCGGAAAGTAGCCGCGCTCACGCATTCCAGAGGCACCTTCCAGAGGTGTTCCAGCCAGCCGTCAAGGGGGAGGAGGTCACTTGCCGCAGAGTTGGGGCCTTAAAGATGGCCGCATTCTGGCTGCAAGGGGCTAGGACCTCCCTGGGAAGCCTCATCAGGTATCTGGACCAGATGGGGGGATTGAAGCGCTGGGAGGTGGACGAGGACACCGAGGTAGCCATGAAGGACCTTTGTCAGTACCTTCAGGAGGAAGACACGGAGGAGCTGCAACTCCGGGTCAGGGACAACAGAGTAACAGCACTTGTGCATTGGAGAGTGCTGTTGTTTCTGGTGTCCCTGCTGGAGGGGAATCATCAGAGGTCCCTCAGGGAGTCGTTTCCCCTGGAGGAGAGCGAGAGGCGGTTGGTTCCAGGACTGCCTCTAGCCTTTGACAGCCACTGCCACCTGGACAGGACAGCCAGAGAACTGGGAGTTGGGCGGGCAGTGGAGCTCTGTGACATCCTGGACCATCAAATAGCCAGGGAGCCATATGAGGTGAAGGTAGACCAGTTGGTCGGGGTGTTCTGCGACCCCGATTCATACCCGTCGGCGGAGGAGGTGAGAAGCCTAAGGAAGAAGGGGGTGTATGTCACCATCGGCATCCACCCCAAGAGATCTCTTCCGGATTGGGGCCGGGAGCGGTTAGGGGAGCTCCTGGAGGAGCCGGATGTGGTCGGGCTCGGCGAGGTGGGCATAGACCACGGGGAGCCCGTCAGTTCCTGGGTGGAGCAGACCTTCAAGCTGCAAGGAGTGCTCTTCAGTCTTAAGGAGAGGCATCTCCTTGTGGTCCACGCCAGGGGGATGGATGGGGTGCATGCGGATGAGGCAGTCCTGAGCCTCATGTTCCAGCTGCAGGCACACCCAAAGGTGGGGAAGGATCGCCTTATCCACCTTCATTGCTTCACGGGCACGTCACGGGTTAGGGATGCATGGCTGGAGGCATTCCCCAACACCTTCTTTGGAGTGACCTGCCTCCTGAGTAAACTAAGTCACGCCCAGAAGGAGGCCTTCAAGACGATGGACAGGAGGAGGCTCCTGTTGGAGACAGACGCGCCTTACTTCAAGCCGACAGGATACAAGCGGTCTACACCGAGCCTGTTGGGGGTGGTGGCAAAGGAAGTCGGGGATGTCATCGGCGTGCCATGGCAGGAGCTCCTGGCTCTTACTCATGCCAATGCTGAGAGGTTGTACCGTCAGTTACAACCTCCGGTAAAGGCTTGAGTGGCAGCAGGAGGGGGAAGGAGGATAGGGGGGCTGTTATCCAGCATGGTCAGATGCTGGGTACAGGGACACAGGAGGCAGCCCAGGGCCTTATCCTCAAAGATAAAGTGGGGAGGAGTGTGGTGAGAGCCGGGATCCGTCTGGTCCTGGAGAATAGGAGGAACCAGGATGGCGAGAGCCGGGATCTGTAGGGTCCCGGAGAATAGGGGGAGCTCTGCGCAGGACAGCTGCGCAGAGAGATGCGCGCGCCAGACGAACAGTGAAGCTGGCAGCGAGAGGCGGCTGCTGAAGATAGTGTGTTATTGAATACAAGGAATTAGGATTATCGTAGAAGACCAGGGGCCAGTAGAAGACTGGTGAGTACGATAGTTATTATATATATTTGCTCTGAGTAAAGATAGGGGCGAATACAATAGTATTTATCTTCATCGATTTATTACTAGGCGTCTGAACCGACCAATATTTTTCTGAAAAACGCTTGATCGATGACAACCAATTGTTATTCCGGAAAATATCCAACGTTTCCGATGATGCACGATCCTGCATATATTTTCCGGTCAACTATCACAAACGAGCTGCACCAGTGTAATCGGGATTTTTATTATATAAAATGCTGTGGCTATTTGCATCAATGCTTTTCAATAACAACAACAACATAACTAACTATAGAAATATTCTTATTTCACAATATTATAAGTACCTTTCTTTCTGAAATGTTTAAAAAATTGTCTTAATATTATGTTACAACCACAATTCCAGAATCATTGAAACATGTAGACAAATGACATAATTAATATGAGAGATTATTGAAGGAAGTAAAAGGCTGATTCACTACTTTCAACCATGTCTATACTTATCATTCATAGCTCTGATTCTACAAATACTTTCTTTGTACGTACAATTCCTATTGTTGTTCCTACAGTTGGTAACTTGATGGTGGTTTCTACTCCAGTAGTCCGCTTGTCACGCCCATCCTGGAGTGAGTCAATGGGCCGCGCGGCCGTTGGTGATCCAGGCCTCGGCCGATCCGGCATGACATTTTGCTTCCTCGTCTTCATATCCTTTCAGTGGGCTTGCTTGAGGTTCAGCGGCGCCCAACTCCTCTCCGAACCCTGACCGACAACCGAAACCCATGGCTATGATGTGGATCGCCCTATGTCCGTACACTTAGCGTTGAATCTATCAAGAGACACATCAGCCCTGGCCGTTGACTGGGGCGGAGGTGTCTCTTGATATGTTGATTAGAGTTTATCAATTCTGGCGGCCATCATGGCAGCCATCTTGGATCCTGAGAGCAGGAAAGATTGTCAGTCTTGCATTGATACAACTAAAGATATCCAAAGAGGACATTATTGGATGCCTAAGTACAGTGGTGGAACTGTAGCTTGGTAATCGGATGGGTGATAAACTAAATTAATTAGAGTTTAACAATTCTGGCCGCCATATTGGCGGCCATCTTGGATCCTGAGAGCTGCTAAAGGATTCCAGTCTTGCATCCAAAACAGGCCGAAACGAACCAATCCGAAACGACTCACGACCAAAATGAGTTTAGGGCTGAAACGACTCACTGCCGAAACGACTCGAATTCGAATAACACAATGACATGCTATTTGAACAAGACAACACGCACAAACAAATTCATCATAAACACTTATTCAGTGAACAGAACAACGTACCCGTTCAACAGGATACAGTGGAGAATCTGTTATTCTTTCCCGTTTAAACGCAAACGTACGCAAACGCAAAGCACTAAAACGTAGAAAAGAACAACTTTTGGACCATTCTGATAATTCTTGTTTATCTTGGTGGCAAACAGTTTGGAGCCTGATCAGACGCCGGGTTACCCGGCGTCTGGTCTGGCTCCAAACTGTTTGCACTGCAAATAATATTTTTAGCGTAAACGCGTTTATTGGGAAAGAATAACAGAATTTCCACTGTAACATACAAGTTTAACATAATGGCGTGTGATTATAAAGAAAGAGCTTACATAACGGACGTAATTACATTCTAAAGTAACAAGATGACTTTTAATGTATTCAACATAATGACATGCCAATTTAACATAACAACACTGGTTTTGAAGAAGACAACTTATGCGTTTGACATAATAACATGTTAGTTCAACAGGATAACGTAAGTATTTGACATAACGACATACTGTTTCATGAAGACCACATGCTGAATAACATAATAACATACTGTTTGAACAAGACAACATGCACATTCAACATGATCGCTATATTTTTATACAGAATTACGTACCCATTCAACAGGACAACACATTAGTCTAACATCGGGACATGTGGTTATAACAAGATAGCTTACAAAACTGACATACTCGCAATCGAATTTAACAAGATGACGTATCTATTCAAGATAATGGCATAACAATTTAACATAACAACACTGGTTTTGAAGAAGACAACTTACGCGTTTGACATAATAAAACGACAGTTCAACAGGATAACGTATGCATTTGACATGACGACATACTGTTTTAACGAGACAACATTTCCGACCTAAGCATAAGACAGCTGCGGCGTTCCATTCATTTTATATCCGTTTGCATGATATTTCCCTCGGCGAGCGAAACGGGACGTCTTGAATATACCAACCGATTTCTTTGGTGAATACGGTCGCGGACACGCACGGGGAAACGGTTCACGCATCACAGAACTATGGAATACCGGCCTTATTCTATAAACCCGTGTTTAGTGCTAGATATTTCCTTCTACCAACAAGTGTTCCTAAGTGAGTTCCGACTTCCTCATCACACTCATCTGTAGGACTTGATCTGTAATATATATGAAAACTGTGTTATTGTAAAAATTGTTCAAAGCATGCATATAAAATAAAGTAAACAACGAGCAATGAACCATAAATTTTAGCCCAGTCCACTTTTTGGGGGATTCAGCATGCTGTCAGCATATCAACAGGTTAGTTAGATGGACTGCAGCAATGCAGACACCCCTAAATCGTGGAAAGTGCCAAGTTGTAAAGTACAATCACGGTTCACTGCTCGTTGTTGACCTATACCAATATTTTGTTTCGTACATCTTTTCCTTGACAACAAGACAAATTACAACGTTCACAACTACGAACACGCTGTTCTTTCACAGTACATACATTGATGCTTTAATAGTTGTTTCCTGTAAACTGTCTGAAGTCTGGTCCGACTCAGGGTAACCCGGAACCCAAGTTTTAACTAGTTTAGAGTCTGATATCGTTCTCGAACTTTTGATCTGCCCAATAAAAATTCGGAAAACGTTCTCAGATTAAGGCAAAAGTTATAATCTGACCAATCATAAGATATAGAACGATTGCAGACTCACCTCAAACGCTATATAACCTTGGACAAGGGTTCATGCTTATAAAGCGTTTGAGTTGAGTCTGAAATCGTTCTCAAGCATTTGATTATACAAATTTGAGCCTCGGCTCAAACCTGATAAATCTATTGCTTGTGAACGTACTCAGACTCAGCGCAAACGCTTTATAAGCTTTATAAGCTTGGACCAAACTTGAAATCTGATCAGGGTATACACTGTTTACAAGACTGCTCCCAAAATAGAAATTTGATCCAGGTCTACACTTTGTACCAGACTGCTCCCAAAATAAATATCTGATCCGGGTCTACACTGTTTACTAGACTGGTCCTAAACTAGAAATTTGACACGGGTATACACTGTTTACCAAACTGCTCCCAAAATAGAAATCTGATTCGGGTCTACCGGGTATACTTTTTACCAGACTGCTCCCACGGGAGAAAACTGCTTTGTAAAAGAGAAGTCTGATTCGGGTTTACACTGTTCACAACTGCTCCCAAAGGAGAAGTCTGATCCGGGAATACACTGTTTACAAGACTGCGCCCAAAGGAGAAATCTGATCCGGGTATACACTGTTTGCTAAGGTATGTTGTGTTCTTAAACTTAGGATAATTGCGGTATTGATAACTGAAGAGATACCTGAATATTGAATCAAACGTTAATTCCTGAGTGTTAGATAAGAAATAACGTGTGCGTGATCTAAACCGCATCGTTGGCATTTCGTCAGATGAATCAATTATTGAGTAGATTGATGAGAAACGTTCTCCTTCCACCTAAAATTATATATAACAATAATAAGGACGTAGAAATTGAAAAAATTACCAGAGGTAGCCACATTTGAAACATCGAGGTTATCCAGAAAAAATATATTAAGTAGCACTTACTAGTGCAAAGTGAGTTGTTTCCTTTTGCTAATTATGTTATAGGATTTCAGTATTTTAACCCATTTGTGGCCACGATCCCATATCTGGGATATAGGCAAACAGTGTAGACTCTGATCAGACGCCGCATTATGCAGCGTCTAATCAAAGAATACACTGTTTGCTGATAGGAATTTAAAAATAAAACAAAATGCACCCCTTAGATAAAAAATAGACTCATCCAATATACAAACATAGAAGAAGCCACTGGGCGTAAAATGGTTAAGGCAGGACGTCCATGTTAAGAACGGGTGAATGTCGGTCAATATTGGTACTATAATCACGTAAATATACATTTTTACAAAAACAGATTCTGTAAGAGAATGTGCGTTAGTGAGCCAGAGAGAGGGAAAGAGAGAGCTTCATAGTGAGGGAGATACAGTGAGAGGGGGTAAGAGAGAGAAAGAAAGAAAGAGAGAGGAAGAAAGAAAAAGAGAGGGTATAGGTGCCCCCATAGCTATTATGAGCAATTTAATTGAATAAATTTAATCTAGTTTAATCTAATCAGGCACCAGTGCATCTACATGTACTTCAACTAGAGAAGTAAGAGCAGTTGAACCTACATTAAGAGATTACCAGATTTCGAGATATGTTGGCATTTAGCGACCGGCGATCCTTTAATGCATGCCAAATCCAATGCAGAAAGCCCCTATAGAAGTTTTCCACATTAAATCAACCATGCATCAAGGATCAAGTAGCCGTCCCTCTATAAACATGATGGCAGCCGCCAAATACAGGTTCAACTGTAAAACAGATCAAATTATAATTGTTGGAATAAGAAGCGATTAGCATGTCCATTGGATGCAGTAACGGATGTTTTGGCTACAGCAATTTACAAGAGTTGTCTTCCTTAGACCTTCCAACTGCATGCAGTGCAACCTCTCGTTAAGACCACTTAAGAGAATGCTAATCGATTGTATAAGAGACAGGCGACAGCCCAAGAAAGGCGAAAGCAATTCTGAAAGCTCCTGAAAGAGTCCTCCGTTACACCCGCTCTAAGCAATTACCCGCCCTAAACACAAATTAATAATAAATACTTTATTGGCCGCAATCAAGAGGTGAAACCGAAATTTGGTTTGGCAAAAGATACATATAATGGTACAATCTTATACATTGACTCTTGCTATAATCATACCAGGACATATATTTGAAGATAAGTCATTAAGTCTGTATAGGAAAGAGGGGAACATGACAAGATATAAAAACGTTTTGTTTCTTTTATAAAATTTTGGACAGCTGTAAAAATTAGACATTTAGTTCGAAAGTGGCAAATTATTGTGGTCTGAAATAGGGTATGTCGTAAATTTATACATCTGGAACATTAAAAAAAGTAATGGTCTACATCTTCAGAAACATTTTCACAAGAACAATACGGGTCCATTTTCAAGAAGGTTAGATAAACGTGTTCATTCAAATTACTACAATCGTTCCTTGGTCTTGCATGTAGTACCAATAGGTATCTATTACCAACTAGGAAGTACTCTGGAACTCTCTTTGGCTTTAAATTACTTTTAAAAGCAGAGAAGGTAGGCACACGCCTCCGATCATAGTCCAAAGAGTTTCAGAGCACCAAAGAAGATGGAATACATGAGTTTTGAAAAATAAAAGTTCTGTTATGTAGCATTTTAAAACATTTCCCGGTTTCTTAAAGGGTAGTTCGATCTGTCACCCACTTATTGGGGGATTATATCACTTATGTACTGTGGGACAGTGTCATGTGATACCTTATATATGAAAAACAGTTTTTGATTTTCTCGTCTCTTGAACAAAGGCTCCCTTCCACGTCCTTGAATAGCGTTTCAAGGGAAACTGATCTCGTAAGTTCTGTAACGATACGCGCAGCTTCATTCTGCATTTTCTCTATACCAGTAATCCGAACTCCATATTCTATTTTCTGTTCAGCATTTCATAGCTTTTATCTAAATCAATATGTTTGAATCGATTCGATCTAATTGTTTCTAAGTTTCCATTTTAAACATTAATGAAGTACATCTTTTGGAAGCTGGTGCATTTTCTTCACATATATTTTTCGCCATCGTGCATAACTTGTGTGATCAAAATGCTTGAACAAGAGGACCATACTGACCTAATATCACTCACCTGTGTCATTAGGAATTTGACACCGAAGCCACGGGGCGGGGGAAACTTTGATGCAAAGGATAAGTTTAACACACCTGAAAGAGGTCTATTACGTTATTCTTCACAATAAATGTCTAACTAGTATGTATCACCTTATGGTTTTTGACAATTTATTAAAAATAATTCCGTATTCAGATTTTTACCCTACGGCTATTACTTCAATAAACTTGAAATAATTCTACAGTGATCCTCTCTACAACAAGTCAAACCGGGAGAGAAAGATTGTGTATGTTGTTCGGATAGACAAGGATTGTTGTAAGGAAGGAATCGTTGGTAAGGACAGTCATTGTAGGGAGGGAGCACTGCCCTTGTACCGTGTGGTTTTTGACACGAAGTCATAACACAAATCAACACTGGTCCATGTCAAACTTCAGAGACCTATAGGGTAAAGCCAATTTTGACCACAGAGCTTTGCCTTTGATTAAGTTGATAGAGGTCCTCTAGGCGATATTATAATACGCTAATTATCTAAGCTGTGGTAAGATGTTTTAACGTTTCCTATTTACATCTATGTAATGCTAGTGGTCCGTGTGTGGGACCAATAATCAACCGGGCTATCATTTTAACAAATTAGATAAAGGTCTTCTATGTTCTGCTTTACATCAAATACCTAAGCTCTGAGCTTTGTTGTATTTGACAAGATTTCTTTCCTATGTAGGATAAGTTTATGTACAGTGTTTGACCCCGGAGCCGGGCCAATTTACTTAAACTGCAATACGCTTTTCAGTGTGTTGTTAAATCCCTAGAATTTAGATCAAGGAATATGATATGAATAAACTTGATAAAGTTTATTTAATCTATCAAATAGCTAAGCTCTGGGCCTTGTGCTTTTTACAAAAAGGTTTGATGTTGTTTTTTAATATTTCTCATTATTTTCAATTCGGTTGCCTTGGAAACTGGTTGTCATGGCAAACTGGTTGCCTTGGAAACCAGAGTCCTTTATTGAATACATTTTTGAAAGAGATTGGCCCAAGGAATATTCCTGTAAACGTTGGTTGTTATCAAACATGTGGTTTAGGAGAAGCAGATGTATTAGGTGTAATTGATCCCAGAAAGACCGGATATAATGACGAAAATTGGCGTTTTGGTGGCCATATTGTTTTACCATTTTTCGGCTTTCGGCGTCATAGGAGAGGGTTACAGGAAACAGACATTTTTTCACATTTCATTTATGGTATAAATGTGGTCTGTCAACTTGTCCCCAAATATGCCTCCAGGAATTTTATTTCCCCAAAATCCGACCAGTAACCATAAATTATTATGTTTCATTGTAAATTAAGTTTACTGGTTTACTCAAATATTTAAAGAAATAAAGTAAGTGAGCTCCAGATAATGTATTACAAACACGCGCCCTTAATACTTAGATGAGTAAAACGAAAACCTTTCGACTCACCTGTCTTCTGAATGTACCGACATCCAGTACATGTTTCGCTGATGGAAGATATATAAAACGTCGCTTCATGGGTTTTTTAGGCTCCATGGGCTCCATTGGCGTGGGCTCAATCGGTTCTTCTGGTACATCAGGTATATCGTCTTCGCCACCCCCGCCACCCCCACCACCCCCGGCATTAACGTATATAAAGCAACACAGAATCAGCAAGGCCCTCATCATAGTGCTGCTTGCACAGGTTAAATGAATACATGGATCATTTATATCGAGTTTCATTTAGTCTGTACATCAACGAGGCCATGGCGGGGGTATAGTCAAATAAACAGCTTTATAGATATTGTACGGTATGTGCATGCAGAATGGTTAGTTTAAACATATTTTATTCCAATTATATACATGAAATGGGGTTGGTTCACAAGTTCTACCAACTAAGAGCCGGCCCTTCCCCTACAGTTTAACAAATACAGATTCTGTGCGAGAATGGGCGTTTTGGTGAAGAAGGGTTAGATCTACTTAATTACGTAAATTTGTAATTCAGGCATTTGTATTAAAATGTATGTGTGTCTTTAAAACTGACACGAGAGAGAAAGAGAGACAGACAGACAGACAGAGAGAGAGAGAAGTAGATAGAGATAGAGAGATAGAAACAGAGACAGATTAAGAGACAGACAAAGAGACACACAGACAGACACGCAGACAGACAGAAAGGGAGAGAGCAAGAAATGGAACGAGAGAAAGAAAGAGAGAGAATCGAAGATAGGGAGAGAGACACACAGACGGAGAGAAAGCGATACAGAGAGAGTTGGTTGTCTTGTTCATATCGGAGGTATATATCTTTATAGGTGGACATGTTCATGGATGGTTGATGCATCAATTTAATAGGATGGTTATACATTGTGTTCCTCTAAACAATAATTAATTTTCTTCTCTTTTCTTTATTATTTGTATTTGCTCACCAGATGTGACGGAAATAAAGAAACAACTCAAAAAGCAAACCATCACGCACCTCTAAGTGACACATTGATATATGCCGGTGTAACACAGTAGAATTACCCACCCCTGCCAAAACGACCCATGGGTCATGTCACTACGTAGTTACGTAGTAAAATGACCCCAGACCGTAGAAAAAGGACCCCGTCGCCTCGTAGTAGAATGACCAGCTCACGGTCTGGGATCGTTTCTCTACGTAGTATAAAGACACTGGTCCTGCACGGATGGGTCTTCTACTGCGTTACACCGGCGTTATGACCAAAAGTTAGGGCCTCGAATTATCGAATATAAAACCGTACTATTTCACCTACAATGTACATGTTTTTATTTATATAGGCAAAATATCTACACCTGGATGCTATATCCTAAAGGCGAATGTCGTATACAACCCACTATTAAGATTCACGCGGTAAGTGTTAGAAAGCGATGACACGCGTGTCGCTGTTACTAGCTGTGTTATCTGGACCCACACTGTGTCCAATTGTCAATATAGTCAAACTCTGTCACGGAACAGTACCGTTATTCAAAATATTGGGTCACCCTGTGTTACTGCTATAATTTTTATCAAATTTGACCAGAATGCTTTTATCAACAGTAATGTGTTCAAAAGGTGCAAATTGAATGGCAAACAGCGTAGACCCTAAACAGATTGCTCCCACAGGAGAAGGGTGTGGTTATGATAACTAATATGTGTATAGCTGTACTGTACGCATGTTTTAGCAGATACTCATTCATAGCGCTGTGTATATGCGACTTTAATACTTCTTATCCATGGATTGTTGTATTTTTATATTATATTGTGGTTAATTAAAAAAACGCAGCTAAGAACTTACAAGTGTGATTAAAACATCTAAACAACCAGACAGATTAATGACACGCTCTACCATTAAGGACACACACATGAAAATACTGTTTTTAAACGCAAACGAAACGCAAACACATCGCAATTACGTAGAAAATAACAACGTTTTGACAATTCTGACTACTAATTTCAATCTGAGTAACAAATGTGTTTGAGCCCCTGATCAGACGCCGGGTTACCCGGCGTCTGATCTTGTCAAATTGTTTGCAATGGAATTAATAGTTTTTTATTGTAAACGCGTTTATTGGAAAAGAATAACATTTTCTCCACAGTAGCTAAATTCAGGGGTTCTGTTACACTACAATTTACGTGGTATCGACCAAATAACATTAACTTTGAATTCAAACAGTGAAACGCTATCAGAAGCCGTACTTTGCGTATCCGAACGTTTATTTATTCTCCTAAAGGAGCCCTCTGAGTCCATACCTGTTTATAAAGGACCGTGCACTCTTCACATGTACACTTGTAGTAGATAGAGCAAAAGAAGGAAGGCGGGTATATTACAATTATTACAAAAGGTACATTTGTAAAATCAGTATCATAAACATGTAGTGGCGTATTGCAATGACGGATCAGAAAGGGCGGCAATTGCATATGATGACCATAATGCACTATAAGCCGTCTTGAACAACCATGGCATAAAGACACTGGTCCTATGCAGATTATTCACAGTTATACTTGTCATTCAAGCCGTCAGCTGTCTGGACTAAGCTCGGGCTTCTTGAAAGAGTTTCGATCTTAGATCCATGCAGTTCTTTGATCCAAACATTTCCTGCATTGGACAAATAAAAGTTGACTTGCTTCGAGTTTCTAAATTTAATCTTCAAATACGATATATCTAGATTTCTAATAACAATAACAAAAACAGTCTGGAACAGGATCTACCCTGGTTCCAGGTAGGTATAGAAGTAGGAATTACAGTTTCTTAACAGTGTATCTCTATAATAGGCCTATCTCAAAGATGTTTTTTTAAAGGCAAAGCCATATTTATATTTAAATTCAACTATAAAATTAACAAAAAAAAGAAAAAAAAGGCGACAATGTCACTGTATGAAAGCATAATACTATACATTAATTATACGCATTACGCTCAAACAGATATCGGTCGTCGGGAGGTGGGAGCCTCCGTTGGTACGCACCTCACGAATACCGATGTCTGGAAGAGTTTATTACCGGGCACAGCCCCCATCCCCCCCCCCCCCTCCCCCATCACCATATTAGATATTAGTTAAAATTAGTTAAATTATAAAAACCACATGACAGTAATTACTTATATCCTTTTGTTGTACCTCATATATTCTATGTTATGTAGAATTGGAGAAAATAAAGTTCTGTTCTGTTCAAGCCTAAAGACACATCTTGCCAACAATTAGCCCTCTCAAAAGTCGAAGGATGTCTAAAAGACATTGTCTCATGGATGCATCAGAATATGTTGAAGCTGAACACTGACAAACAGAGGTCATATTGGTTTACACAAAAAAGGTTAACATACCTGAAAACTTCACGTTCAAGTCAGAAGCTCTAAAATCAAACCATCATTGTGTGTGAAGAATCTTGGTGCTAGCTTCGATTCCCAAATGGATATGACACAGCACATTAACGCTGTGTGCAGGTCTAGCTATGCACAGCTGCGGCAAATAGGTCATATTAGACAGTACCTTTCCCCTGAAGCTACAAATACTTTGGTCAATGCTTTGGTCACTCGGCGCCATATGACCATTTCATGTGTCGCGGTGCCGTAAAACCCAACACAATCAATCAATCAAGTCACATCGAAAATTGACTACTGCAACTCACTGCTATATGGGATTCCCCAAAACTCACTACGAGAACTACAGCGTGTGCAAAATACAGCAGCCCGCATCATTACCAGGACGCCCCGGTACAATCACATCACTCCAGTCTTGAAGGAGCTTCACTGGCTTCCAGTTCAACACAGAATTGAATTCAAAATTCTGACACTCACATACAAAGCCATGTGCAATGATTCTACAAAGTACATTGTCAGTATGCTTGACGTGAATAAACCTCGAAGAGAAATGCGGTCTGCAAGTAAATCAGTATCGCTGGTTGTACTGAGAAGTCGTTTGGTGAAGTTTGGAGATAGAAGTTTCATGCATGCAGCCCCAAGGCTCTGGAACACTCTACCATCAGACATCAGAGATGCGAGCTCAGTTGCAGTCTTCAAAAAACGTCTGAAAACACACTTCTTTAATATTTATTATTAGAACACATTAGGAAATGGATGACTGCTATCTATAGGCTATGTTCTTGCTGTGGATATTGTGGGTCTAAATGGGAGTTCTGGAGCTGTACCGTTTGTCCGTGCCGGTTTGGTGGATCTTGATGGTAGGGATTGCCCCTGATCTCTTTGAAACCAACTGGCTTGGGGTTTGCGGTATAATTCAGGGACAGCTTTCTTATCTTGATATTTATAAAGTAAGGGTGTAATTTCAGCTATGGAACATGTAGGTCCCGCGGGTGTGGGGTGGAGAGGGTAGATGACTGCTACCCCAGGACTGCGTTCATTCTGTATATGTTATGGGTTTAATTTTTAGTTCTGGGGTTGTACCGTCGACCAATGCCTGTCTGATGGATCTATGGCTCTGATCTCTTTTGAAACCTCGGCTCTAAATGACCTTTTGGTGTCGATGGGCCGTAAAACACCATTCATTCATTCATTCTTTTGAAACCAACTGGCGGGGTCTATGGTATAATTCTTGGATAGCTTTCACCATTTTTAATCATGTCATTGATCTTCTATAGAGTTTTTAGTTATGGTCGCATGCTATCTGTCCTAGATATGTTACATTATGCGGCATTGGGCGCTCTGCTATTATTTCTATTGGTCGGCAATCTTTAGCCGGTCGGTTCATTGCTGATTGATGGGGGTAATGTGGTTGCCGTTTTGGGGGCTGTCTTTTGAATGTTTATTCATGTTTATTTTAGGTCTAATTATAGTTATTTGTGTTTTGTTGGTGGCCTGCATTGGGCGCTCTACCATTATTTATATCAGTCGGCAATCTTTAGCCGGCTGATTGATGGGGGTAATGTTATCGCCGTTTTAGGGACTGTCTCTTATATGTTTATTCATGTTTTATTTCAGATCTAATTGTAGTTATTTTGTCTTTTCTCGATTTGTAGGTACATTTATGTTATTTCATGTAAAGCGCTTTTGAACGCACAACCCCTATGTGAAAAGAGCGCTATATAAATCTTTTATTATAATAATAATACTAATAATGGCAAGCAACGTTGTACAGTATCCTATTATTATAAATAAAACTCCTCCGCAAGAAACGAAACTATGGAGAACAGGTTATAAGGGATGTAGACATATAAAACAGGAGACAAATAGCTGCACTGATAAATAGAAAACAACAAAAAGACATTACGTAGATACAGCGCTCTCTCTCTCTCTTCAACGACACCTAATGGGAGACCAAAAATTGTTTTCGTTGTTAGGAGGGAGTCATTATAGGGAGGGAACTTGGCTTACATTTGCAAACAGCAAACGCGGCGTCTGATCTGGATTCAAGCTGTTTGTTACTCGTCATTAATTGTTTGTTCTGTCAAAATGTCCATTATGTAACTTTGAGAAAAAGGTTGGAAATTAATGTTTTGTTTTGGGAACAGTGGTAAGGGTCGTTGTAAGGAGTGAGTCGTTTTTGGGAGGACCGTTCTAAAGAACGTGTTACGTAACCCGTACAATGATTGCTTTCAGCGGGAATGTTGGACTACATTACTTGTACGTAAGACAAGACTTAGTCTCACTGTACAAAACTTACACAAATAATGATATACAGGACAAGCATGCGTCTACCCGACAAGAGAATTAAAAAGTAAAATTATATTGAAAAAACATTTTAGGCCTGGCCATTACAAAACCTGCCTTATGCATTGCAAAATTGTACAGATCAAGCACCATTGTCACCCCAGGCTCTGAATATGAGTTTGGTTTACACTTACAAATCCTGTATAAAATACTGCTAAATACTTTGTTTTATATGAGTGTAGGTGACAAACAGAATAGATCAAAGCCACCTGCCGCGTCAAAGACACGTCGACTGACCGTGATCTACACTGTCTGTAATGCTATAAGGCAGGTTTTGTCATGGCACGTCTCATTTTTATGTAAAACTACCATGGCGGGGTTCGAACTCACGACCCTGATATTGGTAATTACGGTGATTGAACTACTGTATCACTGATAACGGTCTCAGATTATAATATATTCACCATCATCAATGTATCTAAATATGCTTATATACTATTTACTACAGTGACACAGTGTTTATGATGACTGTGTCAGATTATGCACACTATCACCGTCATCAATGTATCTCAATATGCTTATATACTATATACTACAATGACACAGTGTTTATGATGACTGCGTCAGATTATGCACATTATCACCATCATCAATGTATCTCAATATGCTTATATACTATATACTACAATGACACAGTGTTTATGATGACTGCGCCAGATTATGCACATTATCACCATCATTAATGTATCTCAATATGCTTATATACTATTTACTACAGTGACACAGTGTTTATGATGACTGCGTCAGATTATGCACATTATCACCATCATCAATGTATCTCAATGTACTTATAATATACTATATACAGCGCTCCCTCTCTACAACGACATCCAATGGGAGACAAAATATATGTTCGTTGTTCGGAGGGAGTCGTTGTAGAGAGGGAACTTAACTTACATTTGCAAACAGCTTGAATCCAGATCAGACGCCGCGTAACGCGGCGTCTGATCTGGATTCAAGCTGTTTGCCACTCGTCATTAATTTATTTTCTGTTAAAATGTCCATTATGTCACTTTCAGAAAAAACAGCAGACCACAATTTTAAGCAGACGCTATTGCATCAATAAAATATTTAGATATAATTGTCCTGTTTGGGGAATTTCGGCAAGGGTCGTTGTAAGGAGGGAGTCGTTGTTGAGAGGGTCGTTGTAGAGAGGGAGTACTGTACTACAATGACACTATGTTTATGATAACCGTGTCAGATTATGCATATAATCCTCATCATCATTGGCATCACCATCACTATCAAAGTGCCTCAATATACTTTATAGAGAGTACACTGTCTGATACATGTAAAGGCAAACAGGCAAACAAACAAGTCAACTTTAAAACAACGAAATACAACGAAAGGAACACACGTATACAGTGTAAGTAGACCTACAGTTTAAAAGCGTGTATTTAAGTGTTAATCTAATACAGGACAAGCCAATGACCTCTACCAATGTCCTTTACCAATCTGTCAACCTTTCTGAAGAACAAATGTAGGAGGTCGCTCATGAAGGCATTCGGCGCTACTTTATTATCTATTCTAACACGACTCGGAACCTACAAACAAAGAAAACTGAGAAAAGTTCTTTATTCTGCGGTAATGCACTGCACGCGCGCCATTCGATCGACTGTTCTTTTGCCCAACACGTGTGGTGTTCTGAATTCTTTAAATCATGTGATGATAACGCGTAGTAAATCCTACCTAAGTGTCGTCTGCAGACACTGTCCAAAGTAATTTCACATATCTTAATCTGCAAATACGACGGCTCTGACATGCCCATACATAATGTGTAAATGATATCATTATTCGCTTCATAATGAAAGATGAATCGTTATTGACTTGGAATTGTTGTTTCTGCTGAGCCTTTGTCTTTTACTCGTAAAACATAAGTTGTGAAAGTCAGGTAATGTAAATATAACATCCAACATGGCGTAGCCAATGACAACGCTTCTAGTTTGCCGTATTCATTTGGAAAAGTATTTTTTATTTAAAAGATAAGTCGAGTTAGAATTTAAAAAGGAAATTCGAAGGTGTGCATTATCGTGCATTAGATCACAGTTAGTCGTTTAGATGTTGATACACTCGGCCTAAATTCCTGGTGATCTAATGACTCCACATCTCAACTCCTGACTGTGATATAATACACGTTAATGCATACCTACGAATTTGTTATTTCTTAAGCAAAGCATTTGTGTACATTCTAAATAAAGGTAGGGGGGTTCATAAATCTATGGTGGCATATTTCTGACACCACTTCACAAGTTTACTTTTCTAAAAAGTTTCAAGTTAATATCTCACATAATTATCTAATAATTGGAAAGTGGAATATTTTCATGAAAACCCGATAATTATTGTATCGTGTCGAATAACCTGTTAGTGCCAGCCATAGATAATAACTTGAATTTTCAAGATGCAAAAATTAGAATTATCTTAAAGTGGCACTATCCGGCTTCCGTAGGATCAGCCTCTGTGGAAATAGTCTTAAGGAGGTACGCAACGGTTTTATAGGGAAATGTTCGAATTGGCCCCGGGTCAAATTTCTTAATATAAGGCTATTGGTAAGTTTTAAAGTATTTTTGAAGATGAAAAAATTTATTTTAGGGGAGATTGCATTAATATTATCACTTTGTGGCATGATTTAAATAAAATGCGCACTAAGATGATGACTTTTGGTAGTGGGTATAAGATTGGGGCAGTCTGGAAATCAGTGGTTCGGGCTAAATAAACTGGGAATCAGCATCATTTTACTGGTGGGTGCAGACATATGAAAATTGTGCAAAATCGACCAGGAATCCCTATTGTTTATGCCAAAGATGCTAAAAGCAACAGGTTCAGTGAGTCTGAAAATACTTTTCATTAAGTGCCAACCCTAGGCGAACACTTTCGAATTTTTCGGAGAATATGTGGGTTTTGAGGCTTTTTTGTCATGGGTTTTCGCGACCATTACAAACTTTAAATTTGGCCTCAGAGGAATCTGAACGTGTGCTTATGTGGATGGTTTATACTGTTTTGTTATGCCTAGAGATGTATTTACTGATATAGGACTGAGTTTTGATTCTGGTTTGTGCGTGAAAGTCAGGAGGAGATAAATATAGATGTCAAGGAGACCACCGGTGCCGAGATTTCAGGAAAAACCGTTATGAGCCGTGCCATGACAATGCCTGTCCTATTGTAATTCAAACAGTGTAGAGCAAGTCCAGCCGCCGCGTCAAAGACATCGACTGGTAGTGATCTACACTGTTTGACAACACATGCATCTAAAGCACTTTGGTCTGTACAATGTTGCAAAGCAATAAGACAGGTTTTGTCGTGGCACTGCTAAATTATG
Organism: Gari tellinella; assembly: GCA_922989275.2. Lineage (NCBI taxonomy): Eukaryota > Metazoa > Mollusca > Bivalvia > Cardiida > Psammobiidae > Gari > Gari tellinella. Next base: position 57,772,179 of record OV277865.1, read on the forward strand.
TACAAATGATTTTTCATTACCACTTGATAAAGCGGTGTAATTTGGAGTAGTAGTAGTAGTAGTAGTTTATTCATTCCTCCGTTCATGGAGATCTATAAATATATACAAATTACAATGAGCAATTAATACAAATCTGCAAAATAACACTTTGCCATAGAAATAGTTACAATTTGAGATACCAGTATCTTAATTCGATTTATTCCTACTGTACGATTGGATGAATTTATATGCATATAGCAATGGACAGTGATATACACGTATAACCTGTTCCTATAGTATTAGTTACAATAGATTATTAATAAACAAAAACACCAGACACCCGTTTAAACCTATCAACCAAATGAAAAAAGGTTAATTGGTAGATTGCTTCTAAAATACGATGTCTACACACAGTCCTGCATAATTTATCCTTTCATGACCAAATTATTCCTTTTATCCCTTCATCACTTTATTGCCGTCTGCTTCAGCATTGTTATCTACGAGACACGTTTCAAAGTTAGATTTAAGATTGTATGACTTAATCAATACCGATAAGAGTGTCTAACAGTTTAAGTCCTAATCAGACGCCGCGTGACGCGGCATCTGATCAGAACCTTAACTGTTTGCAAACGCGCTTTAAGGCGTCTTTCAGAGTGAAAGGATAAAAAATACAGTAAAACGCCTCAATTACGACCTTTAAAGTGTGTGGATTATTAGGAATTTAAAACAGGTGACAGCTTAAAGCAAGGTGACCGTTAAACAGAATGCTCCTACAGGAGCTTTCTGTTTAACGGATACCTTGCTTTAAGCTGTCACCTGTCTGTTGTACAATCAATAAGCCTTCTGTTCAGTGGTCGTAATAGAGAGGTTTTACTGTATTAGATAATTTTTAATTTAAAGGCAGTAACTATTTCGGCTGAGGGTTTAAGTTTTGTAGGGGCCAATCAAACTGTAGCACGCACTATACATGTATATTTTCACTTTATTACCTGCGGCTTTATATAAAACGACTTCCTTTTTTTGTATTGATTATTCATATAGACTTCTTTGATCGGTTTCATTCCTTAAGGCAACTGTGTCAATGTTCTATCGAGGCGCCTTCCCGATATCCTGAGGTTGGCAGTCAACGTATTTTGAGCATTATCAATAAATGATCACCATTGTCAACTATCTTCAACCCTAGCGACGAGTACAGGTGTGAAGAACACGATTGTCCTGTGCTAACAGTGAATACAGCGCTCCCTCTCTACAACGACACCCAATGGGAGACAACAAATGTATGCGTTGTTCGGAGGGAGTCGTTATTGAGAGGGAAATCGGTTTACAAAAATTGCAAACAGCTTGAATCCAGATCAGACGCCGCGTTACGCGGCGTCTGATCTGGATTCAAGCTGTTTGTCATTCTGCATTATGTTTTGTTTCTGTCAACATGTCCATTATATGACTTTGAGCAAAACAGCAGACGACACTTTTAAGCAGACAATATTGCAGACGTAACATGGTTGGAATAATATCTTGTTTTGGGATCAGCGACAACCTACGTTATAAGGAAGGAATCGTTATTGGGGACCGTTGTAGGGAGGGAGCACTGTACCAAGATTAGAGAGCTCCTTCAGGAATCCTCTTAGCAGGAATTGCACTGTTTTGTCATTGTACGATATATTGATAAAATACCCCTTATCAGTAAACCATGGACTAGACTTAGTTAAAAACTGGATTTATCATTTCCAGGCTTCAGGGGTGAATTATGTTTGAGGTAGAATATCTTTACACGTGCAGCAAACCTGTAAACTACTATGCCTAGTCAAACTTCATGGACGATCTTCTCAAGTCTGACAAAGTATGATTACAGTTAAACCCTTCTATTACAACCAATACATTGTGTCAGAGTATGTTGTTTTGACACAGGAATGTATTTGTTGTATACTCATACAGAATATTTGGATATAGTACATTACATTCAGTCATCCTTATAGGCCGATTTCTTTCACCTGGCAGGGCGGAGCTAACCTTTGGCAAAAAAACTAATTTGCATTTATTTAAGAGGTGCTAGGTACAGTTCCGTATTCTAATGTTATTGTCCGATACTATGTAACTTTCAAAATGGAGAAACACAATTCATGGGTGCATCCATATCAAAGTGAAAACGGTATATACAGTGTTCTCCCTCTTCAACAGCTCCCAGTGGGAGACAAATATTGCGCGTGTCTGATCGGGATTCAAGCTGTTTGCCACTCGTCATTATATTCCTTCAGTCAAAATATCCACTAACAAGTAACGTTGAGAAAAAACGGAAGACGATAACAGTAAATTCATATAATAAACGAACGTGCTTCCGCCCCTAAAGTTGAAATGCAAAGGCTCTCACCGAAACTCCGCCCTGCCTGGTCAATAAAATCGGCCGTTAGCTAGTGTGATATGCGAAATATGCTAAAATGTCAAGGTCAAGGTAACAATGGCTTGAAATGGTATTTGACACTCCTTTATTCAAAGATGTACTTGAACACCAAATTTGATTTCCTGGCTGAGTGCAATAAGAAGTTGGTTTTTCTATCTAAAATAACTGGAAATTGTGAAATATTGAAGAGAAATCATGCAATCGAGAAATGAAGAAATTGGTCAATATCTAGAAATGTTTGAAAAATCATACGTCAATCAAAGGTTCAGAAAATTATCATGCAGGACTGGTGTGTGCCATTGTTGTAGGTGAATTGAACTCGTGGGACAATTGATTAAATGGTTTGTTCTACAATTAAATTCCTTCACCCAGGGCTCCAGATAAGGGGAGTTTTTAAAAAACTAAAACTTTTATTTCTGCTTTAAACCCTATGATGTCACTACTTATTAGAATCGTCTCAAAGAGACGATTCTAATTAGTAGAACCACCATAGGAGTTGGTGCTGTATCAGTGATCAAATATTGGATTTGTTCAGTTTACTCCTTCTTATCTGGAGCTCTGTTCATCCCACGTTTGTACTTATCCAATGTAGAGAGACTTCATCATTGGTATACGTGTGTACAGCTTCTAAGAGCTAAGTTCATTGGCTCTAAGGAAGTGCATAAGTCAACATCTGTGGAAATTCATTCAAATAGGAAACTATCTTTTTGTAAATCGTGTCGAGTTTATAGAGGTTTAACTGTAGGCGCTAATGGAATAGAGAATAACCAAACTGTGAATCATTTGAAACATTTGTTTAATAACAATTTAAAAACATTTTGAAGAAAGGAAGTTGTGGTTTGACTTTTACACCTCTGTGGTTGCACAGTTAGCGATGGTTCTTGGCACCATATATCTGAACTCCTCTTTAGTCACGTGGTTATCAGCTGAAACAAAATAACATAAGTGTTAACCCTTTCATTGTCATTGTGACGTACTAATAAATACGAAAGAAGACTCAAGCAGGAAACGCAACACAAACAATACACCCATCTCTAAAGCAGAACACACACACAGCCATACCATAACAAACAAACACACACACATACACACACACACACACACACACACACGCAATCCCACACACCAAACAGAAAACAATACGCAAGACAAACATAAAGCAAAGTGAACATAGGAGCCCGCCTTGGTACGGTCAGCAGCAATCAATAATTAATTATAAATTAACCATTAACAACCACTGGGGGGGTTAAACCTGGGTTTAGGGGCGCCCAACCTCACACTTATCTCCTATATTCACCTATAAAGACGAACAGTGTACATAAAATATAAACCCTGTTCCACAACCTTACAATCAAAAAGAACGCCAGCACAGTAAGTAAATACATGTAAAACATCTAACAAAATTCTCTGACAGGATTATTAGTAACACGGGAAAGAATTAAACATTCAAGCCCGTGTTAAAAATAACCCACTATGGCAACGGTCAAATTGTACTCAAGCGAATAGTCTGTAGTCACGAGTAACTGTAAGACATGGGAGGGTTAAGGGTACGACAGAGAGGGAGAGTAAAACCAAAGCACGAAAATCCGACATAACTCTCCCGGTTAAGGACGGCTTTAGAGATACATCATCATGTAGTGCTAAGCCCTGTCTGTCGTCGCACAACCAAAGAGGAAAGCATAGTTATCAATTGTAGATTGATCGATAACCAAACGTGAAGTGCGCAGCAATATAGTTGGATCATAATCTTTTTTGAGGAAAAATCTAATACGTTTCACAAATATGTTTTGAAAATGCATATGTCCTAGAATCTTACGAAGTCTGTAAATCACATCACCATAAAACTCCGGATGTGAAATACCTTGCCGCAGAAAAGACTTTAAGTTACATTTATACTTGTTAATGAGAGTAAGATTTCTATAAAAGAATTTAGAAAATGTTTTAAAAGTTTATAAAATCTGTACCCCTGTTTAAGAAGCTTTTCAGTAATAGTTTTATTACGAATGTGGAAGTCCTCAACAGCGGTACAAGCCCTAGCAAAACGAATAAGTTGTGAAATATAAACCCCGTAAGATGTAGAACGGGGAACATCGCCATCTAGATGAGGATAGTTTACAATACTAAAATCAAAATCATCTCGTTTATCGTAAATCTTAGAAGAAACAATTCCGTTATTTATTAAAAGATCCAAATCTAAAAATGGTGCCGATAAATTTGACTCGTTTGTTTTATTAAGGCGTAATTCTTTTGGGTAAATAAAAGGAAACAACGTATCAAAAAATGGGTTGTCTATATTAAAAATATCATCTAGATAGCGCGATGTGTTGTTAAAGGCTTCGATCATATCTGCCTGTGTATCAGGTTTTAGACTTAGCATAAAGTCCCTCTCATAACAGTACAAAAATAGGTCTGCGACAAGGGGCGCACAGTTTGTACCCATAGGGATACCAATCACTTGGCGGTATATGGTACTCCCAAAACGTACATAAATATTATCCAGAAGAAATGATAGTGATTTACAGACATCGGTGCAAGTCCACATAGTGTAATGCTTACTCGTCTAATATTTAACTACCATGCCATAACATCGTCTACTGGCAGACTTATCCTCGGGTTCTATTTCTAAGGTCCAGTAGCAGTTTCACTTTAAAATGTATGTACTGCGTTATATAGTCTGGCAGCTAAAAGGTTATTCACTGTATGTAGGTATATGGTTGAGATTGCTTGTAAATACCTCAATTCTATTGTAACATGTCAAGGGCCAAAGCTACTGTGGTGATATGTTTGAATGTCACACTTGTTATAGACTATATATTATTAGTTAGGCCAAATAAAAAGTACATGTGTTTTCGGTAACCCGACCGGCCCTAGTCCCCCCCCCCCCCCCCCCGACCCTAAACTTTATTTCACTTTTCTAAATATGTGTTGGCAAATGTCGGTCATTTTAGCGACAAATGTTTTTTGAGGGTCGTGTAATAGAAGATATTCTCCTTTAAATTATTTTAAAAGGTAATTTACAGACGTTTAAGTGTTTTGGAAAGAAAAAAAATTAAAATAAGATTTAGCAAATTTCGAAGTAAAATTTGCTCTGAATATGTCATAAAGTAGCTTCCTTGAATATATGATATGCTAGTTAGTTAACCATTGACACATTCAACATGAAGACAGCACATATCATTGACACATTTAACATGCACGGTAAATTTAATTTGGAACGAGGGATACAGTGCGTAGTTTACATAATATGGTACATACACAACCAGTAAATAACATGTGGGACGAGGGCTTACACACAGTATAACGAAGTTTTCTTACCGACTACATTTAACTTCACGAAATATACATGGCTTTGAACGGAAAAAATCCGTTTTAGAAACAACAAAAATGGTATACATATAGAATAATGACTGTCTCACACTATATCTACATGTAAACAATACATCAAATCTTTAATCTTATAGACGTATCATTACATTTAATTTTATGTCATATAGTTGAACCCTTTACTCCGTAGATACTCGTTAAACCCCATTGAAACTTGTTGTTAGAACAAAATTCCAACTGTTCTTAAAACAGCTTCAGTTTTTTACGGTTTATTTGTTTCTAAAACTAGCACTTCTTTAAGGAATACAGGGTGGTCCAGGTGACAAACAGCTTGTTTTTCTTGTAATATAAACTTTATTTATCACATAACTTGAGGTCTGTAAGTGAAATAAAGTCATTATATGAGTATCGTAATCCACTAGTGGAATATCGTTTTTTGGACTCCGGCCAAACCTTTTCGTCCACAAGCGCTGCTTGAAGCGGGGCACCAAATGACGTCATTTGCTATGACGTTACCGTAAACAATGTCAGGTTTTGGCGGAAAATCTATATAGCAGAAAGACTACAAACTACGGCTTCGGTTGATGTAATAGGTCTTTAAAATTGTTATGTGATAAATAGAATCTCACATTCGTGCTCATTACTTATCATTTGCAATAAACTTGTTGACTAAAATTAATATGACGATCGCGTCATATTTTTTCAATCAACTCGTTTATTTAAAATGATAAATAATGAGCACTCATGTTAGATTCTCTCTATAAATTACTATCCTTTAACTGCAAAAACAAAATAACTGGTTTTAATACTCAAATATTTTTTTTTCTTGTGTTTGATCATTTCAAAACTAATCACTGTTTGTTTTCCCATGCCGGTAAAGCATACCATATATGTATGCATATTTGAAAAGCTGTATTGACATATAAATAAAGGTTTTATCATGTTTAGACAAAACCATATGGGTGTCAAGCAAGGAAATTAACTCTTGTAATTACCTAATAAGTCTTACAAAAAACCGAGTGACCCAGCAACAACAAACCATGTCGATGCAAAGCATAAACTCACACCAATGGCTGCTGTGGTGAAGGAAATATCTTAGGAGAAGTTATTTCTATAACTCAAGTCGAAGATCACGGTTAACCCATTACCCCATATATACGCCTTTTTACGCCTATAATTTAGTTCTCCACTGAGGAAAATAGTTCCAATTTATACAATTGTAAACATAAATGATAACAACTGCTTAACTTTCAACCTTCTTTAAGTGGTCACCTATTTTCAAAACTAGAATTAGGCTATGGGGTAGTGGGTTAAAGTAACAGGGAATCTGAGATGTACTAACACAAAATTTGGTAAACCTAGCTGACGAGTTGTTGTAAATATGCCCATTTTCTCTCACTGAGATCAAATGTCAAGGCCAAGGGCTCAGTAACCTGAAAGTAGTTTGTATCATTCGGCCATCCAAAGATGAACTACATTTGATTTGCTATCTTTAGCTGATAATGGTAGAGAAAATATGCTGCAAATATTTTTGTATAGTTAAGGTCAATGTCAAATTGACCTCACAAAGGTATTTAACAAGATGTACACTAATTTTGGATATCTAGCTGATGTGTTGTAGACAATATGTATACAATATGTATACAATATGCCAAGGACAAGCTTTTTTCTATAAATGAGATCAAGGGTCGCTATTACACTTATCTAAAAATGTTGCGGTAACGCTCCGCCAATGCAGTATGCAAGCACACAACACTTTTGGTACCCCTAGCTGGTGTTGTACAGGACATGTTCTTTGGACAAGCTTTTTATGTTATTCCATAAGTGAGGTGAGATATTAAGACAAAGGTCGAGGTAATCTGAATATACTACAGGACAACACGCATTCCCAAATTGCACACTAACTTAACAAATATGGTATCCCTATCTGATGTAGAATGGAAAATACACCCCCCCCCCCCCCCCGGGGCGATGGGGACACGGCGGGGCGATGGGGACACGGAGCGAGGGAGTGCGAGCATACGCACAGTTCAATCACTATATAGCTTTGGAACATAAAAAGGACTCACCGGTTGTTCGATCTAGTGCTTTAAAAAGTTCATCCGCAGCATTGTCTTCGAAAAATATCACTCGCATCTCATCCAAAGTGATGACGCCATCACCACTAATGTCATAAATATCGAAGTGACATGGGTCCATATCAGTCATAACTTCAAAACGCTTGCCAGTCTGAAAAGTGTATGATTAATCCGTATCATGTTAGTACTCCACATTGAATGTGGATGGCCAATTCAAATCAAATGGCGAATATTTACCTGCTGTCAACCCCTTCACTTCCATGACGTCATCAAATTTAAACAATTGTCGTCTGCTTCTATTTCTAAAAAACAATATTTAGGATGTTTGACTTAAGAAATATTGAAACGAGTTTCAAACAGTTTGGATCCTGATCAGACGCCGGGTTACGCGGCGTCTGATCAGGATCCAAACTGTTTGCAAATAACTACTTTACTCGGGGTAAGGCAGTGAAGGGGTTATACCACAACCTGTCACATACATTGCTTAGAAAAAAAGAAAGTACAAATTAGATGTGTGCACTTACTTTCAAACAAAGCTTAGATAATCCAGTTTGATGTATATTGATGCAGAATCTCAAAAGCTTAAAGCAGGTTTAAAGTAAAGCAGAATCTTAAAACCATTCCGCTTCACTTTCAGCTTGCTTTAAGAAACCCTCTGTTTTCAACTTATGAGGGAGGGGGTGGGGGGGGTAAATGGCAACTGTTTTAGTTACATTGACGGATGGGCGTCATTTATTTAAAGGCGCAAACTCATTCATGATCAATTTTCCCTTCATAGCCATATTGTCGTCTGCTTCAATATCGTTTTAAAGTTAGATTTAAGGCAGTATTACTGACGTTATTTCAAAACAAGTGGCAAACAGTTTTGATTCTGATCAGACGCCGCGTTACACAGCGTCTGGTCAGGATAGAACTTGTTTTCAAATGGGCTTTATGATGTCATTGAGAGTGAAAGGATTAAAACGGGAGTATAAGGTGTAAAGTGTATATCATATTCCAATAGCAAATGCGGCTAGTACGGTAACCTAGAAGAATGCTTGTATTCTCATTACCTGAGTGTAATGCTTACAGGAGTGTAATACTATTACAAGAGACTAAGACTATTACAAGAGTGTGATACTATTACAGGAGGCTAAGACTTTTACAGGAGTCTAAGACTGTACAGGCGTGTAAGACTATTACAGGAGTCTCAAACTATAATTGTTGTGTAAGAGAATGACGGGAGTATACGACTATTACAGGAGACTAAGACTATTACAGGAGTCTAATACTGTACAGGAGCGTAATACTATTACAGGAGTCTCAAACTATAATTGTTGTGTAAGAGAATGACGGGAGTATACGACTATTACAGGAGACTAAGACTATTACAGGAGTCTAAGACTGTACAGGCGTGTAAGACTTTTACAGGAGTCTCAAACTATAATTGTTGTGTAAGAGAATGACGGGAGTATACGACTATTACAGGAGACTAAGACTATTACAGGAGTCTAAGACTGTACAGGCGTGTAAGACTATTACAGGAGTATCAAACTATAATTGTTGTGTAAGAGAATGACGGGAGTATACGACTATTACAGGAGACTAAGACTATTACAGGAGTCTAAGACTGTACAGGCGTGTAAGACTATTACAGGGGGTGTAAACTATTACAGCGTGTAAGACTATTACAGGAGTGTAAGACTATGCCAGAAGTCTATAACATTATTACAGGAGCCTACATGACTATACCAGAAGTCTAAGACGTTTACATTATAAATTGTTTTCTTTATATTTGATCCGTTTCATGCCTTTAACTTTTCCTTCAAGAAACACGCTTCAATGTCTCTATTGTAATCTGATAAACAAATATAAGGGATACCCTGACAGTTGACCTTGCTTACAGCAGAGTGAAAGTAAAACAGAAGGCTCTTATAGTAGTTTTCCGCTTTACTTTAAACCTGCAAAACACTTAAAGCTAGTACTGAACGTTAAGGTTAAATGTTTTTACTGACACAAACAAAAACAATGTCATATCTTGAGCCACCAATATTATTCAGATGCATATAGAGCTAGATGTGTATTTTAATGAAGTAAATGTGGTCAACCACATAAAGTCCATATTTTAAACACTGAGTTAATAATGCGTGACATTTGTTTGTTACCGTTAACATGTAAACATCAATTCCTTATGGTTACTGGCTGTAGTTTGCTTCAAGATAAACAAATAAGAGGACATATAGAATATATTGATGGATGATTTCTGTGTGATTTACATGTATGTGCACCAACGCTCGGAGTATTCATGCAGTAGGCCAACCTATTCACTGTTCTTATGGCGTTATAACATAATCACTACCATAATATCCGTCTGCTTTTATGACTAAAGACTGTCACCCAGTTTGAAACATGATCAGACATCGCGTTACGCAGCCTTTGATCTTGATCCAAACTATTTCCATATTGTGTCCGGTTAAGAGAGAATTCCGGTATTTAGAGGTTCCGGTAAGGAGGGGTTCCACTGTATATAAACAAAGGCATTTTGTCAATGCAGGTGGTGCTAACCCTTTACCCAATAACACGTTTATAACATTAAATACACGTACTCACTTAAAGCAGGTTGAAATTAAATCATATGAACAGGGTCGATGCTTGTATGGTTTGAGTTGGGTCTTGGTTCGTTCTCGAGTGTTTGGTTGGTCGGATTTGAGCCAAAGTCTCAACTCTGGTCAATTAGGTGCTTTGGAGCGGTCTGGGACTTAATTCAGGGGTTTTATAAGCATGGACCCTTACTGACTTTAGGTTTTTACATACTTTTTGCAAGTTCTAGCTTAAAAACACATTCTGATTTAGATCTAACTTAATTATTAATAAAACAATATTGCAAAGTTTGGATCCATAACAGACATCGAATAAATTGAGGTCTGGTTTGGATACAAACTGTTTGAAACAATACGATGCTGCGTGTCTTCGCTGGTTATTAACGGGAGTAAAATAGCAACTCGGACAGGCTAGTATTTAAATACTTGCTCTCTCAACTATGTCTCCACTGTTTTTCAATTCAAATTATAATAGATTAAATGACTTTAACTTTCCCCCCTGTAACTTCAAATGGACAATTCCAGTTTCCAATTTAGCCTAGCACACCATATAGATCTAGTTAGGGTTTGTTTTTGCCCATATATTCTAATATGAGACAGTGGAGACCCTAGCCAGAGGACTCCTGTTAGTCCTTTTGGAGCCCTCTGATTTGAGTCTTCTCTGTTTGCATAGGACAAGTGTACTCCACAGATACACTATTTGCAGAGAACGCCTAAATGCCTGCCTAATGTTTATATAGAGAGTGTTATTTTCTTGTTAATTGCTTTTGATTGTTTATATTGATCGTGTTATTATTGTTAATTATATGATTTGTAAGAAATGCTTGTTTGAGGGCCTCACGGTAGATTAGTCTCCTGACTAAGTGAGTTACCCTCGTAAAATAAAGTCGTTCATTCATTCATTCATTCAAAGCAGAATGTGCCTTAAGGCACATTCTGCTTTACTTTCAGCCTGCTTTAAACTACAATCTGCTAGGTTATATAAAAATATTTGTTATGGTAATTGTTCGTGAAGCTATAAACTTGAACTATTTTCTTCAGCGCAGAAATAAATTAATTACGCTAAAAGTCGCTTCTATTGGGAAAGGGTTAAGGGGACATGATAAGGGTATACCGCATTAAACAACTATGGTTAACAAGATACCTACGGTCGCTATACTTCTTTTCTTGAATCTCCAAGAGGCACTGACACCTAATCCCCATCTACCGCTACTGTCAAAATGTCCGCCTCCCCCGACCCGCCAGTTACGGCCTCCTGTAGACCATTCTCCCCCGAGCCTTACACCTCCCCTACCAGTACTCAGATCCACTCTCACTCTGTTGTTCCGCCTTCTACGACTACTCCTCTGAGCAGTGCACACCACAATAAAGGCGAGCATTGTGAATAAAAGGACGCATTTGAACTCCTGTAAATGTGAATGATTTTCACAGTGAAGTATAAATACGACATATTAATCACTGTCTTTTCCTGTTAAACCCCTACAAACACGCCTTTTACGCCTTTAATGCATTCCGCCATTTCAATAGATTGCTCATACAACATAAACTATTATATAATTGTTTGAGGAACAAACTGCCATTATAAGATACACATTGTTGCTGCACTCCTGTATGCGCCACTTCACTGGAAGCACACCTGCTATGTGTTTAGTTGACATTGTTTGCCACTTAGGTTTGTGCCCCCAGCGTGCAACGTGCAGAGTATTTTCCTACCAGGTAGCCAACTTGCAATTGATGGCCATCGAGTTGGCCGACTTATATTAAGAATGGAACATTCCAAAACCGAAAATGGGATGATCATTATGGTCGATGATTTCAGATAGGGGATCTTAAATGAGTGCTCATTATTTGTCATTTTTAATAAACGAGGTCAGAAATCTCGGATAATAAAAAATATAGACATCAAATAGATGGTTGTCAAGTGAGGATTAAGGCATTTTAGACTCATGACGATACTTTTGTCTGTCAACCCATTGTCCCATAGCATTTTCTAGTTGTGAAGACAGGTGACTATTTCAAGCAAAATGAAAGTAAAGCAGGATGCACCCACAGTTTGCTACTTTGCATTCAGTAGATCAAGGCTATCATCTGCTACGATTAGAAAACTATTTCTTACGATGTATACGACTGTATATAAAATAAATATTGTTTCTTCAGAGAAAAATCAAAGCCGCAAAAATACGTATTTATTTGCATAGTATTTTTTCTGATTGCTCTATCTAATCCTGTCTTGTGACATCTCGTTGGAATCGTCTTTTGAAGACGATTCCAAGGAGATGTCACGTCACGGTATAGGATTATAGTTTCAGTTTCAGTTTATTTCATAAATCCAGTGGGCTTGTAAGCCCATGAGGACAACATTAAGCGTTACATAGTTATGTTATAAACATACATGTGCATACAAAATGTATTATAAACAAACAAATATAATATGGCGACTATATAAAGGTGTGTCAAGTAATTACTTGAAGCTTATATAAACCACACTGATATCACCACAAGTAACGGTAACTTCAAACAGTGCAGCCCAAGATAAGACGTCCTTTAACAGAGAAGTCCAATCGTGGCCCGCCCTGTTTGCTATTTGAAGAAATGAATAAGAGTTAAAAAAAATGTTTGTACAAAATTAATGTTAGTGGCAAACGGTGTGGAGTCTGATCGGACACTTAATTACTCGGCATCTGATTTTACTCCACATTGTCAGTAGTTGAAATGACATTTTAAGCATAAACTGTGTCTGGTGTGGTATCACAACCTCGCCAAAAGCGTTACAGGGTTAAAATAGGAAAAAACATTAAACCAATAACTTACCATCATTACTTTGGCAGTTGGACGTTTACTAACAAGTTTACCTTTTGAATATCTCAATTTATATCTGCCGACTTGTGGTTTATAGAAGGGCGGTGGTTTTCCATCCGCATTCAGTTCTCGGAATCAGGTAACGGTGTTAACCGCAAAAACACGTTAGACGTTACAATAATATCGTCAGGGCTGCCATAAATTGATCATGAACAATCCTAAAGTTTCCATATCGTCTATGTTTCAAGTACGATAACTTAACGCAGATTTAAAGTAAAGCAGAATGCGCCTGCTTTAAGCTACCATCTTCTAGGATAAAAATCCGTTGGTTATTCGGTAATATATTATTATCATAAAATGACACTGATTCATGTAGATGCCATGTCTTGACGATATAATTGTATGTTCTGTATCACTGATATACAACATGATTATTGTATTTGTTATGCATTGTACATTTGACGGAAATAAAATAAATTAACCCCCAAAAAGGATAAAAACCCGAAACTTTCGGAACAATCCGGAGAAATGACAGCCCTGTATCGCGTGCTCAACATTTTGTCGCCTTTTTCCCTTTCACTGCCAAGGCTGACACCACTAACATTTGCAAGCAGCTTGGATCCTGATCAGATGTCGAATTACGCGCCGTCTAATCAGGATCCCAACTGTTTGACACTCATTATCACTGCGTTGTGGGGCATAATTAAAAAACCAACAAAACTTTTCAAACAGATGAAATATAGTTTATCCTACCTCCACCAAGTTTCTAGCTATCCGATTGGTGAAATGGCGTCAATTTTCCATCCACTGCTTTCAGCAACCTAATATTGGCCCGGGGGCAACAGAGCAACGTAACATTCAAAATGACCAACGTTCGATGAAGATGACATCATTTGGTTTCTATAACGGCAGCGCTTAATTTAAAAATTTAAACCATTTACATATTCGTTGATTTTGAGCAAGGTACAGTAGCAGGCCCGTAGCCACGCTGAGGCACACCGAGGCACTTGCCTCGGTGAAATTTTGAAAAGTGACCAAAAATAAAATGAAGCAATTTCCGAAAAATTAAATTAGAAATCTATTAAAAAATGTATTAAAATGACTCAGAGTGAATTATGATACATGTTATTTGGTAAAAAGTATCTTCTCAAGTTACATTCAATCACGTACTAGACTAGATCAACAAGCCTCTGCTCAGGAGATCGGCGTTGTCCTATGCAACGTCAAAGAATATGTAACCGTAACGTCATACATTTTTTACGCCCACACCGGTTTCAGCTCTGCAACATAAACATGGTGGATCTGGAAACTTATCCATGCCAAATTGGTCTTTTGAAGGTCACTCGACTACGTTCGATCTGGAAATGCCGCATGTGGTTGGGGTTGTAGGTTTTGTAAGGCTGCTGTTGTTCATGGCGGGCATAGAGCTCAACCCAGGGCATTTCCTCATTGATCAGGTAACAGGGACGTAGCCAGCGATACGCACTTACGCACGTGCGTAACGTGAATTTGAAAAATGAAAATTCAAACATGGCCTAAACTGACATAAAAATCAAAAGCTAAGGGGGGTTAAACCATATTGTCTAAATGAAAATTTCAAACACACTTCAGAGCTCACCATTTCAGTTCTAATTTCCGTTTTTCTCCCGGGGAGAACCCCGGACCCCACCAGCATTTGTCAATATCAAGTTTCTAAATCTCAATAACTTGATAACTACAAAGACGACGGCTGCAAATCTACAGTGCTACATCACGTAACATGTACTCTCTCGTGTGTCTAAAGGTCGAATAGCTCTAGCAGAAGTGGACGTTAGTGGCAAAATAATGTTATGTCTATAAATATACGCAGCTTTGATAAAAAAATTATGGTTTACATAAGTCGTATTCAGTGTTGCAAACACATTTCAGAGCTCACCATTCCAGTTCTAATTTACAATTTTCTCCCGGGGGAGGACCCCCGGACCCCCATCTAGCATTTGTCAATTTCAAACTTCAGAAACTCAAAAAAATAGTATCTACATGAATCATATCGCAGTCTGAAAAATACGGTGCTTCATGTACCTCGCGTACGTCTAAAAGTTGAATATTTCTAGCAGAAACCAATTTTAGTCATAAAACAATGTTAAGTATAACGGAGATTTTAATAAAATTGTATGGTTCACATAAGTCCTTTTCAGTGTCCCAAATATCTCCAACTACACTTCAGAGCTCACTATTTTAGTTCTAATTTCCATTTTTTCTCCCGGGGGAGGACCCCCGGACCCCCACTAGCAAATTTCAGAATTTCCAGAACTAAGTAACTACCAAGTCGCCAATCCGAAAACTACAGTGTTTCATGTACCTCTCATATGTACGTCTAAGAGTTGAATATTTCTAGCAGAAAAAAAATTGTCTCAAAATATTCCCACCACTAATAAATTTTGTTAATTTCAAGTTTCAGCAGACTCAAACACCTTTCAGAAATTCAAGAACTTCAAATTCAAGATTCTAACTACAGAGTTGGCAGCCTAAAATGTACGGTGCTTCCGGTACCTCCCGTGCGTCTAAAAGTTGAAGAATTCTAGCAGAAAACAATTTTCGTCATAAAAGTATGTTACCTCTAATATAAAGGAACACAATTGTATGGTTCAGTGACATCAGATAGATCGTATTCAGTGCCCCAATTACACTTCAGAGCTCACCATTTCAGTTCAGATTTTCATTTTTTTTCCCGGGGGACGCTCGGATTATAAAAATTATATAAAAAAAATAGAATTTAAAGTATGCAATTTTAAGAAAAAACACCCCAAATATACGCCAAATCGCACCCTCGGTGCTTTTTAGTCTCTGGATACGGCCCTGAGTAGAGAAAAACTTTATTCTTTCCCAATAAAGGCGTTTACGCTAAAACTAATATTTCCATTTCAAACAGTTTGGAGCCAGATTATACGCCAGTTGACCAGTCGTCTGATAAGGCTCCAAACTGTTTGCCACTTGTACAAAAATGAATAGTCAGAGTTGTCAAAAAATTGTTATTTTGTACATTTTATTACGATGAGTTTGCGTTTGGTTTGCGTTTAAACGGGAAAGAATAACACTTTCTCCACTGTATACAATAAACAAGTCATTAAACGGTTGCTGATTAAGATGTAAACAGTATTTGGGCGGTAAACATGACGTCGCGCACTTATGTTTAGATAATAATTGATGACGTCATGTTAACTAAATGCATTGTAGATAAGTTTTCAGGGTCCAGGGTTGTGGGGCGTTTATGTTGGGTCTGGGATCGTTCTCAGTTGGTTGATTAGTCAGATTTGAGCTTTTGTTTGAGTCTGGTCGGTCGGGTGCTTGGGAGCGGTCTCTTGCTCGGCTTAAGGGCTCTGTAGACTTGGACCAAGGTGATGTATGTTTGGTACGGTTAGTTATGTTGTTTATTCCCCATCGGAATTATTATACATGTATAGGTTAGACCATGGTTGCAAGCGAATAAACGATATGGTTCGAGGGGGCGTAGCCCCCGAGAACTATGTCGTTTATTCGCGCGCAACCGTGGTCTAAGCTATTTAGCACTGGCTTGGGCTCGAGGAAAACAAGAAGACCATACGTTTCTACTTTTTGTTTTAGACGAAAAAGTCATTTTATTTGTAATACTTTACTTAAATTGAAAGGTTATTTCAATGTGCAGTTTGAGACATTAAGCATGCTTTAACACCAACATAAATAACGATTATTGAAGCTCTAGATCTATATGTAAGCACAATTCATTATTAATTGCCTTTAAAGTTTAGGTCTCACTGTACATAATATGACGTCATCAAGCGAGTGCAGTTCCCCTCCATTCTAGGGTTGTGACGTCAAATTGCCTTGATATGACGGAAGCTTGGAATAAGTGAACAGTGTGTTAGTTATTTCATGGTTTTCTAAAATAAACGATATATTCACAGGTTTTTGAGGCCTCTGATTGGCCGAGAGCTCCAAGCCATGTGCTAATGAGCCTTGTCTA
The DNA here is from genome assembly GCA_922989275.2 of Gari tellinella. Lineage (NCBI taxonomy): Eukaryota > Metazoa > Mollusca > Bivalvia > Cardiida > Psammobiidae > Gari > Gari tellinella. The sequence goes on from OV277865.1 coordinate 57,789,318, forward strand.
ATAGATGTAAAAATTGGTAATCTCCTTAGACACTTAGGTGGGGGGAGGGGGTGATTCAGAAAACTCCTGTTCAAAGGAGTTTTCTGCATTACTTTCGGCCTGCAGTTAGTGGACATCCCCTGAAAATTCAAAAGAAAAATTCCAATCTCCAATTTTAAAAGCCAGTTCCATTTTAACGATTAAAATGACAAGCAGTACAGACCCTGATCAGAGGGTCCATTAAGGAGCCCTCTGATCGGAATCTTTACTGTTTGCATAAAACAAGTGTACTCTCCGCAAAGATAGTGTTGTTATTGATAAGTTTACGTGTCGCTATGGTGTAAAGTTGTTAGTTACTATCATGTGTTCTGATGAGGTAGCTATGATGTAATGTAATTACGTCACAAGTATTTTACGAACTCAACTCAACTCAATTTTATTGGCAATCGGCAACATAAAAGCGCCATTGGCCATGTACAATAGATCAATTAACGTGAAATATGACCATGACATTTACATAAACACAACTCAACTTAACAACTCAATTTTACAAGTACAAAACATTCAACTGAAAATATTATAACTTGTATATACACTATTATAGTATATTATTGATATTATCAATCTGCAACTACATTATTTCGTATATTCATTGCAACCTTGATATATTTTGCTACGTTTAATTGAACTTTTTTGTTCTTTGAAGAAAGCAATTTTATGAACTTATTTAGAGAGGACCATGAAATATGTTTTAAAATTTCAACTCTTTCTTGTTTATATTTTTGACATATTAATAAAAAGTGATATTCTGATTCAATAGCATTTTGATTACAAAAGATACAGACTCTATTTCTACGATCAATATTAGTATATCTTCCAGCTTCTATAGCCAAGTTATGCGAGGAAATACGAAATCTTGTAAGATGCATGCGTAAAGAATTGTTAGTTATATTTTGTAGATAAGATTCCATTTCAAATGATTCCTTGAACATTACATAGTATTTCAGTTTTGGTGAGTTTGTTATTGATGTTCGCCATTCCTGGATAAAATTGTCCCTTATTCTCCTCTGTATAGCAGGAAAGTAATTGGCAGTAGTATCCAAGTTATCCCAAATAAACGTGTAACCCAAACTATCCAATTTTCTTTTTATATGACTACCCCAACTCTTATTGTTTCCCATCAAAGTTATACAATGCTCTCTATAGATATTATAAACAGTACTCATATTATCACCATATTTCTTGATTTTCAACCAGTATTTTAACGATCTTTCTATGCATATAACAGAAAGCGGAAATCTACCTAATTCTCCCAGAACTGCATAATTTACAGACTGAGATCGTACACCAAGTATGATTTTACAAAATTTTATATGAAGTTTATCTATCTCCTTGAAATTGTATATACCCCAAACCTCAGATGCATACGTAATGATAGGAACAACCATCCTGTCAAAAAGTAGAAGTTTGGTACGTACATCTAATTCTATTTTCCGAAATAAATATAAAAGACTATACATTGCTTTCGTGGCCTGGTCTTTTAATGCTTTAAAAGCATAGACTAGATTTCCAGTTTTCATAAATTTTACACCCAAATAACAAAAATTATCAACAACTTCTATTTTCTCGTTGTTTATGAACCACTCAAAATTTAATGCTGATCGTCTTTTTTCAAAAACACAAATCTTTGTTTTCGCTACATTTATTTTAAGACCCCATTTAGTCGAATACAAATATAAACTATCAAGTTGTGCCTGCAGGCTATTTTTATCTGTCGTGAAGACTGCGATATCATCTGCAAAAAGAAGTAAATATATAGAAAGCTGTGTGAGATCCTTTTCAGTCAATTTATTAAGATCTAGATTATCGCTTACATCGTTCACAAAAAGAATGAATAGGATCGGTGAGAGTGGCTCCCCTTGTTTCAACCCAACCGTTATATTGAACAGAGCGGATAAGTCTTCATAATCAGACACTTTCACGCATGCTGACACATCTTTGTAAATAGATTTAAGCATACTTAAAAATTTACAGCTAATACCTGTTTGCACAAGTTTAATCCAAAGAGCGTCTCTTATGATTGTATCAAAACATTTTTCATAATCAATAAAAGCACAATACAATTTACTGTTACTAGACAGTATTTTTTGGATAATACAATGTAATATAAAAACACAATCAACAGTACCCCTATTATCTCTGAAACCGAATTGCGAACAGTTCAGTAACTGCTCATTTTCACACCATTTATTCAATCTATTTCTAAGACACAAAGAGAAATTTTTTGCCAGAGAGCTTATCAAGGTAATACCTCTGTAATTATTTGGATTTTCCTTATCACCCTTCTTGAACAAAGGTATAATAATACCGGTCGTCCAAGATGAAGGATAATTTCCACTATTAAATATTTTATTGAAAATAGGTACTAGAAATGGTGATATAAAATCTCTTGCATCAATAAAGAAATCGGCAGCAATGTTGTCGATACCAGGGCTTTTATTCCTCTTTAAGGATGCAATAGTTTTGTTAATTTCGTCACAATCAAACAATTTATCAAGCTGTTCAATGTTTATATCTGTATCAGGTAATGGTAACGTTTCATCATATATATACTTTACGAAGAAGTTCCAAGTGTATAAAAATACAACTCACCTCAATTTTATAAAATTGAGTTGAGTTGTATAAAAATAGTACACAATTTTCCCCACGTGGCTTATGGCGTCATCTATGTACGTCATCATTGCTACGTATACGATGACGTGATGCGTTAGGCAGAATATAGTGGACACTCAGGTGCCTCACTTGCTCTTTTTTATGATAAAGATATATATTTCTGTGTGACTTACATTCCACCGGAAGGATCTAGTGTTTATAAAAATGAAAGCTCTGAATTGTTCGAATATGATTTCTTCGATAAAATCTCAGATGATGTTTTAAATTTTAGCGATAGAGGGTATGTTTTTATTACAGGTGATATGAATAGTAGAGTTGGTTTAGAACCTGATTATATTGAAGATATTGGTTTAGATAGGTTTGTGGATTTACCTTTAACAGATGATATACAGTTACCTGGAAGGCGGTCAGACGACCAAATTGTTAATAACTTCGGAAGAAAACTATTATGTTTATGTAAACAGCATAATTTGCATATAGTAAATGGTAGGCTCGCACAGGGCGAGTGTACTTGTTACGTTACTTATAGAAATAATGTGGGTTCAAGTGTTGTGGACTACTTGATAACAAATGTTAATAATTTTAATATGTTAAAAAGCTTTGAACTTTTAGATTTGAATGAATACTCGGATCACTGTCCTATTACGTATAGTTTTGAATATTCCAATAACTCGAGAAGTGAAAATATAGAAGGAACGCCTCTTAAGGAGAAAATAGTTTGGGATAGGAGCAAGGCAGAATCCTTTAATCAATATTTAAATGATAAACGAGAGCAGTTTGTTGATATTGTTAACATGTTAGAAATTGAAGATTGTAATATAGATCAGATTATTCAAAAGTTATCGGATACAATTTATGATATAACGAAAGAAAACTTTGGTAAGAAAACATACGGGAAGAGAAATTGTAATAAAAAAGAACAGAAGGTTCCCTGGTTCAATGATGAATGCAGGCAAGCTAAATCGGACTTTTATAAGTGTAAAAGACTGTATAAGGGTAATAAATGTAACTTTAATTTACGTAAGTTTATGGAAAGTAGGAATAATTACGTTTATGTAAAAAGAAGAAATAAAAATAATTATTTTAGAAAAGAAAAAATAAAATTAAGTGACATGAGTATGAAAAATCCTAGTAAATTTTGGAAATTCATAAATAAGTATAAAAATAATAAAAACAAAGAAAATTTAATAGATTCTGAAACCTTTAAGAATCACTTTGCCAAATTATCTAATGGAGTTGATGCACAGTATATATATATGATGAAACGTTACCCAGTGCTCCAGATAAGGTGCGTACGTGCGTTTTCCCGCATTGTTTTTTGGAGAGAAACGCATTTGAAATGACAATCCATGCGTACAAAAACGCACAAAGAAAATTGCGTACGCATTTCAAATATTTAGTTGCGAGTAACAAACGGTAGACTGGGCATCAGTTTTGCGCATTTGATGGGTTAGAACTACGTTCTTTACTTAGAAAAATAACTTCAAACCAGTCCGTATTTTAATTGAAATGTTTACCCTAACACCGTTCGCTGTTTAAATTAGTTTCGCACCCGCAGTGTCTAGCCTCCGTCGCGAACTTTAAAAAGCGGCAACATTGGATCGGCCGGGTTATCTCGATTCCGTAGCCTTTCAGAAAGGATTGTGAATTTGGTGTGCTTTAAAACTCAAATACTCGGAGACCGGTATAAACACGCCCGCGTAGTTACTACAAGGTACGGGTCGAAACATTATGGGACGAAATTGTCATTGCAAGCGTCGGCAGAAAAACATGTTATGATGGCGGCGTCTGGTGCTGGTCAACGTAAAAAATAATGATAAAACGCCTATACTATTCAATTTAAAAAACCGCGAGGATGCCATGAGCGGGTATTCAAATCTATCATTGAGTGTTAATTGATAGCTTCATTCGCGAGGACAACTCAGTGTATAAAAATCCGCAAAAATTATCAAAAGAAAACACAACGGTGCCCAGGTAAATAAAAAAAATAAAAATAATATTGGAAATGAATTATCCCTAGATAAATATTAGTTTTAAGGGACAAGATCGAGAAACAGTATTGAAATGTCCCATATGCATTGAGGTAAATGTAGACACCTTGTTGGCTCAAAGACTCAGACTGCAAAGAAATACTGTTGACAGGCATGGGTATTAAACTTAAAGAGCACAAGCGATGTGTTCAAATATGAACAGGAATGTACACATTACACAATGTCTTGTTCAGATAATGACATTAACATAGAAGTGTGTACATGTCTACATTGCTCAATTCAGTATAAGTTAAATTTAGTTGAAGTTTTCCATTGTTTGTATTCTGCGTAGATTTTCAGCATTCAATTTCAATTTTCAGCATTGAAGTGAAAATAGTGCGAGTACGAACTCATTGCATGCAAAATTTATCTGGAGCACTGGTTACCATTACCTGATACAGATATAAACATTGAACAGCTTGATAAATTGTTTGATTGTGACGAAATTAACAAAACTATTGCATCCTTAAAGAGGAATAAAAGCCCTGGTATCGACAACATTGCTGCCGATTTCTTTATTGATGCAAGAGATTTTATATCACCATTTCTAGTACCTATTTTCAATAAAATATTTAATAGTGGAAATTATCCTTCATCTTGGACGACCGGTATTATTATACCTTTGTTCAAGAAGGGTGATAAGGAAAATCCAAATAATTACAGAGGTATTACCTTGATAAGCTCTCTGGCAAAAAATTTCTCTTTGTGTCTTAGAAATAGATTGAATAAATGGTGTGAAAATGGGCAGTTACTGAACTGTTCGCAATTCGGTTTCAGAGATAATAGGGGTACTGTTGATTGTGTTTTTATATTACATTGTATTATCCAAAAAATACTGTCTAGTAACAGTAAATTGTATTGTGCTTTTATTGATTATGAAAAATGTTTTGATACAATCATAAGAGACGCTCTTTGGATTAAACTTGTGCAAACAGGTATTAGCTGTAAATTTTTAAGTATGCTTAAATCTATTTACAAAGATGTGTCAGCATGCGTGAAAGTGTCTGATTATGAAGACTTATCCGCTCTGTTCAATATAACGGTTGGGTTGAAACAAGGGGAGCCACTCTCACCGATCCTATTCATTCTTTTTGTGAACGATGTAAGCGATAATCTAGATCTTAATAAATTGACTGAAAAGGATCTCACACAGCTTTCTATATATTTACTTCTTTTTGCAGATGATATCGCAGTCTTCACGACAGATAAAAATAGCCTGCAGGCACAACTTGATAGTTTATATTTGTATTCGACTAAATGGGGTCTTAAAATAAATGTAGCGAAAACAAAGATTTGTGTTTTTGAAAAAAGACGATCAGCATTAAATTTTGAGTGGTTCATAAACAACGAGAAAATAGAAGTTGTTGATAATTTTTGTTATTTGGGTGTAAAATTTATGAAAACTGGAAATCTAGTCTATGCTTTTAAAGCATTAAAAGACCAGGCCACGAAAGCAATGTATAGTCTTTTATATTTATTTCGGAAAATAGAATTAGATGTACGTACCAAACTTCTACTTTTTGACAGGATGGTTGTTCCTATCATTACGTATGCATCTGAGGTTTGGGGTATATACAATTTCAAGGAGATAGATAAACTTCATATAAAATTTTGTAAAATCATACTTGGTGTACGATCTCAGTCTGTAAATTATGCAGTTCTGGGAGAATAAGGTAGATTTCCGCTTTCTGTTATATGCATAGAAAGATCGTTAAAATACTGGTTGAAAATCAAGAAATATGGTGATAATATGAGTACTGTTTATAATATCTATAGAGAGCATTGTATAACTTTGATGGGAAACAAAAAGAGTTGGGGTAGTCATATAAAAAGAAAATTGGATAGTTTGGGTTACACGTTTATTTGGGATAACTTGGATACTACTGCCAATTACTTTCCTGCTATACAGAGGAGAATAAGGGACACTTTTATCCAGGAATGGCGAACATCAATAACAAACTCACCAAAACTGAAATACTATGTAATGTTCAAGGAATCATTTGAAATGGAATCTTATCTACAAAATATAACTAACAATTCTTTACGCATGCATCTAACAAGATTTCGTATTTCCTCGCATAACTTGGCTATAGAAGCTGGAAGATATACTAATATTGATCGTAGAAATAGAGTCTGTATCTTTTGTAATCAAAATGCTATTGAATCAGAATATCACTTTTTATTAATATGTCAAAAATATAAACAAGAAAGAGTTGAAATTTTAAAACATATTTCATGGTCCTCTCTAAATAAGTTCATAAAATTGCTTTCTTCAAAGAACAAAAAAGTACAATTAAACGTAGCAAAATATATCAAGGTTGCAATGAATATACGAAATAATGTAGTTGCAGATTGATAATATCAATAATATACTATAATAGTGTATATACAAGTTATAATATTTTCAGTTGAATGTTTTGTACTTGTAAAATTGAGTTGTTAAGTTGAGTTGTGTTTATGTAAATGTCATGGTCATATTTCACGTTAATTGATCTATTGTACATGGCCAATGGCGCTTTTATGTTGCCGATTGCCAATAAAATTGAGTTGAGTTGAGTTGAGCTCTCATTTTCGCGCATTTAAATAAGAAGGGCAATTTTACATAACTTGTAATAACTTTTTTTTCTGGACAGATATCGTTCCTGTGCAAACGGTCCGTGTTAGCTTTATCATTTTCCTTTATCAGCGGCGTAGCCAGGCTTGAACGAATGTTACGCACATCAGGGGGAGGGTGCGGGAGGGGGGGGTACCCCCTCCTGCTGTAGGGGGTCCGGGGGGCCTCCCCCTGGAGAAAAAAGTAAATTAGAAGTAAAATGGTGAGCTCTGAAGTGTGTTTAGAGGGATTTGGAACACTGAATACGATCTATGAGAACTATATAAATGTGTGCAACATATAATGAAAATTTGTGATTAGCGTTTTTCTCTGCTAAAATAATTTGACTATTAGCCGCACGAATGGTATATACAAGAAGCACTGTAGTCTTTTATGATGTCGACTTAAATTTGTAGTTGTTGAGATCCTGAGTTTCCGAAACTCGAACTTGAAAAATGCAAGTGGGGGTTCGGGGGTCCTCCCCCGGGAGAAAAATGGAAATAAGAACTGAAATGGTGAGCTCTGAAGTGTGTTTAGAGGGATCTGGAGCACTGAATACGATCAACGTGAACCATACAATTGTGTTCAAAGCTCCGTTATAACATAACAATAAATTTAGTGATTAACATTTTTTCCGCTATAATAATTTGATTTGCACGAGAGGTGCATGAAGCACCGTATTTTTTTTTCATGATGCTGATTAAAATTTGTAGTTGAAAAGATCCTGAGTTTCCAAAACTTGAACTTGAAAAATGAAAGTGGGGGTCCGGGGGTCCTCCCCCGGGAAGAAAAATGGAAACAATAACTAAAATGGTGAGCTCTGAAGTGTTTTTGGAGGGAATAGGGACACTGAATACGATCAACGTGAACCATACAATTGCTTTGAAGGCTCTGTTTTATTAGACACAACCTTATTTTGTGACTTATTGTGGGGGAAAAAAAGTCAAGTTTTTTTTGTTTTTTTTTGTGAGTTTAAAGATTTATAGATCTAAATCTAAATCTTGATTTATAAGCAAGGTCAAATTTTAATAACTTAGTAAAATATTTGTGATTTGTTTGTTGATGTGCATTACTATACCAAATAGTTTTCTTAATTGTGTTAGATATATATGAATGCGTTTAACTAGTATAGATCTAAATCTATTCAGTGCAATACTGCCGTATCCTCGTAATGTAACTCGCAGATGCGGTGGTGCTGCGCTGACTTCGGGTTAAATGTGAGATGAAAATTTCTTTTCTTATGTTGCTAACAGGGCTGCCATTTTCAAGATTTTTCCAAAATTCTTCGGATTTTTATACTAGCAGAGTGTAGCTTAAACCGAGTTGAGGGTGAAGCCGAATGCGCCTTAAGGCGCATTCTGCTTTACTTTCAACCTGCTTTAAGTAATCGCGTTTAAAAAAATGATAATATTGAAAGTCTTAGGATTTTTATAGTCAACTCTTACAAGCCCTGTGCTAATGATGAGCACTCTCGGGATACATGGTCCATGTTGATATTTCTGTTAAACATGCCTTGTATCTCATAATTCTAGTACCATCAGTTTTATGTTATTATGTATATACAGTGGAGAATGGGTTATTTTTCCCAATAAACGCGTGACTACATCACTGGCCGTCGCTATGCTATTCATGGTACACATAGAGAGGTTAGTATGTTGGGTGTAACAATTACTATTTTAGTACAAACGCAATTATTGAGATAATTTACGTCGGTTGCCATTGTGTAGCCGTATAATATCACCATAACGACTAGTCAAACTACAACTGTGTTGGACAAGGATCAAGAGTTTAACCCATAAGTGCCCAGTGGATTCTTCCATGTTTTTATATTGGATTAGTCCATTTTTTATCAAAGGGATGCCTGGTCAAACTTTTCATTTTCATTTTGTTTTATATTGAAATTCCTATCAGCAAAAAATGTAGACTCTAATCAGAGCCTACACTGTTTGCCTATGTCCCAGATATGGGATCATGGGCACAAATGGGTTAATATGGTCGAACAGTTTCGACACTCGTATCTTTAATTTTTTATCTATCTGCTGTAACCCATCACTCCAAAAATACTCCTTTTGACGCCTTTAATTTAAATAATATTCCAGTTAGGCAATAACAAAATAGCATTAATATATAAACTGCTCTTTTCTAATATTTCGACCATAAAGGGCCTTTTTGTATATTAATGCCTTTAATTTATTCAACCACACAAATCTGTCAACTTTATACAGTTATAAAATGCTCCATAAGACATATTTCATATATCCTAGCATATGGTAGCAGGAGAAGAAAACTTCTGTTTTACTTTCAACCTTCTTTAAGCAACTATCTGTCTGCTACACTGAAATAGGCTATACAAACTGTGTATCTTAGTCCTTATCCTACCGTAATATAGTCTGTTATGAGATTGAAGTCTACGTGTATTCATTACGATTTAGCATGTAAAGATACAGAAACTAGGGTTTCAAACAGTTTGGACCTAGGTCAGATGCCGCGTAACGCGGGCCTGATCTGGGTCAAAACTGTTTGCATTTTATCATAACAGTCAATTGGCGATCGGCAGGTTCATGGTTGATCAGACTTGGAGTGTCTCGGCGTCCGTTAGGGGTCCAATCTGTGTGTATAGGCCTAACGCACTCGATGGGCGCATACAAAAGGTTATGTAATTCATCATTGTATTTCGTAATTTTGTTTGGTTGGTTACATTAATCTGCTTATTTCAACATTTGCCAGGTATATTGCATCTTCCTCATTGCCAAGTGCAACACTCAAATTTTATTTATGTTTCGATTATAAATTAAAGTACTGTAGTACTGCAGGCCCTGACTTTCAGTTTAATGTAGAATAAAGTAATTATAATACTTTCAATCTGTTTTAAGTGGTAACCTATCGTCAAACTAAAATCAGATTTAAAGGATTTTAGACAGAGATTTCAGTATTCGTCTATGTATATAGTCTGATATCTGAATGGTGCCGTTTGACACGTCTACTTCATCGCAAATATATATGACGCTTTTTATAAAGCTAATTATGGAGTTTCTGCATTACCATTGCCATGCATTAAGCAGAAACCTGCAGCGCTTAAAGACCCTAAAGAATTTTGTAATGTGCATGTCTTTTTTGTAATCGTCTGCTATGACTACTAGGTGAATGTTTATTACAAGGGAGTAAATACGGTGTTTAAATCACCACAGGTACAGACTCAGGATCCTGAGTTTAACTCAGTGCTGCTACTACCCGGTTTATCTGATAGTGACGTATCCAGCAAATGAAGCTCCATTAGATAGCGTATGTAAACCCCGTATGACAGGAATTGTTTGTAGGGGGAGCTAGACTCGCACCAATATTTTTCTGAAGGATTCGATATAGGCTCTCCGAGCCAAATAAATGTCATGTCATATCTGGGTTATGATCAGGCACCGAGGTATCCGACAGCTTATCAGAATCAAAACCCTTGATGTCGACAGAAGAAGGATACAATTCAGTGTACCGCAGATATTTTGAATCGATTGTATTTCTACAAAACAGCTTCGGTTACTTGAGCCAGTTAACTCGATAGACGTCCATTCTGAGACATAAGCCCTTGAGATAACGATTTCCCCCCAAAAGGAATGTATTCCATTATAATAATGGGTGTTTTCATATAATAGTTAAAGTTCTATGGGCCATTAGAAAACCATGATTTTCTTCGATAAAGGCGCAACGAAGTAGACAGTTTAGAAAAGAGCAAATTTATAGCTAAAAGACAATTGGTCAGTGTTAAGGAATCACTGGTGTTTATGAAACAGGGATCATAGTGTGTCCTTTTCGTAGGCATTGGAACCGATGTCCATTGTATTATAGCTATACATAGAGCATAAGAATAACCAAAAGGCTCTGTAGAAAAAGAGTAGGCATCGCCTGAGTCCCTCTTTACCCGCTTTACCCGTTTTGAGACGTCAAATTAAACAAACATTGGCAGGAACGGACATCGAAATAGCCCCTTCACTACATTAACCGATTACAATTGTTATTTTCAGTTTGGATCCTGATCAGACACCGCCTTACGCGGCGTCTGATCAGGAGTCAAACTGTTTGACGCTCACGTCCATATTTTATAGGTCAAAATGCCTACATGTTATATTTGAAAAATAAAGGCAGACGAAACTTGTTTCAAATTGATGACGTCATGGCACTGAAAAGTGTAATTAAAACAAACAGAAATAAACAAAGTAAATGTTTAATTGCAGCTTAGCAGTCAGGCTCATAAATAAGCTTTTAAAAAATAATTTGTGAAAAGTGTTCATTTGGTAAATTGCTACATACAAAAAACATGTTCTGTAGATTATAAGTGAGAAAAAGAACTCTCAGTTTTTTGGGCCCTTGCCTTCATTATATCTCAGGCATGGCCCGATTATCGTCCTTACTGCCTAATTTTGAGCTATTCCAACTCTGAAGACAGAGTTAAGATGGTTTCGTCAAAATGATACTTGAAATGGATTCTGCTTATAACTCCGCTCCTTTACGTCGTAGGTGAAATATGAAGCATTTTCACCTACTCTTATTTAAAATGTTTGGGGAAAAAACGTTTCTAAGTCGGATAATATGCGATAGAATTAAAAGGTGAATATTTCTCAAAGTTCATCTGTATTTGGTGGTTCAAATCTTTGGAATCATCTAGTCAGGATCACGCTCAAAGCCTTTACTAAGGTTTGAAACAAGTGGCGACTCATTGTAACTAGTAACACATTACTGACTACAGGCATGCATCTTCTTTTCTGTTTCATCAACAATGTTGCTCGAAAGTAATCAGAAAGCTCATGTAGGAACATTTTGCATGGCTGCTGTCTTGCAGTGGGACGCCACGTGACTTCTAATATTATGAATGATCCGGAATTGACGGTCGCTATTGATGGGTAATAGTGTATATTTTATTGATTGTAGTAAGAGCTATGTGGTTTGGATACGTCCAGCCTCAGATTAATACAAACAATTCCGAGTAATAGTGAGTATTTTAAAATCCAGTTTTTGGATTAGTTGGACAACAGAGTCCATACAATGAAATTGTCAGGTATTTTATATTAACAATATATTGCATCATGTAACAAGAAACATATTTATGTTTACGTTGCTAAATGGAGTTTTTGAATCTGTAATCTTAAAGGCATACGTTCAGATCTCCCAGGGGCATTTATAAACGTGTTCACCTAACCTAATTAAGAAAAGCATTTCAAACGGAAGTGGAAAGTGTATCGAAAGCAAATACCAAGCAGTCACTTTCTTGAGGCCCTTCCCATAGTCCCTTCTAAAAAAGGAAAATCAACTGCGATATTGTAGGAAAATATCTTTTGACTTTTTAATAAAACAGAATAGAATCAACATGTAACTATTGGTGAAATTGGTAAAACAAATAATTAAAGGGGTTTTCTTAGATAATAAATTAAATGCACATGACGTCTACGATGAGCAGGTTAGACATATTTTCTTTTCGGGACATGATATTACTGACAGCAATTGCTCTGTTCATATACTGTTATGTTAGTTATGAACCCGAAATTACTAATGCCACTAAATAAGACTTTCAGTTAATAGGGTTATTTGTCAGGAATCACTACTTATTCATTGTGCTTCCCATTTAGATTTAACACTGTCATCGTACTTTTCTTGCCAAGACGTTTGGACAACGAGGTGTCTTGATCACTAGCGACTGTGGAGTGAGCTTAGGATCAATTCTCTCTTTTTTACCGGCGGAAGCCCAGTACCCCCACAGTTCCAAATATGTTCATGGAACACTTAGAACAGAAAGTCATTGAGGTAGCCCCTTTCAAGTTTGACATGTGCACCCGAACAATGGAATGAGGACGTCCAGCAGAAACGTATTGTTGTGCTACTCCAAAAGAAAACTTTTATAACAAATTCTGTATTAACATAATTAACTTTTAAAACACGTAGGTCTCTGCAAATTCCTATTTCAATTGGTTTACGCAATATTGTTTTTTCTTAATTTCTTAAATTATAGTCTTTATACAGAGCACGCATTAGTTTAGTTTATTGGTGAATATTGCAAGATAAAACCCCGGACTCTATGGTTGGGTTTGATAATTAGAGAGATACGTGATATTCATGAAATATCGGCTTTAAAAGCTCATAGTAATCATGATTCGAAGGTAGGGTTAACAGCCCCTATCTACCAGAACCACATGCCTTCGCATTCTTCGCCGCACAACTTGTGATGCTGATTCTGTTAGTCCCTATCTACCAGAATCACGTGGGTGACGAGAAGCGTGAACACCCCTCCTCACTAATGTGATTCTGGTAGAAAGGGAGTAACAGAATACACCCTCAAACTTTAATTTCCAGGTAAATTTCGTTTCATTTGTCAATTTTGTAAGTGTTAGTAATTATGTCCAACTGCGATTTACGAAAAGCTGTACTGAGAATCAATACTTGAGCCCATTCATTGCCTTACCCCGAATTCAACAGTTGTTTGCAAACAGTTTGGATCTTGTCAAGTGGTTCCGTAGCTCACTCCACAGTCACTACCTATCAAGACAACAGCTAGAACGTTTAGGTAAGTGAAAAAAAAATACATTGGATATATCGTAGTAATATGCTTTATGCTCCCCCCTCACTTTATTTCTGTCTATATAAGGACTCAAGGTTATAAAGCGTTAGACCTGAGTCTGATATCGTTCTCAAGTGTTTGATTGGTCAGATTTGATCATCGATAACGAGTCTCAGACAGATTTTACTCATAGATTGGAAGCCAAGAATGTGTTATTAACATTTAGAGTTAACTCGATTGTTTCAGTAGTTCTATGGGTGAATTCCATTATTCAGTAGACTTGGGTCGAGCTTGTCCTTATTCCGAAGTTAAAATGTGATTATGCCACGTTTTTGCTTTGAAATGCGGCCATGTTCGACTTGAGAGAGTTCGGGATATTGAGATTTGAATGTATGTATACATTTAGTTTGGTTCGTTAATAATGTAAACGATGTTCCATATTGTCATTCTCTTTGAATGCCATATGAAAAAATTATTTATGGTTGTTTCACGATTAGATTAAATAGTAGCCACTATAGTGTTGACTCTGCATGTCATCTAGATCCTGACTGTTTGACACTCGGATTGTACTTCCACATGTGTAGGGAAAGAAACAAGAGGGCCATGACCCTTAATTCGCTCACCTGAAGACATTGTACCTTAGCTGACAAGGCAAGACAACATTTCAATATAGCTGTAAATGGAGTTATCTTACAGACAAGAAATATTACAAAGGGAAATAACTAAAACAAGAGCCCCATGGGGCATATTTCGCTCACCTGAGAATAGCTGACAAAATGAAGATAATGATTAATGTCCAGGACGGAGTCATTATTTACCCGAGGGGCATAATTTGAACAATCTTGATAGAGGACCTGTAGGTGATGCTATGTGCCAAATATCTAAGCTCTGGCCCTTGTTGTTTTTTACCAGAAGATTTTTTAAGTTTTTATAGAATAAATCTATTTTTAGCTCCTTTGACCTAGATATGCAACCGACCGGAACAATTTGATCAAAATACCTAAAGGATAGAAGTGTCACCATGCCAAATATCAAAGCTCTGGTCATATTAGTGTCAGAGGAGAAGAGGTTTGAAGAATTCACTATATAGCTGTATGTGAATTTGTGACCGGGGCGGGGTCATTTTTACCCCAGGGACATAACTTGAACAATCTTGATAGAGGACCTGTAGATGATGCTGAGTGCCAAATATCTAAGCTCATGGTATTGTGGTTTCAGACAAGAAGATTTTTTAAGTTTTATTGAAAAAATCTATTTTTAGCTCCTGTGACCTAGATATGGAACAGACCCAAACTTTTTTAACAAAATTGGTAAAATACATCTAGAAGTTACACCATGCCAAATATCAAAGCTCTAGCTATATTAGTTTCAGAGAAGAAGAGGTTTGAAGATTTCACTATATAACTCCATGTAAATTTGTGACCCCCAGGGCGGGGTCATTTTTTACCCCAGGGACATAATTTGAACAATATTGATAGAGGATCTGTAGATGATGCTTTGTGTTAAATATCTAAGCTCAGGGTATTGTGGTTTCAGACAAGAAGATTTTTTAAGTTTTATTGAAAAAATCTATTTTTAGCTCCTGTGACCTAGATATGCAACAGACCCAAACTTTTTTAACAAAATTGGTAAAATACATCTAGAAGTTACACCATGCCAAATATCAAAGCTCTAGCTATATTAGTTTCTGAGAAGAAGAGGTTTGAAGATTTCACTATATAACTCCATGTTAATTTTAAACCCCCAGGGCGGGGTCATTTTTGACCCCAGGGACTTAATTTGAACAATCTTGATAGAGGACCTGTAGATGATGATTTGTGCCAAATATCTAAGCTCAGGGTACTGTGGTTTCAGAGAAGAAGATTTTTTAAGTTTTTATTGAAAAAATCTTTTTTTATTTCCTGTGACCTAGATATGCAACGGACCGGAAATATTTGAACAACTTTCAAAGAGGACCATATAAAGATAAATATCCACCAAGTAGTTTAGGAGATGTCGTTTAAAGAAATTGTTGACGACGGACATAGCACGATCAGAATAGCTCACCTTGGCACTTTGTGCCAGGTGAGCTAAAAACAGTATGCCCCAAACTTAGTTGTGCCATGGCATAACAAGAGGGCCTGAAGGCCCTGATATCGCTCACCATTTGTAATGAAGCCTGATAGCTTTACCTTTGAATTTCACCCGTTTTATTCTAAATTCATTCAAGTTTGTGGACCTACTGTAGTATAGTAGAGTACATCAAAGACAGATAAATAGAGCCTAAACAATACTGAAATGAAGCCTTTTTCTAGCATTTCAAAGTATATCAAGGGCAGGTAAATATTGCCACAATAATTACATTTCAACAATAATTGCACTTCTTCGAGAACGTATAGCTACATCCTTTGTGTACAAGTATAATCAAAATCCATTGAAAACTGCAGTTTCAAGAGTGTAAACGCTGTAAAATATGGCATTTTCAGCAATTCAAGGTAGATATCTCTTTATCTATTTGTCCGATTTCAACCATAATCACCCTTTTTCTAACTCTTATGGTCATATACAATCTGGGCAAGTTTGAGAGAGCTTGGATATATATTGTGGCTTCTAGAGCGTAAACACTGTTAAATATATCATTTTCAGCAATTCAAAGGTAGATAACTCTTGACCTATTGATCCGATTACAACCATAATCGAACTCATCTTATGGTAATATACAATCTGAGTAAGTTTCTGAAAGATTGGATAAAATTTGTGGCCTCTAGAGTGTAAACATCGTTAAATATGGCATTTTCAGCAATTCAAAGGTAGATATCTCTCGACCTATAAGTCTAATTTATACCATAATCTAACATATCTGAACTCTTATAGTCATATACAATCTGAGCAAGTTTGAGATAGATTGGATAAAAATTACGAACTCTAGAATGTAAACACTGTTAAATATCACATTATCAGCAATTCAAAGATAGATAACTCTTGATCTTTTTGTCCGATTTCAACCAAAATTGAACTCATCCGAACTCTTATGGTCATATACAATCTGGGCAAATGTTAGAAAGATTGGATAAATCTTGTGGCCTCTAGAGTGTAAACACCGTTACATATGGCATTTTCAGCAATTCAAAGGTATATAACTCTTGATCTATTTATCCGATTTCAACCAAAATCGAACTCAGCCGAACTCTTATGGTCATATACAATCTGGACAAGTTTTAGAAAGATTGGATAAATACTGTTGCCTCTAGAGTGTAAACACTGTTAAATATGGCATTTTCAGCAGTTCAAAGGTAGATAACTCATGACCTATTTGTCCGATTTCAACCATAATCAAACTCATTCAAGCTCTTATGGTAATATACCATCTGAGCAAGTTTGAGAAAGATTGGATAAATATTGTGGCCTCTTAGAGTGTAAACACTAAAATTGTTGAGGCCGGACGACGGACGACGCACGACGGACGCCGGACATTCAAGGATTGCAAAAGCTCACCCTGAGCTAGCTCAGGTGAGCTAAAAATGTAGCAGACATCAACTGTTGTGTATCTCAGTGACCTGACTTCAGAGCCACAGGTCAGTTATGTAATAGCAGCTGTTCTCTAGGGCAAATTGCTATTATCATGCTGAATTGTTGTCTGCTCCAAATGTGAAATATGTAAACAAGAGGGCCTGAAGGCCCTGATATCGCTCACCTGTTGTACTGAAGCTTGAAAGCTTTACCTTTCTGTTTCACCCGTTTTAATCTAAATCCATTCAAATTTGTAGTATAGCATGTAAACAATTTTGGAATACAACCTCATAATTCTAGTATCTAGTAGAGTACATCAAGGGCAGATAACTAGAGCCTAAACAATACTGAAATGAAGCCTTTTCTAGCATTTCAAAGTACATCGAGGGCAGATAACTATCGTCACAATGATTACATTTCAACAATAATTGCACTCCTTTGAGAACTTATATGTATATACTTTATGTGCCAGTAAAATTAAAATCCATTGAAAACTGTAGTTGCAAGAGTGTAAACACTGTTAGATATGGCATATTCAGCAATTCAAGGGCAGACAATTCTTGACCTATTGATCCGATTTCAACCATAATCACACTTATTCGAACTCTTATGGTCATATACAATCTGGGCAAGTTTGAAAAAGACTGGATAAAAATTGTATATCAAGGGCAGATAACTCTTGCCACAATGATCAGATTTTAACAATAATTGCACTCCTTCGAGAACTTTTAGCTATATGCATTGTGTGCAAGTATAATTAAAATCCATTGAAAACTGTATTTGCAAGAGTGTAAACAAAGTGTTATATATGACATTTTCAGCAGATAACTCTTGACACATTTTTCAGATTTCAACCATAATCAAAGTCATTTGAACTATTACGGTCATGTACAATCTGAGCAAGTTTAAGAAAGATTGGATTAAAATTGTGGCCTCTAAAGTGTAAACACTGTTAAATATGGCATTTTCAGCAATTCAAAGGTAGATAACTCTTGACCTATTGGTCCGATTACATCGATAATCAAACTCATCAGAACTCTTATGGTAATATACAATCTGAGCCAGTTTGGGAAAGATTGGATTTAAAATTATGGCCTCTAGAGTGTAAACATTGTTAAATATGGCATTTTCAGCAATTCAAAGGTAAATAACTCTTCACCTATTTGTCCGATTTCAACAATAATCAAACTCATCGGAACTCTTATATTCATATACCATCTGAGAAAGTTTGAGAAAGATTGGATTAAAGTTGTGGCTTCTAGAGTGTCAACACTGTTAAATATGGCATTTTCAGCAATTCAAAGGTAGATAACTCTTGATCTGTGGGTTCGATTTCAACCATAATCAAACTCATCAGAACTTTTACAGTAATTTAAATCTGAGCAAGTTTAAGAAAGATTGGATAAAAATTATTGCCTCTAGAGTGTAAACACTGTTAAATATGGCATTTTCAGCAATTCTAAGGAGGGAATCGTTGTTCAGGGTGCCGTTGTAGGGAGGGAGCACTGTATATATATCATTCAAGTAGATTATCTAATTAGTACTTGATTTCCTATTAACCTATTCACCCCTAGTCCACATGTGTACAGTTAGATGATATGGAGCTATTTCTCGTCTTTGCCATATCGAGGACGACAACTGTCACAAAATTATAATGTCGTTCCAGGGGTTCATTAATGAGACTTATTCACCCCTTGAAACTTTTAATGGACTTTTCCAATTTCAAAATAAGTCTAGTCGATTTTTGACTATTTAGGATTTATTTCAACAATATGTTTCAAAATGAAAAAAAATGTAGACCCTGATCAGAGAGTTCCTTAAGGAGCCCTCTGATCAGGGTCTATACTGTTTGCATATGACAAGATTAATCCTCACAGGTACACTGTTTGCAAACGATGAGTATACTCGTCGCTAGGGTTGAATATCAATATTTTCTCAATCTCGCAAAAACGGAGAAAGAACGGGATCTAGATCTACAATGTTCAGTGGATAAGCCATTATATTGCAGGTATTGTCGTGCGGATAAGGAATAGTATCGGCACGACGGTCGTGCGGATAACAGTATAATCGGCACGACGGTCGTGCGGATAAGAGTTATTATCGGCACGACAGTCGTGCGAATAAGAACTGTTATCCGCACGACCGTCGTGCCGATAGACACTTTCCACATCTACACCCACAGGCACTATAATAGTTTTATTTAATAATAAAGGCAGTTCTTTAGGTTACACCAGGGGACGTAGTCGAGCGGTGAAGCGCTCGATAACAAGCCAGGGGTCATGAGTTTTGATCCCCCCCCCCCCTTATAACTTTATAAACCGAGATCCGATGTATCAGTGCTTTACACTGGGCATTTATCTAAAAGAACTGGTCTGAGAACTCTGTCGATAATAAGAGTAAGGCATCGCATCGGGTTCTCTGTATCCGCTCCCCTCTCTCTTGTCAGACTTGCATCAAGTGGCACTGGATATCGCTAGGGTGGGGGTCAAATTTGACCATAGCGTTTTGATTTTGAACAATCTTAAAAGTGATCTAGTAGAAGATACTATACACCAAATATCTTAGATGTGGGAATAGTGGGTTTAAGTTTTTCACTTTTTTTAGTAAATTTCATTAAGTTGAAAACTTTTCCATTTCATTTGAACAATTTCTTTAGAGAAGCATCCAAGGAACATCATGAGCAAGTTAACATCTCCCTCCATTACTTGGTATCAGAGGAGATGTCGCTTGAAGTAAATTTGAACGGACAGACGGACGGTCACAACAGCTCACCTTGAGCCTTTGGCTCAGGTGAGCTAAAAACTATTAGTCAGATATATAGAGACAGCATTTTTATTAAAGAATACTTTGAAAATGTCAACTTGCTCAGCGTGACACCCCAGTTTTGATTATGCGTCTGAAGAAATAGTTCCTAAATCCTAGCAGATGGTAGCTTAAAGTAGACAAGTAGAGCATAATACTTTCAGCCTGATTTAGGCAACCATCTACTATCTTTAAATCTGAAATATACAAACGTTTTTCTTTAATGGGGGAATAAATTAACGGCTTATTTATGGAGTATTGCGTTAAGGCTAACAAATAATGTAAATGAAGAAATGATGGCTAAATGTTTCTAAATATTTATTCAATGGAATTTAAATTTTTTAAATTCTACAACAAGTACAAGGACATTACAGAGAGGTAATGTATTAACATAGAACATATATAAGTTATGCATAAATAATGACAAAAACGGTTTCAAGCTTATACTAAAATATCAACACAGCCGGATGAAAAAAGATTCAAAAGACATGCTTATTTAGAGTCAGACCTATGTTATGCAAACATTCAGAAAAATCTATGTGACAAATAAATATACATGTAGTTGGTTTCTTAATGCAGAACAAAAGTAAAACAGAAAGCTCCATCAGGTGCAACCAATGTGGTTCTAGGGTGTGCTAACTGGGTTGGTCGACTGGCAGAAAAGAATGGAAACCACTGCCAAAACGGTAGAAGGCTGCCAAAAAGTGTGACCTTTTTATTGATTCGGTTGGAGCATAAATCCATCATAAAATGACGTATTTGTACGTCAGTCCAAGTATTAAAAAGTTTAAATTCCAGAATATTTATAACTCTGATATTCTGGTCGGGGTTTAAATTTCTAGATGAATACCTCATATTTTAGATCAATGTAAATGAGGTGTTGATCTGGCAACTTGTCTCCTGGAGTCGGGAATCAGGATATGACTTAAAACTCTATTTTCAACAAACAAGAAGGCCATTAGGCCCTAAAGCGTTCACCAGAGGAATGAAATTCATGTACTTAGGGCAGAAAACTTTTCCTATGATTGATCTACTGACCCACTTTTTAACTTTTTTGTTTAACTTAATATTACTTACAATGCCTGGATTTCGTGATTATTCTGAGAAAGTTTTTTTACTTTGCAGTTAAAAATGTGGCTCCTAAAGGCTTTCGGAGCTTTTTCTGTTTTGAACTACTTTTGAACATTATCTGATTCATATCCCAACATTGCCTAGGTTTTGTCAACATGATCATTCTAAAGAAGCTTCAAGAAGATTTGGCTGAAAACATTGCCCCGGAAGTGGCCAAAAACTTTTTCTGCAACTTATTCTATGACCCGTTATGACTATGTATGACCTCATTTTTATGAAGGGCGTGACACTGACAAAATCTCATAAAATTTCAACCCAAAACACAAATTTGAAATAAACTACACATGGAAAAAAATCAAGCCCTCCGGCGGCCATGTTTTTTGATGGATCAAAATGCCGAGAAAAGGCGGGAAAATACCAATCTTCAGTGTAGCAATATACCTTAAAGTATATCGGTCTAGAAGCATTTTGGTCAAAAACATATTAAAATCGGACCAGCAGTTTTGGAGAAGACTTTTTTCTAGATAGTGTGCACAGTTGCCATGGCAGCAAGACCATTAGCCACACCCATTTTCTTTTAACAACTTTTAAAGCTCACACCAACAGTATATATCTGATCAAGGTATGTTACACTGGGGGCTATTGGTTTCAGAGAAGTCGGACTGAACATAGCAGTATCACAATTGAGCTCACCTTAATTTCTGCATTATTTTTGTTCTGCATTACATTACAATAATCCTGATTGCTTAACACAAGTTTGGCTGCTCTCTGTTAACATATGGCCACATTATATCAAGATATGAGGAAACAGACTCAGCATCAACACTTGGAACACTTTTTAAAATGCCATATGCTAAAAAACTTTTGTCTGTTGTATTTCCCTTTCTCTCTGTCCACCTATTTGCAACTTTGTGAGTTAATCAACAGTTTGGATCAGTGATCAGGCTTAACGTACAGTGTGTACCTTGGTTTGGTTAAAAACTATTTGCAAACGTTTTTGATACTAATTTCTTGAGTTCAAATGTAGCCATAGTTTGCTTCCTTCACCAGGGAAATGATTTCTAATATATATCTAATGACAATTGGCACATGTTAATTCACTACTTTCTTAGAAGCCTGTGCATACAGTACATGTACCAATTTCTTCTGGGGTTTGTATCCATGTGTACACGTTTTGTAAAATACCAACAAACCTACGGTACCAAATATTTAAAGATATAAACATGACGAACTTTTTTCTGATAAACAGTAAACCCCCACTAGTATAACCAAACATCGCTCACCTGATCATATTGACTTTAAGATTGATCAAGAAATTTCAGAAAAGATTTGTAAATATTCACTGAAGTATGAGATAAATTAGCCTCATCCACTGACAGGCACGTCTTTTAAGCAAAGAAATTAATTTCGAGAAATCTGGTAGATTTATTTTTTTTACCCCAGGGGCAAATTTTGATAACCATTGATAGAGGACCTGTAGATTATACTATGTTCCAAATATCCAAACTCTTGCTCTTTTATTAGTATTTTTATAAGAAGATGTTTGAAGATATCATTATATGGGCGGGCCATCTTACGATGCTATGTATCAAATATCAAAGTTCTATATTATAGTTTCAGATAAAAAGATTTTTTAAATTTTTCATTGAATAAATCTCTTTTATTTATATTAGCTCCAGTGACCTTGATAGGCTATTTGCTTTTTACATTCATCCTGCCTTATCACATTCATCCCCACCCCGAGACTTATGGACAATTCCCATTTTCAATTAATTCTAGTGCATTTTAAATAATGAGGGTCTATAATGTTTGCATAAGACATATGTACTTCTTACACACACACTGTTTGTAAAGGATGAGCATTCTTCTCACTTGGGTTGAGAATGTTATGCTGATACCTGTCCATAACCCAATAATGAGAGTTCGATACAGTGAGGCTTTACTGTTGTTCATAAGATTAAGATCATGTTAGAGAACTATGGACATCTACATATACATTAGTCTAGACCAAACGCCATCCTTCTAGTACAGTAGGGAATACATAAATGTTTCCTATCTATACAAAACTACACATAATGCAATAAATCATGGAAAACATTTAACATTGGTCCCAAAAATTTCTATTCATACACATTTCAAGTCTTTCAGAGGAATTCAAACTGTTTGCAAATGCTCGTCATGCTATACTCGTATGAAGAAGGGCATGTGATTTAATCTAGGATTAAGGATACTGAAGGCCATGAATAACCTTTAACCCTTTGCTTTGGCTCCCAGCCACTGCCATTCTGGCAGAAGCTGGGAGCCAAACCAAAAAGTTAGAGAATATTCAAGAGTGTCAAAACTTAAAAATGTCTACAAAGATGTCTAAACATGTCTAAAAGATGGCTACAAATATTTAAGCTTAACCCATTTCCCCATAAATACACCTTTTTATGCTTCTTATTGTTCATACATTAAGAAAGGTATTCTTCATATAAAAGGCATTTCTACAATTTAGTGTAAGACCTTAAATCAGACTAAAAGCAATGAAGAATGTGCCTCATTCTGCTTTACTTTCAAACTGCTTTTAGTGGTATACCGGTGTTATAAAGTAGAAACAGGCTATAGGGCAATGGGTTATGTCAAGTCATTTCAGACTTTGTTAGTATAATTCATACACAACCAGACTTGGCTGTTTTCATATCTAATAACTTTAAATTTCTATACATAAACCCCAAAACTAACCAACAGATAAAACAAATCTCTATCAAACTACACAATTTGCATAGAAACAAAATAGCAACTCACATTCATCTGTTCTACTCTAAACTGCTGATCAGTAACAAATAAATTAAAATACATGTTTAAACAAACTCCCAAATAAAGTGATATTGTATATCCCAATTTAACCCATTACTCCAGTCTTTTTCTAGTATTGAAGATAGGCGACCACTTAAAGCAGGTTGACATTAAAGCAGAATGCGCCTTTCGGCGCATTCTGCTTTACTTTCAACCAGCTTTAAGCAACCATCTTCTAGAATATAGAAATTATTTCTTGTGATACATATTCATGCCTGTATGAGTCAGAACTATTTTCTTCAGTGGAGAAATAAATTAAAGGCGTAAAATGAGTGTTTATGGGGTAATGGGTTAAATGCTCCTGTAAGAACTTATGTTAGGTTCTGGTTTCATACTGATGATTATTATTATTATTACTACTACCTTATTACCACTTGCCAGTATTAGTTTTTCTGTTCTTGTTGTTAACATTTGGTGTAATTAATGTATCCGCCTTCTGATGTATGCTAGGTCTTCAATGATGTTGCATAATTTATGTTTACTTCTGTCTGTTCGTTTCATCTGTTTCATAGTAATAGGGGGATTGAAGATTTTTGATGAAGGTGATTCATATTGGAGAATTGTGAAGGACTTCTGTGTGAACTACTTTAGTTATGCGTCGGTTTCTTCCCTTGTACCTATACTGTGAAACAGTATACACCGACGAATGTTAACATCAACAAAAAGTGTCAAATACAACACCCGTATGCCAAATTGTGAAAGGTTTAGGGTGTAGTCTATATGAGTATTGCACAGGCTTTTTTTTCTTGTATCTTTGCTCTATTTTGCATAGTGAGTTTGCCTCCAGAATACAAAAGTGTCTGAAAACCAGACAAGATCCCAAAGCATTTGTTCCATTTGCTCACTAGCTATTTAAGGAAGATGTATCGAGGATAGGTAATTACTCCCTAGACTTGCATTTTAATGCCTTTTCAATTTATTCCTCTGCTTAAGAAAATAATTTCATTTTATATAGTCATAAATATGCATCAGAGATATTTGCTATATCCTGGCAGATGGTAACTTAAAGCAGGTTTAAAGTAAAGCAAAATTCTGCTTTACTTTCAACCTGCTTTTAGTGGCCATCGGGCTTTATAACAAGAAGCAAGCCATTGGGTAAAGGGTTTATATAGGACAACTGTATAGGATTTCAGCAGCACTGTTGTCCAGCATTAAGCTACAACCCAATGTGTAACAAACAACTGTCAAATCTCATTTCCTTTCACTGACCACGAAACACGTCTTAACCCTTTGAGCCCTAGTCCCTCATATTGGCGTTCTTTGCAAACAGTGAACATGTAAATAGTACACTTGTCCTATGCAAAAAGTGAAGACCCAGATCAGAGGGCTCCTAAGGAGCCCTCCGATCAGTGTCTTCACTGTTTGTCTTAATGCAAAACATTGACAAAAACAACCCTTAAAGGTCAGAAATGGACTAGACTTAAATGGAAACTGGAATTGTCCATTTAAAGTTTCAGGGAGGAAAGAGTTAAGCCAGAAACCTTGCTTAACTAAACATTTTGATTCATTTGGAAAGGGTTCAGTTTTCAGGGGTTGTCATTTATGCTGTTAAAATGAGTGGCATATTAAAACAATATGGAAGCAATCAAGAAAGCCTCTTTCATGTTGTTTCAAGTAGTCAGCTGCTTTTAACAAAGTTGAATATAGGTAATTTGCACTTCTGGAAATAAAGAAATGGGTTACGGTAATCAGGATGAAAATACAGTAGGAAACTTCTTTAGGAGCTTTACCTTCATGCAGCTTAAGATGTATATGCTGTCACATGTCTAAACTCTTTCCTCCATAGAAGCCCCTTAGAGCAACTCTTACCTTCATCTCTAAATAAACACCACATTTCAGAACTCTATCATGGTTTTGAAAACATGTGGCAACTTAAACAAGATAAAAGAAACAAAAAGCTCCAAATGGAGATCTCTGCTCCTCTTTCATCTTGCTTTAACCCATTACCCCATAGCCTGTTTCTAGTTTTGAAGATAGGTGATCACTTAAAGCAAGTTGAAAGTAAAGCAGAATGCACCTTAAGGTGCATTCTGCTTTACTTTCAGCCTGCTTTAAGCTATTATCTGCTAGAATATAGAAAATATTTCTTATGATTCTTATTTGTAACAGTATAAATTGGAACTATTTTCTTCAGTAGAGGAAAATAAAAATGCATATTTATGGGGTAATGGGTTAAGCAACCGCATGCCTTTAACACTGTTGGATAGAGGTTATTTGGTAATTTGCACTTTTGGCTACGGAGGAAAGGGTTAAATAACAAAGACAAATCTTTCTTTTAAATGGTTGTAATATTAAGGATTTACACTAAATCTTACATAATTTATACAAAAAGAAACAATTTAACAATAACATGTACATAACAAGGTAAATAATGTAGCACATGATGAGATACATATAGTAGCAGGACACAACAATAATTGCATCAAGGGT
Organism: Gari tellinella; assembly: GCA_922989275.2. Classification (NCBI taxonomy): domain Eukaryota; kingdom Metazoa; phylum Mollusca; class Bivalvia; order Cardiida; family Psammobiidae; genus Gari; species Gari tellinella. The sequence goes on from OV277865.1 coordinate 57,815,761, forward strand.
GACATCTCAACTACCACAACACACATATACCCCGCTCAGAACTCCACTACAACATAACCAGGTACCACTGCAGTCACAAGTGTCAACTTCTTCAAATGTTGTATGTCCTTTCAGTTCAACTCATATAATTTCTGTTATTGACAAAATAAACATTGTATACTCCCATTTAAATGCCCCAGAAAGTGATTTGACATCCTGAAATTTAATCACCTCTTATCCTTTAATTTATTCCTCCACTAAGGAAAAAGGTTCCATTTTATACAATTATGACTAGGCACCATAAGAGATGTTTCCTATATCTTGGCAGATGGTAGCTTAAATCAAGCTGAAAGTAAAGCAGAATCCTCCTCAAGGAGCATTCTGTTTATCTAGAACCTGCTTTAAATGACCATCTGTCTTCAATAATGAAATCATATGCTTTTAGATGAGATAAGTGGGGTGATTTATTAGAGGGGGTTATGAGAGTAAGCAAACAGTGAAGACCAAGACGAGACACTGCAAATGCTACATCTTATCTGGGTCTGCACTGCTTGCTATGATATCCGAGATGAGGCTGTACCAGGAAATACCCAGACACCACATCATTTTTGCAGCTCATCTTAATGCTGAAAGTTTCCCTTTGAGAGTTCTGCTTTAACTCTCAACTTGCTTTTTGAAACTACCTGCCCTAAACACTGAAAATATGCCTTGAGGCAAAGGGTTGACCACAAGTTTGAAGATGTGTTACAAGTTTAATGTTGTGTGCAAGTTCTGAGGGTGATAAATACAAGTACAAGGATAAAGGGGTAAGGGGATGGGATGAAGGGATTGGGGTAGGGGCATAGGCTGGAAGAACTGTTATGAACTAGACACCCAAGCCCAATACAACTATGTATATAAAATTCATCTACAGGGTAATAAGCTTACATCAAACAGCTGAAAAGTCAAAGCTTGTATCAAACAAACATTCAAAAAGACAATCACATTGGCAGTCTTTAGGACAGATGGCTGCTTACTGAGCTACAAACAACCATATAGTAAACATGGGGAAAAACTGGTTCCTTAATTACATCTATCTTTACCCAGCATCAACTCATTAACCCCTGAAACTTCAAATGACAATTTCAATTTCAAAATAAGTATAGTCAATTTTTGACTATTAAGGGATGATTTTAGCAATATACATATACTGAAAAAGGACAAACAGTGTAGACCCTGATCAGAGGGCTCCTTCAGGGGCCCTTTGATCATGGTCTACACTGTTTGCATAGGACAAGTGTAATCTTCACAGGTACACTGTTTGTAAATGACGAGTATACTCATCGCTAGGGTTGAATGTGTTAAGCAGACATAGTCCTGGGTGATTCCCATGCTTCTTTACTATAGGAGCTTTATAAATTCAACTCATCAACCCCTTGTTTACCATACATTTCAAAATCACAAACATAGACCAAGTGTACTCTTCGCATGTACACTGTTTGTAAAGAACAAGTATACTTGTCACTCTGGTTCAATGGGTTAAGCAGGCACTTGTCTTAGAGATGCTGCATGCATTATCATTGAATGAGTGCTAACCACAAGTCAGACAGTAGTTATACAAACAGGTATAAATGTCAAACTGGAATGCACAAGTCTGTAATAATGTGTCTCAATAATAACAGAGACCTACTCCTTACTAATACAATCATATCTGTCAATGCTAAACACATCTCTACAAATATTACACAGTTAAACCTGTGTTTAGCAGCCACTTTAAACAGACAAATTGGCAGGCTTACTAACAACTGCAGCCTTATGCAGGTTAAAGTAATGCAGAAAGTATTTAAAGGAGCTTTCTTCATAACTTTTAACAGGCAGCAAGCATATACATCTTGAAGCTTTACTACATGAGTTTTATCCTACATTAACCCATTTCCCCATAAATACGACTTTTTACCTTTTTAATATATTATTTCACTGAAGAAAATAGTTCAAATTTATACCATCGCATGAATAATATGTATCAAAAGAAATATTTTTTTATATCCTAGCAGATGGCTTAAAGCAGGCTGAAAGTAAAGCAGAATGCGCCTTAAGGCACATTCTGCTTTACTTTCAACCTGCTTTAAGAAGTGGTCAATTCTCTTCAAAGCTATAAACCGGCAATGGGGTAATGGGTTAAGCTACCATGCCTGTTATTTTTCTTGAGTGGCTGCTGAACACAGGGTTTTCTGTACGTACAGAATAGACTGCCCTGCAAATAGAATTCTGATGAAGACTAATTAATGTTGCCATTTTAGTAATAATATTTAAAACTTTAAACACTAGGCAATTTTATTCTGAAAGCAAGATGGCCATGGGGCCCTGAAGCGCTCACCTGACAGTTGAGAAAATAGAGCTGTACACAATCAGGGTTGTACCAATATTCATTATGTAGATATTGTGGCGGTAATCATTCTAAGTAAGTCTGTTTACCATGGGACCATTGGTTTCAGAGAAGAAGTTGTTTGCATTTGTTGATGTACAGACGAATGACAGACAGAGAGGTGTCACAAAAGCTTACCTTGAGCACTCTGTGCTCAGGTGAGCTAGAAATAAATATATATGCAGCAAATACAAGGATAAATTTTTGGCTATCTATAAGAAAATACAATTGTCAAACAGTTTGGATTCTGGTGGGAGAATAAGTTAGTCAGCCTCTGATAAGGATTCAAACTGTTTGCAAAGGTGTATAACAACCTCTGCTTCATAGTCATTAAGGTACTTACTCTTCAAGCAACAGTGGTAAATACGCTATTCCTACCCATTTAGGCGTAAATCTATGCGTAAGAAACGCATAGTGAACGGTTAACAAACGGTTAACGCCTTACGATTATACCAATGCAGTTTCGGCTAAGGGGTCTGTCGGCTAAGTGATGACCCTTTCATCCTGGCTCTTTTAAACGAGTAAAGAAACGGCTAGGAAACGCGTTTAACGAAACAGATAATAAAAGCGTAAGAAACGCGTAAAGTGGGTAGGAATAGCGTATTTACCCCTGTAACTGAACTTGGCTGATAAATATTTCAATTTTCTTCCTTAATAAACTGATACTGTAATCTCAGTACAGGGGAATGCGTTATTCTCTTTAACCCGTTACCCCATAAATACCTTTTTTATGCCTTTGATTTTTTCCTCCACTGAAGAAAATATTCCCACTTCAGTAATAAGTATTAAACATAAGACATGTCTTTCATATCCTAGCAAATGGTAGCTTAAAGCAGGCTGCAAGTAAGCAGAGTGTGCCTTAAGGCACATTCTGCTTTACTTTCAACCTGCTTTAAGTGGTCACCTATCTTCAATACTAGAAACAGGCTATGGGGTAATGGGTTAAACACAATTTGTTGGCCATTGCAAACACTTTAGAGCCAGATAAGAAGCTGAGTAACTGGGTGTTCGATCAAACTCCACACTGTTAGTCACACAGATAAATTTGCATCACTACCCAAAAAAGTTTACCATTTCTACGTTTAACAGCATTGTCTTTGAGTTTAGTTTTGTTTAAACAGGCAATAATAATACATTCCCCCATTCTAGTTGTCCAAATGCTGCATACTACAAAAATTGACAAATTGTAAATTAAAAAAAATTCAAAATGTAAAACATTGCACCTCTCTATCTGCAGTCATTTGTGTAATTCAGATGCATTTAACCCTTTACTCCATAAATACACATTTTACAACTTTTATTCACTCCTTCACTAAAGAAAATTGGTTTCAATTTAAACAGTCATAAATATGTTACTATTATATGTATCATAAAAAATATTTTCTGTATTCCACAGCGCCTTAACTCTTTGAACCCTAGTCCCGCATATATGCGTCATTTTCAAACAGTGTATATATAAACAGTACACTTGTCCTGAGCAAAAACTGTTTGTCATAATGCCAAACATTGACAAAAACAAGCCATAAAAGTCAGAAATGGACTAGACTAAAATGAAAACTGGAAATGTCCATTTAAAGTTTCAGGGAGGAAAAAGTTAAGGTGCATTCTTTTGACCTATTTTAGTAGTCACAAGTCTTCAAAACTAGAAAAGTCCATGGAGTAAAGGGTTATGATAAACATCTAGCTCTCTATGTAACAGAACACCTTAATTCAAATAACAAAATCAATGCAAGTCAGGACAAACAAATATTATATTAATATTTCGCTAAAATTTGTTAAAAACATACAGTAAAACCTCTTTATCACTACCACAGTTAAAATAAGACAAAATGCTTTTATGGAAAGACAGGTGGCAGCTGACAGCAGGTCCAAGTGAAACAACCACCATAATGAGTTGTTTTAATTTCACCTTGCTTTAATCAGCCATCTGTCTTTAACACAAAATAAATAACCTTAATTTAGTTGTTGTTATAGAAAAGTTTTACTGTATTTTTATTCTTTATCACCTCTCACATTAAGCCAATGAATTTCAATACACAGCATTCATAATTGTCTCCCTTGGATTTCAAAGGCTTTTTCCAGCATGGGTTACTCCCCTTTTCAGGTTCAACATCACATATTTCTAGTGCATCTCTGTGGAAAGCTAGTGATAGTGAAAACTGATGTTTCTTCACATGCACACAATCTATCCTTATTAAGTCAATCATCAAACTATCTATAACAGTTAGTATTATGAGTGTAACACACTGAACCGTACTACCGCAACATCTCACATCTGCCTAGTTTCCCCTATTAATTAGTTGGTGTGTAAGACAGGTGGCTGCTTAAGGCAAGGCTACTTAAGGCAAGGTGAAAGTAAACAGAAAGCTCCTGTAGGATGTTTTGTTTTTCTTTCACCATGCTTTAAGTTGCCACCTGTCCTTCATGCAATCAATTAGCATAATTTTAAGAGACACTTTCAGGTCGCAACACAAGCACTAAATACCTGCTGTTGTGAAGATATAAGTTACGGTATGAGTTTTACTCCTAAAAATACTTAATTTTTCATCAAATTTACTGTGAACATTTATTTAACCTAGTTTCAGACATGGACAGACAATGCATTTTTGACTGCTTGTACAATTGCTTTAATTTGTTCACGTTTGGCCATAAGCAGAAGTTCCTTCTGAGAAAATGACTACTTTCAACCTCAGCACTGAGGAAGCGCCCTGAAGGGGGCTTCCAATAAATTTCATCTTGCTTTAAACTATCATCTTCCTTAAAGTGTTCTGAGGACTGTGGCGGAAAGAGTTAAAGCAAGATGAAAATGAAGCAGAAAGCTCCTTTAGCTTTCTGCTGTATTTGAAAACCTGCTTTAAGCAGTCACCTGCATAAACCTTTTGCACAAATGAAAGGATGGTAAAGGTACAGCAGACACCTGAATTTTAAAACAGGAAACAAGACATTTTAAGAGAGGTTGAAATAGCAGGGCTTTTACCAATTTATTCTGTCAGTCTTCTTCTAGTGACTATAAGACAACATTAGCATAGACAAGAAGAGTGAAAAAACAAAACAAAAAAGGTCCCAGGTTTGTTTATTGCACTTGACATGGCTGATGTGTCATCTCAGCTAGTGATCTCCTTTAAGTCACTTAGGAAGCCCTCGGGTGTGAGGACATGAGTAGACCCTGAAACAGAGGGAGAAAACCCCATACAATTAGTGATACAAAATTGACTACTGAGCTTTACACTCTGTCTTAACCCTTCTGCTGGCAAGCTATTTAGCTCATTCACCCCTGAAACCTTTAATGGGCAATTCCAATTTCAAAATAAGTTTAGTCTATTTTTGACTATTTAGGGTAGATTTTAGCAATAATTTATGTTTCAAAATGACAAACAATGAAGACCCTGATCAGAGTGCTCCTAAAGGAGCCCTCTGATCAGGTTCTGCATTGTTTACATGGGAAAAGTGTAATCATTACAGGTACACTGTTTGTAAATGACTAGTATACTCGTCACTAGGGTTGAATGTGTTATCACTGACATATACAACATTGATAGTATCTTTAACACTCACATATACAATATGCTTGTATATCTTAAAGATATCCCAAGACTAAAGATTGCCTTTTTTCATTTTATTTCGACAGTTTCCCTGTCCAACGGAATATACCGACATCTCCCCTACAATACCTGAAACTATCCAAACCATTGCAAATCTTGTCTTGTAATATTGCTTGGCCTTCTCCGCACGAGCTCGAATCCTAACCGAGCTCAATATTTTTTTCTTTGAAATATGTATATTTTTTAAATAAACCCTTTTCCTAAACTAATGATTAGATCTTTACAAGTGTGCCTGACATCAATTTGCAAAAAGATTAACTTTTCAGCAAAAATTTAGTGTTCAGTCTTTATAAAGTCATCAATGTTTCCGACACGTTTTCAAAGACAAAATTTTAATGTGATTTTCTTAAGTTAAAAGCGGTGAAACATCTTCATATTTTGGATTTAAACTGCTGAAGTAGTGTATTGAAAAATTAAGCAAGTGGTTTGCTTGTCCCAGTTATAATTTTTGTACAGACATACAACCTTTAGGTCATATAATGTAAAATCCTATGGAAAATATTACAAATTTTTTAGAAAATGATTCAGATCTTTTAATTTATACATCAAGTCAAATATAGGGACAATAACTTTTATTTGGTGATGTTTACTTCTTCTGTCGTAGGCATGATATGAAAGTATCAGTATTTTATGTAAAAAAATCACCTTTCAGGTATAATTACAATTTTTCAAATATTTTCGAGAAAAGATGGTGAAAAGTCCTCATATTTCAGACAAAACAAGGGAAATACATGTAGTATCCATTCATAATATCATTTTTACATTACAATTACCCAACCCTCAGTGTTGGATTACTTTAACACTCATATATATATATGCTTGTATATTGTTAACACTCATGTATATCTTTAAAATTAATTCAAATATATATACAGTAAAACTTGGTTATAACGAATTCCAAGGGACCTGAGGATTTACTTCGCTCTAAACATTATCCGCTATATTGATAGTACGAAATTCGTTTGAAATACGTCGCCATTATACATGTACGCGGTCACATTCTATATTCATACACTGGTTATTATTTACCTTGACTACCATTTAATCTTGGAATGCAATTCACGATCTATGTCACATCTTCAAGCAAAAAAATGGAAAAGAAAAATATGCAGCGATAACGCTATTTGTTAGCGCATATGCCGTGTATTCTCTTAAACTTCCATGATACCAAACACGTAAATACACTAGTGTGTACAGTTTGATTAACACGCTAGCCGTCATATGCTCATTTCACTTGAGTTGTTATAAATATCAAGGATTTAATATTCCGTGATAATATTACCGACCTCTAATTTTTAAATCATTGAGATTTCGTTTACTTAAATCTTCTGCTTCACCGGTTGAGAGTTATCATGTTTTTATTTATTCTTTTAAACATCCAATCAAACAAGTCGAAATAATCAGACCCGGTTATGTAAATGACATGACAATACAACACGTACAGTGAAGCGCACATTATGCTTCCAGGACTAATGGAGTTAACAAAGCATTACGATTATACGGTAATTATACCGTATCGTAATTACGGATCAATTCACAAGTCATCCAGATCTTATTGTGTGTTTTAACACCTATGCGTCACGGTGTTTATCGCGAGAATTACATAGGTGACTGAAGACTGAAGCAAGATGAGACTTCGCTTTAACGAAGGTATTTTACACTGTTTTGTGAATAAAGGTACTTGAAAATCAGTTCGCCATAAACGAGAATTCGCTATAACCGAATTCGTACTAAACATGATAGTCAACATAGAATTAATGCTGAGCTCGGCCGGGGAACGAAAATAAATTCGCTATAAGCCGAAATTCGCTGTATCAGAGTTCGTTATAAAAAAGTTTTACTGTACGTTTTTAAAGTCAAATTGCCTTCACCCATTACTCAATAGATAAACATTTTAACACATCTAATTCATTCTTCCACTGAAGAAAATAGTTCCACTTTATTCAGTCATGAATATGAGTCATAAAAAATGTTCAATGTTCTATCAGATGGTACTAACTTAAAGCAGGCTGAAAGTAAAGCAGAGCACACTCTGGTGCATTCTGCTTTACTTTCAACCTGCTTTAAGTAGTCATCTGTCTTCAAAACTACAGACAGGCTATTGGGTAAAGTCTGTTAAATGTATCATATATGAAACCAAATACTTGAATCTACAATCACTTTCATGCACCTTCTGTATGAATACAATAAACACTGCAGCCAATACCATATAGTCCAGCCTACCTATGAGTACTTCCCAGTTCTTTACCGCTCCTGTCACCTCATAAGCACATCTCAGCTCCGAGTATGACATTCCTCCAATGATGAATACAATCAGTCGTGGACCACTCTTGTAGTTCGCCTGTCCTTTCTCCTTGTGCCAGTGGCCATAACGAGCACTGAAGTACAACACAGACAGGTTAGAGGCTTTATACATACTACAGTGAAACCCCTCTAAACCCGAACCTCTAAATACTGGAATTCTCTCTAAACCAGACAAAAATGTTGGTCCCGTTTCCAACCCTTCTTTCATTAAACATATTACATAAAAAATATGCCTTTTTTCGCCTTGATTTATTCCTCCACTGAAGAAAATACATTCATGAATATGTATCATCAGAAATATTTTCTATATTCAAGCAGATGATAGCTTAAAGCAGGTTGAAAGTAAAGCAGAATGCACCTTAAGGTGCATTCTGCTTTACTTTCAACCTGCTTTAAGTGATCATCTATTTTCCATACTAGAAACAAGCTATGGGTTAAAACCCCTCTAAACGGGACATTTATGTTGTCCCCACACATTTCTGGTTTAGAGAGGTTTCACTGTACATGTATATACATACAATCAAACATTTGTCAATTCTCCTGCTGAATATTGATAATATTATGAAAACTCAAACTATTATGAGCATCTTCATCTGATCTACTACATTGACTGATAAAAGAAGGAATATTTAGGAGACATCTGCTTTATTATCATAGGTCTTGCTTTAATAAGCAGTCACTAGCCTAAAATACAGTTCCAAATAGATGATGTGCACATTTGGCTATAGAAGAAAAAGTCTTCTTCATAGAAGTGCTGTAAAATAACCTGTAGTTATTCTACTATGCTAATAGAAGATCGAAAGAAAGGTAGAAAGTTCCTACACAACCTTTTTTGCTTAATTTCCACCCGAAAGTGGCAGCTTTTTTCCATTTTAAATCAATACAAGTGTCAAGCAAAATTTCCACTAATATCTAGTTCATAATCGACACACAGAAATATGCACAAATAATTCAGGCTGTGGAAATATTCTTTTCTGCTGTCTGGTTATATTTATCATCATGAAGATGAATTCAAGAATTCTCATTGTAGGCTATAACATTTAAACATCCCCAAAAATCTCAAATTAAGTTTGTTTTTTAATCATTTTTTGACTGATGACTCCTGATTTATGAAATGAGCATCTGCACAGTTTTGATTCTGATAAGAGATTACGTTTTTAAAGCATTCAATCTACATTGTATTTCCAAATTGTTTATGCAACTTCAACTCACATTGTGTTGTACAGTGTTTGGGTTAATATAGATTGGTTAGTGTCCATGCTATTGAGATCTTTAACCCAGTACCCTATTAATACACCTTTTTAAGCCTATAATTTATTCATTCACTGAATAAAATAGTTCCATTGTATACAGATATGAATAATTATGTATCATAAGATAAGAAATATTTTCAATATCCTAGTAGATGATAGCTTAAAGCAGGTTGAAATCAAAGTAGAATGTGCGTTAAGGCGCATTCTGCTTTCCTTTCAACCTCCTTTAAGTGGTCACCTATCTTGAACATTAGAAACAGGCTATGGGTTATGGGGTTAATATCATGTCATGCTTGTGTTAGATTGTCATTCAATAATGATTCATAGGATTATCAACCAATTACCCCATAACTTCTTAATACCAATGAGGTTATAACAAACTAGATCAATTATTGTTTTCTGCACTATTTTCATCCTATGCCTTGACCCACTGAACCCTAGTGGAGTAGAGATCCAACATTAATAAATTTTACAATATACATGAGAAAGTACACTTGTCCAATGCAAACAGTGGGAACAAACACCAGAGCGATCCTATAGAAACCCATCTGTGTCTGCACTGTTTGTCATTGTCAAATACATTGTAAAAACAACAATACAATTGAAACTGAACAAATCCAACAGTTTCTCACTAATTTTAGTACCAAATCCTATGGTGTAACTTCTCATTAGAATTGTCTCGAAGACGATTCTAATTAGTAGTTACAAACACCATATGGTTGAATGCAGAAATTAAGATTTTATTTTTTGAAATACCCCCTTATCTGGAGCCCTGGAAATAGAAGTTTCATGGGTAATAGAGTTGAAAGATTGCCTATGCATTTCCTTTGGAATGACCATCTAATACAAGTTTCAAGACAGAATGAGTATATATTTGACATTATATCATTTCACTATTATGGTGCCCCTTAATAAAGAATGGGCCAAGCTGTAACAATGCTAGGAGAGTCCACTTTGACATATCAGCATAGACAGAGATAAGCAAAATGCAATATAATGAGAACCTGAACTCTATAAGTGATATAATGATTTATAGACAATATTTCAATGCTGGAATTTGAAAATGGTTGAAAATCATTAAACTGATATCTTTGGATGCGAGTGAGTGTGTGAGTCACTGTGGGTTGTGGGTGTGTTTGTTGTGTATATAAACCTACTGTTAAGTTCATGTGTAAGTATGAGTGGTAACTGTATTTTCTACAACCTATTAAAGAGGCAGGATGGACAAAACAGTAAAACCCCTCTATTACCACCACAGAAAAATAAATAGTCTATGGTATAAAATAAGCTCCTAAATGAGCTTTCTGCTTTATTTTCATATTGCTTTAAGCAGCTGCTTGCATTAATTAATCCCATTACCCCATACCCTGATTCTAGTTTTGAAGATAGATGACCACTAAAAGAAGGTTTAAAGTAAAGCAGAATGTGCCTTAAGGCGCATTCTGCTTTACTTTCCGCCTCCTTTAAGCTAACATCTGCTAGGATATAGGAAATATTTCTTATTTTGCACATTCATAAATGTATAAAACAGAATATTTTCTTTAGTTATAGTGGTGGCAGATAAGTTTACTGTAAGTGTTATCATTTTTTTGTATGTTGATACATGTTCAATTAATGATGATTCACAATCAATCTCCTTTTACACTGTTATCCAGGGCTGCCATAAGTTGATCATGAAAAATCGTAAGCTTTCAATATTTTAATTTTTGAAACCTGATTACACGTTGAAAGTAAAGCAGAATGCGACTTTTAGGCCCATTCTGCTTTACATTCAACCTGTACCATCTGCTAGGATAAAAATCCGTGAGATTTGGGAAAAGTCTACAGAAATGGCAGCCCTGGTCATCGACCTACTTGATTAGGTTTTATTGCTGACCATTGATTGAATTCTGCAGTCTCTCTATTACAACCACTCACAAGAACAACTTCACTGATGGTGTTAAAAACATTATAATATAATCACTTCTCTGCTGTGACATCACCTGCTTTAAACAGTAACTGTGCCTGTCTGATTTTATTTCTCAAATTTAAATTTTAGGTAAATTGACTAAAGAAGTATCATAATGAGTGTCAAACAAGAATGGTATCACACAGAAAGTGACAAATGTCCCCAAAGTGTTTTGTCACTGAAATGTATTCATTCAGCCTATTTGACCTTTAAATGACCTTGACCTTTGTTGAACATGACCCAACTTGTACTCAACTAAAGAGGTCCTTAAGTTGATTTGATTTGATTTGTTTTGATTTTACGTCGCTTTCAACAGTATTTCAGTCATATCGCGACGTACAGCTAATTACACGTGGAGGAAGACCCCAGAAGCCCTTTATGCACTGTTTCAGGCACAAATCGGCAACTGGGTAGAACCACCGACCTTCCGCAAGCCAGCTTGAAGGCTTCCCCACATGAAAAATACGAACGTACCTACTGGGATTCGAACTCACAGCGGTGAGGAGCTTAGTGATGTAAGTCACAGTGACTATACCACTAGGCCACGGAGGCCCCTCTCCTTAAGTTGAGTACACATGCCAAATATGAAGTCTGTATCACAATTGTGTTCCAAAATTATGGCCAATATAAAAATTTAATACAGTCTACTTTACATGACCTCTAAATGACCTTGACCTTTGCCGGACATGACCTAACTTGTATTGAGCTCAAGAACTTCTTCAAAAGGAAGGACCAAAAACAATATGCCCCCAACTAAGTAGTGAGAGGGGCATAACAAGTGTATCCTAATTGGAATCTGCAGTACCAATCATCTCATCAGGATCCAAACTGCATAGAAACATTTAACATAGGGTAAGGCAGTGTAGCCATTAAAAGAAACTTTCTGCTTTACTTTAATCTTGCTTTAAGCAACAATTTGCTTTAAAGAAGCTTTTTAAGTTGTCAAAATAGGACATTTAATAGCTACACAATGTATATGACATGTTCATGGCCTTGCTTATACAGTCATGAAAACTACTTTGCCTATTGTACAGTCTATGAATGAGCCATGGTATAGGTCAGAGCTGCAGTCCATATGCTACCATCCAATCTCATTATCCCTTTCACTGTCTCAGTGTCCTCTGCTTAACAATTGCTGTCTGCTTGTTTCAAATTTTAATTTAAGGCATTTTTGTTAATAAGGAAAGATCAATATGAATGTCAAGCAGTATGGATGCTGACCAAACTTCCATTTACTTGGGATCTGATCTGGATTCAATCTGTCTGTAAATGTCCCTGTACTTTGTCGGTGGCCCAATGGTAGGACGCTCGACTAGGAAGCGAGAGGTTCCTGGTTCGAGCCCTGTCAGGATCACTGAAATTTTTCTGAGCAAAAAATTAACCCTACATTGCTCCACTTCACCCAGGTGATTTAAATGGGTACCTGAGAGGGAAATAAGTCAATGTGTCATGGCTGCTAGTAGCGCCGAATGTAAATGGCCGACTTGTAACTCGATGAACAGGGAGGTAATTGTAAAAGTCGGAAGAATATGACATATAAATTTCAGACTTGATAAACCTATCACCTTTTTTACCTTTACTTTGAGTGAGGCAAAGAACAGGTCATCCTTTGCCATGCATAATATTGGCATCTGCTTAAAATTTATATTTACAAAATATTTTGTATTGCTTGACTTAATTTTTCTAATATTAAGCAGTAACAACTTGAAAATCAAACAGTTGGGATCCTGGTCAGATGATAAGTTAGTGGGTGGGTTATTTGGATCCAAACTGTTTGCAAATGGCAGTAGTTTTGTCCTATGTGTTGCACCTACAAGGTTTACATGTTATATTTTGTCACTTGGTTGTATATATGCACAGAAATGACAAGTCAATATCACCCAACAATTGTGTGGGCTTGTATGTTTCCCTTTCTCCTAATGGAGTACAAGAGGCCCATGGGGGCCTATATATCGCTCACCTGGAAAAACCCAGACAAGGGGCACATGACCCCTGTGGTGGGATCATTTTCACCCCTGGATGATATAATTTCAAAACTCTTGCTGATTAACACACAAATGAAGTGTTCTGTCAAATATCTAAGCTCATAACTTTGAACATGATTTCACACAGTAAGACTTTTCACTGAATCCATTTTTAGCTAATGTGACCCAGATACGCAACTGGGGGTCATTTTGAAAGATTGTATTGGGAATAATAGTTCGGCCTGTTCACTGCCTAAATATCAACTGCTTTAATTAGATGCCTGTTTTCATTTTTCAAACTCATATTTGAGGCATTTTGACTGTATCAACATCAGTCAGATATGTAAACAATTTGGACTCTGATCAAATACAGAGTAAAACTCAACATCAGTTCTGATCGGGGGCTCGTTTCATAAAACTTTGTACGACTATTGTTGTTGTAAGTCAGATTATAAAAGTCTCAATTATTATATATTTCTCCATCTAATCATGTCTTGTGACATCTCTTTGGAATCGTCATGAAAAAGACGGTTCCAAAGAGATATGACAAGCTGAGGATTATATAGAAAAGTTAGAAATTAAAAGTATGTTAAAGTTTTGACTTATGACTGTTTTTGTCGTACAAAGTTTTATAAAACGAGCCCCTGTTGGGTAGGTGATTTGGGTTTTACGGCACATCTGATCTGGATGCAATCATGTTTTACAATGCAATGAAGATGGGCTTAGCAGTGCAGGGATTGTGGATGATGAAGAGTGATGTTTTCAATGGGAAAAGCAAAGCTACAGATATGGAGGATTTGTTTATGAAAGATTCTCTTCTACTAAACGTCATTTAAAACCTCTTATTATTATTTATAAATGTAAAGGTATCCATTCTGTGTGAATATTTGTTTACGATATTTGATAAATACATTCAAACCTAGCAAATAGTGTATACATCATTAATTTTACAAACAGTGTACCTGTGAGGAGTATACTTGTCATATGCAAACAGTGTGGACTCCTTATGGATCTCTCTGATTAGGTCTGCACTGTTTGTCATTTTGAAATATATTGTGAACCTCAACCCTAAACAGTTAAGAATTTACCAAACTTAAAAGGAAAACATAATTTTCCATTTTAAAGTTTCAGTGGTGAATGAGTCAAAGATAAAATGTCTTAATGGGGGCCACTCAATTCACACAGGCAACTTTCAATTTGATATAACTCAATTCACACAATAAATGTGAAAAACTTAATTTACATAGTTTAGTTGCATTAATATCCAATCATGAATGTAGAAGCAAATAAACAATAGTATCAACCAATTCACAAAGGCAAAATTCAATGTTAATCACTCAATTCAATATCTAATGTGAATAATGCAGTTCACACAAATAAATTCAGTTGTATCACTCAATTCACACAAGCAACACTCAATGCTAAGCACCCAATGCACAAAGATAAAATATTCAATGTGAATACAAATAAAATATTTTGTATCATTCAGTTCAGACAGGCAACATAATTTTCATTCATTGTTATCCACTCAATTCACACAGAGTAATTTATTCAATGTAAATAATTTAAGTCACACGTAACATTCAATGTAAACAAGTAAATTCACACTAACATAAAGTATAAATGTTAATCACTGATTCACACAATTAAAATTCAATGTTAACCACTCAATTCATAGCTTCAGATAATGAAGTATTAACCCATTACCCCATAAATACCCCGTTTTAAGCCTTTAATCTATTCCTCCACTGAAGAAAATAGTTCCATTTTATAAAGTCATGAATATTGAACGTAAGAAACAGTTTCTATATCTTAGGCTAGCACAAGGTAGCTTAAAGCAGGCTGAATAAAAAGCAGAATGCACCTTAAGGCACATTTTGCTTGACTTTCAACCTCTCTATGTGGTCATCTATTTCCAAAACTAGAAACAGAATATGGGATAATGGGTTAAGTTTACTACCTCTTATCTGGCGCTTTGTTCATTTTTATATTAAGCAATCAAACAGATGAGTTCAGCTTGCTCAGTATCAATCAATAGGAACTAGGGAGTGTTTAGACATGTATATCTGGTGTTTACAGATAGGGAGAGTATGCAAAGTCTAAGCAATTGCAGAGGTCTGTAAGAGTATCAAAATATAAACCTTGCTGCCTGTGGCGTTGTGCTGTAATAAAACACAATCAAACATCCCTTTGAGTACAAAGTCACAAACAAACAACCCTACCTGGGCACCAGATAAGTGAAGGGAATAAACTAAAGTTTTCCAACATTTTCTCCTTCATGTCAGCACTCCACCTATGGTGTGATTACTCCTCAGAATCACCTCTTTGAGATGATTTTAAGGAGTAGTCACACCATAGGGTTTGGTGCAGAAAAAAGGTTTTAGTTTTTGAAATAATCCCCTTGTCTGGAGCCCCACTGTCCTTTATGTTGTCAAGAATTACAAGAAATAAGATTCATCAAGTTAAACCCCATTCATAAGGCCATTTTATTTCCAAGTATTTAAGTTATTTTGAATAAAAAGTCACATTGAAAAATGTTCTTTGCAAGGTTAGACACTGATTTGTGTTAACAAAACACTATGCCCCTGAAGTGATCATGGTCGTTAAATAAACTTGACCTTTTCTGACATGACCCAAATATGAAGTCTCTATCACATGTAGTTCCAGAGTTATCACCAATGAAACAGTCACCCTTTTTTACCTTTTAATGACATTGACCTCTGTCAGACATGACCCAATGTTAAATTCATCCCTTTTAACCTCTAATTGACCTCTAAGTGGACTTGACCTTTGCCAGACACGACTAAAGCTGTACCGAGCTCAAGAGATTTTTGAGTTGAGAACACATGCAATATATGAAGTCTATCACATTACAATGGCCAATGTTAAATTAACCCTATTTGATCTCTTAATGACCTTGACCTTTGTCAGACATGATCCAAGTTGTAATAAGCTCAACAGCTTCTTTAGATGAATACCAAAGCCAAATATGAAGTCTCTATCACATATAGTTTGAGAGATATAGCCAACGTTAAATAAACCTTATTTGACCCCTAGATGACCTTGATTAGGTTGTACTGAGCTCAAGAACTTCTTGAATCGAGTACACATGCCAAATATAAAGTCTCTATCACATGCAGTTAAGTTACAGCCAATGTTAAATTCAGCCTATTTTACCTCGAAATGGCCTTGACTTTGTCGGACATAATCTGAGTTGTACTGAGCTCAAGAACAGCTTAATTGTGTTGAGAACACATACCAAATATGAAGTCTCTTTCACATGTAGTTCTAAAGTTATGGCCAAGTTTAAAGTTGTGAACAGACTGATAAAACAAAAACAATATGCCCCCAAAGTCGTGCACGGGGCATACAAATTTAGTGACACAGAGGATACATATATTTTTCAGTGTAAGATCGAAATTTAATTCAATGAGTGAACATCAGATGTTATATTTTTACCAGTGGCGAAACCACGAGTCTGATGTTCATGAATGCTTTAGGAGTATTCTGATCAGGGATTGCACTGCTAGTTATTTCGCAATATATTGTTGAAATCTACCCTTGATATGTAAATATGGACTAGACTTATTTGGAAAGTGAAATTTTCCATTTGAGGTTTCCGGGCTGAATGGGTTGAGCTTATGGCATATTTACCTGATAGTTGGTCTGTTGTAGCCAGCCCTTGGTGCGGCCCCACCTGACAGGAAAGGGAATTGCCTAGTACTCAGTTTCTCCTCCACTGTTTCCTGTTTAGATTATAAAGCTTCAATAGTAAAAGGCTCAAAACTACCTTAAGGTAGCGGTTTACGATCGATACTGCATGCAGATTTTTCTAGTTTATTGTCGTTATTGATGATTTTCCCCCCAATTTTATAGATGACGGGTGAAAATGGTACACATCCCATCAGAATATGCCAATTTACAAAAAATATTTAAACAATATTTTCCAAAATGACAAACAGTGGGCTCCTTAAGGAGCTCTTTGATCAGGGTCCACACTGTTTGCATGGGACAAGTATATCCCCCACAGGAACACTGTTTGTAAATGACAAGTATAATCGTCGCTAGGGTTGAATGTGTTAAGAAAGATGACACCTTAAACAAAACTTTAGTATTTTTAAAAGATATTGCAAAGGAAACAGATAAATCACAAATAAAAGATTCTATTTAAATATAATATGGCCATCGGCACTTTTCTCAGGATCAGTCGCTCTATATCTTATTCTAACACACCTCGCCCACACCCCTATATAAGCGAAGAAGGACCGTCTCAGTGTACGAATTTTTAGTAGAACACTCACGCGCTAACGTTCTAACGTGACGTCATTTGGCTTCGAAAATGCGTATGCCAAGAAATGTAGCGACATTGCTTCGGTGCAAATTTCGGTTAAATTATGTGTTAGAATCGAAATAAAAAATTCATACCAGTGTTCTATCTAACAATCAAACACTGGTAGTCGTTGAGATGCTTGTAATTAAATCACTCGGCCTAAAGGCCTCGTGATTTAATTACTACCCATATCAACTCATACCAGTGTTCGATTGCACGATAGAACACTGGTATAAATTTTTTATTTCTTAATTAAACATGCTGTGTAATGCTTGTGATAACTAATGTTTTAAACCATTTAACTGAAGTCAAGAAGAGAGTTTCTTTGGGAGCATTTCTTCTGTCTATCATTAGAAAGCATTTACTAAGATCTCATCCCTTCTTCATAAGATAATAGTAAAACTCAAGTATCACTATTTGTTTTTTCATTTACATTCCCTTCTGCCAACTTTGAGCTAATTGGACGTCCAAGAAGAGAGAAGTGGTTACAGAGGAAATTGGACAATGTCCTACTTTTTTTTTAATAGAGCCCTCTGATTCTTTTACATGCCCAGTGTATTATATGGGACCTTAAAATTGGCTTAAAGTCTCGTCCTAGGGATTTGGTTCACTGAGGGGGATCAAACTCACATCCCTGTAATTAAGTTAAGCTTATTACCACTAGACCAAGATATGGCAGTTAACAGTTTAGTACAGTCTTACCTCCATAATATCTTTGATGTAAGGTGTCCATCGGGACATCTGGTATGTGTGCTCTGATGTCCTCTCTTTCCTGTTATATGGCTGGTACGGCTGGGACACTTTCTTACGTCCACTCTGAAAAAACACAAGCAATATATCAGAACCTGACATTGGTATCATAAATATCTATGACAATTTCCCCCTCTGTGTGCAGAAAACAAGTTTTCTAGACGTTCTAAACAGTTTGGTTCCTGATCAGACTGACCAGAGTTATACTGTGCCTGATCAGGAATCAA
Organism: Gari tellinella; assembly: GCA_922989275.2. Taxonomy (NCBI): domain Eukaryota; kingdom Metazoa; phylum Mollusca; class Bivalvia; order Cardiida; family Psammobiidae; genus Gari; species Gari tellinella. Next base: position 57,834,522 of record OV277865.1, read on the forward strand.
ACTGTTTGTTCCTTGAATGATACAGTGGAACTTTGGTATCTGGAACTCTGAGTCTAGCTCACTTCACTCCAATTTACCTGCACTTTTATAGTTTAATTACATTATTTCAAAATCCATTAAGTCAAACATATTCGTCTTTTATAGTTAAAACCTAACTAAGCCACAGTCCTTAACTGTTAATTGCAGTTGTTGTGATAAAAATGTACGAAGAAGCACATTTTTTCTAGATTTTTGACCAGAGGTATGGCCAATATTGAATTTACTCTATTTGACCTTTAAATGACCTTGACTTTTGTCTGACATAAACCAACTGAACTGAGCAAAAGAGCTTCTTGAGTTGAGTACACAAGCCAAATATGAAGGCTCTATCACATTTAGTTCCAGAATTATAGCAAATGTTAAATAAACTGTATTTGACCTCTAAATGACCTTGACCTTTGTTTGACTTGACCTTAGTAGTACCCAGCTCAAGATTTTCTTGAGTTGAGTACAGGTTCCAAATATAAAGGCTGTATCATATGCAGTTAAAGTTATGGTCAATGTTAAATTCACCCTATTTACCTCTAAATGACCATGACCTTTGTCGGACATGACCCAAGGTGTACTGAGCTCAAGAGCTTCTTGAGGTGAGTACCCATACCAAATATAAAGTCTGTCTCCTATGTAGTTTTAAAGTTAGGGCCAAGGTTAAAGTTGTGTACAGACAGACAGACAGACAGACAGAAAGACAGACAAAAAACAATATGGCCCCAATTAAGTCGTGCAGCCTGGCATAAAAATCCCAATGCCCAGACCGGGATTCAAACCCACAAGGGTGAGGAACTTATAGTGATGTAAGTCACAGTGACTTATACTGCAAGGCCATGGCGGCCCCACTTTGTTATAGTAAGTGTCTGGTTCAAAGGTTCTTAATCATAAGTGTTTTGAAATAGAAACTAACCATTTTAGTGTGTGACCCGCCCTGTGACATATGACATAATTTGCAGACATATAAATGTCTACCGCTTGTGGAGTGATGCCAAATATGGCTATAACTCTATCTCATCTCTCGTATATTGCCTATGCCTCTCTCGAGTGTTGGCTCTGTTGACAGTAGCTCTAACTGTTATTTACATACATATAGCAAGTTCTTTTTGTGGTTTTTTTGTGTCGAAGCAATACATGGCGCATGGTGATTTCAGTTTAATCATGTTTGAATTTGATATTTTGGTGGATGGGTTCTAAATAAGTGATTTATCGGAAGAATCAACAATTGAGCAATGCTCTGCCACTCAGTCATTTGACGTTAATATATAATAACATTTTGACAGTCAACAGAGTAACAGTTAAAACATTTATACAGAATGATCTCCCTTTATCTGAAAAGAACAAGTTCTTCCACCAAACGAAAAAACAGGTCAAAAGCTGAACTTAAATCATACCACAAAATAAGAAAGAAATGTTATACAACTAAAACAATAACCAAGTTGATTTTAACAATTCATACAAGTATGTTATCTGCATTATACATAGAGATACATTTTTGTTTTCTGGCATTATCTGCTAAACTTGCCCTTAACCCATTACCCCATAAATACACCTTTTTACGACATTAATTCATTCCCCCACTGAGGAAACGATTTCAAATATGCACCACAAGATGTATATTGTAAATCATAGCAATTGGTAGCTTAAAGTAGGTTGAAAGTAAAGCAGAATGTGCCTCATGGCACATTCTGCTTTACTTTCAACCTGCTTTAAGTGGTCACCTATTTTCAAAACTAGAATCAGGCTATTGGGTAATGGGTTAAGGATTGACTATATGTACTATCTTCAGTATGGTTGCTTATTGTAGGTTTGACAGTAATTCCTTAACCTTCTGCACGCTATGTCTACAAATTTTGTCATCTACAACAAATCTTAAAGTTGGTCCAAAAGCATTTTCTTTCAAAACAAATCATTAGAGTGTCAAACAGTTCAGATCAAGATGTCAGGCACCAAGTTATTTAGGGCCTAATCTGGATCCAAACTGGCTGTCAGAGTTTTCAGACATTTGTCTACAGTGAGTAGAAGGTTAAAAGCTAATGCACAACATGTACCTAATGAAAAATTGATATTTAACAGCTTTGCCAGTAACAGCTGAGAAAGTAACATTACACAGGAGAGTCTGTAGTACCAGCCGAGAAAGTCAGAGCTCCAGATAAGGACAGTATTTAAAAGCTAAAAATTTCATTTCTGCATTAAACCCTATGATGTCACTACTCATTTGAATCGCCTCGAAGAGACGATTCTAACGAGTAGTAACACTAAAGGATTTGGTGCTGATATGAGTGGGAAAATGTTGGATTTGTTCGGTTTACTCCCTCTTATCTGGAGCCCTGGAAAGTAACATACTGTAGTCAAGAAAATAGGGAGAAAATATCCATGCTTCTGTACATCATGTGCTTGATCAGTGACCCAGCTTCAACACTTACAATATTGAATAAATAATGTCACCTCAAAATATCTACAGCCCAAGATACATTCACTACAGTAACACTAATTTCTTGTCCACCATTACTACATAAACATGCCTTTTTATGCCTTTAATTTATTCCTCCAGTGAAGAAAAAAATCCAATTTATACAGTCATGAATTTGCAACATAAGAAACAGTTCCTTTATCCTAAACAAGAGCCCCATGGGGCATTATCGCTCACCTGAGAATAACTGACTAAATGGAGATAATTATTTATGTCCAGGAAGGGGTCATTTTTTACCCGAGGGGCATAATTTGAACAATCTTGTAAGAGAACCTGTAGATGATGCTATGTGCCAAATATCTAAGATCAGGGTAGTAGGGTTTCAGACAAGAAGATTTTGTAAGTTTCCATTGGAAAACAAATCTATTTTTAGCTCCTGTGACCTACATATGCAACAGACTGAAACCAGTTGAACAAAATACATAAAGGATATCTAGAAGTGTCACCATGCTGAATATCAAAGCTCTGGCCATATTAGTTTCAGAGAAGTAGACGTTTGAAAATTTCGCTATATAACTCTTATGTAAAACTGTGACCCCCGGGACGGGGCCAATTTTGACCCCAGGGGCATAATTTGAACTAACTTGATAGAGGACCTGTAGGCCATACTATGTGCCAAATATCTAAGATTATGGCCCTTGTAGTTTCAGACAAGAAGATTTTTTAAGTTTTCATTGAAAAAAAATCTATTTTTAGCTCCAGTGACCTAGTTATGCAACCTACCAGAACCATTTGAACAATTTTGGTATAGGACATCTAGAAGTGTCACCATGCCAAATATCAAAGCTCTGGCCATATTAGTTTCAGAGAAGAAGACGTTTGAAAATTCACTATAGAACTCTATGTAAAACTGTGAAAAAAGGGGGGGGGGGGGCGGGGCCAATTTTGACCCCAGGGGCATAATTTGAACAAACTTGACAGAGGACCAGTAGGTGATGCTATGTGCCAAATATCTAAGCTATGGCCTTTGTAGTTTCAGACAAGAAGATTTTTTAAGTTTTCATTGAAAAAATCTATTTTTAGCCCCTGTGACCTAGTTATGCAACCGACCAGAACCATTTGAACAATATAGGTATAGGACATCTAGAAGTGCAACCATGCCAAATATCAAGGCTCTAGCCATATTAGTTTCAGAGAAGAAGACGTTTGAAAATTTCACTATATAACTCTATGTAAAACTGTGACCCCCGGGGCGGGGCCAATTTTGACCCAAGGGGCATAATTTGAACAAACTTGATAGAGGACCTATAGATGATACTATGTGCCAAATATCTAAGCTCTGACCATTGCAGTTTTTGACAAGAAGATTTTTTAAGATTTCCTTATTTTTTCACTTTGGTTGTCATGGCAACCAGAGTTATGCATTGTTTTTAATTCTTTGAACAAATTTGGAAGAGCTTGACCCAAGGAACATTTCTGTAAAGTTTGGTTGAATTCTGTCAAGCGGTATAGGAGAAGATGTTATTTAAAGCAATTGCTAACGACGACGCACGATGGACGACGGACGAAGGGCCATCCCAATAGCTCACCTTGAGCCTTTGGCTCAGGTGAGCTAAAAATAGTAGCTTAAAGCAGACACATTTTAGTAAAGCAGAATGTGCCTAAAGTATAGAAACCTGTTTTCAATCTATGGGGTTAAGGGTTAAGTGGTCACTATTTGATGAGGCATGCTGACCTTTAAGTAAAGGCAGGTTGTGGCTTAATATAGAACAAAAGTTAAGAAGAGGAACTTTCTGCTTTACTTTTGCTCTGTAGTAAGAAGTCACCTGCCTTAAAGGCTGCATTATACAGGTCATAGACTAATGCCCTATGAATATTTCATTTGTCCATCAAAAACCCTTTCTGGCCTGACTACTCATTATTAGAGCATCACTCTATGTCAAATTTAATGAGGAAGTCGCAAAATGGGGTTTGATATACACATATTGACAGGAAATAGTTGAATTTATTAAATGCATGTTTGCCTGGAGCCTAGATATCTTCTGCTGAAATTTGACAGTTGACAGTTTGTTTTGTATACATGTACATGTATTTGTGAAAATTCTATAGCTCTAGGTTTTCTTGTATTCTAATTCAGTTATCTGGTTCTAGACTGTTGAGTTTAGGAGTCAATTTATTAATACCATCATTATCACAACACTGACAATGATAAAGCATGTGAAAACGAGAGCACATAAATGCATGCAAAAGTGTGAGCTTGCCGTGGTCTACAGATAAGAACAGAAGACATTCTATAGAATGGAGAAGATGATATTTTTTCCTGTTTAAACAAAACTTAGCATTGGAATAAAATGTAGAAAAGTACAGGTTCTGGAAAAGGTAGAAGATTCATATTACTCTGAGTGGCAAACAGTTTGGAGCCAGCTAGAACAGACATCAGGCTCTAAGGTTATAAAGCTTTTGAGTTGAGTCTGAATCATTCTCAAGTATTTGATTGGTCGGATTTGAGCCTAGGCTCAAATCTGACCAATCAAATGCTTGAAAACGGTCTCATTTTATAGCCTTGGACCCAGGCGTCTGATCTGACCCAGATTAATTAATTGCAATGGACATAGAGTTTTAGCACAAACATATTTATGGTATAGAATAAAGTCTTCTCTCTCCCCTATATCTATAAGAACACTTTTGTAGAGAAGGACCTTAATAACCTGACCACTGACAGTTGTATAGAGAGTCTGTGTTTACCCAATCCCTCATAGAAATAGTTGTTCACAGTATTAGCCCATAAATACACCTTTTTAGCTCACCTGAGCCAAAGGCTCAAGGTGAGCTATTGGGATGGCCCTGTGTCCGGCGTCCGTCGTTAGTCGTTGGTCGTGCGTCGTCGTTAACAATTGCTTCAAATGACATCTCCTCCTATACGGCTTGACAGAATTCAACCAAACTTTACAGAAATGTTCCTTGGGTCAAGCTCTTTCAAATTTGTTCAAAGAATTAAAAACAATGCAGAACTAACCAAAGTGAAAAAATAAGGAAATCTTAAAAAATCTTCTTGTCAAAAACTGGAAGGGCCAGAGCTTACATATTTGGCATATAGCATCATCTACAGGTCCTCTATCAAGTTTGTTCAAATTTTGCCCCTGGGGTCAAAATTGGCCCCTCCCCGGGGGTCACAGATTTACATAAGAGTTATATAGTGAAATTTTCAAACGTCTTCTTCTCTGAAACTAATGTGGCCAGAGCATTGATATTTAGCATGGTGACACTTCTAGATGTCCTATACGAAAATTGTTCAAATGGTTCTGGTCAGTTGCATAACTAGGTCACAGGAGCTAAAAATAGATTTTTTTCATTGAAAACTTAAAAAATCTTCTTGTCTGAAACTACAAGGGCCAGAGCTTAGATATTTGGCACATAGCATCGCCTACAGGTCCTCTATCTAGTTGGTTCAAATTATGCCCCAGGGGTCGAAATTGGCCCCGCCCGGGGGGTCACAGTTTTACATAGAGTTATATAATGAAATTTTCAAACGTCTTCTTCTCTGGAACTAATATGGCCAGAGCTTTGATATTTGGTATGGTGACACTTCTAGATGTCCTATACCAAAATTGTTCAAATGGTTCTGGTCGGTTGCATAACTAGGTCACAGGAGCTAAAAAAAGATTGTTTTCAATGAAAACTTAAAAAATTTTCTTTTCTGAAACTACAAGGGCCAGAGCTTAGATATTTTGCACATACCATCGCCTACAGGTACTCTATCAAGTTTGTTCAAATTATGCACCTGGGGTCAAAATTGGCCCCGCCCCTAGGGTCACAGTTTTACAAAGAGTTATATAGAGAAATTTTCAAACGTCTTCTTCTCTGACACTAATATGGCCAGAGCTTTTATATTCGGTATGGTGACACTTTTAAATATACTTTACATAATTTGTTCAAACTGTTCTGGTCTGTTGCATATCTAGGTCAGTCCTGGACCTAAATTATTATCGCCATTTTTTCAGCTATTTTCTCAGGTGAGCGAAATATGCCCCATGGGGCTCTTGTTTAATTACGCCTTTCACTTATTCCTCCACTGAAAAAATAGTTCAACTTTATATTCGTTGTTGCATGATGTTTCAACAAGATTTAATCTATCACGGTGACAATTCTGTTAAACAAAAATGACATTCAACAGGCAACTTGGAAACAAAGGCACGTGGTGATAAAATGTTGTGCTCAATTAGGAAAATCACCTACAGAGACTTTGAATATGATTCAGAAAACTAATATAAAACCAAGTTGCTGTCGGGCACTTACTTTCAAATGGCACGGACTGTTTAAAAAAGGATGAACATCAAATGAAAACAAGTGTTTTGGAACTGAAAGGCCAACGTTCATTAAATTTGACTCAGTGAATGAATTGGTGAACTGTACAAAAAACAATGTGTCCACCTTAACCCATTCCCCCATAAGTACACCTTTTTACGCCTTAATTTATTCCTTCACAGAAGAAACTAGGTCCACTATTATACAGTCATAAATATGTATCATAAGAAATATTTTCTATATTCTAGTAGATTATAGCTTGAAGCAGGCTGAATGCAAAGCAGAATGTGCCTTAATGCACATTCTGCCTTACTTTCAGTCTGCTTTAAGTGATCACCAATCTTCAAAACTAGAAATAACTAGAGCTATCACTAAAGGTGATTGATACCCCCTCTCCAAACTGACCTGTCACAATATCATGAATAGTTTTCAAGAAACTGGCATGTTCCAAGAAAATAGAACAACATTTCAAGTTGAAAAGGGGCACAATTCTGTCATTTGTTGGCAAGATTTATGTAACTTCTTAGTAGAGTCTGCAAACATCACAGTTTTAATGTGTACCAAGTTTGAAGACAATGTCATAAATAGTTTGCAAGAAAATGACATGTCCAAAGAATAAATGCATATTAAGGAACAAAATTTCAAGTTATAAAGGGGCATAATTCTGTCAAATTTTGTGCCAGAGTTGTCAAACTTTATGAAAAGTCTCACAATACAACACTTATAATGTGTACTAAGTTTGAAGACAATATCATGAATAGTTTTCAAGAAAATGGCATGTTCAAAGAAAACATTCTCACTTAAGAGACAAAAAAATCAAGTTAAAAAGGGGCATAATTCTGTCATATTTGGTGCAAGAGTTATGAAACCTGTCAATGAGTGTCCCCAGATAACATTGATAATGTATACCAAGTTTGAAGATGGTATCATAAACAGTTTTCAAGAAAAAGGCAAATGTCCCGGAAAAACGTGACGGACCAATGGACGGACGTTCTCACAGTTGGACATTTGTTGGGTATTTTTTTTGTTTAAAACTACCCAACAGTACACTAAAATACCCAACAATAACAATAGGGCAATCACGGAATGAATGGAATCTATTGTTCTCCCTACCCAACAAAGGACCTTTCGTGCGCTCGGACGGACCAACGGACGGACATCCTTCCATTTGGGCAATTGTTGGTTGTTTTTTTTATTTAAAAGTACCCAATAGCAACAAAAACAAGAGGCCCATGCGGGCCTAAATATCGCTCACCTGGAAAAACCAACACAAGTGTCTCATGACCCCTAGGGTGGGATCATTTTTAACCCCAGAGACATAATTTCAAATATCTTGCTGATGAACTTGGAAATTAAGTGTTCTGTCAAATATTTGTACATGGGTTGTTTCAGACAGGAAGACTTCATTGAAAAAAATCTGTTTTTAGCTAATGTGACCCAGATAATGCAACAGACCCAACCCATTTCAGCAATATTGGTAAAGAACATCTAAAAGTGTCACTTCATAATGCTAAATATCAAAGCTCTTAAAACTGCCATAATAGTTTCAGAGAAGAATATTTCACTATATAACTCTTTGTAAAACTGTGACACCTAGGGCCTTGGCAGTTTTAACCCAAGGGGCATAATTTGAACAATCTTGATAGAGGACCTGTAGATGATGCTTTATGCCAAATATCTAAGCTAAAGGTACTGTGGTTTCAGACAAGAAGATTTTTCAAGTTTTCATTGAAAAAATATATTTTTAGCTCCTGTGACCTAGATATGCAACATACCGAAACCAAATTTACAATATTGGTTAAGGGCTTCTAGAAGTGTCACTATGCCAAATATCAAAGCTCTGGCCATGTTAGTTTCAGAGATAAAGATGTTTGAAGATTTCACTATATAATTCTATGTAAAATTACGACCCCCGAGGCAGGGTTATTTTTTACCCCAGGGACATAATTTGAACAATATTGATAGAGGACCTGAACAAGATGCTTTGTGCCAAATATCTGCCCGTACGAAAATATTAAGCGGAATACGCCTGGAACTTAGACGGAATACGCCCGGAAAATGGCAAAATATCAGATTTTCCTGCTATCGTTAGGCGGACATGGAATTTCTTGAAAATACGCCTAAGAAATCTGAATTTTCGTCTTAATCTTAGCAGGAAACAATAACATATTAGACGGAAAATATTACCCAGAATTTTTTCCGTGTAGGTAAGGCGGAAAAAAGAACTTTACTTTAAATGTTAGCAGGAAAAAATGTCTTTGAAAATTTCTGGAGATTTTCTTAGACGGAATTTCAACATAGCCTCTTGTGCTAGACGGACTTTTTATCTTTGATAATTTTCTTAGGAGGAATTTCCCAAAAGTCAGCTCATCTGCTCTTGTTTTAGTCCATCCATTCAGAAAATTTGAAAATAACAACAACAACCCAAAATGGCCGAACTAGCAACACATGGGAAACATCTGAAAGAAAATAGGTTTAAACCATGGTAAGTTTTCAATATTTGATTATTATGGGGGTTGGAAAATGTTTGATAAGTGTTTTTCTTGTTATTGTTCAAAAATTAAATGATATAGTTATGTGTTTTTATTTAAATTAAAGACTTAAGTATTTTTCCTTTGTCTGTTTCTGGCACATTTTTTAAATGATGATTCTGTCATTATTGGTAATTAAGTTTTAAGAAACAACCTTTTAACCTTTCAGATACCAGCAATCAAGAAGAGATAGTGGGTTACATAATGACTGAGAAGCCAAGGTGTGCAATGGTAAGTTTATTTGTTCATTAATGGAGAGTAGCAGCACACAGTCTAGTCTCTAGATCAGAAGATCTATTTATTCATGCAACAAGCAATTACATTTGCTACATTTGTATTTATAAAAGCACACTTCTGATAGTTTTAAGTAATGGGTGCATCAAAATACTCAAGGATCTACGGTAGTAGCAAAGAATCATAGATCTAGCAGATAGGTTAAAAGTCTCCGAGTCAGACTGTCTCTAGGTGAGAGTTTTAGTTTCTAATTTTGCACATTGATTATGTATCACTGTAAAAAAGTGAAAGCAGATTTGCTGAAAGTTTGACATGATTATGAGGTCAAATAACATTAATTTGACTCCTAAGTCAAAATGAAGTAAATGCATGTTTAACCCTTTACTCCATTTATGCACTTTTTACACGTTTAACTCATTCCTCCAACAAAGAAACTAGTTCCAATTTATACAATTAGGAATGTGTGATATAAGAAATATTTCCTATATCCATGCAGATAATAGCCTAAAGCAGGCAGAAAGTAAAACAGGATGCACTTTTAAACAATTCCCTCATAAATACACCTTTTTACAAATTATAACACACGGTCTTATCTCATTCACCCCTGAAGCTAATGGACAATTCCAATTTCAAATTAAGTCTATAGTCCATTTTTGACTATTTAGGGTTGCTTTTAACAATATATTTCAAAATGACAAACAGTGTAGACCCTAATCAGAGGGTTTCCTTCAGGAGCCCTCTGATCAGGGTCTACACTGTTTGCATAGGACAAGTGTAATCCTCACAGGTACACTGTTTTTAAATGACAAGTATATACTCGTTGCTAGGGGTGAATGTGTTAAATATATTCCTCGATGAAGAAAATAGCTCCAATTTATACAGCCATGAATATATACCATAAGAAACATATTCTCAATACATGTATTCTAACAGATGTAAGCTTAAAGCAGAAGCTGGAAGTAAAGCAAAATGTTGCTTAAGGTGCATTAGATGCTTTACTTTCAAGCAGCTTGAAGTGGTGACCTGTCTTCAAATCTAGAAACAGACTTTGGGGTAATGGGTTAAGCCTTTAAGGCGCAACCCATTCCCCATAAAAATACCTTTTTACGCCATTAATTAGAGCCCACAATGGATAAAATAGTTCTAATTTATGCAGTTATAAATATGTATCATAAGAAATATTTTCTATATCCTAACAGATGACAGCTTAAAGCAGGCTGAAAGTAAAGCAGAATGTGCCTTATACATGTATATATTAAAGGCAAATCCTGCTTTACTTTCAATTGGCTTTAAGTGGCCACCTATCTTTAAATCTACAAACAGGGTATGGGGTCATTGATTAAATATATTCCTCCAATGAAGGATATAGTTCAAATTTATACAGCCATGAATATATATCATAAGAAATATTTTCTGTATTCTAACAGGTGGTAAGTTAAAGCAGGCTGAAAGTAAAGCAGAATGAACCCTAAGGCTTAAGGTACATTCTGATTTACTTTCAACCTGCTTTAAGTTTGCACCTGTGTTCAGAACTAGAAATGGGCTATGGGGTAATGGATTAATATTGCAAGGTGCCTTATCTACACACACTTATTTTGCAGGCACATGATGATTTGGACATGGCTAGGGAGATGCTGAAACCATCATGAACAAGTCAACAGATCCATGGGTTTGGTGCCAGCAGCCTCACTATGTGTTTACGATCTCAAAAGACAGTTACCCTAAAATTCTTGTCAAAATTTTATGGATGGTGATACTTAATATTGTAAATGAAAGGATTGAACTGATTAAGCTTGTTGGACATGCTTACCAAGACTAGCCTTTTAAATTATATTGAACAAAATTAAAAAGACTTTGCAAGTTGATTTGGTACCTGTGTTCTATTCATACTTGAGTGATATGTACTTGCAAGTGGTCTGAATATTTGTGTCTGTTTAAACCTTACACCCTCAGCTTAACTTATTACTTGCAAATTCATTTCAAAGTCAGATTTCAGGAATTTTGACCAAATACATATTGCTACTAGTGCCAAGCAGTTTGGATCCTGATCAGACACCACAATTATGGATCCAAACTGTTTGCAAAGTCGACGTTATCAGGGCTCTAGATATTTAAGAGTAAACTGAACAAATCAAACATTTTCTCACTTATTTAAGCACCAAATCTTATGATGTAAATATTCATTATAATTGTCCATAGGGTTTAATGCAGAAATAAAGATTTTAGTTTTTGAAATAGTCTCCTTATCTGGAACTCTGTTTATTTGATAATGGTAGGGAAAGTGTTAATTCGAAAAATGTTGACAAAAGTTCATAATTATAGGAGGGTCAAGTTTTAACTTTAGACGATTTCAAATTATTTAATTGTATTATGACCTCATGTTTAAGATTGATTGAACTTGTTTCAAATAAATTAGAACAAGTAAATACTGAATGATGTTATTCTTAATTTTATGTATGCAACCATCACCAATTTTTAATACAATTACTGTAACTTGATTCCTTAACTCTTTCCTCCCTGATACTTTAAATGGACAATTCCAGTTTCCATTTTAGTCTAGTCCATTTCTGACTTTTAATGGTTGTTTTTGTCAATGTTTGGCATTGTGACAAACAGTGAAGACCCTGATCAGAGGGCTCCTTTCGGAGCCCTCTGATCTGGGTCTTCACTGTTTGCATAGGACAAGTGTACTATTCACATGTACACTGTTTGAAAAGCACGCCTATATGCGGGACTAGGGTTCAAAGAGTTAAATGATACTATACAGATATTTTTGTACATTAGGTGAATTTTTTCTAAGGCATATAGTTTTCCTGCTATTTAGCAGGTTTCCGCTTTGCTAGGAAGGAAATTTGTACATTAGATGGATTTTCTTAGGCGGAAAATTTTCCTGTTATTTACCAGGATTCCGCTTTACTAGGTGGAAAGAATTTGCATATTTCGAGCCCTATTCTCCCTAAGAGCTCTTAGGCGGGATTTTTTCCGTGAATATTAGGCGGATTTTTTTCCATGTATGCTTAGTGGGAATTTCTAGGTGGAAAATTGGGTGTTTTTTTGTTTTCCTGCTAGTTACCAGGATTCCGCCTAATTAGGCGGAAAAAATTTGCATATTTCGAGCCCTATTCTCCCTAAGAGCTCTAAGGCGGAATATTTTCCATGAATATTAGGCGGATTGTTCTCCATATATGCTTAGTGGGATTTTTTTAGGCGGAAAATTATGTGGATAATTTTCCTGCTAGTTACCAGGATTCCGCCTTACTAGGTGGAAAAAATTTGCATATTTCGAGCCCTATTCTCCCTAAGAGCTGTTCTTTCTCTATTGCAAGTCATAGACGGAAAATGCTTAATATTCCGGGCGTATTCCTGCTAAGTTCCAGGCGTACTTTTTCGTACAGGTAAGCTCAAGGTACTGTGGTTTCAGACAAGAAAGATTTTTTAAGTTTCATTGAAAAAAATCTAATTTTAGCTCCTGTGACCTAGATATGCAACGGACCGGAAATGTTTGAACAACTTTGAAAGAGGTCTATATAAGGATCATTCAGGCCAAGTTTGGTAAAAATCTGTCAAGTAGTTTCGGAGATGTCGTTTAAAGAGATTGTTGACGACGAACGGACGAACGACGATGGACAAAGGACAGAGGACAATCAAAATAGCTCACCTTGGCACGTGAGCTAAAAACCAACAATAATCATGGAATGAATGGAATCTATTGTTCTCCCTACCCAACAAAGGACCTTTCGTGCGTGCGGACAGACCGACGGAAGGACAACGTGATTCCTATATAGCCCCACACCACCGGTGGTGTGGGGGCATAACAAGCTATGAGGTTATGGATTAAGTGAACAGTGGTACAGAGGCACATATGACAAATGGCTAAAGTGCCATGAGAAAAGAGTCCAGCTGGCTTGGAAAGAAATGAATCTATACTTTGTTGTTAATGACACTTGACATCATTTTGAAGTGGCTTTTATGCTCTACCCTGAGCAGGGTCTGTTTAACTGCCTTTATTACAATTCCTATAACTTTAAGATTGCTTTATGTAGTGATATGAAATAATGTCTCATGATAGGAAATACTAAGGAACAACATTTCCATTGGTGCTTGTTTTATATTTCAGCTATGGTAACTAAAATTTGATGAAAAAGTCTACAAACTTAAATAACAAGCCTGGTATTATCAGACATTTTCATATTACAAACTATCTAACTGCTTATAAATCATATAAACTGGTGATGCAGTTATACATTACAGTCAAGCTTGTAATAAGTGATATATCTGTGAGAAAGTATACAAGAAATCCAAGACAGCTAGGTGACTGATAAATGAAGGATGAAAATAATGCAGAAAGCTCATGCAGAAACTTTCTGCGTTATTTTTATCCTTCATTTAGCAGTCACCTGTATAAGAGACTGCTTATGGGCAATGTTTTGAATGGTCACTTAATACAGGTTTGACTGTGTTTATACTGTATAATTTTATACATACATGAATAGATTATCTGCTTATTATATCAAATGCTTCATACAATATTTGCAAAGAAGAAAGACTTTACAGAAGAAAGAACTAAAGAACAATTAGTACACAGCTGTGCCCACATTCTGATTCTTACAGGAAACAGCACTGCAATGCTACCTTAATTAGATTGTTACCTCCTTGCATGCTAGGTAGTTTTTTTGCCTGCAACATTCTAAATTCAGAATTTATCAAAATTCTATTTTCAAAACAGGGTCAGATTGTCACTATTGGGATCCTGATGAGACACTGCATTATACAGTATCTCATCAGGATCCAAACTATTTGCAACTGTTTGTAAAGGTTGTCATGGTTTCCCTGCTTTTAGAGCGTGTTAAGACCTAATCCAAAACTAGAAAGCCACAGACATCGGGCAGCATGTTTGACAATAAATGAGAATATTGTAATAGTCTATAACTGCCCTAAGGGCAAACAATCAACTTAGGTCATAGAGGTCAAAGTCAAAACTGCAATGCAAAATTTTGTACTTTAGGCACATCAGCTTGAGGAGTACTTGGATGATCCTAAGCTGCAGTACCTAATACATAACTGACCTAGATGAGGGAAATACAACCCCCAATGCAATCATTTCATTGCAGGGTATACAAGCACTGTTTGGACTGTGCACCCGGTTCATAATGGTTCTAATGGTATGCAAAAGATTGAAGACAGTGTATAGTACTGCATACTGTGCAATTCTGTCTACTTTTGGTGCAGCATGCAATCTACAAAATATCTCTCACTCTCTTCCCCAATCTTATAAAGTATAGTTTTTTAACCCATTACCTCACAGCCTGTTTCTAGTTAAGACAGGTGACCACATAAAGCAGGTTGAAAGCAGTCTGCTTTACTTTCACCCTGATTTAAGCTATCACCTGCTTGAATATAGAAAATATTTCTTTAGTGCATACTCATGACTGAATAAAGTGGAAATATTTTCTTCTGTGCAGGAACAATAATATTAGAGGCATAAAAAGATGTATTTATGGAGTAATGGGTTAACGCCCCTCAAATTGTATTATAATGTAATCAGAATATTTTTAAGATATCTGCAATATAACAAAGGTCTAATATTGTTTAAACATTATAATGGGCCAAAGCATTTTGAAAAACAAACATAGACCACTAAAAACCAGTGATTTAAAACCATAACAAAATGAATGAAAGAATGGTGGTATAAATAGTACACTGCTGCAGTTGTCATGTGACATGTGACCGGACATGCTCAATGTCAAATATCCTTTATTACTGACTGTTCCCAATTACAAAATGTGGCTTAATAAACACTAAAATCCTAATCGTTTCAACCCTCTACTGTGACTTTACTCATTCTAAATAGTCACTTCAAGAGGATTCTGAAAAGTGACCTTAAACAGACTCAATGTCATGATAAATAAACTCATTTTTATCAGTCATTTATAGCCTTACACAATGTTATGTCTGGTTCAGTCCATAATGTGACACAAGGTCACCAAGATATACTCTGAGAAAGATTTCATTTCCACAAGCTAGGAGATGCACAAGCTGTGTGCTAGTAATATACAGTAGCTGCAACATTCTTCCAGTATGGTGTTAATCCAAGTATAAGAATCATGGTTATTATAGAGAAATCATAAGGTTGCATTTTAACCCCCAGGCAGTGGGGCTACACACCAGCCACCCTAAATACCCATATAGTATGATGCATGTTTTAGGACATTGATAAGGTAGGTAAAACCCTGCTATACCAACTATAAGGAAGACTTTTTTTAGAGTTTAACTCTTTGAATCCTTTGAGTCACCCCTACATGTGTCATTTGCAAACAGTGTACCTGTGAAGAGTACACTAAAGTCTTGTCCTATATGCAAACAGTGTAGACTCTGATCAGAGGGCTCCTTAAGGAGCCCTCTGATATGGGTCTACACTGTTTGTCATTTCGACATATTTTGTTAAACTTGACTTAATTGAAAACTTGAATTGTCCATTTGAGGTTTCAGGGAGGAAAGGGTTAAGCATAACAATGGCTTGAAGGAGCTTTCTGCACTACTTTCATTCCTTTAACTTTTTCACTGTAATTTCAGGCTTCAATAACAAACCAATTGGATCCAGAACAGATAACTTGATGTTTGATTAGGATCTAAAGTTAAAACCAAATTCAACCTTAAGTTGACCTCTGAATGACTCTCGCTGACATTCACCCTGTGGGTTTAAGGACATAAGCTCTTCTGTTCTACAAACAGCCAAGCTAAAAATAAATTGAAGACGATATTGAATAGGAATGTGCAAAGGATCCTTCTGCTATACGCTTACTCTACAGTCTGAGCGGCTACCTGTTTTTTTGGGTTATTTTTAAAAAAAAAAAAAAGGATTTTGTTTTGAGCAGTTATAGCAAGGCTTTACTGTATACTGTTCTGGGTGTAGATTGTGACTGGTGTGGGCCCTCAGTTACAAAGGGTGTTGGCATTGTCAGGCGACTCTCAGTCAGGCAACAGGCTCAAGATAATCCCTCATCAAAACTATACCTTACCTCATCCAACTCCTTAAACACACATACATAGATAAAATCAATATAATACTTCCAGCAATGAACATAATATTTTAATCTATAAATAATTCTACAGTCAAACTTGCATGAAATCATTCACCCATGATACATCAAATGGTCTATTCCAGTTTTCAATGATTTTTTAAGATTGTTTTACCATGTACCTGTATTGCAAAATGATGAGTGCAGATCATGATCAGAGGGCTCCTACAGACGTCTTCTGATCAGAGTCTACACTGTTTGTATAGGATAAGTGTACTTCATAGGTACAATATTTATACACAGTGTGTATATGCATCAATGTGAGCTATATGGATTAAGTGGCCACTCAAAATAAGATAAACAAAACTACAGTAATTTTCATACAGGTGGAAATTTAATGAAGAACAAAGTTAACATAAAGCAGAATTGTTAGCTCCAAATAGGATCTTTCTGGTTTACTTTTGTTCTTCATTAAGCAAGGGCTGCCATTTCTCCGTATTTTTCCAAAATTATTAGATTTTTTATCCTAGCAGATGGTAGCTTAATGCAGGCTGAAAGTAAAGCAGAATGCACAATATATTACCCAAAACAACCCTAAATAGTCTGAAATTGACTAGTCCTGATTGGAAACTGGAACCGTCTATTAAAAGTTTCAGGGGAGAATGAGTTAACATGTACATGTTTTTCATGAATAACCCATAACCTGACAGTCTAGGAATTGAGTTTTACAGAGTTGATACTGGTCAGATGCCAGTGGAGATTGCACAAGAACAAAACATAAATATTTTCATACTTTTTTATGTTTCCTCAAATTGTTTTCTAAATCAAAAGACATAGCTAAATCTTTAATCACTTCTTAGCAGATGCTGCTAATATCATATAAGAGGGAGTACACTATCTAAACTTCAATTTATCCAGTATTTTTACCACAATTAACATACATATCCAATGCATTAGTAAGTCTGACATCACAATATAGACAGCCACTCAAAGACAATAAAGTTACATACAAGTAGTAACTTAATTACAAACAGATCATTAGATGATAGTTTTTTAATTCAGGACAAAAGTAACACAAAAAGATATAGTACTGGTCTGTTTTATGTGGCTGCATTACAGAGGTCTAAATGTATAGCAATAAAAGTTTCTGATGATCCTGTACCTGTTACATAACACTAAACCAGGGTTCCGAACTAAACCAGGGAGTAAACAAACATTTTCAAACATTTTCTCCTTTGCATCTACACAAACCCCTATGATTTGACCACTCAATACTCTGAGCAGACATTTCTAAGGCATGGTCATACCATAGTGTTAAGTGCAGATGTAAGAGTTTGAGCTTAGGAATGTATGCCCCTCATCTGGAGCCCTGCTAAACAGATGAAATTATAATATAACTCAAATAAAACAAAAATCATTCCTCCAATGGCTAATAAATAAACCAACCAAATTATCAAAAGCCCCAAAAATTGAAACTCAGTCCCATCTCCAAAATAGGGGGCAACAATGTTTTTTGGGAATAGGGGTTTTAGGGGCCCAGCCCGCTTTGTCTTACCTCATCAAACACCTAACAGGTAGAAGCATAGGCGTGGTCAGTACATAATAATTATACGAATACATGTATAATGATAAGCAGCTAATGTGGGTATACAGGTACTGACAGATAATTACAAATATAAACAGTTTAACCCATTACCCCACATTAGCCTGATTCTAGTTTTGAAAAAATTTGACCACTTAAAGCAGGTTGAAAGTAAAGCAGAATGTGCCTTAAGGCACATTCTGCTTTACTTTCAACCTGCTTTAAGCTATGATCTGCTAGGATATAGAAAATATTTTGCATGTTATATATTCATGATTGTATAAATGTGAACTATTTCCTCAGTTGAGGAATAAATTAGAGGCGTAAAAGGGCGTATTTATGGGGTAATGGGTTAACCCTTTCACCACTGTTTTACCAGCTCATTTAACTCCTTTTGTACACAAAATATCCACCACTAATATTTGTAAGCTGCAATTTTTGCCAAATTTAAATTTCTGAAGTTTTGACTGAAGAAATATTGATTTGTAGAGATGCTAGAATGTTTGGATCTTGATCAGATGCCATGTTACACAGTGTCTGAACACAATCCAAACTTTTTGTAAAGTCTAAATTAACATATGGAGGGGAAAGGGTTAACCCAATATGTGCTGAATAGTTCAAATGGACTGTTCCACTTATGAAAAACGACCAGTTTCATGACATTAGTTTTGGGACTGTTTACAATACATGTATTTTAGAAAAACTTAAGTAAAACAAACTACAACACTACAAAAACCCTGATCAGGGGTTCTCTGATCAGGTCACCATTTTCAGTCTTGAAAATTGTACATAACAGTATATTAGGTTTGGTGGAGAATTAATGAAGCAACATAGAACTATTTAGTTTACTCTTTCAAAGCCCTATAAAGATGGGTTGTGCTTGGTGTTTCAAGCAGGTGACTACTTAAAGCAAGATGTAAATAATTAATAAGAAAGCATCCTGCTTTATCTGCCATCTGTTGTTAACGCTATCTTGTGATGATCACATAATGTACTGTATGTTTTATAATGTTTGACTACAGTCACTTTAATTATATTCTGCATCATCTGCATGATTACTAAACAAAGAATGAATGAATACATGTATGAATGAATGGTGTTTCTAAGACCATTTCTGGTACAAGCCAGATGCTACAAATACTTGCATTATCACCCTGTCAGCTAAGACATATTAAACTAGAACTGCTATCACTAAAGGTGATAAATACCCCCACTCCAACTGACCTGTCACAAACACAACAATGCATGGGTGAAAGTTGACAAAACTGAAAATACTGAAAACTAGGCCGGGGGCTATAGGGGGCCGTTAGGGCCCCCAGTGGGTCCAGGGCAAGGCCCTGGCGGGGGATCAGGGGGCCAGAGGCCCCCGGAAGCTCCTGGGTTTTAAGCATATTGAAGGTCTGAAACTGTTGGAAAATTGTTTGAAAATGACAAGCAATTGGAAAAATATATAAATAATTTTCTTGGTCATAATCATTAATGTTTGCCAAGGATTGAAAAAAATCAGAGCCAAGATCTTAACTTTGATTTTTTTAAACAAAAGATGGAATAGGCATTCAGAAAATTTTATTTTTTTTACATGTTTTTAGTAAATGATAAGCCCTCTGCTTTTACAATTATCACCGTAAGGCCACAAAAATATGTTTCTAGTTAGGATCATGGATGATTCATGGGATGGCATGTAGGTTTTCTATCATCATACTGTTTAATAAAGCTGTATGTATAAGATTTTGTATCACTGACACTTAAAAAATTATGACATACATATAACTAGATCCAATACAAAACATTTAGAACATACTCTATTTCCAGTCAAGCATTTACCATAAATGTATATGCTTTTGCAAGTATACTGTACATACCCCGTTCTGAAGGTTCTGATAGGAACATTCTGATCTTAGTCTACACTGTTCGTACAGGACAGATATATAAATAATTTATAACTGGTCCTTGCTTTCAGTTAACTTAACAGTTTAGAGTATTCAAATAAATCAATGTTGTCAGTACATTTAAGATGCATATAATTAAACTATGGTACAGATACTAAAAGCCATTTTCACAGAAAATACCATGTCCTGTCCGATCCTGACAGTATATTTCACTTATACAGACCAGTGCATAGCCTAGGTGCAGGATTATATATGTGAAGGGAAAGGGGCTGACCCCATACCTCAGCTTCACAAAAAGGCATGGTTTACCCATTACATATATTTAGGAAATATTTTTTTATTATTATGTGTACAGGTCATTCTAAAGTGTTGTACATAAAATTTAAAGGCATGAAGTTTGAGAGGGGTGGGGATAGGAATTTCACTTATCCTAATGAAAATACCTCCCCCTCTCTGCTCGATAGATTGACTTAAAGTAAAGAACTCACCTTGATCTGTGCCATATCTATTCTATACAAAAATATAGAAGACAGACAAGAGAAACCCCGGCTGGAAAATTTGGTGTCACATATCATTGACCAGTTTCGTCCTTGTTTGGACTCATCAGAATGAATCTATTCTATTTGATTGATAAACGATTTCTAAACATGATAAGTGTGTGGGTTTATTTTAGCTCTCAGTTTCATGTTCAACTTGCTAAAAATCAGAGATTTAAAACTGGAACAAAATTTATTAATTCAAAGCAGTAGACTATGATGGGGATGGGTGGGAAAGGGAAGCCCTCCCATTGCTGGTGGTACAGGAGGCCTCCCTGAAAAAAAGAAGATTTTAATGATTCAACTTTATGTATTTTGATGTATTTCTAAGCTGTTTCAAAGCTGTGATGCTAGACTAAAATTTAGTAGGTTATCTAAACACTATAAATATTTCTTTTTAATGACTTTTTAATGGCTTCTATCAATTATTTTAATGCTAAGAATGCTATTACAAGAGGGCCTGAAGGCCCTGATATCGCTCACCTTTTATAATGAAGCCTGATAGCTTTACCTTTGAATTTCACCCGTTTTATTCTAAATCCATTCAAATTTGTAGTATAGCATGTACACAACATTGCAATATGACCCATTCTAGTATGTATAGTAGAGTACATTAAAGACAGATAACTAGAGCCTAAATAATACTGAAATGAAGCCTTTTCTAGAATTTCAAAGTATATCAAGGGCAGATTACTCTTGCCACAATGATCAGATTTCAACAATAATTGCACTCCCTCGAGAACTTATAGCTATAAACATTGTGTGCAGTTATAATTAAAATCCATTGAAAATTGTGGCCTCTAGAGTGCAAACACTGTTAAATATGGCATTTTCAGCAATTCAAAGGTAGATAACTCTTGACCTATATGTCCGATTCCAACCATAACCAAACTCATCAGAATACTCTTATGGTTATATACAATCTGAGCAAGTTTGAGAAAGATTGGATTAAAAGTGTTGCCTCTAAGAGTGTAAACACCCTTAAATATGGCATTTTCAGCAATTAAAAGGTAGATAACTCTTGACCTACAGGTCTGATTGCAACCATAATCGAACTAATCTGAACTCTTATAGTCATATACTATCTGATGAAGTTTGAGAAAGATTGGATAAAAATTGTGGCCTCTAGAGTGTAAACAACCTTAAATATGGCATTTTCAGCAATTTAAAGGTATATGACTCTTGACCTATTGGTCCGATTCCAACCATAATCGAACTTATTCTAACTCTAGTGGTTATATACAATCTGAGCAAGATTGGGAAAGATTGAATTAAAATTGTGGCCTCTAGAGTGTAAACACTGTTAAATATTGCATTTTCAGCAATTCAAAGGTGGATAACTCTTGACCTATATGTCCAATATTGACCATAATCGAACTCATCCGAAATCTTATGGTAATATACAATCTGAATAAGTTAAAGAAAGATTGGATAAAAATTGTGGCCTCTAGAGTGTAAACACCAAAATTGTTGACGCCGGACATTCAAGGATTGCAAAAGCTCACCCTGAGCTAGCTAAAAAGGGTATTTTCAATACTTTAAAGCCATGGAAAACAAACTGTTCTATAGTCATATACAGTATGCTGTGTGTAAAAAAGTGACATTAATACTTCAGAAAGCTTTTTGTTTTATCATTAGATCTCTAAATCAGATTTAAACCGATTTCCCTTTTCAATATTTGAATTTTGTTTAGTTTGCGTTAAAAAAAAGTTAACTTTTAATCTGAATTTGACAGATACGCCGGTATATAAAATTCGCAAAAACTGATGACAAAACTAACTAATTGCAGTTTGGATAAACCAAGGATAAAACACGAGGCGTTCCGTGTGATTTATTTTAGCTTCTGGTTACCGGCATTGATTCATAAAACAATGAGCGCCCAGTAAGACTCCGACGAAAACAATCATCGAATGTCGCGGTGATAAATGAAAGTTTTTCGTACCGTTACGGAGAATTATCGGCAACAATATCAAAATCACAAACCCCCTGTTAAATCTGCTAACCTTGTTATTCTAGGAAGCTTGTCATTTTATTGAAATCATTCAAACATCAAATACACGGAAATGTTTTGGTCCGGAAATTTGTTGTAAAAGAGAGACTGGTTTCCGTGTTTCCAACGCTGTACCCGTGCGTGTAGCGACCTAATTCGGAAACCAGCCAAATTTATTTGGATCACTCGGATTTTGCCGTATTATGCATATTATGGTCATACACATATTGACCAAGTTTCAAAAGGATTGAAATAAATGTGTTTGAATGAGAGAGCGGACAAACTAAAATGCCCGTTTTTGACAAAAAAAGGGGCATAACTCTTGCATGTCTTGGGCAATCTTGCTAGTTATCAAACTTGACCGAGATATTATGGTCATACATGTTCTGACCAAGTTTCAAGAGGGTTGGACTAAATTTGTTTGAGTTAGAGAGCGGACATGAAAAAGTTACTAAAATGCCCGTTTTTGACGAAAAAAGGGGCATAACTCTTGAATGTCTGGGGCGATCTTGCTGGTTATCGAACTTGATCGAGATATTATGGTCATACACGTTCTGACAAAGTTTCAAAAGGATTGGACTAAATTTGTTTGAGTTAGAGAGCGAACATGAAAAAGTTAACGGACAGACAGACGGACGTGCCACCGAATTGGGTTAGAGGGCCTTTTCTTTTGTTATTTTCTTTTGTTCGAATAACGGGCCATGGCCCCTTAGTATATTGTTACGGAATGAACTCCATTGTCTTCTTTTGTTATGTTTACCTTTATCTGGCCCTTTAACCCACTTTAGTGGCGCGGACGGACTTCCTTCCATTTGGGCACTTGTTGGGTTTTTCTTTTGTTTAAAAGTACCCAATAGCAACAAAAACAAGAGTTGTCAGAGAGACAACAAAGCTCGCCATCGGCACATTTAGAAACTTAAAAGCACACTCAAGGTCACCGAGTTCAACCTTTTTGCCTGCATGGAAAGGTCTTGTCCATATACACATGAAAATCAAATACATGTATGAAGTTACACCTCAGGGGACATAGGAAATATAAGCATTTTTTGAAACCTAAACACAGATTTCGAAACCTTAACCCTGGATCTAAGTTCAAGGTCAAGGTCACAGGGGTCCAAATTTTTCTGTGCATGGAAAGGTCTTGTCCATATACACATACACACACACCAACTATGAAAGCAACCCTCAAGGGACATAGAAGTTATAGGCATTTTTCGAAACCTAAACACAGATTTCGAAACCTAAACGCGGGCCCTAAGTTCAAGGTCAAGGTCACAGGGGTCCAAATTTTTCTGTGCATGGAAAGGTCTTGTCCATATACACACACATACTAACTATGAAAGCAATACCTCAAGGGACATAGAAGTTATAGGCATTTTTCGAAACCATAACACAGATTTCGAAACCTAAATGCTGGCCCTTAGTTCAAGGTCAAGGTCACAGGGGTCCAAATTTTTCTGTGCATGGAAAGATCTTGTCCATATACACACACATACCAACTATGAAAGTAATACCTCAAGGGACATAGAAGTTATAGGCATTTATCGAAACCTAAACACAGATTTCGAAACCAAAACACGGGCCCTAAGTTCAAGGTCAAGGTCACAGGGGTCCAAATTTTTCTGTGCATGGAAAGGTCTTGTCCATATACACACACATACCAATTATGAAAGCAATACCTCAAGGGACATAGAAGTTATAGACATTTTCTTAAAATTGTTTACGCCGTTCACGACGACAACGACGACGACAACGACTACGCCGGGGGTATTGCAATAGCTCGTCATGTACTTTGTACAGGCGAGCTAAAAACCAACAATAACAATAGGGCAATCACGGAATGAATGGAATCTATTGTTCTCCCTACCCAACAAAGGACCTTTCCTGCGTGCGGACGGACAGAGCCACGACATAATAAGTCCCGTCTGAAGACGGGCGTATAAAAAGGGGCATAATTCTGTCAAATTTGGTGCAAGAGTTATGAAACCTGTCAATGAGTGTCCTCAAATAACATTGATAATGTATATCAAGTTTGAAGATGGTATCATAAACAGTTTTCAAGAAAAAGAAAAACGTGACGGACCGACATACTGACCGACAGAAGGACGGACGGACAACGTGATTCCTATATAGCCCCCCACCACCGGTGGTGGGTGGGCATAATAATTTTTTATATGAGACAATATGAATCATTGTTGAATTATATACAAGGACATAAACAAGTTTGATTTTGTTTGTTTGTTATCGTCCGCTTCTGTCATCTATGGGCTAATTGGACACCTAGGAGAGAGGGAAGCGGATACAGAAAACCAAGGTGCTGTGCCCTACTCCTACAATTGACAGAATACTCTGGTTCTTTTGGATGCCCAGTGTAAAGCACCAATACATCAGACCTCAGTTTCATGAAGTCTCATCCGAAGGACTTGGTCATAAACTAAATATATTATTAATTAATATTCATACTAATGTATTTTGGTTCAAGTCATTACCCAATCAAGAAAGGGGGAGGGCTGTTTCATATCAATTGCCTTTTGTCTTCAACTCTTCTTTTTTAGCCTACTTTCAGATGTCAACGTCACATGATCCACCAAAATAGATCAGATCATAACATTAGTGCTGATAAGGGAGATTTCATATCTCAAAAAATTACTCAGATAAATATATTTGTAAAAGTGTTCAGAGTCAGGAACAAGAGCCGCATGCGGCCCTAAATCGCTCACCTGGTACCCATGATTACGGTCATGTAAATAGACCAGTAATGATTAAGTTTTCACTTATTCACCCCACCCACTGGTGGCCATGTTGTTTGAGCTAGTAAGATTATTTGAAGAAAACTGGGAAAGGGTCACCCATGAATCTTTATTTGTGTAAAATTATTCTTAAATCAGACCAATAGTTTCAGAGAAATTGTTTTTGAAAGTTTTTCTATACAGAAATATAAGGAAAACTTGCCCCACCCACTGGGGGGCCATGTTTTTTAAGATAACAAAATGATTTTAAGAAATCTGGTAGAGGGTCATCAATTGACCATTTGTGTAAAATTATTTTGAATTTGGACCAGTAGTTTCAGAGAAGAAGATTTTTAAAGTTTTACTATACAGTAACATAAGGAAAACGTGCCCCACCCACTGGCAGTCATGTTTTTAAAGATAACAAAATGATTTTAAAAAATCTGGTAGACGGTCATCAATTGACCATTTGTGTAAAATTATTTTAAATTTGGACCAGTAGTTTCAGAGGAGAAGATTTTTAAAGTTTTTACTATACAGTAACATAAGGAAAACTTGCCCCACCCACTGGCGGCCTTGTTTTTTTTAGATATCAAAATAATTTTAAGAAATCTGGAAGAGGGTCACCCATAGTTCATTTGCATAAAATTACTTTCAAATCGGACCCGTAGTTTTTGACAAGAAGATTTTTAAAGTTTTCACTATATAGCCATATAAGGAAAATCTGCCCCACCCACTAGCGGCCATGTTTTTTAAGATAGGAAAATTATTTTAAGAAATCTGATAGAGGGTCACCAATGGCACATTTGGGTAAAATTATTTTCAATTTGGACCTGTAGTTTTTGACGAGAAGATTTTTAAAGTTTTTTCAATTGGTTGCCATGGCAACCACAATTTCAATTGGATGACCTATATTTGAGGAAATCTGAGAGAGTACCTTACAAGGAACAATCCCATGAAGTTTTGATGAAATTGGCCCAGTGGTTTCCAAGAAAAAGATCTTTGAAGAAAAAGTTTGACGACGGACGACGACGGACATAGGGCGATCACAATAGCTCACCTTGGCACTTTGTGCCAGGTGAGCTAAAAACTCATCAAAATGTTCAATCCTAAGCTTAGAAACAACAACCTATTTAGTTGAGTAAGGAAGTTGTTTTCTAGCTGGCTTGATCTAAGAGGGTGTGAACTTAAGTTTTCAAACATTTTCTTCTTTATATCTCAACAAACCCTATGTTGTGACTAAGTCAATAAACTCATCACAAAGTTAAGATTCTTATAATATTAGTTAAATTTAAGTCACATGATAAGGATATAAGTCTTGAAGTAGCCCCCTATCTGGGGCCATGGGGATATATATATATATACATGTATAGACAGTCGCACATTGGCTCTCATTGAGGTCTAACTTATACACTTATTTCTCAATAAAAGAAATGAGCTGGTTGGAAACTAGATAAGTCTATAACTTGTATTAAATATTCAATATGACAGCTTTTATTCAAATGGTCCAACAAACAATGTAAATGTAGTTTTAAAGTTACGGCCAAAGTTACAGTTGTGGACAGACATACAGACAGATAAATAAGGCAAAACAATATGCCCCTAACTAAGTCATGTGGGGGCATACAAAATTAAAGCAAAATTAAGGAACGACCATACTTTTGTTCTGTATACATGTATATTACTGTGACCTGCGATATCCAATGCACATTATTTTGAATGATTAAAAAGCACAGGTCTGACAAAACAATCCAATTAGCAAATAAAACAAAAGCAGGGCACTAAAGAGCTTGAAGGAAAATTTCAAGCTTTCAATTTAGAGACATATGTTGCCTCAGATTAGCATGCATACAAGCTGTGAACAAGCTCCCATTGAGAAGACCTTCAATCAGAACTCAAACAACATTTCTATGTCATTTAACCCTTCCCCCATAGAATTGCCTTTTAGCGGATATGATTTATTCCTCCGCTGAAGAAAATAGTTCCAGTTTAATCAGTCATGAATATTTAGTATAGGGAATATTTTCTTTATTCTAGCACATGAAAGCTTAAAGCAGGCTGAAAGTAAAGCAGAATGTGCCTTAAGGCGCATTCTGCTTTACTTTCAACCTGCTTTAAGTGGCCATCTATCTTTAATACTATAAAAAGGGGCTATCAGGTAAAGGGTTAATACGACAAACAGTTCCCTTCCAAAAGAAAGCGAGATATTGTATATAACTTTGCAATATTATGGAACCAAGTCGGATACTGAATGACTGCCCAACATTCTAAATCATTTCCGATACCAGGGCTACAGATAAGGAGTTTTCTCCCAAGATTTTCCAACATTTTCTCCTTTATATCTGCACCAAGTCCTATCTTGTGACCACTCTATAAGTTGATTTTAATGAGAAGTCACAGCATAGGGTTGGACAGAAGATGCAATATCATAATACATCCTGTTTTGAACAGGCATATAAATATCATCTAACCCTGATCAAGGAACGCTTTCTGAATTACTTTGATCTGAGTCTGCTGTGTTATGCATACACCAGAAATGCCATGTCCATCATTTAAAGAAATATATGGTAGAAAGTTTTCCAAATATCAACAAAAAATAATGAAGTCATGATAGTCTTTGTTACAACAAGGAGTTTTCCCTCGACCAATAGCCACCAATAGTTAATCTAGCCTTCTGTTAGCCATGCTGGTTGAGTGGTATTTATGTGTGTGTGTGTGTGTGTGTAGATTAATCCATTACTCCATAGGTACACATTTTTAACACCTTTAATTTATTCCTCTACTAAAAAAAATAGTTCCATCTTATTTACATGAATAGGTACCATAAGTAATATGTCCTATCTCTTAGCAGATGGAAGCCTCCAGCAGGCTGAAATAGTCACATATGGCAGTTGTACCTGGACACTGCATGGTTCTATTGTTGAACGTCCTAGAAGTAGTCGCTCAAAGAGGATAAACCAAAATAAGGATAAAACTTTAAATTGTAACAAAGGCTAAACATGAAAGGTTCCAGTAAGCAAAATCGTTAAATATCAGCTTGGTGAATGTTTCAGGTGTTTTAACTCCCCCATAGAAGCGCCTTTTATGCATTCATATATTCATTCCTTTGCTGAAGAAAGTACTCAACATTTATATAGGCATTAATATGTATCATAAGGAATATTTTCTTTATTCTAGGAGGTGGTAGCATAAAACAGGCTGAAAATAAAGCAGACTCAACCTTAACCCATTCCCCCATAGCCTGTTTATAGCATAAAACATACTTGACCACCTAAAGCAGGTTGAAAGTAAAGTAGAATGTGCCTTAAGGCGCATTCTGCTTTACTTTCAGCCTGCTTTAAGCTACCATCTGCTAGGATACAGAAAATATTTCTTATGCTGAATATTCAGAACTTTATAATTGGAACTAGTTTTTTCAATAGAGGAATAAATTAAAAGGCGTAAAAATGCGTATTTATGAGGTAATGGGTTAAGGCGCATTCTGCTTTACTTTCAACCTGCTTGAAGTAGTTACCAATTTTCAAAACTAGAAACAGGTCATGGGGTAAAGGGTTAATAAAACAGACTTCATGCAGCTAACAGTAACTGTTGTGCTTGGAGACTTGCTATGAGCCACATGTTGACACTAGAACACTGCAGACTATGTCTAGAATTTGCACAAAGACACCATGGACATTCCAATGGCTACTCTAAGATCTTAGTAACCCTGTTTACAGATGAGTAAAACGTCTCTATGGACTTCAATGGTGGCAGATGTGTATAGTACCTGAGCTTAATGAGAGATTTTATTGTGACCGTTGCATTCTTGATCATGATAGGTATGGTGGTGCCTTAGTGCTTGTTTGTCTAGAGTGTGACAGCATCAAACAGAGCTTTCTGCTTTACTTTAAGTCTGCTTTAAGCAAAAACAAGTCTTAAACACAGAAAATCCAGAAAAGGGAGATTTCTGCTTTACTTTCAGCCAACTGTGACATGGCCACTTATCAGAATACAGGAAATGATTACTTCAGTCAGCTGTTTATCAGGACAAGGTGACAAGGTGTAAGAAGAACCTCTGGTATACTGACTTTCTAAATGCACTCTTTCATTTTTTAAATGTACAATTTACAAGGACAGTCATTGACTCAAACCATTTTAATCCAATTATTTTTAGAACTATTGCAAAATGCAGATCTTGTTCAGAGGGTCCCTTTAGGAGCCCTCTGATCCAGATCTTTAATGTAAATGCAAGTGATTAGTATACTCGTTTCTCACACAGAAGGATTAAATGAGAGGAAATCTGATATAGAGATAACTTTTCTTTGGATTATTATGCATGCAGTATATGTATCATGAATATCTTGGATATTGTGAGACAGACCACAACTAGTATACATTAATTTATTTATAGAAACAAAAGGTTGAATAATTAGATTCTATATTGACTATTTACGGTGAGACAAATTTCTACAGTGAAAACTCTCTTAAACTACAAAATAAAGCTCATCTTTGGTCTTAACCATTCTCCAGCTGAATGTCCATATCGATATATAACCCCACCTTCATATACTGTGAAACACCTCTTAACCGGAACCTCTAACTACCAGAATTCTCTCTAAACCGGACAAAAATGTTGGTCCCATTTCCAACCCTACTTTATCTTAACCCATTTCACCATACTCCTCTGTACTCCTATTTTCTATATTCTATATCAGATGACAGATTTAAGCAGGTTGGATTTACTTTCAACCTGCTTTAAGTGATCAGTTATCTTACATACTAGAAACAAGCTATGGGTTAGAACCCCTCTAAACTGGAAACCTCTCTAAACAGGACATATATGTTGTCCCCAAACATGTCCAGTTTAGAGGGGTTTCACTGTATATAAAATCTATCATCTGAATAAATATGTTGATTAATAAAATAAGGCAACTTTCCGAAGGAAAGAGTGCATGGCTCATATCAGATCAAAATAGAAACCAGTGCATACCCTGATCAGACATTTAAACCCCTTCAGGAGCTGTCTGATCAGGGTCTACCTTGTTTTAAAAGTCCATCATTACATACTATCAGTGGGAGAGGGGTAATAGAAGGTAGACTGTATATATTATTGATGTGTTGGTTGTACAATACAGTGAAATAATGTGCCGTTACGACTGTTCAACTTTCAAGGTCTGTGTGAGACAGGTGTCTGATCAGGATCAAACATATTTGTAAATGTCTAAAAAACTTGTTTCTTTTATTCCAGGGTGATAATTTATTATTGAAGTTATAAGCGCTTCTACTGCAACTTTTCATTGTAGAAAAGAATGAATACTAACAGTGATGTTACTCTAGGTACACAGACCTATGTGCAGATTCAAGCTCAGTAAGCAGTGTAATTACATGGCATGTGAGAAGCTATAGATTGTGTCCTAGTTGGACAATGTACATTTCTCCTATCCTACCACACTGCCCCCATAGAAACACCTTACACATACACATTTTGATCTATTCCTTATAGAAATGTTGCAGCTTTCTACTTTACTTTCAGCTTGCTAACCCTTTACTCCATAAATATGCATTTGTATGCCTTTAATTAATGCGTAAAGAAAAAAGTATGTTCCACTTTATGCAAACTTGAATTAATATTTTAAGAAATAGTTTCTATATCCTAGCAGATGAAATTTTAAAGCAGTCTGAAAGTAAGCACATTCAGCTTACTTTCAACCAACTTTAAGTAGTCACCTGTCTTCAAAACTAGAAACAGACTTTATGGTGTACATGTAATTGCTTCAGCACTGTACCATTGTACTGATACTTTATGTTATTCCTAAAACTTGCAAGGATTTAGTATATAATTCAAGAAATACCAGTGTTTTATCGTGCAATCCAACACTGGTAGGAGTTGAGATGCGTAGTAATTTAATCACCAGGCCTTAATAGGCCGAGTGGTTTAATTACAAGCATCTCAACGACTACCCGTGTTCGATTGTTCGATAAAACACTGGTATTAATTTATTATTTCGATTCTAACACATAATTTAACCTGAATTTGCACAGAAGCTACATTTCTTGGCGTACGCCTTTTCGAAGCCATATGACGTCACGTTAGAACGTTACTGCGCAAGAGTGTTTTATTGAGAATTCAAACACTGATGTTGTTGTTGTTTATAGTCCTGCATAAGCTTTATCAGATGTGTCATCCCATTGTCTCAGGATTTGGACAATGGTCAGCATCATGCCTATTGTTGAATGGACTTCAAACACTGATACATTACTTCTTTGTTTATATAGGGGCGTGCGCAAAGTGTGTTAGAATATATGTTAGAATATAAAATGTAAAGATAACTATATTAAAGAGAATACAATATGACTGGAAACACCTTAACGCTACATCTGAGTAAACTGGGAAATGAAGTAGTTAACGAGTGTAAGAACATTATTTTAATCAGCGCTACCACACTCTGACAGCAGTCACTCAAAAGAATGTGAACCTGTAGTCAAACATAAAGGGGACAGCTTAGAGCAGGGCAAAAGTATGGCAGCAAACTTACTATGAGCTGAAAACCAGTATATGAAAACCAGTGTATGTTACTTTGCTAACAGTGTAGACCCTGATCAGAAGGCTCCTTCATCAGGGTTTGCATGGTTTGTTTTACTTTTAAGATTCTGGCAATTATTCTAGAAGCAACCATAAATATCAACATAAATGGTCAATTTTTAAAACTGATAAAGAAGTCCAAATAAAAGTTCCAGCATAAAACAGGTAGAGCAATAAGCCTTCACATGAGCCATGTTGTTGTTGTTTTAAACCGAGTGGCCGTGGGGATTCAGGGTTCGATAGAGATATTTAACTACTTGAAATCCTTGCCTTATCTAAAGCTATCAGTAATACTTACAGTAACCTACTGCTGAAAGAACTTGCAGTACTGTGTTAAGTGGTCATTTCAAAGAAGACATATGAAAACCTATAAATAAATGTGACTTCTCAATGCAGGATAAAACATTGCAGACAGTGTCTACAGTAGCTCTCTGTATAGCCTAAGTCCTACACTTAACCCATTACCCTATAGACTGTTTCTAGTTTTGAAGATGGGTGTCCACTTACAGCAAGTTATAAGTAAAGCAGAATGTGCCTTAAGGCGCATTCTGCTTTACTTTCAGCCTGCTTTAAGCAACTATCTGCTAGAATATCGAAAATATTTCTCTTGGTACATGTTCGTGACTGTATAAAGTGGAACTATTTTCTTCAGTGGAGGATTGAATTAAATGTGTAAAAAGGCATATTTATGGGGTAATGGGTTAAAGCTGCAACCTGTCTTATAGAATTGTCATTCATCTTCTTTTATATGGCAATTGCATACAATATTAGTAATACTATTTGCTAATAGACTGGATAGCCGCAGAGTTCCCTGATACTGAGATACAGGAATAAAAGATAAATATCCTCGCTGTATAACTATGCAAACATGCATGTTGTGTTACTTTTGAAATAGAAATCTCTGCACTTTTCTTGACAGATATACAAGGATATGCATTTCTGCGTATACGTGAGAATTCCCCAGTCCTAGAGAAAGATATTATAAGTGACAGCCAGTAAACCCATAAGATACGTCTTTTTACGCAATTCATTTATTCCTCAGCTAAAGAAAATTGTTTCAATTTATACAGTTGAGAATATTTAACATTAGAAATAATTTTTATATTCTAGCAACTGGTAGCTTAAAGCAGGCTGAAAGTAAAGCAGAATGCACCTTCAGGGACATTCTGCTTTACTTTCAACCTGCTTTAAGTGCTCACCTGTCTTCAAAACTATTTATATGCTATGGGGTAATGGGATAAGTAGTGGTTTTACTGTTGGATATCCAGAACTCAGATAAATCCCACACCAGTTTCACCAGTGTATATAGTATTGAATCCTCTGCCTGCTATAAACATCTATTGACACTTTTGAAAACAGTGTAGACCTCATTCAGATAAGGATTACTCAGCATCTAATCTTGATCTAAATTATTATAGTATTCTTATTTCTCAGGCGATCACAATCAGAAATTATAATAATTCTATAATAATATGAATTACCAGGCTGATGAATAGTCTATATGTATATATAAAATAAGTAATGTCGGCGCATTGTTTAAGGAAATAAAATTGTTTTTAAAAAGCCTAATACATCATCTATTTTTTTAAATCATGTATATATATATAAATATATATTGTTTACCAAAATCATCAATAAATGAATAGGAGCTATTAGCTATAAATACATCATGTAGTAAGGACCTTTACAGTACATTTCTGAATGACAACTTCTGTAGATGGGACGTGAAAACTTTAACCCTCCACTTTCTATCTAATAGTACAATGTATTAGTGTTAATTCATGCTTGATTGAAAACAATGAAAAACCACATCAAACTGCTCCTGAACGATCTGTGTGATCAGAGTCTGCATACTCTTGTTATAGAATCTATCTGGAACAAGTCAACAATCTTTCCTGGGAGAAAAGTTTCCTGATTTAATTAGTCAGTGTTATGGTTCTAAAAATATAATTTATAATGGGCAGAGCTGTATATGTGAAATGACTGATTACACCGATTGACTGTAGCATATATATGAGTATTCAGTTGGAGAGAGGTCTATGTAAAGTTAGGGCCAATGACAACTGTAGACAGGACTTGGAAACCTTACGTCAAAATTCCCTATACTCAACCAGGTCTGTCAAAAGCTAGTCAATAGTCCTTCAAGTAAGGAAATACTGATCAACCTAATCAGTATCTTAGCTGCTCCAAAGTTTATAAGAAAGCAAAGACCACCATGTGAAGAGTGAACTAAATAATAGGGTCAATCACAAGTCCAGCTACAAACCAGTGAAGATGTATGGAGGTCTCTTTACCCTTTCCCTCATAGAAATGCCTTGTTTTCATGCATTTATCTCTGCCACATAGGAATGCCATTTAAACCCTTTACCTACTCTACATAGCAATGTCTTTTCATGATTATCGATTAGTTAAAGTAAAGCTGAAACTTTCTTCAGATATTTCTTCACATACTGATATGGGGAAATGAAGGAAAGAATCAAGACAGGTGACTGCTTAATGCAGAAAAAAGATAGATACAAACAATATTGTATTCAGCACCCATTACTTGAAGTAGCATGCAGATCTCTGAAGACAAATGACTGCTTAATGAAGGAAAACAATAATGCTGCTACAAAACCTTTCTGCATTACTTGTATCCTTCATTAAACAAGCACTTGTATTTAAGATAACCTAAGGATCTGCTACTAAGTGTTGACTTGATACAAGTTTGATTGTTAATCCCACTGAAGGTTTCTGCTGTTCTGCATTTAGCTCACACCTGTTGTAAAGCCTCTCCACACATCTGTTGAAAAGGAAAAGGAAAACACCCAAGTGATGTGTTAGTAATGGCAGCTTCATGCTGATTTAAATGTTAACATACACGCATACAATGGTTAAATTCCAGGATCAAATTGGGTGTGGTGGCAAGAGGGCATCAAGGTTAACTGGGATCTGTGGCTGAGTGGTGGGTGGGGTGGTAACAGTACAAAGATTTCTATTTGTACTATTTTGGCATGTCAATTGGCTACAGAGATAGGCTAGATTAACATATGCTTTATCTAAAAAAAAGTAAAATTAAATATCCCAACAGTTGGTTTAGACTTATCTCACCTGTGACACGCTAGTCGGAAAAGTCCCGTAAGTGTCGGGTAGGAGACCTAAATTCGTTATACCACCTTTTTCTTTTTCCGGGCCCTTTTTTGTATAACCATGCAAGAACAAACACACACATGTCATATAAAAAAACTGTATGGAAAACAAAATACAAAGCTTATGGGCAGTAAATATTAAAGAACGTAATACATTATTACCACAACTAACATACAGTACAGCCATAGCTTAAGATAACCAGAGTACATTTATTTCAAATACAGTAAAACCTCTCTAGTATCACCACTTAATTGTGTCAAATATTAGGAGTTTAAGACAGGAGCTTTCTGTTTTACTATCACCTTGCTTTAAGTTGTCAACTGTGTTTTATATTGTCATTTAGCCTTCGTTTTAGTGGTCGTAATAGAGAGGTTTTACTGTACTAAATCTTAAATAAATGAAAAGATAAAAAATAAAACAAGAGGCCCATGAGGACCTGCAGTGCTCACCAGAGATAAATAAAATGGAACTGCACACATGGTCTCCAGAAGCTTTGTCTGCCATTTGACCAACTGACCTGATTTATGACCCCACATGACCAATATTCAAATGTGACCTAGATATTGCCAAGACCATCATATTGAGTAAGTTTCATGGGGATTAGGCTAAAAAATGGTCTATAGTGTGTTCAGAAGTCTTTTCTCTAAGTTTCCCTACTGACCTACTTTTGACCCAATATATACCATATTCACATAGTGTAAGGATATAACTGTTGATGTACAGACAGATAACAGACAGAGGGTATATCACAAAAGCTACCCTGGAGCACAAAGTGCTCAGGTGAGCTAAAAATAAAATCACTTGCCTTAACCAAACTCCATGTTTTGACTATTCATTAGGATTGTCTCTTTGATATGATTCTAATGGGTAGTCACAACATAGAGTTTGGTGTAGAAATAAAACATAAAAGGTTGGAAATTTCTTTGACTCCATCTTATCTAAAGCTATAAGTGCAATTATAACTGTTTGGAATAATTCAATGCAGAAAAACAGAAAGGTTTGTAAATATATCACTGCTATATACAGGGTAACATTCATATACTGGTCTATTCTAGCTGCTCGAAAACATTGAAGATTGGATTCTGCAGCCATGCAATTTGGCAAATATTGGACACACGGGGTAATCTCTCCACTGCTATACACAATATCTGTATTATAGTGATGACTCCATAGTTCAACGGTATCTCCCTTAGAAATATACTTCTGTGTCTTTACCCATCCATTGTATAAATGCCCTTTTATGTTTCTACCCTATCCTGATAGAGAGCCCTGATAAAATGTTTCCAAATCTTGACAGGCGACTGCTGGCTCATAGTAAAGCAGAAATCTCCTTGGGTAATGTCTGCTTTACTTCTCAGCTTGATTTATTTTCAAGTTATAAAAGTTCCTGTCCTAAACACAGAAAACAGACTATAATGGAAAGAAGTAAAACAAACTTTGAATGCATCTCCAACACATATTCGCTAGACTGGTGGACATTTATATCATTGGCTCCTTAAATTCAAACAGACATTCAAATTTCCAATAAATCCTACAATTTATTGCAAAATAACTAATAGTACAGACCCTTATCAGAGCCCTCTGATCAATGTATACACAGTTTGAATAAGACAAGTATACTCTTTACAGGTACACTGTCTGTAAACGACAAGTACACTAAACGCAAGAGCTCAATGCATTGATCTTACTTTCATACAATGCGAACATCTATCAATATGACTTTGGACTTCTCAAGGAGCTGTTAATATTAACAAATTACAAATAAAATTCAGTTGTTTCCTACAAATACAGTTTCCATTCAACCAACCAACTTTAATACATTTCCTTATATCAAATAAGTTGTGATTCAAACAGCCTAGATTATCAAATGCCAAGTCCCTTGACACCTGGATAAAAGCAACCTTGTTTGTACTTCAAATAAACCATTACAATGATGACAATAACCAAATTATGTTGATCCTGGAGGGATATTTGAAAAGGATGACAAACAGTGCAGATTCTGATAAAGGGTTTCTACAGGAATCCACTGAGCTGGATCTACATTGGTTGCAGTGTCCCCACATTATCTCAAAGTGAACAATGTAGACCCTGATCTGAAGGCTCAATCAGAGGACTCAATCTTCAGCCTTCAGGTCAGGGTCACTAATGTTTGCAAAGGATCTGCACTGAATGGGTTAACATACAAGAAATATGCTTTTAGCAAGACAAGAAGGTCATGTGGCCTTGAAGCCCTCACCTGAAGTAAGAAACTGTACACATGGTTGTGCACAGAAGCTTTTCTACCGTTTGGTTACAATGAGGCTGTTGGTTTCAGTAGTTTACAATTGTTGACAGATTGACAAACACATGAAGGGCAGAGGAGTGTTACAAAAGCTCACCTTAAGCACTTTGTGTTGTGATCAGGTACGCTACAAATGGTCAGTTCAATTGCAGAAAAATTTGTTACAATTCAAACACTGACAAAACACAGACGAATTTCTACAACACAAAAGTAAAAATTACAGTGCACTACAACATTTACTAACAAATACATATAGGTCAGTAGGTGACACATTGTTGCTATGGTTACTTACATCTTGGATTATGGGTACTCCTAGGTTCTGCATGTTGTTAATGATACATTTCTCCTCTGCTGGGATCTGTGCATGTTGGACCAGCTTAGCTAGGTTTTCTTCAGAGATTCCTATGTAAACATAAATCAACAACATCACACTACTGTATAGTCATGTCTTTACAACTAGCAAAGCTCACTGCTGGCACATTTCGAAATTTACAAACAGGCTCAGATCAAGGTCAAGATCATAGGAATCAAAATTTTCACATGGATGGAAAGATCTTGTTTAAAGGAGTGTGTATTGTATGAAAGTTGTAAGTATAGGCAGTTGTGAGTACTTTCAAAACTGGAACACATATTTAGAAACTTTATTGCAGAGGCTATGGTCAAAGAAAATGATACAAGGGTCAAAATGTTCACTTTGATGGAAAGGTCTTGTAAAGATCTCTACAGTTACTAATGGATACAATTGTTTAATGGGCCAATGCTGCAAACAATGTGTACAGTTTTTCAGGGGATGTAATTAGTTTTCCCGAGTGTATGACGAGTGTATATGTTTCAGGTATTTATGACCAGTCTGAAACTCGACCAAGATGTGAAAATTGCTTGATTTAACGTATCAATTTGAAGGAAAATCTCATCAAAGGGACCATATGAATACCTGTTACATGGAAAATGTATTAAAGGAAAATTTGGATAATCAAAATTCCGATTAAGCAGAGTTGATTTATTTAGAATATTTGGGAAACAAATCCGGACCAAGAGAAAAATTTGGTTAAACAAGAATTTCGGTGTAAGTGAGTTTGAATGAATTTTAGTTAAAGGGCTGGACAAATATTTTTCAGGGCAAGCTGCTCAAAATTTTAGATTTGCCCCATATTTTCATCGCGGAATATTGGTCACGGTTGGGGGCAGGGGCACTGATTATTACTGTGTTTGATTGTTAACCAAGTGCAACTAGACAATAGGTTGGGTTATTTACAATTTTTTCCAAGAATTTGAGCTTGCCCAGATCAGAAAATCGACCTTGCCCAGGGCAATTTGCTGTCTGAATTGGACTTGCCCAAACAGAATTTGAGCTTGACCATGGGATGGGCAAGTGGATTTGTCGAGCCCTGAGTTTAGACTGCACTTACCTCCCTTGTGTATGATGTACAGCAGTATAATACGGATTTTGTCATAGGCTGTGATGTTTTGGTCTAGTAGAATAGGGACTATGTTTCTCATGTGGTCTTTTATCTTCTCTCCTTCTGCATCTGTTCCCATGGCCAAATCCTAACATAAACAAAAACAAGCCATACAAGGTCAACCTTCTGTTGAAAACAGTTTGTATCCAGATGAGATGCAGAGTAACCCAGTGTCTCATCTTGATCTAAAATGATTGACAATTTGATGATATTTCTAAAATAAAACTGATTAAAAATCCACTGTGAGAGTTATTGCAGCTGACAACTACACAGCCTGCAGAAAGATAACCAGAACTTTTGGCACATGTCTCAAAATTGATATAACAATACATTTGATCTTGAAAAGAAATTAAATTTCAGTCAAACTAGTATAAAGCAATAATTGTAAAGAATGTGCACTGAAGCATATAAGACAGTTGGCAGTTTAATGCAGAACACAAGTTATACAGATATTTTAAGGGCTTTCTGCAGTACTTATGTTCTGCATTAACCCATTACCCCATAACCTGTTTCTAGTTTTGAAGACAGGTGACCACTTAAAGCAGGCTGAAAGTCAAGCAGCATGCGCCTTAAGGTGCTTGACTTTCAGCCTGCTTTAAGCTACCATCTGCTAGAATATAGAAAATATGTCTCATGATACATATCCATGACTGTTCAAATTTGATCTATTTTCTTCAGTGGAGCAGCAACCTGTGACCACATATAGCAGCTTTCTGCTTTACCTTCAACCTATTTTAAGAAACTATCTGGAAATTCTGAGTTTTATGCTCAGGACTTTCTACTCAGTCCTGAATGTGCAAATTGTTTGGCATACTTACAGATTAAAGGGTTAACAAAGTTGTAAGTGTTTTTACCTGTTCTACTTTACACAGCTTGTCGACATGTTTCTGGAACACCTTCATGCAGTCCTCTGCTAGGTGTAGCTGTGTGGCATACTTGCTCAACTCTTTTTGGTATTGTGGCATCTGCTTCAACATCTGGGACAGGTCACGAATATTCGCCTTCTCCCTTGATGACATACGCTTGGCTTCAGCAAACTGCTTCAGCTGCTTGGTCACTTGCCTAAGAGAGTGGAAATAACTTGACTGACATAATGAAGAATTACAAAACATTGCTTCCAATAAAATGTAAAGAGACAGGAGTAATGATAGAGTCAATTCAGAATAAGCTCCCTCACACACATATCATCACCAGCTCTCAAACAACCTTAACTAATCCACATCTAATCTGGATCCAAACTGGTTACAAAAGCTTGAAAAATTGCACCTAAGTTTCTAGATCTATATCAAAATCTTAATAATCAGGGGAATAATTAAAGATTAACCTAAATACCCAATTCAGTTAAAATCTGTATGCAACAACTATCTACTCCAACTCTTAAACTCACTGATAACAGGCAAGAGTTAGTTAGCTAAATCAGCCATAAAATAATTACAAATCAATATTATCTGGAATATCAAAGTTGTCTGGATTGAAATTCATCATTAATGTTGTTGTCTGTCTTATCAGTGATTGTTTTCCAAATCCAGGTAGCTTGCAGAGGTACACAGCATCTGACCAGGATTCAGATTACAGTGGAGAAAACGTTATTCTTTCCTGTTTAAACTCAAACGAAATGCAAACGAATCACAGTAAAATGGAGAAAATGACAACTGTTTGACAGTTCTGACTATCTGTTTTAATCTGATTTACAAACAGTTTGGAGCCTGATCAGGCGCCGGGTTACTCTGCTTCTGATCTGGCCCCAAACTGTTTGCATTTGACGTACTAGTCAGTGCTCCAGATAATTTTTGCATGCAATGAGTACGTACTCACACTATTTTCACTTCAATGCTGAAAATTGAAATTGAATGCTGAAAATCTACGGAGAATACGAACAATTGAAAACTTCAACTAAATTTAACTTTTACTGAATGGGGCCCTACCGCATTACAGAGTTATCCCAATTTTCATCACGAGTTAACTCCCCTGATAAGGAAAAGGTTGTTTCCGGTATTGAGACGGTGTCGATAACGGTCATAAACGATTCGGAAAAGAATAGATCGAATGCGGTTTATTAGTTTGATACCTATATCTATATGCAGTCAAGCTCCCGTTTATCCCTATGTATTTTAATGTATTAATTTTGTTTAATGTCAAATGCGACGGTTATTTATTTCATCGTTTTTAGCAAACCGAAAGTAGCACTGATCATACTTTTTCTATATAACAAAGAAGCTGACTTTTAACATACTTAACAGACACGGGTTTTCACCTCGGTAAAAGAACGTTAACATGGATTAAAAGTAGATCCTGATCAGATGGTTACTATATAGGAACAGTCTCTATAATCAATGACTGTCCTCTCTGGTTCTTAAATGACATTATAGGTCTATAAATGCTGCATATAACAGGTGAAAAATGGGATATTTATTAAGACATTACCGGTATTAAACATAAACTTTGTATTATTCAGCTATTAATAATGACATGAATATTCATTAGGCAAAGGGTTAAACTGATCTTTTAAAATATGTTGAATGGTAAACAGTTTCTTCAAAAATGTTTATTTTGTTTGTTCATTATATACCAGCAGATTTTAGTTGACAAAAATTTCATAGAAATAGTTCAGCCTGTCATGCTCATAGCGCACATGGATTTCACCTCTCAATGCTTCTGCCAATGGGCCAATAAAGCGCAAAGCATCATCACAACTAACAACAGGAAGTAACCAATTAGCTAGAAATCGAATTGTATATTGACCCCCCCACTGGGGTGCAGCTGCTGTCATCTCTGCTATGACAAGCCATAAAACGGAAGCTTAAGTCTTGGGTACACAGGCTGGAATCAAAACACACCAAACTAATTTTTTTTTTATATAGAGGATCCACATTGTTATTCATGTGGGGAATAAATTTTAATCTCCTATACCATGCACTCCTTCATGTGCAAAAGCTTAACCCATTACCCCCATCATTATGCCTTTTACTCTTTAATGAATTCCACCTTCATAAGCAACTAAATCCTCTTCATGCACTAAGCAGTCATACTTATGAAACATATGTGATATTTTATGTCGTAGTGGGTGGTGCCTTAAAGCAGGATTAAAGTAAAGCAGGGTGCACCTTAAGGCGCATTATGTTTTACTTTCAACCTGCTTTAAGAGGTGACCTATATTCAATACTTAACACGGGCTGTGGGGTAATTGGTTTAGGTAATGGGTAAACCCATTACGCGATCGCCTGTTCCTACCTGGAAAGACAGGTGTCCATTAAAGGTAGATTGAAAAGTACATGCTACTTTACTTTCAGCTTGCTTTAAGCTACCATCTGCTAGGATATTCAATGTTTTTAATGTTGCACATTCATGCTAATAAAAACTTTGAATTAGAACTCTTTCCTTCAATGGAGGCATAAACCAAAGGCGTATTTAAAGGGTTAATAGGAAATACATACCGTTTTAACAACATATATACTTTAGAACCCCTCTCCTATCATTAAATGTGTACTCTATTGAAAACTCAATGTTGAAAGTAAAGCATGTATTCCATCGTTTTAGTAGATTAAAACTTTATTTCTGTTGATCTTTTACCAGTTCACTAATTATAATAGGCTTAAAACACTATCATTTATAAAAAGTTTGGAACCAGATAAGATGCAGCGTATATACTAACAGGCTAATCAGGGGTAGAACTG
Organism: Gari tellinella; assembly: GCA_922989275.2. Classification (NCBI taxonomy): domain Eukaryota; kingdom Metazoa; phylum Mollusca; class Bivalvia; order Cardiida; family Psammobiidae; genus Gari; species Gari tellinella. Next base: position 57,876,883 of record OV277865.1, read on the forward strand.
TTTCACACTCATATATGTTTTAAGTCAAAATTGATATCATGTTCTAAACTTTGATCAAGAAAGTATGCAGTATTTTTAAAAAAAAATATTAACCCTTATCATGCTATTAGCATAATTGATCATTCCTACGGTATTGTTCCTTATTTAATCAGCCAAAGTAATAAATTAAATGATAGGTATTCATAGCGGGTAGGGTTTATGGTTGATTAACAGCAACCAGAATGTGCTATGACACATCCATGTAACGGGGTTTAACCCTTTACCCAATAGATGGTATTAGTTTTGAAGATAGGTGACCCCTTAAGGCAGGTTAAGGTACATTCTGCTTTAAGCTATCATCTGCTGGGAGGTATAACATATTTATTGAGGTGCAGATTGATGACTTATTTTAATAAACATATGAATAAATGATATGCATAGAACGGTATATCTATGGAAGTTTTTGTAAGTTTTATTGTAGGTAAAGTAAATGCATGTCTTAATTCTATTTTTGAACAATATGAGAGATTGCGCTTTCAATAATGTATAGCCAGGTTCTACTGTATATAATATAAGCTCTACACTAACAAGCAGACGATCTCCTCAAATTCGTGTTTGAGGATAAAGGATTTTCGATACTATGAGTACTTCACTATTGAACCGGAAACAACCGCTCATTCAGGGGGCGCTACTCTTATCACACTTTCCATGCGGGGTAACTCTGTATATCGGTAGGGCCCCATTGAGCAATGTTTCTATGTTAATGTCATCATCTGAGCAAGACATTGTGCAATATGTACATTCCTGTTCATATTTGAACACATCGCTTGTGCTCTTTTATACCCATGCCTGTCAACAGTATTTCTTTGCAGGAGTCTTTTAAAGTTTGAGCCTTCAATGGCCAACAAGGTGTCTACATTTCCCTGAATGCATAATTGTGGGACATTTCAATACTGTTTCTCGATCTTGTCCCTTAAAAACTAATATTTAACCAGGGATAATTAATTTCCAAGATTATTTTCAAGTTTAGTTTTTTATTTAACTGGGCACCGTTGTGTTTTCTTTTGATAATTTTTGCGGATTTTTATACACTGGGGTTGTCATCGCGAATGACGCTATCAATTAACACTCAATGATGGATTTGAATACCCGCTCATGGCATCCTCACGTTTTTTGAAAATTGAATAGTATAGGCGTTTTATCATTACTTTTTACGTTGACCAGCACCAGACGCCGCCATCATAACATGTTTTTCTGCCGACGCTTGCAATGACAATTGCGCCCCATAATGTTTGACCCGTACCTTGTAGTAGGGGGGAAACTACGCAGGCCTGTTTATACCGGTCTCCGAGTATTTGAGTTTTAAAGTACACCGAATTCACAATCCTTTCTGAAACGCTACGGAATCGAGATAACCCGGCCGATCCAATGTTGCCACTTTTTAAAGTTCGTGACTGAGGCGAGACACTGCGGGTGCGAAACTAATTTAAACAGGGAACGGTGTTAGGGTAAACATTTCACTTAAAATACGGACTGATTTGAAGTTATTTTTCTAAGTAAAGAACGTAGTTCTAACCCATCCAATGCGCAAAACTGATGCCCAGTCTACCGTTTGTTACTCGCAACTAAATATTTGAAATGCGTATGCAATTTTCTTTGTGCGTTTTTGTACGCCTGGATTGTCCTTTCAAATGCGTTTCTCTCCAAAAAATGTGGGAAAACGCACGTACGCACCTTATCTGGAGCACTGACTTATTTTAGTGTTAACACGTTTATTGGGAAAGAATAACATTTTCTCAAAAGTAGTTGACACTTATTTCAAGTTTTTCGTCAAATTAAACTACATGAAAGACCTACGTTGAAACTATGGCAATGTGTTGGTGTCGTAGCTCCGCCCACAGCTCATCATTCTCATCAAGGAGGACCTCCTTCTCCAGAACTCGATCTCCATCATATCTGGAAACACATGTATAATAGTTTGTACTTAACCCTTTCCTCCATACCCATCAGTACGAGGGCATTTTTTAAGTAGTGGCATCAGATCAGTAACTTCAATATTATAAGTGCAAAATGCATGTGTGCTATATCATTTTAAAGAGCAATTCTTTGCTGGTATGATGGTGTATTGCAGGATAAGATCACATAAGTCGACAAGTCATAACATGAACCTAAATTACCCCTACTTCAGGAGACTAGTGGAACATAGCACTTGCCAGACATTGTTTTTGACGAAATAGCAACTTTTAAAAAAAAAACTTAGATATAATTTTGTCAAAAACAACATTTCTTATCTTGCTTATGAAACCTCTAAAATGTGCTTTGGAACACTATAATCATTTTCTAGATCGATATATCTACATTTTGATTTCGACGCATCAAAATCTAATTCAATGACTTTATTTATAGCCTGGTTTAATACAAAAAATTATTTATTTTATAATATAATCTTTAGTTTTTAAAAAAATATAATTTTATACTGGGAAATGTGTGCATAATTGTCTGATTTTACTTGACAGAAAAATTCATAAATTTATTCCAAATAATTATGCCGCAATAATTATTATTGTATACAGTTTAATAAAAAAAATTACCTCCAAAATACACAAAAAGGTCTAGTGTCCTGAAGTAGGGGTCATTAAGGTTAATGTTGTGACTTATCGATTTTTGTGATCTTATTGTGCGTTATACCATGGTGACGGCAAAAAATTGCTCTTTAAAAGGATATATCACACATGCATGTTGCACTTACTATATTGAAGTTACTGATCTGTTGCCACTACTTAAACCAGAAATGGGTGTCAAAGCCACCTGATGTTCGCCTGTTTAAAGTTTAAGTCTAAAAAACATCTTGTATCAAAATAAAATCAATTTTCAGTTTAGAACTATTATTAAATTATTGTTGAGTCTAAGTGTAGTTATATTAAACTTTAAACAACCCGTGCAACCTTTAACCTGGTGATTTGTAGTCAAAACAACTAAGTCCAAATCCTGTCAAAAATTGACAAATATTAAAATTATTTTTAAATTTCCTAATGAACCTCCATACAAAATTTAAGCACCCTAGCAAAAATATTAAGCTTTAAATCAACCCGTCCAAAAAACTTTAACCTGGTGGTTTGTAGTCGAAAAACCTAAGTCCAAAACATGTCAAAAATTGACATAAATAAAAATTATTTTTAAATTCAAACTTCATAACAACAATGTTTAACCCCAAATGAACCTCCATACAAAATTTCAGCACCCTAACAAAATAATTAAGCTTTAAAACAACCCGTCCAAAAAACTTTAACCTGGTGATTTGTAGTAGAAAAACCTAAGTCCAAAACATGTCAAAAATTGACATAAATTAAAATTATTTTTAAATTCCAACTTCATAACATCAATGTTTAACCCCTAATGAACCTCCATACAAAATTTCAGCACCCTAGCAAAAATATTAAGCTTTAAAACAACCCGTCCAAAAAACTTTAACCTTGGCCACGCTCACGCTCACGCCCATGCCCACGGTATGACATTAGCTCTGCTGTTCTATGAACAGGCGAGATAAAAATGCCCCTTGTACATATATCAAACTGTTTAAAGCAGGTTACTACATAAAGTGAGATGAAAGTAAAGCAGAAAACTCCTACAAATTTCTGCTTGACTCTCCTCTTGCTTTAAGCTGTGATCTGCATTCAACAAATAAATAAATATTCACTTGGTTTACTAATGCGAAGAAGTAGATAAAGGTACTCAATCTACTTCTTACAGGGTTAACCCATTACCTCATAAATACACCATTTACGCCTTTAATTGATTCCTCTACTGGAGAAAATAATTCTAATTTATACTTTTACTAATCAAAACTAGAACGGCTGTCACTAAAGGTGATAAATACCCCCACTATGCAGCACTCTGTCACACTCTGCAAACGTTTTCAATAAGGTTTTACAGTAAGGTCAAAGGTGTAAGTCAAAGTCAAACTGACTTAAAAATGGTATATGACACTCTGCTACTCCTGAGTAACATTTATGGCAAGTATCAAGTAAATCAGGTTGAAAGTGAAGGAGGAGTTCGCCGTACAAGATTTTGCCTGCCAATTTTAAGGCCAAAGGTCAAGGTCACAGAGATTTGAAATGTGAGTCTTGCACATCTACTACTCCTGAGTAACATGTATGCCAAGTATCAAGTGAATCGGATTGAAACTGAAGGAGGAGTTAAAAGTACAAGATTTTGCCTGCAAATTTCAAGACCAATTTCAAGGCCAAAGGCCAAGGTCATAGAGACTTAAAATTTGTGTCTTGCACATCTACTATACCTGAGTAACATTTTTGCCAAGTATCAAATGAATCGGGTTGAAACTGAAGGAGGAGTTCAAAGTACAAGATTTTGCCTGCCAATTTCAATACCAATTTCAAGGCCAAAGGTCTAGTTCAAGGTCAAAGAGACCTGAAATTTGTGTCTTGCACATCTACTACTCCTGAGTAACATTTATGCCAAGTATCAAGTGAATCGGGTTGAAAGTGAAGGAGGAGTTCAAAGTACAAGATTTTACCTGCAGATTTCAAGACCAATTTCAAGGCCAAAGGTCAAGGTCAAGGTCATAGAGACCTGAAATTTGTGTCTTGCACATCTACTATACCTGAGTAACATTTTTGCCAGGTATCAAATGAATCGGGTTGAAACTGAAGGAGGAGTTGAAAGTACAAGATTTTGCAGACAGACCGATGACCGCCGGACCGACTGACGGCCAACAAACCGACCGACAGGCTGATTCCAGTATACCCCCCTCAAACTCTGTTTGTGGGGGTATAATTATAAGATATATTTTCTATAATCAGCAGAGAATAGATTAAAGCAGGCTGAAAGTAAAGCAGAATGTCCCTTAAGGCACATTCTGCTTTACTTTCAACCTGCTTTAAATGGGCAATTATCTTCAAAGATAGAAACAGGCTATGGAGTAATTGGTTAAAATGTAAATAGCATTCTTACAAAGTTTTTTTTTATTACATTACTTAAAGGTTGCAGTCTTAACTCCGTCTACAAAATTGTTTAAGTTTTGTATTTCTGGATGTTTCATGGCTAAATTTTGCATTCTAATATTGCACTGGTATTTAAAGCGACTCGCAACCGGATGGTGTACTTGTCAAAATAAAATAAAATACTCAAATAAAAGCAAATTTGTGGCATTATTTGGCTTCTGACATTAAAAAAATATGATCAGTCCAAAAAAAGTCTCAAGAATCGTCACCGAATCTTAGATTTTTAGATATTTTCCATCGTTTTTCTATACCGACTAGTAGACGGTATAGTTGTTGTTGTTGCTTTTCTACACGGGCTCAGACATAAACACGAGCCGAATTACGAAGTTGTATGCACTTTCGATTGCTACACATTGAAATACGATAAATCGATTCGAGATAAACAGATAGTTCCGTGGTCTATTGGTCTAAGCGGTTTCCCCTATTTTGCCTTCTGTCCGCCAATGCCGGGCCCCGGGTTCGAATCCCACCAGAGACCAATTTTTTTTTTTATTGAAATACATATTTTTTAAACAGAATTTCTTATCCTAAACTAATTCTTTACCATTTATATAAGCGTTTGACACATATTTACAATTTACTATTTTTAATGCACCATCTGATCAGTCCCTGCAACATGTAGCATCTGGTCAGGATCAAAACTGTTTGATACTAAGATTCAATATAACTATGTTTAGAAATAACAAGACTGCGCGTTCAATAAACACTTATGCCCCCGGTGGCAACCTTGACAGTATATTTTGAATTTTTTTTAAGTCCAAATTAGGTCAAGGTCAAGGTCAAAATCAAGGCTGGGTGATATTGGTGGATAGGGAATGGTCCAAGGCAACAACTGTATAAGTATCCAAGCATTGGAGTAAGCGGTGTTGATGCTAGACGAAACGGTAAAATCTAGTTAACCAAGAAATAGCCCTCTCAAAATATTCTAAGTCCAAATGAGGTCAAGGTCAAGGTCAAAATCAAGGTTGGGTATTATAGGTGGCTAGGGAATGGTCCAAGGCAACAACTGTATAAGTATCCAAGCATTTGAATAAGTGGTGTTGTTGCTAGACGAAACGGTAAAATCTACTTAACCTGGTTATGGACGGACGGAAGGACGGACGGACAGGACGATTACTATATGCTCCCGCATCTGTCGATGCCGGGGGCATAAAAAGAAAACATTTTATGCTGCAATAGCATAGCAGCGATTGTGTTAGACAGGTAATGCAGTGAATGAGTTGATATTTCTAACACTGCCCTAACCTAGATCTATGATGTGACCACTCTTTGAACCCATTCCCCTGCACCCTATAAATACGGTTCCTTACACCTTTTATTTATTTCTCAACTTTATAAAGTCATGGATAAGCAACATAAGCAATTTTATTTCTCCTAGCAGATGGTAGCTTAAAGCAGTATGAAAGTAAAGCAGAATGCACCTTCAGGCACATTCTGCTTTAATTTCAACCTACATGTATTTAAAGGTCACAGTGATTTCATTTGTGAATGGATCTGGTACCCTGTGATTGTGAACATTTTGCATTGTATTACTCAAATTGTGAACAAAAGTAGCAGGCTTCTGCTGATATTGTGGAAAGGACATGTGGACCAACAGAGAAAAACTTGTAATTTCACGTAAAATTATGGGGAATTTTGAAGGAACTGATATTTTGTCGCAGAAAAACACTTTTATAATTAAACCAGCAGAGTAGGAAGGGCTTAAACTGTGTCTTTATTAATGATGTCTTTTCGCATTGTGAATCAATTTGGGTCCCTTCTGAATTGTGAAAGGTCCTTTTATGAGTGCCAGTTATAAAAGGAATAAAATCCCTGGGTCACCTATCTTCAAAACGTGAAACAAGTTAAGAAATAACGGCTTAAGACAACAGATCTTGATATTGTCACTCACTTGCTATCAAACTTGTAGGCATCGTTGACTATTGGCAGGAGGTCATACGCCATGGCCTGTAGCGTCAGCTCATGCAGCAGTGGTGATATGGGGTCAAAGCCCCTGTCTATAATTATTAACTGTGACCGGTCTTTCTGTGGTCCCTAAAATGCAACAAAAAGCTGTTTCTTACAGTTGGGTATTAAGAAGTTAAGAACCACAAAATTCTTTTTTACTGCAATGGATCAACATTTTTGTAGAAAGACTTCATCATACCTTCAACAATTTATCAACTTCAACATAAACATTTCCAGAAGGCAGTATACATTTATGATTCAAAATATATGTTGTCAATCTGTTTGAACATTCCAGTGTAGTCAGGCCTGGCAATAAAACTTCTCGTGTAGACAGCTCTATCTGATCAGGGTCTGCATTGTTGTTTTTATAGAATCTGACATGAGTTTGTACTCTTTTCTACGAGAAAAAAATCTTTATTCTATTAGCCGACTCAGTAATTCAGAAGATAGATGTTCAGAATGAGCGGTTTATACAATTCAAAACTATAGCACAAATTCCTCAGAAACATCTGTACAATGTTTTTAGATATGGTAAAACTTGTATTTAGTGAATATTCCACCAGGAACCATTGCCACATCTGAAGACAGGTTACTGCTTAATGCAGGAATCCCCTATTGAAACTTACTGCATTACTTTTGCCCTGCATTAAGCTGAAACCTTTCTATAAGACTTGTATTTCATTGTACTTTGTGTGGCCCTTCAAACCTTTAAAGCATAGCCTGTTTCCAGTTTTGAAGACATGTGGTCACTTAAAGCAGGTTGAAAGTAAAGCAGTGTAACGTGCAAACCGAGTGACCCAGCAACAACAAACCCTGTCGATGCAAAGCTTAAGCTCACACCAAGAGATGTTTGTTGTGCTATATAATTGACTCTCTTCCCAACATACAACGGTTTGGGAAGCCTCATTTGCATATACCAACGTACCACGTACGTTACATAACTCTCCCCTCCGAGAAGTCTCGTCCCAAGACTTGGACCCTGGGAGAACTGTGGGTAAGGCAACTCCGGCCTGGCAGTTGTCATTATCCCACCGCTGCCACCATTTGTAACGTGCAAACCGAGTGACCCAGCAACAACAAACCCTGTCGATGCAAAGCTTAAGCTCACACCAAGAGATGTTTGTTGTGCTATATAATTGACTCTCTTCCCAACATACAACGGTTTGGGAAGCCTCATTTGCATATACCAATGTACCATGTACGTTACAGCAGAATACACTTTTCAGCCTTCTTTAACTTCTCAACTGCATGGTGGATAATGTTATTATTTTTTATGGTTTATATTTATGACAGTATAAAGTGGAACTATTTTCTTCGGTGGAGGAATAAATTAAAGATGTAAAAAGGCATATTTATGGAGTTATGTGTCAACACAGGCTTTATTGTATGTGTGTGGTGCTCTCACCTCTCCCATGGTATGGTCATCAGCTCTATAGGCATCCAGTTTTTGTTGTACAAGCTGGGCAAACTCTACATTCCTATCAAACTCACTGAAAGTACAGTACAGTGAATTTATGATTTGTATACAAAGATGTTATTAATGATTATGAAAAGAGAGTGAAGAAAGGCAAAATATATCCCCATTGTAATTTAAGAAATAATGAATTGATACCGCAGGCAGAGTGATTTAATTACAAGCATCTCAATGACTACAAGTGTTGGATTGCACGATAAAACACTGGTATCAATTTATTATTAACACTTCAATTTATTAACACTTCAATTTAACCACTTTTGCACCGAAGCAACATCGCTACATTTCTTGGCGTACGCATTTTCGAAGCCAAATGATGTCACGTTAAGACGTTACAGCGCATGCTTTTTTTATTGAGAATTCAAACACTGATACGTCCCTTCTTTGTTTATATAGGGGTGTGTGGGAAGTGTGTAAGAATTGATAACTGACCACAAGTTGAAGAAAACATTTTTTTTCCAATAAACTTAAAGAAACATTTTAAATTTTTAGAAAAGATAACAGCTAAACAAAGGACAAAAGTTTATATTGAGCTTTGGTGTCTCATTTACCAAACTTTATATGTAACTTCTTAATAGAATCACATCAAAAACAAAATTCTAATGAGAAATCACAACATAGGGTTGAGTGATTTTCAAATGTTCTATTTGCAGTCAATGTTGTATTAAGTGACCAGTCTTTGAAGTAGCTGCAAACCTCATTAGTGAGTATTTACAGAAGGACAATTACAAGGCAGGGGCTAGCAGTCCAGAATAATTTTTTTATCACAGCATTTAAAGAATCAATTTACTTTAACTTGAGCCTAATTTATTTGATCCATTAACATTGTCTCTACTGAAGAGCGTCTGTTAGACAAATATGATGTCGCTGCTATTTATTAACTCTTTGAACCCTAGTCACGCATATATGCATCATTTGCAAACAGTGTACCTGTGGAGTACACTTGTCCTATGCAAACAGTATATACCCTGATCAGAGGGCACTTTAAGGAGCCCTCTGATCAGGGTCTACACTGTTACTCATATTGACATATGTTATAACGAGAGCACCGCAAACGGGTGCTGGACGCTCAACTTTCATGTACTTGAGACGGCTACATTTTTCAAACTTAAAGAATGCCTATGGGTGTTTAATGCCCTATTGGTCATGGAAATTTGTAAGCAACAACAACTCAACGGCTAAAACAAGGTATTTGGCACAGTAGAGTAAAAATGATGTTATAGGAAGATTGAAAGTAACTGAAAAGATAGCCAATGCTTTTTTTGGATTCAATATTTGAAGCTATGACCAATGTTGATAGCCTCCAAATTTTAAGTCAATAGCTCACTCCGTTGTTGAGATATTGTAACAGATATGCCCCAAAAATGGCCATTTTTAAGTGTTATGCTGTCCCACTTCAATAAATTTTAATTTTGAGCTTAGAATACAATATTTTAACCACCTTAAAATCAGCTGTAATTAAGACAGTCTCATAGATGTATTTGTTAACTAAGTTTTTATAGGTGGATGATGAAAATAGACAGTATTTTAAGAAAGTTATGGCTTTATAACTGAAATAGGTGAGTTGGCCTAATCATCAGATTCACAGAGGGTATGCTTTGTTATATGTCTGTAAAGAACTGTTATATTGTCAATAAACAAAAGGTTAGTGTTTAAAATGACTTATTTTTAATCAAAGTTTGAAATTCCGAAATATCTTTGAATTTGCACTTTGCATTTATAAAATTTTAGCATTCGAATGCCGAAAAGGGCAAAAAGAATTTTCTGTAGTGTCCGTAACAGGGGGTCTAGAAAGTCAATTTGTATTTACATTAGATGTTTTAAATTTCCAAATATTATTTGTATGAAGGTTTGTATGCAAAAGCTAAAATATTAAAGATTTCTTTGAACTGAAAGAAAGTTGTTTGCGTGATTTTAGTGTTACGGACACTACAAAAATTGTACACTTAAACTGATAATTCATCATTATCAAACTTCAAGAGCTTTTTTCTTAGTTTTGCTGCTTTGCAAAGCAATAAGTTTTGTTATGGATTATTCCATCACTTAAATACTCTTGGAAAATACAAGAAAGTCTTGTTTGATGCAACAATAGTATGATGTTATATTGCATTCGAAAGAGGGGTGTGCTTCGAAGAAATTTTCCAGTTCACCAGACCAGTGCCCAGTTTGACAAGAAAGGGCTGAAATAGTCTTCTACCATGTCAAACTGAAAGAAAGAAGTCCTGAGTAATGGACAAAACCAACAATTTGAGTCCAAATGATGACAAAGGTATGTAATAAAGAGTTAAAGCATTGCTTGTTGATAAAATGTAGTGTCCGTAACATATTACAGACATTTCTTTGTACACGTGCTCAAGTAGTCCAACACTCAATTGTTTCATCTGACTTTTTGAATTATTGTCCCCAAACAAAACAAATATTGAAATTAACCCAGTATAAGTAATCATTATCTTTCTCTCTTATATTTCAAACACCATTTGAGTCAAATTTAGTGATGCCAATAATCTGAAAGAATTTTTTGACTCATATATTACATCAAATAAAATTGTGTTCCTTGTATCAAGTCACATAGGCCTTTTAAACAACATATTTAAAATTTTAATATCTTTTTGATTCACAGCAATCATGTCTTTCCTAAACTTATTTCTTCTTGTCAAAAATGTTACGGACACTACATGATCTATTTAATTCATTGAAGGCAATCTATATAAGTTTTTACACATCTGTTTCTTTCATTATCTATGCCATTTGACCAGGCTATAGACTTACAGACACTTTTGACTTGGTTTCTACAGAAACAAATGGTCTAAAGCACACATACCCCATCTCATGATGATCTGGGCTTGACAACATTTATGAATTCTTCTAAAATAGAATTTTGTTCAGTCAGATCTGTAGTGCAACTGGTATAATGCTTAACATGTAGGCCGAATTTGAAAATAACTAAATGTAAAGGTTCAGAGAGCTCTTGTTTAGATCCTTCTAATCTGAACTTATACTGCTTGCAAGTAAAAGAAGTGCAGTGTATGGTCAAAGGTTACGAGATAGTTCAAATGGTATACTCACATTATTGCATGAGCTCTTGAAAGGGCCCCAGAATCTATAAGCCCAAACAATTTATGAAAAATGATTATAGATCAATATCAAAGAACTCTTTTTGACCCATTACTCCAAAGATACACATTTTAACACTTTAATGTGTTCCTTCGCTAAAGAAAATTGTTCCATTTTCTACAGTCATGAATATATATTATAAAAAAAACCATTTTCTTTATTCTAGAAAATGGTAGCTTAAAGCAGGCTGAAAGTATAGCAGCATGCACCTTAAGGAACATTTTGCTTTACTTTCAAACTGCCTTAAGTAGTCACCTGTCATAAATACTAGAAACAGAATATGGTAAAAAGGATTAAGAGCCCTTTGATCTGTATCTGCACTGTTTATTACTTGTTGATTGCATATAGTGGAGCATATTTCAATTGGGTCCAATCATGAAATTATTATTATGAAATTATCGATTAATGATTGAAATGGCAATATATCTTAAAAATATTTTGCAGATCAGAGCAAGAGTTCATCACTGTGACAAACTAGATCTGCTGTCAAAAAAGTTGTACTTGAAGTGGTGAAGCTGAGAAGAAAAAGCGAATACTACGTTGAGAGTTAAGATGAGAAGAATTTGTCAGAAAACAGAAAACCCTAAAAAAATATTCAGTGCTGAAGAAGACTGACCCAGACAGAAGGAAAGACTACAGATTAACCTGATGGCATCTTTAGATCCTGAAATGTAAAATCTGCTCTTAGAAAGAATAGAGTTGTCAGAGATACAATAAAACTCGCCGGAGGCACATTTGGAATCTTAAAGACAGAGTCTGAGGTCAATGTCATAAGGGTCAGGACTTTTTGTGTTTATGGAAAGGCCTTGTCCATAATTATACTCATGCATACCAAATATAAAAACAAGACCTCAAGAGACATAGGAGTTATGAGCATTTTTTGAAACCTAAACACAGATTACGAAACTGAAAAGCGGGCCCTAAGTTTGAGGTCAAGGTCACTGGGGAAAAGAGAAAAACTTGCCATTACAGGTACATGCAAGTCAAAGGACAATCAGAGAGTTAATGAAGACCATCAAAACTGCAGACCTTCAGCATAAACTGAGGCTCTGATCCAGAATAGGAAAAGGAAGATATTACCACAGAAAACAGACACTTCTAAGAAACAGTAAACAGCAGAAAATACCACACAGTAATTTCAACAGTCCAAAAGTTACAACTCTGGGGATTTTGTTGCTGTTGATTTGAAACCAAATAAAGAACACATATGTGTTTATGTGGCAGAAGTATGTATGAAGAGGAGTGTTGGCTCAAATACATGAAAAAATCAGGGGGTTTGTACACATGGCCTGAACAAACATGTGACTTTGTCGTAAGAGCTGATTGACAATACCACAGGGAAACTTAAAAACCCTGAAATTGTAAATGAAAGGGGCCATTTTAAGTTTCAAACAAGTGAATTAGACAATGTAAGGGTTATCCTTATATAAAAACACAAAAAAGTCTGCTTTAAATAGTTTGGCATTGTAGCTTAAAGATACAGTTTGGAATTGTAGTGTCCGTAACAAAAGTGGTTTGAGATAATTGTATGTCAAAAAAATTGTTTTTAACACATTTTGAACATTGAAAAGTGACTGTAATATAAAACTAGTCTTTGTACTAGCAAATAGATGTGTTTTTAACATTGGGTTTGGAGGATGACAGATGTTAGGTGAAACGTTGCAAGTTCATTTTTTTGAAAGTTTTGCGCCTGTTCGTATTAAAATTAAAAAAAATCAGTTTTGAATTTGAATTCAACTATATTCATTTCAGTTATCTTATTAACATTCCATGTTTGAAGTTATGTGTTTAAATCAATAAATATGTTATGTTTTGAAATAAATCAGTGTTGTTATATGCCTGATGTAGTGTCCGTAACATTTAGGTGACATATACTTTAAAACCTCTATAAAAATACATTTGTAGCAGCTGCAAACTTAAAACATGATTTGATATGAGTGGTCAAACCTTTAACTTTTTGATACTCTAAATTTCAAAATGCTACATTAAAGTTCATTTTTTGATCCAAGTGGGACACTGGTGTGCCAAATACCTTGTTTTAGCCGCAAACATACTTGGACAGTCTACATTCCATTTACAGTAAACTATAAGTCAAAACAAGGACAATAACTCTGGAATGGCACCTCCCCGGTCACCTTTCTTGTTTGAATGAGTTGCCCTTTTGATATAACACAAGTATTTAAAGTTTCAAGTTAATACCTTTGAAAGTTATTAAGATATTTCAATTTACAAGTTTTAAGTAAATAAATCAAGGACAATTACTCTGGATACACAAAATTCAGGATTACCGGTCTTGTTGTAATGAGTTGCCCTTTTGATACTTAACAAGTATTCAAAGTTTCAAGTTAATATCTTTCATAGTTATTTAGATATGTTAATTTATAACTTTTAGGTAAATAAAACAAGGGCAATAACTCTGGATACACAAAATTCAAGGTTACCGGTCTTGTTGTAATGAGTTGCCCTTTTGATACTGAATAACTATTCAAAGTTTCAAGTTAATATCTTTCATAGTTATTTAGATATGTTAATTTACAATTTTGAAGTAAATAAAACAAGGGCAATAACTCTGAAATGACAAATCCCAGAGTTACCTGCCTTGTTGTAATGAGTTGCCCTTTTGATACTGAACAACTATTCCAAGTTTCAAGTTAATATCTTTCATAGTTATTTAGATATGTTAATTTACAATTTTGAAGTAAATAAAACAAGGGCAATAACTCTGAAATGACAAATCCCAGGGTTACCTGCCTTGTTGAAATGAGTTGCCCTTTTGATACTGAACAACTATTCCAAGTTTCAAATGGATACCTTCTCTGGTTATTGAGATATGTTAATTTAAAATTTTAAGTAAATAAAACAAGGGCAATAACTCTGAAATGACAAATCCAAAGGTTACCTGCCTTGTTGTAATGAGTTGCCCTATTGATACTGAACAACTGTTCCAAGTTTCAAATGGATACCTTTGATAGTTATTGAGAAATCAACCCTTACAAAAACCTTAAGCAAAAAACTTAACCGACGCAGACGCTGACGCAGACGACAGGGTGACGACAATAGCTCGACTTTTTGAAAAAGTCGAGCTAAAAATCAACCCTAAAAAGTAAACAAGAGCCCCATATCATCTAGACTGACCCTTTAATTTTTTTGTGGAGAAGAGAATTGCACCTTACAATCCTGCGCAAAACCGGCAAGCTGCACTCACTGCTGTGGAAATCACCCATCATCGTCATCAGAGTGTCCAGTTTACAAAGACACGGCTAAACGTCTTCGACTACAATCATTGCTTTAGATACACAAATATGAAAATTCTATTCCTGAATTGCCAATCCTATAATACAGCCAGAAACATCCTGGAAGACCTTGTAGACAAGTACAATATTGATATTCTATGCTTGAATGAGACATGGCAAGCAGCTGATTTTGAGATTAGGTTAAAAAATTGGCGTTCTTTCTTACGTCCAAGAGTGACTGATAACCATGGGGGGGTAGCAATATTTGTAAGGGATTCGTCAAACGCTTATATCGCAGAGGAGTGTCACGTGTTTGACAGACCAGGGTTGGAGTTAGTAGCAGCAAAAATAAGAACCAACCGTGGTATTACAGCCTTTCTAGTTGTTCCTTACATACCTCCAAAACAAACGACTCAACTGGAACTGCTGAAAGACTCAATCAAATCATCAGGTCTATAGAACATTATTTTAATGGGCAACTTGAATGGAAAAAGTCCAGAATGGTCAAATACAAAAACAGACCAACACGGTACAATTATTGAAGGCATGCTGACAGACTGCAACATGGTAACGCACAATGATGGCCAGTGGACAAGACGGAACTCAAGCAGTGTCATAGACTTAGTCATAACATCATGAAGGTTAAACCACCTACATGCAAGCGTGTGATACTCTGAGTCATGAATCAGTCCGATCAGACCATATTGCAGTCTACAGTGAGATAGTGATCGACGAAAGAAGGGAAAATAAAACCTCAATGACGTTCAGATCTAGAAATAAAGTTGATTGGAAAAAATGGGAAAATGAAACAGAGGAACACTTTGAAAAGTGGCTGAAAAGCAATCACAGTGATTTGGAAGAGTGCTATGGCAGTTTCAGTAACATATTGATACAGGCTAGAGACAAATTTATGCCAGAGAGAACTATCAAAAATATAAGAAAGGTACCTAAACCATGTTGGTGGTCAGAAAAAGTATCATATGCCAAAAAACATCTCAATTTTTGTCAAAAGGTATTTAAGAAAAGAAATACAATAGCAAACAAACAACAGCTTGTCGAGGCGGAGGACGGATTCATTCAAGCAAAGGAGTCAGCACAGGAAGAGTGGTCTGAAAAGCTCATCAGGCAGTTTGATAGGGCTAGCAATTCAAGTGAGATGTGGGATGCTTATAAGAAAATGACAAAAAAACCTACCGGTACATCAAACTCCATTCTACCGTTGATGGACAAGACAAAAACCCCAGTATTTCAATTAGAGGATAAACAGAAAATATTAAAAGATAAATTCTTCAAAGATAAACAACTAGATGGACACCAATTCGATGAAGGATGGAAGGAGCAGGTTGAGGAAGAAATTCCAAAATTACAAGAAAATATGGAGCTTCAAGATGAAGAGCCAATGAACTCAGACATAAGTATTGGTGAAGTAGAGCGGGCTATAGGCAAGATAAAGAGAGGGAAAGGTCCAGGTCCAGATGGTTTCTACCCAGAAATGTTCATGTATTCAGGGGACTATTTCAGACTAGCATTGACATTCTTGTTCAACTTGTGCTGGTCAAAAGGAAAATCACCCAAAACATGGAAAGAAGCACTGGTAAAGTTCCTTAGAAAACCAGGGAAAAAGGATTATTACACAGCAGCATCATACAGACCCATAAGTCTTACACAAACAATCTGTAAGTTGCTAGAAAGCGTGGTCCTCGAGAGATTGAATGGGTATATTGAAAGCAACAATCTGTTAGATAAAGAACAAGAAGGGTTTAGGAGAAATAGATCCACGGTGTATGCAGTAGGGAGACTGGTTCAAGAGGTGATAGAGGGCTACAACCATGGTAAACAGACAGCTGCTGTGTTTGTGGATCTTGCAAGTGCTTATGACACTGTGTGGAGGGAAGGTCTATTCTACAAACTAACCAAGATGAAAATAAAAGGAAGAATGTGGCTATGGATAAAGGACTTTCTTACAAACAGAAAAGCTAGCTGCATGGTGGATGAGTATACTGGACGGGACTGCCGCAGGGTAGTGTGCTAGCGCCAACTTTGTTCAATATCTACATCAAGGATATGTTTGAAGAGGCAGGTGAGCAACACTGCAAATTTGCAGACGACGGCACTGCATGGGCCACAGCGAGTACAACCCAAGACGCCATATCGGAGGTCTGTAAGAAGATTGAACCAGTAATGGAATGGTGCAAGAGGTGGAGAATGTGTGTGAACCTGCAAAAAACAGAAGCTTCAGTTTTCAGTAGCCGGGTAGATTTTAACAGGGAATCATTTAAAGAAAATGGTCAAATTCTCCCATACAATGAAACACCAAAGATCCTTGGTATAACTCTGGATGAATGCATGTTCTTCAATCAACATATCCAAACGGTAGAGAGGAAGGCAAACAGGTCACTCAAAATAATCAGAGAAGTGAAGGGAATAGCCAATAAAGTGTCAACAAAGAAGATGATAAACCTTTACAATATGATGGTGAGAGCTGTGCTAGAATATGGATCATATGTATGGCAGGGAGCAAAGAATAAAACACCCCTTGAGGCAATTCGGAGGAAAGGTCTAGCTCTATGCCTCAATATGCCTGCAACTTCAGGAAGGGAGGCGATGGAAGTGGCTTCTGGGGTGATTCCACTAGATCTTCGACTAGAAGAGATTGCAGTTAGAGAGCTAGCGAAAATTCAAGCCAAAAAGATCACTCATCCAATGAAGAAAAAGCTGGAAGAGCTCCAACAAGATGAGACATCTCCAACATACATCACCCCGCTAGCACTTGCAATAAGCCAAGCTGAAGAAATGGAAAGCGCTACCAAGACTTCCATCAGATATATTGAACCAGAGATGGACTATGAAGTCGGAAGCCTATACAAATCAAGAACAAAGCCAGAATACTGGAATAGACTGGGGTCCTCGAAATCTAGGACAACAGAGCAAGAGAGGCTAGGCAAAGAAGTGGTACTAGATCTGATGATGGAAGCAGCTCTGGGGACAGCTTTCACGTTCACTGATGGTTCATGCATACGCAATCCAGGACCGTGTGGATCAGGTGCAGTCATTTACCCCTCAGAAGGAGAATCAATTCTATTGAGTCGCCCAGTCACCCAACATGGCTCAATTCTACTGGCCGAGCTTGTCGCCATTCTCATGGTCTTGGAATACCTGATCCAGTACCCTCTCTCAGCAGCAGCAGCCAAGTGTGCCAGAATATTCAGTGATAGCCAGACAGCGGTGGGTATACTGACCATGGGATGGGACTCGAACAGTCACAGGGGAGTGATTCGGGAAACAAACAAGGCACTTGAATTATTTGCAGGACTGCAGGGCAATGAAAAGGCAGATCAGTTGGCGAAGGATGGTGCAAAACAGGCTTTGGAGATGCCGGAAGAAAGGAGATCGGTAACGCTGCAGGAAGTTAAAGATGCCAGCCGCAAAACATGTTTGATCAAGTGGCAAACCAGGTGGGAGAACTCATCCACAGGAAGAAGATTCTATGAGTTCTGCCCAACAGTCACAAATAAACAAAAATTTGACTTCCCAGACAAGCAAACTTCAAACATCATCCTTCAACTAAGAACAGGGTACTCCAGACTCAATGCATATAGGAGTACGACAGGTCAAAATTTGTCATCATTCTGTGAGTGTGGGACCATTGAAACGCCAGAGCACTATCTGCTAGATTGTGAGCTGTATACTGTCCAGAGAGAGACTCTAATTAGATCACTTCAAAGGATGTGTGGTATCCCGGCTCTTGATATCCACACACTGCTAAGCCAAGAGGAACACCCGGAACTCAGTGATTGGAGAGAGAGAATATGGCAAGAGCTGGCTGAATTCATTAACAGCACAGGGAAGTTTGCATCCGCGACCGCCTTGACCTGATGATCTGAAAACGTATTAACAAAGTACATTGAGTAATTCACAAGAGAGAAATAAACCACCGGAGTGCCAACATACATTTGTGATATACGTGACGACGAGTCCACAGATCAAGGACAGCTTCTAAATATTATTCAAACTTCACGCCTGAGTGCGTGTTTTGAAAAGTATTTAATAAGACACAGCCATGTTGGCTTACCCTGTTAGTTAACCTTAACCTGATTGAAAATGATTCCCCTGATTTTCTCAACATGCTGTGATGTTCTAAATTATTGAGTATCAGTTGCAGTGCCTTGCCCAGTAACTCTGTGTCTCATCCAGCCCGGAAGCTGTTTGATTTTCAAATATTGCACACGAATAGCAAGAGCGCGTATATAAGTCATTTGTTCCTCATCCACCTGAATGCAATTAATGGTTCAATAGAATAAGTCGAAGTAAGACGTAAACCATGAAGTTATAAATAAACGAACATGCTACCGCCCCAAAGTTGAAATGCAATGTTCCTCATCAAAACTCTGCCCTGCCAGGTCAATAAAAACGGCCTATAATTCTGTGAAAAAGTTAACCAGATCAAAATCTTGAAAACATGTACATCTGTTGTATATATATACACACACACTGCTAAATACTACGGCTGTAGCTTGAAAACTGTAAAAAAAAACTTGAAAGTATGTGCTGTATATGTGGATAGACAGACAAATGAACTGATGGACAGGGGTAGAACAGTATGCACCCAAACTGATGGTCGTGGAGGCATTAAAAATGGACTAGACTCAATTGGAAATTGGAACTGTCCATTAAAAGTTTGAGAGTTGAATTAGTTAACACAGGTTTGACTGTACCAATGAGAAAACAACTCCAAATGAGTAGTGTCAACATAGGGTTCAATGAATTAGGAAATGTTCAGCCTACTCCCTCTGCATTATTGCTTACCATCTATATCTGACAGCTGGGTACTCTCCCAGTGTGGCACACAGTGTGGCTATCTGCTCGGCACACCTCTCTAGGTTAATGGTTCGTCCTGCTGCTCTCGTTGGGTTGTAGTAAAACTGGAATGTCTCTTGAGAATCCAGAGAAAATACCTGAAATACATAAACCACAGACACTTTATCTTTCAATTACTCATCAAAACTGTTGCAATTAATAATCAGAACTCTATACTAAAATAAAATTGGTGACATCACAATCAATTATTTCTTTACTGTAAGCATGATAAACCACAAAATATGACTGGCAAAAAGATACGATAACATAAAATATCATGCCAAGTTACTCTTCATCTGAACCTACTCCCAAGTTATAATGTTCTACACTGTTTGCGTAGGACAAGTGTACTTGTCACAGGTAGACTGTTTGTTAATGACAATAATACTAATCACTAGGGTTGAATGTGTAAGGGTAAGCAACCACACCTGTGATTCATATGGTAGGTATGCAATGTTGATTTCCTTCAATGTCTTGATGTATTTAGCACAGCTACTCTTACTCAGCTCGTTGAATAACTCATCTGGACAAGCTGAAAATAAACACACAAAACATCCAATAACACCAACTTTCACACAGTCAGTTGTAAGCATGTACAATCAGAATCGGTAATCAAAGATTACGAAGCTCACCTCCTGCAAAGAACAGAGTGACTTTATGGGTCAGGTACCCTTTAGGTTGTGAAAAAATTATGTTGTGTTTTCTCTAAATTGTGAACAAAAGCAGCAGGCTTCTGCTGATGTACTCTTTTCGATAGAGGTTAAATTAAAACGCCACTTTTCTTATCATCTCACTGAATTGTTATTGCTTTTCATTCTTTTTCATGTACTTGGTACTAGATTAAAATTATGATCCAGTCTATGATTAACAATTTCGTTCTGATTTGCAGAATGCTTCAAATTATTGCCAACTATTTCTTCTATCTGACAATTTGAAGAGCTGCACAAACAAAACAGTATGATTTGACCTCAAGGTCAGAGTCAGCATTAGTAAGAGAGTGGGCGAGTCAAAAATGCCTTTTCACATTGTGAATCAATTTTGGTCCCTTCTAAGTTGTGAAGTGTCCTTTTATGGGAACCAGTTATAGAAGGCAAACAATGGCTGTAAAACCTTAACATTGACCCTAGAGGTCAAGGTTAAAAATCAAGGTCATCAAACTATGGTACATGGTGGTCTACTCATTGAGGCACATCAGCATATAAAGTGTGACAGTAGTTGCAGTCCTTTGCTCAGATTAAACTGTAACGCAAAACCTTAACTTTGACCCTAGAGGTCAAGGTCAAAGGTCTAGGTCATCAAACTACGGTGCATCCTGGTCTACCAGGTACATCAGCATATGATATTTTGTGACTGTAGGTACAGTTGTTTGCTCAGAACGGACTTTAACGCAAAACCTTAACATTAACCCTACCAAACTGCTGTGCATTGTGGTCTACTCATTGAGGCGCATCAGCATTATGAAGTTTCATGACCTTATGTGAAGTAGTTAGACCTTGCCCTTATAGTTTATGATATCCACGTCTGACGCCGAGGGTATAGCATTAGCCCCCTCACTTCCTGGAGGTGAGCTAAAAAACCTTATACCTTTGCCTCATGACTTGCTTTCATAATCAAAGACAGATGGTTGCTTAAAGCAGGCTGAAAGTAAAGCAGAAATTTCCTAAAAGAGCATTCTGCTTTTTTCAGCCTGCTTTAAGCTACCATCAGCTAGGACAACAACTACAACAGTATGCTCATGTAGCAAATATGAAAATGTATCAAGATACGGCCTGGCGAATATGAATAATTATTCACAAATACAAATATCATTATAATTCATAAATGTGCTATGTAATTAGATACTTATCTAAGATTTAATGGATTAAACCTTTTGGTACTGACAATAAGGATTTTACAAATACATTTAAATGTTACTGAACATTTGCTGATGATAACAAGAAAAAACATCCGTTGTTTACCCTAGTCCCGCATATAGGCATCCTTTTCAAACAGTGAACATGTGAATAGTACACTTGTCCTGTGCAAGCAGTGAAGACCCAGATCAGAGGGCTCTGAAAGGCGCCCCCTGATCAGGGTCTTCCCTGTTTGTCATAGTGCCAACCATAGGCAAAAATAACCCTTAAAAGAGAGTTATGGACTAGACTAAAATGGAAACGGGAATTGTCCCTTTAAAGGGACTCGCAACCAAATGGTGTACTTGTCAAAATAAAATAAAATACTCAAATAAAAGCAAATTTGTGGCATTATTTGGCTTCTGACATTAAAAAAATATGATCAGTCCAAAAAAAGTCTCAAGAATCGTCACCGATCTTAGTTTATTTTATATTTTCCATCGTTTTTCTATAGCGTTAGTAGACGGTATAGTTGTTGTTGCTTCTCTACACGGGCTCAGACATAAACCCGAGCCGAATAATGTACTATCAATGGCTACCAGTGAAGTACGTTAATTCGCTACCATACAGATAGAGGGCTCCAGTAGACGCGTGGGTAAAGGTGTTTCCTTTTTTTCATGTTTGTCTCCGCATGGAGGGTCACGGGTTCGAATCCCACCAGAGCTTCTTATTTTTTTTTTTTTTTTAAGTGCATTTTTTAACAGAATTTATTTACTGTAAACTTTTAGTGTAAGCTTCTTATTATTTTTTTTTTTTTAAATGCATTTTTTAACAGAATTTATTTAGTGTAAACTAAATCTTACACATTTATATAAGCATTTGACATATATTTACAAATTACTATTTTTAATGCTGAATCCGGTTGCAAGCCTCTTTAAAGTTTCATGGAAGAAAGCATTAAAGGAGCATTCTGCTTTACTTTCTGTCTGCTATTAGCTTTTCGAATGCTTTGTCCATGGGGGCTTTAATCTAGAGTAAACTTACCTTCAGTGAAGTAACAATGGGCATGTTTGTACTGTACATTGCTAGGGTTCCAGAAGTCTTGCATCAGAGCTCTAATAGATTTCTCTGTTGGTGTGATCAGATATATGGCCTCTAGTTTTGGCAATGGTTCTCGTCTCTTGCTTATATGTTCCACCACTGAAAAATAAACTAGACCTATCACAAATGGTGATTCATACCCCCAGTAGGGTCTTGTCACAAGAGGTAAATGTTTCTGGATAAAGTTGATGTGTGCACTTAAGTGCTCCCTAAATTGGAAAAAAAACAACAAAGGGCAACAACTCCAAAAATAGATAAAAACATAACAGCAAAGGGAAATAACTCCAAAAATATGGATGACAGAGTAAAGGTTCTTGTGCACTGCACTCCTGGTAAATGAGATCTATCTGTATATGAAATTTGAAGTCAAAAGCTCTTATACTTTGGAAGTTATGCTCTGGACAAGTTTAAATTGGATAAAAAATATAACAACAAAGGGTAATAACTCCAAAAATACTGATGAAAGAGTTATGGTTCTTGTGCACTGCACTCCTAGTCAATGAGATCTATCTGTATATCATCAGAAGTTGAAGTCAATAGCTCTTATACTTTGGAAGTTATGCTCCGGACAAGCCTAAATCCAAAAAATACTGATGATAGAGTTATGGTTCTTGCAATCTGCACTCCTGGTCAATGAGATCTATCTATATATAAAGTTTGAAGTCAATAGCTCTTATATTTTGGAAGTTATGCTCCGGACAAGCATAAATTGGGTAAAAATATCACAACAAAGGGCAATAACTCCAAAAATACTCATGATAGATTTATGGTTCTTGTGCACTGCACTCCTAGTCAATGAGATATATCTGTATATGAAGTTTGAAGTCAATAGCTCTTATACTTTGGAAGTAATACTCCGGACAAGCCGGACGGACGGACGGACATGGTGACTCCGCAGTATACCCCCCCCCCCCCTCCCCAAATTTCGTTTGAGGGGGTATAACAAGAACATAACTGATATGTACAGTACTCTGTGTAGTAGGTATGGTTATTATTTCATTGGTCGTGTTTATGTACAATGTATCAATAAATAGCTTGTCCATCTTAATTCATTACTCCATAGATATTCCTTTTTACACATTCCGAGTCATTTCTCCATTGAAGAAAATAGTTCCACTTGATGCAGTAATGAATATGCAACAAAAGAAATATTTCCTATATATATGCTAGTAGATGGTAGCTTAAATCAGACTGAAAGTAAAGCAGAATATGCCATACTGAGAATTCTATCTTTCAACCTACTTTAACCCAATACCCCAGTTTTGAAGACAAGTGACCACTTAAATCAGCTTGAAGTAAAGCATAATGTGCCTTCAAGCGCATTCTGCTTTACTCTCAGCCTGCTTTAAGCTACCATCTGCTACGATACTGATTTCTGAATAAAGTGAAACAATTTTCTTTAATGGAGGAATTAATTAAAGGAGTAAAATATTATGTTTATGGTGTAATAGGTTAACCAACAATCAGTCTGCATACTGTAAAAAGCTTGTCAAGCTATGGCGAAAAAGGTTAACTCTAATCATCAAAACCAGAGCTACCTATTAGCTTTTTACGTAATGTGGTATCTCCCAATTTGAATTGGGTTTTAGTTAAAAACTAAATTGGGTATATTGTTCATCATCTAATTAGGCATTTAGAAATTTCTTTGCTTTTTGTTACTCTTAAGTTTGTATAACAATTACTTTTTAATTGGCAGCAATTTTCTTATTCCATAACTGTAGTACCCACAAAAGGATATTTCACAATTCCAAAGGAGCCCAAATTGATACATAATGCCAAAAGACATTTTTAATAAAGACATGATATAAGCCCTCCCTATTCTACTGGCTTCAATATAAAAGTGTTTTCCTCTATAAAATATCAGTTCCTTCAAAATTCCTCACCATTTTGCAGGTAATTACAAGTGTACACAGTACTGAGTAGTGCAAGTTGCAAAACATTTCACAATCTATGGTACCAGTCCCATTCATAAATGAAGGAAAAGAATCAGTGATTGCATAAATATCCAAACAAGAGCCCCATGGGGCATATTTCGCTCACCTGAGATTAGCTGACCAAATAGAGATAATGATTTATGTTGAGGACTGGGTCATTTATTAGCCGAGGGGCATAATTTGAACAATCTTGATAGAGGACCTGTAGAAGATGCTATGTGCCAAATACCTAAGATCAGGGTATAAGGGTTTTAGACAAGAAGATTTTTTTTTAAGTTTCCATTGAAAAAATATATTTCTAGCTCCTGTGACCTACCTATGCAACACACTGGTACCATTTGAACAAAATAGGTTAAGGACATCTAGAAGTTTCACCATGCCAAATATTAAAGCTCTGGCCATATTAGTTTCAGCAGAGAAGATGTTTGAAAATTTCATGTAAAACTGTGACCCCTGGGGTGGGGCCATTTTGACCCAGGGGCATAATTTGAACAAACTTGATATACGACCTGTAGATGATGATATGTGCCAAATATCTAAGCTCTGGCCCTTGTCGTTTCAGACAAGAAGATTTTTAAAGTTTTCATTGAAAACATTTATTTTTAAGATCCTGTGACCTAGATATGCAACAGACCAGAACCATTGGAGCATAATTTGTATAGGACATCTAGAATAGTCACCATGTCAAATATCAAAGCTCTGGCCATATTAGTTCCAGAGGAGAAGACGTTTGAAAATTTCACTATATAACTCTATGTAAAACTATGACCCCCAGGACGGGCCAATTTTGACCCCAGAGGCTTTATTTGAACGAACTTGATAGAGGACCTGTAGATGATGCTATGTGCAAAATATCTAAGCTCTGGCACTTGCAGTTTCAGACAAGAAGATTTTTTAAGATTTCCTTATTTTTTCACTTTGGTTGCCATGGCAACCAGAGTTCTACATTGTTTTTTTATTCTTTGAACAAATTTGAAAGACCATGACCCAAGCAACATTCCTGTAAAGTTTGGTTGAAATCTGTCAAGCCGTATAGGAGGAGATGTCATTTGAAGCAATTGTTAACGACGACGGACAAGGGACAACGCACGACGACGGATGACGGACACAGGGCCATCCCAATAGCTCACCTTGAGCCTTTGGCTCAAGTGAGCTACAAATGAAAGTAAAGCTGAAAGTTCATTTAGGAGCTCTCAGCTTTATTTTCATTTGCTTTATAGAGCAAATATCTGCTATAAATACAGTATTTGAGGAAATTCAAACTTTGGTCTATGGTGGAAAGCCTTAAAGACATCAAGCCAGTCCATTCATTGATTACCACCCCATTGTCCTCACTACGTGTGAAAATACAGGTAGTTTACCGTATAGCATGAGAAAATTGTTTAGGCAACTACTCAGCCATCTGAGAGCTTTGAATAGAGGCCCTTACATGATAGATCTCAATAGGTTTTTCAATGGGTTTTACTAACCAAGCTATCAAATATTCGGTGCGGGCCTCACATGAGACGCCTGAATGATTCTTTGCCTAGACACTACCACCTTTAGTGCATGCTCTCCATGCTTTGACTCAAACTATCTACGGGAGTAGGCGTTACCACCCAAGCTAGATCATGAGATGTCTTTAAATGCATTTTTGAAAATTCTGGCTCAGCACAGAAGATACCCGCTACCCACAGAAGGGGAAAAAATGCGTTGTTTTGGGTCAATTAGGGGAAAGAAAATATTAACCATATTATTTCTCTAATTTGTTCTTTAATGAAGGCTTAAAACAACAGCAGTTACAAATGTAGTTGTCATTGGATTCTCTAAAGGTCCATGTCCCTGTTCTTTGATGTTTTGAAGAATTCAAGTATAGCTTCAAAGTCCTCATCAGTGAGGCTTTTGGATTTAGACTTGATTCTCATCAAAGCATCCAATGTTCCCTGAGATAGGGATCTAGAAAGTGTTGTTCATGGAAGAAAAAGGTTTGTTTTTTTAATTTGATGTAATAATCATCACAGTCTATAATTTGGTCAATAAAATAAACAGTTGACACTTCATGATGGTGAAGGGCACTAAAGGTTGATTTGATTAATGTTTGCCTTACCGGTAGTATAGCTATGGTATGAAACCTACCATTGATCATAAAAGAATTTTTTTAGAGGAAAAAAACGGGAGGGGAAGACGCCGTTTAACGGCGGCTGTTATATAAGGAAAACAAGAGCCGCATGCGGCCCTAAATCGCTCACCTGAGGAACTATTGTGTTATACTTGATGCATAATGAAGTTTGTCATTGCATGTATGTGGACTGTTGCATGAAACTGAAACAACTCGGAATTAGGTTTTCCTGTAGAAGTCTATGTAAAACTGATAAGCCCCGGGGCGGGTCCATTTTTGACCCTGGGGTCATGATTTGAACAATCTTGGTAGAGGACCGTAAGACAAAGCTAGATGCCAAGTATAAAAGGTATGGGTCTTAGGGTTTCAGAGAAGTAGAGTATTAAAGGTTTATTCGTATATAAGTCTATGTAAAACTGATAAGCCACAGGGCGGGGCCATTTTTGACCCGGAGGTCATGATTTGAACAATCTTGGTAGAGGATTATAAGGCAAAGCTAGATGCCACATATAAAAGGTCTGGGTCTTAGGATTTCAGAGAAGAAGAGTTTTAAAGGTTTATTTCTATATAAGTCTATGTTAAACTGATAAGCCCCGGGCAAGGCCTTTTTTACCCTGGGGTCATGATATGAACAATCTTGGTAGAGGACCATAAGGCAAAGCTAGATGCTATATATAAAAGGTCTGGGTCTTAGGATTTCAGAGAAGAAGAGTTTTAAAGGTTTATTTCTATATAAGTCTATGTAAAACTGATAAGACCCGGGGCGGGGCCATTTTTGACCCTGGGGTCATGATTTGAACAATCTTGGTAGAGGACCATAAGGCAAAGCTAGATGCCAAATATAAAAGGTCTGGGCCTTACGGTTTCAGAGAAGAAGATTTTTAAAGGTTTTCCTTTATTAAGTTTATGTTAGTCTGATAAGCCCCGGGGCGGGGCCATTTTTTACCCTGGGGTCATGATTTGAACACTCTTAGTAGAAGTTCATAAGGCAAAGCTACATGCCAAATATAAAAGGTCTAGGCTATACAGTTTTAGAGAAGAAGCGTTTTAAAGGTTTTCCTATGAAAAACTGATTAGCCCCGGGCGGGGCCATTTTTGACCCGGGGGTCATTATTTTAACAATCTTGCTAAATGTTCACAACAGGATGCTACTTGTGAAATTTGGTTGTCCTAGGACTTATAGTTATTGACGAGAAGATGTTTAAAGTTTTGACTTTAGTCGTCAATATTACGTAAAATACGGAAAATGACCACGCCCTCTGGCGGCCATGTTTTTTGACGGATCAAAATTCTTTAAACATTTTGAAAGTATATTAATTGAGAAACATTTTGGTGAAAACCAAATTGAAATCGGACCAGTAGTTTTTGAGAAGAAGATTTTTTTAGATATCGTGCATGGTTGCCATGGCAACAAGACCGATTGCCCCACCCACTTTTTTTAACAGTTTTTGAAGCTCACAAATACAGTATGTATCTGACCAAGTTTGGTTAAAATTGGGCCATTTGTTTCAGAGAAGAAGTTATTTGAAACAAATTGTGAACAGACGACACGGACACCGACGTACGACAACCGATCACAATAGCTCACCTTGAGCACTTTGTGCTCAGGTGAGCTAAAAAGCCCTGAATGAGAACACAAATATAAAATTAATATACTATTCCTGAAAGCATTACAATGTGACTTAAACAATACACAATCATGTAACAGCAAAATGAAATATTTACAAATTTGTTTTAAATGTCAAAACCAATGGATAATTCCTGGTTTGAAATTTACGGCTCATTCAATTTCTAAGCACAGTCAAACTTGTATAGCCAGGAACTTCAGTGTCAAACAGTTTGAATCTGTAGGTACTTAGCATCTTATTCAGATCCAAAACACTTGCATAAAGCCCTGAATGCTATAAGCACAAGAAGCAATTATAAATAAGGTCTTACGTGTAATTCCCTTGGACATTATCTCATGCATCTTGCAGCAAGCTGAGATCATCCTCATGCTAAGCTGGTCCACCACCAGCACTCTCCAGTCTCCATCCTTTTTTTGAGACTGGATGACATCTGTCATAATTTCTGAAATGTAGAGTATTTGGATAAAGAAAAACCTGTATGTGTCAATCCTTTTTACGGGTATTTAAGCCTTTTACTATTTAGGCAACTTCTAGGCAGGGGTGTGGAAATCCCATGTCTAACTTGTTCGTCTGGACATTTGAGGGCCCAGACAATTAGAGTTTTAGATGTCACTTGTCCGCACGTGAACATTGGAAACGTCAAGATTTGGGATATTATTATCTTAGAATTGTAAATCTGCCTTCAAATCTAACCAAACATTGCTACACAATTAAAAGAAATTGAGATAATCCTCACCTTCTAACATTTATTTACCATTGACATACATCTAATTTGTTTCATTAACCATGCTGGTTATCAGCAGCAACAGCCATTGGTAATTTTCATTTACATGTACTAATAATAATAATTTACCAGCGGATAAAGAAACGAGTTCACTAAAGAAGCTCGTGAATAATTGCATGCATGTATTGTCAAAATTTGAAAACCAAAAAGGTATACATTTTGCCTTATAAAGAATAAGATTTGCGACTCTAAGGCAGTATAGGTCCTGCAAAGCTGTCACCACTAAATCGTGGATAAGGCTCAAAGTTATGAAATTTCCACACCCCTGCTTCTAGGATTTTCAAACTTTTAAATATTTTCTAATAAAACTGTCTCAAGGCTCAGAGTTGTGTGTGTGTGTGTGTGTGTGTCTGTCCAAGGCAGGGTTCAAATTTACATGTAGCTGTTACCATGGCTCCTTAAAATTAGTACAACACTCTTCCAATTGTGCAACACTAATAGCCTCATGCAGGGTAACACATAAGGTTTTGATGCAATTGGGTATTTACTCCTTGATATTTTACAGAATTGGACTTTTCAATTTTTATTGGGTATTAGGAGTTTTCGTAATTGGGTATTATTCATATTCTGATAAGGTTTCCAAACTTTCTTTGCTTTTTGCTACATTTCATTGCTTTTTGTTACTCCTTGTTGTGAAAAACAATTGCTTTTTCCACAATTTTGATTGGGTAAATACCCCAATACTCCCCTTATCTGTAACCCTGCTTATGGACATGTGAGTACCAGCTTAACCCTTTGAACCACAGCAAATGTGTATACTCATCAGTCACAAACAGCGTGCCTGTGAGTGTGATGAATACTTAAATGTCCTCTGCAGAGTGTAGACCCTGATCTGGGGACGCCTGCAGGTGTTCTCTATTCAAGATAGAGAGGCAGTTTGTCATTAACATGCAATATGTTGAAAATCCTTATTCTTCATTCCTACATCTTCTGGGGTTCCTATACTTACGTCATCGCACAAAGCAGTTTCTGGTTGTAAACAAACTGGTGTCATCTACAGAGCCAAATAATGAGAAACAAACGCTTAAACAAATGCTTATGCACACGCTGGCATCATTGACAATTTTTTCTGAATATTTTCTAAGTCCAAATTAGGTCAAGGTCAAACTCAGGTTGGGACCCGTTGGGTAATATGAGTCAATTGGTAATGGTCCAAGGCAATAACTGTTTAAGTATTGAAGCATTGTAGTAAGTAGTGTTGATGCTAGACAAAACGGTACAATCTTGTTAACCAAGAAATAGCCCATTTGAAAATGTTAAGTCCAAATTAGGTCAAGGTCAAAACGAAGGTTCTGTAATATGGGCGGATTGGTTGTGATCCAAGGTAATACACCTGTATAAGTATCGAAGTATTGAAGTCAGTTATGTTGATGCTAGACAAAACGGTAAAATCTAGTTAACCAAGAAATTGCCCATTTAAGATATTCTAAGTCCAAATTTGGTCAAGGTGAAGGTCAAAATCAAGGTTGGATGATATTGGTGGATAGGGAATGGTCCAAGGCAACAACTGTATAAGTATCCAAGCATTTGAATTAAGGATGTTGATGCTAGGCGAAACGGTAAATCTACTTAACCTAAATTGCAGGTTACGGACTAACAGACAGGACGATTACTATATGCCACTGCACCTGTTGATGCCTGGTGCATAAAAAACAGTGTATAGTGAAACTTTCAAGAAAATAAGAAAAATATTACCTTTTGAAACAAGGGCCACTTTGGCCCTGATATTGCTCACCCTTATAATTATATTGAATTGGATATTTACTCTGAGATTATTGCAATGTAAAGCTTAACTTACAATATTGCCTAACATTATATTCTGAAATTCATTCAATCCTATAGTGATATTAAAGTATACTGGTTTCTTCAAACAGTGTACTTGTAAGGAGTACAGTTGTCTTAAACAAACTGAGGATTCTGATCAAAAGGATCCTTAAGGAGAACCCTGATGAGGGTCTGCACTGTTAGCTTAAAGCAGGATGAAAGTAAATCAAAATGTTTGAAAATGAGTATTCTGCTCTACTTTCAACTGGCTTTAACCCATAGCCTGTTTGTAGTATTGGAGATATATATGTGTCTTATGTGACCACTTAAAGCAGGTTGAAAGTAAAGCACAATGCGCCTTAACTCTTTCCTCCCTGAAACCTCAAATGGACAATTCTAGTTTTTAATTGAGTATAGTACATTTTTGACTTTTTAGGGTTGATTTTTACAATATATGTCAAAATGACAAACAGTGAAGACCCTGATCAGAAGGCTCCTTAAGGAGCCCTCTGATCAGGGTTTACAATGTTTGCATAGGACAAGTGTACTCCTCTCAGGTACCCTGTTTGCAAATGACACATATATGCTTGACTAGGGTTCAAAGAGTTAACTTAAAGGCGCACTCTACTTTACTTTCAGCCTGCTATAAGCTATCATCTGCTAGAATGTAGAACATATTTCGTAGGTGTATTTATGGGGTTATGGTTCAAGCATCCATCTGTCATCAATACAGTAAATTATACTGATAGCAAGATATGATGCAAAAGGATTAGGTAACCACAAAACACCCTTACAGCGCTGGAAACGAGTTTTTACATCACTTGCGCTCAGCATAGATCCAGATATTGAATTTAAACTCTAATCAGGGTCTGCACTGTTTTCCATAATTTAAGATATTTTCAGAAGAATCCCCTTGAGAGTAAATTTTGTAAACTAGTGAGTGATTGGAAATAGAAGAATCCAAACAGAAAATCTGCATAGTAAGGGGTTAAGACTATCAGTGAATGTTTATTACCCTAAGACTGGTCAGAAAAAGAGTTTATGTTGAAAGTTGAATTCCACTTTAGCTGGTGCTAGGGGGCGTGAGCACTGTTGCATATTTCAGTATTGCTCATGAACAGACTCAATTAAACCGAGTCTGCAATTTTCAGTATTTGCTTTGTTTTCTGTGCTTTCAAAGGATCTCCCTTTATTCAGATTTATGATGCCTTACTGGTAACACAGCTAAACTATGACAAATTAATGATACATGTAGATAGATAGATAGATAGATAGATAGATAGATAGATAGATAGATAGATAGATAGATAGATAGATAGATAGATATACAGTCAAACTTCGATATATCGAACTTGCTTAACT
This sequence comes from Gari tellinella, assembly GCA_922989275.2. Lineage (NCBI taxonomy): Eukaryota > Metazoa > Mollusca > Bivalvia > Cardiida > Psammobiidae > Gari > Gari tellinella. The sequence continues at coordinate 57,909,011 of OV277865.1, forward strand.
CGAACTATCCGATAGTTCGACACATGAAGTGCATTATTTCATTATCGGTTAGGTCGAACATACCCATATTTCAAAGTTTTTTAGCCACATTTTAACTTTGAAATACGGGTATCTTCGATTTAACCTAGTTCGAGATATTGAAGTTCGACTGTACACATATTTATTTCGGTAAAAAGTGTACATAACATGGCAAAGCATAATTAAAGCAAACATAATGACCTATCATTTGGCTGGGAACAAATTAAAACAGCTATTCCATGCAAAGGCATGATTTTTTTTCTAACTTTAGCTCAGGAGGCCATTATGTTCAGAGTAAAATAGGTAAATTAACTTTTGCAAAAGAATCGTTAGACAATCTTTTCTATGAAATTATTTGTTATTTGAACCACTGACGGAGGATATGTCATTTAATGCTCTTTTCTATTTTAGCTCTGGTGGACATATTGTTCTGAGGAGCCGAACAGGCACATTAACTTTCGAAGAGTGCCATAAGAGTTTTTTTTAAGACAAACATTTCTGTGAAATTATTTTGAATTTCCAGAACCATTGACTGGCGTTGATTACAGCCTTTTTCTATTATTAGCTCTGGTGGCCATGTTGTTCAGGAGCAGAACATGCACATTGACTTTGAAAGTTTCAAAGAGTAACATAACTTGCATGTAAGAAAAACATTTCTGTGATTATTATTTTTTAGTATTGACCATTGGCTTAATAGGAAATGTCTTTCAGTTGTTGTTTTTATTTTTAGCTCTGATTGCAATCTTGTTCAACGAATCACAACGAGTATACTTATTTTTGAAGAGGGCAATATGATTAACACTATTATGAAGTTATTTTGAAATCTGGTCAGCGGTTTAGGAGGAGTAGTCATTTAAAGCCATTGTGAACAGACGCTGGCCAAACGCTGGCCGAAGGCAATCCTAAAAGCTCAAATGTGCCTTTGGCGCAGGTGAGCAAAAAAAAAGTTAATTATGCGGCAGCACCTTACTTTTTAAATGTTCCTTGGTAAAAATACTTTTAACAAGAGGGCCTGAAGGCCCTGATATCGCTCACCATTTGTAATGAAGCCTGATAGCTTTACCTTCGAATTTCACCTGTTTTATTCTAAATCCATTCAAGTTTGTCGACCTACTGTAGTATAATAGAATACATCAAAGGCAGATAACTAGAGCCTAAACAATACTGAAATGAAGCCTTTTTCTAGCATTTCAAAGGGCACAATTATTACATTTCAACAATAATTGCACTCCTTGGAATACGTATAGCTACATTCTTTGTGTACAAGTATAATCAAAATCCATTGAAAACTGTATATAGTTGCAAGAGTGTAAACGCTGTAAAATATGGCATTTTCAGCAATTCAAAGGTAGATATCTCTTGATCTACTTGTCCGATTCAAACCATAATTACCCTTTTTCGAACTCTTATGGTCATATACAATCTGGGCAAGTTTGAGAGAGCTTGGATAAATATTGAGGCCTCTAGAGCGTAAACACTGTTAAATATGTCATTTTCAGCAGTTCAAAGGTAGATAACTCTTGACCTATTGATCCAATTACAACCATAATTGAACTCATTCGAAATCTTATTGTAATATACAATCTGAGTAAGTTTGAGAAAGATTGGATAAAATGTGTGGCCTCTAGAGTGTAAACATCGTTAAATATGGCATTTTCAGCAATTCAAAGGTAGATAACTCTCGACCTATAAGCCTGATTTCAACCATAATCAAATACATCTGAACTCTTATAGTCATATACAATCTGAACAAATTTGAGATAGATTGGGTAAAAATTGTGAACTCTAGAAGGTAAACTCTGTTAAATATGGCATATTCAGCAATTCAAAGGTAGATAACTCTTGATCTATTTGTCTGATTTCAACCAAAATCGAACTCATCCAAACTGTTATGGTCATATACAATCTGGGTAAGTTTGAGAAAGATTGGATAAATACTATGGCCTCTAGAGTGTAAACACCGTTAAATATGGCATTTTCAGCAATTCAAAGGTAAATAACTCATGATCTATTCGTCTGATTTCAACCAAAATCGAACTCTTTCGAACTCTTATGGTCATATACAATCTGGGCAAGTTTTTAGAAAGATTAGATAAATACTGTGGCCTCTAGAGTGTAAACACTGTTAAATATGACATTTTCAGCAGTTCAAAGGTAGATAACTCATGACCTTTTAGTCCGATTTCAACCATAATCGAACTCAACCGACCTCTTATGGCAATATACCATCTGAGCAAGTTTCAGAAAGATTGGATAAATATTGTGGCCTTTAGAGTGTAAACACTAAAATTGTTGACGCCGGATGCACACCGGACATTCAAGGATTGCAAAAGCTCACCCTGAGCTAGCTCAGGTGAGCTAAAAATGATTTCCATTAAAACATTTTCAAGTATATACTCTAAATGTTTAATATGTATAGCGAGTGTCTGGGAGTTGACCTTTCACATGCTCTGACCCTAGGGTTGAATCAGGGTTCTCGGTTATGCACAATTGTCAGTTCTCCTATGCACGTTTGCTCCAGATAAACGCATGTTTTAAAATTTAATGAAGAGAGTTCTGTACGTGGACAATGAATGAGCTAAAGAAATCTAAAGAGTCAGACATTTCTTTTCCTAAAAAAGACAAGAGCCCCATGGGGCATATGTCGCTCACCTGAGAATAGCTGTACATCAAAATGGAGATAATGATTTATGTCCAGGACGGGGTCATTTTTTACCCAAGGGGCATAATTTGAACAATCTTGATAGAGGACCTGTAGATGATGCTATGTTCCAAATATCTAAGATCAGGGTACTAGGGTTCTAGACGAGAAGATTTTTTTTAAGTTTCCATTGAAAAAATCTATTTTTAGCTCCTGTGACCTACATATGCAACAGACTGGAACCATTTGAACAAAATAGATAAAGCACATCTAGAAGTAACACCATGTCGAATATCAAAGCTCTGGCTATATTAGCTTCAGAAAAGAAGACGTATGAAAACTGTGACCCCCGGAGTGGGGCTAATTTTGACCCCAGGGGCATAATTTGTACAAACTTGATAGAGGACCTGTAGATGATATGCAATCGACCAGAACCATTTGAACCTTATTGGTATAGGACATCTAAAAGTGTCACCATGCCAGATATCAAAGCTCTGGCCATATTAGTTTCAGAGGAGAAGACGTTTGAAAATTTCACTATATAACTCTATGTTAAACTGTGACCCCCCGGGCGGGGCCAATTTTGACCCCAGGGGCATAGTTTGTAGTTTGATAGAGGACCTGTAGATGATGCTATGTGACAAATGTCTAAGAACTGGCCCTTGTAGTTTCAGACAAGAAGATTTTTTAAGATTTCCTTATTTTTTCACTTGGTTGCCATGGCAACCAGAGTTCTACATTGTTTTTAATTCTTTGAACAATTTTGAAAGAACTTGACCCAAGGAACATTCGTGTAAAGTTTGGTTGAAATCTTTTCAGCGGTATATGAGGAGATGTCATTTGAAGCAATTGTTAAAGACAACAATGACTATAAAGTGAAATATTTTCTTCTGTAGAAGAATAAATTAAAGACATAAAAAGGAATATGTATGGGTTAATAGGTTAATAAATATCATTATTTACATTTTCTAAATATAAGAAACTATATGTAAATGAGTGGCAAATAGTTTGGATCCAGATTAGATGCAGCATTATGTGGCATCTGACCTGGATCCATACTGTTTATGGCCAAGAATTAATTGTGGACTGATAGACAGAAAGATAAATCATAAACAAACAAGAAATATCTTTAAAAAAGATATTCGGCGGAATGAGTGGTTGAACTAAGGCTATATAGATGGGTGTGCAAAATTGAATTAAATTGAGGTTTTCAAAGAATTGTAATATCTTGGATTGAAAAGCAAAAAATACAAGTATTCAATTGAAACAGTAACATTTATTTAAAATGCAAAACTATCATGTACAGAAATGCAAAACAAAACAATAATTTAACTCATATCCTAGCTACTGGTAGGAGATCCTCACATTAATCTATTGTTCCATTCATAGAGTTTCTTGAAACAAACTATAGCATACACAAATGTACAGATACAACAATCATCATATCTTAAAATAGAAGCATAATTAACTTCTGTGGCCTATTTCATCAGCCCAGTGTTGTGTAGTAAAAGCCAGCCTGTATCTCTAAATTTTACACCCAGAGTCCACATCATGTAAAACTGTAATGGGACATAAACCAGCCTACAGGGCTCCAGATAAGAGTGAGTAAACTAAACAAATCACATTTTTCCACCTCTTTTAGCACCAAACCCTATGGTATTACCACTCATTTTGATTGTCTCGAAGAGACAATTCATATGTATAGTGACACCACAGGGTTTAATGCACAAATAAAGATTTTAAGTTTTGAAACAATTCCCTTATCTGGAGCCCTGGCTACTATCCAATCAGACTATTCAGTTTCAACAGGTGCTCTTAAATCTAAATTTCTGATCAAATATTATTGGTTGAAATGTGTGGCCAAATATAAATTAAGTGTGTCTAAATAGAAAACAGTCAGCTCCGCCGAAAAAACAAAACACAAACAAACAAACAGACAGATCAAAAGTAATATGCCTCGAACTAAGTTGTGCTTGAGCATAAAATAGCAGACATCACTTTCATTTCTGTTATGTATCTCAGGGACCTGAGTTCAGAGCTAGCTATGGGTCAGTTATGCAATTGGAGACGGTCTCAGAAAGAAATGACTATTATCATGCTGAACTGTTGTCTGCTCCAAATGTTTGTATGTGAAATATGTAAAAATTAATAACTTATATTTAATATGTAAATGAGTGGCAAATAGTTTAGATCCAGATTAGATGCAGCATTATGTGGCATCTGACCTGGAACCAAACTGTTTGCAAAACTGTTGCATTTAGTATAAGGGTTACTAAGCTTCTTAGCCTGGAAGATACAGTGGGTCTGTATAAAAACGGATCATTAGATAGTTTTTACTGTCAGACCTGCATCAAAAAGCACTGATATGGCCAGGGTTGAGTCAAATTTGACCCTAGGGTTTTGCTTTTTTACAATTTTGAAAGTGATTTAGTAGAAGATACTATTCATGCAATATCTAAGGTGTGGGAACAGTGGTTTTTTTACAAAAAACTTGTTTAAAGGTTTTTCACTTTTTTTAATAAATTTCAATAAGTAGTCCACTTTAAAGTTTCATTTTAACGATTTCTGTAGAGAAGCATCCAAGGAACACCGTGAGCAAATTAGTTTTTTCCTCAGACTCGCGGTTTCAGGAGTTGTCGCTTGAAGTAAATTTGAAAGGACGGACCCACATTCGCTGCTAATGTGGTATTTTTCTTAAGGGGTAATATTTTTCCCGAAAAGCACCCTATGTGGGACCAAAAAACCTCAAAAAACCTTATGGGGTACCACATTTTCTTCTTTTTACATATAGTGCTTATTGGGTAGATGAGTCCGTCCTGAAATCCGTCCAGATATTGGTCCATGACTTTTGTGGTACTTTCTTACAAACCATTCCAGGATGAGGTACAACATTAGGGTACCCTGAACACAAATACAACAAGAGGGCCATGGCCCTAAATTCGCTCACCTGAGGACATTGAAGTTTGTACCTAAGTTGACTGGGCAAGACAACATTTTAATATACATGTAACTATAAATGGAGTTATCTTCCAGACAAGAAAACATGACAAAAGTGAATTTTGTTGCCAAGCTTATGACCCTTATCCATGACACATCCTCTTATCAAGCTATTTCCATTTCCAATAAATGATAATTATTTCACTAGCGTCAGCAGAACTGGAATTATTTTCCTGACAATAAAATATGACAAAGGGGAAAAACTAAATATTGCTGCCCTTGTGCATGGCAGTTTCTCTCATCAGTTTCTTTCCATACATAAAATTTCATTACAATAGCATCAGTAGAACTGAAGTTGTCTTCTTGACAAGAAAATATCACAAAGGGAAATAACTCAAAAAACAATGATGTCAGAGTTATGGCCTAAGGCCTGCTGCACAGTAAAATGCCCAATTGAGTTAGCATCAATGTCAAAAATTAAAGTTGCTTATTTTTAATATGTTTCTGCAGATTATTGTAGCATCATATGTCCTTTACATTGGACAATACTCAGATATATAAGTTTATTTCAGGTTTTCTAGAAATTCGATGTTTTGTTTGGCTTTTTAGGCAGTGTGACGGACATTACATAAACATGTTCATTGTGCTTTAATGAGCTAATGTCTTTAAAACATAGCATTATTTTGTCATTTAATCATTATATAGGCATATTCCTTTAAGTACAACTCAATATATGTGGTTTATTGTGATATTTGAAAAAAATATGTCTTCAACAGTCTCAATTATTCTAGAATTTCGAAGAAATATTTTGTGTCAAATCATCTATATATGAGATTATTTGATTTTTCCTTCAAATTCTTTCTTTCTGTGGACCAGACATATATGATAGATAAATCAATAATATATAAAACTGTATTTTATTCATAACATCCTTATACTAAGCCATACAAGCAAGTACATTTAAGTTGTGACGGACATTACATAAACATTGTTGTTATTGAATAACACATAAATATGAAGGCAAACAACATAAAAAGCTATCTTTTCTGATTTAAATGCATGTCCCTGTTTAACTGATCATCTGATCTATAATATCATTTGCATAAATTGTACATAAAAACATTAAACTCTTAGGTATTAAAATGTCTTAAATGTAAATGAAATTGTGGTTGTAATTAATTTACACTTATAATCTTAGTACACTGACTCATTCTTTAAACTTTAGTAGAAACTTCCTCTATTAGAAACCCCCTTTGTGGAGAGGGAACCATGGGTATGTTATGCAATCACCATCATAAATAAATTAATCCCTTTATCTTGCCAATTAATGGTGTCAGCCTGAGGCATTGTTTATTGGAAATCTCCTTTGTGGGGACCTATGGGTTTTGGGGACTAGGACAGGAAGTCAGACTCCCCAGGGTGCCAGGTTATGCTATCTCCATCATAAGGCACAGACCAAAGCTATTCATTTAAATGATATAGGCATAAAGATCAGTAAATTTGTCAATCTGGAAACAGTCATGACTTAGTAGACCAGGTGCTAATAATGTACATGAAGGTCTATTTACAATAAAAACCTGTTTCATCCAACCATTAACATTTTCATGTTAAGTGGTTGGTCCATCAGACAGAATCTGACAGGTGGATGCTTAGCACAGTGCAAAGTGATGAAGCAAGCTCCTGTGGGAGCTTTCCTTGTCACTTTCATACTGCATTAAGCTGCCACCTGCTTTAAAAGAGTAATATGTGCTATTTGTTAAAGGTCAGATGAAAATGGTTTTACATTATGATGTTTGCGAAAGGATTTCGAGACTTGATGTTCCTGTAATGCCCTCCCCACACCCCCTTTCTATCAAATAATTATAGACCTTTTGTGGCATCTTAAAAGGCCACAGTTAGGGTTTGTAAATAATTTTACATGAGATTTTATGTTTGTTAGATTCTATTTATCTTCAAATCTATTTTTTTCTGACCCGAATGATGTTAACACTGGATTTGCGTTTCTTCAGAAACTTTCATGTAAATTATGAAAAAAAAGTTACTTAAAGTGAGAAAAAACTATGAAACGGTGCTTATGGACTGCTGTGCACATAAAGTGCAAAAAACCAACAGAAAAATCCAAAAATATTTAGGAAAATAAAAGATTTTAATATTTCTATTTCGTAATGTCCGTCCCCTGCAAGTGTAATGTCCGTCCCCTGTTATAAGTGACTATAAAAAATCATTATGTGTGTCTTAGATTAGATTAAAACATGATTTCAAAAAATCTGCAAGAGTTGGCATTTAAAATCAACTTTAGTCGCAGTTTCAGTGATTTCCAAATAGATTTATATCATATACAACGAAAATCATTGAACACTTTTTGCAAACTCTGAGTTTTGAAATTCTTTAACAACAACAACAAAAACATTGATCACTGGTAATAAGTTTTAGTTTACTTTAAAGATAACTGTTTGTAGTGTATGTATGTGAAGAAATAAAAGTAAATAAACATGATTCTATCTTGTCATAAACTATTATTTATAAACATGTAATGCTTAAGTTGTAATGTCCGTCCTCTGCTAGGCCTATCAATGAAAATGTGTAAAAAAAAAAATTTATATTTTCCAAAAAAAATTTTTTTAAAGTTTTTTTTATCTTTTTACTTACTGAACATGATTCTATACACATGTATGCTTCCAAAAAGCCATAAATTAAACAAATATAAGAAACTTCATTTTTGTCCACCTAGATGCTAACTGAATTTGCCCATTTACTGTGCACCAGGCACCAGAGTGATAATATATAATATTTTCATTATTTTGACTTTTTTTTTTTTTTTTTGATATATTATACAGTAATTCTTGTTAGATGAATGCTAAATAATGTGTACAGTAACACAAATGTAATTAGATAGCATTTTATTCAATGCACAAATTTTAGGGTGTGACGGACATTACATAAACATTACATTTTCACTCATTCAAAGAAAAGTACTGCAATGTTGCTTTTGATACTTTGCTATTTTTATATGATAGGTATAAACATTCAGAATGTTAAGTCATAAATGATTTGATACATCCTTTCTAACTTTTACAGGGTGTGACGGACATTACGGAATTTCGACACAAACAAAAAATCAAAATTTCAATTCACCATAAAATTATCAAAAACTTGTAGATCTTTCTAAATAGAAGTAATTTACTAAGTACTATAATATTGAGTGTGTTTAAAGCTTGAAAACATTATCTATGACACTTTTATATAAATATAATGATCATTTCCAAGCACAAAGGGTATGTCAAAATTCGGACCATTACATAGGGTGCTTTCTACATATTCGATAAAAACCATAATGAAAAATTGAATTCAACCTTATGTATCATACATCAATTTAAAGGTCACAGAATTCTCTGTAAGTACAAATCTAAATAATACAGGTATTGTTACATATTATCAATAAGGACATATTTAAAAAACATGAAAAATGTGATGCTAATGCATTACAGGTAAAAAATGTCATTTTTTGACTAATTATTTCGACCAAAACTTTTTTGGGGGGAAATTATCAATAGAATTTTATAGATAACTACTTGCAATATGTCATATCTATCAGGAAAACATAATTTTGTGTGCTTATATGCATGTTAAAAGAGAATATGACCTAAAACATACATATTTTGTGAAATGGGCACTTTACTGTGCAGCAGGCCCTTTGCAAATGGCACTTCCTCTCATCAGGCTCTTTCCAAATAGGCAATTTCATTTTACCCATTACCCCATAGCATGTTTCTAGTTTTGAAAATAGGTGGCCACCTAAAGCAGGTTGAAAGTAAAGCAGAATGTGTCTTAACCCTTAGCCTGCCACTCACGACTATAGCTTTATATGCCAGGGTCTTCCCCAGAAAAATTGGAAGGCGCTGGGGCAGGGGGAGGGTGCGGGAGGGGGTGTTACCCCCTTCCGTATGTCGAAATATTTTGAAGTTTTAATGTATAAATGGTGTTCCCTGAGCCACTTTAAGCATTATTTCAATGGTGTCCTAAAGATAAACAGCCTACTAAAACCTTTGTTTTTATTAATCAATTTAAATTTCTTTATGACAAAAACTTGCTAGAATCTATATCATAACAGTAGATACAAGGAGTACAGAATTACTGATATGTTATTTTGTTTACAAAAAACTATACATCTTAATTCTTATAGATGAAAGGGTTTGACAGAAAAATATAGAAAGACACATTACCTACATTGGTTTACTTGCTTTCTGATGTTATAATCTATAAATGAGCATTAGATTATAATTTGAAGCAAAAAATATTATTTTTAAAGAATATGACCTGTGTTTGCTTTATATACTAAGCCAAACTGCCAACGCAACACCTCCGAGTTCCCTTCTATTTTCAAGCAGAGCGGGTGTTTTAAACCGACGGAAAAGTTGACACAAAATTATTAAATGTTTTTATTTGTGTTTTTAAATTTATGTACTGTCCTCAAAGTTGTTAATATTGGCAACGAATTTTCATTGACACTTCTGACGAATAGATAACCAGCTATCAAAATGTATCGCTTATTTCTGGTTAACATTCACCATTGAAAAAGCATTGGAATGAGATTCTGAAAACTTGTTATCACAAAATTCCATATTTTTGGAACCAACTGCCAATTCATTTTGTTTTTGTTTACCAAGAGTATTGTCCATTGATCACTCTATGAGTTGCAGAAGAAATCTATTCAGGATATGCACACATTGCAGAATTGACCAGACTAACTTAACACATGTTTAACATTGGAAGTAATGGGAATATCCGGGGTGTTGCGTTGGAAGTTTGGCATAGTATATGTTGCCAACTTGCCACGTAATTATGTTAGCATTATGATTTTATGATAATTTGAAGAAGAAAATTCCAAATATCGCAGTACTAGATCAGAGGGCTTTTATAAATAAGAGTTCAAAAATCTTGGTCTTCACGGTTTTCCTATATGTAGATACTTTTTGAAGTTTTTGTACAGTAATCCTGAATGTCATTTGTATTTCTTGTTAATTTTTTTGACTTTATATCTTCATTTCTATCTGCTAGATTAAGTTCTATCACAATTTAGAAAAAACTGTGCTTTGCTTAATCACGGATGTACAACATGACTAAAATACTTAAATAAACCACCTTTTATCATAAAATCGGATTATCTATGTTATTTCTTATGCTATATTTTCTATCTTATTGGTTGCGGATACATAACTTTAAGTGGAATATTATTTCTGTTGAAAAATGCTATCGTTAATTCGCGAAAACCGATGACAAAATGTACGTGCACGATTGAAGGAAAACAGATGACAAGCTAACAAAACCATTCACGCTAACTTTGAAGTTACCAACACAGCGATATTTCGGGAAAATTATTAACTATCCTATTTCAAACAAATAGATCTATGCGATAATTGAATAAATAGGCTTGATCGATTTTGATTACATTTGATTTCATAAGGCACAGAAACCATTTGTCTCGATTGTGGGCGTGGCATTTGCATCACTACAAACTGCTATGAGCTAAAAAATAAACCTACCCAGCGATTTTTCGTGGGGAGGGGGGACCAATCCTAGAACATTTCGATGAAATAAAAAAGCTCTAAAATCTAGATTTAATCGATTTTGATTTGAACTTAAATAGGGCATACATGTACTTGTATCTTGTTTTCATTTTGCATCGAAATTTGTGGGTGGGGCGTTTCTTCTGCTGTGAATGCTCGCAAGTTGACTACGGAAATTCACGATGCTCTATTGGAAACGTTGTTTGATATTGATCGTAACTAACCGCCAAATTCCGAGACTTTCCGAGCATAAATTATGAAGACGAAAAGTCTGCACGTCGTAATTCGTGGTGTCTGCGAATCGAAATAGTGCATTATAGGTTCTCCATAACGATGATAGCTTGCTTGCTTTATTTATTTTAACGTCTCATCCGAGTTATCTTTATCTATTAAGACTAAACTGATGCGGGGGAGCGTTGTTTTTTTGTTTTTTTTTTAAAAAGTCTACGGCACCCGCGGTCACCCATCCAAGTATTAACCGGGCTCGACGTTGCTTAACTTCGGTGATAGGACGAGAATCAGTGTTTTCAACGTGATATGGTCGTAGACAAAACGATAATATGCAAGATATTCAGATTATATATATATTATGTTTAAATCATGCACAGTAAAACAATAAGCATGATTTTCTCGTCGTGTGAATTGAAAGATTGACAGCTATTTTAGAACGGTCACGTGAGAGACACACGTGACACCATTGCAAAGGGATTATAACTGCCTCGGGCGGAACGCGATCAGAGGTATGCATAATTGTCTCCTGCTGAGAGGCCCCATCTACCCCACGCTTTAATAAACATACTGATAAGAATAGTTTTATGACCTTTTAGCAAGTTTGATAATAGCACTGTTTCGCAAGTGGGGATTTTTAAGGCGCTGGGGTCTCGGATTTTAAGCGCTGGCGAGAATTTAAGGCGCTGGGGCAATTGAGGTTCAGAAATTAAGGCGCTGGGGTACCCCAGCGCTTAAATGGCCTGGGGAAAACCCTGTATGCAAACAGCTTGGATCCGGATTAGACGCCGAGTAACTCGGCGTCTCATCCGGATCCAAGCTGTTTGACACTCGGACAACATTTTCAGCAATTTTGAGCAACTTTGAAGCACTTTGAAACTTGAAGCAGACGAGAAATATAGCAGACAACAATTTATTTGGCGGGCTAAGGGTTAATGCACACTTTGCTTTACTTTTGCATCTTACATTTTCATGACTGTTTAAAGTGGATGAAAAGATATACAGATAACTCTGACAAAACCAATATTAAACATATGTATAAATATGGCATAAGACATAATTACATAACTGTCAGTGGATCACTTCCAGATCCTGTTTCTCTAAGTATGAATCAGACTGAACCATATCTAAACTTTAGCAGACAACATGTTCAGCTGATCATGACCAGTTCTGTGATACTGCCTACCAGTTCAGAGTTGCATAATATTTGACCTCAGTGGCTAGAACTCTGGGGCTTACCCTTACCAGACTGAAATGATGTCTGCTTAAAACCTACTGTATGTGAAAAGTGTACAAAAAAACAATTTAGAAAATGTTAAGTTGGTAAATGAGTGGCAAATAGGTTGGATCCAGATTAGATGTAGCATTATGATTATGTTGCATCTGATCTGGATCCAAAATGTTTGCAAATATTGGCTATTTGCCCTTAGTATATTAAGAGTAACTCAGGTAAAATACAGTTCTACTTCTGCTTCATCAAAAATACTGTGAAACCTGCCTAGAGCAGCAGTTAAACTGCGCAGGGTGCATGGCGTCAAGTGTGACCCTAGGGATTTCATTTTAACAAACTATAGAGGGATCGACCAGGAGATTCTACTGTAAAAATATCAAAGCTTAGGGCCTAGTAGTTTTTAGCAAGAAGATTTTTTAAATTTTTTTGCTTTTTTGCTTTTTCAAGCAGAGTTTTGGCTTTTTCTCTTTCATTTGAACAACTTCTGTAGAGAAGCATCCAAGGAACATCATGAGCAGTTTGAATCCGCCCTACAATCCGCGGGTTCAGAGGAGATGTCGTCTGAAGTAAAAGTGAACGGACAGACGGACAGACGTACTACGGACGGTGAGCGGTCACAATAGCTCACCTTGAGCCTTTGGCTCAGGTGAGCTAATAAAATATATATGTGATATACCACATAAGTAAAAAATACCACTTAAGTACCGACTGGACACAAATGGTACCACATATAGTACCAAATGTAAACACGGACGGACAGACGGACGACGGGCGATCACAACAGCTCACCTTGAGCCTTCGGCTCAGGTGAGCTAAAAATGAAATACAGATGACGATAATCAATTTAGATCAACCATTTAAAAACTGAAACAAGAGCTGCATGCGGCCCTTAATCGATCACCTGAGGAACTATTGTGTTATAATACTCAATGCAAAATGAAGTTTGTCATTGCACATAATGTGACGTATATGGACTGTTGCATGAAGAAGTAACTCAGAGTCAGAATTCGTTTGTCATTATTACTGTTTGAGCAAAAACGAAAACTATGGGAACTATACAAGAGAGCAATGAAGGCCCTGATATCGCTCACCTGTTGTAATGAAGCCTGATAGCTTTACTTTTGAGTTTCACCCACTTTAATCTAAATCCATTCAAATTTGTAGTATAGCATTATATTGTAAATATTTCATTATTTCATTATTTTTCAACTTACCTACACAATGAAAACAATTTCAGTTCACGAATTTAATTTCATTAATTATTTGGCCGACATTTCTTGGTCGGGTTACAAAAAACATAGCGCAATCAGGTTCGAAGTTAGTAGAATGCGGTATGATAAATTAATCACAGGACATCGATATTTTCTGTTACTGAACCAGATTTTACTTCCCATCCTTGTTACTGCGGATAGTTACTAATTCTAGAATGAGGATTTCAATGCGAAAAAGCTCGGAGTAATACTTTGTGGACAAATGAAACCACAGCCACGCACTGGACAGAATTCTTACCTGACACAAAATAATGTCCTTTTCTAAATGGGGGACTTTAAAAAAAAACTTTAAGCTAGGCCATGCGGATAAGTTACTGTGAGGGAATACGAGACCCAACTTGGTCATTACAAGTGAACCAGGAAAATGTGGAACAGTTTGAACATATGTTTTACACAGCATTGTTGTTTGCTTGTAGGGTCGATCCGGGTAAGTACGGACAACTTTTACACCAGCCGCTTAAATGGTTCAGAAAATCATGTTTTAAGCGCCTGGCCAACTGTGTTTGACATTTATCATTTGGATGACATTTCCTTCTGACTTTATCGTGGTTTTTATTGCAGATATGAGCACGAGATATTGCGAAAGTGTAAAAATAACGTGAGAATCAAAAACGGGTTAGTACGGACACAGTAGCGAAAGTACGGACATGATAAATTGCATAGGGATAGTACGGACAGTAAAATATTTTTTAAAAAATTATGCGTTTAGAAGTTGGGTCTGAAGTTATGAAAATTTCTCAGTTTGAGCATGCAAAAACCTACAAGTTAAACCTCTTTATTGCGATCGCTATATTACATATCTTATTTGATGTTTAAGGCAGGTGGCTGCTTAAGGCATAGTGAAAGTAAAGCTTGCTTAAAGCTGTCGCCCGCCTTTCTGTGATCCATTAGTGTTCTTTTAAGTGGTCGATTATAATTTAGAGACTTTCTACAGTAATTTCTTTTCGTACAAATCTGAGTGTGGAGGGTATATTTCTTCTCAAAATGTGCGGAATGATAGCATGAATATTTCTTTGCAAGAGCCAGTGGTATATGCTCTAGACTGCAGTGGTTTTTTTGACAATGGTTTTACTTGTTGCCAGCTCAAACGATTCGGCGGTGTACCGATATATTGCGGTGTGAGCTGAATAATATTGCCCGGCGGTTCAGATTCAGAAAAACCAATTTTCTTTGCCTTATTTAAAAACGGTAAAAGAATGGACAAACTTACTTTTTGTTTCGCGGGATTGTTTTCGAAACAACGCGTAGTAGACGCAGTCCGGTGTTTTATCCATATCCCTAGCCGGTGTAACAGTACTATCTCGTTTCCGTTTAATCTCGCTCAACGAGACGCTCTTATTAAGACACAAGCAGCAAATCAAGGAGAAAGTTTTATAGCGTCGGACCAAGATGAGTCCCAACAGTCAAAAACACATAGAAGCCACAGTAAGATCGTTGCATTTTTTTGCATAGTTCTTAGAAAGCCACACAATGCTATCGTCCTCCGCCGTTTCATGTTCGCAGCAATAATCGACGCTGATTGCAGTGCGTACTGGTGTTGCATTTAATTCTCTGTACAGTTCATATAAACCTGTATGGTCATAAACATATTCTTTTTTTAAATAGTCAAACAACATTTCAGTGTAATTTGCACCACTGCACTTGTGTTGAAATGACCCGTCGTTTCCCGCGTACGTAGGCTGGCTGGAATTGAAATGTCCGTATTTTTCCTGTTATAAAAATAAGTAGGTTAAGTACGGACACATTGGAATTCTTCAGTTTTTATCTATTTTACAAAGTTTTTGCCAGAATACAGATATTTATTTAACAGCTTCGATATATATGTAGGATCAAGCAACCTAATAACGGTGTATATGTTATACCGGTGTAATCCGAAAAATCCAAATAGCAATGACGTCACTTCATTTACATACCGGAAGTTTACATAGAAAACAGTAAAACTCCCGTGTCAACTGCCAAATCCATCAAAAGTGTCTAGTATGAGCTTTTTCATGTAAATGTACACTTTTCTCGATAAAAGTTCATATTTGCAAAGAAATTCCAACACATTTCTTACAATTTCAAGTGACCTTTTTTTTATGCCGGAAATTCTCTATATACTTGTCAGAGTTGTAGATAAGCAGAGTATCCGGGTACTTACCCAATTGAAATTGGTGAAATACCCAATTATTTCAAAACTAATGGGTAACAGTACCCAACAAAAGCAAAAGGAAACCCAATTACTTGAAAATGATTGGGTAAAAACCAAACGAATACTCAATTGCTTTTCAATAATAAATTAATTTCATCAGGTTATCAACTGAACTTTTACTTTAGTCGAACGTGTGTAAACAAAAGTTGCATATAGAACTATATAAGGTAAACCTGAAAGTTAACAACAATATCCTGAATCAGGGATTTCCCCAGGCCGTTTTCGCCTGTCGCAGGCGACATGCCTTCCTCCCAGGCGGTCTCTTCGCGACATGCTTTGATCTGGCCGACATGTCTTAATCCGCAGAGCGACTAGCCTTAATCAGGGCTCTGTGTTGTGTACTCCAGTAATTATTTCATATGCCAAACGCCGTCACGCGCGTCGGGCGTGTGCTTAGCTTCATCAACCAATCAGGAGCCGAATTTCCTTATTCCGTTTACGGTGATTGACAGGGACTCGTTCTATTTTGAGCGAGATTAACTTTTGATTGACGTTTCTAAAACCGCTAGTGCGAGTAGATTCTACAACATGGCTAGCTTTACAAACAGCGACTTGAATGATTTTCGGAAAACAAGCTACGAACAACGCTGAAAGAAAAATAAATACTAGCCGAAACCGGAATCTCGGACATTCCTTTTCCCGAATTTAACATTCATAAGATTATTAACGATGGACTGAAAATTCGCCGTGAATAATGAGACGTGAAATCGCGTCTCGCCTCGGAAAAATATTCTCGATACGGGGCCTGTTAAATAAGGAAATTCTCCGCAAATACAGAACAAATGAATGTTTGAAATGAATATAAATTACCTTTTAGAATTTATTTCCTCACAACTCCGTATTAATAATCACGTAACAGACGCAAACAGTATTCCAAACTTCCGAAATGAAATCCAAATGCGCGGCATGCTTCGAACTTTGTCACATGTCTTTACTTGTAATTGGTTATCAAATAGATATAGACTAGGTAATTCCCAGCGTCATTTTTTGAAAACATCCAATTAGATTAGACGTTATAAACGTCCATTTAGAATGACAAGAAATTAACATAAATTGCGACGTTTAAAATTAGCACTTATTCGTATGCAATGGCTATCGATGTGGAAGACGTTTTTCGTGGGAGTTTCGGGAAATAAGTTACAAGAGAAGAACAACACATACACGCGGGAAACGATGAATCTCTTAAAATAGCTTTCTGGTATTTTTGGTAAATAGAAATTGAAATTGAATACTTGGAGATTAAATATTGAAACAGAAAACAATTGTGACAACAAATATTCAATTCAAGTAGACTTGGATTTATCTCATGACAAAGTCAAACAGTCTAATTAATTCTTCACAGAGTTAAAATTTGTTTTCTGTTTTTATGATGGATGGATGTTTAGAGCAGGCTTAAAGTAAAAATGAATCCTCCATTTGACATCCACTTGCCGGGATGCAGGGAAATTTTCTATGCTCTTAACCCACAGGTTCTTGACACATAAAAAAAATTTTTTTTTTTTTTTTTTTTTTACTAAACCTCCATTATATTACCGTATCTAGATCTATCTTCGATAGAGTACAAAAACAATTTCTTTTCTTTAACCTCAAGGGAACAGTAAAGGCATGAAAACGTATCTCAAATGGCTATGAGGAATGAGAGTTTAAGTATGATACATTTAAATCACCATGCACTGTACTTAATTCTAAATAAGGGTAGGTGTTTTGTGTGTATGTTTGACTGTGTGTGGCAAGTTAATGTTTTTAAAACCATTTCAAATAAATTCTTTGATTAAGTTTATGAGACTTATGAATGTTTTTCCAAAAACATAAGTAAGACAACCAGTTTTCCCTGGTCAGGGGCTTCCTGTTCTGGATCTACTGTTTGCAGCACAAGCCCTACCTACTTGTTTCTGCATTTCTGTTTCAGAATTTATTTATTTGAAAACAAAAGTGAGCATTTCTGTGTGTATTATCTGATTGAGTGTGACAGTAGTGTAGTATGTATAGCAGAGGAAATTGAAAATGTGTGTACATGCTTTAAACTTTCAAATACTGATTTTTTTTCAAAAGACTTTTCCATTTTGGTCAAGAGACTACATGTTGTTTGTGGTTTCTGTCAATAGTAGTTTTTCCAAAGACTTTACAATCTTGTAAATGGCACTGACTCACCAAGGAGATCAGACTGGGTCTACACTTTTTCCATAGGTACAGGCATTCATAGTTTCCACATCCTAGTTTCTGGATATTTTTTTATGTAATTTTGTATAAAATAAGTGAATTAATGTGTTTCAGCTACATGTATTTATCATTTTTGTGCTTTAACAAATTGTATACATATAAGGTTTTACAATGTAATACTTTGTTGCAAAATAATGGAATACTAGTTAATGCAAGCTGCAGTCAGCAACTGTACTGGGAGATCAGCAGGTACATGTATTATAGTAAACTTCAGTTATGAGTTGTAACTTAAATATTGGTGCTGAACTTGAAAACAAAAACCCTACACATACTAGATCTAGGAAACAGAATAGTACTTCTTTCAGCCATTTCCATATAAACACACTATAGTATACACTACATATATGTATTGCCAAAAATGCACTATTTCATTGATTAAAGAGCAAAAAATTTCGTCGCAGCACGGGAGGGAGAGCCCTCCCGCACCCTCCCCCTATGTCTCAAATTCAACATGCCTTCAAGAAATCCTGGGGAAATCCCTGTGAATGCACTGTTGAAAGGACAGGGATAGTAAATCCAAGTTTATTTTTCTAGTGATACCCAATTATATTACAAATCATGGGTTCTAGACTGTGGATACCCAATCGAATTAGAAACCATGGGGTTGTGGTCAATGCAATACCCAAAGAATTTTCAAAAAACCCCAATTCATTTAAAATCCATGGAGTGATACCCAATTCCAAGAAAAAGCTTATCTACAACTCTGCTTGTTATGTCTGCTGCTGCGCATCTTACTAAACTGTTTCCGGTCATTGACTAAAATCGCAACATCTTGGACCGGAAACAGTTTCGTAAGATGCGCAGCAGCAGACATAACAAGTATATAGAGAATTTCCGGCATAAAAAAAAGGTCACTTGAAATTGAAAGAAATGTGTTGGAATTTCTTTGCAAATATGAACTTTTATCGAGAAAAGTGTACACTTACATGAAAAAGCTCATAATAGACACTTTTGATGGATTTGGCAGCTGACGCGGGAGTTTTAACTGTTCTCTATGTAAATTTCCGGTATGTAAATGAAGTGATGTCATTGCTATTTGGATTTTTCGGATTACACCGGTATAACATATACACCGGTATAAGGTTGCTTGATCATATAGAGCGTAAATATGAAACTTACGAGATATGTGTTTATTAGTTGGAACTGTCCGTACTTGCCGTATTGTCCGTACTTACCCGGATCGACCCTACTATGAATTGGACATTTGCTACAGGTTCTTCGTCCGTTTAAAACATCAATATCCTGATCTGTCACAAGTCTTTCAGTTTGCATGCTTAACCAAAACTGTCCATCAGGAACATTCAAATTTATACTTTAAACTGAGATCAAGGATCAAGGAGACTTGTAAATGTATCAAAAGATTCGGGGCTACGTATCATGAATTGCGTGTCATGTATCGCAATACATATCGTATCGTCAACTGACTGAAACAGACCTAAAAGTAATCCTGAAGGCGTTGACTCAAATTATGACAGTTCGCAAGAAATCCGGGGCGATCAATAAATGGGTTTCACGCTGCATAAATACACAGACAAGCACTTTGATATTAGTCTCAAATCGAAGTTTTCCGGCAAGTATTTTATCAGTTTAATTGTTTTTCAACAATATCTAATTAATGTGTCAAAAGTCAGTGGTTAAACTTACTGTCATTTACTGCTTGCTTTAACGACCCCATCTTGAATGTGTAATCTAAACACTGGACTGGTCCAGATTTACGGGTACACCAAAAAAGTACAGGAAAGGACCGGAATTTGGCGGAAAGACAAGAAAGAATATAGTACGTCGTAGAATCCTATAAATAGAGGATATTGTATGAGTGTTCATTATTTATCATTTTTAATAAACGAGTTGACTAAAATGATATGACGCGAGCCTTGGCGAGCGTCATATTCATTTTAGTCAACGAGTTTATGAAAAATGATAAATAATGAACACGAATGTGATATTCTATTTATCACATTACAAGTTCTGGAAAGCACCTATTAAATTGATTTGAAGCCGTAGTTTGTAGACCCTCCGCTATATAGATTTTCCGCCAAACGTTACGTTGTTTACGTTAATGTCATAGTAAATGACGTCATTTGGCACCCCGCTACATGCAGCGCTTATGGACGAACAACTTAGGCCGGAGCCCAAAAAACGATATTCCACTAGTGGATTACGATATTTATACAATCGCTTTATGCAACTCCCAGACCGCAAATTATGTGATAAAGGCTTTTACACGACGGATGTGAAGAGACGCCATTTTATTGGCGATGATCTCGTAGGGCCGTCTTAAAAGCCTCTACGGAATCAGCATGCACTGTGCTGTCTGGCAGTTTGTTCCACTGCACCACAGTGTCTACAAAGAAGGAATGTCTGTACTGTGGGGTTTTGCTATTTGGGAATGTGAGTCCTCTTGTGTTGTTGCATACCTGGTTTTCAATTATATTATTCGTACTGTAATCTTTAAATTTAGTAGCTTTAATGTTTCTCCTTGGTTTTGCCGGTTTGGTAAATGTTTGTGTTGGTAGAGCTGGTACTAGACCTTCTACTACCTTGTACATGAGTATTAGACGGAGGCTTAATCTCCTGTCTTCAAGGGTCTCTAGTTCCAGCCGTTCTCTCATTTTTGTGATAGCCCCTGTCTCCCTGTCTTTGTAGTTCTTTGTTATAAATCTGATTGCTCGGTTTTGATTTTTTTCTAATTTGTCGATGTTCCCTTTGAGGTAAGGATTCCAGATGGTTGCTCCATACTCCATTATTGATCGTACTACTGAGATGTATGCTGTTTTTCTGAAATTTTCGGGTACGTTTCTAAGGTTTCTTCGAAGGAATCCAAGTGTGGCATTAGCTTTTTTGCATACATTGTTTATGTGCACATTCCACTTGAGGTCTTTGGATATCTGTATGCCCAGATACGGATTATCTTGTACCTCTTGAAGAAAGTGGCTATTAAGTTGATAGAATTTGGTTATCTTTTTGTTAATGGAGAGTATGTAGCATTTCTTTCCGCGGAAGGAACGTTTAAACATCTGATTTTATCATTTTAAAATCGTGTATTCATTTAATGTAACAATTAATAACATAATTTTATAAAAAATAGTTTTTTGTTCGTTAAAAAGGGTACACGCGGAGAAATAAAATCTTCCTTTTGTTTGAAAATCTTCCTTCCGCGGAAGGAACCTTCTTTCGCTGTTTAGTCATACCGTTTGGGGGACTCCGGAGTCCACTGATGTTTCACCTGACCGGTCCCCCTCCACTATGGTTCGCATTTTGCGAGTGGTCAGGAAGTTGGTTAGCCAGGTATGAATACTTCCTTGGACGCCGTATTGACGTAATTTATAAAGCAGTTTGTCGTGAGGTACAGTGTCAAAGGCCTTAGAGAAATCTAAAATAGCGACATCTGTCTGGTTCCCTTTGTCATGTTCTTGGAGGAAGTCATTTAGGGTAGTTAGGAGGTGTGTCTCACAGGAGTAGCCTGTTCGGAATCCATGGTTCAGGTTTGTAAGGATTTTGTTGTTTTCGAGGTGTATCATTAGGTGTCTGCATATTATGTGTTCTCAAATTTTACAAATGACAGATGTTAATGACACTGGTCTGTAATTTTCAGCAAGATGCTTATCTCCTTTTTTGAAGATACTGGAGACATTTGCTGATCTCCAGTCACTTGGGAGCTCACCTGTATCTAGTGAAGCCTGTAGAATGATTTTTAGGATTGGAGCTAGGTGGACTGCACATTCTTTCAAGATACGATTTGGTATGTTGTCAGGGCCTGAAGCTTTAGACGGGTTAACTTTTTCTAGTAATTTTTGTAAAACCGTTTTGATCAATTTGGATCGGTTTTACTTTGTCTTTTGATTTCGTTTCCATGTATGGTAGTTCTTGGTTTGTGTTTTTTGTGAATACAGACTTAAATTGTTTCAGGAGGATTTCTGCCTTGCCTTTACTATCTGATATCAATGATGTCCCTTCTTTTAGAGGAGCAATGTCACCTGCATCTTGCTTTTTGGATTTTACATATTTCCAGAATGGTTTTGTGTTGTTATTATTTAAGCCTTCAATAATGTTTGAGTTTACATAGTCTTGCTCAGCTTTCTCATGTGGCTTTTGCATTCTTTTTGGAAAGCCCTATAGTTTGACCATTTCTTTGTTTTGCGGGCTTGGTTGTAGAGTCTCTGTTTCTTTTTTTATCATTTTATGTTCCTTCTTTCTTATCCAAGGTACCTTATTTTTCGATTTTATTTCTTTACTGTGTATGTTTTTGTTCATTGAGCCAAAGAGGTGGTTTTTAAAGGTGTCCCATAGTTTTTTAACATTTTCTCCATTCGTATGTTCGTCTTCAATTTTAGTTTTAGTTTTGGTAAGGTCTTCATTTATCGAGTTCCAGTCCGCTTTACTGTAGATGTAACATTTTCTGGGTGTTGATTTTTGGTGCTGGACTTTTGTCTCTATATCCGTTATAATGATATCATGGTCAGATATGCCTTGGACATTTGTGGATGATTTTATTAGTGTTGGGTTTGTTACAAATACCAGATCTAAAAGGTTTCCTTCTCTAGTGGGTGATTCATGGATGTGTGTTAGAGAGTTTGCTCCCATGGTGTCAATGAGGCCTTGTTGTATGACTCTGTCAGGGCCTTTATCTATTCCTGAGTTCCAGTCTATGTCTGGGCAGTTAAAGTCTCTTGCTAGTATAATGTCTTTGTTGTAGCTTTGTATCAGCTGTAGTGAATTTTCTAGTTCTGTCAAGTGTTTTTGTTGCCTATGTGGCATATAAAAGGAACCTATCAGTAAATCTTTATTGTTTTTTGTCTTGATTTTAACCCATTCAATCTCTCCTTCTGTGACAAATGACGGTTGCTCTACTGAGATTAGGGATTTTTCTACGAGAACAAAAACCCCACCTCCTAGCGAGCTCCTATCATTCCTGTAAGTGTTATAGTTAGGGGGAAATACCTCGCATGAATTGATAGCGTTTCCCTCTGGGTTTTTACCAGGCTTTATTCCTCTCAACCATGATTCAGTCCCACACACTATGTCTGGTTTGAGATAATGGAGTGCCATTTCAAATTCACTCTTTTTGTCTATTATGCTTCTGCAATTTATGGTCATGATTCTGAGGTTTTTCTTGGGTGGTATATTATAAGGATTGCTAGCTTTACTGAGATTGGATCCATTTGTTTTGTTGTGGGTTGAATGGTTAGATTCTCTTATTTTGTCTTTGGGACTACTTGTACGTATGGGACTAAAATGGAGGGAAGCGAGTCCATGGTAATGTCTAGACAGGAGATTTGTTCATAGTAATTTGAAGATTCGATTTCATACGATCTAAAAGTAAAGGAACTGACATTGATACTATCACATCTGCAGCAGAGCCACTGTACGTTTGACCTATCTAAAAGCTCAAAATCTTGTGTACACAGGTCCATGCAGAATTTGTGATGCCAGATATTGCATCCGTCACAGCAGACACCATAGCATTCCCACGTTACTGGCTGTTCACACATCCCGCATGGATAAATGTTTGCCTTTTGGAGGCCTGGGTTTATTTCCACATCTCCTGCCAGTAATGCAGTTAGAATTAGTAGATTTGCAGTGCGGTTAAAAAAAAAAATTGCA
Source organism: Gari tellinella (assembly GCA_922989275.2). NCBI lineage: Eukaryota > Metazoa > Mollusca > Bivalvia > Cardiida > Psammobiidae > Gari > Gari tellinella. The sequence goes on from OV277865.1 coordinate 57,932,919, forward strand.
AGTGGTGATGCAGAAAATTTTCAATTATATTGCCGAATTCGTAAAATGCATTATTATGAAGATTTTATGCGGACGCCAATTTCAAAAGTGGTCAGAAGTATTATCTACAGTCATTTAACTTACCCCACCCACCCACCAACGTTCAATGTTAATTCCTTATAAACGGAAAGCATGTCAACTAGTTTCAGGGCTGACTGCACCCTAGACTCTAAAATAGCCACAATATATGAGACCTATATCATTTTAAAGGGGCAAGTATTCTCTACAGAATGGCACTTGGTATAGGTTGTTAAACGGCCGCCGGATACAATTAGTATTGATTATCTGCCCCTGAATACTGAATTCCTTATTATTTCCCAGTATATAAACTTATAAGTAGACATGATAAGTGAATTTCTCTTCAAATCATGATGCTAATTTTTCCTTTTGTGTATGGGAATTGCATAAAACCATCGGAAAAATGAAAAGGAAATGAGATGGGATGAGTTGGGGATAAAGCAGAATGCTTCTTAAGGAGCATTCTGCTTTAGCTTCAATCAGTCTCAAGCTTTTATTCAAAAAGCCAAAACAGAAATTCACTGTGATATCCTTTTAATATGTCCTTTCTCCTAGCAGCTGTTTTACCTTTGTTTTATTGCTTACAATTGTTTGTTAGTCAGTTAAAAAGCTTTGCAGCTTAAGGTCCCGTCACACCGTAACGTTCTGGCCAACGTTCTCTGGGCGTTTCAATCGTTCAATTTTCGAGCGTTCTAGTATGAAGATGACACTTCTGGCTATTGATTAACGTGTGCCTAACGCATGTCTTGCGTGTTTCTAACGCACGAGAAACGTGTACAACAGCGACCAAGTAAGAAACACCCGAAAACCATTAACGTGTGCTAACGTGCCACTGGCGCGCGCCGAACGATTTGCCAACGTTAGACGAGCGTGTTGAGCGTTCGACTAACGTGTGACTAACGACAGAATAACGTTATGCTGGCGTGTGATTTTTATGGTCGAACGGATACAAAACGCTAGATATTTTGGCCTTAATGAGTGGTTCTACGTGTTATGCCTTAATCAGAGCTACAGTAGAGGGGAGTATTTTAATATCCATGATTTACTACGGCACTGTCGTCTTCGTCGGGGTCTTTTTCTTTGCGGGCGAGGTCCCTCAATATGTTTAGCTATGTTCACGTTCAGTACATCTACTTCATGCTGGACTATAGCAAGCACATATAGCATATTTAGTCTTTCTGGATCCTCCATAGTAGGTGTTCTCTACGGTAGTCTAAACTCAAATGAACCTTGCTTACAAAACATTAGTTGATATACCCACATGCATGGACGTTCGGGAAACGTTCGAATAACGCTCAATGGACGCCAAAGGACGTTCGTTTGACTTTAGTCACACGCTGGGAACGCTAGGGGACCGTTCAGCGGTCGTTGACAGGTCGCCAGTGAGTCGTTCACTGCAAAGCAAACGATTAGTAACCAACCAAGTAACGCTAGAGTAACGACTGACTAACGATAGCCGAACGCGTGCAACGCTCGGTAAACGTTAGCAAAACGTTCAACGAACGTTCTTAAACGATCTCCAGCGTTTAACACTAAACGTTCGAAGAACGCTGGTCTCAGAGAAAACTTTTGTGCATGCTCAAAACTTTTTTTTCGGACCAGCGTTCTTCGACGATCACCGACGTTTACTAGCGTTTACTAGCGTTCACACAACGATCTTCTGGCGCTATCCCAGCGACCACGGGCGATTACCAACGTTTCCTCAATCGTCAGAGAACGTTGGCCAGAACGTTATGGTGTGACGGGCCCATTATGTTCATCGTTATATGTCTTGCCGACTCAAAATAAAATTTATATGATATTTGATTTGAAAATATCTAAAAATCCAAGATGTCTGCCGTCGGCAATTTTGTCGGCCATTTTGAAAATAACCAAAAGTATTATTATCTTGGAACTAGGTGTGACACATGATTTCTAGCTAATTTGTGGTCAATAAATTCATTGCTGACGTTAAATTCGCCTTAAGACGGTGTTGGATATGTCAAATTATCTTTTTCTTATCAAATGCCTCTATATGGTATTGATAAAATGAAAAACAGTGTCGACATATATTATCGTCACATAACTTCATGTTAAAATAACATACTGTACTAAAAGATTTGACTTTATGGTAATATGGCTGTTCATGGTTATGCCTTGAGGACATGTATGCCAATATAATCTTTCATGCGACAATTCTCCCGATAAGAGAAGGGCACATGCTGTTGAAATATGCACACATCTTGGTGTTGAAATGGGTCCTTTGTGGACTGTTTACTTTGCCAGTATCGCATAAATACTCAACAACCCAAGTCATACATGTTGTCTCAGTTCATTGAGTCATCTAACCGTTCTTAAATAGTTTTGCAAGGAATTGAAACCTCATAAAGCCATATTACAACATAAACCAAGGTCAGTCACCAGGTATGGTAGTCGATCAGCCCGTCTTCATATTTGAAAAGAAACTTCAATAGCAATATCTGCAGACAGAACACGGTAAGGCCTCCACCCTCGCTACACTTATTTCTATTATGCCAAAAATGCTACATACAAATTGTGATTGATTGATTGAATTTGGTTTAATGGCATCACAAGACATCAAATTACCATATGGCGCAGAGAAACGATTACGTATCATGTACATATTAAACAATGTCGATCAACGAGTGGGTACCTCAGAAAATAACCCAATACATGGATAAGGATAAAGGTGTTTGAAAAACAAAACTAGACATACATTGTACAATAAATAGCGTCCTGGGTTACAAAAAAAATTATACTTTCATTCATTTGAATGTGAGTAGATGCCTTTGAAGATCTTAGAAATACCTTTAATGGAAGACAATGGTAAACTGCTGCACTTAGATACGTCGACACATATCCTTATAAATGTGATGGAGAAGATTATATTCTTTGAAATACAACTAAATATAAACTTTCTAAACAAACATACATGTTTCCAAGAGGAAGCATTCACTGTTACACTATCAACATTTCAAGTGACGTTGTTAAAGGATTTTTGTCTGAGCCACGTTACTTATTTACTGGCGTTCCCCGTCTACAACGCCAGTCGAGGTTCTGCAATGAACGATGTGATCCTCCTAGATTCCTCCATCCGTCCATATAGCTTGGTCTGTACAGGTATCGACTCTGGTCACGTATACTTCCTTTTCTCGTCCAGATGTGGGAACCTCTGCAGTATATGACCCGTCGTTTAATGTTCAAGGCCACAAGTACACAAGGGGGATTAGGCTATCTTCATCTTGGTAAACATATGTGAGTTAATCCTGTTGTGTCCAGTGCGGAACCTTATTGTAGCCACTTGTTCCCTTCTGTGTCTGAGTCACGTTGAAACTTAATTGGAAGTTGCCAGCCAAATATTACTTTCAAGCAATTCTGGATGCAGGTCCAAAGAGTATATCCTGACCAAATAAAGGTCTACCTATACACTTACCCTAACGGACAAAGGGCATATGAAGCACTATGATCAGAGTAAATGAGTTGACTGTCCCGTAGATCTGGACACTTGCAGACCGCAGAGGTTTTCGATGACACTTTTCGTGTTGTTTGCATGGCTCCAATGCAAAACCAAACAACAAGACATTCTCTTGAATGAACAAATCAATGAAGATCAAGACAATATAGAAGATTGAATTCGCTAACATAGATAACTATTCAGTGAGCTGACTGTAGCCGGAAAAAAATCGTCAAATCGACGTTAGAAACTTCTAGTTTCATATGAGCTGACCCCATTCCTTTGGCACCATTCGATATAGATGGTAACACGAACAAAAATACAAAATCTGTAACATCTTAACGTCTAGGTTTGAAGTAAAGGCGGAAATAAAGCAGCTTGACAAAAAAGAACACACAGGGCTTTTAATCATTGACTTGATGTTGCTTAGGATGATATGCACCAAAATGTCAACAAGATCGACAAGATCAAGGCGGATTTCGTTCTGAGAGATTTGAATGATCAGTTTGAAAATGAATTACCAGATGATATGACTGTATATTTATCGGTGGCGGTCTAAAAGACACAGATATTAAAGCAGTAAAAGTACTGAGAAACACTTTTCAAAGTGTAGAAGAACTGCGGTCTAACCACGAGGAGGTAAACTCTAGAATGTTTCTACGTATAGATTTCGTCGTGAGAGAGCTCCATGTTACAAATATTGTCGTGTGGATTCCGAATTGGCAGAAATTTGTCAAGCATTTTTGGATCAAATATTCAGACGCCAAATAAAACGTTTTATTCCTATGCACGACAAAAGCATCAGACCTTGGAGAACACTTTTTTCAAATGTTTGCCGGTCATACATGCGTTGAGGGTTGTGACTCTAATAGTGCATTTTATGGAATGGGAAAGAAACGTTGGAGCACCATTGTCACGAATAGTGTCATTGCTTGAAGGACATTGAGAAGTTGGAGAGGACCCAGTAGACACATCAATACATGCAACATAAGCTGTGACACAGGCAGTGTCTGTTTATACAGCGACATGCTAGAAGAAAACATCGACAGTGTCAGGTATGACCTGTTCTCAAAGATGTTTTTTCAAGTGCGAAAGCCCCGCCGACATCTGATGCACTGAATGAACATTTACGAAGAGAAATAAGTACAAATATACCAGTCCTTATCTGGAAGTCAGCCACCAAGCAATACCTCAATCTACCAACCCCAGTTAACGCTAGTTGGAGCACCGTTGGAAGTAATCCCCTTGTTCTGATTAAAATGACAAAATACATTCTGCAATAATTGGTTTCAAAAGCTATTGCTCATTGAGGCGATGCAAATGCCAAAAAGAAAATGTACAACCCACTGACGTATGTGCTTGCGATGACGATATATGTGACAACCGGGTTGGTTATTATCATGTAGATAGTGTGGGAGACGACCAGTAGGCTATGAAATATGTGACAAAACATTCAAGCCATTATGATGGAATCGGGAGCATAGAAATTACCCAATGCCCAATCGGCAGAGTGGCACATTTTCATCAAACCGGACACTTACACATTGTAATTCACATCATACACACTAGTTGCGATATCACTGAACTACTGTAAAATAAAAATAAACACCACAAAATATTCATTAACGTACGTCAGTTTGCGTCAGTCAGACGAAAATGAAACGGCATTCGATTCAGAATCATGTACCTGTATTGACACCATATTAAAAAGAAAGGTACACTAGCCTACATGGACATGGCTACAAAATACATGTATAAATGATATTAACAATACATGTAATTATGTAGCTAGATATCAATGGTGATAACTTTTAGCAGACGTCACATTTTGAAAAGATAATTAATACTCAACTACTCTGATACATATGCTGCTGATTTGCCTTCTAACCAACTCGCTGAATACACTATATCCACCTGCGTGACCATATTTTGGAAATAATACGAAAACGGCAATAAATCCTCACGTACTGCTGTTGAATTTAATTATACAAACTCGGAATAGGTAATGTGAGGAATGATTCAACTGGCGTTACGATACACTAAAATTATATATGACGGCTCCGTGTAGATCTATTAAAATGTTTATATAATATTTGGCAATTTATATAGCCTGCTCAAACAAACGAGACATCGCAGACGGTGCGAATACCCTCGCTCAGTTCTTTTTATACTTACGATGGCATTTTAAAAGGGGTGATTTCTGTAAATATGTGTGTGAAGTTTCGTGGTAAAGGTAATATACTCGGGAAAAATGAGTTACATACATATGTACATACACACATTTTGAAATTGAGGTCAAAGGTCAAACTCATAGTCTAAGTGACCTTAAAGTAGTACTCAACGACCCGCCATCTCATTATGTATTAACACACCAAATTTCCTATTCCTTGCTGATACGGTACAAAATATATGCTCCAGACAAGCTTTTTAAAAAGAATTGATGTCAAAGGTCAAGGTCACAGTAAACTAAAAGTAGTACACGACACTCCGCCATCCCAAAGTGTACTCACACAACACATTTGCTATTCCTAGCTGATGTGGTAATGGAAATATACTCAGGACAAAATGAGTTACATACATACAAACATACACACATTTTACAATTGAGGTCAAAGGTCAAGGTCAATGTCACAGTGACTTAAAAGAAGTACGCGATACTCCGCCTTCCAATGATGTTCTTACACACCAAATTAACTACTCCTAGCTAATACGGTACAGAATATATGCTCCGGACAAGTTTTTTTTAAACATTGAGGTCAAGGTCAAGGCCACAGTGGCCTAAATTTAGTACGTGACACTCCGCAATCCCAAGATGTACTCACACAACAAATTTGGTGTCCCTAGCTAAAGTGGTAAAGGAAACATACAAGTAGTGTTAAAATGCAATATAATTGTGGCGAAAATTGAATAATTGAAGGTCAGAGTTATCGCCCTTGTAAAAATGTCTCTGACCACTTTCAGCCTTGGTATCCGACCTTTCCAAACTCGGGAAGGTCTATACTATTCAAATATACTATTAGAAATTTTCTGCATCTCCACTTGCAGATCATTGTTAATTAAGGGGCTTTTGAGAGTTGGCGCCCTAACTAAGACGGGGAACAAATCCTAGACACAATATCAGCTACAATAGTTGATGAACTTACTATAAAACAGGATCAAGAAAATTTTGAAAAGGAAGGGGGGGGGGGATAGGAGACGTCTTCGAATGTTTTTCAGCGCCGCTGCATGGTATCTATTTAGACCAACATTTTCAACAAATCATATTGGATCAGAAATTTAGGTTTAAGAGCACCTGTTGCAAACTGATATGACGTTCCAAATTTGGTGGCAGCGGAGGGATATGGGATGACATCACCATCATCTCCGGAACCATGTCACCTTGTCTCTGCCCTTAGGACTGTCATGTGAGCAGGGTGACTTCGGGGCGAAGTCAGGAGAAAAGGGGGAGAAATGTGACGGAAATGGACGGTATATAGACACTTCTACAGTATGACTGTGGAAGCCGGCTTTTATAGCCAGATTGTCTAAGCGTTTGTCTCGGTTGCGAAGTTAAGCAACGTCCTGTGCGGTCAGTACCTGGATGGGTGACCGGCAGGGTATACCGTCGACCCTGACTCGTCTGATTGGATAGAAGCCAGGGCTCCAGATAAGAGGGAGTAAACTGAACAGATCCAACATTTTCTCACTTATTTCATCACCAAATCCTATGGTGATACTACTCATTAGACTCTCTCTTCGAGACAATTCTAATGAGTAGTGACATCATAGGGTTTAATCAGAGAATTTTTTTTTGAAATACCCCCCTTATCTGGAGCTCCGAGTAGCCAAGGCAGACTGCTTACTTCTGTGCTGATGACATCATGATTTTATTTTAAGATATGACATCTGAGGTCTTTTTATAGATAGACAGTGGAAGCTAGGTTTACTATCAAGTTGTTTTAATTATTAACTATTTGTACACCCTGATCATACATTGATTGCAATATAATTAATGGCCTCAAGTAAGTTAAACACAATTGTGTTGCTTCATCATTTATTCACAAAAATGAAGTGTAAGAGAATCTACAGCAGATTGCTGTAGACATATAAAGATCTATGTGTTAGTTTATTTAGTTATAGTTTGTTTCAAGAAACTCTATGAAATGAACTTTGAACAATAGATTAATCTGAGGATCTCCTACCAAAAGTTAGGATATGGGTAAAATTATTGTTTTGCATTTCTGTTCATGATAGTTTTTTAGTCAGAGTTATGCTATATTTTAAATAAAAGTTACTGTTTCCATTGTAGGTATATGTATATATATCTAGATCTACTTGTATTTTTTGCTTTTCAATCCAATATATTGCAATTCGTTGAAAACCTCAATTTCATTCAGTTTTGCACACCCATCTATAGCATTAGTTCCACCACTCATTCCGCTGTCTGGCAATCTTTTGGATTTGAGCTCACAAACGCTGCATGGCACGGGACACCAAATTATTATTATTATTATTATACCAGATTTATATAGCGCTCTTTTCACACAGGGGTTGTGCGTTCAAAAGCGCTTTACATAAACTAACATAAATGTACCTACAAATCGAGAAAAGACAAAATAACTACAATTAGATCTGAAATAAAACATGATTTAACATATAAGAGACAGTCCCCAAAACGGCGATCACATTACCCCCATCAATCAGCAATGAATCGACCGGCTAAAGATTGCCGACTGGTATAAATAATGGTAGAGCGCCCAATGCAAGCTATCGACAAAACACAAATAACTATAATTAGATCTAAAATAAACATGAATAAACATACAGAAGACAGCCCCCAAACCGGCAACCACATTACCCCCATCAGTCAGCAATGAACCGACCGGCTAAAGATTGTCGACCAATAGAAATAACAGCAGAGCGCCCAATGCAAGCCGCCTAATGTAACATAACTAGGAAACATGGCATGCGACCATAACTAAAAACTCTATTGAAGATCAATGACATGATTAAAAATGGTGAAAGCTGTCCAAGAATTATACCACGGACCCCGCCAGCTGGTTTCAAAAGAGATCAGAGCCATATCCCTACCGTCAAAGATCCACCAGACAGGCATTGGTCGACGGTACAACCCCAGAACTAAAAATTAGACCCATAACATATACAGAAAGAACACAGCCCTGGGGTAGCAGTCATCTACCCTCTCCACCCCTACACCCACGGGACCTACATGTTCCATGACTGAAATTACACCCTTACTTTATAAAACATCCAGATAAGACGATGTCCCCGAATTATACCGCAAACCCCAAGCCAGTTGGTTTCAAAGAGATCAGGGGCAATCCCTACCATCAAGATCCACCAAACAGACACGGACAAACGGTACAACTTAAGAACTCCCATTTAGACCCACAATATCCACAGCAAGAACATAGCCTATCCTAAGATAGCAGTCATCCATTTCCTAATGTGTTCTAATAATAAATATTAAAGAAGTGTGTGTTTCAGACGTTTTTTTAAGACTGCAACTGAGCTCGCATCTCTGATGTCTGATGGTAGAGTGTTCCAGAGCTTTGGGGCTGCGTGCATGGAACTTCTATCTCCAAACTTCACCAAACGACTTCTCGGTACAACCAGCGATACTGATTTACTTGCAGACCGCAACTCTCTTCTAGGTTTATACACATCAAGCATACTGACAATGTACTTTGGAGAATCATTGTACATGGCTTTGTATGTGAGTGTCAGAATTTTGAATTCAATTCTGTGTTGAACTGGAAGCCAGTGAAGCTCCTTCAAGACTTGAGTGATGTGATTGTACCGGGGCGTCCTGGTAATGATGCGGGCTGCTGTATTTTGCACACGCTGTAGTTTTCGTAGTGAGTTTTGGGGAATCCCATATAGCAGTGAGTTGCAGTAGTCAATTTTCGATGTGACCAAAGAATTGACCAAAGGGTTTGTAGCTTCAGGGGAAAGGTACTGTCTAATATGACCTATTTGCCGCAGCTGTGCATATCTAGACCTGCACACAGCGTTAATGTGCTGTGTCATATCCATTTGAAAATCGAAGCTAGCACCAAGATTCTTCACACACAATGATGGTTTGATTTTAGAGCTTCCGACTTGAACGTGAAAGTTTTCAGGTATGTTAACCTTTTTTGTGTGAAACAATATGACCTCTGTTTTGTCAGTGTTCAGCTTCAACAAATACTGATGCATCCATGAGACAATGTCTTTTAGACATCCTTCGACTTTTGAGAGGGCTAATTGTTGGCAAGATGTGTCTTTAGGCTTGAATGACAAGTATAACTGTGAATCATCGGCATAGAAATGATGATCCAGATGATGATTTCTGCAAATTGATCCAACAGGTTTTGTGTACAAGATGTAATTTTTAGGCCCCAGAACTGAACCCTGCGGCACACTATACTTCATTTGAACTGGGGCAGATAATTCTCCTTCTACTGCGACTGTTTGGTAACAGTCATTAAGGTACGAAGTCATCCACTTTAGAGGGTCTCCAATAATTTGAAAGTCTTTTTTCAAGGCGATTGAGTAATGTTTCATGATCAATTGTGTCAAATGCGGCTGATAGATCAAGCATCACCAGAATTGTGATTTCGTTCTTATCAAGAAACTACAGGATGTCATTTTGAACCTTAAGAAGTGCAGTTTCAGTAGAGTGATGCTTACGATATGCTGACTGATGCTGCTCGTGTAGATTGTTTGTGGCCAAATGGGACTCAATGCGTTTGTCTACTACTTTTTCTAAAACTTTAGAGAGAAATGGCAGATTTGATACTGGCCTGTAATTTTTAAGATCATTTGTATTGAGATCAGGTTTCTTCAAAAGTGGTCTTACATGGGACCTTTTGAATTCTTTTGGAACATACGCAGATTCCAGCGAAGAGTTCACAATTTTTGTCAACGATGGTAGGAGCTCGTCAAGGCATAACTTTAAGATCCATGTAGGTATTGGGTCGAGTTCACAGGACTTACATGGGGATGCCTTGATGATTTCCCCAATTTCTGCTGCTGTAGCAGAGTCAAAACTTTCTAAGGAGCTCATTGAATGCAACGTTTCTGTAATGACTGGGAGGCATGACGTTGCTTCAGAGGCAATACCTGTGCGTATTTTGTCTACTTTATCTATGAAAAAGTCGCTGAAATCATGCGCAAGTTGTTTTGAGGAAACGTTTTTTGGCAGTGCGATTTCACTGTTTGAGCCCAAGAGATGCTTAGTGATTTTGAAAAGACTCTTCGAGTCCCGTTTACAGGCGTCTACTTTTTCGGTGTAAAAAGTGACCTTTGATTTTGCTAACAATTTGTTAACTTTAGCACACTGCTCTCGATACAGTTGATGATCAATAGTGAGTTTGGATAATTTCAACTTTCGTTACAGCTGGCGTTTTAGATGTTTTGCATCATGAAGTTCTTGGGTGTACCATGGGCATGATGGCCTGAGAGTTATGGTCTTAGTGCACAATGGTGCATGCTTATTGATCAGTGATGAAAGTTCCTGTGTATGTACACTGACAATTTCGTCAATATCTGTCATTTTCAGAATTTCTTTCATTGAATCTGAGTTGAGAATATCTCTTTTAAATGATTCGGCATTAATATTCCTAAGCCTTCGAAATGAAAGTTTTCTGATGAGTGGAGGTCATGGCGTCATTTACCATGACGTTTCGATAAACAAAGTTAACTATAGGAGGAAAATACAAATGGCGGAGAGACTACAAACTACAGATTCAGTTGACTTAATAGGGTTTATAAATGTTTATGTGAATAAAAGAATAACCTTTCGTGCCTATGATTTATAAATTTTAATAAACACGTTGACTAGAATAAATATAACGCCCACATAGACTCGCGTCATATTGTTTTTATTGAAGGAGCACTCTAGCCCGGGGCATAAGGTCGATATTTTGCCAAAATACTTCAAATAATGATGCAAGCAAGGGATGTTCTACAATAAGTGTTTAGACATATCTTATCCCAAACAAGAGCCGTATTCGGCCCTAAATCGCTCACCTGGAACAATTGATGTAAATGTGACGTTCCAAATTTAGTGGCAGAAAGCTGAGAAATTATGACAATACGATTGTGCCAATTGCTGATTGGATGATGCTGAGTGACAAATAGCTACGCTCAGGGTACTGTGCATGGTATCAGAGAAGATTTTTAAAGATTTTATTGAAAAAATCTATTTTTAGCTCCTGTGACCTAGATATGCAACGGACCGGAACCATTTGAACAATATTGGTCAAGTACCTCTAGAAGTTACACCATGCCTAATATCAAAGCTCTAGCCATATTAGTTTCAGAGAAGAAGAGGTTTGAAGATTTCACTATATAAATCTATGTAAATTTGTGACCCCCAGGGCGGGGTCAATTCTTTACCTCAGGGACATAATTTGAACAATCTTGATAGAAGACCTGAATATGATGCTTTGTGCAAAATATCTGAGCTCAGGGTACTGTGGTTTCAGAGAAGTAGATTTTTTAAGTTTTTATTGAAAAAATATATTTTTAGCTCATGTGACCTAGTCATGCAACGGACCGGAACTATATGAACAAAATTGGTAAAGTAGCTATAGAACTTAGGCCATGCAAAATATCAAAGCTCTAGCTATATTATTTTCAGAGAAGAAGCTCAGGGTATATACTGTGGTTTCAGGGAAGAAGATTGTTTAAGTTTTTATTGAAACGATTTATTTTTAGCTCCCGTGACCTAGATATGCAACGGATAGAAAAAATTAGATTTTTTTTAAAGAAAACTATATAAGGACCATTCCTTCCAAGTTTGGTTAAAATCCATCCAGTAGTTTAGGAGGAGATGCCGTTTTAAAGAAATTGTTAACGACTGACGACAAACGAATGGACGGACGACGACGGACACAGGACACAGGACGGTCAAAATAGCTCACCTTGGCACTTTGTGCCAGGTGAGCTAAAAACTCGTTAGCCACTTCAATTTCCCTGGCAGATTCAAGATGGCGGCCATTTTCAAAATGGCTGCCGTTTCAAGTTTGCATAAGTTATGTCGTTATTGCCAATCTAATGTTTACACAGTTTACTTTTGTAAAAATCTTTAAATGGCTATAACATTTGCACCAGTTGGGCCAGGGCTTTCATATTTTGTATGTATATTTCTTATGTCAAGACCTTTCCAACCATACCAACATATTTGACCACGTGACATTGACCTTGACGTTTGACCTATTTAATCAAACTTTAACCAAAAACCTTAACCTTGGCTATAACTTTTGCATTTTTAAATCTGGGCCTTTAATACTTGGTATATGTATTCCTCATGGCAAGACCTTTCCAACCATATAAAATCTTTTGACCTTGTGACTTTGACCTTGACATTTGACCTATTTTTGTAAAATTCTTTAAATGGCTATAACATTTGCACCAGTTGGCCCAGGGCTTTCATATTTTGTATATATATTTCTTATGTCAAGACCTTTCCAACCATACCAACATCTTTGACCATGTCACATTGACCTTGACGTTTGACCTATTTAATCAAACTTTAACCAAAAACCTTAACCTTGGCTATAACTTTTGCATTTTTAAATCTGGACCTTTTATACTTAGTATATGTATTCCTCATGGCAAGACCTTTCCAACCATACAAAATCTTTTGACCTTGTGACTTTGACCTTGACATTTGACCTATTTTTGTAAAATTCTTTAAATGGCTATAACATTTGCACCAGTTGGCCCAGGGCTTTCATATTTTATATGTATATTTCTTGTGTCAAGACCTTTCCAACCATATCAACATCTTTGACCATGTGACCTTGATCTTGACGTTTGACCTATTTAATCAAATTGAACCAAAAACCTTAACCTTGGCTATAACTTTTGCATTTTTGAACCTGGGCCTTTTATTCTTCGCTTGTATCTTCCCTGTGTCAATACCTTTCTAACCATACTAAACTTTTGGACCTTGACCTTGACATTTGACCTACTTTTGTTGAAATCTTTAAATGGCTATAACATTTGCACCAGTTGGCCCAGGGCTTTCATATTTTGTATGTATATTTCTTGTGTCAAGACCTTTCCAACCATACCAACATCTTCGACCATGTGACCTTGACCTTTGACCTATTTAATCAAATTTTAACCAAAAACCTTAACCTTGGCTATAACTTTTGCATTTATGCACCTGGGCCGTTTATACTTTGCATGTGTTTTCTCTGTGGCAAGACCTTTCTAACCATGCAAAACTTTTTGACCTTGTGACCTTGACATTTGACCTTCTTTTGTATAAATCTTTATACGCCTATAACATTTGAACCAGTAGTCCTAGAGCCTTGACATTTGACCTACTTTTGTTGAAATGGCAATAACATTTGCACCATTCATATTTTGTTTATATATTTCTTGTGTCAAGACCTTTCCAACCATACCTACGTTTTTGCCCTTGTGAACTTGACCTTTGACCTTCTTTTGTATAAATCTTTATACGCCTATAACATTTGAACCAGTAGTCCTAGAGCTTCCATACTTTGTATGTTTCTTGTGTAAAGACTTCTCCAACCATGCCAATGTTTCATTTACTATGACCATGACATGTGACCTACTTTTGCAAATAAGCATTACATTACAGAACATGACGCTGGCTGGGGGCATTTCTGTTTCACAAACACAATGCTTTTCATCCGATCTTCACCAAACTTTCTGAAAATGTTTGTTGATATAACATGAAGACCAATTTAGATAACCGGCGGCGCCAATTTATGCTAGGCCCTTTGGAGTTATGGTCATTGAATTCCTCAAAATGGCGCTCCACGACAGTTTCAGCTCTCTAACTCGTACATTTTACATTTGATAGTCTGGATTCCCCTCCCTGTATCACAGGGGGCATTCGTGTAACTGGGACACGCTCTTGTTATGTGTATGTATTTACTTTATCTATAACTCTACCGATAACAAGGTATATAGAACTATAGAATATAACTCTCCACAGGTCTGTAGCCTATAGTAATGTGTTTTGTTTTGTTTGTAACTGTATCTACCGGCCAGTAATGTCTATTATATGAAGGGGGAAGTCTGTAGTCAGTATCTAGATCTATTATATTCTAGATCTAGATCCTATTTATTCCGACCTATTAGCAATATTTAATGTATTGGAATGGAATTTAAAAAAAATATTAAAACAAGAATATTGTTCCCAACGATGGATGCTCCCCACAAGGAAAACCCCCAAAGTATAGCATGTTTAGTAGGTGAACACAGTATCAAGTTTCATCAACTTATGATGTAACATTCAGGAGATATGCTTCAGTCAAAAAGTGATTTTTTATGAAAAAAGTCGACTATTCAATATTTGGAGATGACAGAGTTATAATGTTTGTGTACTACATTCTTTTTGTCATACTGTAACTCATAATCAAGTTTCATAAAGTAATGCTTAAAAAATGATTTTATATAAGAAAAAGGGAGATAATTCAATATTGTGAGATGGAAGAGATATGGTTCTTGAGTACAGCATGCCTTCTTTCATCCCGTATCACTGTATCAAGTTTCAATCAACTTACAATGCAATGCTCAGGAGATATGCTCCGGACAAAATTTGATTTTTTAAATAGAAAAAGGGAGATAATTCAATATTTGGAGATGACAGAGCCATGGTTCTTGTGTACTGCACCTCCTGATGTCATTATCTATTTCTGTATCAAGGTTCATTAGCTTACAGTGTAACAGTCAAGAGATATGCTCTGGACAAACTTTGTTGGTTTTTTAGAAAAAAGGGCATAATTCATTATTGGGAGATGACAGAGTTATCCTTCTTGTGTAATGCACTTCCTTCTATCATACTCTATCTCTGTAACAAGTTTCATCAACTTACGGTGTTGCGCGAGGGCTAGGACTAAACAACGGACGTAAACGGTTCCACGTGACCACCACCCCTCGAATATCTTCAAACCTAAAATTAAAGAGTAAAAATGGTTGCAAAGTGATGGTGTAGACACATTTTTTCATTTATGATAGTTGGAATTGAAACATATGGGATAATTATGTTTTTATTGAAGGGTGAGAGGGTTAATCTACAATTGAAAAATACCCACCATACCTGGAAAACCTAAAACTTTGAACTGTAGTGTAAGAATTGTTGCAACGTGATAGTGTAGACACATTTGTTTCATTTCTGATAGTTTGGAATAGTTTGGGACATTTTGTTTATAGAAGGGGGGGGGGGGGGGGTGGGGTGATCTGCAATTGTAAAATCACCCCGGCAATATTGAAACCTAAAATTTTGAATTATAGTTAAAAAAGGTTGCAACGTGATAGTTTAGACACGTATTTTAAGTTCCGATAGTTGAAACAAATATTATGGGACAATTTTTGTTTTAGCGGGGATGTTAATCTACAATGGCCATCCATTGTAAAATGACCCCACCACCACAACCACCACCATCATCACCACCACCACTCCTCGGAAATATTCGAACCTAAAATTTTGAATTATAGTGTAGACATATATTTTAATTTCTGATAGTTGGAATTAAAACAAGAACAGTGTCACAGTAAGTGACAAATGCCCGAGGTGTTCCTTGAGTGGAATACACATTCCAAATATAAAGTCTCTATCACATGCAGGTCCAAAGTTATGGCAAATGTTAGATTCATCAAATGTTACCTCTAACTGATCTCTAAATGACCGTGACCTTTGTCGAGCATAACCAAAGTTGTACTAAGCTCAAGAGCTTCTTGAGATGAGTACACTGCACATACCAAATATAAAGTCTCTATCCTATATAGTTCCGAAGTTATGGCCAAGGTTAAAGTTGAGTACAGACAAACAGACATACAGACAGACGGAAGACAAACCAAAATAATATGCCCCGACTAAGTCGTGCGGGGGACGGGGGCATACGAATATGGGACACAATAGTTTGAGTGAAGGGGGGGGGATTGTAAAAGACCCCCCCCCCCCATCTCGAAAATCTCCAAACCTAATATATTGAATTTTAGTGTTAAGAAGGTTGCAACATGATAGTGAAGATATATAAATTTTCATTTCTGATAGTTGGAATTAAAAAAATATGGGACAACACAATTTTAGTGAGCGTGTGTGTGTGCGTGTGTGGTTTGAAGCTGTAAACTTCGCTTGGATGTGTTTGGAACGTGTCTGTGAATTCTGAGCTTTCTTGCATACGTAATTGAGTGATTTAGACAATATATGTATGTTGTGCTTGCTTAAAAACTTATTTAAACTTATAAAGTGTTAGGTTTCTTTTTTGGGTATACGATAAGGCACCGGGAGGAGGTTAAATGACATTGGCTGAAATTTAACCCCGGTGTTAAGTTACTATAGCGGGTGGGAAATCCACTATATGACACCGGCTCAGACCTTTCACGGGTACACATTTTAACCTATGTGTAGAGAGGAGCAATTCCCGGCACATATCTTCCTCTTGAAAAAGGCATATTCCAAAACATCATCGGGAATTTAGAAAACTCCCCTAGTCCGGCGGACAGTGGTCGAGCGGTAAAACGTTCGACACGGTACCTGGGGTTGTGAGTTCGATCCCCCGCAGGATCAGCGGCCTGACAAAAATATTCATCCGAATCCCCGATGATGTACAGGAATGTTTTAAAGCCATATACATGTATGCTCCACGAACTGCTCCTCCAGGGGGTTAAAATGTGTACCATTGAAGTGTCTGAGTCGGTACTGCGGCTGCCTTCGCGCCATATGTTAGCAGTGCTCAATATTGTAGGCAAGGTGGCTCGATGAACAGGGGAGTAAATGCACAATAGGCTGAAGGTCATTAGGACTAGTCCGGCAGAGAAATTAGGATTTGGAGGTCCACCTAGAAATTGCGTCCTAAGTTTTTTTCTTGACTGCTATTGATAGTTCAAAGCATTGTCATTCAGAATTTGCCGGGTGCCACCTTGGCACCCTTGAGCATTGTGATATATTTCCGGTTTACCACACCCACCCTTTTTTTACTCATTTTCACGAAATGGGGCCTTTTATGCTATACCCTGGCATCGAATACCGGGCAAATTCCTTGAAAGTGTAAGTTTTATATCAATGAAACTTAAAAAATTGATGCACCTTATGAGAGTAGCATGTTGCATTGCTGTTTGGCAACCTTGACCTTTGCCCTTGACCTGTGACATTTGTAAATTGTTTTGCATTTAATAGGTCAATTTTGGACTAAGTACTTCAGTTACGGTCGCATAACTTCACGTGTACGTGCACTTCAATGAGTAAAACTAGTTACAATAGTAAATTACTAACATTGACCTTTAACCTTGACCTCTGTGGCCTAGATACTTTTTCTTCTTAGGTCAGTGTTGGACTAAGTACCAGCATGTTTTTGGGCGTCAAAATATTACATTCTTAACATATAGGCTTGGTGGCATACGCTTACTCATCGGCTTAGAAGCTGATGATGGTAGTTTGATGACAGACAGTGGCTTAGCATATATATTTGCTGATGCCTTGAAAGAGTGTACTGAATAGCGAAATACTGCCTTAAAATTCCGATTCAGGTCATGACAACTAACAATGGCAGATGTGGCATGGCTTACCCGAAAGAAATGGAGATTCTCCGAAGAGCAGTGCTCTGAATATTTTTGAAAACTAAAATTTGATGAGGCATGGACGAGGTTTATAAAATTGCATATGTCATATGTTCACTGAAATCCCCTTTACATGCCATAGACATGTGGCCGATTGCATAATTAAGATATCGATAAAGCAGAAATACTCATAGGCTTTAGACATTCACATGTACAATCAGCTGCAAGCAAACTTGGATATCATGTTGGCTCACAGGGATGATCCTGAAATTGGCTTTGAGGGGACCAAGGAAGACGGAAAATAGAAAGCAACACAAATGATGGTAAGACAAGAGGACCATTGTGACCATAAAATCTCTCACCTGAATTCATTGAATCTGGTAGTTTTATCAATAGTTTCATCAATAATCAAAATCATCCTAAAACTTAAAGCCTTAATTAACGTGTGAACGTTTGAAAAAAAAATCAAATGTGTAGACATTAGAGTGCAAACAAAGTCTTGCCTTTGCGAGCATATCTGAGTGCATCAAGGACCGATAACTTTTGTACCCAAACTTCAAGTTATAGAAGAACTTACAGTAATGATATATACTGTGAGCAAGTCAGTTTAAAGTGCATTTAAAAAGTGTAGTTGTTAGAGTGTATAAATGGATAAAGAAGGCGTTTTCAACATTGTTACTAAAGAAATGAATCAAGCGATGTGCATAACAGCTTGAAACCAGGCTAGGGACAGCTGAAATAATTGGACAAACAAGATTCCAGAGACGAATCACCGTGACCAAAAGAATATGAATGTTAGTCAAATCATGTGGAATCTACTCAATAGTCTTGGAAAGTCTTCAAGCTAGCAGCCATGAGGTTGATATCGGAAATGTTCTGTCACATGAATAGAGAACTTTTCCAACAACACTGTTTGGTAATCATAATGATATATTTACATTCGCCCCATTCAATTCCATTGATAAAAAGGGTGTTCATTTCGTATAAACGCCATTTCTCGAGAGGGCGGGACTTGTGGAAAGGTTTTGAAGAGGAGGCGGGGCATATGCAGTTTTCATTCGCGAATTAATCTTTTGAACTTGGGACAGAAAACATTTGGCGGATTGTTTCAAAATTTGTTCTTAACAAATCTATGCCTTTATATTAGTGGAAACCATGATTCCCGACTAATATTCTTCTTTATTAATGAGATAAATTGCAAGAAAATTGACATACCTTATAAACAACAACTGTCTGCATTCCTTTATCCCCCCCCCCCCGATATAGTTATCCTACTTTAAAAATGACGTCACTTCTAATGACGTTAAATCGTCATTTTCGCGCCAAACTGTCAAAGTTGTTGATCTTAGAATGTAAACAATGGAACTTATGTTTTTGCTTTCAAATGTACGCAGCTACAGTTATTCGGTCATGGCTGTACCTGATAGGGTACACATTATTCGTGTTATCAATCTCTACTATAGATTAAGCATACATGCATACTTACAAAATGTAAATCTAATATTAGAAATTACAGCAAATACGTTGTAAATATAAGAAATGAACACTTTTTTTTCGGCGTTCAAGCGATATGAACGACAGAAAATTATCGGCAAATTTACCATGAATGGCTAGCGCGATTCATGCAATTTGCCGACAATTTTCAGTCATTCATTTCGCTTGAACGCCGAAACAAATCAATTTATTTCTTAAATGACAGTAACAAAAATTGATATAGGAACTGAGGAAAACAGTGCCAGGTAGGAGTTTTTGACAGAAAAGTAGGAACAGTAAGCAGTCACCATAGACGGATTGATATTGTTATTATGGGTTATGACATACCCCAAAAAGGCTCTGTGCAGAGCTACATCGCCAACATTTAAGTTGGAGGAGAACAACAAGGTCCACCTATATATACAGCACCGACATTTCTATAAGTGTACGAGAACAACATGTTAAAATCGATTACTATCAGTTGCATGCTTACAGCACATTACCAAAAACAGTGTATTTTACTGTCACTGAAAAAAGCAGTTTATGAAGCTGATAATCTCTTACATTCTAGATGCTGAGACTTTTCAGATTGAGTACACACAAATTAACAAGCTAGTGATAATAGGTAAAAATGTAACACAAGCTAAAACAAGCCGATGTATTATGTCAGAAAGAAAAACATTTGAAAACAACAGATTAAGAGGTGGACAACACCATAGTGTAGTGGGTATTTTCATGCACCAGAAAGTATTCAAATCCTAAGCTGTCAGTCATATTACAAAAGAAGAAGGGCAAATAAAATGTTAATCAAATCTATTATTGATACTGATATTGCATTGGACAAACATATGGTCATTGATGAGGACATTCTTCCTGCACATACCCTCTCGGGATGTAACACAGTTGCAGACAGCTTTTGAATTGGAATGTGGAACTGCTGCAAGGAAATAATTGTGGTCCAACTGTGTGTTTTCATTTTATCGGTTGACATGATTTTCTATTAAAACTTACATTTCACAAGCGATAGCATTTCCTCGAGTTCATATCTAAAACACGCGTTCAAGTATAGACCACACAGCTTAGCGATGCAACATCAGCAAAATTTAGGTATTTATTAGAGGAAACAATCTAACTGATCTTGAGCCAGCAGGGTTTGGCAGGAGGAAGGAATCACGGATAACATCTTCACAGCCAGCGACTTGGGTCGAAAACCTGGTCATAATGTTACAGTTATTTTTTAAACTGAGCGTGTGTGTGACTGTCATGGTAGCATGCCCTGTGGAACAATAAATATTGATATATAAAAGCATGGATGGCCGAGTTGGGTTTTAGGGTACTGCAACACAGAACAGGTCATATAGCGCCGATAAATGATGAGAGGTGATGAGATGAGATTATGATGATTTCAGAAAGATGATTTCGACCAGTCTCATTCGTTGCGAATCAGTGCACGGGGTCAAAACCAGCAACCTACTTTCCTTTTAGTTCTTGGCAGCGGTCATTTTCTCGGTCAAATAAACAGACATTCCTATGACAATTAAGCCGAAGAACCACGATCAGATAGGAAGGTCTCTTGGGATAAATGTAAAAGCGCTCTTGTGAACAAATGCCATGTGCTAAAATAGAACCAGTGACTTTTGAACATTTTAGATAATTTAAGCATTTCTATTGCAATTTTGGCCGCTATCTTGAATATACGAAAATGCTCGAAGGTGAAACGATTTTACCCGCAATATTTCAATAATGAGTATCATTCTGTCAATAATAAGTATCATTCTCGTACGGTCAAATCATTTAAAAATAAGAAATTATGAATGTTGTTGTTTGGACTTATTTTGTTTTACAGCATTCCAGTCAATGCTATGGTCTACATCTCGAATATATGGAAATGCTCAAGCATGACAATATGTAATCCACGTACAATTCCAAAACAAGTATCATGTTTTCAATAATAAGCATCACCATCTTAAATATACGTAAATACTCAAGGATGAAAGTTGTCACTCGTTACATTTCATCAATAAGCATTATACTTACTATTGATGTTGATTTCGAGTCAGTTAAGAATAAAAAATGTATTTTTGTTGATTTTCAAAATTTCCGTCACTATTTTGGCCGCCATCTTGAATATACGGAAATGTTCAATGATAATGAGATGTCTACGTAACATTTCAATAATAAATATGACTATTTTAATAACGAATATCATAATGGTGAATGCAAATCAATTAATAAAAAGAAATTATGAATGCTGATTTGCTGACCATTTTGTTTTAAAGCATTTCGAAAGCCATTTTAGCTGCCATTTTGAACATACAGATATGCTCAAGGGGGACAAGACGTCATCCGTAACAGTTCAATAATATGTATCATCATTTCAGTAAAACTTTCATGATCTCGGGGTCAAATTCGTTTAGAAAATCAAACTATGAATGCTGAAGTTTTGGGTAGTTTTTAACCCATTTGGATAGTCATTTTAGCCGCCATTTTGAATAAACGGAAATGCTGAAGGGGGATTAGATGTCACCCGTAATATTTTTAAAACATAAATTGCCCTTTCAATAATAACTCTCAATATGTTGAGGTCAAATCAGTTAAAAAAAGAAACAATGAATGCTGCTTTTTGGACTATTTTGCTTAAAAGAATTTCGGTAGCCATTTTGACCGCCATCTTGAATAAACAGAAATGCTCAAGGGCGAAACGATGTCATCCGTAATAGTTAAATAATACGTATCATCATTTCAGTAATATATATCATTATGGTGCGGTCAAATCAGTTAAGAAAATCAAACCATGAATGCTAAAGTTTAGAGTAGTTTCTTTCAACGCATTTATGTAGCCATTTTAGCCGCAATTTTGAATGTACTGAATGCCCAAGATTTACATTATGTCACCCGTAACATTTTAAAAACATAAAACGTCTTTTGAATAATAACTATCATTATGGTGATGTCCAATCAGTTTAGAAAAAGAAAAATGAGTGCCTAATTTGGACCACTTTGTTTTAAAAGCCTTTCGGCAGCCATTTTGGTCGCCATCTTGAATAAACGAAAATGCTCAAGGGAGCACCCGGTGGTTTTTTAATGAGTAATATATGCTGAAGTAGAATCAGTCGAGAAACAAACTTAGGACGACATTTCCAAGTAAGCCCTCTGCCGGACTATAACTTGGTACTTATAGTACTTAGGCTTGTTAAGATTGTTGGGCAAAGCGTTCAAATTGTGATTATATTCTGAAACTTGGCAAAGTGATTCATTGGGGTGTCAAACATATGAAATGGAAGGGTAGCCCAAAATCTGAGCAGGGGGGGGGGGGGGGTGCGGCCATTTTGGAATTCAAAATGGCGGACCCTAGATTTAATGATTTTCAGACGTATCTCTGCCAAGAATGCACATAAAAATCTGATTTCAGGTGAAAAATATATGCTATTGGTGTCTACAAACTTTGGTACAACTTATACTTTGCTTGCATGGCAGTTATTTTTTAATTCCAAGATGGCGGCTGTTAAAAAATTGTTACGCATGTTTACGGCTTTATGTATACCTTCACTGAAAATAGTTCCACTTTATACGATCATGAATATTTACCATACGAAATATTGATATATCCTAGAGGATGTCAGATTAAAGCAGACTGAACGGATGCGTCTTTACTGTCAGCCTGCTTCAAGCAACTATATCTGTCTTCAGTACGGAAAACGATCTATCTGTGGAAAGTTAAATGAATTGAACCTGATGTTAGTTGTGGCTCACTGTTGTGGTCGCTACATTGTTACGGTAATGTTATCTTAACCCATTTGTGCCCACGATCCAATATATGGGACATAGGCAAACAGTGTAGACTCAGATCAGACGCCGCATTATGTGGCGTCTGATCAGAGTCTACATTGTTTGCTGATAGGAATTTCAATATAAAACAAAATGAAAATGTTGACCAGGCACCCCTTTCATAAAAAATGGACTAATCCAATATATAAACATGGCAGAATCCACTGAGTATAAATGGGTTAAAGATATTTGCTTTTCAGACGGAAGTATGGTTTGAACCCAGAGGATACTAATATTGTAAAAAGTATTAACGTACATGTATATGACAAAATGCTTTAAGCTGTGCTGTTTATCACTGAGGCCCTTCTTTATTCAGCGAGTACTTGATCAAACTGTTTATTGACGTCTATGTGCCTGTTCCCTGACCTGACACCGTGTCTCTGTGGGCGTCTCTCTGTCTCTCTCTGTCTCTCTCTGTCTCTCTGTCTATCTTTGCCTGTCTATCTGTCAAGTTTTATCGTCTGCTTAAACCCTGTTGTCGCCAAAACTATCGTATTTATCGATCCCATTATAAAACTGTTTGCGTTGCAGAGTCGTCTTTTAGCACCGTAGCCGTTTAAAGGATTAATGCCAAAAACCTCTATTTTAAGCGATCGTGATATCAGCGTGAATTTAATTGCTAATAATATAAATCAGTATGTGGATACATGGTGTAAGAGTGTTATTCTGTTTGTCGCTGAACATCAAAGGCAAACTATATAAATGTAAATTAACGCACGAGTTATTGTCCTTTGTAAACGGAGCTTCCTCTCCTCAAGCTGTTTCCATATACAGTTTATACAATTTCATTTCACTAGCACCAGAATAACTGGGGTTATCTACCGGGCAAAATGTGTGATTACAGATGGACAGATAGACAGACATACAGACGGACAGTCGACTTTGACAAAAACATTATCTCTCCCTATTCCCTATATAGATGGGGGGCATGGCCTCATAAGAAAT
The DNA here is from genome assembly GCA_922989275.2 of Gari tellinella. Classification (NCBI taxonomy): domain Eukaryota; kingdom Metazoa; phylum Mollusca; class Bivalvia; order Cardiida; family Psammobiidae; genus Gari; species Gari tellinella. Next base: position 57,957,208 of record OV277865.1, read on the forward strand.
ACATGGGATGCACTGGATCACATAAACGCGATATCTATATACCGATTGTATTGACCTGGTGGGGCGGAGCTAACCTTTGGCAAATATTCCTTCAGTCAAATTGTCCACTTATATGTTATGTTGAGGAAAAACGGTAGACGACAACGGTAAATTCCGATAATGAATGAGCGTGCTGCCGCCCCTAAAGTTGAAATGCAATGGTCCGCATCGAAACTCCGCCCTGCCATGTCAATAAAATCGGCCTATAATGCAATGCCAGTTCAGGTCGAGCCATCGCAATGAAGTCCCTGCTGTTTCTGTGTTTCATGCAAGTTGTAGTAGATATTGTTGTCGTTGTTGACGCCGGTACGGATTTCTTTATTCCGATGTCGGATACACCAATTCGTCTTCCATCGGCGAAAAAATCGTTGGATCTCAGGTCATTTAGATTCAAGGTACTTTTTTTATCTGGTAAATCTGAACTATAGTTTGTATACACGTCCATCTCTTAAGTTGGTCGTATATTAGCTTGGTCCCTGTTCGTCTGTCCCTCTGTCTGTCTGTTCGTTTGTCCGTCAATATTGTTTTGTCCGGAGTTGTCTCGCAAATATATTTGGAAGGATATTTATTAAACTACACACAAATGTTATATGCATCAAGATCTGAAGCTAAGGTTTGAGATTCATAAGTTATTGAAAGGGTTAGATTATTGTTGAAATCAGATTATTTTTTCAACAGTTATCTACTCCTGGTGTACTCATGGTGTACTAGAAAATGCATTAATCATAATCAAGTTGTTAAAGCAAAGTCATCTATAACTCAAGCAGTAATTCCAACAACAGGAAAATCTGTATGTATGATTAGAGAAAGACAAACGACCTAAATCAGACCCCAAAGCACTTCATCAATACATATGCATTGTCTTTTAGACAAGAAAATAATCCAAGAACTCAGAAAAAATCAACAAGTACTCTCTGATCATAATTATTATATATACATGATATCGCCATTTACGGCTCTTCAGTATTACACGTTTTGAACATCGCATTCACATGTACACTAAACGACACTTATAAGTGTGCCAGTATAAAAATGTCATTTATTTGTTTATTACTGGTTTTGTTTTCAACCTGATGTTTACCAAATATTAAAAACAGTAATACTTGCTCGTCATTTTTTCAGCGGAGCTGGATGGTATCTATTTAATCCAACATTTCAACCAATTATATTTGATGAGAAATTTAGAATTAAGAGCACCTGTTGAAACTGAATAGTCTGATTGGATAGTAGCCAGGGCTCCAGATAAGGAAATTAGTTCACAACTTAAAAAAATTATTTGTGCATTAAACCCTATGGTGTCACTACTCGTTTGAATTGTCTCATCGAGACGATCAAAATGAGTGGTAACACCATAGGGTTTGGTGCTGAAATGAGTGAGAAAATGTTAGATTTGTTCAGTTTACTCCCCTCTTATCTAGAGCCCTGAAACCTGGTTTATGCACATTACAGTTTTACCAGATATGGTGTGTGAGTGTACAATTAAGAGACACAGTCTGCAAGAACATTCCAGACTGTTTACCAAATTACCACTGAATGTTGCAGTGTTTACCACTGAGCTGATGAAAACATGCTTCTATTTCAAGATATGATATCAGCTGGGGTTTTTTTATAGATAGACAGTGGTAGCTAGGTGTTTTGTTTAATAATGGTTTACGACCAATTTATTTTGATTGTTAACTATTTGTACAAATTTACCATACATTGATAGCAATATAATAAATGGCCTCAAGTAAGTTAAACAAACTTGTGTTGGTTCATCATTTATTTACAAGAGTGAGGTGTTATAAAACTTGTACAGCTGAGACTGCTGTTCTGCACAGTTTTTTTAGTTCTAGTTTGTTTCAAGAAACTCCCCATGAAGTAAGTTTGATATACAGAACAAGTTTAATCTGAGGATCTCCTACCATGGAGTAGCTAGGATACGGGTTAAATTATTGTTTTGCATTTCTGTACATTATAGTTTTTTAGTCAAGAGTTATATATGCTTTGATCCTTGAGTGTGTATTTTTTGCTTTTCAATCCAAGATATTGCAATTCTTTGAAAACCTCCAATTTCCATACAATTTTGCACACCCATCTACGGCATGTATTCCACCACCCATTCCCCTGAATATCTTTTTAAAGATATTCTTGTTAAAAAGCGCGACAACTTCACGGTGCATTGTGCAAACAAATTAAAACATAAAAATGCACATGTAATTCGACGTAGCGTGCAAAATGATATTGCACGTGGCGGTAAATAATGGAATATCTCGAAAGTTTGCATTTTAGTTCTTGATTAACAAATCAATCTTTTGTACGAACATAATAAACTCACCAGTGAATAATAACAATTGATAATCTTTTGTTCGACAGACTGGCATAATTTAATTTATAAAATGGTCTCTCCTATTTCATAAAAATGAGTTTTACTTGCTCTTAAAGCGTGCCATCTTACACGATACATGGCCATGTAATCAATTAATTTTGAAATACAATAATTTTGAAACATTTTCTAATAAAGTCCAAAAATATTTATGCAATATCGCGCTTAGGGGAAAATCCACAGGATTCTGAAACTGTTCATTTTGATTTTATACCGATTTATAATATCGATCTAAGCATACGCCAGCAGCGGAAAATCGGTCATCTGACGTATTATCGAATAATGCCTATATTATGTAAAGGACACAAACACTGTGTTAGGTGAAATTTAAGCCTGCGTTTAAAATCGACACGATGTAAGTTTTTAATATTTAGAATCAACCAAGGGTCAATTTTTTATGTTAAGAATCGACAAAGATTATTTTAACCTATATTTTCGAACACGTTGGGTTCATTTTTAACTTTAAGAATCGGCCAAGTGTGGAAAGCAACTTGTTCTATCGGTTATTATTTTGGAATTTCGTGTGATTAATCAGTACTCTTTGAACCTCTGTGATTGGTATCAAATAAAATATAAATCAGCGTGGGACATGGTCATTTAAGAACAAATTCTCAAAATTTGACTAAATTCGGTTGACGCGTTAATAAGACATTTAAACAAGAGCCCTAAATCGCTCACCTGGTATCCACGATTACGGTCATGTAAATGGACCAGTAATGATTAAGGTTTCACTTATTCACCTCCACCCACTGGTGGCCATTTTTGTTTGAGCTAGGAAGATTACTTGAAGAAAACTGGCAAAGGGTCACCCATGACTCTTTATTTGTGTAAAAGCATTCTTAAATCAGACCAATAGTTTCAGATAATTTCTTTTGAAAGTTTTACTATACAGTAACATAAGGAAAACTTGTCCAACCCACTGGCGGCCATGTTTTTTAAGATAACTAAACGATTTTAAGAAATCTGGTAGAAGATCATCAATTGACCATTTGTGTAAAATTATTTTGAATTTGGACCAGTAGTTTCAGAGAAGAAGATTTTTAAAGTGTTTACTATACAGTAGCATATGGAAAACTTGCCCCACCCACTGGCGGCCATGTTTTTTTAGATATCAAAATAATTTTAAGAAATCTAGTAGAAGGTCACCCATGGATCATTTGCATAAAATTACCTTCAAATCGGACTAGTAGTTTTCACTATATAGCCATATAAGGAAAATATGCCCACCCACTAGCGACCTTGTTTTAGGAAAATTATTTTGAGAAATCTGATAGAGGGCCACCAATGGCACATTTTGGTAAAATTATTTTCAATTCGGATCAGTAGTTTTTGACAAGAAGATTTTTAAAGTTTTTTCAATTGGTTGCCATGGCAACCACAATTTCAATTGGATGACCTATATTTGAAGAATCTGAGAGAGTACCCTACAAGGAACAATCCTATGAAGTTTTGATGAAATTGGTCCAGTGGTTTCCAAGAAGAAGATCTTTGAACAAAGAGTTTTTTTATAGCTATATCAAAATATTGTCTTGCCGAGTCAGATTAGGTGCAATGTTCTCAGGTGAGCGAATTGTGGGCCAGGGTCCTCATGTTATTTTATCTATTGGTCTAATATTAACCCCTTCACTGCCGTGACGACATATCCTTCCTCGTATTGTCACGTGACGTTATATGTTTGTGAATATTTATATGTGACTAAGATGATGTACTTTGTACTAGTATGAAAAAAAATATGTTCTGTTCTGTTCTATCATCTGCTTGTATTTCTCAAACATAGATTCCATGCAATTTGACTACAGAAGCATCAATACGAATGACAAACAATTTGGATACTGATAAGATTCTGCGTAACGCGGTGTCTAAACAGGATTCAAACTGTTTACAAATAATTTTTGTACCCCGGGTAAGGCAGTGAAGAGGTTAACTGTTTGAACGTTTTCTTGTCATTGATGAGGCAGATCGTATTTACGCTTTCAGGTGGTGGGGAGGACTTACACAAAGATATACTCCATCATTGAATCAGCTGAGTCAGTGGTTTTGCGATTCCGAGAGTTGAACCGTTTTTTCCTCTCGAACACCGAGATGGTGATGCTGGATTATACCTTCAGGTAATAAAAACAGCGAGGTGATACAGTGGAATGAATATTTTCTGGAATATCTAGACCGGGTAACCAGCAATTTGAAATATAACGGGATTACCCCACCCACAATAATTGCTATTACGAAAACCGGCGGACGTAGTCGAGGGGAAAACGAGAAATTATTGTAAAAAGTTCAAGAAACCTAACGATGGTTATCTTTTTAGCAAGTAATACTTACAGGAATACAAAACAGCTTGAGTACATACTCTATGATATTTTGTAGTATGTTTAAGTCGTTCTGATATAAAGTACAAAGATTCTGATCCATACGTGATTGTTAATCATACCTATACTCCTTAGATCTGTCTACAGTTCTATATCAACCTTATACAAAGGCAATATACGTCTCCCTTATGATAAACCATAAATAATTAACCTGGTTCCTACTATTTAAGAGTACCTAAAGGTTTACATAGTACTGATATTACAACTATACGTATTTTCAGTATTGAATGACGATATCTAGATCTATATGTTGATCTACACTTCTTAAAATGGCTCATGTTTTTACATGCCCATAAACACTCGTTTTGACAAGAGCAGACCTAGTTATTTTGTGAGCAATTATCGATGAAGTTTCCCCAAAAACATTTTTAAAAAATGTTTTAGAGTAGTTTCAAACTCATTGAAATCCAAAATGGCTGCCAAATTGCCTTTTTAGTAACAACTGGTTAACTACTTGTATTGACTGTAATTGATACTCATATAAACAATTTTAAAATGATTCTTATTGAACATAAATTGAGAAATCCGGTTAGCTTTTATTTAGATTAGTCCCTGTCACCAAGTGCTGATATAATCCAATATGGCTGCCGTTGATAGCTTTCTTACTAATTTCTACTACATAATATAATTTTTCTTGATTTGAAAGGTTATGCAAATCATGTTTGTGTATTTCCATATCATTATGCCAAACATAATTCATGCCGATAAATCCTGAAGTTGGTAATGCTTTAACAGGATAATAAGTGACCTGTATTGACCACCATAGAATCCCAAGTGTTTATTTGGTCAAGATTGATTTTGTCATAAGGATATATGTGCCAATATAGTGGATATATCTTTACAAAGGTTGAATACATTTATTCTTACTTAGTATCAAAATAAATTTACATAATGTGTAGCACTGTATAAAAGCCTATTTTTGAACCCGGATATGTATTGTACATAAAAAACATATTTGTCAATAGTTTTCGCGGTTTAGTGGAAATTGTTATTTTCAGTTGATAATTATTAGACACATCGATGAAGAATATACGTGTCACCTGGCCATAGCATGGTTTATTAAGCAGGGTGTTTGATAAGTGTTTCAAAACATGGGTCATTTCATTTTTAAATCTGCGGAAACACATATGGGACTTAAGTTAACCACTTAATGGCACAACAAGCGCCCGAAGCTAAATACCCTTTTACTAATTTAACGGTTTCACTGAGGAGAAACTGTGATCTTAACGAAGCTGTGTTATCTTTTTCAGCGGATCTGTCTGGTTTCTATTTAGCCACACTTTCTATTTGGCCACACATTTCAACCAATTATATTTGATCAGAAATTTAGAATTAAGAGCAGCTGTTGAAACTGAATTGTCTGATTGGATAGTAGCCAGGGCTCCAGATAAGGGAATTATTTCAAAACTTAAAATCTTTATTTGTGCATTAAACCCTATTGTGTCACTACCCATTTGAATTGTCTTTTTGAGTCGATCAAAATGAGTGGTAACACCATAGGGTTTGGTGCTGAAATGAGTGGGAAAATGTTAGATTTGTTCAGTTTACTCCCCTCTTATCTGGAGCCCTGAAACTCTATGCACAACAGTTTTACCAGTGTGTGTACTACTGAGCTGATGACATCATGCTTTTATTTTAAGATATGATAGCAGATGTCGTTTTATAGAATCTATAGATAGACAGTGGTAGCTAGGTGTTTTGTTTAATAATGGTTTACTACCAATTTATTTTAATTGTTAACTATTTGTACAAATTTACCATACATTGATAGCAATATAATAAATGGCCTCAAGTGAGTTAAACACAATTGTGTTGTTTCATCAGCTATGTACAAGAGTGAGGTTACAGACTGCTGTTCTGTTATGATGGACATGCCCAGTTTATTTAGTTTGTTTCAAGAAACTCCCCATGAATGAAGTTTGATATATAGAACAATAGTTTAATCTGAGGATCTCCTACCAGTTGCTAGGATATGGGTTATATTATTTCTGTACATTTATAGTTTTTTAGTCAAGTAATTTATATGCTATATCCTTGAATGTGTATTTTTTGCTTTTCAATCCAAGATATTACAATTCTTTGAAAACCCCCAATTTCATACACCCATCTACAGCATGAATTCCACCACCCATTCCGCTGAATATCTTTTTTAAAGATATTTCTTGTTTACAAGTGCAATTTAGTTAGACTGTAAGATGGGCACCAATAAGTAAAGGAAGTGTGTCTGGCTCATTGACAAAAACCAGTGCTTTTGTTTAGATTATTTGTCAATTGACATATCTTGCTTTCATTTACTTTTAAGCATTTATAAGCGCATATGGTTGGGTGTTTTAATTTTCACTCAGGAATATTAAACACTAATTATCGTATAACAATAGTATATCTATTACGTTGACGTATATAACATGTATATACTCTTACATATACCTGGATCACTGCTTTACTATTAGGTGCAATGACAAATGGAAGAACCGCCTGTTTGGTCAAGACTTTTTCCTGTTGCATAAAACATATACATGTAGTTGCTGCAGGTCATGGACAAATAGAGAATCAAGACAGCATCTCATTTTGGGTCTAGATAGTTATTAATATTTTTAACAACGTGGTTCATAGCATAAACTACATGGACGAAGAAAAAATGGTCAAATTTGTCCAACGCCAGACCAGTTGTCAGAGCTGACATTATTTTTGCACTCACTTCATTCTGTGCTAATTTCAGTTTTCAGTTCTTCTACAGTCATGCGGTTTATGCGATGACTCATATGTTTCAGAAATTCATAATATCAATAAACTTTCTAGAGTCGGTCAGACGTTTGATACCAAGACCCATAGTGATGTGTTTTCACTTTTTCCCCATGACTTGTATCCAAAATAAAGTCACAGGAAGCAGTCTTGCCCAAACAGACAATTCTTTCTCTTCTCACTGAACCTAAAAAACGAAAACAGAGTTATTAAATGTATACGAGGGTTGTTATTTAAGTTCGTAGACTTTTGTCCTTATTTTTCTATGTCATCAATGATGTGGTATCTAACGGTATATTATTGATATATAACCTCTTCTTATTTGGAAGAAATTTATTTTTACAAATATATTATAAGAAAGTGGTAATAAAATGTATCCATAGCAACGCATGTAACGCTTCCCGGGGCACGGCATTTTCATATTTTGTTTCGTCTTAAAATCATTCCCATAAGTTTGTCATTTGACGTTAACACTCAGTGCAAAAGGGTATGACACAAAAACGACGTTATGACGTAATGCCCTTGAAATTTGAAAATAATACATTGTTGCATCTAGTATCTACAATACTTTAATCTATCTCCGTAAGCATTTTGTTTAACGAAAATGACGTTAACAGGTGACGTCGAAACACGAGTGTTGATAGAAGTGTGCTTTCAATTAGGAAAATCACCTACAAAGACTTTGAATATAATTCGGAAAACTATTATGAATTTAACTTGTTGTCTGGAACTTGTTTTCAAATGGCATGGACGCTTTAAAAAAGGACAAACGCCAATTAAAGAGAACGAACGATGTGGGCGTTTAGGAACTGTAAGGCAAACATTCAATACATTTGACTAAATGAACGAATTAGTGAACAGATCAAAGAATATTGTGTCAACCTTAAATAAACAGGGGTATATAGACACATATGACGAATAGATGAAGCACCATGAGAAATGTATCCAACTCGCTGGTTCCCAGTAACCTTGAAAATAAAGAACCTCTAATTTGTTGTAAATAACGCTTGACGTCATTTTGACGTCGCTTTATTGCCCGACCGTGCCCCGGGTCTGCTTAGGTGTCTTTTTTTGAATCCCTATAACTTTACCATGACTTTATGTACTGATATGAAATCATGTGTTATAATCAGAAAAAGAACAACATTTTCAGTGGGGCTTGTTTTATTTTTAAGCTAAAATTACATAAGCTTTTGTGAAAAAAGTCTAGGAACTTAAATAACAACCCTCGTATGTAAGAGAATGTCTGTATTAGTGTTTCTGGGACATGCTCCTTGAGAATATTATATACATGGTCAGGTTGCAAAGATTCTTGATCTGATTTTGTAACTTTCTCTAGAATATTAGTATCCCTATTTGCAATCATATGGATATCACTTATTCATGCTGAAAATCGCTCATCGTCACTCTCAGAGCAGCATCATACTTTATATATTTTCTTAATTGCTTCCACTGTTTCGCAGGATACTTCTTCTCGAATCGACCCCTTGGATTTGATAATTTATCGTAGAGCACATAAGTTGGGTGAATATTACAGCAGTACTTAATTGGGATCATAGTCCTGCTGTCTACGATAGACCGGAGCGCAATGTTTACAACTTTGTATCCCATGTGTCTGTTTGATCCGTAAACCCAGAACAGCACTGACAATGTTGTAGCAGCTCACATTGAATCAACAATGATGCTGGAAGAATAATGGACACATATTTGGAGAAAATACATCTCTCGCGTCTGATAAAGTCATATTTTATTTGTGCCTACGTATTTTCATCAAATGGTTTGACTTCATTTAAGTACTGGGGTTAGTCAATGTGCAATACATACTTTCTCGACTTATTGGTGTATATCTTCAAGTCAACTACAGTACATTTGTGAAAGATCAAATTAGCATTGTTCAAATCACGGGTTTCCCCCGTGAACCAATCAACTTAGTAAAAAGGGTATTTAGCTTCGGTGCGGTTTTTGTATCACTAATTAAGTGGTTAACTTACGTCCCACATTTTCTCCGTAGATTCAAAAAATTAAATAGCACATGCTTTGAAACACTTATTAAACGCTTTACTTAATATATCGTACTATGGCCAGGTAAACCTATATTAACCATTGATATACATAATAATAATCAACTGAAAAAAACAATTTCCACAAACCCGCGAAAACTTGTGACAAATATGCTTTATGTGCATTACTTACACAGGTGCAAACATAAGCTTTTATACAGTGCTACACATAAAATAAATTATTTTGATACTAAGAAATAATTAATATATTCTAACTTTGTAAAGAAACAATCCCTTCCGTTAATGGCACATAGTTATCTACATCAGTCAAAATCAAACTTGATTAAATAAATACTTAAATTTGATATTGGTCAATGAGGCCATAAATTATTCCTGTAAAAGCATTACTAATTCCAAGATTTACCAGCATGAACTACCGTATGTTTGGCATAATTTCATGGAAAGACACACAAAAAACATTTGCATAACCTGGCATATCAAGAAATATTATATTAGTAGAAATTAGTAACAAAAAGGTTTCAACGGAAGCCATTTTTGATTATATCAGCACTGAATGGCAGGAACCAATCAAAATCAAAGTAAACCGGAGTTCTTAGTTAATATTAAAAAAGAATCTACAAAAATTGTTGATATTAGTATCAATTACAGTCAAGGAAAGTAGTAGAACTGCTCGATAATCTAATTGTTGCTAAAAATGCCATTTGGCAGCCATTTTGGATTTCAATGAGTCTGAAACTATCGTTAAATATTTTCAAATTAAGTATTTGGGGATACTTCATTGATTATTGCTTACAAAATACCATCTTAAATATTTAACAAATGAAATGAAAGTCCAAATCAAGAAAAAATATGTAAGTAGAAATTTTAGTAGGTAGGTATATACGGCGGCCATTATGGATTAATTCAGCACTGGATGACAGAAAGAAAAAAAAAGCTAATATGATTTCAAAGTTAATGTTCAATCCGAATCAACTAAATTGTTCCATATAAGTATCAATTGTAGTCTATATAAGTAGATGTTTTATTCGAGAAGGTTAAATGTTACTGTAAAAAGCCATTTTGACGGCCATTTGGCGGCCATTTTGGATTTCAATGATTCTGAAACTATCTTAAAACATTTTCAAAATTTGTATTTAGGTAAACTATACTCAGCCAAAAAAGAAAGTACCCATCGTATATTTCTATCTATATACTAGCAACTGAAATATATTCTGACTATTTGTTTTATCCGCATTGAAGAATAATTCTTAAGTGACATTCTGTGAAAAATTGAAGTCGACGTGATATCTTTTTTATTGTAAAATATTGGGGTCGATTTAAAAAATGACACTCTCTTGGATAAAACTGGGTTCACCAAATATATCGTTTTGAATACCGTATAAGCACCCAAAATGAGCTGTAAGTATGTAATTACGAGTCAGTATCTCATGTGTCAACAATATTGTCCAACGCATGTCGTGAATCGGCGGCGCATGCTGTTGACGTAATGCTGTAATTAATGACGTAGGCAAATTGTTCCATTCAACTTGTAACGCTGATGCCAAGTCATTTACCATGCTGATTGTGTGATTTATTCGAAAACGACGTCCTGGTGCGTCATACACGTCTTATATAGGATTTAAATCGGGAATATTCGCAGGCCAGTCTAATATACTCAGCCAAAACGGAAGATTCTCACTTCTTACTTTTACTTTAAATCAAGTAAATTTTCAAGCTCAATATCTTTTAAGTACTTTCTCAAATCCAGTTTTGTTTGAGGTTTTAAAAGCTCATATGTTCACCAATGTATTCCAGTAAAAATATTCAGATTAAACGACACATGCAACGAAAATGAAACACTTGAATTTCGTTCTTATTTTAAATCAAAGGGAGGTAATTTGATATTATAGGACATTCTACTCTTAATAACGCCGTGAATTTTGTAATGAATGAAAGTCTAATATGATTTTATTTTATTTTAGAAAAAGTCCTAGCTGCTGAATATGAGTACACTTGTTTCTCTTCTATGAAAAATAATTCTAAGCAAAAATGCTGTTTTCAGGAAAAAGAGTAATAGACCTTTTATATTCAATACAATGTGCCAGTTATTTAGCCACAATGATTTCATATCGTCTGCTACTTTCTATAAACTAAAATTTTAATACAGTTTATATATGAGACGCTGATAATTTAGAATACAAATGTGGGTACTTTCTTTTTGGACTGAATTGCTAACAAAATACCTCTTTAAGCCTCTAACACATGAAATACTTATATTAAATTTTTCAGCAATGTTAAAATAGGTAGGTGGGGTAAACAGGAAATCGCTCGAATTGCTCAAGAGTAATAGAAAGTTACCCGGTCACAAATTGTTAGTTATGATTTACTTTGTTCAGATAGACCACATTTCCAGGTTCTCTTACACTTCTGCTGGACTATATACTCATCCCTACCCCTTTGTACAGTGTCGAAGATGTTGTTCTTTCACAATTAACGCGTTTAAACATGTATACTAAAATCTCTTTTATATTGCAAACAGTTTAGAACCATGTTAGACACCTGGTTACCCAGCTTCAGACACCAAACTGTTTGCCCCTTAAATTAAAATAAACCTTCATGATGACATAAACATGTAATTTTCTACTTTTTATTGTAATGTTTTTCGCGTTTCGCGTGTGTCTTAACGGAAAAGAATAACGTCATTTCCACTGTTTTTGTACAGCCCACCGATACTCAGCTGATACGCTATAATTCTACAGAAAGTGTAAAAGTCCTTCTGTTAAAGCTACTCAGCAAAACGTTTTTTCTATAGTAAACCATGGAGTGTTTTCGGTATATAAGCCACAAGAAATGCTTGTTTTCGGTATTTAGATGATATGAAATGTTGTTCTCGGTATTTAGATGATATGAAATGTTGTTCTCGGTATTTAGATGATATGAAATGTTGTTCTCGGTATTTAGATGATATGAAATGTTGTTCTCGGTATTTATTTCATAATTGTCATATACAAGAGTATAAACATATATCATAATATTATTCTCGGTGTTTAAATATAGGATATTACAATGAAAGTTTTTATCGTTTTCTAAAACTACAAGTTCGATAAATCCAATAAATTATGAACACTGAAACGTGACGTAACATACTTTTTAAAGCCGCATTGTGTTTTTGGGAACCCTGCATAAAACTGTTGTTTGGCATCCCATTAGAACTACATGGGACGTGATTCTTTCAGAAAAAGCGGCTTTATCTAAGAAATTCGCTTTTTAAATTTTATTTATAATATTTTTGTGCTGCACCAATTAAAAAGCCTCTCTTGTGAATGGAAAGAAGGACAATTCTGTAAATACAGGGCTCCAGATAACGGAAGTAATCTTTATTTCTGCTTTTAAACCCAATGGAGTCATACTCATTAAAATTGTCTCGAAGAGACGGTTTAATCAGTAGTAACACCATAGCATTCGGTGCTGAAATGAGTGAGAAAATGTTGGATTTGTTCAGTTTATTCCGCTTAACTGGAGCCCTGACATGAAGAAGTTAACCCTTAGTCTGCTGCTAAGACGTCTGCGTTGACATTGTCGTGTGCAATATTTGCTTAGTTTAGATTTATGCATAGTTTTGATTAAACAAGTCAAACAGTTTGGATCGAGATGAGACGCCGCGTTACGCGGTGTCTGTTCTAGAGTCAAACAGTTTGTAAGCTCCGTAAAGTTGCGGCCAGTAGGCACAGGGTTAAATCATGAGATACAGGTCGTAACTATCGCGTTAATTGGAATAGTTGTCAACAAGTTCTATTCGAATCACCACTTGATGTGTTCCGTTGACAAAATGTTGTAAAACCCTCAAATCGAGCGTTGATTTAGTCACGTGACCACGTGGTTTTTGTGTCACTAGATATAACATACATGGAGACCCTCTCAATTAATCGAATGGATCCAGATCGCATGGCATTATATGCGTATATAAAAATTGGGGGCGTTACGACTGTTTTTAACGGGTGTTTGGTTATTTTTCATTCGTCCGGAAGTAAAGAGTTTTCGTTGACTACAATTTCTTTTCGAGTCGGGCCAAAATCGTTGACATCAGTAAATCTTCACACATTTGCTCCGCCCACTTTTCGTTGACAACAAACTCGATGATTCGAATACGACCACAGTCATAGCGTGTAAATAATTTATACACTGGGGTGACCGTGTACAATACAATACGGGGGTGACTGTTTCAGCATTGTCCGCTCTCTAACTCAACCACTTATTTTTTTATCTTCACCAAACTTGCTATAAATGTGTATTAGTATAGAATCTAGCTCAAGTTTGATAACCAGCAAAGTCGCAAAGGCATGTGTGAGTTATTGGCCTTGAATAATTAAAATATGACTGTTTCAGCCTTTTCTGCTCTCTAACACAAACACTTTTTATTGGATCTTCACCAAACTTGCTGGCATTGTGTATTTGTATCAAATATAGGTCAAGAAAAAAATCGAAAACAGTTGACTTAAAATCTTTCAAGATTCAAGGAGGTATGGAGTAGTCATGTATTACTTTACTTATTACCAACACGGCCAAGATGAAGCACATGCAACCATTGACCAAATATTTGGCTAAAATAGAATAAAACTGTTCCTGTTACAGAGTTGACAGGGCTAAAATAAGGGTGAAATAGCAAAATTTTAATAATTGAAGAACCATAACTCCAACATGCCTTCGGCGATTTTGGTATTCATAGAACTGGACCAATTTTTATCCAATATTATTTTCATCAAATTTGGTGAAGATCCAATTAAAACTGTTTGAGTCAGAAAGCTGACAAGCCTGAAGTATGCAATTTATAACCATTCAAGGGCAATAACTCCAACATGCCTTGTGAGATTTTAGTAGTTAACATGATTGACCTAGATTTTATTTTAATAAACATTTTCAACAAGTTTGGTGAATATCCCACAAAAACTGTATGTGCAAGAGAGCAAAAAATTCTAAAACATTTATTTTTGATACTTAAAAGGCAAAAACTCAGACATGCCTTTTACGATTTTAGTAGTATTAAAACCAAACCTTGATTTTATATAAATTACCATTTTCAGCAAGTTTGGTGAAAATGAATAAAAATGTATTTGTGTTAGAGAGCAAAAAATGCTGAAACAGTAATTTTTTATACTGAAATGGCAAAAACTCAGACATGTCACATGCAATTTTAGCAGTATTCTAAAAAGGCTAAAAACAGTCATTTTAATACATAAAGGAAAAAAACTCAAATATGCCACATGCGATTTTAGTAATAATCAAACTAGACCTAAATTTTATATAAATAAACATTTTCAGCTATTTTGGTGAATATCCGATAAAAACTGCGTGTGTTAGAGTGCACAAATGACTGAAACAGTCATTTTTTATTCATAAACAGGCAATAACTCAGATAAACCTTATGCGACTTTAGAGGTGTTCAAACTAAACCTTGATTTTATATTAATAAACAATACGTCGTATCAGCAAGTTTTGTGAATATCAAATAAAAAGTATTATGTTAGAGGGCAAAAAGTGCGGAAACTGTCATTTTTAATACTTAAGGGGCAAAAATCTCAGACATGCCACATACGATTTTAGTAGTAATCAATATGGACCTAGATATTATATTAATAAACATTTTGAGCAAGTTTGGTAAATATCCGATAAAAACTGGTTGTGTTAGAGTGCAAAAAATGTGCTGAAACTGTCATTTTTTAATACTTAGAAGGCAATAACTCCGACATACCTTATGCGATTTTAGTAGTAATCAAACTAAACCTTGATTTTATATTAATAAATAGTTTACGCAAGTTTGATGAAGATCTATTAAAAGTTTTGTGTAGGAGAGCAACAAATCCTGAAACAGTCATTTTTTAATACATAAAGGGCAAACAATCAGGACAAATTCTTATTCAATTTTAGTAGTAAACAATCTGCACCTAGATGTTAGATTAATAAACATTTTGAGCAAGTTTGTAGAAGATCCGATGAAAACTCTTTGTGTTAGAGGGCAAAAAAGGCTGAAACAGTTATATTTAATAATTAAAGGGCAATTACTCCGACATTCCCTATGCGATTTTATGAGTATTCAAATTTAACCATGATATAATATCACTGAAAATGTTCAGTAAGTTTGGTGATAATTCAGTAAAAAGTATTTGTGTTAGAGAGCAAAACTTGCTGAAAACAGTCATTTTTAATACATAAAGGGCAAAAACTTAGATATGCCTCATACGATTTTAGTAGTTATCAAACTAAACCTAGATGTTATACTAATGAACATTTTCAGCAAGTTTGGTGAAGATCCTATAAAAGTATTTGTGAAAGAGAGCAAAATTGCTGAATTACTCATTTTTAGTACTTCAATGGCAAAAACGCAAACATGCCACATGCGATTTTAGTAGTAATCAAACTGGACCAAGATTTTATAATAATAAACAATTTTAGCAAGTTTGGTGAAGATCAACTAAACAATGTTTGTTTTAGAGAGCAAAAAATGCGGAAACAGTCAATTTTTAATACATAAAGGGCAAACAGTCTTACATGCCTTATTCGATTTAAATAGAAATTAAACTGTACCTAGATTTTATATAAAAGAACATTTAATGCAAGTTTGGTGAAGATCCGATAAAAACTCTTTGTGTTAGAGAGCAAAAAGGCCTGAAACACCATTGTGACGAAATGTGACTCATTTTATAGCATTGCACCCCAGTGATATTGATCCCAGCTGTTCCACGTGACAGTAATCCGTGTGGTAATATTTATGTCAGACGTTCTACTTTCGGTTTGTTATGGTTTTTAAATCGACTTTTTTGTGATTTAGGTCTGTCTTCAACATTTCATGGATCAGTTTGGCCCATCAGAATGTTCAAGCATTATTATTAACCATTATTGTATTTCGGACATTAAAAAAAGGTCTGAAAACACAATGGGACTTTAACACATCCTTTAGAAGTTGATTCCGTGTACTTTCGGCAGTTTTGTCCCTGCCTTAGAAATCAAATGTGTGACATGTACTAGGACAACACTCATTTTTTTTATATATAGGAGATATATCTAGCATAGTATTTTAGCTCACCTGAGCACAAAGTGCTCAAGGTGAGCTTTTGTGGTCGGCCATTGTCCGGCGTCCGTCGTCGTGCGTCGTGCGTTGTGCGTCAACAATTTCTTCAAACATCTTCTGCTTCAAAACCACTGGCCTGATTGCAACCAAACTTCACAGGAATGTTCCTTGGGCCAAGCTCTTTCAAAGTTGTTCAAAGAATTTGAAACAATGCAGAACTCTGGTTGCCATGGCAACCAAGTGAACAAATAAGGAAATCTTAAAAAATCTTCTTGTCTGAAACCACAAGGGCCAGAGCTTAGATATTTGGCACATAACATCCTCTATAGGTCCTCTATCAAAGTTGTTCAAATTTTGCCCCTGGGGTCAAAATTGGCCCCGCCCCGGGGGTTACCGTTTTACATGGAGTTATATAGTGAAATGTTCAAACATCTTTTTCTCTGAAACCAATATGACCAGAGCTTTGATATTTGGCATGGTGTAACTTCTAGAGGTATGTGACATATATTGTTGAATTGGTTCCGGTCTGTTGCATATCTGGGTCACCAGAGCTAAAAATAGATTTTTTTCAATGAAAATTTCAAAAATCTTCTTGTCTGAAACCATAGTACACTGAGCTTAGATATTTTGCACATAGCGTCGTCTACCGGTCCTCTATCAAAGTTGTTCAAATTTTGCCCCTGGGATCGAAATTGGCCCCGCCCCGGGGATCACCGTTTTACATAGATGATCTGCTGGGGTTCACAAAGACAGACGAATGCTCTTCTGTGGAATATAGACAGGCTTGCATCAAAGAACCAGCAAGATTTGAGAAACCAATCAAATGGAAGATGATTCAGTGCCTCGGTTAAAACAAGGTTACCAGTGGGGAAAAGGGTACAGGAAATTGCTGGGACAAGAAATCTTTTCCCGCTGCCTACTCCTGTTAAGCAATATTCAGAATATAGACCTGAAAAAGGTGTTAGAGTAACCTCTCACACCAGTCCCACTAGCACTAGCTCATACTGACGGCAGCTTGAACACAACCGATAAATCCAAACTAATGAAAAACCTGGAAACATTCAGCAAGAATCCTCCTGTGCCACCACAGACAGGCACACTCATCATGTATGCGACCTTCTCCCTTCATCTTCAAAAGGACCCACCAAGGTCATATGGGGACCTTGCAAGATGGCTTCTCCTGCAATTTACTAGTTTGTCGAAAGATTCATCTTGAGTGTGATGTCTACTCAACACCATCCATTAAAGACAGTGAGAGAGCCAAAAGGGGAGAAGAATACATAGTCTATCTCAACACGGGACCAGACCAAATGCGGTCAAAGGAGTGGCAAGGTGCTCTGCGGTCAAGATCCTTTAAGAAATAATTAATGGTATTCCTAGCTAAAGAATGGGAGAAAGACACATATGCTGACACCTTGAAGGATTGCCATCTTTACCAGAGTGTCAACAGCGAATGCTTTCGCTTCACTGCAATAGACACCGTGCAAAAAGTCCAAGTTGAGAAGCTCACAGGTGACCATGAAAAAGCAGCCACTCGTACGGTGTTTCATTTCGACTACAAGAGTATGTTTCAACATGTTGTCAACATCGTTGTTAGAAGCTTGGACACAGACGTGTTTGTGATACTGCTCAACTATTGGGTCCAAAACACTAGCACAGTGAAATTATGGATAGATGTAGGGCATGATTGGAATAAAACACGACGGTTAATCAGTGTCAACAATCTTGTTCTTAATTTGACAGAGGAATTTGTGCTTGCCTTGCCTGGTCAACATGCCTTCGCTGGGTGTGACTACAGCCCTGCGTTCCTGAACAAGGGAAAAATAAGACATCTAGAGCTTATAATGAAGAATTCTCTAACTTCAGGAAGTCGAAGTAAATGGCAGCTCTAGGCGAGGGGGAAATGTGTGAAGCAATGGTTGAACAGTGTGAAACCTTCATATGCCATGTGTATGGCCAGCCAAAAGAAACAAATGTAAACAAAGCACGGTATGTGACTTTTCAAAGGACATATGCCCCGAAGTCCTTTGTAAATCCACTGGCATCGATCAGGGGTATTAATCCAAGTTCTCTACCACCATGCGCAGTGATTGTCCAGTTACATGTAAAGATAGCATTCTACATTGCTGGCATATGGCAACGTGCCATGCTGCCAAATCCAGTTAGAGAGTCACCAGTGAGATATGGGTAGAATTTCACTGATGACATTTATCAAATACAGTGGTATAGTGGCTATCAACTGCCAAAGGACATTGCAAAGTACTTGATTCCCAGAGTGGTGATGCCACACTGTTGACGATGATATGGAGGATGAGGAGGTCAAGTATGGAGAACAAATATATGGATCAGACAATACTGATGAGAAGCAGGATTAACTTTGTTAGTTGTGTGACACAAGTGGTTGGATAGTCATAGTAGGACATATGAATTAATTGTGGTGTTTGAGCAGAACGATGTGCTTGTTAACCGTAAATTTCATAACGTGAGATCTTAATTGTTGGGGCATGATGAGTTGGATAGCTTAAAAGTTTAAAGTGAGTAACAGAGAGAGAACACAATGATGAAGTCATTATTAATGTGTAGATGTGCTAGAAATAGATATGTTGCCAGATGAAAACATAGCTAGATAAATGTTTTTCAAATAATATAATGTTTCTTTGTATTAAGTAAAATTTAACATTGAATTTATTCGGTATTCTGGAAAGATTAAATTCTGTTACTAAAAATACATATTGGCAGCCATTTTAGATTGGAAAAGATAATATCTTATTAATTTATTGCACACTGGTATAGATAATTCCTTTTCAAAACACTACACAATCTATTACTCCTTGATTTTGAGAAGAAATGTGTCATTATAGGCAATTTTACAGAAAAGTCTGCAACTGTTGAAAACTGATGTATTGCCTTAATTACCACCTGTACATGCACATGGTGACATATATTTGGTTAAAATAGCACACAATACTCTATTACACTTCTGGTAACAATAATAAGTACAGTTATTGCTTGTATTATATGTTTCACAGTAGATTTATCCACTGAAAAGACGAAATTTTGTGAAAAATGTAATATGTTACTAAAAATATACGTTGGCGGCCATCTTGGATAGAGATCGAATGTAAAAAAGTATTGTAAAACAAACTTTGACATTTATGTAGACACATTGGATAAAGTTTGGGCATCCTAGGCAACATTTAAGTCTCCAATATAGAAAAGAAAATTGCCATTGCATTTTCAAAATTTACACGAAAATCCAACAGCAGATAACTTTAATCCCAATTGTCTCCCTTGTCTCTACCTAAACTCTCATCAGACGGCCATTTCTGAACTCCTGAGACAATTTCCTATAAGGTATATATAAAAGTTCCAGTGCCGCTTTCAACATAAATAAATCTTACCCAGCTCTTAGACTAATACACACAGGCGCTATATAACCCTAATTGAGTTGCAGTGACATTAAAACCCAAAACACACAAACAAATATCATGTATTGTCGATAATGACTGAAACTGACTCATCACTTTCCGTCAACTTTCATCGATGAAGTCGGAAATTTCCGTTACTGTATCGATAAAATCAATAAATACTTAGCAACATATACTGCACACGCATTACGAAAGATGAAAAGATTCCTACCAGAGACAGTGTAAAGCCAGAGATTCACGACTCGAATGATTTATACATGCGAGACCGTTGAACGAGATTTAGCGAGAACAGGTCCTCGCGAGTTATATAAGCTTTAGCGACGATCGGGGAAAAAGTCGATATTTGGAATTACTTATCAGTTGCTTCGTTAATACGGTCTACAGTTATTTTACAATACAAACATTACTTTAAAAAGCCTCTTGGTCGAGTTTTAACACAAATGAATAATAAGAATAAAGTCCGAGCATCAATTAACCCCTCCACGCATCGCACACACGTTAATTAGTGTTTGGAAAATGCCGATTGAATGAAAAGTGACGGCAGTTTGCACGAAGGTGTGAATGGACCCATGGGTGGCCTCATTAAAATTTATTTTATAGCAAAATGCGTGGACAAATTGACATGAAAATTTCGCCATAACTGTATCTTAATATGAGCTACATGGACAACACATTCTTATTCATGTTTGAATGTTCAAACTGATGTTTAAGCGTTTACGGCAAGGCGATATTGCATCGATCTTCAATCGAAGCACCAGTGGGTCGCCTCATTAAAATTTAATTTATAGCAAAATGCGTGGACAAATTGACATGAAAATTTCGCCATAACTGTATCTTAATATGAGCTACATGGACAACACATTCTTATTCATGTTTGAATGTTTGAACTGAAGTTTAAGCGTTTACGGCAAGACGATATTGCATCGATCTTCAATCGAAACACCAGTGGGTGGCCTCAATAAAATTTAATTTATAGCAAAATGCGTGGACAGATTGACATGAAATTTTCGCCAAAACTGTATCTTAGTTTGAACTACATGGATAACCCATTCTTATTCATGTTTGATTGTTCATACTGAAGTTTTAAGCGTTTACGGCAAGACGATATTGAATCGATCTTCATTTTTTTGGAACTTACCAGCAACGTATCTTCCGTTGAGCCAGGAATACACTTTCTCGGTTTAATCCACAACTCATAGTTTGGTTTCACTCGATTAGAATCACAAAATATCGTATAAAAACGAAATAAAGTCAATATTTATAAGTCAACTGGTCGATATGTGTATTTTTTTCCATTATCGCGACGCTGTCATTACCTGTGCTGGTCACGTGACCGCATCGACATACATCACTGCCTCTCAACGGACACCTGTTATATGGGGAAAGAAGGAAAATAAGGGAGTCGTGAATCTCTGGCTTTACACTGTCTCTGTTCCTACCTTGTCGTGGTTCTGAGGCTTAATTGTCATAGGGAATTATTTATGTTTATTAGGCCGAGATTATTCCCTCTGCAAAGAACTAAAAGAAAGGCAGATTGGCGGTAAAGATCTCATGTTTGTCTTGCAACGAATGAGATTTGTCGAAATCATCTACCTGAAATCATCATCTTCTAATTTCACCATCCCTCATTAATCATCGGCGCTTTAAGTTTGACCTATTTTATGTCAGAGATGCGCATGCGCTCGAAGAAACGGTGCTTACACAAAATATTACCCCGAAAACCACAGACTATTTCTTGTCGATATCCAGATTTAGTTTAAACGCCAGTTTTTCTCTTCATCTCACTAAATTGTTACTGCTGATCGTTCTTTTTCATGTATTTGGTGCTAGGTTAAAATTATGATCCAGTCTATGGTGAACAATTTCATTCTGATTTGCAGAATGCTTCAAATTATTGCCGAACTACATGTATTTCTTCTATCGGACAATTTGAAGAGCTGCACAAATAAAATAATACGAGTTGACCTCAAGGTCAGCAGTCACCATTGCTAAGAGAGTCGCATTTCAACATAAATTATAATCAGGGTACTGGAGTACTGCAGGCTCGGAGTTTCAGTTTAATGTAGAACAAAAGTAATGCAGAAAGCTAATTATGGAGTTTCTGCATTACCCTTGCCATGCATTAAGCAGTAACCCGCTTAAAGACCCTAAATAGTTTTTGTAATGTGCATGTCTGATAATGCATCGTCTGCTATGACTATTAGGTGCATGTTTATAACAAGTCACAGTGTATTTAAACTGAGTGTAATAAACAGGTACATACTAAGGATCCTGAGTTTAGCTCACTCTCTGCTGTTACACGGTTTATGAGATCAATAGGAATCTGATAGGGGCGTGCTCAGCCGCTGAAGCTCTTTTAGAAAGTCTATGTAAACCCCGTGTGACAGAAATGTTTGTAGGGGAGCCAGACTCGCACATCATTCAGAACTTATAATTCCAATATAGGGCTCGCCTGAGCCAAAAATGAATGGCATTATTGACGAGTATACAAGCTTTCTCTAAACTATTTTCCGTCGTAAAGTTCAACTTAATGAGAACACATGTTCATCTCTCCGCTACAGCTCAAGTCCGACTTCTTGTATTCAAAATATTGGAGATGACTTTGGCGAAATTGTTCAGAAAAGAAAGAGCTTCTGGGTGGACGGAGGTATGTGCAACGATTGTCTTTAAAAACCCTTCACTGCCTTATCCCGAGTACAATACTTATATGCAAACAGTTTGGTTCCTGGCCAGACGCCGCGTCAATAAACGGCGTCAAACATCGTCGGATCAGATTTCAAACTGTTTTCCACTTGTTACGATATCACTAAAATTAGGCAGTTTACCTAATATTTTGAAATTTGAGAAATACAATAAGACGATAATTGTTCAAAGCATATGACGTCGTGGCAGTGAAGGGTTTATGAAATACCACAACGATGTCGATTGAGGGGAGCGAGTGCTCTGTGAGTCATTTACAAAAACAGTTTGGAACCAGAACAGATTAGGGTTAACTCGGTTCCACGTCAGACTTATACTTATTGCTACGTTTGCGTTTAGTTTCCTTTAATTCTTTGAACCCTAGTCACGCATATATGCGTTATTTGCAAACGGTGTACCTGTGAGGAGTACATTTATCCTATGCAAACAGTGTAGACTCTTATCCGAGGGCTCCTTAAGGAGCCATCGGACCAGGGTCTACACTGTATGTCATTTTGACATATTATTGTAAAAATCAACTCTAAAAGTAAAAAATGGACTAGACTTCCTCAAATAAGATATGATCCAACTATATTGCTGCGCACTTCACGTTTGGTTATCGATCAATCTACAAATAATAACTATGCTTTCCTCTTTGGTTGTGCGACGACAGACAGGGCTAAGCACTACATGATGATGTGTCTCTAAAGCCGTCCTTAACCGGGAGAGTTATGTCGGATTTTCGTGCTTTGTTTTGTATCTCCCTCTCTGTCGTAACCTGAACCCATCCATATCTTACAGTTACTCGTGACTACGGACTAGTCGCTCGAGTACAATTTGACCGTTGCCATAGTGGGTTATTTTTAGCACGGGCTTGAATATTTAATTCTTTCCCGTGTTACTAATAATCTTCTTGTCATAGGGGGGGGGCTTACAAGGCGTGATTTCTGGGGCCCAAAATTGGAACCCACAATGTTGAAACATTAACCTGGCCGTCGCCTCGGACATTAACCTGGCAGTTCTACTGTAAAGTTTAACCTTGCCGACCTAAGTCATAGGGTTATGGGTAGGGTTAGCTTCCAGCTCATTCCGTTTAAAAGTTAGAATGTAGTTGTGAGGTCCGTCCCATAATGCGAAATGAGGTCCACATCAAAGGCGGTGACCTCATAATTCACGTCTGGTAAGACTGTGTGTGTGTTTATGTGTTATGGTATGACTGTGTGTGTGTTTTGCTTGAGAGGTGGGTGTATTGTTTGTGTTGCGTTTCCTGCTCGAGTCTTTCGTATTTATTAATTGAAAACTAGAATTGTCCATTTTAGGTTTCATAGAGGAAAGGGTTAAACGGGAAAGAGTAACAACTTATCCATCGTATTTTTAAACTGAATTCCTTATATGGGCGACTAGACGTCTGCAACATGTTTGGATTCAAATTGACTTAACCAGTTTTCACATAAACTACTATCTACTTTCTTTTAAACTTACGACATTTACAAAAGTTAAGTAGGAATTTGATTTTAAAGGTGGAACATGTAACCTCATACACGATCTGAGAACTGATGACATTATGTTGATAACAAACTGAGGCCCTGGACAGACTTCGTGAATTAACGTATTTACTCATCTGTGCCTGCATGTTTTAACCTTAAAATAAGAATAAGTCGACTTATGCAGGGTTAGTTAAACATATTTTATTATTCATATATCAGTACATATAATACAGTTGTACTATACATGTTTTCAAAACATATAACGCCACATCATAAGTAAATATAAGTAATGTATGTGAGGTAAGAAATAATAAAAAAAAATCAAACCGTAGAAATACGGAAGCATTCGAGTAAAGCGAGTTCCAAATATACATGTATCGAAAATCGGCTGTACATCAAATTATCAATTTATGTTTTCAGTAAGAATAGATGATACGGGAAATACGGTTCCAACACGTACGTTCTTCATCTCCCGGTCTCCAAAAGATCACTTGATTCTGGTGACCTGTGATACTGCTCACATAGTAAACAACTACTGCACAGACGAATATAAAGTGGACATCTTAGTCGCCGCGGATCCGCCAAATGATGTCAATTGGTATAAAATCGAGAAGACACTACGGAAAAGCATCCGTGTAAAGTTGGCTGACAGCAGAAATCAATTCCTGTATCGCGGAAAAGGTATATTTTTTCTTTACAAATGTTATACTCTCTTTATTTTATAACATTACCGTTGTTGCAGCAATTAAGGGTGTATCAATGTCATGAATTTAAGAAATTTTCAAAGTATATAAAAACACTTTATGATGGATTTGTATTGAAGAGCTATTTAAGATGAATGAAAAAATAGAAAAGTGTACATTTTGGCTCAATGGCCATGTAAAATTTACACCACCCACTTTCTCTTATTTTGTCCTGTACAAACAGCCCGCTTCAATAAAATCCATTTTAAATGAAAACAAATATGATAATTTGGTTTTGTGTTATTTATTTCCTATCTATGTTAGTATTTCTTCATACAAAAACTAATTTAAGAGAAAAACAGGCACCAAATGTGAAGTTTATAAAGCTCTAAATATCATCGATATGGTACTTTTTTGTAAATTTTGTAAGGGGACATAACTCTTTTTACTTTAATAACTCAAAATTTTCAACACTGACCTTTCAATTTCTTTTCATATTTTGAACTGTCTTAGCATTGGCTTTCATTTGGTAGAATATAAGAAAAAGTTTAATACTAGAACTATTTCGTTTTCAAACTTTTTAACTTTTTTTTTCATAAAATAAAAAATCTAATAAAATCATGCCCTATAAAAAGCATATTTTTGATATTCGAGGATCCATATTGTTCAAACCTAGTGCCTGCTTTGTCTAAATTTGGTTTTTATATGTGAAAATACCACCATAGTCATGAAATAAATAAGGAAAACCCAAATTACCATGTTTGTTTTATTTTGAAATAGATTTTACTGAAGCTTGTACTCTGAATGGGTAAAATTTGAGAGAAAAAGTCCAAATTTGACATACCTCTTTCAAATCGCTGTAGCATGAATAACATTCAGTACAAACCTATCGATATATCGCAGGTTTATTATACATTCATACATCGCAGTAAATCCAGGCGAAACGAAATGGTCCTGTATGTATACAATTTATATCTAAGATTATACATGTAACTGACAAAATTGCAAAGCCAATCGTTGTCTACCAGTGGGTCGCTGATACAAATGTGTTCATTTTGTAGGGGATACATTTTGTATTATATATTTATGGTAGTATATATGTAATTGTGTACAACAGGTAAATCTCCAAATGTTTGTACTTAAGGTCTTAGAGCTCTGTGTAATCATGTAATGCTTGACTGTGCACAGGGGCCCCGACACCATTGCTTTTTAGAGAAAAAAATCTTCAGAAGGTAAATATATATATGGAACGCCGTAGCTGTCTCCTATTGTCACATTTCTTCTTGTTTTGTTCAAATAGAGACTTTGAACATGCCATTATGTCGAAAAGCTATGTGACCTTGTCTACAACATGCTTTATCATGTTAAACAGCTATGCTATTATGTTAAAAAGTAGTGTCATCTTGTTAAAGAGCAATGTGAACTGGTCTATATAATATATTATCATGTCAAAAACGCGTGTTGTTATGTCAATATACAGTGTTGACTTGTCCAAAATGTGTCTTATCATGTTCAACATCTATGCCATTATGTTACAAAGCAGTCTCATCTTGTCAAAATGAAGTGTTAACTTGTCTATACGGTATGTTATCATGTTCAATGAACGTGTTGTTATGTCAATATGCAGTGTTGACAAAAAACGTCCTGTTCAAAAACGTCTTGTTCAAACTATGTCTTATCATGTTCAAACTATGTTTTTGAACAAGACGTTTTTAGTCAACACTGCATATTGACATAACAACACGTACACTGAACATGATAACACACCGTATAGACAAGTTAACACTACATTTTGACAAGATGAAACTGCTTTGTAACATAAAGACATTATATGTTGAACATGATAAGCCACAGTTTGGACAAGTCAACATTGTTTATTGAACATGATAACATGCCATACGGACAAGTTAACACTACATTTTGACAAGATGAAACTTTTACTAACATAATAACATAGATGTTTAACATGATAAGACATAGTTTGGACAAGTCAACACTATACATTGACATAACAACACGTGCATTGAACATGATAACATCACATATAGACAAGTTAACACTACACTTTGACAAACACGAAACTGCTTTGTGACATAATGACATAGGTATTGAACATGATAAGACATAGTTTGAACAAGACGTTTTTAAACAGGACGTTTTTTGTCAACACTGCATATTGACATAACAACACGTTCATTGAACATGATAAGACACCGTTTGGACAAGTCAACACTGTAAATTGACATAACATCACGCGTATTTGACAAGATAACATAGTATATAGACTCGTTCAGACGTTCACATTGCTCTTTAACAAGATAAAACTATTTTGTAACAAAACGGCATAGGCGTTGAACATAATATGACGTTCTGTAGACAAGTTTACATAATGATGCGACATAATGCAATGAAATGTGACAACAGGAGACAGCTACGGCGTTCCATATATATATTTCTGACGATTTTTAACAAAAAGCAATCGTGTCGGGGCCCTTTGAGAAATCGAGTCCTGAGTGGAAAATTTTTCAAATCGACGAGTGGCTGGTGCGGAAATAAAAGAAAATACAATGTTTCAGTTGATCATAACTATTGTGCGGACGGTAAAATTGTTGAGTCTGCCAATGAAGATCTAGATTTGCCAGAATCTGCGAGAAAAGCGCACATAAATGACGAGGGATGCATGATGAGATGACATGATGATGATTACAGGAAGATAATTTCGGCTAATCTCATTTGTTCCAAAGCAGCCTGTTTGGATTAAAACCACCATTCCGCCTTCCTTTTACCTCTTTCAGTGGAGAAAACGCTATTCTTTACCAGTAAACAAGTTTTCGCTAAAAGTACTATTTCCAGTGCAAACAGTTTGGAGCCTAATCGGACGCCGGGTAAACCCGACGTATGATCAGGCTCCAAACTGTTTGCTACTTAGAGAACAATGAAAAGTCAGAATTGTCAATAAATTGTCCTTTTTTGCATTTTAGTGTTTTACGTTTGCGTGTAAACGGGAAAGAATAACGTTTTCTCAACTGTAGCAGAGGGGATCAGCTCGGTCTAATAAACAGAAAACATTCCCTATGAAAAATAAGCCCCAGAACCACAACAAAGGTAGAGGATCAGAATGGCTATTAAATACAGGTCTGACTGTAAATCAGACCTGTGGTGCATGCCAAACATGTTTTCCTAAATCAAACCTTTACTCCATTGATACTCATGTTAACACATTTAATGTATTCCTTCACTCAAATAAATAGTTTAATTTTATACAGTCATGAATATGCACAATAAAAATCCTTTATCTAAGCAGACTGTACATAGTTTAAGCAGACTGGAAGTAAAGCAGAATGAATCCTGCTTTAATTTCAGCCTGCTTTATGCAACCATCTGTCTTCAATACTTAAAATAAGCTATGGAGTAAAGGGTTAAATATCTATTGTAATTATTGGGTTGCAACATACCAGCCATTCATAATGAAACTTTGTAATCATTGTGAACTTTTACAGTCAATCTTGTATTAAGCGATCACTCTAGTGAAGACCCATATTTTGTCTTGTATTTGGAGCTGTCTGTTTAATGCAGGATAAAACTAATTCAGAATGCTTCAGTAGGAGTTTTCTTCACTATTGCTACCCTGAGTTAATTAGTCTAGTGTCATAATGAAGAGGTATGCACACTTATTCGCAAGGTGGTTGCTTTATACAAGATTGACTGTATTTTTCACATTTCTTGCTGGGGAATATTGTTTTTCTTGCAGAACAGAATTTGTAAAACAGACAATAGCTATTAAATTAGCAATTCTTTGTGAATTTAACAAATATTTGCAAATGACAGTGCATGTTACACAAAAAACTTCAATTTTCCTTGAGTTTACTTTCCCACAAAGTTTGACCCCTCTCAAACACAATTTCATTTTTCTCAAGTTACGTGAGGTCAACCCTCCTAATTTGTTTTCTATTTTGTTCTAGAGACATGGTAGATAATTTTAAGTGTGGTCACTATGAATGCCCCTGCCTAATTTTTGTAAAATTCTCAGTTTTACTAAAATGTAAAAAATGATTTTTGAGAAAAAAAATGGACTCATAAATTATTTGTTTCGAAATATAAAATTTTATTGTTTAATTTTTCTGCTTGTATTAGCATAGAACAATGTCTTAGGTATAAATGCATAAATAAATTTTGATCTTTTTATTAATATTTGTAATTTTTATCTTCGGAAAGAAAAAATAGGGGTAATCATTTTAGGACGTTTTTTGAAAAGTAGGGTACCAAGATAAAAAATACTCATAATTTCAGTTATAGATGGTGAACAATCTTTTAACTCTTGAAAATGATGTAGAATTGAATACTGAATAAGATGGTGTATAGCTTTTGCGGATTCGTTTCGGAGATCATTACACATCTAAATCCTTAATGTTCCCTGCTGTTATCAGAATTTGGGTTGCAGCATATTAATTATATTGTAGACAGATGCCTATTTACATGCTGGATACCTATACTCTGGGGGTCAGTAGGGTCTACCATGCACCCCATGACTTTTTTCATTGGAACCAAAATGTGCAGAAGGGTCTTCTGAATTAGAATCGCGAATGTACTAAAAAATAAACTCGTTTAGGGTACCGTTCCCATGGCAACCCGTGCTTTTTTGTTATGATTACCCATACAATCATCCATATCAGAGCCAGTTTTTGTCTTAAACGTATAAAACTGGTACCAAATTAAAGATAAGACATTGGGCTTTTACTTCCAATATATATGCTTAAAATTCATATTTTTATATTCATTAACATTAATGTAAACATTAAAAAAAGTGGGAAAATGTAGAAATAACGTAATCTTTTCATTTTTCATCCTACAAGTACCAGAAAACAACTTCAAATGCAGTTTTAAATGATGATAAGAGTCTAAGAAAACAAAATATCTAACTTTAGGACCAAAAAATTAACTTTAAGTAATTTATTTTTATTGTTTCCATGGCAACCCCCAAATGTTGTGTTATAAAGACCAATGCCTGCAAAATCACCCATATCATGGTCAGTTTTTGTTCTAAACATTTAAATATTGTACCAAATTGAAGATAATACCAATATTGTTTTTATTTACAGCTTGTACATTGAAATTACCTAATTTGCATACTTTTGAATATTAATGAGCACATTGAAAATAGTAGAGAAAAAATAGAAATAACTTTTTAGCATTCAAATATGAATAAACAACTTCAAATGCAGTTTAAAATGATGACAAAATAAGGAAGTAAAAGCCTAATGTCTTATATTTAACTTATTATCAGTTTTATATGTTTAGGACAAACACTGGCTGTGATATGGATGATTTTTCAGGTATGGGTAATCATAAT
This sequence comes from Gari tellinella, assembly GCA_922989275.2. Lineage (NCBI taxonomy): Eukaryota > Metazoa > Mollusca > Bivalvia > Cardiida > Psammobiidae > Gari > Gari tellinella. Next base: position 57,987,413 of record OV277865.1, read on the forward strand.
AAAAACGGGGAGGGTGCCTTTGAAACGGTTAAAATACCCATAGCCTAAAAGAGTTTAGTTTTGAGTACATTCGCGATCCTGATTCAGAAGACCCTTCTGCACATTTTAGTTCACATGAAAAAGTCTAGGGGTTGCATGGTAGACCATACTGGCCCCAAGATCACTACACCTGGTGATATGTCACAGTGTTTGTCATTTATGAATATTAAATAGCGTAGGGTACAGCACACATGAAACAGCCGTTCGGCCCCTGGACTTTGTCTACTTTGTGTTTAGAAAATTTGGTTATCAATGTATTAACTATATTTTTTTCAGAATGTCTTTTCGACAATGATGGCAGCTAAAGCAACTGATGTGGATGGTACAGTTGTTCTTATCTAGATGCTCACGAACAGACGAGCAATACAATTCTTATAATAAATGTATTTTAGCTGTTGTTTTACCATAGAAGAGAATAAATGTTTAACATAGACAGACAGCACAGTTGGAATTACATAATTAAGAACTAACATTCAGGACAGTGAAGGTCAAAGAAATTATAACAAAGCTATCCTGAATGTTATGCAAAAAAGCAGCTCAATTTCAAAGTAACATCAACATCTTGGTTTATTTTACATTCCAACTCAAAGTCTGTGGTAGAGTGTAATTATGTTTGTCGTCATTGTCACCCTGGTAGTAGATCTTTACTTTCCACCAAACACTACCTGTCATTAGCCTGTCATGTGTTGATACTGAACTCAATTACCCCCGACACTTTTAAAGAAACTGAAAAACAAATGATGTAGGCCTATTTGCAAAAAGGTAAACCACAATAGGGGTTTTATGGGTAAAGCACGATGAACTGTTCAGAATAATGAATGATAAATACTAGAAAACTGGTGGCAATGTATATAAGGTTTTAGCCCATGTATTATACGCGTTTATTGGGAAAAACTAACGTCGTAGCAATATACATGTAATTTAAATAATCAATACTTTTTCAGTGTATCACAAGTATATAAACATGTACATAACATGTATATAAATGATATTTTATACCACTTCCTGAAGTCCTTATCCTACTACAATATCATACATTTCATAATTGTCGTCTTGATTTTAAGTAATTATTCCAGACGTAATTACTATACCCGAGCTACGATAGCCATTCGATTCACTAACTAGACTGATTTCAGAACCTGTACATAATGTTTTATTATTATAAGATCTAGATCTACTCGTACTGGCGAATAATTTCCTAGCCAGGAATTCAGGATACACCAGCCGTACTTCAGTGCTGCATTCAGTACTAAGAACAATGTATAGTGTTCCTCCTTACAACGGCCCTGCCAAAAACGACCCTCTCCTCACAACGATCATTGCCGCAGTTACGACACCTTAACGCTTTTATTGCTGCAATATTGCTTGCTTAAAATTGCCTGCTGATTACTATCAAAGTTACGTATAAGTGGATATTTTGATAGGATAAATTTAATGACGAGTGACACACAGCTTGAATCCAGATCAAATGCCGCGTCACGCGGCGTCTGAATTGGATCCAAGCTGTTTGCAAATGTTAGCCAAGTCTTAAGGGAGTAGGTGCACCTTTGTAAGGTCATGACCCTATTCTTCAAACTTTGCATGAATATAGTAAAATTAATTTCTATGACAAAACTGGTGAAAATAGTGGGGGCGGACCTTTTTTTCACAATAAGAAATTTTTCAAGACTACCCCTCTAAAATTGAAACTTCACCAAAACTCCCATTTTTTTGTACTCCGTTTTTTCAATCTTTATGTAAACAAACTATTTGTACAAGAAAGATCCTAATTTGTAAGAATAAACCTTAAAAATAATGTTTCGACAAGATTTAAAAAAAATAATGTGTGATTTGACTGGATAGAAGTAAAATTTACCCCACCCACTTTTTATAATGGAGATTAAGGCACAGTGAAAATTGCCTTATTAATTATAGCAAACTAATTACCAAATTTTATATTCTTTGTTTTTAGCCTTGCAAACATAAAGTTTTAGTGAAATAGTAAATAAAAACACAGGGTCCCGGATCTTATAAAAAAAAAGATATAGGCCATTTTATCCAAAAAATCCATTTTTCTCATTTTTTCAGTTTTTGGTGTGTTTCTTTTTATAAAAATAATTACTTTTTTTTAAAAAAACAGATCATTTGATCTATTGAATTATCTATAATTTGTAATAAAACTATACTTCAATGAAAATGTAATGCTTATATTCTGAGAACTTGAAATGAAACCGGATGTAACAAAGTGAAACCTACGCATCGGACAAAAAAAGTTCAAAAGTCCCGACCGGTACCAATATTCTTTTTTTTTCGCGAAAATAGTATCTTATGATCATATGCGTTCACCGAAAATGAATTTTGTTAATTATTATATTTTACGCCATCTTAAAATTTTTGGAAATTTCATCATGCGCAAAAAGACAGGCCGGCATCCTTAATTGCCACTCCCTATAATGACTCCCTCCGAAGACAGCGGGCCTTGTGGATAATATTTTACGTTTATATTTACATTCGCTCTATAAAGCTCTAAGGAAAAAGTGAGGTCCATTTTTCAGTAAACCCTCACTTCAGATCTGGTTCTAACTAGTTTTAAAATTCTTCCATACGGCAGAGAGATACCGACCAAGTTATGATCTACTTTTAGACTATCCGTTTGGGTATCTCGAAACCCCTATTTAAAGTCGGACAAAGTTCAATCAAAATCAAATTGCGATACTTTTTTTAAATGCTGTTTTTAAGGGAGAATATCATATTACGCTCTGTCATTAAAGCTGTACGCTTTCTCTCCCTTTGAAAAGCCGGGGAGTGTTGTTCTATTTATAGATTAGACAAGTTATCTACCAGCTACGGTTTGAAATTGTTCACCATAATAAGAGAAAGTCGCTCGGCGATAAAGCAAAATAATGCATTTCACTTTCTACATTGGTAACGTAACGTTCCGTTCTGACATGTTTTACACACTATAAAGCATATGCCTCAGAGAGCGGTGTACACACTGTGTAGACGCATTTCAGCGTTGCTATTCGCGTTGCTATGTGTAAAGCATGTACAAAAACAAACGTCACCTAATTGTTTAAAATATGCTTTGATAATGGATATTCAGATTATTGAAAAAATTATTTTAGTTTCTTACGAGCGTTCTTAAAGGCAGAATACCGCCCAAATGGATGTTTAAACGCGCAATTTCTTATAAATGTATATGTACAATTTCTATGTATAAAAACTAAGCGAAATCGGTTGTCAGATGCCTGACATATGCCCCCCCCCCCTTTCTTTAAGAATCATACATAAATGTGCCGATTTCTTATCGAGATGGCTATAAAATATAAGATCTTTGTTTACATACCCCTTAGTGAATTTAGTCCTTTTCGTGTCGGCTTCCGAGAATTTTCGCATGGTCGAATAAGAGTCACGTGATCGATCCGATTTGTCTGACTTGTCCGGGTTATTTTTTAGAACAGAATAGTTAATAATGGTAAATAGGTAACAGTGGAGAAAACGTTATTCTTTCCCGTTTAAACGCAAACGAAACGCAAACGCATCGCAATAAAAAGCATAAAAGGACAACCTTAAGACAATTCTGACCATTCATGTTAGTCTGAGTGGCAAACAGTTTGGTGCCTGATCAGGCGTCGGGTTATCCACAGATGCCAGACGCATGCTTTGCCCAAATATAACAACTCCAAACACAAATAAAGATAATAAATCCATAAAACACCCTTTTCTATGACCAAACACCATATTCTGACCTAAAGTTCATTTCTTGAAAAAAAAATTTTTTATATAGAATATACCTTGGAAAGGTGTCCAACGCCTGCGGCAAATGTGCTTCGCGAAACGCACCGACTTCATTCCCAGTCGTGTTGCGCAGTCAATTTTCGATCGATTGTGAATACAAAAAGATCAACGCAGAAAACCCTATGGTACACCAAAGAATTCCATATAAATTCAATCAACAAACAGATTTAAAAATCGACTTCTTTCCACCAAATTAACGGGTTTGTAAGCAATGTTGCCTCCATAATCATAGCGGATTACTTCTTTTTATATGTTTAGATTACGCATGTGCCTGAATTTTCAGGTTTAAAAAATGCGCGATTTTGGCTACTTTGACAGCTACATACTGCCTTTAAAGCACAGCGAGAAAGTTTACTGGGCAAAACCCTGAATTTATAATGCATTTACAGTACATTTACATGTAGTTAGGACTACTATTCACACCATATTTAGAAAGTGGAATGGCTATTACATCGATATTACATATATCAATCCTATTTGGCCGGATATGATATATTCATGAAAACAAATCTGGTCAAACTACACATTAAATGGACAAGACAGAAAATAAAAATATAAATATAAGGTATAAAGAACATCTTTTTGCCACGCACGACGGTATGAATACATTAGCTTCGGGGGTAAGTTTATCGTAAACGTCCTTCCGGCGTTTACGAAACTTACCTTTGCGAAGCTTATGTATTCATACCGTCGGGAATGGCAAAAAGATGTTCCTTTTTCCTATAGTATTGCGCAGAGGAGGCGGAGCTTATATGGGCTGCTCTCCGCGAATAATTGTTTGCGTTGCTTCAGCCGTTATGACTATTCATGTAAACAACCTCTAATGTGGATTAAACATACATGCATACTAATAAGAATACTGATGAAATGTTCATTTAATATTAGAAAATTACACCAAATATACTACATGTATAAGTATAAGAAATGAGCTGAATTTTGTCGGCGTTTAAGGTGGTTCGCGGGTCTGCTTATTCACTGTCAGACCTGAAACCTTGATTAAATTGAAATATACAATATGGACAGTGAAAAATCGTTAAAATAAAAAAAAATACAGTGTCATTTTTTTCTGAACAGCAGGTTTGTCGAAAAAAGTTCCTTTTTAAATAAACAGAAATATTTTCTTTATAAAATAATATAACTCAATAATTTCTGTACATTCAAGTAAACTGTACAGAGATTATAAGAAATTGTGCAAACAAAACTATTTCATGACATATTTTTTGGAAATATCAATACTTTAAAAAGTCAAATTCTGAAAAAGTCTCTAATTTTCACATTACAAAAAATCTAGCTGTTTAACTTTCACTATTTTTACTCTTATTAGATAGATTACTTAATTCTACTAGTCACAAAAATTTAATGAAAATCTACAGTGGAATTTACATTTTATACATGATTTCCAGAAATTCTGACAAAATGTTAACACAAAACGAGTAACCTCCTTTGAGTTCAACTTTAAAATGCCGTCAGCTCTAAATAATACCAGAAGTCAAACCTGTAATAATGGACCATTGAATACGGTAGCCTGTAGATCTTCAAAGACAAGTGACTGTTTAATGCATGACAAAAGAAATGCATAAAAGCCCCTTTATGATCTTTCTTTTAGCATAACGTTTGTCCTGTGTTAAGCTGCCATCTGTCATATAGGCTATAACTCTCAACAAAGTTTTGTTGTCACTTGACTATACTTTGATCTGATATTATTTATTATTACATTTGTGACTAAACATAGCCTGTCCTTCGATAACTGCTTTATATTGTGTTAATAAAACCGGACAATTTATTTAAAAAAAAGTTTTGAAGCGAGTGGAAATCGAACCTAGAACCTTTGAATTGCTAGTCAATCACTCTACCAACTGCCCTAACATAGAAGATACTGAAGCTTATAAATATTTTCTTTATGTATATTTTCTACTATAAGCACGTGCCGAAAAGATCTTGTGAAAGTCATCAGCATTTCCGGAATTCGAGATGCGGACCGCCCGCTGTCGAACCACCTTAAAGACTTTTCCTCAGTCCATTGAGGGACTCCCCCCACATTGTCTCGATAGTGTGAGAATTTAACTGTCAAAGCATGCATCACAACCAGTTTACCCGGTGAAGCCCAGATTATACTCATGCTCTAGTGATTTTCAATGGTTATTTCTAACCAAACTATCAAACATAATAAAGGTCGGGTCTCACATGAGAAGCTCCAATGGTTCTTTGCTACCTACATGTCCAGACCCATGCTTTTTGCAAGGAAATTGTCTGGTAAGGCATTATGATCAAAAGGTCGCCAGGAGATGTCTTTAAGCGAAATAAACGACAAAAATGATCGGCAGATTTACAATGAATCGCTAGCGCGATTCATGGAATTTGCCGATCATTTTCTGTCGTTTATTTCGCTTAAACGCCGACAAAATTCAGTTAATTTCTTAGGTATTATCATTCATATTGCATCTTAATCATGTTAATGTAGGCTGATCATCCAGTGTTGTATTTATCCTTGACATCCTCTGTTGTATTAAAGCGAGCACATTTTGTTACTAATGCTTTGGCCACTCCAATCCAAGCTAATAGTCGCCAATGGCGGATTAAGGGAAAAGATGTATGGGAATTTATTGCATTATATGACGGCACACTGGCGGTCCAGCCTGTTTGCAAAGACAGTGAAACCCCTTCATAACGACAACTAAAACGAAGGCTAATTGGTTGTTTCAAAGACAAGTGACAGCTTAAATCAAGGTGACAGTAGTTTTGCTGTCACCTTGTTTAAGCAGTCACCTGCCGTTAACCCCTAATAATTAAAACAATTTAGTGGTCGTGATAGAGAGATTTTACTGTACCGTTCAAGTCGCACTAAGCAAACTAAATTGGTTCAAAGGAGGTTTAACTGCTGAACATACCAATCCATCATAAAATCTGTCGTTAAGCGATCAGCCTGAAGACTTAAACTTAAAGGCAGTGTATATACAGTGTGGAAAAAGGCACATTGAACATTTAACACATTCACATGTTCTGTTTTGATACTTTTGGCTGTACTACTGTTTCAATTCAGACTTAACTTATCCACTCCGCAAACGGTTCATGGCCACGTCATTTTTAACTACATTGTGTAGATCTATTTGGATTTGATTTTTACAATACAATGTATATTGAAAAAGTGATAAAAAGTGTAGATCCTGAGCAGAGGGCTTTTGCAAGAGTCCTCTTGTTAGAGCGGGGTATACACTGTTTGCATAGTACAAATGTGCTCTTCAAAGGCACGTCGTTTGTAAAGGACGATTATACTCGTTGCTAGGGTTTAAGGCAAAAATAATTTATATGAGAGTCCAACCGTTTGATTTCCCAATTTCTCAATTGCACGATTTCTCTTTATAATTTCTCCTGTTAGCAATTTCTTGATTTTTCGATTTCTAGTAATTGTGAAACTGTGAAATATTGAGGACCAATGTCTGTGCAATCGAGAATAATTGGAAATTGGGAAGTTTTAAAGTGCGCAGCTTGCAATTTTGCAATCATGCAATCGAAACCGTGTATTCGTGACTTTCAAATCTTGAAATAATGAATTTAAATGTGTGAAATCTTGCAGGAGAGGTGTTAGCGCAGGTCTTTCGTATATTAAATATTCTAACATGACACGTGCATTCGTCTCTATAAACAGAGAACAGGTCTATCGTGGTATACCTGAGACGTTTTACAACGCTCTTCTCTACCCCGCTCCTCCCGCGGTTATATGACATGACGTTATGTTTTTTTAATTTCTTACATTATTCATATAGCCCGTAAAGACCATATACTTTTAACCCGTCATGTTACTGTAATTTTCCCATTCTTCTGTCTTGTTTCATGTAATTAGGCCGTGAGCCAGGCACCTGAAATTTGAGGTACGGGTACCATTCGGGTGAATAAGGTTCACTATGATTTTCAGGAAGCCCAAACCCTCTGCTTTTAGGAAATGTATGATAGCAGTAAATTCATGGCAGCTTTGTTGGCTTTTGAGGCATTTTTGTTACCCCACCCACCGAGTTAACGTTGTAAAAGGATCATTGTTGTCACAATCGTACTTTTTGTACTGCATGCATTTTTATTGCTGCCTAATATAAAAACGGGTATTGAAACATGCCATTAAATGTTATTGACATTATTAAAGGTTTAAACTTTGGTAAAAAACAAATTTCCATCACTTTTTTGGACGAAAAAATCACCTTTTTATGCCTTTAGACAAATGTCTTTTGATGTGGATGGCATATAGTGATCCTACAGGCGGTGCGTACGAGTAAAACAGATTGTACCGATTCTTGTAGCAATAACACCGTGTAATATCCAACCATATCATCCAACCTCAGTTTGACATTGACCTTGACTGAATTTTGTCTACGAATATGTTATTATGGTTATTTATTGGTTAACTAGAGTTTACTGTTTCGTCTAGCATCAATACCGCATATAAGAATGATTTGGTACTTGCTGCTTTTGATCATTGCCAATTCACCCATATCACTTTACCTCAGTTTTGACCTTGACCTTCACCGAATTTGGAGCTAAAATATGTTATAAGGGCTGTTTTATTGGTTAACTAGATTTTACCGCATCGTCTAGCATTATTACCTCTTACTAGAATGCTATGAAACTTTCACAGTTATGGCTGAGAATCATTCTCAGTTCACCCATATCACCCAACCTCCATTTTGACCTTGACCGTGAATGAATTCGGACTATATATATGTTATAAGGGATGTTTATTGGTTAACTAGATTTTACCGTTTCATCTAGCATTAACAACTTTTATTAGAATGCTTTGAGACTTGCACAATTGTTACATTCGATAATTCCCAATCAACGAGTATCAACAAAACTTAATTTGGCATTGACCTTGACCTTATTGTGGACTAAGAATATGTTTTATGTGCTATGTCAAGGTTAAATAGATTTCATCTGTTCGTCTAGCACCGCTTACTCAAATACTTGGATACATATACAGTTGTCGCCTTGTACCATTCATAACATATCCATATCACCCAACCTTGTGTTTACCTTGATAATACCACAGAGATCACTGTCAATGAGGACACACAAACTCGCATTGGGACTATACACTTCGGCTTGAACACTTGTGCCACAAAGCGTTACTATATATCAGCCAATTTAGAGACATTCTTGAAGATACGAAACACGAGAACTCTCATACACAGCTGAAAATGTCACAACTGCAGAAATACGAGGAAAACGTTACTAAAGTAACAATCTAATAAGGGGCTGGTTCAACCCATTTGAAATAAATCAAGATCTGATTAGCATATCCACCGTTAATGCAGTACCTTGAGACATCGCAAAAGACCTGAGTGCGCATGCGATTGGTCAATGATGCGATTGGTCAATGCTCGTATGCACAATTTAAAGGAGAACAACCATGATGGAATGAAGAGCAACAAAGTTTAGACCTCAAGCAGCATGAAAGTGAAATCCAGTGGAAGACTGGCAGTTCTTATATCTGATAATGCTTTTGTTCGGTCGCATCATAGTTATGGCACACACACGCAATCTCCAGATAAATTTCATTATTTTACTTATTGCTCTTTGGCAATAGTCTTTCTCAACATCAAATGGTTTGCTAAGAAATCCAACAATGCTGCATTAGCATTGAGCTAACAGAAAACGCTTGGCTTAGCTGAAGGTGTCCCGAAAAAGTATGTCTCTGTGATTGACGGAAAAGATACCAATTCATGTTTGTGGCTGCGCAAGCACTATTCTATCGATGGTACTCGACGCGGCAGTGACAGTGATATAATAGATATATACAGGGGGAGACGCTTCTTTAGCAATATGGTCAATAATAATATTCTTATAGCATTCCTGGTGCATCAATGGATGAAAACTGAGCACAGTCAAAGGTTACATAGGATTTGATTTGATTTTTTATTTACGTCGCTTTCACCAGTATTTCAGTCATATCGCGACGTCCAGCTAATTATAGGTGGAGGAAGACCCCAGAAGTCCTTTATGCAGTTTCAGGCACAAATTTATAACTGGATAGAACCATCGACCTTCCGTAAGCCAGCTGGAAGGCTTCCCCACATGAAAAATCCGAACGACCCTACTGGGATTCGAATTCACAGCGGTGAGGAGCTTAGTGATGTAAGTCACAGTGACTATACCACTAGGCCACGGAAGCCCCTAGGTTACAGAGGAAAATATTGCACCTTACGTTGAAATCAAATGCTTCAAAATAAAATACAATGGATGCGAGGAGGTACAGGGTCTTTGAAGCAGCCGAGAAGAAGCAAATGAACGTATTTAAGAAATGCTGGACAAAGACACGCACAAGTTATATATGATATCCTGAAAATTGAGGACGCGATTGGCACTGATGTTTGCAAGTCACTGAATTGAATATATGTTTTAACATATTGTGACACGGTCAGCGCATTTGCTGGTAAGAATAAAACACGCGCACTGAAATTGATGAATGGTAATGCTGAAGCTAAAAAATGTTCCCAGAATTTGAATAGGAAAGGGGTACCCCTCCTGCTTTGATATACAGACTTGAGATATAAACGTCAGCTCTATGCCCTGTAAGCGTCATCAGCAAAAGTGAATGATCAGCGGTACGGTTTATTATGTACCACATAGGGTAAGATAGAGCGCCACCAGCTACACCTCATGCCTGGATGGATGGATAAATTATTTTGGTTTACGGCACTGCGCCACAAAATGGGTCATAAAGCGCCAGTGAATGATGGGGAAATGATGAGACGCGATGATGACGATGACTTCGCGCAGATGATTTTGACTTATTTCGTCCTTTGCAAAACAGCAAATAAGATCAAAACCAACTACCTGTCTTCCTTAATATTAGTTCTTAGAAGAGGGGGTAATCTCGTTCTTACAAAGAAAAACAAGTCCGTATGACAATTAACCTACAAAAATACAACAAGATAGGAATGTCTGGACTGTTTAGTTAAGCACACTTTAAGAGCTAACCTCAAGGCTACTATTTGGAATCGATGATATTCCAAGTCCTGTAGGAAGAGGATGGAAAGTTGTGAAAGAGGGTGAGATTGATCAGCTATTAGACGACTTGCTGGATAGAAAACAGCTCCGACGTAGATGCTTGACCTACAGTACTGAACCTTATTAAATTAAAAAAAAATGCGATTCGCTTGCAATTCGATGGCAATTCGCTTGCAATTCGATGGCAATTCGCTTGCAATTCAAAATACTAAATTTAACCTCGGGTAAGTTTTCTTGAATGGTGTATCTCACAAATGTTCGCAAATATGCCTTCGTTAATTCTTTCGATTCCATTTGTGTCGCAACCGCTTCGGAAAATTCGCGTAAAAATATTCAAACGTAGGATTTGTTTTTGAAGCGCCCGATTCGATGGCAATTCGATGGCGATTATCAATTTAATTTAATAAGGTTCAGTACTGTACTAGCGGGGAGCTGTGCTAGTGTACTTTGCCTAAATGTGTATGCATTTCTTATGGTTTGAATAGTACGAACATGTGCAAACTCCCTAACTGTGATAATCAGGCAACTAGTACAGAATCAGATGATGCAAAACATCCACTGGAAGAGGCTGAAAACATTGAAAGTGAAGAAGATGTGAGAATTGGTATTCTTACATAAGAATTACAACCTACACGTCAGTGGTTATAATACATTAATTATTCGTCAATGCTGACTAGATGTTTAGACATTTTCATAACGCTGTTGTCAATGGTTTGTAAGTTAACGCCAATAGATTGCCTTTAAACTCAACCTTTGACCAGAAATATATGTTTTTCATCTGTTATGTGCTAACAGGTGTATTTGAAAGTTGCAGAGTCAAGGATTTGTACAATATTAGTCTTAGCATAAGAAGAGAGTAACAATGTCTTAGAACATGACTGCTTTAAGTGAACCCGGAGGCACCCTTAGCAGTACTGTTTATTCTGATTTTTTTCAAGGTCCAAATTAGGTCAAGTCCAAGGCCAAACCGAGCTTTGGTGATATTCCTGGATATCGAAAGGTTCAATGTATTCAGTATGCAATGATCAAATAATTCCAGAAAGAAGTAATAACTCTGGAGAAACGGTAAAATCTATTTTACCAAGAAATAGCTCAAAAATAGCTGGGAATGGTTCAAGGCAACAACTGTAGAAGTGTAAAATCATTCTAGTGAGCTGTTTTCATGCTAGATAAAATGTTAAGAATTGGTTGACTTCGTACGAACAAACAGGGCGATTACTATAATTATGCCACTTGCATCAATAGATTCCAGGTGCCAAAACAGTAATTTTTCGTTATGAAAAGGATGACGTAATTTATTGTTTTCGCTTAAGTAAATTACTTAAACAATGCCAATAATGCCTAATGGCATGTTACTATTCTTGTTTAATGTGATGCTTAAAAAAACGTATGCATGACCAAATGTATGATTGTGATAATGATGGTCCTTTTACAATGTTAAACTTGGTTGTGGGGGTAACAAAAATGCCTTTCTTGCTAGAGTAAATTACTTCAACAATTCCAATGATGTCTAATTGCATGTTACAATACATTTTTATAATGATGCTTCAATAAAAATGCATGCGCTATACCAAGAGTATGATTGTGATAATGATGGTCCTTTCACAATATTAAACTTGTTGGGTGGGGTAACAAATATACCTTTTTTTGCTAGAGTAAATTACTTCAACAATTCCAACAATGTCTAATGACATTTTTCAAAACATTTTCAATATGATACTTCAATAAAAATGCATGCATTACCATAAGTATGATTGTTATAATGATGGTCCTTTTACAATGTTAAACTTGGTGGGTGGGGTAACTAATATGCCTTTTTTGCCAAAGTAAATTACTTAAACAATTCCAATAATGTCAAGTGGCATTTTAAAATACATTTTCAATATGATGCTTCAATAGAAATTCATGCATTACCAAAAGTATGATTGCGATAATGATGGTCCTTTTGCAATGTTAAACTTGGTGGGTGGGGTAACAAAAATGCCTAAAAAGTCAACAAAGCTGCCATGATTTTACTGCTATCATACATTTCTTAACTAGTCACACATTGATCTTTCCGAAAATCATAGTGAACCTTATTCACCCGATTGGTACCAACCAACCCCTCCGGCTCACGGCCTAAATGTGTGTTCTGTGCCAGATTGTGGATCAGTAAATGTAAATTTGCTGTTGTGTGTTAGATTGTTGTAATGCCGCGGAAAAAGTTATTCGGTCGAAAACCTGCATCCGCTGAGGAAATAAATATGGAACATTTGATATCCTTTCTAATGAAGTTCTTTAAATCTGGTCATGTTAGAATCGAAATAATCTATGTTCTACCGTTGTGAAACGGTATTTTACAAAGGTCGGTCGTTGTGGTGCGCAGGAATTGACCACTCAGGCTATATAGAGAAAACTTTAAAAATCTTCTTGTCTGCAACCGCTGGTCCGATTTGAAAGTAATTTCACACAAATGATCCATAGGTGACCCTCTATTAGATTTCTTAAAATAATTTTGATATCTAAAAAAACATGGCTGCAAATGGGTGGGGCACATTTTCCTTATGTTACTGTATATTAAAAACTTTAAAAATCTTCTTCTGTGAAACTACTGGTCCAAATTGAAAATAATTTTACACAAATGATCCATTCATGACTCTCTACCAGATTTCTTAAAATCATTTTGTTATCTTTAAAATCATGGCTGCCAGTGGGTGGGGCAAGTTTTCCTTATATTTCTGTATAGAAAATCTTTAAAAATCTTTTTCTCTGAAATATTGGTCTGATTAAAGAATATTTTTACGCAAATAATGATTCATGGGTGACCCTTTGCCAGTTTTCTTCAAATAATCTTCCTAGCTCAAACATTTACCAATGATGGTTTATAGTGAAAACTTAACCATTACTGGTTCATTACCATGACCGTAACCATGGGTACCAGGTGAGCGATTTAGGGCCGCATGCGGCTCTTGTTTAAGAAAGGTGGCCACGTAAAGCAGTTGATAGTAAAGCAGAATGCGCCTTATGGTATATTCTACTTTACTTTCAACCTGCTTCACGTTACCATCTGCTGGAATATAGAAAATGTTTATTGTGTTGCTAATTCATGTTTGTATTGTTCGACAATATTGACCTGACGTTGAACTTTATGCATGAATAGATTAAAGAGTGATGACGCAGTATAAATCAATAATCGACAGCGTGTCGTACACTGTCGGGAATGTCCGATAAATTACGTAAATCGCGTTACATTTTTGATCTTATGTGGAGTAAAACTCCCACTTAGTTAAGCGATAAAATACGATTTCCGATTATGCTAGTACAATCGTATCTACTAAAAAGCACCCTGTTGGGTTTAGATTTGGTTTTAAATCACGACATATCCTCGATACCCTCACCTGCGATTAACGCCGGTTGACCATATATACCTAATTGGCAACCACTTGACGTACATGTATCGCATATGTCATAGGTGAGTCGTTAGAGCGAATGATTTGTAATGGCGAGGTCCCCAGTTCGAATCCCGTATGAGGTAAATATTCATTTATTTGCATTTTCATATTTTATAAGTTATAAATTTTACTTTACACATGAAACGCACGGATGACACGTTCTTCTCATTGTCACGTGTCATTCTATGCCACACCATACGTTTTCACACACACACACAGCCTAACCAGCAACATGTCAAATGGGAAGTCTAACTATATTTTATCATCTAAGGTTAAAGAAATAATTTTTAACGTTTCTGAGACGTTTGCAAAAATAAAGAAAAATAAAAATAAGAAAGAAAGCGAGTAAAAAGAAAATTGTAGAAAAAAACGAAAAAACAGAAGCGGGTCTCGAACCACTGGCCTTTTAGGTAAAGATAATGTATAGTCGCCTTCCTTACCACTTGAGCTAATAACTTATCGATACGTTTGATGACCGGTCAATGCTATCTATCTTTGTTTACCGGTTTCAGTGTCATGTGCGTTCTCGTATAAATTGAACGAAGTGTCCCGAAGATATATTTAGAAATGAAACGAAGTGTGAAATTATGCTAATAGAGGTCACCAACGTCAGGTCAATATTGTCGAACAATATGAACTATTTTCTTCGGTAAAGGAATAAACGAAAGGCGCTCAACGTCGTATTTATGGAAGAATTAAACATATTTGACGCTAGAAAATGCAAGTAAATAACAAACATGGTTACATTGATTATATGATGGTGCAACTGATGAACTAATAATAATGATACTTTGATGATCGGAATGATTATATCACGTGCAAACAGGTTGTATCGACATAAAATAAAAAATACAGCGGCGTTATTCTTTCCCTTTTAAGTGAAACAAAACACAAACGTAATGCAATAAAATCTAGAAAATAACCTTTTGAAAATGTTCACCATTTATTGTAAGGTATGTGTCAATTTATGTTCAGGCACAGAATTACTTCTGACACCATTGTTATAAAGCATTTGAGATGAGATCATTATTAAGCTTTTGATTGGTCAGATTTGAGCATCGGCTCAAATCTGACCAATCAAAAGCTTGTGAATGGTGTCAGTTTCATCTCAAATGATTGAAAACCTTGGGCTCGGAACTGTCTCTAAACAATTGTCAATGGAAGTCTGCTTTTATTGTGAAAAAGTGTATGTAAGACCAATGACGTATACAGTCCTGTTACGATGCGGCACCTCATGTGAATCAATATTGTTGTGTATTTCACAACAGAAAGGGAATATAAAACAACTTTCCTTTCATTGCCAACTATAACAGAATGCTTTAACCTCTTTTAACCCTTTGGCAGACAAAACATTATCTCCTATTTGTCGTCTGCAATTTTATGCAAAACTCGCGTCTTTGAAGTTTGCCTGAAGAAATATCGATAAAGTGTAAAACAGTTTGGATCCTGATCAGACGATGTGTTATGTGGCGTCTGGAGCGGACCCAAGCTGTTTGCAAAGTTAATGTTAGTCGCCTTCTCCGATAAAAGGATTAAGAAGCACAACAGAGGAGATTTTAACCCATTTGTATCCACGATCCCATATATGGGACATAGGCAAGCAGTGTAGACTCTGATCACTGGACGCCGCATAATGCGGCGTCTGATCAGAGTCTACATTGTTTGCTGATAGGAATTTCAATATAAAACAAAATTAAAATGAATTTTTTGACCAGGCATCCCTATGATAAACAAGAGCCCCACAGGGCATATTCGCTCACCTGAGAATAGCTGGAAAAACGGAGATATTGATTTATGTCCAGGACTGACCTAGATATGCAACAGACCGGAACAATTTGAGCAAAATATGTAAAGTATATTTAAAAGTGTCACCATACAGAATATAAAGCTCTGGCCATATTAGAGTCAGAGAAGAGGACGTTTGAAATTGTCTCTATATAACTCTATGTAAAACTGTGACCCCCGGGGCAGGGCCAATTTTGACCCTAAGGGCATAATTTGAACAAACTTAATAGAGGACCTGTAGTCGATGATATGTGCCATATGTCTAAGCTCTGGCCCTTGTAGTTTTAGACAAGAAGATTTTCTAAGTTTTCATTGAAAAAATCTATTTTTAGCTGCTGTGACCTAGTTATGCAACGGACCAGAACCATTTGTACAATTTTGGTATAGGACATCTAGAAGTGTCACCATGCCAAATATAAAAGCTCTGGCCATATTAGTTTCAGAGAAGAAGACGTTTGAAAATTTCACTATATAACTCAATGTAAAACTGTGACCCCCAGGGCAGGGCCAATTTTGACCCCAGGGGCATAATTTGAACAAACTTGGTAGAGGACCTGTAGGCGATGCTATGTGCCAAATATCTAAGCCCTGGCCCTTGTAGTTTCAGACAAAAAGATATTTTAAGTTTTCATTGAAAAATCTATTTTTAGCTGCTGTGACCTAGTTATGCAACGGACCAGAACCATTTGAACAATTGTGGTAAAGGACATCTAGAAGTGTCACCATGCGAAATATCAAAGCTCTGGCCATATTGGTTTCAGAGGAGAAGACGTTTGAAAATTTCACTATATAACTCTATGTAAAACTGTGACCCCCGGGGCGGGGCCAATTTTGACCCCAGGGGCATAATTTGAACAAACTTGATAGAGGACCTATAGATAATGCTATGTGCCAAATATCTAAGCTCTGGCCCTTGTAGTTTTGTGACAAGAAGATTTTTTAAGAGTTCCTTATTTTTTCTCTTTGGTAGCCATGGCAACCAGAGTTCTGCATTGTTTTTAATTCTTTGAACAAATTTGAAAGAACTTGACCCAAG
Organism: Gari tellinella; assembly: GCA_922989275.2. NCBI lineage: Eukaryota > Metazoa > Mollusca > Bivalvia > Cardiida > Psammobiidae > Gari > Gari tellinella. The sequence goes on from OV277865.1 coordinate 58,004,477, forward strand.
GAACATTTCTGTAAAGTTTAGTTGAATTCTGTCAAGTGGTATAGGAGGAGATGTCATTAGAAGCAATTGTTAACGACGACGGACCACGCACGACGGACGACGCCGGACACAGGGCCATCCCAATAGCTCACCTTGAGCCTTTGGCTTAGGTGAGCTAAAAATGGACTAACCCAATATATAAACATATAAGAATCCACTGGGCGTAAATGGGTTAACAAAGTGTGTTAAAGATTAAAATTTTGGATTTGGCATGGATTGACCCAGTTGTGGCATGACGTGATACTTTCGATCATAATCAGTAGTATTCCTGCCACGTCCTTCGATAAGCAGAGTGTTTCCTGTCACTTGATCTGCAGTCGGTTCGTGAAGAGTGTGGACGTAACCATGAACACGCTCTGCCTGTAAACGTTTGGCTCGCTTTTCTTTCCGTACTCTACTATCCTTCTCTCGCTTGTCTTTGGCGCGGTTTAATCTTGTGATGAGCTCTGAGATACAATCTGTTTTCTGTATTCCGTCCACGGATGATTTGTCAGTGCCAACTTTCAGTGGGGGCAAGGTTCCTGGCCTAAGCTTTGTTGTCGACTTCAAGCTATTGCTGACTTGAACTTCACTCTGGATAGACAAATTATCGGGGACGTCTTCATCGAGAAACTTGCTTACTTTTCTGTGAACGAAAAATGGATCGTTGTACTGCCGTTCTGTTGAATTGTTTGATTTCAAATCGCCCCAGTCATTGGCAACATCTCCCGTATAGAAACCGGAAGCTAATGGTGGCAGGAAAGTTGTGCGCTCACGTTTATTGACAGTTTCTTGCCTTTTTCCCGTATGTATTTCAAACAATGGTTTTTGAAAATATTCTCGGACTTTTCCCCTAGCTGTTTCGTTATCTATTATCGTTCCTCTTGCGTAACCCCGATCGAATAGCTGACTCACTTCTCTTTGTCTACGCACCCTTGGATGGTCTTGCTCCAAATACGTATCTATATTCTCTGCAATTTGCTCTACGCCTACGCCATTATAGCGACCATATTTATCGTCGAGCTGTTGCTTTTCGACGGCTTCACGCGTTGTTTTCATACATTTCTTCAGTACACGTTGGCGAACTACATTTCGTCGCGTAATAACAATGGACTTGTTACACTTTTGTGAAGACTCTTGCTTCTCCTTGTCTAAGTAGCTATGGTATAGGTCTTGCTTAGTTTTAGCAAGGTCGTTCATAACACAAACGTATTTGCGGCTATTTTGTTCCTGTTTGTAAACCGTTTTGAGCCGAGTTGTGGACATCATATTTGCGACAGATTTGTTAATCACCCTCTGTAATGTTGACTTATACACTAATTATTTACGCATATGAAATATCACGTGTTTGAAATTCTCTAATAAATCTCTTAGCACAATGGATTACACATTCCCATTTCACCACTGTTCACTACATTTGGCACAAAGCTTAACCTAGACATCACTCGTACTAGAAGTTTAGAACTTTACAATTGGTCGAATGGTTTGTTTCAATTAATTATTTACAGCCATCGTGAATTCAAATAATGCTCTAAATAGACGCATAGCACTGCTTTATCAGGACAAATCAATTAATAACATGATTGTTTATTTGTAATCAAACTATCTACAGTTGATCCATTACTCAGTGAAGATACGCCAAGGTCTCTAGCGACAGGTGATAGTTAAAACATAACACCACCAACACTCTTCAACCTCTATCACTCGGACTCGGTAGGTCAATCTAACTTATCCGTATCTCTTCAGTTCAATTTCGTTAATTCGAACTCGCTTATGTCGAACATATCCAAAATTCAATGTTTAAACGAAGCTAAGCCACTCACAAGGCTAGACCGCGTTTTAGCTTTGAAAACAATGTAACTTCGACTTAATCGAGATGGAATTATCGAGGTTAGACTGTATATTTGATGAACTTTCTCGGCCGATTTCGTTTTATTTTTACTGTAAATTACAATATGTTTATACATACAGCTTGTTAAACGTGTCAGTTTTACACGAGCGTGACTGTAAAATATGGACTAACTGTATTGGTTCTTATGAAGTATTGTTTCGCATCGTTACCTACAAATATGAGAAACAAAAGATTTCGGATCGGGTATGCTCCTAGATGCCTATCATTGTTTTTAGTTTGATATAAATCTGTTCAACAGATTACAGTTGGGATGTCAAAATAACTCGGATTTGAGCTTTATTCTGCTCAGTGCGAAATTATTTGATTTTGCAGGCATTTGGTCATTTCAGACTGAGTAAATCGATTTGTGCTCAGGATCAAAACTTTATGACACTCGCAATAAGAATTCCAGAGTAATTATTTTACATAAAATGTTAGATTTTGACATTGCATTACAAGTTTGCAAAATAATATATTATACATGAAGAAGGATAAGGGTTAGCTCATTCACCGATTACCTGCTCGAGTACAATTGGTATCAGTTGGGATCCCGAGCGAAACGCTGCGTCTGATCAGGACCAAACTGTTTGACACTCAATTTTATATTTCTTCAGTCAAAAAACCTAAAATTTCCTAAAATCTTAATTCAAGAAAACAAAGCAGACGGCAATTGTAACGTCATCTACTTTGAAATTGCCGTTTGCATATTGTGTGAAATTCAAATTCATGTAGAATTGTAGATCTATTTCTGAATTATAAAAACCTAACACAATCCCACCACAATATCACTCAATACGCCAAACTCAGTTTTAAACATCCCAAAAATACAAAATAAAGTATGTGGTACTACATGAAAGTTATTATAGTTGATCATATTTACAGCGTTCAATTTCTAAAACAAAATTTCATAAATTGACTGTTAAAAGTGAGATGTGAAATAAATATGGTGTTTTGTGTGTGCAATTTTCGAACTTTTAAAAAATGTCACTACATATATCATCATAAATAGTGTCATTAAAGAACTATGTGAAAGGGTAATTTCACAGATGGACTAGTCATTTCGTGAAGTTACTGACTGATTACACAGATTGACTGCAACATACATACGAAAAATAAACAGCGTGTGTTATTTATGTTATAATGAGAGAACATTAATGCATACAGTGAAACCCCTCTAAACCGGAACCTCTATATACCGGAATTCTCTCTAAACCGGACAAAAACGTTGGTCCCGTTTCCATCCCTTCTTTATTTAACCCATTACACCATAAGTATGCCCTTTTACGCCTTTGATCTATTCCTTCACTGAAGAAAATTCATCCATGAATATGTATCATCAGAAATATTTTCTATATTCTAGCATATGGTAGCTTAAAGCAGGTTGAAAGTAAAGCAGAATGCGCCTTAAGGCGCATTCTGCTTTACTTTCAACCGGTTTTAAGTGATCAGCTATCCTCCATACTAGAAACAAGTTATGGGTTAAAAACTTAAACCTTAAAACGCCTAACCGGAAACCCCTCTTAACCGGACATTTATGTTGTCCCCACAAGTGTCCGGTTTAGAGGGGTTTCACTGTATATGAAAAGCTATATATGTAAAGTGACCTTGTCAGCTCCGACTTCTACTTTTGAGCTTGTTTTTGCTCACTTATAAACTGTAATTGAGAAGATAAATGAATTAAGTTTCAAGGAAAGAAAACTTGAGAAAAACTACCTATCACACTTGGTTTTAGTACGAATGCATATACATGTATACAGTGAAACCCCTCTAAACCGGAACCTCTATATACCGGAATTCTCTCTAAACCGGACAAAAACGTTGGTTCCGTTTCCAACCCTTCTTTATTTTAACCCATTACACCATAAATATGCCCTTTTACGCCTTTGATCTATTCCTTCACTGAAGAAAATGCATCTATGAATATGTATCATCAGAAATATTTTCTATATTCTAGCAGATGGTAGCTTAAAGCAGGTTGAAAGTAAAGCAGAATGCGCCTTAAGGCGCATTCTGCTTTACTTTCAACCGGTTTTAAGTGATCAGCTATCCTCCATACTAGAAACAAGTTATGGGTTAAAAACTCAAACCTTAAAACCCGCGCTAATCCGGAAACCCCTCTTAACCGGACATTTATGTTGTCCCCACAAGTGTCCGGTTTAGAGGGGTTTCACTGTATATGAAAAGCTATATATGTAAAGTGACCTTGTCAGCTCCGACTTCTACTTTTGAGCTTGTTTTTGTTCACTTATAAACTGTAATTGAGAAGATAAATGAATTAAGTTTCAAGGAAAGAAAACTTGAGAAAAACTACCTATCACACTTGGTTTTAGTACGAATGCATATACATGTATCTACATATACTTGAAAAGTGACATCTGTGTATTCGAAACGCAGCTGACACCAAAACCACTCTCTAGTCTTTGTTAAACCACTCAGCCCTAGCGACTAGTGTACTCGACTTTGCTAAACAGTGTTCCTGTACAGAGAACAGCTGTACTATGTCCTACCCATCTACCCACTGATGATATCAGAGGGAGTATTGGGGTATCACCTGCCAATACCATTAAGTACAGGTTCTCGTTGCACATGGTTTGCATGCTATGTCATCTTGCTTTCGTATTGCGTTCGCCATTTATAAACGGTCGTTTTCCCTACTTTTGCGGTGGGCGGGTGGGGGTCAGCTATACCTATTATGTGCAGCAAGACAGCTCTTAGATTCAGCCATATCCTTTCTGGCGAGTATTGGACATATATTGTATAAGGTCTGTTAAACGTTCAACGTTCAATAGTTAATTTCATTTCAATAATTATTTGATTTAAACAAATAATCACAATCCAAGTGAAGTATCTATCTGAATAAAGCAGAGTTCAACTTATTTTTTGCGAGACTGGTAGACGTTACAGATTTTACATCTTGGTCCATATTACAAAATCCCCAGGACTTAGTCGGGACATACTGTTTTTGGCCTGTCCGTTTGCTTTTGTTTGTTTTCCTGTCTGTCAACAACTTTAACTTTGGTCAAAACATTTACACAACATGTATATAACATATGTTACATTCAATCTGTGTTAAAAAAAATTCAGTCATTACGTGGAATGGCTGTTCACTTATGGAATGACTAAAGACTAAAATTTTCAGTCAATTTGTGAAATTACTAAAATTGACAGGCCACTTCTACACAAATGGGCTAGAAAACTTTAACAGGATTCAGGCAATGTTTGAACTGACTTTTAATTAATTAATTCAACATCAGTTGTTCACTCATGCCTTTCAGTATGCATAATATTGCTTAAAACTTGATATATAACAATTATTCAAAAAACAATGCACACATTTTTTTTAAAGATTTAAGAGACTTGATTTGTATTAAATGATATGTGCCTGTATTGTTTCAACAGTGTATTTTGTAATTATTATGATACACCAATCTTAACGATTGAATGAATAAACCTAAAGTCAATTTAGTCATTTCGTGAAATGACTGAATTTGTGTTTTAGTCATTTCACGAAATGACTGAAAATTTTAGTCATTTCATGAAATGACTACGTGAAACAGTCATTTCAAGTAATGACAATTGTTTTAGTCATTTCATGAAATGACTGATTACACAGATTGACTGTAATATATATGGGGTAAATACTCCATATTTGGCATTTGTACTCAACTCAAGAAGCTCTTGAGTTCAGTACAAATTACGCCATGTTTAACCATGGCCAATGTTATTTGGAGGCAATAGAGCCTTCATAATTTTAAATTGGCCTTAACTTTAAACATAGTTGGCACACGCACCGTAATCAACTCAAGAAGCTCTTAAGTTCGGTACAAGGTTATGTTCAACAAAGGTAGTAAATCAAATAAATAAATAAAATAAGTAATGTGGTCATAACTTTATTTGAAACATGTTCAGCATGTGTACTCAACCCAAGAAGCTTTCGAGACCAATACAAATCGGGACATATCAGGCTAAGATCAATGTCATTAAGAAGTGCTGGGCATATCATATATCAATAGCTTTCACAAACACATACATGTATTCGTTTTCCATCTATTTCAATAAGTTATTTTACACACGTAATCATACACACAGGTTTTTTTAATTCAGTAAAAATAGACTAGACGTCTGTTTTAAGCTCACCTGGCACGTAGTGCCAGGTGAGCTATTTTGATCGTCCTCTGTCCGTCGTCGTTCGTCTGTCCGTTCGTCCGTTCGTTCGTCGTCAACAATTTCTTTAAACGACATCTTCTCCGAAACTACTGGATAGACTTTTACCAAACTTGGCCTGAATGATCCTTATATGGTCGTCTTTCAAAGTTGTTCAAACATTTCCGGTCCGTTGCATATCTAGCTCACAGGAGCTAAAAATAAATTTTTTCAATGAAAACTTTAAAAATCTTCTTGTCAGAAACCACAGTACCCTGAGATTAGATATTAGGCACAAAGCATTGTTTGCAGGTCCTCTATCAAGATTGTTCAAATTATGTCCCTGGGGTAAAAAATGACCATCTTCAAATATCTTTTTCTCAGAAACTAATATGACTAGAGCTTTGATCTTTGGCATGATGACTCTTCTAGAAGCCCTTAACCAATATTGTAAATATTAAAAAATCTTCTTGTCTGAAACCACAGTACCTTGAGCTTAGATATTTGGCACAAAGCATTATCTACAGGTCCTCTATCAAGTTGTTCAAATTATGACCCTGGGGTAAAAAATGGCCCCGCCCTTGGGGTCGTAATTTTACACAGAGTTATATAGTGAAACCTTCAAACATCTTTATCTCTGAAACTAATATTGTCAGAGCTTTGATAGTTGGCATGATGACACTTCTAGAAGCCTTAACAAATAATGTAAATATGGTTCCAAGTAGTTGCATATCTAGGTCACAGGAGCTAAAAATAGATTTTTTCAATGACATCTTAAAACATCTTCTTATCTGAAACCACATTACCCTGAGCTTACATATTTGGCACAGAGCATCATCTTTAGGGTACTCTATCAAGATTGTTCAAATTATGCCCCTGGGGTCAAAACTGCCAAGGCGCTAGGGGTCGCAGTTTTACATAGAGTTATGTTGTGAAATATTATTTTCTGAAGCTACTATGGCAAGAGCTTTGAGATTTAGCATAGTGACACTTTAGATGTTCTTTACCAATATTGCTGAAATGGTTCAGGTCTGTTGCATATCTGGGTCATATTAGCTAAAAATAGATTTTTTTCAATGAAAAGTCTTCCTGTCTGAAACCATCCATGTTCAAAATATTTGACAGCACACTTAATTCTCAGATAAAAACAGATATGCCTCACCCCCCCCCCCCACCTCACCGACCACGACCACGTAATTTTTAAACCAACACACACACAGAGAGAAGAAGACTAGCTTGAAATGGCTATTTGAATATTTAGTGAGGGTCAATGCGAATGGCGCTTCTTCTAAGCTTAATGTACCTAAAATGTCATTGGTAACGATTAAAGCGGCTAGATCTTAAACTGTTTGTGTGATATTTTAATGAGACTAAAAACTGTGAAAATTGTTATTACTCGAGAAAAATGAAGAAAAACGTAAGAAATAATGTTTCGTTCACTCATGGTTCACTCTTTTGAGTGTCTTCAATATGTCTGTAGGTAACCAACCTCACGAGTTTAAGTTTCCGAAACACTAATTTGGGAAGAAATCGCCTGAACTACGTTCATTTAACCCACAGTGGTTCAAGTCCCATTCGTGGCTTCATTATGATGAGGTATGTATGATAAAAAAAAACTATTTGCCTGCCTCTCTTCACTTAATTTGAAGATTAAAGAAGAAAAACCAGATTATTAATGTGAAAGATTCACAATACGATTGTATGCTTAATTTATGAACAGTTATTTTTAAAGGAATTACATTTGCCATAAGCAGTGTAAATCCGACTAGAGATATGTTGTTATCGGCACTGTTTGTCACTTAAGCTGTAGCAGACAATGTACACGCAGATCAGGGAGGCTTACAGGAGTCCTCTGCACAGAGTCTGCACTGATTGTCACTTTGCAGTTTATTGCAAAACTAGCCGAAAAATTCTCAATTATATCTATTTTTTATTTCTCCGTCTAAACATGTCTTGTGCTTCTCTTTGGTATCGTCTTGAAAAGAAAAACGATTCCAAAGAAATGCCACAATACATGATTAGATGGAGAAATCAGGTAACGTTCTGACGTACGGCCATTTTTGTCGACGGCGTTTCGTAAGACGGATCCCTGGTTCCTAAATTATTGTATGTTGCCACTCGATCCTGTCGTCATAAATCCAGTCCCGGATTTACCGGGGGGCACAGGGGGCACGTGCCCCCCCCAGCTGAGCCGGCTTTTTTTTTTTTTTAACTTACTCTTTTTAACTTCTGAGACACCACTAAGCTCTACGGTTCTACTGTATTGGCGTGTGCCCCTTATTTGGCCCCTACATTTTACTGTCTTGACACTGCGGGGTGCCTTCTTTATTTAGATAACATTATAGCCCTGGGGCACATGTTTGGTAGTGGGAACAATACACCCTTACACTGGTTTAATCATGTTTTCTAGGCGCTTTGTTTTACAGCTATTTCAACCTAATAAGCGTTTTAGTGATTCGGATCACAGTTAACAGGTGCATCATGTTCCCTATTCAATTCAATTCAATCCTTTATTGCATAAAACATACATCAGCATGTTTAGAGCAAGGTCAAATATGTATACACAAGCAAAACATGAATTTACAGAAGAGCTATAGAGTCGTGAATGGTTATTTATGGTTTACAGTAGTGTGTTAGCCCTTTGCCTGCTGGTCGCGACTTTATTGATTTTTGCAAACAGTTTAGATCCAGATCAGTTGCCGCGTTACGCGGCGTCTGATCTGAATCCAAACTGTTTGACACTCGTCTTTAGGTTTATTTACTTAAAAAATGTATAAATCTAAATTTAACAAACTCTGCAGACGACAATTTCAAAGCAGACGACATCACCGCAGGATAGGGGTTAAATATATTGATTTGAAAGCTTTTTTTCTTCGTGTATCTGTTTTCAAAAGTCAGGCATTGCTATCGAGATGTATAGTAATTGCAGACTTTTGGATCCGATTAGCACTATTTTCTTTTAATAATATCACATTTACTGATTTAGAATTTTTAACATTATTATTTTGACTCGTACCCGTTGTCAGACACTATACACATGATAAATGAATGAATGAATGAACGAACGAGTGTTATCCAATCAAAACAGCCCATGTTGCTCGCTTTAGCCGTGCTGATGTTAAAAAAGTCACGTGGTGTTCATTGAAACCCTAGAATGTGTGCGTACACACGTACAGGCTTTAATGTGAAAATTCCCACGGTTTGTTGTGCTTATAAATACAATGTTGAAACAAGGAATTTTGCTACCGTTGCTGTTTCGATTGGATTACACTATTCGCTTAGTAAGTAACTATACATCTTCACATATATAGTATAAACAGTTAATCCCATTTCCCCATTAATACGCCTATTTACACCTTCGACTTATTTCTTCACCATAGAAAATAAGCAACTTTATACAGCCATGTATTTGTCTCATAAGAAATATTTGCTAGATCCTAGCAGATGATAGCCCAAAGCACGCTGAAAGTAAAGCATAATTTGCCTAACAGCACATTTTGAATCACTTTCAACCCGCTTTAGTGGTCCCCTGTATTCTAGAACTAAAACTAGACACTGGTTATGGGGTAATTGGTTAAATAAGAATAACTCCGCATGACCAGGTGTCTCCAAACCGTTTGATTGTGGATAATTGATACTCAATTATCAGCAATCAGACTGTTCTGAGATAAAAAGCACATTTGTTAGATACATGTATATCATAATGAAGTTACAATCTTTGTAGATTTGCGAAATATATATATTTAGACAAATTTATGATTTTCATTTTAGAGGAATCTGCTAGTAGACTGGTAAACTTATGTATTGTAGGCCATGTACAGTAATACCTTTTTATGTATTTAGATCTTATTTCTGAGTGTTTATTACATGTCATCATAAAATGAAATTCATTCTCAACTAAATTAGAAGTACAATTAATGCAAATTCTTTCTTCTCTAGGTACATTGATATATCTTCCTTTTTCTATAGCAAGGTCATGAGATGACATCCTGAACCTCGTTAAAGCAATTCGATATTTAGGTTCTTTCACAAAGTCTAGATATTTTTCAAATTCAAAAGAATGTTTAAATAATGCATAAGTTTCTAGACGTCTTGAATTATTTATTTCGGTATACCACGTTTGATGATAAATATCTAAGATCCGTTGTTTAATGAAATTGTAGTTTAACATAGGCATGTCAAACTGGTCCTGCCACATATGAAATAAGCCACATTCTTCTAGAATGTTTTTTATTTGGAAGGCCCAGTTTGATTTTTTATAATTTGAACCATTATCTAAATCATTTTTTAGCATTTTGTAAATTTTATAAAGTAAAGAATCATTTCTTTTTGTAAGTATTTTTATCCAATATTTAATCATCAACAGTTTTCTATGTATATAAAAAGGTGCTCTACCCAATTCTCCATACAATGCGTTTGTGTTCGTTGATTTTTTGACACCAAGAAGTTTTCTACAAAATTTGTTGTGTATAATTTCAACGCTGGGGCCTTTATGGAAACCCCAGACCTCAGCTGCATAATTCAATGTTGGGGAAACAAGTGTATCAAACAATTTACATTTCTGAGAGATAGGTAATTCTAACTGATTACAAACTATGAAGAGATTGTGAAGTGAAAAAGAGGCGTGCTGAGCAATCCTTTGCTGAGTACGGCTCCAATTGCCATTTTTGTAAAAATACACTCCAAGATACTTAAAGGAGTCTACAATATCAATGCGTGAGTTATATATATAAAAGTCAAATTTCGTATGTCGCCCTTTTTCGAATATCATAATTTTTGTTTTTCCAACATTCAGCTTTAAGTTCCATGTGTTACAATAATTCTCTATATCATCCAATATACATTGTAAAGAGATTGGGTCCTGTGTGAATACAGCAGCATCATCAGCAAAACAGAGTAAAAATACATGTACATCATCAATATTAATAATACCATTGATATTACTATTTATATTATTTAATATATCATTTAGAAAAAATAAGCACAGTATACTACTTGCCGGATCCCCTTGTTTGACTCCGATATAGGACGTGATAGGGTCCGATTTTGTACGATTATAATGTACGATTGCTTTAACTACAGAGTACATCGATCGTATTGCTTTTATGAATTTTGTACTAATATTCTCACTTAAAAGTTTCTGCCATAAGTATACTCTGTCGATTCTGTCAAACATTTTTTCCCAATCGAGAAAGGCAACATAAAGTTTTTTCTTTTCAGATAATGTTTTAGTAATAAGGGAATGAAGAATGAATATGCAGTCTACAGTAGATTTTCCTTTTTGAAAACCAAACTGGTTATCAATGAATTTTTCGCGTGTTTCAGCCCAATTGGTTAATCTAGTTACAAGCAATTTGGAGTAAATTTTTGACATAATATTATTTAAAGTTATTCCTCTAAATTTTTTTGGTTCCGGATCCCCGCCCTTGAACAAAGGTACGATAATTCCATGACCCCAATTTTCGGGATAAGTACCGTCGTTGAATATTTTATTATAAAAAAATAGTAAAAATGGAGAAATTATATCGAATGTAGATTTAAATATTTCTGCTATTAAGAGGTCTTCACCGGGGCTTTTTGAATTGTTTTGTGCGAAAATTGCACTTTTTAGTTCTTCTTGCGTAAAGTTTGAGTCTAAATCTTGGTCTAATGTAATTTCCGCTGAATCAATGTCTTCCTCAGAGTTTTGCGATTTGGTCCCATATAATGTGTCAAAGTGTTTATACATGTCCTGAATAGGAATATCTGGGTTGGTAACATTATTTTTGTATTGTGTTTTAACATTTTTCCAGAAGGATTTGGGGTTTGACTTTGCGAGTTTCGAGATTCGATCCCCTTCATTTCTTTTAAATTCTTTTTTGCATTTCTTTTTTATCTTGTTATACTCATTTTTGCTTCTTAGAAAAGATATTTTATTTTCATTAGTTTTATGTCGTAAAAATATATTCCTATATTTATTAAATTTTCTTCGAGCGTCATAGCACTCCTTATTAAACCATTTATTTTTCGTCTGTTTCTTTGAAATATATTGTTTTTCTCTACCAAATATGCTAAGCGCGTGTCGTTGGATAAGATTTGTAAAGGTTTCGATAGTTTGATCTATGCTATTGTTATGTAAATTTGCGGTCAGTTGTAGTAGCGAATTATTGTCGTCTAGTAGTAGTTCGCGGAACGCCCCTACCTGAGAGACGTCCCACGCTATGTATTGTTCATTGTCGGCAGTTGTGTCACGTGATTCAATCTCTGGACTTTTACGCTCTATAGTAAAAAGTATTGCGCAATGATCAGAAAACTCATTGAGTGATTGGATTTCAAAATGTTTGATGATGCTGAAGTCTCTGTGATTTAATAATAAATAGTCTACAACACTACAACCGTTAGAATTAATAAACGTGTATTCACCGGTATTTTTTTCATTGCATAAACGTCCATTAGCAATTAATAAATTAGTTGATTTACACAGTTGTAGCAGACGCTTGCCATGATCGTCTAATATTTTGTCTTTACTATCTCTTTGCATAATATGAGCATTTAATTCTAATTCTGTATTATTATTGTCTAAATAAGTGTCAAAGATTAAAAAATCAGGTTCATTCGAAGTTCTACTGTTTAAATCTCCTGTAATGAGAACTTTTCCCAATAATTTATATTTTTCAACATCAGATTCAATCTGTTCAAACATATCAACATCTTCTGGTAATAAAACCCGTGAATCACGTGGTTTTATGTATGAACTGCATATATATACATCATTATCAAATTCAAACAAAGTTTTACATAATTTTATCCACATGATACCACATTGGTTTTTTTCTATAATTTGGACTTTACCTTTAAATTTCGATTTAAAATAAACTGATACACCGCCGCTATATCGGCCTTTTCTTGTATTAATAGATTTGTTTCCATACAAGTGCTCTGATTCATAGTCTTGGATATTTAAATTAAAAAGAGAATTTGGTGATAGCCATGTTTCCTGTAAAATAACAACGTCATGATTTCTTATCAAATCTAAAAAATGTACATCTGTCAATTTTCTGGTTAAGCCATTCACATTCCATGAAACAATGTCTAATTGCTCCTCATGACCCCTCTAGTTGGTACTGGTAGACGTGGGTTTATACTGTTGGCCGTTCACGAACAGTTTGTCACCGACGAATTTCACCTTGTGGCCTTTCCCTTTTTCGGCTTGAAATACGGCACTCAGGGATTTTCTGGATTCTCGCCACTCTTTGGGAAGCTGAATGCCAACACCGACGTTAGATTTCTTGAGATCATCTTTAAGTGAAAAAGCGGTCGTTCTCACATTTTCACGCTCATGAAAGTAGTGAAATTTTGCGATTACTGGGCGCGGTTTGGCTCCTGCTCTGCGGGCTCCTAATCTGTGCACACGGTCTAGAATAATGTTTGTCGAATCGATATGAAGGTTAGTTGCTATGAATTCTTTTACAAGATTTTCGCAGTTTTCCGGGGATTCTGTAGAAGGGCTCTCTGATATACCATAAAATATAAGATTTTCTTTCATTGATCTGAATTCTGTGTCTTGAAGTTTGCTTTTCATTTGGTCACGATCGCTTTCTAGCATTTTCATGTTTTCTTTCATGGCATTGCAAGACTGGTTTAACTGTTTGATTTCATCGTTGGCAGACTTCAATTGAGAGGAATGGTCATCAAACAGTTCATTTACGAAAGAACAGTTTTTCTCTACATCTACCACTCTCTTGTCCATATTGTCTACTTTCATTTCCAATTGGTTCAATTTCATGGTAATGTTGTTTACAGCCTTTTCGACAGCCTCAATTTTCTCTACTTTGTGTTTAATGCTTTTAACGTCGTCCATTAGACTGATAGCCCATGGGGGAGGGGTAGTCAGGTTTTGCATCTGGGTGGGGGTGCCTGGCATAAATTGAGGTGTAACTGTAAACTGGTTCTGGGGTGACTGCATCATTTGGCCTGAGAAAGTTTGTTGGGGGTTATAACTCATATTTGCGTTGTCAAAGATGAAATATTCTGGCTCTAGAGAGTGAAAACGTTTGGTAGGAATCTCGTAATTAACAGTTCCACTTTCATTTGACACACCCGACACACTGCCCAAACCGGTTTTTATTGCATTGTCACTGACCTGTGTAGTGTCCGTAAACAAAGGCGATATAGTTTTCCTCTTCTTTCGGTGTTTTTTCTTCGGTTTTGTCGAAATTTGTTTAGGTGGCATTAATAATTTACATTTCCCTCAGCATTTGTTAAAATATAGTCTCTTCTTTTACCTTAAAAATGCACTTTTTATAAATTTTACGCGGAGCGATCAAACCCATGTCCTGCTTGTCGAAGGGAGGTAATGACCCTGGCAGTAGGAGTTTGGTTACTATGGAAATGAAAGTCTGGTTAAGTTCTTATAAGGAAAAATACAGATCACGCACTGTTACTGTCACCATGAAAAGCAAGTTGGGAAGAATAGATTCATTCAAAAACTGCGACCATCGCATCGTTTACACTGGTTACAGAAAGATGAGAAAAGACAGTTACTTAACAGTTTACCCCATAGCCTGCCTTTAGTTGACAGGTGACTACTTAAAGCAGATTGAAAAGTAAAGCAGAATGTGCATTCAGGCACATTCTGCTTTATTTCCAGCCTACTTTAAGTTACCATCTACAATTATACTAGGCTATAAATACAAAATGTATTTCTTATGGTAAATATTCGTGACTGTCTAAATAAGAAATATTTTTTTCAGTGGATGAATAAATTAGAGGCGTATGTACAAGGCTTAATCCTTCAGAAGTCCTCGATCAGGGTCTACACTGTCTGTCATTATATAAAGTATTGTAAAAATCGTTTCTTAGTGTCACTGGAATTGTTCATTTGATGTTTTAAGTTAACTCTTTCCTCCCTGAAACTTCAAATGGACAATCCCAGTTTCCATTTAAGTATAGTCCATTTCTGACCTTTAAGGGTTGTTTTTGTCAATGTTTTGCGATATGACAAACAGTAAAGACCCAAATCAGAGGGGAGCCCTCTGATCTGGGTGTTCACTGTTTGCATAGGACAAGTGCACTTTTCACATGTATACTGTTTGAAAAGGACGCCTAAATGCGGGACTAGGTTTCAAAGGGTTAAGGGAGAATGATTTAGGTTTGAATTAACTGTAAGTAAACTGCAGTGTACTAGTGACCAGAACTCTTGTCCTGTACGAGCAATGCTGACCCAGACCAGAGGGTTTGTAAATGAACCCTCTTATCCCGATCTGCACTGAAACAGTGCATAAAGAGCTTCTGGGGCCTGCACTGTGTGTACTTTTGTAATAAATTGAATATGTTAAAAGTTAAGTAGTGACTGGAAAACTTGTTCTGTACAAACAGCGAATATCCAGGTCAGAGGGCTCATAAACGCTCAGGTTCTGCATTGTTGACGTTTTGTAATAAATTGTATAAAACAACCTTAAATAAAGTAAAACGTGGACGAGTCTTTATTGGAATTGTCAATGTAATGTTTGTGGGGAGAGTTAGTTTCAATGTGCACTATGTCATTTTGTGATATATTGTAAAAGTAGAACCTTGAATTTAATCGTAAATAAGAGGGCATTGAAGGCATTGATACCGCTCACCTGTTGTAATGAAGCCTGATAGGTATACCTTTGAGTTTCACCCAAAATCGAAGTTAAAAAGCTTAATCTAAACCCATCCCAATTTGTAAACAATATTGGAATACAACATATATTTTAGTATAATCGAGTACATCAAGGGCCGATGAACTGCGCATTGAGTGTACATGTTGTCGCAATTTTATTAACTTCCCCATGAGCTATGCCCAATGACAGGGACAGTTTATACTATGAATATTAAACATGTAGTATCATTATCTCTGAACCACTTTTGGGGTTTCATAAAGGATATTTACATCATTCATTTGAAGTAAACTTTCTTTTGAGAATATTCTCAGAATGCCACCAGAATGCACCATTTTATTGTTAATTTCAAAAGATTTCACCACATTATGTACTGTTTTCAGCGCTGGTTTTGTCAAGTATCGTTAAGAAAAGTTGCATCTTCTTTCTGTCTTATGAAACCACTTTTGGCATTTCATAAAGGATATTTCAATCGTTCTTTTGAAGTAAACTTTCTTCTATGAATGTTCTCAGATGCCACCAGAATTCACCGTTTTAAGGTTAATTTAAAAAAAAAAGAACTGTATTATGTACTGTTTTCAGTGCTGGTTTTGTCAAGTAAAAATGTTCATCTTCTTTCCGTCTTTTGAAACCACTTTTAGGGTATGTAGGATATTTAAACCATTTTTTGAAGTAAGCTTTCTTCTAGGAATGTGCTCAGAATGCCACCAGAATGCACCATTTTATTGTTAATTTCAAAAAAATTCGCTGTATTATTTACTGTTTTCAGTGCTGATTTTGTCAAGTATCGTTAAAAAATTGCATGCATCTTCTTTCTGTCTTATGACACCATTTTTGGGATTTCATAAAGGATATTTATATCATTCTTTTAAAGTAAACTTTCTTAGAAGATTGTTCTCAAATGCCACCAGAATGCACCATTTTAATGTTAATTTAAAAAAAGTTCCGGGTTGTTTCCCTCTTTATGACGATTGTAACTTCTTTCTGTCTTATAATACCACTTTTGTGGTGTTTGGATATTTACATCATTCTATTGATGTAAACTTTTTTCTTAGAATGCCCCCAGAATGTATCTTTTTGGTGTTAATTAAAAAAATGTCCGACCCTAAATTATAGTTGTCTGAGAATCGATTTTTCTTCTCAAGTTTACGTTTACATCTTCTTTCTGACTTATGAAACCACTTTTTTTGGTGTTTCATAGGGATGTTTACATCATTCTAGAATGCCCTCAGCATGCACCATTTTGATGTTAATTTCCAAAATTTTCCGGGGGAGGTCCCCCGTACCCCCCTTATGGGAGGGGTTCCACCCCTCCCATACCCTCCCCAAGTGTGGCCCCCCACTCAGAAATTTCTGGATCCGGGCCTGAAATCAGGCCCAATACTGGGAGACAACCTGCTTAAAAAATGTTATCTTAGATTAATAATTTGGGGTCATTTGGAGTCATTTTTTACATAGAATTATGTTCGCCTTATACCTGTTTGGAATGCTGGAAACACCCTCAGAATGCAGCAGAGATCATCTAGAAATAAAATTTTCCCGGGGGAGCATGCCCCCGGACCCCCCTAGTAAGAGTGCGTACACAAAATGTCCGCCGCCCCAATGTTCAAGACCCCGCGACGCGCCTGTATACCGTATAATAAGTTTGTTGGAAATTACTGCTGGTGTAGCTTCCTAACTTAGCGTTGAAAATAAAGTGGTAGATCTGAGAAAATGAAAACTATCGAAGCTTCGGCTCCCATCAAGTATCGAAACATGTTGGTTAATGACCTACACAAATCAACTCGAAAAACACGTTTGACAATTGATCGCAATTAGCCTAAACAGTGCAATTATTCTAAACAAAGCATTGGATATTTATACATGTTTGTAAAAATGTGTGAACGTTCTTTATTCATAGGTAGATCTATATAGTTTTCGCGGCCGTGAAAAAATGCCGATTGGAATTTTTTTAATGAAGTTTCTTTGCTTTTATACGTTAAACAGTTAAATAGAAGGTTGAAATGACATATAATTAACATTAGCATCGATATTAACGTATCTGCAGACACAATAAAGTGTTGCTATATAGTGTTTAGGACTCACGTACCCCTAGTCAACCCTCACAGGGCTCGCTAGGGGTACGTGACCGTACCGCTAATTTCAATATTAGAGGTACGGTAACGTACCCCTAGTCACTACCTTTACCAAACGTGATAGTATTATGATGACACCATCCGAGAGCGGTCCATCGATTCACCCCACAAAACCCAATAGACACCAATAGTAACCAACAGATACCAATAAAACCAAATATGAGTTAAATCTACTACATATAGGCATTTATATCAATTTATAAGTATTCTATTATGAGTTTATGGATATATTTAAGTTATATTTATCATTTGGTGTAAAAAAATCGACCAAATATACATTAATACCGATCATAACCATACCGCTCCAAATCGACTATTCACCCAACAAAACTTTTGAGATGTGGTCACGTCGCAAAACGAGTTGAATCTACTACATGTAGGCATTTATATCAATTTATAAGTATTCTATTATGAGTTTATGGATATATTTAAGTTATATTTATCATTTGGAGTAAAAAAAACCGACCAAATATACATTAATACCGATCATAACCATACCGCTCCAAATCGACTATTCACCCAACAAAACTTTTGAGATGTGGTCACGTCGCAAAACGAGTTGAATCTACTACATGTATGCATTTATATCTATAAATGAGTATTATAATCAAGGTGTATATATATGGTCATATTAAAGGTTTATGTATCATTTAATTTTAAAAAATCGATCATTTTATGCATTTATGGCAGTTATAACCCTAACGCTCAAAATCTGGAATTCACCCAACAAAACTTTTGTGATGAGGCCATGGTCGCAAAATGAGTTGAAGCTACCACATATAGGCAATTATATCGATAAATTTATTAGAATCCAAGTTAGTTACTACATTAAACTATCAGGTACCTTATAATTAAAAAAACTCGACTATACATTCATTTATAACCGATATAGATCTACTGCTCCAATTATCACCCAATAAATGCGTTGCGATGCGGCGCGCTTACATGATATATCGGACTACGATTCCCACATTTATCAGCTTTTGTAATCACATATAGACATTTGCCACATCATCTTATATAGCATATTCATGTATAAGTAGATGTGCCCAGGGCTCGGGACGGGGACCCTGCCTTCGTGAGCCCCATAATTTTGAATTTTTAAAAAAAGAGTTATTTAACAAATATAAGCCAAAACCATTTATATATATTGTCTAAAGAAGTCATATGAATATATTTAAATCTTGTGTTTAGCGGCCACTCAATGATTTGTGATTGACGTTTTAATGTATAGTCTCCGTAGTATTTCGATTATAATAAAATCGATATGTTTTAAAATTAAAATGTTAGAAATAAGCAGACGACAAAATATTAACATAAACTAATCCTGAAACTGTTTGTTAGTCATCAATACAGGTGATGACCAAATTTAACCAATTTAACAGGCTGCCGGCACACTTCTGTCATTAAGCTACCTATTAAACGAGAGTATATCCAATTAACGATCACAGCATGACACTGTCCACTTGTGAATAGGGGATTAACGGTAGTCCTATTTGATTAATGACATCAGCAAATAACCCTTTGATATTCACACCAAATGCGGTGTATTTGTGAAAAGTATGTATACAGACCATTATGCCTTATAATTATATTAATATGTAAAAACGAATAATATTTATAATTTAGTTGAAATAAGTTTTATAACTTTATTAACAGTAGTACCGTTAGGCCTAAAAGCCCATGATGAAAATACATAAACAAATATGTGCGTGAAATATACATTTTAAAAAATCGGAACCAATTTGTCAGGTCAGACTAAATGCGCCTTTTTTTTTAAATTGATTATTTGTCTGTTATGATTGAGTGTTCGATATACCCAAGATTTATATTCTGTTTTAATTACAGATCATGAAGAAAGAACCTGGAAAAAAGCATGGACACATTTAAGAAGAGATGACATGAAATGAATACTAAATATACTATATAACTATATTTCTATAGATTTATTGAATATGATACAGTTAAGAAGGAATGGCATATGAAATGAAGACTGAATATACGATATAACTATTGCTGTAGCTTTATTAAATATGTTACATGTATGCATTTTAAAAAACACAGTCACTCGTGAAACTACTACACAGATCTCATCGGATCAGCATCCAAATTGTTTTTGGTAACCATTAAGATTCTACTAGATACAACTAATGATAAAATCATGCGACAATAATTATTTATAAATACCAAAACAGCCATGTCTACATAGCCACAATACTTTGGCTTGTAGTATGCATCTTGATCACACATGATCTTGGCGGTACATCAAAGGCACACTTCTATCAGCGGGTGGTGTTATTGTTAATCCAATTATCAATAAAGCACAGCTCGTTAAAGGTGATAAACTGTGGCAGTTAGCTATTGATTTAGTGTGAAACACTGTTTGATCAATTCTTAAGTAACAGGAGGTACCCTGATTATCAATTTTTTTTTAATTTATGCATGTAAATTTACAAAATACTTAAACATTTAATTACAATACAATGAAATATAATTACATGGCTACATGCAGTAGCTTCAACTCTTTCATCGTCCAGGTCCACATAGCACAACTTTTGTTGGGTGAATTCCAGATTTGGAGCGTATAGTTATAGCTGATTTTAACTGAATAATTAATGATTGATTTTTAGCTAAATGATACATAAAATTTCAATATAGTAATAACCTTTGAAACTTATGGCCACAAACTCTAATTATAATATATATACATATGCCTAAATGTAGTAGATTCAACTCGTTTTGCGTCGGAACCACATCTCAAAAGTTTTGTTGGGTGAATTCCAGATTTGCTTGCATGGCCACTTCTCAAAAGTTTTGTTGGGTGAATAGTCGATTTGGAGCGGTATGGTTATGATCGGTATTAATGTATATTTGGTCGATTTTTTTACTCCAAATGATAAATATAACTTAAATATATCCATAAACTCATAATAGAATACTTATAAATTGATATAAATGCCTACATGTAGTAGATTCAACTCGTTTTGCGACGTGACCACATCTCAAAAGTTTTGTTGGGTGAATAGTCGATTTGGAGCGGTATGGTTATGATCGGTATTAATGTATATTTGGTCGATTGTTTTTACTCCAAATGATAAATATAACTTAAATATATCCATAAACTCATAATATAATACTTATAAATTGATATAAATGCCTACATGTAGTAGATTCAACTCGTTTTGCGACGTGACCACATCTCAAAAGTTTTGTTGGGTGAATAGTCGATTTGGAGCGGTATGGTTATGATCGGTATTAATGTATATTTGGTCGATTTGTTTTACTCCAAATGATAAATATAACTTTAATATATCCATAAACTCATAATATAATACTTATAAATTGATATAAATGCCTATATGTAGTAGATTTAACTCATATTTGGTTTTATTGGTATCTGTTGATTACTATTGGTGTCTATTGGGTTTTGTGGGGTGAATCGACGGACCCGTCCGAGAGAATGTACGAGAGAGAAATTACGTTGACACAAACAGGAAGTAGCATGGGGTGACAAGACGTTTCGCGCCCAAACAATTTCGCACCTTGGATGTTTCGCGCCCAAGCCGTTTCCACCCTGGTCGTTTCGCCCCTGGTCGTTTCGCACCCAATATCAATTATGTATCTACAGTATATCTCTGTTAAAAATTAACGTACATTTATTTGTTGTTTTCATCGAAGGGTGTTTAGATAGAAATTTGATGTTAGCAAGTACTGTAAGACGGGATATTGATCATTTTACTGTATGTATTTTATGTATGTCTCAATTTAACTAGAAACACATATAAAAAGTTAGGATTTTAAGGTCCAAACTTTTTATGAATAACCACTTATATTCGGGATAATCAATGAAAAGATTAGTACTTAACAATTAAACTGTCGATATTAAAATAATAGTTTCTACCACGGTAGCAATGCACGTGTTAACGTGTACGGAAATATTATATTACCAAATCTAACATATTTAGCTATTTATCGTCTGCACTTATTCCCAAAATGTCAACTTATGGTAAATTGATAATTTTAAATCATTGATGGAATACCAATAGTTTTAATCCTGGTCATACGCCGAGTAACTCGGCATCTGGTTAGGGTCCAAACTTTCTTTATGAATGACCAATTATATTCGGGATAACCAGTAACGGGATTAGTACATAAAAAATTAAATCTGCAGATTTTTTAGATATTTTCTACCCTGGTAGTAATGCACGTGCACGGCAATATTTCATTCCTCATTTATTAAATACCCTTTAATTCTTATTCTTAAATCTTAGAGAAAATAACAACAGTAAACCTCTAAATATTTAGATATTTATCGTCTGTCCTTGTTCTGCACTTGTTCCTTAAATTTTAAACTTACGGTAAATTGATAATTTTAAATACCTGGTGGAATATCAAATAATATGCTGAGATGACATTAAGTTTGCCTTATTTATCCTGATCATACGCCGAGTTACTCGATATCTGGTTAGGG
Source organism: Gari tellinella (assembly GCA_922989275.2). Classification (NCBI taxonomy): domain Eukaryota; kingdom Metazoa; phylum Mollusca; class Bivalvia; order Cardiida; family Psammobiidae; genus Gari; species Gari tellinella. The sequence continues at coordinate 58,026,758 of OV277865.1, forward strand.
TTCAACTTTTTATAAATAACCACTTGTATTCGAGATAATCAGTGAAAATTAATACATAAAAATTAAATCTGCAGGTTAATAATATAAAAGTTACAACCATGGTAATAATGCACGTGTTTTAATATGTAAACCAATATTACATATTCAACATTTTTAAAAATAGTTTAATTCTCATTCTTAAATCTTAGGCAACATGGCTACAGTGAAATCGAAATATATGATATAGATCTATATTTCAGATGACCAAACTAACAAATTCATGACATTGAAAATTCGTCAATGCACGTGCTTAATGAGTAACGATATAAAAATTTACAATTTCTATAATCCATTCTCGGGCATGCCATCAACCTGTCAAAAAGTGGAGCGTCTGTATTTCAATGTTATTTTATATATAAATAGACTAAATTAAAAAAAATGTCAAACAGTTTTGATCCTGATCATACGCCGAGTTATATTCTGCAACGGATCAGCATCCAAGCTTTTTGCAATTAATCAATTTATTCGGGATAAATTGGTGAAGTGGTTAATACATTATCATGGCAGTGAATGTGGTAATATGGTTTTTAAAATAATAAATAATAAAATAACTAACCTGAATTGCACGTGCCATCGACCACAACCGTCACATGTTATTACTTCTTGTAGTTTACGTACCACTTTCTCGCATGCTATGCAAATATCACTCATTGTGAACACAAAAAACAAACAAAGTGAACCACAGCATATGTCACTATCTTACTTATAATTATTCCTCAATCCAATATTATTTTAAAGACACAACAACAATCTAAATCACTATTCACAATTCCTGTCTTAGAACTTTTGTCACTCACGCACGTAAATTATAGCCTATCACCAATTAAGAGCGATATAACTAGAACATCTCGAAAACCACCTTTTATTAGTATCTTTTTTTTTTCGTCTTCCAATAAAATTGCATAAACAATGTTATTATCTAAAAAACCAATCAAACTCGATTTACTCTAATTTTCATTGAATCAACGTTCAATAAAATTTAATCATAACCTGTAATTATCTAAAAACCAATCAAACTCGATTTACTCTAATTTTCATCGAATCATCGTTCAATAATATTTAATCATAACCTGTAATTATCTAAAAACCAATCAAACTCGATTTACTCTAATTTTCATCGAATCATCCTTCAATAATATTTAAGCACAACCTGTAATTACCTTAAACCCAATCAAAATCGATTTCTATTCAAATCCGTTGTTTCAATTTTAAATGACGGTTTGGTTTTCTTAATTATAATCCCTCACTAAACATCAAAGTTCGTGAAAAAAACCGCAACAAACAAGGTGCAATAAACAAAGCAAATTAACACCTGTTTGATGGTATCGTGTACATTCTTTATGCCCTCGTACGTTCGCGAATTATTTGACACTTACGCCTGTGAAAGTTAACAAATTGTCGTCGTGTAACACATTCAAGTGTTAAGATAATTATGTGTTACTATGGCAATCATGTTATGTTTAAACAGTTAATACAATCAAACAACAACAATATAATTATCATTAAATTGTTTGTAGCTAATTTTTAATAAATATGATTATAAATTTCAAATATAACATAAATTTACAAAAATATTAGAAATATTAAGAACAAATAACACGATAGATCTACATTATATTTTCCACACTTTTATTGTTTTACAAATACAAATTGGGAGAAAGACGAATTGATTTTCTATTCATTTTTATTACACGAAACTTAAAACTTAAGTTTATGGGATATCATACATTATAAAAAGTAAGTTTATAAAATTGGGGGCGAAACGACTAGCCCTTAGGGGGCGAAACGACTCGGGTCTCATTTGGGAGCGAAACGACCAGGCTTGGGCGCGAAACGACCCGGAATCGTAGCATGGCTGACATCTTCGGTTTTGTTTGTGAAAACACCTCTGGGGACTAAACTACAAAAGTACAACTAAAAGTTACGCGTTGGCGTCTTGGGGAAGTTGATATTTACAATCAGAATGAAAGGAAGGTAAAGCCGTTGCGTTTTATGTACGAATTAAAGAGCGACAGGCTTGATAAATTCTTTTTTCTAAACCGCACAATTCCTATGAAAATACACTCTTCACCATGTTCACAAACATCAATTCTTTTACGAGTTTGCATCACACATTACTTTCAGGTCACTGTCACCTTGACCTTTAACCTTATTTTGTAGAAAAATGTCAATTGTCAGAGTTCCCATTCACGTACAGAATAGTAACAGATTAGTTGCGATATCGTAACTGTATTGCGGATACAGTTACGACACGCTAGGATCTCTGCAATGGCGCAGGCCGACAGTGATTCACTGTCGCTTGAATAAGTTACTAATATAACTATAGGTAAAACCTATATACGGCCGAAACCTGTTCCTACAAAGTATAGGAAATAAGGTATATGATTTAATTTAACCTTAATTTAACGAGGGTACGAAATGACATAAAATAGGGTGCGAAAAGGCTAGGGTACGAAATGCCGTTTGTCGCGAGAACAACATTGGCGGCCATTTTGTTATCGCCAGCCAGTTTGCTCGATTCACTAATCCGGTGCGGCGTACCAATCACACGATAGGGATATTTCTATCGGTATAAGTATGTGTATTCAACCGTGTATACCCATTGCACACAGGTAAATTATGTACAACTATAATAAAATATTTCCATAGAGCAGAGCCTGATGAGCCGGTTCAGGCGTCGCTACGGAATTTTCGAACGCTCGGTTGCTTGGTGAATAAGGCATTCCCTCGCCGGAAGTGGAATCGAGCCAGATAAAATGGCGGTGCCCATAAAACTGTGCGATAATTTTTCAGGAACATAGGATAATGAAAATTATTTCTCTGTTTCTTGTTTTATTCACGCAACGCGTACACATTATCTAAAGGCGACCTGCGCAAAAATGGTATTTGAGTGGGTTATTACTTAACACAAGAAGGTTATATATCAAAATATTGTTAAATATTAGTTTAAAGATTAATTCTCAACTGTTTGAACATATATAACTGATAAACAACTGCTGCAGAATTTGCGCCACTGTAGAGATGCTAGCAAACTGTAGCTCTAGTAGACCTTGGTCTAGAGTTAGAGGTACAGTACTGCAGCTAAGTAACAGATGTACGTGATTCACGTATTATTTAAAAAAATCACGCATAAAATCAATGCCCTGAACGTGCATGCACGTACAGATTTATGTTGCAGATAATGCCGAAATCGGATGTAAGAATACCAGTTTTATTAACAAACAACAAAATACAAGTTAAACGTCAAAGTCCGGCGTGTCAGTTTGGATTTGTTTTCATTTTCCAGTGGCGTAGCTTCCTATAGGCCGTGTAGGCCGCGGCCTACACATAATTTTCAGAAAGTCAAAAAATAAAAAAGTCTAAAAACATCAAAAATGCAATAAAAACACAGCCTAAGGGGGGTAAGTCTTAGATTGATCGAATGTCATTTCGGGAAACACAGGCAATTTTCAGGCCAAAACCAGCATTTTTTTTTTTGGGCTCGCTGCGCTCGCTTTCATGATATTCTTAATTCTAATTTTTCATTCAAAGGTTGAACGTTACGATTGCATTTTACACAGATTCGGTGGATAAACATTCCGGGAACGCTTTATTATAACATGTAAACATAACTGATCATTTCTGAAAATTTTCTGAATTATCCAGACGTCGGATATCTTATAGTACCCTCTATCGATGAGGATACTGTACCAAGAAGTTGTTACAAGGATCCTGACCATGTGTCTCAGTCCCAGTACCCGTAACTAACACGGTTAGTCGGATATTTCAAGTATCTGACATGTGCTTCTTTATAATTCAGTTGAGTAAAATGCGATGTAATTGAAGTACTGTAGCGAACTTGAAACATAATTATAAATCTAGAATACATAAACAAAAACACAAAACAACCGAACAAGGACTTGTACCGCTGCATGTTTGCTGCCATATGGTTATTCGGTTCCATGAAACGAATACCTGCTCCCCCAATAATTAGTAAAACGACCTTGATCTTAAAATGTAAGTATTTTACCTGGTTTGAATGCCTGAAACGCCCTTAAAACGCACCAGAGACCATGTAGGAATAGAAATGTTCACAGGAAGGCATGCCCCCGGACCCAACCCCCTATTAAGAGTGCGTACACTAATTAGAGTGGGTATATAGTAGGGGTTAGAAATTAACTGCTGGAATACATAATGTCGAAAAATATTATTCTAAATTAAATAATTTGTTATCTTGATTCGAATTTTTACATAGAATTGTGTAAAGTATTATACAATTGTTTAATGCACGAACCGCCCCCAGAACGCACCGGAGACCATCTAGGAATATAATTTTCCCGGGGAAGTATGCCCCCGGACCCCCCCCCCCCCACACACACCCAAATAAAAACCACACAGTGACACACTAATAAGAGCAGTTTACGAATTCTGCTGGATAGGGGTGGGGATTACAGATGAATTGCTGGAAAGGCAACTTTACGAAAATCGTATTTAGTCTAGATCAAATAATTATGTTATTTTCAGTTGATTATTTTTACATAATTATAGAGATATATGTTTATATGATACCTGTTTGCAATGCGGGGAACGCCCTTAGAACGCGCCAAAGACAATCTAGGAGTAAAAATAATCCCGGGGAGCATGCCCCTAACGCCCTAGTAAGAATACGTACACCAATCCGTCTAGCTCCACCCTGACCTGTGCACCCATCCATAGGCATTCGGCCCGTTGGCTATGACACTACTCCTAGCTGCTATATACCCCCCCCCCCCCTTCCACCGCCACCAAACGTGGATAAAATACCCTAAAATCTATCCATACATTCAATAATCATCATAAAAGAACATTTCCTGAAGTTTCGTGAAATTTAAAAAAAAATTGTTTTTGCTAATTTATAAGTAAAATAGTATTGTATACATACATGATACGAAATTTTTTTAAACTTATTGAAACATTTGTTAAGGATGTTTGTTGAACATATGGATGTACTTTAACTCATTTTGAAAGATTTAGGGGGGGGGGGGTCATAGCTTACGCGCCGAAAACCTGTGCACCCACCCACACATGGCATTTTGCTTTCTACGGTCCTGCGAATGTCTTTCTGTCTTCACTTGCACTGATTCATGTGCAAATGACCATGAACATCGATGTTGGTAGAAATGCAGGAAACTTGTTTTTTCTTAAATCATTCACATTTAATTTAGATAATTGCTAGATATATGTACTGTCGCGGGATCATGGCATTAAGTGATTGAAACTGACTATATTCCCGCATTAGTGGACGATACATAGAGTTTGTATGAGTACTTCACTTGAACGACAGTGGCAGATGAATGGTCTAGATTTCGTTGCCATTTCGTCTCAACATTTAACATCGTCCATCAATGGGGAAGTATGTGCAGTCCAGATTCCACTTACTCTGGGACAAGGCTACTACCCCGTGCATATGGTCTATTAGACTACATGCACGGGGTAGTAGCCTTGTCAGACTATTTTCCTTTTATGATTACTCTTGAATAAACGTCTTAACCCGAAAGATGTCTCTAAATGTATAGACATACTTTACATACAAGCTAACCCGTTCTACACGCTATATCTAGCGTAGACGATTATTAATATATGGTCCATTCATTTGTAGAGTGATATGGTACTTAATAACGAAGTAACACGATCGTCAGTAGGCCCTATAACGTTCAAAATCATATTAGATCTAGATCTATATATCATACAAAAATTATGGTTCTAGAAACATGTTTATTCCTTCTAGATATACACCAAAACGCATTTCCGACGTTCTACGATCAATTTTTTTCCTGGAGGAGGACCCCCAGACCCCCCTCATATTAGGCCTACACATACATTTCGGCCAAACTACGCCCCTGTTTTCCTTATAGTGTCTGTCAGGCGCTTGGCAATTCTTATCATTCTTATTACGTAAAGTGCCTGGTTCACCCGCATCGCGAATATGATGATTAAGCGGTTTAAAATAGATTGTGGGATTTCCCGTCTCTGTGCCTAATAAAGTCGCTATTTTTTCTATCAATTTTTGTTTTTATAAGAGTTCAATACTTATTTAGAGGAATAAGTGTTTGAAAAATGCTGACAAATTATTAAAACAAAAAGTCCGGTCATAGGTCTAATTCTGGTCACTTTCGATTTCAAAACAGCAACGCCATTTTTTATGCGAAATCCGAACAACACAGTCGAAAAACTGGACGGGTTATCAGATGTATTTTATCCCGTCTATTAACAATGTTGAGGAAAATGCCTGATTTAGTGAGACACAGTCTTAGCATAGGCCTACGCATTCGTGTAGTCTGCAAATATGTCGGCTAAGTCCCAATTGACGGTCTGGTTAAGAAATAATGTGAGAGATACGAACAGTACACATCCAGACAAATGATATAAAAATTTAGCGGTGGAACCACAAATTTCCAAAGATCATCCCTGGTGCGTATCCATTGTTTGAATACAGATTTCTACTTTGTTATGGGACCACTCGTCGTAGATACGTCATAAGCCTTTCGGCCCCAGCCTCATCGTACTTTGTCCTTGGCGTCCTCGCATCAGAAGAAACAGAAAAAAACGTTTCATATGCACCCTCTGAAATTTGTCTGCACCCCCCAAAAATAGCCCTAGAGGGTGCATGCACCCTTAAAATTAAAAGCCTGTGTGAACCCTGATTGTTCTGATAGGGGACTTCAATTGTGACATCAAAAAGGTATGGGTTTATCAAGTCTGAAATTTATATTGTTACATTTACTACAGTTTAACAGACTTGCTTGCTGATAAGCCCAGTCACTCACTGTGTTGGTACCGCTCACTGACCAATCACAGAGTAGCACTTACCACTGTAGAGTTAGGCATTCATGCATTCATTGATCACTCTTGTTATGAATATGATACCTGCTAGGTAGAGTCATGAACATTAAACATATTGAAACATAAATGTCATATTCTACCGACTTTTACAATAAGGCCTAAAAAAAAAAGATGTGTGTTTCCGGTTTCCCGACCGACCCTATTTTTTACCCCCGATCCTAAAGTTTTTAAAGAAAAAATAAAAAAAAAAAATAAAAAAAAATTGTTTTTTATTTTTTAGGGGAAAATTTTTTTGGTGAGGGGAAAAATATACGGGAGGGGAAGGGGCCGTGATTCGGTGCCCGTTACAGAAGGAAATAAAAAGCCTTGTATTAAAAGCAAACACATCACATTTTTTTTAAATATAATACAATGTATTTATTTGATGGAATGGTTTTCAGATTGAAACAAGAACTATTTCACATAATTATATTATGAAATACCTTACAATTTAAACCTGCAAATCAAGATAAATCATTTCAGACACTTACAATGTTGAATACAACAAGAGCAAGGTCATTATTTGTCATATAAACCCATCCTTTGATTGTAAAAAAAATCCGCATATATGCCCTATATAAAAACTTTTTAGCTCACCTGAGCTAGCTCAGGGTGAGCTTATATTGCAATCCTTGATTGTCCGTCGTCCGTCGTGCGGCGTCAACAATTTTAGTGTTTACACTCTAGAGACCACAATTTTTATCCAATCTTTCTCAAACTTGCTCAGATGGTATATTGCCATAAGAGTTCGGATGAGTTCGATTATGGTTGAAATCGGACAAATAGGTCATGAGTTATCTACCTTTGAACTGCTGAAAATGCCATATTTAACAGTGTTTACACTCTAGAGGCCACAGTATTTATCCAATCTTTCTAAAACCTGCCCAGATTGTATATGACCATAAGAGTTCGGCAGAGTTCGATTTTGGTTGAAATCGGACAAATAGATCAAGAGTTATCTACCTTTGAATTGCTGAAAATGCCATATTTAACAGTGTTTACACTCTAGAGGCCACAGTATTTATCCAATCTTTCTAAAACCTGCCCAGATTGTATATGACCATAAGAGTTCAGAAGAGTTCGATTTTGGTTGAAATCGGACAAATAGATCAAGAGTAATCTACCTTGGATTTGCTGAAAATGCCATTTTTAAGGGTGTTTACACTCTAAAGTTCAAATTTTTTATCAAATCTTTCTTAAACTTGCTCAGATTGTATATTACTATAAGAGTTCATATGAGTTTGAATATGGTTGAAAGCAGACTTATAGGTCGAGAGTTATATACCTTTGAATTGCTGAAAATGCCATATTTAACGATGTTTACACTCTAGAGGCCACAAATTTTATCCAATCTTTCTCAAACTGACTCAGATTGTATATTACCATAAGACTTCGGATGAGTTCAATTTTGGTTGTAATCGGATCAATAGGTCAAGAGTTATCTACCTTTGAAATGCTGAAAATGATATATTTAACAGTGTTTACGCTCTAGAGGCCACAATATTTATCCCAGCTCTATCAAACTTGCCCATATTGTATATGACCATAAGAGTTGGAAAAGGGTGATTATGGTTGGAATCAGACAAATAGATCAAGAGATATCTACCTTTGAATTGCTGAAAATGTCATATTTTACAGCGTTTACACTCTTGCAACTACAGTTTTCAATGGATTTTGATTATACTTGTACACAAAGGATGTAGCTATACGTTCTCGAAGGAGTGCAATTATTGTTGAAATGTAATTATTGTGGCAATAGTTACCTGCCCTTGATATACTTTGAAATGCTAGAAAAAGGCTTAATTTCAGTATTGTTTAGGCTCTAGTTATCTGCCTTTGATGTACTCTACTATACTACCGGTACAGTAGGTCTACAAACTTGAATGGATTTAGAATAAAACGGGTGAAATTCAAAGGTAAAGCTATCAGGCTTCATTACAAATGGTGAGCGATATCAGGGCCTTCAGGCCCTCTTGTTCCTACCGACCTACCCTAAAATTTTGAGAGGGTGAAACCAGAAACACACATATTTTTATTTTTAGGCCTAACGTCCCTGTTCATCGAGTCACAAGTCTGCCATTTACATACGGCGCTACTAGCAGCCATGACACGTTGACTTATTTCCCTCTCAGGTACCCATTTAAATCACCTAGGTGAATAGTCCTTCATAGAAAGCCGTTGCATATATGCTAATATCAACATTTCCCATCATTTTTTGTGATATTTCAGCGTTTTTTTTCCTTCTTTGAACGGTACCCGGGAACAGACCCGTTCCCAATTCGAGACGGACCCTTCCCAATTTGACGACCGGACCCTTCCCAATCAAAAGAAATCAATTATCGGACCTGTTCCCAATCAAAATAAACATATTTGCCGATTATCAATTACATTTTCCCTTTAAAGCGACTCGCAACCAGATGGTGCATTAAAAATAGTAATTTGTAAATATGTGTCAAACGCTTATATAAATGGTAAAGAATTAGTTTAGGATAAGAAATTCTGTTTAAAAAAATGTATTTCAATAAAAAAAAATATTGGTCTCTGGTGGGATTCGAACCCGAGGCCCGGCATTGGCGGACAGAAGGCAAAATAGGGGAAACCGCTTAGACCAATGGACCACGGAACTATCCGTTTATCTTGGATCGATTTAACGTATTTCAATGTGTAGCGATCGAAAGTGCATACAACTTCGTCATTCGGCTCGGGTTTATGTCTGAGCCCGTGTAGAGAAGCAACAACAACAACTATACCGTCTACTAGTCGGTATAGATAAACAATGGAACATATCTAAAAATCTAAGATTCGGTGACGATTCTTGAGACTTTTTTTGGACTGATCATATTTTTTTAATGTCAGAAGCCAAATAATGCCACAAATTTGCTTTTATTTGAGTATTTTATTTTATTTTGACAAGTACACCATCCGGTTGCGAGTCCCTTTAAATCATAGCAAACCATCCTTATTCCAACTTATCTTTGGCTACAATGAATGTAAACAAAGTTACGCAACTCCATTGACATTTTTGGGAGTATGTATAAAACAATACCAGTGATTACGGCCGAATTTCGGAAACGGTCCGGGCGAAGTTTTATACATGCCCTTTCATCGAGACTGGTTATTGTTGCGTGATCGCAAAATCCGCTGAAATTGATAAGAGTTTACAAACCCAGTCTGTCTCTGTTTACCATCATTTATAAAATAGAAAACCTACAATTAAAACAATCATGATTCAAAGTATTACAGACTTGTTTTGAACAAGACCATAATGAAAAACTTGAATATAGATCACTGCCTTTAACCCTCGCGAGCGTGATTGGCAGTATCCAGAGATAGATAAGATAAGATTTTGGATTTTACCAAGTCATCAACTCTGTCTCAGCCGCAACCGCGTCTACTGTGAGTAACACACCCAGCGTAGATTTATTTTCTACACCATGTTTACCATCATAAACAGTTCTAAATGTTTAGTAACTTAAATTCCCAATTTTTGCGTTGTCATCATTTCAAAACTCTTTTTTCCCAATTTGACTTGAAAAATTCCCAATCTGAGGGGTACCGGACCCGTTCCCAATTGGGTGAAAAAACCCCGCTGTATTTAACAGTTTTCAGTTTCCGGCATATGCAACGTCTTTCACTTTTTCAATGAAAACTCGGCGCATCATTCCCACTGAAAATCACATGGGAAAGGTTCAAGAGACATATTGAGCAAATTAGGTGTGTTTGAGCTCGTAATTCACTTCAGTCCTGTAAAATGACTGTTTTTCAAACATATTTTGCCACAAAATAGTTTACAGTACTCACATTTTGTGTTTATTTATCTGATTTGAATCGCTTCTTCACATTTCATCAGTAACCAATGCCTCTTATTTGGGAATTCCCTTCATTTGCATATGAGGTCAACCGAAAGTTGGTTCACAAACTAATTATTTAAACAAAATCCACCATTACAATTCCCCCTCCATTCTTAAGCTATTTCGTTCAAATGAATTTGTATATTGTCATAGCCGTATGACGTCATCACAAGCATGGCAGACTTTTTGATGACTGTTTGACTGGGAATATTAGTAATATTACTGTAAGCGTTATTGACCTATAGATAGGTGAGTGACATGGATTTTAGGCAGTATACAATATAAAACTGTTTAATGTATCAAATGAAACCCATATTCTCTATGAACTAAGATAAATGACGAAACTCGATTAAAAATTGGTGTCGCTCGGTTCGTAATTAAGTGTTGATTATGTGGGTGGGTTTCATTTCCCCCAGTCTTTGAATGACTGTAAAAAAAATCGCGATCAACCGTGGTGGGTGAAAATCCGTGTTGTTTCCCTTTATTATATTATCCTATATATAGAATACTTGACTATGAGCCAGTTCCCTGTGCCTACCACTGGACCACCGACACCTGCACCATTAATAAAACACCAAATGCATTACAAAGATCACCAGCAGCATATCAATTGTGTCAAAGGTAAGGTAAGCTTTATTTAACCTCGCATATGGTAATTTGGTAAACAATCAACATAAGCTCTGAAGAGCTTTTTATTGCGACAAACAAGGTATCCATTAAAATGCATACTTAGTAACTTACTTACCCGGGCATTACAGTCACCTTCCTAGCACTACCCTTATAATGCAGAGCGTCAGGCAAGGGAGCTACTAGTACGGTTTTTATAACATTCTTGGTATGACCCGGAGAGTGGGCGTGGTTTTAACAACGAAATAATGCGTCTTAATTTTCCGCGAAAACTGATTGCAAATCAATTTTACGAGCGTAATTGGTTGTAAAATCTAACTTAATCATCATACATTTGCACAAGTCGTATTTAACAAACAGAAGAATTTAGGCCCAATGTTTAATTTTAATTGATTGTTAGAAAACGACACTGGGGAATACTTTTGCGACTTACAGAATATACATGCGTTCTCGTAGCAAATGTTAAGGCGCCCCGTCATTTTGTAATGGTATGATTTTTGAAGTATTTTTCTTTTACGTGAATATTCAAAGTATTTTGTGGTGGAAATCAATTCATAAATGTTAAATTCTGATCAGCTTTCATATAAAATTTGTGTTTGTCCAGAACTTACGGAGAATTATCTGATTTTAATCTGACCCATATCGACGACATAGATCTTTATCCTTCGCATCACCGCTTCTAAAATTTGTTGTTGTTAAGGTCTCTGATTCGGGACGAACCTGTCAATCACCTTTTTTTTTGTTCGCCTGTACGAAGTACATGACGAGCTATTGCAATACCTCCGGTGTAGTTGTCGTCGTCGTCGTGAACGGCGTAAACAATTTTAAGAAAATGTCTATAACTTCTATGTAACTTACTTGAGGTATTGCTTTCATAGTTGGTATGTGTGTGTATATGGACAAGAACTTTCCATGCACAGAAAAATTTGGACCCTTGTGCAGGGTTCGACATTGGCCTACGTCCGATAGACATTCACTAGTAACGGCGATGTTCGGTCTAGTGATCCCTCGCAGTTACTAACCCGAATGGTCTAGTTAAAATCTGAGGACGATTTTTTTAAATTCACGCATTTAGAAAATGACATCATTATGTTCAAGCTAAAAATCCTACCCAGTTCGCCACTGTGGTTTCAGACAAGTAGGTTGCCCAGACCTCAAAACTGTTTCCGCATCTAAATAAAGCACGCAGTCGGGAAATCCTTGTTCTAAAATTAGCAGTAGTAACTATCCCGCAGTAATTAGGGCGATGAGTAAAATCTGGTTCAGTTACGAAAAATATCGGTGTGATTAATTGATCATCTCGCGCTATACTTAAAACACCTGATTGTGTTGATAACAGTTACATTTTGAATGTTTTTAGCTCACCTGAGCCAAAGGCTCAAGGTGAGCTATTGTGACCGCTCACCGTCCGTAGTACGTCTGTCCGTTCACTTTTACTTCAAACGACATCTCCTCTGAACCCGCGGATTGTAGGGCGGATTCAAACTGCTCATGATGTTCCTTGGATGCTTCTCTACAGAAGTTGTTCAAATGAAAGAGAAAAAGCCAAAACTCTGCTTGAAAAAGCAAAAAAGCAAAAAAATTTAAAAAATCTTCTTGCTAAAAACTACTAGGCCCTAAGCTTTGATATTTTTACAGTAGAATCTCCTGGTCGATCCCTCTATAGTTTGTTAAAATGAAATCCCTAGGGTCACACTTGACGCCATGCACCCTGCGCAGTTTAACTGCTGCTCTAGGCAGGTTTCACAGTATTTTTGATGAAGCAGAAGTAGAACTGTATTTTACCTGAGTTACTCTTAATATACTAAGGGCAAATAGCCAATATTTGCAAACATTTTGGATCCAGATCAGATGCAACATAATCATAATGCTACATCTAATCTGGATCCAACCTATTTGCCACTCATTTACCTACTTAACATTTTCTAAATTGTTTTTTTTGTACACTTTTCACATACAGTAGGTTTTAAGCAGACATCATTTCAGTCTGGTAAGGGTAAGCCCCAGAGTTCTAGCCACTGAGGTCAAATATTATGCAACTCTGAACTGGTAGGGAGTATCACAGAACTGGTCATGATCAGCTGAACATGTTGTCTGCTAAAGTTTAGATATGGTTCAGTCTGATTCATACTTAGAGAAACAGGATCTGGAAGTGATCCACTGACAGTTATGTAATTATGTCTTATGCCATATTTATACATATGTTTAATATTGGTTTTGTCAGAGTTATCTGTATATCTTTTAATTTTTTCTTGTCCAGGATTCAACCCTTTCCCCCCCATATACTGACGTTTGTTAACCCATTACCCCATAAATGTGCATTTTTAGGCCTTTGATTTATTCCTCTACTTAAGAAAATAATTCCACTTTAAACAGTCATGAAAATGTAAGATGCAAAAGTAAAGCAAAGTGTGCATTAACCCTTAGCCCGCCAAATAAATTGTAGTCTGCTATATTTCTCGTCTGCTTCAAGTTTCAAAGTGCTTCAAAGTTGCTCAAAATTGCTGAAAATGTTGTCCGAGTGTCAAACAGCTTGGATCCGGATGAGACGCCGAGTTACTCGGCGTCTAATCCGGATCCAAGCTGTTTGCATATAAAGCTATAGTCGTGAGTGGCAGGCTAATGGTTAAGACACATTCTGCTTTACTTTCAACCTGCTTTAGGTGGCCACCTATTTTCAAAACTAGAAACATGCTATTGGGTAATGGGTAAAATGAAATTGCCTATTTGGAAAGAGCCTGATGAGAGGAAGTGCCATTTGCAAAGGCCATAACTCTGACATCATTGTTTTTTGAGTTATTTCCCTTTGTGATATTTTCTTGTCAAGAAGACAACTTCAGTTCTACTGATGAAATTTTATGTATGGAAAGAAACTGATGAGAGAAAATGCCATGCACAAGGGCAGCAATATTTAGTTTTTCCCCTTTGTCATATTTTATTGTCAGGAAAATAATTCCAGTTCTGCTGACGCTAGTGAAATAATTATCATTTATTGGAAATGGAAATAGCTTGATAAGAGGATGTGTCATGGATAAGGGTCATAAGCTTGGCAACAAAATTCACTTTTGTCATGTTTTCTTGTCTGGAAGATAACTCCATTTATAGTTATATTAAAATGTTGTCTTGCCCAGTCAACTTAGGTACAAACTTCAATGTCCTCAGGTGAGCGAATTTAGGGCCATGGCCCTCTTGTTAGAATTGATCATTTTTAATTAGAAAGGTACAATATCCGAAAAGGTAACTGCAGTCTCAGTTTTTGGGATTGAAAATGACAATTTATTCTGCGAACCGATATTTCTCGGTAGTTACCGGATATTACACTTTCCCACGCTTTTCACTACCATGATTGTCGTAAGTATCTTCAATGCAATTATTTTACCTAAAACACAATTTTGTATCAATTTTTACGTGCGAAACCGAAATCAATCCCAATTCTGATATATTATTTGTTTTGTTAACAAAAATATCCATTTTTCTGCCAAGTATAAGTACGACATTCAGCGAACGCTTTTTTGTTTGTGTACATCGTAACGTCAAATCATGTCAGATTTATTCAGCTTCGGTTTTAATGGTAAGAAAAAGGAAGAGAAAGGGGCGAGTACAGCTACGGCGGAGTCAAAGACACGCTATGAAAAGCAAAAAAGACAGAAAGTTTTGCGAAATTATTGAAGTTTACCAAAGATTCAGTTGTTTCTGTTTGGTCTACCAACTTTTTGGTCTGGTCTAGTAATGTTTGCAGGCTACAAGACCGAATGTCTAGTGAAAAAAAAAGTTAATGTTGAACCCTGGAATATTTCTCATTTTTAGTCCAACAGAGACCCAATTTGGCTATTGGGGGATGTATATTTTCTGCATAAAAAATAAGGGGGTAGGGCTAGAATTTTGACCATATTTCATAAATGAACAACGCGACACCTAGGTTTCTTTACACCGTTTGATAAGAAATAGTTTAACCTAGATGCCTAGAAAGTTTAAAGAATTTTATTCGGAATTATTTTACATAGAGTAATTTCAGGTAATTCCGACACCTTAAGAGAAAAAATTATTTATAGATTTGCCGAACGTTCCTAAGATACCGTAGAGGTCGGAGTTACACGAACACACCATTTGACCTGAAATCCATGAATACGATTTGTGCCGAACTATATTAAATATGTGTGTTACTTTCGGTTTCATGTATAACTTACTGGCGGGTAACCCCGACACCATACACCCAATCAGAGTTTTTAAAAAACAATGACATAAACCCTTTATTTTCTAGCTGAATGAAACAAATAGGATATACAAAGGTATGTGTGCACTCTTCGCAGCCAAAAGGGTTCTATATTCTCTGCGGATATGTCAGACATACAGGTTAATTGTCTGCAACACAGAAAATGTGTCATTTCTGTGGACATGATCTGCATCTTACACACTCGTCTTAATCTCTATATCTATTTGAATCTGCGAATGTTCGTACAAGTGAGAAATTACACGTAGATTCTACCCTTACCATTCAATATATAACGGTGAAATTGTGATAACTTTTGCAACATTTTCAATCCAGATAAGGGGCCAACATATTATAGTCTCACCTTTTCTAACTGTTTGTAATTCGGATAAGGAAGTCACTTTCACTTTTAGCTCATGCTGTATTTAGCAGACATCATTTATTGTGGTATTCACTGACGTTTAGTGACAAAGCCGTTGGTAAAACTATTCACTCACTCATTTGAATCTCTCCCTCGTAATATTCTATAAATAGGCATGCAGTTTGGGGGTTTTCTTTTTGTGAAAAGTCACATGACACAACAGAAGGGTTTTCTGCCAATTAGCTGTTACTGAATTGATTCAAAATGCTATGAGAGGTGTAAAACACTGTGATGTTTTGATATTCGTGTACAGTACCAGGCAATAGTTTTCCAGTCCTGACATGGACTTTTAAAAATCTTATGACTGCCAATTCCACGATAATTGTCAGCAGTATCTACCTTTTGAAAGAGGGTACTAAATTCCTTTGTCCTGAAGCGTCTATATTAAATGTTTTAGCTAGATATGAATTAGTGCCTAACTTTCTATGAATTTGAGCATTGATTTTCTTTTCCTTTTTAAAGACGTAGATGTACAGATAAAGACCAACTCGAAGAGCTTTAGATATAGAATAAATTTTTTTTAGACTAAAATTCAGTCAGGTCTTAATTGGCGTTCAATTTCATTAATTTGAATATATCACGGCTAGAGAGTAGCCTATATAATTATAATATATGTGGCTAGCTCTATCATATTTTCAGATGATACGTCTTTAAACAGTATCTAATGAATGGAGTTGATATATCTAGGTGTTTATGACGTTGAGGAAGTAGGAAAACGGAATTAAAATTAATTATGTAGGTCAGGTCATAAAAGTGACGGAATTAGCCTCCACACATATTTATTGTCGGGTAACTAAATTCCGACACCCCAAAAATCTGTTTACAGAGTTTATGAAGCTTCATTTTGTGACTTTTACAAAGAAGCTAAATAGATACCTTTGGTATTGTTACTCCAATACACATCACTAGATTGTGAAAAACAATAACTTTGCATACCTTATTTCGGCGATTAGCTTATGGAATTACGTAACGTGGCATTTTTTGGGGGGTCAAAAATGAGGTCGCTGATTCAAAGAGATTGATACTCAGAAAGAAAGCGTCTTGAATGCGCCGATCAATTTTATGACGTTACATTTATATATGACGTCACTATTAAAATCAGGTAATCCTTGAATATGGAGTGGTAACACTATGAATTTAAGAGTCTTTAAAAAGGTGACGGGATTAGACGACTGTCGGGATTACCCGACATCACTCTAATTGATGTATTTGTGAGAAATTGGCAAGAAAAAATATCTTATTTTTCCAGTTTTCAGCATTCATTTTAGCCCAAAAGCTCATTAAAAACACAAGAAACAGCTTTAAAAAGTTTATTTCACACTCTCTTGTGATAAATGAATGCTAGAAAATTAAAAAGTGTACTAGAATTAGAAATATGTTATTGTGTAGTAATATATGTCCCTTATGACGTTTTCTGCTCTGACAATGAGCAAATGCGGCAAACGTCACACTTTTCAAAGCCAGCTAGAGCTGAAAAAAGCTTTGCAAACCCATTTTTAGCTCACCTGAGCCATAGGCTCAAGGTGAGCTATTGGGATGGCCCTGTGTCCGGCGTCGTGCGTCGTCGTTAACAATTGCTTCAAATGACATCTCCTCATATACCGCTTGACAGAGGTCAACCAAACTTTACAGAAATGTTCCTTGGGTCAAGCTCTTTCAAATTTGTTCAAAGAATTAAAAACAATGCAGAACTCTGGTTGCCATGGCAACCAAAGTGAAAAAATAAGGAAATCTTTAAAAATCTTCTTGTCAGAAACTGCAAGAGCCAGAGCTTAGATATTTGGCACACAGCATCATCTATAGGTCCTCTATCAAGTTTGTTCAAATTATGTCCCTAGGGTCAAAATTGGCCCCGCCCCGGGGGTCACAGTTTTACATAGAGTTATATAGTGAAATTTTCAAACGTCTTCTTCTCTGAAACTAATATGGCTAGAGCATTGATACTCAGCATGGTGACACTTCTAGATGTCCTTTACATATTTTGTTCAAATGGTTCCGGTCGGTTGCATAAGTAGGTCACAGGAGCTAAAAATAGATTTTTTCAATGAAAACTTTAAAAATCTTCTTGTCTGAAACTACAAGGGCCAGAGCTTAGATATTTGGCACATAGCATTATCTACTGGTCCTCTATCAAGTTTGTTCAAATTATGTCCCTGGGGTCAAAATTGGCCCCGCCCCGGGGGTCACAGTTTTACAAAGAGTTATATAGTGAAATTTTCAAACGTCTTCTTCTCTGAAACTAATATGGCCAGAGCTTTGATATTCATCATGGTGACACTTCTAGATGTCCTTTACATATTTTCTTCAAATGGTTTCCGGTCGGTTGCATAAGAAGGTCACAGGAGCTAAAAATAGTGTTTTTTTCAATGAAAACTTAAAAAAATCTTCTTGTCTGAAACTACAAGGGCCAGAGCTTAGATATTTGGCACATAGCATCATCTACAGGTCCTCTATCAAGTTTGTTCAAATTATGTCCCTAGGGTAAAAATTGGCCCCGCCCCAGGGGTCACAGTTTTACATAGAGTTATATAGTGAAATTTTCAAACGTTTTCTTCTCTGAAACTAATACGGCCAGAGCTTTGATATTCATCATGGTGACACTTCTAGATGTCCTTTACGTATTTGGTTCAAATGGTTCCAGTCTGTTGCATAAGTAGGTCACAGGAGCTAAAAAAAAAAAAAAATTCAATGGAAACTTAAAATCTTTTTGTCTAAAACCCTTGTACCCTGATCTTAGATATTTGGCACATAGCATCATCTACAGGTCCTCTTTCAAGATTGTTCAAATTATGCCAATCGAGTAAAAAATGACTCTGTCCTGGACATAAATCTTTTTCTCCATTTTGTCAGTTATTCTCAGGTGAGCGAAATATGCCCCATGGGGCTCTTGTTTGTTTTAGCAATTTGCTTATATAGACCTTAATTCAACTTGTAGAACTTTTCATGAGATTCTGTCGAATTTTTCAAATACGCAAGTATCCCTTTAAAGCGACTCGCAACCAGATGGTGCATTAAAAATAGTAATTTGTAAATATGTGTCAAACGCTTATATAAATGGTAAAGAATTAGTTTAGGATAAGAAATTCTGTTTAAAAAAATGTATTTCCAGGGCTCCAGATAATTTTTCTTCTAATCAGTACAGTACTGATCAATTTTGAAAACAATCAGTCCCCAGATTTTTTAATCAGTACACATGGATTTTCAATTCATCGTCATATCGCGGGTCAAATAACCAAATTTAGAAGAAAGGAGAAATAATGCCTCAGTAATAATGCTATACACAATTTTAAATAACCTAATAGTTGTAGACCATAAACATCTCCATCCATCCAGAAATATCAACTTTGTCATACATTTCTCTACTAGGACACAGTATCACTCAAACTCATTCTTTCCACGTACCATCATACTTTGGAATAAACTACCACACAGCACTAAGCCTCAGATCTCACAACCCCTAACTGCATTAGTTGTTTTTAAACTTTTTTAACCTCTGTTTATAATTGATCTTTTAGCTCTTATCTGCATTGTTTATCATTATGTTTTACCTTTGTAACACTGTCCCCGACCTCCCTGTCATTGTCAGAAATTGACAGTAGGGAGTAATAAAGAAGAAGTAGAAGATACATGTTACGATGTATGTAAATTACGATTTTCAAGAATCTAACATTTTAGCCGCTTATGCGGTTTTTTTCTCCACCCATGAAACAACGTTCGAATTTATATCGTTCAACAAACTACCACAAGTTTCTTTAGGTGTAAGTTTCTTTTCAATCAGATAGCTGACAACCGACTGTTTCCAACTTTCTATCATTTCTCTGACACGATTGACTACGTCAAAGTACGATGTAGATTCTTCCATGCTAAGATTGACATTTCAACCAAAACACCTTTCAGAGAACTTGGATTTTATCGTCCGTAATTATATCGATGAAGATATAGATGTATGTATGAGTGCGCAGTAACCTCCCTTTGCTAACGGTGCGCAAGTAAAAATTACCATACGATAAAAACGAAGCTACGAGACCGCAAATCAATAAAATTTGACTATGTCGCGGTTAACTATTTCAAATCTAGGTATGACAAAAACTCGGCTTTTGAATTGATACACACGTCCCTGAGAATTTCACGCGTACACAGTACTTCAATATTTTGAAATTAACGCGTACACGGTCGAAACGTTCGCGTATTTCACTGAGTACGCGGGCTTATCTGGAGCCCTGTATTTCAATAAAAAAAAATATTGGTCTCTGGTGGGATTCGAACCCGGGGCCCGGCATTGGCGGACAGAAGGCAAAATAGGGGAAACCGCTTAGACCAATGGACCACGGAAACTATCCGTTTATCTCGGATCGATTTAACGTATTTCAATGTGGAGCCATCGAAAGTGCATACAACTTCGTAATTCGGCTCGGGTTTATGTCTGAGCCCGTGTAGAGAAGCAACAACAACAACTATACCGTCTACTAGTCGGTATAGAAAAACGATGGAAAATATCTAAAAATCTAAGATTCGGTGACGATTCTTGAGACTTTTTTTGGACTGATCATATTTTTTTAATGTCAGAAACCAAATAATGCCACAAATTTGCTTTTATTTGAGTATTTTATTTTATTTTGACAAGTACACCATCCGGTTGCGAGTCCCTTTAACAGACTGCATTTCTCATGGAAATTCACACACATGTTCACAAACATCACTGTTTTTACAAAAAAATATTGTTTGCATCAATATGTCCTGGGGTCCAAATTAAGTTCACTGTTACTATAAACGAAATTTACAGAATTTTCAAATCACCTATGATATCTACAGACACCTTTCATCATATAGGCACAATCATATATGTACCCTTGTCAACCCCCTTGTAGATCACTGTACAATAAACAGAACTCAGCAAGGGTATTCAATTTCGTATCATCTGCAATGTCTCATTTATGTAGCGAATATGACTAGCGTGTTCAGTTACCAAATCAAAGCCCATCGATGGCCTCCGGTCGTAACACTTTACACAAAAAGGACCTGTTTTTAGCTCAGCTGAGCTAGCTCAGGGTGAGCTTTTGCAATCCTTGAATGTCCGGCGTCGTCCGTCGTGCGGCGTCAACAATTTTAGTGTTTACACTCTAGAGGCTACATTATTTATGCAATCTTTCTCAAACTTGCTTAGATGGTATATTGCCATAAGAGTTTGGATGAGTTCGATTATGGCTGTAATCAGACAATTAGGTCACGAGTTGTCAACCTTTGAATTGCTGAAAATGTCATATTTAACAGTGTTTACATTCTACAGTTCACAATTTTTATCCAATGTATCTCAAACTTGCTGAGAATGTGTATGACTATGAGAGTTCAGATGAGTTTGATTATGGTTGAAATCAGGCAAATAAGTCTATCTACCTTTGTTATCTACCTTTGAATTGCTGAAAATACTATATTTAAGGGTTTTTACACTCTTAGTTAGCAATTTTTGCAATCCTTGAATGTCCGTCGTGCGGCGTCAAAAATTTTAGTGTTTACACTCTAGAGGCCACAATATTTATCCAATCTTTCTCAAACTTGCTCAGATGGTATATTGCCATAAGAGTTCAGATGAGTTCGATTATGGTTGAAATCGGACAAATAGGTCATGAGTTATCTACCTTTGAACTGCTGAAAATGCCATATTTAACAGTGTTTACACTCTAGAGGCCACAGTATTTATCCAATCTTTCTAAAACTTGCCCAGATGGTATATGACCATAAGAGTTTGAGAGAGTTTGATTTTGGTTGAAATCGGACAAATAGATCAAAAGTTATCTACCTTTGAATTGCTGAAAATGTCATATTTAACGGTGTTTACACTTTAGAGGCCACAGTATTTATCCAATCTTTCTAAAACTTGCCTAGATTGTATATGACCATAAGAGTTCAGATGAGTTCGATTTTGGTTGAAATCGGACAAATAGATCGAGAGTTATTTACCCTTGAATTGCTGAAAATGCCATATTTAACAGTGTTTACACTCTAGAGGCCACAATTTTTATCCAATCTATCTCAAACCTGCTCAGATTGTAAATGACTATAAGAAATCAGATGAGTTTGATTATGGTTGAAATCAGACCTATAGGTTGAGAGTTATCTACCTTTGAATTGCTGAAAATACTAACTAACTAACTAAATCCTGAGTTTATTTTTCAACTGCTGCGGGTGTCCTTACAGGGGTAGGCAGCAGGCGGCTAGAGTTTCCCACACCTAACCTCCAAGCTTCTCTAATTTGCGGATCAATGCCGTCGAGGCTGCATGTCTTAATGTCAGCCTCTACACATTCCAACCAAGTCTTCCTCGGCCTCCCTCTCCCTCTGGATCCTGGCACTTCCATACACATCATCGAGTTGATACATGATTGAGCACGGGATACATGTCCGAACCATCTCAGACGCCTTGTGCGTAGGGCATATGAAAATGCCATATTTAACGATGTTTACACTCAATTTTATCCAATCTTTCTCAAACTTACTCAGATTGTATATTACCATAAGACTTCGTATGAGTTCAATTATGTTTGTCATCGGATCAAAAGGTCAAAAGTTATCTACCTTTGAATTGCTGAAAATGATATATTTAACAGTGTTTACGCTCTAGAGGCAACAATATTTATCCAAGCTCTCTCAAACTTGCCCAGATTGTATATGACCATAAGAGTTCGAAAAAGGGTGATTATGGTTTGAATCTAACAAATAAATCAAGAGATATCTACCTTTGAATTGCTGAAAATGCCATATTTTACAGCTTTTACACTCTTGCAACTACAGTTTTCAATGGATTTTGATTATACTTGTACACAAAGGATGTAGCTATATGTTCTGGAAGAAGTGCAATTATTGTTGAAATGTAATCATTGTGGCAATAGTGACCTGTCCTTGATATACTTTGAAATGCTAGAAAAAGAATTCATTTCAGTATTGTTTAGGCTCTGGTTATCTGCCTTTGATGTACTCTACTATACTACAGTAGGTCGACAAACTTGAATTGATTTAGAATAAAAAGGGTGAAATTCAAAGGTAAAGCTATCAGGCTTTATTACAAATGGTGAGCGATATCAGGGCCTTCAGGCCCTCTTGTATCCAATCTTTCTCAAACTTACTCAAATTGTATATTACCATAAGACTACGAATAAATTTAACTCTGGTTGTGATCGGACCAATAGGTCAAGAGTTATCTACCTTTGAATTGCTGAAAATGACATATTTAACAGTGTTTACGCTCTAGAGGCCACAATATCTATCCAAGCTCTCTCAAATTTGCCCAGATTGTATATGACTATAAGAGTTCGTAAAAGGGTAATTATGATTGAAATCTGACAAATAGATCAAGAGTTATCTAACTTTTAATTGCTGAAGATGCCATATTTTACAGTGTTTACACTCTTGCAACTACAGTTTTCAATGGAATTTCATTATACTTGTACACAAAGTTAATAGCTATACGTTCTCAAAGGAGCTCTTGGTAAATCTAATCATTGTGGCAATAGTTACCTGCCCTTGATATACTTTGAAATGCTAGAAAAAGGCTTCATTTCAGTATTGTTTAGGCTCTAGTTATCTGCCTTTGATGTACTCTACTTTACTAGAGTAGGTTGACAAACTTGAATGGATTTGGAATAAAAAGGGTGAAATTCAAAGGTAAAGCTATCAGGCTTCATTACAAATGGTGAGCGATATCAGGGCCTTCAGGCCCTCTTGTCATGATATGGTTGGCCAGCTACATGTACATGAACAGCTTCAGAGATAATGTGCCTAAGCGAACAGGACTTCCAAAATGGCGTCCAAATGAGTACTCAAGCCACAGCAAACAGTACCGAGTTAATTTCTCTTTAATGAACCAACCTTTTCTGATACTTAAAATAAATGTATTAAACAAAGCAGCTTACATCTTAGCAGCTAAATCTTATTTTTATATGTTATAAAATTGATGCATTTCAGTGGAATACCTAGTACACTTTTGCATGTGTTATTCCGCTTTGTAAATAATTTGTTTGTACCCTTGAAAAGTAAATAAACATGGAGGCGCAATGAATTATTATTGGTGAATATTGAAGAATGTTAGATGTCATACTATAAGGGTTGTTTGCATGCTAAAGGATGTTGGTCACCGTTACAATTACCTGAACACACTACTGCTGGCAATAATATGTCCAAATAAACTCTATGCAAGGGTACCAGTCTTCCTCTAACCTGAACACGTCTTACAACAAAGTCAACAAATATTTATAATATTTATTGTAAACTTGTTTAGAGCACTTGGGCAGATCCATATGAACTCTCCTGTGACCCTTAAACTCTCGTAAAAGGCATGAAATAGCTTCTTTAACCTTTTCTAACCTGCGTGCAGGTACATTTATACAATTTTCTTCAGCATTCAATAAAACGCCCAGAAAATCTAACTCTTGAACTGGATCCCAAATACATTTTTCTGCTTTTGCTACGAAACCCGAGCAATGCAAATCTGCTTTAACTTCAGAGCTTTCTTTCAAAGCTCTAGCTCTATTTTGAGCACATCCAAAGCCATCGTCAATATACATCAAAATCAACTTTGCTTCCCCTCTCCATTTAGCTATTAACAGCCTAGTGATTTTAGTGAACAAATAACATGCTGAAGATAGGCCGGGTAAAACAAGAAAATTATAATAATATCTTTCCCTCTTTTCCTTTCCAAGAAAATCCTAAAAACTCTGTGTGCTGATAAAATATTTCAACAAAATGATAAGCACTTGTGATATCAAATTTATACATGAAATATCCCTTCTTAAGGTAGGACAGTGCTATTCTTATATCGTCATATTTGACTGATTGCTTCCATAAATGCTTATTAACCTCTCTCAGATCTAAAATTAGCCTTTTCTTTCCACTACTTTGTACAGACACCGTTAAAGGGTTAACAACTCGAGGAGGCTCAATGCATTTCTCTACTAGATGCCTGTCTAACAAATCCTGTATAGCTTCAGAGACAAAATCTGCCTCTAACAAAGCTGACCTATTGTTTTTGTTTAAACTATGAGGAGGCAGAGAATAAAGTGGAATTTTGTAGCCACTTTCTATCACATCTATGATCTAATATAAATTTGTTTGCACCAATATCACGCCAAAACTGTAGGTTTTCTTTTAACCTACCCCTAACAATAATACTTTTCTGGCCTTGCTCATACTCATATATGTCATGTGTAAAACGAGAATAATCATACTCATCTTTCAATGACGTATCTGACTGTCTTGTTGTGTCCAACCACCTCGCAGGCAAACCATGGCCCCGATCTGACTCTCCCTGGTCTGTTAACGGGCGTCCATGTTGATCTAGCTGCCTTGGAGCCCCTTCCGTCTGCTGAAATGAACTCGCTTGACCCTTCTGCTCCTGTGTAATCTGCACTTTCTTCCGCTTAACCGCTGGGCTTTCTGTCCAGTTTATGCGGCTTTCATCTTTGTCACTCGTGAGCAGGTTAAATTCATAAGGTTTAACCGTGTACAAGCCTCCAAATGAATAATCCTCAGCTATTAACGCCTTGTTCCGCTTCTTCCACTTCTCAGACAGATCATACAAAAGTACACTTGTGTACTCGGTTTTCTCGTGCTCAAGTCCCAAAGATGCCTGCCTAATGGTCTCTACCAATGCATTGTTCAATTCGTACTGCACCTTGTTACCTTTGAAACGCCAGTCTGCAGAGGTGTCAGATTCAATCTTCTTAAACTTTGACAAAACGCGAAGAGTATTGCCTTGAACCTCTTGCTTTAACGCTCGAACCTCCAAACCCTGGCTCTTCACCTCAGTCAAAACCTCATGTATCTGGCCCTGTAAGCAGCTGCTGGCATTTTCAACAATCTCGTCACCACGTGTACTATTTTCCTCCATAATCGTCAACTAAAATTTAATGCGTGTTGTCCAGTGGATCTCCCAAAGCTGAATGACCAATTTACAGTCACTTGCCACGCACGAATACTTCGTGTGCTACTACTAACGCCACTTAGCGTAGACTTATTCCGGAACAAGGGAAAGTAATTTTCTTCTAATTCACTGCGTTTAACCGAAGAAAATTATATTTCAGCTGGCAGTAGCTAATTTCTAAATTCTTCAGCTTCGGAATTTTATTACTGATGATTGGGGAAAATTGTCAGTTTTGGCAATTGGGAATGGGTCCGTTTTGTAAGACCTATAAAAATAAGTAACCCCCTGTTTTACTAGTCAAATATGACCGAACACTGTTCTCACAAAGGTTTGTTAAACTAAAAAGTCTGTTGTATGTTTACTTGCCTGTTCAAGCTCTACCTGCTTGTTGACAAAAGGATGCTGGAATAAATGTTATCTTTTACATGTTTGTTAAGCTTTCTTTCTTTAACCTTAAAGTTACGGAAATTGACAACTAGATTTTGCTTTAGATTGCGTAGCAGGTAGTGATTTTCTACGTGTTTCAGTTTCTATATGGTGTTATTCATTTTGTTCTTCAGCTGTGAAGTGTGCAAGAATAATGCAGCCAAGTACCGGTGCCCTGGTTGTGGTGTCCAGACCTGTTGCTTGCCATGTGCTCATCAGCACAAGAGAGACACAGCATGCTCTGGGCAGCGAGATAAAACTGCCTATGTTGCAATGGACCAATTTAAAGATATACACTTGTTAAACGGTAAAACACACTACAGTGATAGGAGCTATTTTATCTCTGTCACAAGAAGGACATCACACACAATTTTGACTTAACCCATTACCCCATAAATAGGCCTTTTCACGCTTTTAATAAATTCCTACACTGAAGAAAACAGTTCCAATTTATACTGTCACAAATAAAAATCATACAAAATATTTTATATATTCTAGCAGATAATAGCTTAAAGCAGGCTGAAAGTAAAGCAGAATGTGCCTTAAGGCACATTCTGTTTTACTTTCAATCTGCTTTAAGTGGTCACATATCTTCAAAACTAGAAACAGGTCATGGGGTAATGGGTTAAAGTGAATACATGTTTAAAAAAACTGATGTCTCCACTAAACCATTTCGATATGGTTCTTAATATTAATATTAAAATATGATCAGTGGGAAAGGTTTTGTTCAATCGTCTATAGTTTACATGTATCCCTTTTCCTCTACAGCCTGTCCCCAAAAAAATGGAACCCTAGTTCAAAGGTATATTTTTTCCTAAAGTAAACAAATTCTTTAAAATATAAATAATTGAATATGCACTTTTGTAGATACATGTACATCATTTTTGGCATATTTCTGCCACACTGCATTTGAAAATATGGATTGGTTTTAAAGTTACGAGTATTTAGATGAAGAACCCTAAAATCAGTTTTGCAATCCTTGAATGTCCGTCGTTCGTCATCAACAATTTTGGTGTTTACACTCTAGAGGCCACAATTTTTAGCTCACCTGAGCCGAAGGCTCAAGGTGAGCTGTTGTGATCGCCCGCCGTCCGTCGTCCGTCTGTCCGTCTGTCCGTCTGTCCGTCTGTCCATCTGTCCGTCTGTCCGTCTGTCCGTCCGTTCAAATTTACTTCAAGCGACAACTCCTCTGAAACCGCGAGTCTGAGGAAAAAACTAATTTGCTCACGGTGTTCCTTGGATGCTTCTCTACAGAAATTGTTAAAATGAAACTTTAAAGTGGACTACTTATTGAAATTTATTAAAAAAAGTGAAAAACTTTAAACAAGTTTTTTTGTAAAAAACCACTGTTCCCACACCTCAGATATTGCATGAATAGTATCTTCTACTAAATCATTTTCAAAATTGTAAAAAATCAAAACCCTAGGATCAAATTTGACTCAACCCTGGCCATATCAGTGCTTTTTGATGCAGGTCTGACAGTAAAAACTCTCTAATGATCCGTTTTATACAGACGCATTGTATCTTCCAGGCTAAGAAGCTACCCTTATACTAAATGCAACATTTTTGCAAACAGTTTGGATCCAGGTCAGATGCCACATAATGCTGCATCTAATCTGGATCTAAACTATTTGCCACTCATTTACATATTTTCTTATATTTAGAAAATTTAAGTTATTATTTTTTACATATTTCACATACAAACATTTGGAGCAGACAACAGTTCAGCATAATAATAGTCATTTCTCTCTGAGACCGTCTCCAATTGCATAACTGACCCATAGCTAGCTCTGAACTCAGGTCACTGAGATACATAACAGAAATGAAAGTGATGTCTGCTATTTTATGCTCAAGCACAACTTAGTTCGAGGCATATTACTTTTGGTCTGTCTGTTTGTTTGTTTGTGTTTTGTTTGTTTGTTTATCTTTCTGTCTATCAGTCCACAATTAATTCTTGGCCATAAACAGTATGGATCCAGGTCAGATGCCACATAATGCTGCTTCTAATCTGGATCCAAACTATTTGCCACTCATTAACATATAGTTTCTTATATTTAGAAAATGTAAATAATGATATTTATTAACCTATTAACCCATACATATTCTTTTTTATGTCTTTAATTTATTCTTCCACAGAAGAAAATATTTCACTTTATACAGTCATTGTTGTCTTTAACAATTGCTTCAAATGACATCTCCTCATATACCGCTGAAAAGATTTCAACCAAACTTTACACGAATGTTCCTTGGGTCAAGTTCTTTCAAAATTGTTCAAAGAATTAAAAACAATGTAGAACTCTGGTTGCCATGGCAACCAAGTGAAAAAATAAGGAAATCTTAAAAAAAATTCTTGTCTGAAACTACAAGGGCCAGATCTTAGACATTTGTCACATAGCATCATCTACAGGTCCTCTATCAAACTACAAACTATGCCCCTGGGGTCAAAATTGGCCCCGCCCAGGGGGTCACAGTTTAACATAGAGTTATATAGTGAAATTTTTAAATGTCTTCTCCTCTGAAACTAATATGGCCAGAGCTTTGATATCTGGCTTGGTGACACTTTTAGATGTCCTATACCAATAAGGTTCAAATGGTTCTGGTCGATTGCATATCATCTACAGGTCCTCTATCAAGTTTGTACAAATTATGCCCCTGGGGTCAAAATTAGCCCCACTCCGGGGGTCACAGTTTTCATACGTCTTCTTTTCTGAAGCTAATTTAGCCAGAGCTTTGATATTCGGCATGGTGTTACTTCTAGATGTCCTTTATCTATTTTGTTCAAATGGTTCCAGTCTGTTGCATATGTAGGTCACAGGAGCTAAAAATAGATTTTTTCAATGGAAACTTAAAAAAAATCTTCTTGTCTAGAACCCTAGTACCCTGATCTTAGATATTTGGAACATAGCATCATCTACAGGTCCTCTATCAAGATTGTTCAAATTATGCCCCTCGGGTAAAAAATGACCCCGTCCTGGACTTAAATCATTATCTCCATTTTGATGTACAGCTATTCTCAGGTGAGCGACATATGCCCCATGGGGCTCTTGTTATCCAAACTTTCTGTAACTTGCTCAGATTGTATATTACCATAAGAGTTCAGATGAGGTCGATAATGGTTGATATTGGACATATAGGTCAAGAGTTATTCACCTTTGAATTGCTGAAATGCAATATTTAACAGTGTTTACACTCTAGAGACCACAATTTTAATTCAATCTTCCCCAATCTTTCTCAGATTGTATATAACCGTAAGAGTTCGGATAAGTACGATTATGGTTGGAATCAGACCGATGTGTCAAGAGTTATCTACCTTTAAATTGCTGAAAATGCCATATTTAAGGTTGTTTACACTCTAGAGGCCACAATTTTAATCCAATCTATCTGAAACTTCATCAGATGGTATATGACTATAAGAGTTCAGATGAGTTTGATTATGGTTGCAATCGGACCTGTAGGTCAAGAATTATCTACCTTTGAATTGCTGAAAATGTCATATTTAAGGGTGTTTACACTCTAGAGGCCACAGTTTAATCCAATCTTTCTCAAACTTGCTCAGGTTGTATATAACCATAAGAATTGGGATGAGTTTGGTTATGGTTGGAATCGGACCTATAGGTCAAGAGTTATCTACCTTTGAATTGCTGAAAATGCCATATTTAACAGTGTTTGCACTCTAGAGGCCACAATTTTCAATGGATTTTTAGCTCACCTGGCACGAAGTGCCAAGGTGAGCTATTAGGATCGCTGGATGTCCGGCGTCTGTCGTCCATCCACAATTGTTCGTTAACACTCTAGTGGCTACAAATTTCATTGGATCTTTATGAAACTTGATGACAATGTTTGTCTTGATGAAATCTAGGCCAAGTTTGAATGTGGGTCATGTCAGGTCAAAAACTAGGTCACTAGGTAAAATCATAGAAAAAACCTTGTTAACACTCTAGAGGCTACAAATCTTATTCGATCTTCATTTAACTTGGTCAAAATGTTTGCCTCATTGATATCTAGGTCAAGTTTGAATGTGGGTCATGTCTGGTCAAAAACTAGGTCACTAGGTCAAATCATAGAAAAACCTTGTTAACACTCTGGAGACTACAAATCTCATTAGATCTTCATGAAAATTGGTCAAAATGTTTGTCATGACAAAATCTCGGTCAAGTTCGAATGTGGGTCAAGTTCGGTAAAAAACTAGGTCACTAGGTCAAATCATAGAAAAATCTTGTTAACACTCTAGAGGCTACAAATCTCATTTGATCTTCATAAAACTTTATCAAAATGTTTGCCTCTTTGATATCTAGGTCAAGTTCAAATGTGGGTTATATCTGGTCAAAAACTAGGTCACTAGGTCAAATCATAGAAAAACCTTGTTAACACTCTAGAGACTACAAATCTCATTAGATCCTTATGAAACTTGGTCAAAATGTTTGCCTCATTGAAATCTAGGTCAAGTTCGAATGTGGGTCATGTCTGGTCAAAAAATAGGTCACTAGGTCAAATCATAGAAAAACCTTGTTAACACTCTAGAGGCTACAAATCTCACTAGATCTTCATGAAACTTGATCACATTGTTTGACTTATTGATATCTAGGTCAAGTACCAATGTGGGTAATGTTTTGGTCAAAAACTAGGTCAAATCATGTAAATACATTGTTTTCACTCTAGAAGCTACATTTCTCATTTGATCTTGATGAAACTTGGTCAAAATGTTTGCCTTAGTGAAATGTAGGCCACGGTTGAATATTGGTCATGTTGGGTCAAAATCTAGGTCACTATAGGTAAAGTTTTACATGGTGTACCAGGTGAGCGATATAGGGCCATAGTGGCCCTTGTAATTATAATAGGACACAATGTTTATAGCTATAAGTTCTCGAGGGAGTGCAATTATTGTTGAAATCTGATCAGTGATCATTGTGGCAAGAGTTATCTGCCCTTGATATACTTTGAAATGCTAGAAAAGGCTTCATTTCAGTATTATTTAGGCTCTAGTTATCTGCCTTTGATGTACTCTACTATACATACTAGATTGGGTCATATTATGTTGTGTACATGCTTTACTACAAATTTGAATGGATTTATAGTAAAACGGGTGAAATTCAAAGGTAAAGCTATCAGGCTTCATCATAAAAGGTGAGCGATATCAGGGCCTTCAGGCCTTCTTGTTGTGATTATGCATGACAGCTTTTTGCACTGATAAAGCATAGTCTAAACAATCATGCAACTGTTTTATTATACCCCTTCAAACGAAGTTTTGGGGGAGTATACTGGAGTCACCATGTCCGTCCGGCCGGCTTGTCCGGAGCATAACTTCTAAAATATAAGAGCTATTGACTTCAAACTTCATATACAAGATAGATCTCATTGACCAGGAGTGCAGTGTGCAAGAACCGTTACTCTGTCATCAGTATTTTTGGAGGTATTGCCCTTTGTTATTTTTTTCAAATTTAGGCTTGTCCGGAGCATAACTTCCAAAGTATAAGAGCTATTGACTTCAAACTTCATATACAGATAGATCTCATTGACTAGGAGTGCAGTGCATAAGAACCATAACTCTATCATCAGTATTTTTGGAGTTATTGCCCTTTGTTGTTATATTTTTATCAAATTTAGGCTTGTCCGGAGCATAACTTCCAAAGAATAAGAGCTATTGACTTCACACTTCATATACAGATAGATCATTTATCGCCACCTTCAGGTGGCGATATATTGGAATGTGTTTATAAATTTACCCATGTACGAGGGGCAGCGAAAAGTTTCTACAACATTTGATCAGCTATAATGACTGAGTTGAACCAAATGTGTGTACATTCATTTGGTTCAACTTGGTCATTTTCCTAAGAAAAATGGGTAGCAGAGAATAGTTTCTATTGAATGTGCTACAGCAAATCTATAGTATACTTGATGAAAGATTACCCCTTAATTAGTAACACTGGTAAACAGAGTATCTATAGTGAGATATTACTAGCACTCCAGGTGAATAGCTTGACTATAGCTGTGCACTGTCAAATCTATAGTACATTTGATAAAAGGCTACCCAATGATTAATAACACTGGTAAACAGAATATAGTAAGATTGCCCTTGAATAATTAGTATTACTCCATAAAGCTTCAGCTCACTGTCTGATATGCAGTTTCTTCATATGGGTTGCTGTTTTTGGCAAGAAGGAGTTTCAGTATGGACAGTATAACAACGTTTTACTGTATAGCATCTGTTGATGTTAGGGAGCCGAGGCCGCGGTTTGAATGTTATAGCATGTACATGATAGTTAACCCCTTCACTGCATTACCCCAGGTGAACTTAAAGTTACAGGCAGCCTGGATAATACCCCGATGCCTAGAAAATCGGCGTCTGATCAGGATCCTAACGGTTTGGCTGTTCAACAGTCATGTCGCTATGTATACACTCAATAGTCATATCTCCTAAATTTAGGAAGCAGAAGCAGACAACACATTATGAGATAACATAAGATAACATCCTAGCAGTTAAAGGTTTAATATAGATCTGTTAATTTTGCCATGTGAATTAATACTCATGGCTCCAGATAAGTAGAGTATGTCAAAATCTAAATTCTTTGTGTATGCAGAGGACACTGTGATGTCATTACTCATTAGAATAGCCATCTGAGGAGACAATTCTTGTGAGTGATCATGTTGGAAAACGAGTTTACTTTGGAATCACCTTATCTAAATCCATGAACATCTTTAACTTTTCAGCCGCCGCATGTGTTAACAAGTAGTTTCAACCCAACTTGGATGCTTAATAATTCTGCTTCTGACCAGAATGAAACTGCCTGTCAAGTTACAAGCAAAAATTAAAGAATAGTTTTACGTTCCATTTTATAATGTATCATCATTAACCTGCTAAGATGATAAGTTGGGTCTTAATGATCCTGTGAAAAGGAAAGTAAACGTTTAGTGTGCATGCTGATATCATACATTTAGTATCTTCTGTTCATAAATATTTTGCTTTGCTATAAGCATCCTGTATGATTTTTAATGCAATAAAAGACAAAACAATTCAATTTAAAACTGAATTATAAGAGACTATTAAAGGGCAGAATGCATTAGTCCCATCACATTGAAATAACAGTAGCATTTATCAGTTTTAGCAGGAACGTATTTTAGACGTTCCTGGTACAATCTTATATTATATATTATAAGATAAACCACTAAAACCAGGAATGTATATCTAATATACATTCCTGGTTGTACTTAGTTTTAAAGGCTTACGTTTCTACATTTTCCTTGTCATAGCCGTTATCTAATTGTTACCATTGACATTCAAATGGTATCTCTATATTTTAAGATTGCGTTGTGATAAATAATATTAGTACCTTATTAATTGTAAGCTACTTAACAAAAATCGGAATCGGATTTTGCAGTTTGAAGTAAATAAAGTTGAGTTGAGTATGTGCAATTGCGTTTTAATCTCATTGACACCATTCACTTCCTTGTACACAAATTTTGTGGCGATCCAGATACTTGAATAAGTGTTTGTCTTGTATTGACTAGGAGTGCAGTGCGCAAGAACCGTTACTTTGCTATCAGTATTTTTGGAGTTATTGCCCTTTGTTGTTATATTATTTTCAAATTTAGGCTTGTCCTGAGCATAACTTCCAAAGTATAAGAGCTATTGACTTCAAACTTCATATACAGATAGGTCGCATTGACTAGGAGTGCAGTGCACAAAAAACGTTACTCTGCTATCAGTAATTTTGGAGTTATTGCCCTTTGTTGTTATATTTTTATCAAATTTATGCTTGTCCGGAGCATAACTTCCAAAGTATAAGAGCTATTGACTTCAAACTTCATATTCAGATGGATCTCATTCACCTGGAGTGCAGTGCACAAGAACCATAACTCTATCAGCAGTATTTTTGGAGTTATTGCCCTTTGTTGTTATATTTTTACCCAATTTAGGTTTGTCCGGAGCATAACTTCCAAAATATAAGAGCTATTGATTTCAAATTTCATATACAGGTAGATCTCATTCACCTGGAGTGCAGTTCATAAGAATCTTTACTCTGTAATCCATATTTTTGGAGTTATTTCCCTTTGTTGTTATATTTTATCAATTTTTGGAGTTGTTGCCCTTTGTTATTTTTTTCCAAGTTAGGGAGCACTTAAGTGCACACATCAACTTTATCCAGAAACATTTACCTCTTGTGACAAGACCCTACTAGGGGTATGAATCACCATTTGTGATAGGTCTAGTTCTTTACCCGTGTACGTATCAATTGTCCTAGAAACCAACACATATACATGTTGCACATGCATATAGAGTCTACAAATTGTCATATGTGTACATATTTATTTTTCCATAGATTACCGTTTCCTTGAAGATGGTGGTAGAAAACTCAACAACTCTGTGAGGGATCCTTTTAAAAACAGAACCTTTAAACCACACTTTGTAAGACATTCAAAATGGTTTATTTTATCTCTATTGTATTGTTGTACAGTTAAACTTGTGTCTAAACCTTTCTCCCATAAATACACCTTTTAACGCCTCTAATTATGTTTACACTTAACCCTTTCCCACATAGCATATATCTAGTATTGAATATAGGTGTCCACTTAAAGCAGGTTGAAAGTAAAGCAGAATGCGCTTTAAGCGCATTCTGCTTTACTTTCAGCCTGCTTTAAGCTATCATCTGCTAGAATATAGAAAATATTTTGTATGATACATATTTATGACTGTATAAATTGGAACTATCTTCTTCAGTGAAGGAATAAACTTAATTCGCTAAAAGGCGCTTCTATGAGGGAAAGGGTTAAGGAAAGTAGTTCCAACCTGGAAATGCCTGAACCTAAAACATAGAAGGTACCTGAATTTCCACACGGCTTCCCAGATAGCAGTTTAAATACACCTTTTACGCCTTTAATTTATTCCTCTACTGAAGAAAATAGTTCAAATTCATACTGTTACAAATAAGAATCATAAGAAACAGTTTCTATATTCAAGCAGATTGATAGCTTAAAGCAGGCTGAAAGTAAAACAGAATGCACCTTAAGGCGCATTCTGCTTTACTTTCACCCTGCTTTAAGTGGTCACATATCATGAGAACTAGAAACAGTCTATGGAGTAATGGGTTAACACAGGTTCTGCTGTACTTTCAACCTGCTTTAAGTGGTCACTTGTCTTCAATCTATAAACAAGCTATGGACTAAAGGGTTAAAGCACTATAAAACACTTGACAATAACAATCGGTTTAATCCCACAATGGAGTTTGTTCTATTTATACACTTTATTTATATGGCCAGATGAACGCCATGTGCAGATACCCTGCTGGACTCCTGCATTTCATGTGATGTCCTGGAATTTGAAAATTATAATAGGGCCAATCCCTGCTGAAATAAATCAGTTTACCGCATACACCTTCTGTCATGTCTACTAAAAAATGAAAATTTACACATTTAATTATCGTTTTCAATATACAATACTCGCCCGTTTCCATTTGTAAAGTCATGATTATTCATACTAAGCTGTGTAATCAAGTTGTATTGGTGAAATTTCCACAGTGAGTATATTTAGAAAAGTGAGTTAAAATACACCTGTGCTATGATCCCATTCAAATAGGCTCCATTATTTTTCAGGAATGGAGCGTTCGGAACAATAGGTCTCCATTACTTTTGTAATAGTTACACAATTGTGTTGGGAAAAGTAATGGAGCTTTATTGTTCCGAATGCTTCTTTCCTTAATACAGTGGAGAATGCGTTATTCCTTCCCAATAAATGCATTTACGCTAAAACTTGTATTTCCATTGCAATTAGTTTGGAGCTAGATCAGACGCCGGGTAACCCAGCGTCTGATCAGGCTCCAAACTGTTTGCCACTCATATTAAAATGGATACTTAGAATTGTCGAAAAGTTTCTCCATTTTACTGCAATGCAATTGAGATTCATGTGTGTTTAAACGTATTCTCCACTGTAAAAAGAGACTGCTAAGGGACCACTGACCGAAGATGCAGGATGATCTTTTAAGAGAGTTTGTCGCTAAATGCAGGACAAAAATAATACAGAAGGTTCCTATTTGAACATTATGTATTACTTTTGTCCTGCATTAAAATGCAACCTGTGGTGAAAACTACAAATACATGTATATCGATTTTTATTAGTAGCTTAAGACGGGTTTGACTGTGCATACAGCAAATCCTCCCTATTACTACAACTTATTATTTGTTTACTATTTGGTGTCTAAGACCAGTGACTAGATCCATTCAAGGAAAGTGAAATGAACACAGAAAATTCACAGAAAATTCATTTTAACGCTTTCTGTTTTACTTACATGTTCCTTTAGCTATCACTGGTATTTTATTTGCCTTCAGCAAGCTACTAACAACTAGACCCTTAAAGCGAATATCCTTACAAATAGCTTGGAATGTAATAAGACGCCGACAAAATTGCCGTCTTAACAGAATCCAATCCATTTGACATCAGATTATATTAATTTGCAAACAGCTTGGATCCAGCCCTGACACCAAATACGTCCATGTCTCATTTGGATCCATACTGGTTTACACTTGATTAATAGATCCATATCCTCAGTATACATGTAACTGATATTGGTTAGCTTTCAAAGTGAAGCAGACGATAACTTTAGCAGACACTACTGTCTTTGGTATACAATTACACCTCTCCATTATGATCACTAAACTAGGCTATTTTTATGCTCCCCTTTAAAGGGGGGGGGGGGGGGGGGCATATAGTCGCCGCTTTGTCTGTCCGTCCGCGTGTCCGTCTGTCTGTCTGTCCGTCCTTCACGCTTTTTTGTCCGGAGCATATCTCTTGAACGGTACACCCTAGGTTGATGAAACTTGATACAGGAGGAGGTGTAGTACACAAGAACCGTAACTCTCTCATCTCCCATTTTTAGCTCGCCTGTACGAAGTACATGACGAGCTATTGCAATACCCCCGGTGTAGTCGTCGGCGTCGTCGTGAACGGCGTAAACAATTTGAACAAAATCCCTATAACTTCTATGTCCCTTGAGGTATTGCTTTCATAGTTGGTATGTGTGTGTATATGGACAAGACCTTTCCATGCACAGAAAAAATTTGACCCCTGTGACCTTGACCTTGAACTTAGGGCCCGCGTTTAGGTTTCGAAATCTGTGTTTAGGTTTCGAAAATTGCCTATAACTTCTATGTCCCTTGAGGTATTGCTTTCATAGTTGGTATGTGTGTGCATATGGACAAGACCTTTCCATGCACAGAAAAAATTGGACCCCTGTGACCTTGACCTTGAACTTAGGGCCCGCGTTTAGGTTTCGAAATCTGTGTTTAGGGTTCGAAAATTGCCTATAACTTCTATGTCCCTTGAGGTATTGCTTTCATAGTTGGTATGTGTGTGCATATGGACAAGACGTTTAGGTTTCGAAATCTGTGTTTAGGTTTCGAAAATTGCCTATAACTTCCATGTCCCTTGAGGTATTGCTTTCATAGTTGGTATGTGGGTGCATATGGACAAGACCTTTCCATGCACAGAAAAAATTGGACCCCTGTGATCTTGACCTTGAACTTAGGGCCCGCGTTTAAGTTTCGAAATCTGTGTTTAGGTTTCGAAAATTGCCTATAACTTGTATGTCCCTTGAGGTATTGCTTTCATAGTTGGTATGTGGGTGCATATGGACAAGACCTTTCCATGCACAGAAAAAATTGGACCCCTTGACCTTGAACTTAGGGCCCGCGTTTAGGTTTCGAAATCTGTGTTTAGGTTTTGAAAATAGCCTATAACTTCTATGTCCCTTGAGGTATTGCTTTCATAGTTGGTACATGTATGTGTGTGCATATGGACAAGACCTTTCCATGCACAGAAAAAATTTGACCCCTGTGACCTTGACCTTGAACTTAGGGCCCGCGTTTAGGTTTCGAAATCTGTGTTTAGGTTTCGAAAATTGCCTATAGTATAAATTCTATGTCCCTTGAGGTATTGCATTCATAGTTGACATGTGTGTGCATATGGACAAGACCTTTCCATGCACAGAAAAATTTGGACCCCTGTGACCTTGACGTTGAATTCAGGGCCCGCATTTAGGTTTCGAAATCTGTGTTTAGGTTTCGAAAAATGCCTATAACTTGTATGTCCCTTGAGGTATTGCTTTCATAGTTGGTATGTGTGTGTATATGGACATGACCTTTCCATGCACAGAAAAATTTGGATCCCTGTGACCTTGACCATGAACTTAGGGCCTGCGTTTAGGTTTCAAAATCTGTGTTTAGGTTTTGAAAAATGCCTTTAACTTCCATGTCCCTTGAGGTATTGCTTTCATAGTTGGTATGTGTGTGTATATGGACAAGACCTTTCCATACACAGAAAAATTTGGATCCCTGTGACCTTGACCTTGAACTTAGGGCCCGCGTTTAGGTTTCGAAATCTGTGTTAGGTTTTGAAAAATGCCTTTAACTTCTATGTCCCTTGAGGAATTGCTTTCATAGTTGGCATGTGTGTGTATATGGACAAGACCTTTCCATGCACAGAAAAAATTGGACCCCTGTGACCTTGACCTTGAACTTAGGGCCCGCGTTTAGATTTCTAAATCTGTGTTCATATAACTTTTATGTCCCTTGAGGTATTGCTTACATAGTTGGTATTTGTGTGTATATGGACAAGACCTTTCCATGCACAGAAAAATTTGGACCCCTGTGACCTTGAACTTAGATCCAGGGTTATGGTTTTGAAATCTGTGTTTAGGTTTCAAAAATGCTTACATTTCCTATGTACCTTGAGGTGTAACTTCATATTTGATTTTCATGTGTATATGCCTATATGGACAAGACCTTTCCATGCAGGCAAACAGGTTGACCTCGGTGACCTTAAATGTGCTTTTAAGTTTCTAAATGTGCCGATGGCGAGCTTTGTTGTCTCTCTGACAACTCTTGTTAGCTCACCTGAGCACAAAGTGCTCAAGGTGAGCTTTTGTGGTCAGTCAATGTCCGTCGTCGTGCGTTGTGCGTCGTGCGTCAACAATTTCTTCAAACATCTTCTTCTCCAAAACCACTCGCTTGATTGCAACCAAACTTCACAGGAATGTTCCTTTGGTCAAGCTCTTTCAAAGTTGTTCAAAGAATTTGAAACCATGCAGAACTCTGGTTGCTATGGCAACCAAAATGAAAAAATAAGGAAATCTTAAAAAATCTTCTTGTCACAAACCACAAGAGCCAGAGCTTAGATATTTGGCACATGTCATTACCTATAGGTCCTCTATCAAAGTTGTTCAAATTTTGCCCTTGGGGTCAAAATTGGCCCCGCCCCGGGGGTCAACGTTTTACATAGAGTTATATAGTGAAATGTTCTAACATCTTTTTCTCTGAAACCAATATGTCCAGAGCTTTGATATTTAGCATGGTATTACTTCTAGAGGTATTTGACTTATATTGTTGAATCTGTTCTGGTCCGTTGCATATCTGGGTCACCGAAGCTAAAAATAGATTTTTTTCCCACGAGAACTTAAAAAACATTCTTGTCTGAAACCATAGTACACTGAGCTTAGATATTTTGCACATAGCATCGTCAACAGATCCTCTATCAAAGTTGTTCAAATTTTGTCCCTGGGGTCAAAATTGGCCCCGCCCCGGGGATCACAGTTTTACATAGAGTTATATAGTGAAATGTTCAAACATATTTTTCTCTGGAACCAATATGACCAGAGCTTTCATATTTGGCATGATGTAACTTTTAGAGGTCCTTCACATATATGGATGAATCGGTTCTGGTCTGTTGCATATCTGGGTCACCGGAGCTAAAAATAGATTTTTTCAATGAAAACTTCAAAAATCTTCTTGTCTGAAACCATAGTACACTGAGTTTAGATATTTTGGACATATCATCGTTTACAGGTCCTCTATCTTAGTTGTTCAAATTTTGCCCCTGGGGTCAAAATTGGCCCCGCCCTGGGGGTCACCTTTTACAAATCTTTTCTGAAATCACGTGACCCATCCTAGTGTCACCATTGTCAGGTGAGCGATCAAGGGCCATTCTGGCCCTCTTGTTGAATTATCTTCCTTTTTCTCATAAAAAAAAAAATTTTTGTCCGGAGCATATCTCTGGACTGTTACAACCTAAGTTGATGAAACTTGTAACAGTGATAGAGGATGACTGAAGGAAGTGTTGTACACAAGAAAGGTAACTCTGTCATCTCCCAATATTGAATTATCTCCCTTTTTCAAAAAATACAAAACAATTTTGTCTGGAGTATATCTCTTGCCTGCTACACCGTAAGTTATTGGAACTTGATACACTGATAGGTGATGACATAAGGAGGTGACTCTATTATCTCCCAATATTCAATTATCTCCCCTTTTTCTATTTAAAAAAAATCAAATTTTGTTGAACAGAGCATAATCTCCTAAGCATTGCATTGTAAGTTGATGAAACTTGATACAGGGATACAAGATGACAGAGGGAGTGCTGTACTCAAGAACCTTAACTCTGCCAGCTCCCATTCTTGAATTATCTCCCTTTTTCTACATAATTTTTTTAAAAAATCAAATTTTCTGCCGCACTGTAACTTGATGAAACTTGATACTGTGTTAGAGGAAGACAAAAAGAAGCGTAGCACACAAGAATTATATAACTCTGTCATCTCCAAATATTGAAATGCCTCCCTTTTTATACGCCCGTCTTCAGACGGGACGTATTATGTCGTGGCGCTGTCCGTCCGTCCGTCCGTCCGTCCGTCCGTCTGTCCGTCCGTTAACTTTTTCATGTCCGCTCTCTAACTCAAACAAATTTAGTCTAATCCTTTTGAAACTTGGTCAGAACGTGTATGACCATAATATCTCGGTCAAGTTCGATAACCAGCAAGATTGACCCAGACATTCAAGAGTTATGCCCCTTTTTTGTCAAAAACGGGCATATTAGTTTGTCCGCTCTCTAACTCAAACAAATGTTTTTTAATCCTTTTCAAACTTTGTCAGCATGTGTATGACCATAACATCTCGGTCAAGTTCGATAACCAGCAGGATTGCCCCAGACATTCAAGAGTTATGCCCCTTTTTTCATAAAAAACGGGCATATTTTAGTTTGTCCGCTCTCTTACTCAAACAAATTTAGTCTAATCCTTTTAAAACTTTGTCAGCATGTGTATGACCATAATATCTCGGTCAAGTTCGATAACCAGCAGGATTGCCCCAGACATTCAAGAGTTATGCCCCTTTTTTCGTAAAAAACGGGCATATTTTAGTTTGTCTGCTCTATAACTCAAATACATTTATTTTAATCCTTTTGAAACTTGGTCAGCATGTGTATGACCATAATGTCTCTGTCAAGTTTGATAACAAGCAGGATTGCACCAGGCATTCAAGA
The DNA here is from genome assembly GCA_922989275.2 of Gari tellinella. NCBI lineage: Eukaryota > Metazoa > Mollusca > Bivalvia > Cardiida > Psammobiidae > Gari > Gari tellinella. The sequence continues at coordinate 58,068,382 of OV277865.1, forward strand.
GTTATGCCCCTTTTTTCGTAAAAAACGGGCATATTTTAGTTTGTCTGCTCTCTAACTCAAACAAATTTATTTCAGGCCTTTTGAAACTTGGTCAGCATGTGTATGACCATAATGTCTCGGTTATGTTTCATAACCAGCAAGATTGCCACAGACAGTCAAGAGTTATGCCCCTTTTTTCATCTAAAACGGGCATTTTTTAGTTTGTCCGCTCTCTAACTCAAACAAATTTATTCCAATCCTTTTGAAACTTGGTCAGCATGTGTATTACCATAATGTCTCGGTTATGTTCTATAACCAGCAGGATTGCCCCAGACATTCAAGAGTTATGCCCCTTATTTTGTCAAAAACGGGCATTTTTTAGTTTGTCCGCTCTCTAACTCAAATAAATTTATTCCAATCCTTTTGAAACTTTGTCAGCATGTGTATGACCATAATGTCTCGGTCAAGCTCCATAACCAGCAAGATTGCCCCTGACATTCAAGAGTTATGTCCCTTTTATCGTCAAAAACGGGCATTTTTTGTTTGTAGCTCTCTTTCTCAAACAAATTTATTCCCATCCTTTTGAAACTTGGTCAGCATATGACCCCTAACTTTCAGGGTTCTTCCCCCTTTTGTATTTACCTTGATAGGGTTTTGGTATGACTACATTCTAAGATCGATTTGACGGGCGTATAATGTGCCCGGCTTGCGGTGCTCTTGTTCATAATAAATTCATTTTTGTCTGATGCATATCTCCTGAAAGTTACATCGTAAGTTGATGAAACTTGATACTGTGTTCACCTACTAAACATGCTATACCTTGGGCTTTTTAGCTCACCTGGCACGAAGTGCCAAGGTGAGCTTTTAGGATCGCTGGATGTCCGTCGTCCGTCGTCTGTCTGTCCGTCCACAATTGGTTGTGAACACTCTAGCGGCTACAAATTTCATCCGATCTTCATGAAACTTGATGACAATGTTTGTCTTGATAAAATCTAGGCCAAGTTCGAATGTGGGTCATGTCGGGTCAAAAACTAGGTCACTAGGTCAAATCATAGAAAAACCTTGTGAACACTCAAGAGGCTACAAATCTCATTGGATCTTGATGAAACTTTATCAGAATGTTTGCCTCTACGTCAAGTTCGAATTAGGGTCATGTCCGGTCAAAAACTAGGTCACTAGGTCAAATCATAGAAAAACCTTGTGAACACTCTAGAGGCTACAAATCTCATTGGATCTTGATGAAACTTTATCAGAATTTTTGTTTTATTGATATCTAGGTCAAGTTTGAATATGGGTCATGTCGGGTCAAAAACTAGGTCACTAGGTCAAATCATAGAAAAACCTTGTGAACACTATTGAGGCTACAAATCTCATTGGATCTTGATGAAACTTGGTCAGAATGTTTGTCTCATTGATATCTAGGTCAAGTTCGAATGTGGGTCATGTTCGGTCAAAAACTAGGTCACTAGGTCAAATCATAGAAAAACCTTGTTAACACTCTAGAGGCTTCAAATCTCATTGGATCTTGGTGAAATTTGGTCAGAATGTTTGTCGCATTGATATCTAGGTCAAGTTTGAATATGGGTCATGTCCGGTCAAAAACTAGGTCACTAGGTCAAATCATTGGAAAATCTTGTTTACACTATAGAGGTTGATTGTGGGTATACATGTCCAGTCATAATCTAGGTCACTATAGGTCAAGTTTGCCAATGTGTACCAGGTGAGCGATTTAGGGCCATAGTGGCCCTTGTTCTTTGTGGGGAGCATCCATCGTTTGGAACGATATTCTTGTAATTTTCTTGTGTCAAAGGCAGGTGGCTGCTTAAAGTTAAGTTGATGTAAAATAGAAAGCACCGTTTGGAGCTTTCTGTTTTACTTTCATTTTTTTTAAGCTCCACCTGGATTTTATGCAATCAATTAGCTTTTTGTTTAGTAGTCGTGATAGAAGGGGTTTACTGTATAAATAGCTCAAATGGTGTCTGGTATGGGTTGTAACCCGTACTTACAAAATGCTGTAAGGGGGAGGTTGGAAGCCATCTCACACAGTTGTATTTGAGCAGTGTAGGCCCCGAAAAAGATCAGGGAAAACTACCTTTCAGTCAGGCAAAATCAGGGAATTTCAATTTTGAATTTCTGTGGGCACCCTGCATGAGCATTTAGGGTTCATTTGTCGGTACTCTGCGGACCCTCCGTCTTGGAATATCCTATCTATGTTAAATTGGAGACATGTCCAGTGAGCGACTTTGACCTTTGACCTTATTTTTATGTACTTTTCACTGATATTCAAAGCTTATTCATGTGTTTTAAACAACACTATTGTAAGCACCTAATTTGTAAAAAATGACCTTGACCCTTAGGTTACTTAAAACAGTGCTACAGCGAGGATATAAGTGATATCAAGCTAAAGGAAATATTTATTTCAAGCGAAGAAATGGATTCAATCAAATGATTAAAAAAAATGATAGTGGTTAGTTTCGGTGTACTTTTGTGCGATGATTTTCTGAAAATTCCTTTACCTTCTTTGTTGAGTATATAAGTCCCATTCGAAAGAAAGAAAATCCAGATTATGAAATAAATCTAATGTTTTCAAGTATTTCCCGGTGTCATATTAACACAGACTGAGAATAGTCAAGAGAGGTTCTGGGGCCGTATTCTGAAACATTCTAAGTATTTTAATTCTAAACTCTAACATTTTCAACTAAGATTATTTTCCGCTAACTTTTACTCTAAGAAAATACTAAATTATTTTCTTAGCGAAAAAAAAACTAAGAGTAAATTATGGCCGTTGTCAGGGACTTTCCCGACTAAAATGACATCACTCTTCTCGCATACTAACATGTGTGACTGTTTATTTGCGGTGTAGTTTTCGGGTTTGTTTTCTTCTCCCGTTTATAAAGCAGCAAGCATTGTCTTAGAATAAGTAGAATAGATAATTAATTGAATAAAAAGTGTTTATACATAAGCTTAAATACATAATTAGGTTCACAATTATAATTAACTAACAAGCCAAATTTCAACGAAGTCGCCGTAGCTCAATCGATAGCGACTCTGCCTGGCATGACGGGGGTAGCCGGTTCGAGCCACACAGGGTACGATCTTTTTTTTCTTAACGACCCCCTTCTATTTTTTTTAGCTCACCTGAGCCAAAGGCTCAAGGTGAGCTATTGTGACCGCTCACCGTCCGTAGTCCGTCTGTCCGTCTGTCCGTCTGTCCGTCTGTCCGTTCACTTTTACTTCAAACGACATCTCCTCTGAAACCCGCCGATTGTAGGGAGAGTTCAAACTGCTCATGATGTTCCTTGGATGCTTCTCTACAGAAGTTGTTCAAAAAAAATGAAAAAAAGCACAAACTCTGCTTGAAAAAGCAAAAAAGCAAAAATCTTTAAAAAATCTTCTTGCCCAAAACTACTAGGCCCTAAGCTTTGATATTTGTACAGTAGAATCTCCTGGTGGATCTCTCTATAGTTTGTTAAAATGAAATCCCTAGGGTCACATTTGACACCACCCTGCACAGTTTAAGTGCTGCTCTAGGCAGGTTTTACAGTATTTTTGATTTAGGCAGAACTGTATTTACCTGAGTTACCCTTAATATACTATGGGCAAATAACCAATATTTGCAAACAGTTTGGATCCAGATCAGATGCAACATAATGCTGCATCTAATCTGGATCCAAACTATTTGCCACTCATTTACCAACTTAACATTTTCTAAAAAATAAAAATGTACATTTTTTACACACAGAAGGTATTTAGCAGACATCATTTCAGTCTGGTAAGGGTAAGCTCCCAGACTGCTGCTGCTACAGTTCTCTTACATAATATTTGACCTCAGTGATCAGGCCAACAGAACTGAACATGTTGTCTGCTAAAGTTTAGAAATGGTTCAGTCGTTTGTTCAGACATTTGTTAACCCATTACCCCATAAATGTGCATTTTTAGGCCTTTGATTTATTCCTCCACTTAAGAAAATAATTCCCCTTTAACCCTTTCCCCCATAGCATATCTCTAGTATTGAATGTAGGTGTCCACTTAAAACAGGTTGAAAGTAAAGCAGAATGCGCTTTAAGCGCATTCTGCTTTACTTTCAGCCTGCTTTAAGCTATCATCTACTAGAATATAGAAAATATTTTGTATTATACATATTTATGAATGTATAAATTGGAACTATTTTCTTTAGAGCAAGAATAAACTGAATGTGCTAAAAGGCGCTTCTATGGGGGAAAGGGTTAAACAGTCATGAAAATGTAAGATGTGAAATAAGTTTCTATATCCTAGTAGATGGTAGCTTAAAGCAGTTTGAAAGTAAAGCAAAGTGTGCATTAAGACCCATTCTGCTTTACTTTCAACCTGCTTTAGGTGGCCACCTATTTTCAAAACTAGAAGCAGGCTATGGGGTAATGGGTAAAATGAAATTGCCTATTTGGAAAGAGCCTAATGAGAAGAAGTGCCATTTGCAAAGGCCATAACTCTTGACATCATTGTTTTTTTTAGTTATTTCCCTTTGTCATATTTTCTTGTCAAGAAGACAACTCCAGGTCTACTGATGCTATTGTAATGAAATTTTATGTATGGAAAGAAACTGATGAGAGAAAATGCCTAGTGCATAAGGGCAGCAATATTTTGTTTTCCCCTTTGTCATATTTTATTGTCAGGAAAATAACTCCAGTTCTGCTGACACTAGTGAAATAATTATCATTTACCGGAAATGGAAATAGCTTGATAAGAGGATGTGTCATGGATAAGGGTCATAAGCTTGGCAACAAAATTCACTTTTGTCATGTTTTCTTGTCCGGAAGATAACTCCATTTATAGCTATATTAAAATGTTGTCTTGCCCAGTCAACTTAGGTACAAACTTCAATGTCCTCAGGTGAGCGAATTTAGGGCCATGGCCCTCTTGTTTTAATTATCATCACTAGTTCCATAGATTCATTTCTTTAAATACAAATAACTGCTTTATCCTTCCACTGCCAAACTTTTGTGATAGTTCACTCCTTTAAATGTTCTTGTCGTCTGCTTCAATTTTGTTGCCTGCAATATCGTTTCAAAGCCTTAAATGTAAGGAAGTATAACTGAAAAGAATTCAATACGAGTGTCAAACAGTTTGGATCCTGATCAGACGCCGCGTTTTGCGAAACGCGGCGTCTGATCAAGGTGCAAAATGTTTGCAAACGTTCCTTTAGGCGAGAGTGAGTCTAATTCTCACAGTTTCATTGTCGTCTGCTTCAATTCTGTTGTCTGCACTATCTTTTTAGCTCACCTGAGCCGAAGGCTCAAGGTGAGCTGTTGTGATCGCCCGCCGTCCGTCGTCCGTCTGTCCGTCCGTTCAAATTTACTTCAAGCGACAACTCCTCTGAAACCGCAAGTCTGAGGAAAAAACTAATTTGCTCACGGTGTTCCTTGGATGCTTCTCTACAGAAATTGTTAAAATGAAACTTTAAAGTGGACTACTTATTGAAATTTATTAAAAAAAGTGAAAAACTTTAAACAAGTTTTTTGTAAAAAACCACTGTTCCCACACCTTAGATATTGTATGAATAGTATCTTCTACTAAATCACTTTCAAAATTGTAAAAAATCAAAACCCTAGGATCAAATTTGACTCAACCCTGGCCATATCAGTGCTTTTTGATGCAGGTCTGACAGTAAAAACTCTCTAATGATCCGTTTTATACAGACGCATTGTATCTTCCAGGCTAAGAAGCTACCCTTATACTAAATGCAACATTTTTGCAAACAGTTTGGATCCAGGTCAGATGCCACATAATGCTGCATCTAATCTGGATCTAAACTATTTGCCACTCATTTACATATTTTCTTATATTTAGAAAATATAAGTTATTATTTTTTACATATTTCACATACAAACATTTGGAGCAGACAACAGTTCAGCATAATAATAGTCATTTCTCTCTGAGACCGTCTCCAATTGCATAACTGACCCATAGCTAGCTCTGAACTCAGGTCACTGAGATACATAACAGAAATGAAAGTGATGTCTGCTATTTTATGCTCAAGCACAACTTAGTTCGAGGCATATTACTTTTGGTCTGTCTGTTTGTTTGTTTGTGTTTTGTTTGTTTGTTTATCTTTCTGTCTATCAGTCCACAATTAATTCTTGGCCATAAACAGTATGGATCCAGGTCAGATGCCACATAATGCTGCTTCTAATCTGGATCCAAACTATTTGCCACTCATTTACATATAGTTTCTTATATTTAGAAAATGTAAATAATGATATTTATTAACCTATTAACCCATACATATTCTTTTTATGTCTTTAATTTATTCTTCCACAGAAGAAAATATTTCACTTTATACAGTCATAGTTGTCTTTAACAATTGCTTCAAATGACATCTCCTCATATACCGCTGAAAAGATTTCAACCAAACTTTACACAAATGTTCCTTGGGTCAAGTTCTTTCAAAATTGTTCAAAGAATTAAAAACAATGTAGAACTCTGGTTGCCATGGCAACCAAGTGAAAAAATAAGGAAATCTTAAAAAAAATTATTGTCTGAAACTACAAGGGCCAGATCTTAGACATTTGTCACATAGCATCATCTACAGGTCCTCTATCAAACTACAAACTATGCCCCTGGGGTCAAACATTTTTTCTTCAAATGGTTCCGGTCGGTTGCATAAGTAGGTCACAGGAGCTAAAAATAGTTTTTTTTTTCAATGAAAACTTAAAAAATCTTCTTGTCTGAAACTACAAGAGCCAGAGCTTAGATATTTGGCACATAGCATCATCTACAGGTCCTCTATCAACTTTGTTCAAATTATGTCCCTAGGGTAAAAATTGGCCCCGCCCCAGGGGTCACAGTTTTACATAGAGTTATATAGTGAAATTTTCAAATGTCTTCTCCTCTGAAACTAATATGGCCAGAGCTTTGATATCTGGCTTGGTGACACTTTTAGATGTCCTATACCAATAAGGTTCAAATGGTTCTGGTCGATTGCATATCATCTACAGGTCCTCTATCAAGTTTGTACAAATTATGCCCCTGGGGTCAAAATTAGCCCCACTCCGGGGGTCACAGTTTTCATACGTCTTCTTTTCTGAAGCTAATATAGCCAGAGCTTTGATATTCGGCATGGTGTTACTTCTAGATGTCTTTTATCTATTTTGTTCAAATGGTTCCAGTCTGTTGCATATGTAGGTCACAGGAGCTAAAAATAGATTTTTTCAATGGAAACTTAAAAAAAATCTTCTTGTCTAGAACCCTAGTACCCTGATCTTAGATATTTGGAACATAGCATCATCTACAGGTCCTCTATCAAGATTGTTCAAATTATGCCCCTCGGGTAAAAAATGACCCCGTCCTGGACTTAAATCATTATCTCCATTTTGATGTACAGCTATTCTCAGGTGAGCGACATATGCCCCATGGGGCTCTTGTTAAAGTTAATTGTATGACTGAAAAGAATTCAATACGAGTGCCAAATAGTTTGGATCCTGATAATAGATCCAATCTGTTTGCAAACGCGCATTTAGGCGCCAGAGGGAAAGGGTTAACGCATTCTAGAATTGATGTAAAAGTCTCCAATTAGAGGTTTCCTTCTTATTGGCAGCCTGCTTTAAAAGAAACCCACTTATTATGCTAAGCGCGACTTGGATAACATTTGTTAACAGTTTCTATACAGTAAAGATCCAGATCAGACGCCGCATTATGCGGCGTCTGATATGATCCAAACTTGTTTGCCAGTCATATTTTACTGTTTTTAAGTTTTGAAAGTATCAAATTGATTATGTTGTTTTCTGCAGATGATGTGTTTGCAGCAGATGACAATTCTTCATGACAATGGTTAAACATCAATCTGCAGGACACTTTTCTTAATGCTTTTCAAATATCAAGAAATAGTAGAAACATGAAAGTCATTACTAGAACTAGCAGGCTGACAATAAGAAGGAAAATTTCTAATTGGAGACTTTTACTTCAATTTTAGCATGCTTTAACCCTTTCACTCTCAATGGCGCCTAAAAGCACGTTTGCAATCAGTTTGGACCTTGATCAGACGCCGCGTAACGCGGCGTCTGATGAGGATCCAAACTATTTGGCACTTGTATTGAATTCTTTTCAGTCATACTGCCTTACAATTTACTTTGAAACGATATTGCAGACAACAAAATTGAAGCAGTCGACAATGAAACGGTGAAGAAGTAAACTATTACGAAAGTTTGGCAATGAAAGAATTAAGCAGTTATTTGTATCTAAAGAAACGAATCTATAGAAATAATAATGATTTTTAAAAAAAAAAAAAGAAAAAAAAAAAAAGAAGGGGGTTGTTAAGAAAAAAAAGATCGTACCCTGTGTGGCTCGAACCGGCGACCCCCGACATGCAAGTAAGACTCGCTATCGATTGAGCTACGGCGACTTCGTTGTTATTTGGCTTGTTAGTTAATTATAATTGTGAACCTAATTATGTATTTACGCTAGTTTTGGTACATACAGTGGTCATTTATTACTAAAAATATAGACTTTGAATAGATATCGATCTTTTCCACGTTTTCGCGATGAAGACCGTATGTAATAATGTCTTAAACAGTAATCCCAGTCCTTTGTAATGACGTTACCCCACCCAGACTTTGACCCAATTTCACGAAGCCACTCAAACACAAACGTCGGCTCAAAAACATCCGCTAAACGTATCTATAGGTCTATAAACTATTTTTATTCAATAAATTATCTATTCTACCGGTTATTACTGCTTAATAAACGTTCGTGTTCTAATCCTAGAAAATTCTAAAAAGTTAAGAGAGGGTCACAGTTTTCTAAAGTTTTGAGAAAATTCTATAGTAAATTTGGCGAGTTGAGAATTTTCTTAGTTTTTTTCATCTTTCTAAGAGGGAATCCCCAAATACTTAGTTGAAATGGCCGAAAACTAAGACTATATTGATTTTCTAAGAGTATATCGTTATACTTAGTGAAATCTGTCGAGTTTAGAATTATCTTAGTTTTTTTCACTTTCTAAGAGTATATCATCAAATACTTAGACTAAATTGCCGAAAACTAAGAGAATATTGATTTACTTAGAGTAAAAGTTATCTAAGAGTATTTCAGAATACGGGCCCTGGTCAGCCATTGTCTACGATGATTTTACACGAAATGACCAGTTAAAACACTGTACACAGTCATTGTACACAACATTCTTTAAGGAATGGAGAGTTATATCTAATTGCTCGAATTTCTTGAAAAAAGCATGCTCATCAGCATGAGTATCACTAACAGTGCAATTATACAATATTTAGCTGAGGGGACCAGCGGGAATTTATTTGTTATCTAACAATACTAAATTCATTTTAGGTGTATTTTAAGTGGGAGAATGAACTCGTCTCCATTATTTTTCAGGATGGGAGAGATACGAGTCCATTCTCCTTAACATATCCTCTGCACATGAGCACAAAATTTACGAAAACAAAACCAGTTTGGTTTAATTCTGCTATAGGCTATTGGAATAATTGCAGATTTCTGTTAAAAGAAGTCTTCGAAATTTACTGAGTTGTTATGATTGTACATGTACTGTATTATTATTATTATTAATGATTGTACATGTACTGTATTATTATTATTATTAATGATTGTACATGTACTGTATTATTATTATTATTAATGATTGTACATGTACTGTATTATTATTATTATTAATGATTGTACATGTACTGTATTATTATTATTATTAATGATTGTACATGTACTGTATTATTATTATTATTAATGATTGTACATGTACTGTATTATTATTATTATTAATGATTGTACATGTACTGTATTATTATTATTATTATTATTATTACTGTTAACTGATCAATAGCTCTAAAAACCTTGAATGCAGACATATACATTGACAAGCAAAACATAAGAGATTGTTTCCGACGTTTGCCTGAAATGCTTTTGAAGTTGAAAATACATTATACATGGAGTGTCATGCAGTAATCAGTTACACAACAAATTGGTACTGAAAACATCGAAAGTAAAAGCTAATTTTTTCCGTGGCTTGTCACTGCATGTGGCTTAATTAAGAAATAATAAATTCAAACCAGTGTTTTATCGTGCAATCGAACACTGGTAGGAGTTGAGACGCGTGGTAATTTAATCACGAGGCCTTTAGGCCGAGTGGTTTAATCACAAGCATCTCAATGACTACCCGTGTTCGATTGCAAGATAAAACACTGGTATTAATTTATTATTTCGATTCTAACACATAATTTAACCTTAATTTTCACCGAGGCAACGGCACTACATTTCATAACATACGCACTTTCGAAGCCATATGACGTCACGTTAAAATGTTACAGTGCATGAGTGTTTTATTGAGAATTCAAACTTCCTAGTTTATATAGGGGCGTGCGCAAAGTGTGTTAGAATTAAGTTTGACTCACTGTTGTCTCAATCCACTACCCTAAAGATCTCGAAGATATGATTATTTTTAGGCTGTTTCTTTATGCTTGTTTCCAGTGTAATAGCAGCCCCTATGTTATGGTATACATGTATGCTTTCAGCTCAAAGACCTGGAGAAAAAAGCAACCCAAAGGAAGATTGATCTTCGAATAATGCCATATCCAATGAGTCGAAGGAAACACAACTCTACAACATACCAGTTCAAGTATGTCAAGTATTATCTCTCTTTCGTATCTGCTTTTGTACTCCAAAAGACAGCTGCCAATTTCATTTCAAAAACCAAATTACCCCATAGCATACAGGTGACCACTTAAAGCAGGTTGAAAGTAAGTCATATTCTGTTTTATTTTCAGCCTGCTTTAAGCTTCCATCTGCTGAGATGCATATTTATGATGTAATGGGTTAAATAGAGAGGAATATAAAGCATAGAACACTTGTAGAAACTTTCTTCTTAGGTGGTCTCTTCAAAGAATAGTAGAAACTGTTGTACTGGTATTGATGTGTTTTAAGCTCACCTGAGCTAGCTTGATGTCCGGCATCAGTCGTGCATCGTGTGGCGTCAACAATTTTAGTGTTTACACTCTAGAGGCCACAATATTAATCCAATCTTTCTCAAACTTGCTAAGATGGTATATTGCCATAAGATTTCGAATTAGTTTGATTATGATTGAAATTGGACAAATAGGTCATGAGTTATCTACCTTTGAACTGCTGAAAATGCCATATTTAACAGTGTTTACACTCTAGAGGCCACAATTTTTATCCAATATTTCTAAAACTTGCCCAGATTGTATATGACCATAAGAGTTTGAATGAGTTCGATTTTGGTTGAAATCGGGATAAATAGATCAAGAGTTATCTACCTTTGAACTGCTGAAATTTGCCATATTTAACAGCGTTTACATTCTAGAGTTCACAGTTTTTATCCAATCTACCTCAAACTTGCTCAGATTGTATATGACTATAAGAGTTCAGATGAAGTTGATTATGGTTGCAATCAGACTAATAGGTCGAGAGTTATCTTCCTTTGAACTACTGAATATGCCATATTTAAGGGTGTTTACACTCTAGAGGCCACAAATTTGATCCAATCTTTCTCAAACTTTCTCTGATTGTATATTACCATAAGACTTCGGATGAGTTCAATTATGGTTGTAATCGGATCAATAGGTCAAGAGTCGTCTACCTTTGAATTGCTGAAATTTATATATTTAACAGTGTTTACGCTCTAGAGGCCACAATATTTATCCAAGCTCTCAAAAACTTGCCCAGATTGTATATTACCATAAGAGTTCAAAAAAGGGTGATTATGGTTGAAATCGGACAAATAGATCAAAAGTAATCTACCTTTTAATGGCTGAAAATGCAATATTTTACAACGTTTACACTCTTGCAACTACAGTTTTCAATGGATTTTGATTATACTTGTACACAAAGTATATAGCTTAGCTGCTATATCACAGGGGCGGAACTCTGTCACACAATAACTGGAAAAGGGACGACGCTCGGTCACACCTGCATGATGATTAACATTGATAATTTTGTAAACATGCACAGTGATTGTACTTTCATTTTTGCAAATGCAGTAGCTCAAGTCTGTCTTAAAGGCATTTTGTTCAATTGAACTTGATGAAATGTTTGCAATATTGTTTTAGAACAAATATATGATACAAGTGATAAGTTTAAGGGGATTTAGAGCTATGTTTAATAAAGAATGGCCTGTTAAAGTCATCGTTTATCTTAGAAAATGTCTGTTTAACGTGTCTTTGCTACAATAACTCAGCAAATTTCCTTTGGAAATAAAAAAAAAATAGTTTTAGTAAGTTCATTCATGCAAATTACTAATAAATCAGTGAGTTAACCGGTATTTGCTTTAACCAATGACGAGAATATAAGCATCTAGTGGACAGTCAGTGAATGCTGTGTATGTAACACACACCGTAGACGACGTTTTTCCTTGTGTAACGCCTGCATGTCGACTCTGTTTCAGACACGGGACGATCATGAAAATCAGTTTTGTTGAGGACGAAACACTGTGAACATACTACAGGATACAAATCTCATTAGATCTGCAAGAAACTTAGTCAAAATGTTTGTCTCATTATTTTCAAGGTTAAGTTTGAATGTGGGATATGTCCGGTCAAATAGTAGATCATTTGGCCAAATAATTTAAAAAACCTTGTGAATACTCTAGAGGCAACAAATATCATTAGATTTTAATGCAATTTGGTCAAAATGTATGTCTTATTGATTAATATCTAGGTCAAGTTTGAATAAAGGTGTTGTCGGATTAAACACTAGGCCACTAGGTCAAATTATCGAAAATCCGTATTAACACTTTATAGAGGCTACAAATCTCATTAGATATTCATGAAACTTAGTCAAAATGTTTGCAGTAATGATTTCTAGATCAAGTTTGAGTTTGGGTCATGTTGGTTAAAAAACTAGTTCGCTATGGTAAATTATAGAAAAACCTTGTCAACACACTAGAAGTTACAAATCTCAAAATAAATTTCATGAAACTTGGTTAAAATGTGTGACATATTAATATCAAGGTGACATTTTAATGTGGGTTACCTCCAATTAAATATTAGCAATTAGCTCATTTTGTCACCAGTTTTCGCGAATTTAAAATACCGGCGTATCTGTCAAATGCAGCTGAATGGTTAACTTTAATGAAACGCGAACTAAACAAAATTAGGAGATTGAATAGGAAATTCGGCTGAAAATCCGATTTTATTATAAAACAAGTAGCTTACTCAGTTACTGAAGTATTAATGTCATCTTTTTTAATTTTTCACATTACATATTATTGGACTGTTAAACAATCCGTTTTCTATGGCTATAAAGTATTGAAAAGGTATTTTAATAGCATTCTTATCATTAAAGTAATTGATAGTAACCATTCCATTCATTAACTCTTTCTTCCCTGAAACTTTAAATAGACAATTCCAGTTTCCAATTTAGTCTAGTCCATTTAAGACTTTTAAGGGTTGTTTTTGTCAATGTTAGGCATTATGACAAACAGTGAAGACCCTGATCAGAGGGCTCCTTTTGGAGCCCTCTGATCTGGGTCTTCACTGTTTGCATAGGACATGTGTTCTATTCACATATACACTGTTTGAAAACCACGCCTATATGCGGGACTAGGGTTCAAAGAGTTAAGAGAAAGAAATATTTATCTGATTTGGGTAACCCAAGATTAAAATTTAGTCTAGCATCACAGCTTTGAAACAGTTTAGAAAAATCAAAATGTATAAAATTGAACCACTAAAATAATTTTATGGGAGGCCTCTTGTTCCATCAACTATGGGAAGGCTTATCTCTCCCATCATAGCCTACTGCTTTAAATTTTGTGCCACTTAGTTTTAACTTTCTGAAAGCAAATTGAACATGAAAATGAGAGCTAAAATAAACTCACACACATATCACGGTTAGAAATCGTTTATCAAGGAACCATTTATCAATCAAATAAAGTAGACATGGCACAGAGGTAAGTTATTTACTTTATGAGTAAATCCTTTGAGCAGAGAGAGGGAGGTATTTTCATTAGGATAAGTGAAATGCCTATCCCCACCCCTCTCAAATGTCATGCCTTTAAATGTACAAAACTTTAGAATGGCCTGTACACATAATAATGAAAAAATATTTCTTAAATATATTTATAGGGTAACCCAAGTCTTATGCCATTTTTTAAAAAATCATTTTATGAGGCGGAAGTATGTGGTCAGCACCTGCCCCTTCATATATATAATCATACACCTATGCACTGGTCTGTATAAATGAAATATAGGTGTCAAAACAGGATCAGACAGGACTAGGTGTTTTCTGTAACAATGGTTTTTAGTATCTGTACGTTAGTTTAACTATATTCAACTGAAAAGTACTGACAACAATGATTTATTTGAATAGTCTAAACTGTTAACTGAAAGTTAGGGCCAGTTATGAATTATATGTACATCTATCCTGTAGGAACAGTGTAGACTAAGATCAGAATGTTCCCATCAGAACCTTCTGAAGATATGTACAGTATCCTTGCAAAAGCTTATACAACCAGAGTCAGTTTTTATGGTAATGCTTGACTGGAAATAGAGTATGTTCTAAATGTTTTGTATTGGATCTAGTAATACATGTCATAATTTTTAAGTGTCAGTGATACAAAATCTTATACATTCAGCTTTATAAAACAGTATAATGATAGAAAACCTAAATACCATCTCATATTTTTCTCCCTTGGAGCTAACTCATACATGGACCTAACTAGAAACATATTTTTGTGGCCTTACAATGATAATTGTAAAAGCAAAGTGCTTATAATTTACTTTGGAGTATAACAGTTTGCTGAACACTCATTCTCAAAAAAGTGGCCACTTTCAGATCCAGCAAACCTAGAAAATCAACTCTCGCAAAAAGCTTGTTTACCAATGGGATATCAAACTACAACACATCTGGATATATATTCTAGGCATTGTCCTGTCTTGGACTTGCTAATTTGTAAATGCCAGGATTTAAAAACTTACCACTACTGTTAACAGCGTATTTTACGTGATAGTGGTAGTTATCTATAATACCTCAGGTTAAAACACAGAACACACATAATTCAGCTATATAATAAAGTTTAATATGTCAAACAAACCCAGATATAATTAAAAAACGAACACATTGAGTAACTTTGAAACATTATAGCTTTCAAGGGTATTTAAAGAATGTTACTTTGCTTCGCCAACAGCTATTTTAAAGCACTGCTATGTTTACTGGTTTTCTAGTTTTAGTACAATCGGTTGAATGGAACCATTATGTGTGATATTACAATAAGTTTTATGATTAAACAGTTCTTTTTAAATATGAGTGAATGTCTAACCAACAACGATGTTGGATTTCACTGAACTAGTTTGCTTAAGACAGAAGGTGAAAGTCAGGTAAACTTCATAAAACACTGAAACATTAAGATACAGTATAAACAAGTCATTAATCTATAAACACCATTTGCTAAGGCTGTTTTGATGAATAAACTAGTTAAAGAAACATTTTTCAAACATTTAAACTATCAACAGTGAAACAAAATTGTCAAAACAATACTATTCCATTTTGTCATGTAAACTACATAAAGAGGTACCTCAAAGTATCAAAAACAGAATATTTTCCTATTACTAAACTACAAATTCTATGGTAATCAATGTGAAAATGTTTTTGAAAAACATGCTATTCTAAATTAATGTTTAGAAGTATAATTCTGGAGGATAATTGAGGATTCTTTTTATGTCACGTAAACATCAACTTTTTCAATGAGAGGACATTTCGTTTAGCCTAAGCCTGTCAACCTCTGTAAGATTAAACATACGTTTTGCCCTACCAGTAGGAATTGGTTCACTAACTTTAGTGATAATATCACCAAGTTCAATCCAGATTTTGTCCTCTCTTTTTGGCCATTTTAAGCAGTGTTTAACCTTAGAACCACTTTCCATGAAAGAAATTTCATACTGGCCTTCATCAATATCTACAACTTTGCCAATGAATGTTTGGTCATCATACAAAGCTGCTACGAAGTCCCCCTCTGACACATCAATACGTTCAGTAAGCTGTTCATTTTGGTTTATCTCTGACACAGCAACTGATGTGGCAGAAGGGTTCGTCGGAACATCCTTGTCTTTGATTTCAGATGTTTCATTTGGAATTTTCTTAATTAATTTATGTGTTTTCCAATCACAAGAATCGGAAAATGTAAAACCCTGCTCGCCGAAACATTTTTCACAAACGCACGTTGTATCTCTGGCCATTATCTCGTTGTCATTAAGACTTACAACACTGTGAATCTTTAGTGTACCTTTGATCACGTTGATCTTATTCTGACGAATCTCTATTGCGGCAAGGGACTCTTCATACTCTTCTCTTTCAACATAAATATACTGAATTTTGCTGTCTGTCTGTTTACCCCACTCATAGAAATCTCTCCCCCTTGTGATATTCACCTTTCCAGTTTTAACAGCTGTATCAGCAGACCTCTTCACTGCTCCCCCTACGCCATCACAGGCACCCTTCCCGTGACCGGCCTCAAAATAGTGCCAGCTTGCCTTAAGATCATATAATTGCTGGTGGCGGCACACTAAATCGAACATCATCCTATTCCTGTATTGGGATGTCGGTGAATCAGTCCAATAGTGGATATAACTTGTATTTGGACGTAGTTGTTTCACTTCTGCGATTATCTTTTTCACAATTACTTGTACCATTGCAGTATTATGGTTCAGAACTTCTGACACAACAACCATACTTGAGTGCGTTACCTCATCATCTCTGCACCAGTACACTACCACTGGATGGAGTGTAACGGACTCCGGGTTCCAATACGCGCTTTGAATCTCTTCTCTCTCCTTTACAGTATAGTTCTCTGCAAAATCCATCTGGACGCACACGTGATTCTTATTGTTCTTAAGACTGTCTTTCATGTGTTTGAATGACTGAAACTGAGTTTTAACTCGACGTGTGTGATCTTTGAATTCTGCAAACTCTTTATTCATCTCTTCAACGAATATCTGCCTATCTTTCTTGATATCTAACAGTTTGGTTCTTTGCTTACCGTCTTCACATTTCACTCGTTTCCATTCTTTAAAGTCAATTGGTGATTCTGTCAAGCTTGATAACTTTTGGTTCATTTCTTCTGTTGATGTTGTCTCTGAAAAATTATCAGGACTGGTGTTAGTAATCGCTCCATGCTTTTTCAAGCCCTGGAGTTTTAGCGCAAAATTTTGATGTCTCGTGCAAAGGCATGTTACTCTTGCTGCATAATTTACCAGTCAAATGTGTTTTGGTCGTGCACGACAAAATGTGGCAAAACTTACTTTTTCTTCAGGGTGCTCTGCCTTCCATTTCAGATGAATGTGTTTCATATAATCGTTAAGGACAAACTTTTGTACTTTCATCTTATTTTCACTCTTTACTGCGTCAGCTTTCCCTGGTAATTGACGTGCATTGTCTTCACGTTCAAGAAACTTTCTTACTTTTTCTTGTACCTGTTTCCTTTTTATACTCAATCTGGAATTCTTGTTGACTCCTGAATGTTCTTTCTTGTATCTAATACGCACATTTATAAGATTTGCAGCATACTGGGTCAACTTGTACTTTCGAAGAATGTTTCCAGCAACAACACGCTTTATCAGACGGAATTTCTTCTGATCAGCTGATGCGCTTTCTTTTATTTCTTTAACTAAGCAGTTAGCAAATACTAATTTCTTTTTGATTGCATCTGGAACATCACAAGGGTTTATTCCTGCTGTTTTCATTTCCCTATCAGTTGCCGACTTTGGGGTACTAGGGCCAGGCTTTGTTGAGTTAATTAACATTTTTTTCATTCTTGACATCCTCTGTCTTAGCATTTGGTTTTTCTTTTTCATGCTGGATTGCACTTTTTGTAAATACTCAACTTTGAGTTGCTGCTTCTTACTTGTTAACTTTCTTTTTCCTTTAAGACAAGGCAGCTTAACGACCAGCATTTGGTGTGAAGTTGATACTTCATTACTCTGTACTTCATTACTCTGTACTGTATCCTCACCATCTATAGGAGTCAAATTACCAAGAGATGCTGCACGATCTCCAGCCTCTTCATGGTTTGATGCTTTACTTCTGGCTCTGTAAAGCCTCTGTTTGTGTTTCTGATTAGTTCTTCTCTTTTTTGCTTCTGCTTCTGTGAGAAGGTCGACTTTTGTGTAATATCTTTTTGTTCTGCTGCTTTCATTTTGCATCCAGTTGCTTTTAGGATCAGCTTTTTTCCGTTCCCTGTATTCTTTTTGGCGCTGTGCATGTAATTTTGCCATTTTCTGGAAATAATGATCAAAAAATTAGGATCTTTCTTAACTTTGACAGAATCTATATATTAAAGCCTTAGATAAATGACCAGATATATGGGCCAACTGATTGTCAGACTAAAACTAACATGTAAAATGTAAAAGTTTTAAAGTTATCTGATAATTATTGAAACAATGCTGGACGATAGTCAACAACCACAGTAGCAACAGTAGCAGCAACAACAATAATATGATAACAGCACTCACAAATATTGAACAAAAAGATTTCAAGACGTTTTGTTGCAAAAGACTTTCTCCTGTGAAAGGAGATATCTACGTTTCTTAAAACTTGTATTTTACGTGACAATATTTAAGCTGGTTTAAAAGTCAAGAGAACACAATGTATTTGTATACCATCATTATTTTTTTCTTCTAATGTACAGATAAATGATTTGCATACAAGTACAACACATACCAATCTTCAGTACAAGAGTATAAATACTTTACAGTTTAGTACCCCTGCCATTTAAACAAATTTCGTTGGTGATTAGTCATTGACAGCTTTAGACATAAGAAGTTTACGAATAATTATATCATTTTATTAGAATTAAAGCTATAAAATACACGTGTAAGGACACTGAAACAAAAATACAGCAATGGTTACGATAAGGCGTGGTAAAATTTAGTTAGAAGAAGTTAAACCTAAACTGTATTTTACGTGACATAACCATGAATTTTACGTGACACTAAAACGCAGACAGCTCTGTATGCATACAGTAAAATACACAGTCTATTTGCATCCCATCATTATCTCCTGTGTGTTTAAATAGAGATAAACAAAATTTTATAGGATTATATAAGGCACACAAATCTTCCACACAAGAGTGTAAATGCCATATAGCTCATTACTCAAGCGATTTTGATGGCTCATTGATTCTTGGCGAATTTAGGCATACAAATATTATGGATAATAGTATTATTTCAGTGGAATTAAATCTATAACGTTCACATGTAAGACAACAAAAACAGAAATCAGGGGTAGAAATAATAAGACATGTTAAAACTGAATCCCAAGAAGTCAAACCTAAACTGAAGTTTACGTGACATAAAAATGAGTTTTACGTGACATTGACACGCCGACTGTTCAACATGCACAAACGCATGCTAGGTTTCATTATTTAGTCTTATCGTTGTAAACATGCATTATTCTAAAAATATAACTGTATAGAAACCATGAAAACGGTAACAATGGCATTAACTTTTTGCATTTAAGTTCGTAGGTGATTTAAACGTATACTTACCAAGCGTTTTCTGCATACTCTACACGTATTTAATACAAATGGCGCCATAAACTTCCTGCCGGGGATAGGTCAAATAAAATATAGATCAAAATATCGCTGTCGTCTCGCTTTAAACAACATTTTCTTGAAAACGTCACGTAAAGATACTGTCACGTAAAAAGATTTTTCATGTGTCGGATAATGTTTTCGTACTAAATATTTATACTAAAGTTGGTTTATTGTTATAAATAGTTACTTATACATTTATTCTTTGTGTGAAACTGTTAAAATTAACTGTATGCAGTGTCTTTCTTGAGTAAGGTGCGTCACGTAAGGCTACAAGCTAAAATCCCGGCTATTTAAATCTGTTAAGATAAGCTTCATTTACTTTTTTTCCTCCTTTTTTTATCCTTAATCAATTTATTGACTTGATATATTGTTCGTTGGGTTAACTCTGTACAAGAAACGAAGTGTATGGCGTGGTTATGTTCCCATAAAGATGGCACTGTCTAAGACTGTCACGTAAAATACTTGAGTTTTGTGACAAAATTGTAAGATTTACCTGCACAAGGAAACTATCATGGGAGAAAAATGAATAGTCAAATAACATCATACTGACCTCCATGTAAGCAAAATTGGTGTAAATGCTAGAATTTGAAGGATCGATGAACCACAAACAGCATTTAAAAATGTTACGTTCCTATTGTGACATGTAGTTTTTATGGGGGTCATCATTTACTGAGCATCACCGCTCCTAAATAAAAAGCTGATACTCTCAATTTGTAGTTGCAAGTTAAATACATGGTCCATATATTTGACTTGGAAATGTCACAAAGTGGATAGATTGCCAATTTAAGATCGTTAGAAAATTTGGTGGTATGTGCATAACAGGGGTTTGGCCTGTTTAATGAGAATGACTGTGAAAGCAATTTCCATCTTTTTTTAAATACAATGTAAAATCAAAATTAAGATTTATTTTTCAATCCTTGGAAAACATTAATGATTATGACCAAGAAAATTATTTTTATATTTTTCCATTGCCTGTCATTTTCAAACAATTTTCCAACAGTTTCAGACCTTAAAAATGCTTAAAACCCAGGAGCTTCCGGGGGCCTCTGGCCCCCTGGTCCCCCAGCCAGGGCCTTGCCCTGGACCCACTGGGGGCCCTGACGGCCCCGAGCCCCCAGCATAGTTTTCAGTATTTTCAGTTTTGCCAACTTTCACCCATGTTATTGAATGTATGGATAGATTTTAGGGTATTTTATCCACGTTTGGTGGTGGTGGAAGGGGGGGGGTAGCCATATGTTTCAATCAGAGACAATTTCGGAACGCTTCAGAATTAGTACGCGTAACATTTGAACGGTTTTGTCGTTAACGTTCAAACTTTCAGGAAACAATGACGACGTCATCCTTATTCGCAGAATGTGATTTGGATAGAATCGGTTTGGTTTGCATCTAGTTATGAACTACAGACGGCACTTTTAAAAATTCAAATAAATTGGGGTTTTTGGCGTGCCCCAGGCCCCGCTTTCCTTGTTAGAAGAATAATTCACATTTTTCTTTTTTTGTACGCAAAACCATCATATTTTCTACACATAATGCCTAAAACATTACTTCAAATAATAGACATAACAAAAATTTCAACACTGCGTTACTTTAATAAATATCGACATTGTCTACGAACTTTTCGGACACACCTCGTAGTGAAATCATATATTGGGCCTATAGGTCAAATATCAAGCACAAATTCAATGTTTCAATCCAGGTCCAGCATTTATGGAAAATGCAGGTGATGGTAGGGAACAAGTCTTATATATAATAATATTGAAGGATTTGTTTTTAGCTCACCTACGTGCCAAGGTGAGCTATTTTGATCGTCCGTCTTTCGTCCGTTCGTCGTCAACAATTTCTTTAAACAACATCTCCTCCGAAACTACTGGATAGATTTTTACCAAACTTGGCCTGAATGATCCTTATATGGTCCTCTTTCAAAGTTGTTCAATCATTTTCGGCCTGTTGCATATCTAGGTCACAACAGATTTTTTCAATGAAAACTTAAAAAACCTTCTTGTCTGAAACCACAGTACCCTGAGCTTACATATCGAGGGTTGCCCGCTAAACTGTCGTAACTACATTTCAGCATTTTTTACAGGAACAACAAAAAACAACATTATTTTCATTTAAATGAAATTTAACACAAACCTTTCAGAGCTACTGCTTACAATATCATTTAAAATAGTTCAGAGTGATTAAATAAGTTGTAAACTTTATATTTAATGAGATACTTGATAACTGTTGACTTACGACAGTTTAGCGCTATATTTGGCTGAAGTCTTGGGAATTTTTCCCTGCTAAACTGTCGTAACTTGAGTTACGACAGTTTAGCAGGAAAATATTAAACTTACAACACACATAATTTTAAAAATTGTATGTGATAGAGACTTTATATTTGACATGCTTACTCTATAAATAAGACCCTCTGCAGACTTCAACTTATATTAATGTCAGGTTAAGGTCAAAGGTCATATTTAGAGGTCCAATAGGCTGTTTTAGAGAATTATCCAGACTTTGACGCTTTATTTACTGGTAAATGACTTGTGAAAGAACCTTCATATTTGTAATGCATTCTAACTAATGAAGTCTTTGGTGCATCATGCAACATCTAGTCATGCCAGTTGAAGGTCAAGGGTCATACTCGGAGGTCACATAAGCCATATTTTTATCAAGAGGTCAAATGGACGGATTTTTGAGAATCATCCATACTGTGACATTTTATCTTCCATTATACATTTTATATGGCTTGTTGAATCTAACCTTCATATTTGCATTGCTTATCATAGAAATAAGACATTATGCAGACTACAACTTTCAACTAGGTCAGGTCAAAGGTCATATTGAGATGCCAAATAGGCTGTTTTAGAGAATTATCCAGACTAACACGTTTTATCTATATAACTCCTATGACTAGTGAAAAGAACCCCCATATTTGCAATTCATTCTCCACTAATGAAGCCTAAATTGTATATTATGCAACATCTTTACATACCTGTTATGGTCAAGGGAAATAATTTAGAGGTCAAGATAGCTGGTTTTTGTAGATGGACATAATTAATTATGATCAATATGTTTGAAGTAGTTTTTACCGTTTCTTCTAGGGTCAACACAACTGACTACAATGCTTTGATACTTATACAGGTTGTTGCCTTGGACCACTTCCAATCCACCCATGTTACCTAACCTTGATTTTGACCTTGACCGAGTTTTGACTTAGAATATTTTAAATTGGTTATTTCTTGGTTAACTAGATTTTACCATTTCATCTATCATCAACACTATTAACTACAAAGCTTTAATACTTATTCAGTTTTTGCCTTGGGCCATTACCAATTCACCCATATTACCCAACATCAATTTTACCTTGACCTTGACCAAATTTGGACTCTTATTTTGGACATACAATGAGGGTTCTTCTATATCCAAACCCCACAGTCTGGGACATCTTGATATGATTTGTTTGTATAAAGATATGTTGAACCAGAGAAAAAATATCTGTCAAATATCTGTAGCTCATATTCTCATTTAAGATCATACATCTTAAATAATTATACTGATGTATAGAGATATTGAGCATTAGCATTTTATTTTTCGCCAGACATGAGCTTAAGTATCAGCTTGTTTTCTAATCAGATAAGTGTTGACATAGTTTCTTATTTGAAAATAGTCCTAAATAATATAATTGTGAACAACTGTAGGCTACTGGATAGACTGAAAAAGCTAAATAGTATTTTCATTATAATGGATGCCTGATTAAAGAATAAAACATTTATTCCTGTTTACCTATTTATCAGTCATGTCCTAGTATATCATATTCAGAGAGCCTATGCACATTTTGATATCAGAAACTATCAAAATATCATTCATTGAAAGAGTGACAAACTTGGAAATATACATGTATAGTCTTACATATCAAACTTTCTTAGAATTTCATGTTTGTCTTTTCATTTACAATAAATCAACTGCATTGTGTGTCACATGTGGCCTTCATCTATATTTTGTTACACTGTAGGAAATGAAAGGTTAATTAGACCATAAATATCTTGCAAGAATGTTTTTCTATATTAAGCAATCATCAATATCATCATCAAAATCATCACCAATACAACTAAAATTTAAAATGTTAAAAATAGTATTCCTATTAAACAAATGTTTAAAACGCTGCATGAATAGTACTTTGAATTTTATATTTTAAGAACATTTTGTATCTTAGTGATCAAATAACACGAACTCTCTTATTTTATGTAAGACAAAATTGGAGAAAAACCAAATGAAACAATGTGTCTGCTACAGATGTTGTGTCTGCTGAGCATGACTTCAATAAGGCTATGACATGTTATGAATGGAAATTTGTTTGGAAATACATTCTGTTTTGACTATCCACATGTATTTTATCAGAGAAGAAAATTATACACATGTATGCCAAAATATGGGTGTGTATTACACAATGAAGAAAATTTGGCCAGACCATCATTCTCTTAAATCTCGACTTCTTGGTATGAACATCACTTTAATCTAACATTCTGCACTATACATAAGTTAGAGCTTCTTGTAAAACATGTATTTAATTAATGAAGACTATTTCATATACTGAATAAAGAGTTGCAGCAATGGTTAAATTGGCAGATAAACTCAACTTTGACAGAAAGAATAAACTTAAACTATTAACCTGATTATCAATGTTTTGGCAAAAGAATGCATGCAACAAGATGTGTTTGTGAAGCACATGTAAATATATGCATCTTGATGTGGCCATGGCCTCAAAATGACCATGTCCTTTGTCTGAAATGACCAGAGCTGATCTGAGCTCATTGACTTCTAAGGTAGAGGTACACATACCATGTCTGAAATCTCTATCATACCGGTATGTAGTTCCTCAATTCCTCAAAATAAAGGTAAAGGTTAAATTTTAGTCTTTTTGACCTTGAAATGACCTTGACCTCTGTCAGACATGACCCAACCTGTACTGAGCTCAATGGGCTTCTTGGGTGGAGTACACATGTCAAGTATGAAGGTCTATTGCATGTGGTTGCAAATTTATGGCAAATGTTAAATTTAGATTAAATCCAGTCTATTTGACCTCTAAATGACCTTGACCTTTATCCAACAACAGCAAAGCTGTACTGAACACAAGGGCTTCTTGAGTGGAGTACACATGTCAAGTATGAAGTCTATATCACATTTAGTTTAAAAAATATGGCTAAGATTAAACTTGGTTAAAATCAGTCTGTTTGACCTTTAAATGAATGACCTTGACCTTTGTCTGACATGACTCAAGTTGTACTGGGCTCAAAATGGTCTTGAATGTAGTACATGTGTAACATCTGAAGACTCTTTAACAAAGTTATGGCCAAAGTTAATGTTGTAGGTGGACAGATAAACCAACAATCACACAGAAAAAAACCCAATATGCCCCACCCACCTCCAATCTTAAATTTCAGAAGTCAGAGGCATTAGAAAGTATGAATATAAGATTTAACTAATTTAGATTAAAGAAAATCATTTTTTTTCTTTCTTTGAGATATTTGTATTAAGTTACAACAGTATAGCCATATAATATTAGTACAATGTCTCACATCTTTTCTATCTTAAAGTTGCCCGCTAAACTGTCGTAACTTGACTTACGACAGTTTAGCGGGCAACTTTAAGGTAGTTTTGAGTTACGACATTATGGCACTAATGGCATAACTTTGTAAAAAATGGGAATTAAAGGACAAAATTTATACAGAATAAGTAATGTATGAGGATAACTTGAAAAATGTAAAAAAGTCATTTTTGATAAAAAATGTAGTTACGACAGTTTAGCGGGCAACCCTCGATATGTGGCACAAAGCATCATCTTTAGGTCCTCTATCAAGATTGTTCAAATTATGCCCCTTGGTTTAAAACTGCCAAGGCTCTTGGGGTTGCAGTTTTACATAGAGTTATGTAGTGAAATATTCTTCTCTGAAACTACTATGGCAAGAGCTTTGATATTTAGCATAGTTCTTTACCAATATTGCTGAAGTGGTTCGGATCTGTTGCATATCTTTGTCATATTAGCTAAAAATAGATTTTTTTCAATGAAAAGTCTTTCTGTCTGAAACCATCCATGTACAAAATATTTGACAGCACACTTAATTTTAAAGTTCATCAGCAAGATTTTTGAAATTATGTCTTGAGGTAAAAAATGATTCTTGTTCTTCTTTTCAGCTGTCAAATTTTCTAAAGATATAAATTTTATATATTTTGACCTAAAACACTTGAGTACAAATGGTGATACTGTGGAGATGCAAAATAAGAGAAACAGAACAAGACTGTGCTGTGGGTCTATACTTTTTCCAACATCCAATGGTTAGGAAGGTTTTGTTAACATATTGGATATTTCATATATTGTCTCTCTGATGCATGCTTTTGACACATTTCTATTCATTTGTAGGACTAAGAGTATTTTGTGGCAGATAGAATGGAAATTTCCACAGGCTGATGTGACCATCACAGACAAAAGGTTAGTTGAAACTTCTAGTTTGATGCTGGAAACTGGCCAAAACTTTATGCTTCTGCACAAAGACTCTATTTAATTGAAAAAACTGTTGGTGGGTTGATAAATCCAACTCACTCTCTCAAGTTCCTATCTCATAGAGAGTCTTGTGGGACAAGATAATTCAACCTTGCCTGTTTTTAGGCGATACTGTTTTCATGAAAGACAGCACCAACCTTTACACTGTAGATTATACCATAGTGTATTAACTGTATTTCTATGGGGTTCTGAAATGGTTACACTGTAGCTGAGCCATCACATCACTTTTCTCAGAATCTCTTTTAACCAGTTTCCTTGTAGAAATGCCTTTTGCCAGCTGTACATTTTCCTCATAGAAGTCACTAAGGGGGGGCATATACCTCTAGTCCCGCTTTGTCTGTCTTTCCGTACGTCCATCACACTTCTTTTGTCTGAAGCATATCTCATGACTGTTACATGGCAAGTTAATAAAACTTGCCATGTACATTTAAAGTGGATGATAAGAGGAAGTGCAGTACACAATACATGTATTTAATTATCTCCCTTTATAATTCCAATTTTGTCCAGATGATATCTCCAGGAAATTACTATGTAACGCATTGACTCTTTGTATAGTGATAAAGAATGAGATAAGGATGTGCACTGCCCAAGACAGACTGTGTCAGACAGATAGTTGCTTCAAAACATCAAAGTAAAGCAGAAAGCTCATTCAGCTTTTTAGCTCACCTGGCATGAAGTGCCAAGGTGAGCTATTGTGATCGTCCTGTGTCCGTCGTCGTCCGTCCGTCAGTCCGTCTGTCGTCAAACTTTTTCTTTAAAGATCTTCTTCTTGGAAACCACCGGGCCAATTTCATTAAAACTTCATAGGATTGTTCCTTGTAGGGTACTCTCTCAGATTTCTTCAAATATAAGTCATCTAATTGAAATTGTGGTTGCCATGGCAACTAATTGAAAAAACTTTTAAAAATCTCCTTGTCATAAACTACTGATCCAAATTGAAAATAATTTTGCATAAATGATCCATTGGTGACCCTCTATCAGATTTCTTGAAATAATTTTCCTAACTTAAAAAACATGCCCCCCCGCCAGTTGGCGGGGCAGCTTTTCCTTATATGGCTATCTAGTGAGAACACAAATGATCCATGGACAACCCTCTACCAGATTTCTTAAAATGATTTTGATTTCTTAAAAAACATGGCCGCCAATGGGTGGGGCACGTTTTTCTTATGATATAGATCTAGTTGAAGATAGTTTTGACGAATTGAAAATAATTTTACAAAAATGATCCATGGGTGACCCTTTACCAGATTTCTTCAAAAAAATCGGCCGCCAATGGGTGTGGTACGTTTTTCTTATGATACTGTATAGTAAATTTATAAAACTTTAAAAATCTTCTGTGAAACTACTTGTCCAAATTGAAAATACTTTTACACAAATGATCCATTGATGACTCTCTACCAGATTTCTTAAAACAATTTTGTCATCTTGGTAAAACATTGCCTCCAGTGGGTGGGGCACGTTTTCCTTTCAATATTTTTGTATAGAAACGAAATCTTTAAAAATCTGTTTCTCTGAAACTATTGGCCTTTTTAGCTCACCTGAGCCAAAGGCTCAAGGTTAGCTATTGGGATGGCCCTGTGTCCGTCGTCGTGCGTTGTCCGTCGTCGTTAACAATTGCTTCAAATGACATCTCCTCTTATACCGCTTGACCGATTTCAACCAAACTTTACAGAAATGTTCCTTGGGTCAAGCTCTTTCAAATTTGTTCAAAGAATTAAAAACAATGCAGAACTCTGGTTGCCATGGCAACCAAAGTGAAAAAATAAGGAAATCTTTAAAAAATCTTCTTGTCAAAAACTGCAAGAGCCAGAGCTTAGATATTTGGCACATAGCATCATCTACAGGTCCTCTATCAATTTTATTCAAATAATGCCCTTGGGGTCAAAATTGGTTCCGCCCTGGGGGTCACAGTTTTACATAGAGTTATACACTGAAATTTTCAAATGTCTTATCCTCTGAATCTAATATGGCTAGAGCTTTGATATTTGGCATGGTGACAGTTCTAAATATCCTTTACATATTTTGTTCAATTTGTTCCGGTCTGTTGCATATCTAGGTCACAGGAGATAAAAATAGATTTTTTTTAATGAAAACTTGAAAAATCTTCTCGTCAAAAACACCAGGGCTAGAGCTTAGATATTTGGCATATAGCATCGCCTACAGGTCCTCTATCAAGTTTGTTCAAATTATACCCCTGGGGTCAAAATAGGCCCGCCCTGGGGGTCACAGTTTTACATTGAGTTATATAGTGAAATTTTCAAACATCTTCTCCTCTGAAACTAATATGGCCAGGCCAGAGCTTTGATATTCGATATGGTGACACTTCTAGATGTCCTTTACCTACTTTGTTCAAATAGTTTCAGTCTGTTGCATATCTAGGTGACAGGAGCTATAAATAGTTTTTTTTTCAATGAAAACTTAAAAAAAAAAGCTTAGATATTTGGCACATAGCATCATCTGCAGATCCTCTATCAAGTTTGTTTAAATTATATCCCTGGGGTCAAAATTGGCACCGCCCCGGGGTCACAGTTTTACCTAGAGTTATATACTGAAAAATTCAAACGTCTTCTTCTCTGACTCTAATATGGCCAGAGCTTTGATATTCGGCATGGGGACACTTCTAGATGTCCTTTACCTATAATGTACAAATGATTCCAGTCTATTGCATAAGTAGGTCACAGGAGCTAAAAATAGATTTTTTCAATGGAAATTTAAAACAATCTTCTTGTCTTAAACCCTAGTACCCTTATCTTAGATATTTGGCACATAGCATCATTTACAGGTCCTCTATCAAGATTGTTCAAATTATGCCCCTCAGGTAAAAATGACCCTGTCCTGGACATAAATCATTATCTCTATTTTGTCAGTTATTCTCAGGTGAGCGAAATATGCCCCATGGGGCTCTTGTTTAAGAATATTTTTACACAAGTAATGATGGGTGACCCTTTGCTAGTTGCTTCAAATAATCTTCTTAGTTCAAATAACATGGCTGCCTTTGGGTGGGGGGGGGGGGGTAATTTACTGGTGATGACTTATAGTGGAACTTTAATCATTACTGGTCCATTACCATGACTGTAAACATGGGTACCAGGTGAGCGATTTAGAACTGCATGCTTTACTTTAAGTGTTGTTTAAGCATTCATCTGCCAAGATGCAGGAATGATTTATGTGGCTCCAGCATGGTGGAAGCTTGAAATAGCAGCATGTCAACGAGGAAAGGGTACATCAAGAAGACTTCTACTTAGCTCCAAATCAGAGTGTAAACCACTTACATTTACCACCAAATCCTATGTTGTGACTACTCATTAGAATCAGCACAGAGCAAAGATTCTAGTAAGTAGTCAAATCAAAGGTAATCATGGAGGCATGGGGATTTAAGTCTTTGAAGTTATGCCTTTATGGTCAAAGCACTGTCCACAAATTCTCTTTTTATTAGTGGCAATAGCAGTTGTATTTTCTTTCCCCAGAGTCCAAGAAACAAACAATTTAGACACAGTTCTGAGAAGACACTTCAATGAAGAAGCAGACCCAATAGTTAGACACAAACTCAAATCCTACTCCACAGCAGACAGGGGACAATTGGCTGCATTTATGGCTGTGGGAAACAGCAAACAGACAGCAAAACGGTAAAACCATTATGTTAAGAACTAGAGTTCCTTTAAACCTGTTACCTCATAACCTGTTTATAGTTTTGAAAACAGTTGAACACTTAAAGCAGGTTGAAAGTAAAGCAGAATGCTCCTTAATCTGATTAAGCAACCATTTAGAAAGATATTGGAAATGTCTTCTGTGTTTTATGTTCAGGACTTCTTAGGTGGGGAATGCTTTCTTTTGTGTAGAAATATATAGAGATGTAAAAAGGTTTTTTAGGAGTAATGAAATAGCATGGAGATCTTTTATAGACAGGTTTTGACTTTATATGACTTTATACAGTATGAAAGTAATGCCAGAAGCTCCAATAGGACCAGCATTACTGGGATCAACCATGCTATCCCATAGCCTGTTTCTAATTTTGAAAGCAGGTGACCACAGCAGGTTGAAAGTAAAGCAGAGAGTGTGTAAAGGTCCAGTCTGCTTTACTCTTAGCCAGCCTTAAGGTAGCTTGATAGTTTTGATACTGCAAGCGGATTTTTAGCTCACCTGAGCCAAAGGCTCAAGGTGAGCTATTGTGACCGCTCACCGTCCGTAGTACGTCTGTCCGTCTGTCCGTTCACTTTTACTTCAAACGACATCTCCTCTGAAACCCGCAGATTGTAGGGAGAGTTCAAACTGCTCATGATGTTCCTTGGATGCTTCTCTACAGAAGTTGTTCAAAAAAAATGAAAAAAAGCACAAACTCTGCTTGAAAAAGCAAAAAAGCAAAAATCTTTAAAAAATCTTCTTGCCCAAAACTACTAGGCCCTAAGCTTTGATATTTGTACAGTAGAATCTCCTGGTGGATCCCTCTATAGTTTGTTAAAATGAAATCCCTAGGGTCACATTTGACACCACCCTGCACAGTTTAAGTGCTGCTCTAGGCAGGTTTTACAGAATTTTTGATTTAGGCAGAACTGTATTTACCTGAGTTACCCTTAATATACTATGGGCAAATAACCAATATTTGCAAACAGTTTGGATCCAGATCAGATGCAACATAATGCTGCATCTAATCTGGATCCAAACTATTTGCCACTCATTTACCAACTTAACATTTTCTAAAAAATAAAAATGTACATTTTTTACACACAGAAGGTATTTAGCAGACATCGTTTCAGTCTGGTAAGGGTAAGCTCCCAGACTGCTGCTGCTACAGTTCTCTTACATAATATTTGACCTCAGTGATCAGGCCAACAGAACTGAACATGTTGTCTGCTAAAGTTTAGAAATGGTTCAGTCGTTTGTTCAGACATTTGTTAACCCATTACCCCATAATGTGCATTTTTAGGCCTTTGATTTATTCCTCCACTTAAGAAAATAATTCCCCTTTAACCCTTTCCCCCATAGCATATCTCTAGTATTGAATGTAGGTGTCCACTTAAAACAGATTGAAAGTAAAGCAGAATGCGCTTTAAGCGCATTCTGCTTTACTTTCAGCCTGCTTTAAGCTATCATCTACTAGAATATAGAAAATATTTTGTATTATACATATTTATGAATGTATAAATTGGAACTATTTTCTTTAGAGCAAGAATAAACTGAATGTGCTAAAAGGCGCTTCTATGGGGGAAAGGGTTAAACAGTCATGAAAATGTAAGATGTGAAATAAGTTTCTATATCCTAGTAGATGGTAGCTTAAAGCAGTTTGAAAGTAAAGCAAAGTGTGCATTAAGACCCATTCTGCTTTACTTTCAACCTGCTTTAGGTGGCCACCTATTTTCAAAACTAGAAGCAGGCTATGGGGTAATGGGTAAAATGAAATTGCCTATTTGGAAAGAGCCTAATGAGAGGAAGTGCCATTTGCAAAGGCCATAACTCTGACATCATTGTTTTTTTTAGTTATTTCCCTTTGTCATATTTTCTTGTCAAGAAGACAACTCCAGGTCTACTGATGCTATTGTAATGAAATTTTATGTATGGAAAGAAACTGATGAGAGAAAATGCCTAGTGCATAAGGGCAGCAATATTTTGTTTTCCCCTTTGTCATATTTTATTGTCAGGAAAATAACTCCAGTTCTGCTGACGCTAGTGAAATAATTATCATTTACCGGAAATGGAAATAGCTTGATAAGAGGATGTGTCATGGATAAGGGTCATAAGCTTGGCAACAAAATTCACTTTTGTCATGTTTTATTGTCCGGAAGATAACTACATTTATAGCTATATTAAAATGTTGTCTTGCCCAGTCAACTTAGGTACAAACTTCAATGTCCTCAGGTGAGCGAATTTAGGGCCATGGCCCTCTTGTTCTTATTTATCATCATGATTTATAATTTATTCCCCCATTTTATAGCTGAATGGTTTAAGTGGTACACATATCACCACAAAATGTCTTTTTCAAAAAAATATTTTATTTTTTTACGAGTTTATAAGACAAATTAAAAAAAAAATTCAAACAGCGATTTCAAAGCAATCTTAAGTTTGTAACGCCTTTAAAATTGCCCATAATACACTTCATTAACATATCTAGGGATCGGTGTCTCAGATTTTTAAAATTCCCCTTCCAACTATTATTATGTAACATCAAAGTTATTTTACCGTTTAAAGTCGATTTCTATTACGTAATGCTTTGCTGTGAACAGCTGGAGAACCTCATCAACATTCTGAGACACGGTTCCCTCGAGAAGATAATACCCTTTCATCTGCTTTAAACCGCATGAAAATCGGACCCCAACCGCGAACACAATCGTTGTTCAAACATGCCTCGTGTCTGAAAATAAGGAGGAAAATAAGGAGGTGCCGAAAACGTCAATTAACTGATAAGCGTGTCATTTTGACTGTCTGACACAGTGCGAATACCCCTGGGGTTCAACTATGTCCTTTTTGTTTCAACCAATAAGAAGACACATATTTCGTAAGCGATTTTCCTTAGCTCCACCCTTAATAAAATATACCAACCATAATTCAATAATGATTTTAACATGCGAAACCCATAAATCACGCAACAGCAGCTGGAGAACGCCTCTAGCTGGTCACATGACTGTACTACGGAGTGCTTAATGAGGTGTGATTTATTTATCAGATAGCCGTGTAATGCGTTTGGTTTGGTGTGGGAGATTTTGGTAAAATGTAGAACAGAATGTCGGCTATCAAAATCGGAAAAAAGGTTAAAAACACAATTTTTGCAGTTTTAAAGCTATCAAGACACCTTAAGCTACCATCTGCTATATATTCCTTATGGTGTGACTATAAAGTAGAGCAATTTTCTTCAGTGGAGGTATAAATGAAAGGTGTAAAAAGGCATATCCAATGTGTAACAGGTTAAGTTGCCTTCTCTCTAGAATCTGTATTGAGATGTCACTGAACACAATTTTCATGCCCCCGCGATGATCAGTCGGGGGCATACTGTTTTACCCCTGTCTGTCAGTTCATCGGTTCATCCATCCCACATACAGTACATACTTTGTCGGGCTAACTCCTCCTACAGTTTTCAAGCTATAGCCTTATTACTTTGCAGAGTGTTTGCACATATACCATAGATGTGCATGTGAACAGGATTTTGATCTGCTTTGAATTTTCACAAAATTACAGACAGTTGAACTTACTCAAATTTTTGCCAGCTGGGGCATCATATTTGTCTTACAGACAAAGCCATCACTCTAGTTCTTGTATGTTTTAGGTATTACAGATTAGACCTGGACAAATCCCTGGCAGAGAGCCTGCAGTACAAATGTATCGTAGAATACCCTACAATAGAAGTAGTCTTAGAACCCCACTGGTCCAACTATAGCACAGGTAATGAGCAGTGTATGGTTATGAGGGCATTTATACGAGCGATACGACATAGCTTAACTCTTTCAACACCATATACCTGTTTAAAATATAATCTTCACATTTTCAAACGGAGTAGACCCAGATCAGGAGGCTCCTTTAGGTCTACACTGTTTGCTATCTTAGAGCAGTATAAAACTGTATTTATTACACTACCCATAATTCAAAGTAGGCTGGTTCATGTTTTGGTAACTAAAATATCCACTACGTAACCTAATAACCCACAAGAATTATTTAGTGTTGAAAGAGTTAACACCAATGCCACTACATGTCAAAGATAGTGCCAATGACTGAGCTATGAAGTCTTTCCCTCATAGAAACACCTTCTTCTCCTAGTTGTTCTTATTTTACAATTTAAGGAAAGTATATGCTTTATTTTCACTCTGCTATACCCCAAAGATGTACTTCTAATTCATGAGGCCCTTTTTATGCTTCTACCATTCCAAGATGAAGAGCCACATATCTTCCAAGCAAGTAAATGCCTAAAGCAGGCTGAAATTGACAGGAAAAGGGGAAATCTTGAGGAGCTTTCTGCTTTACTTTCAGCCTGCGTGAAGCAATTGCTGGTCTAAAACACTGAATAGTGAAAGGGTTAAGCAAACTTCTATATTAAAACTTAAAAGAAGTAACATGTATATCAGAAATTATTGGAAGAGTTATGACATCACTACCGTGTTCATATTTAGCACATATTGATTCAGACAAAAAGCTGAGTCCGGCGTGTCTTTTGGATGACATAATATACCAAAGGCATTCGAACTATCTTTTCCAGAAAATACAAAAGAGTAGTTACCCTCTGATCAGGATCTCCAATAACTTTTAAGGCTTTTGTGACTAACCCCTTATGTAAACATATTACATGTACATGTATTTAGAATTTTATTCAGTCAGCTGTGTCAAGCTTAATGAAAGATATTGTTACTTTCAGATTTAGAAGAGGAGCAGGGCTCCGTTTTAGAAGAAGGCGAACATAAGAAACCGGCTGAAGTCTTGTGAAATGTTGACAAATGATCATGTAGATATGTTTTATAGAAATAAAAAGTATTTTTCAAAGATATATAGTGTTGATTTTGAGAAATATTAGTCTTTCTCAAGAAGCACATTTGTGCTTTATAGCTGATGTCCTTTAAAGATCATAACTGTTCCATAAACAGTGTTTGGTTTAATAAAGAAACCTGCACTACAGAAAACTCTCTGTCACGCTTTTTGCATCACACTTTTACTCTTTACTACACATGTAACTCCTATTCTGCTGAAGCTTTTCAGGTGAAATTTCAAGTATGGAAAAAGCTTGACAAGTGAAAGTGTCCTGCACAAAGTCAATAACTCTTGCTTCAATCCTATGTGAGTTATTCCCCTTTCCCACATAGGCATTCGGCCCGTAGGCTATGACACTACCCCCAGCTGCTACCCCCCCCCCCCTCCACCACCACCAAACGTGGATAAAATACCCTAAAATCTATCCATACATTCAATAATCTTTCCTGAAGTTTCATGAAATTTAAAAAAAATATTTTTTTTTGCTTATTTTGCTTATTTATAAGTAAAATAGTAAAGGCTGCCATGAAAAAGCGCCTTGCAGAAGCAACCCTCAAGTTCCCAACCCTGTCATTTTGTCAAATATTGGACGATCTGGACAAATGATGGCTCATTGTTTACAGCAAACAGTTTTCTTTGACGATAATTGGTAAAAAATTCAAAGCAATCGGCGAACACGCGCATGGTGACTCGAAAAGTAGGGAGACCCCTTATACGGAAACATTCGTCCACGCGAAATTTTCCCAAACAAACGAGTGGTTGCCCAGTCAAACTATTATCATTCTAGCGAAACCAAGAACCAGTTTCAAAGCAGGAAATGACGCAAAAGTCAAGCGCCTCAATTGGTCGTATTCAAATCAGGACAACTATCGCGTTAGTTGGAATAGTTGTCAACAAGTTCTATTCGAATCACCACTTGATGTTTTCCGTTGACAAAATGTTGTCAAACCATCAAATCTTTGACCACAATTTCTGTTCGAGTCGGGTCAAAATCGTTGTCATCAGTAAATCTTCGCGCATTTGCTCCGCCCAGTTTTCGTTGACAACAAACTCGATGATTCGAATACGACCAATGATCATATCCGTTTGTCAACCGAAACTTGAAAACGAAAGTTATCTAGAAATTTATTTCGTAACAGAAATGCTCATTTACTGATAATTCAAAAGGTATTTATTATATATTTCATTTTCTATTAATTACCCGTACCATGGTGTAATGCATGGTAGCAAATGCACTTGTTAATCGCTGTATGATGAACAAGTCCAAAAATTAAGGTGGACGAATGATTCCGTATAAGGTGTCTATCGAACTTTTTATTAGCTCACCTGGCACGTAGTGCCAAGGTGAGCTTTTAGGATCTCTGGATGTCAGTCGTCTGTCTGTCCGTCCGTTCACAATTGTTCGTTAACACTCTAGCAGGTTCAAATCTCATTGGATCTTAATGAAACTTGGTTACAATGTTTGCCTCAATGAAATCTAGGTCAAGTTCGAATGTGGGTCATGTCCGGTCAAAAACTAGGTCACAAGGTCAAATTATAGAAAAACCTTGTTAACACTCTAGAGGCTACACATTTCATTGGATCTTCATGAAACTTTATCAATATGATTGCCTTAATGAAATCTAGGTCAAGTTCGAATGTGGGTCATGTCCGGTCAAAAACTACGTCACTAGGTCAAATTATCAAAAAACCTTGTTAACACTCTAGAGGCTACACATTTTATTGGATCTTCATGAAACTTCATCAAAATGATTGCCTCAATGAAATCTAGGCCAAGTTCGAATGTGGGTCATGTCCGGTCAAAAACTAGGTCACTAGGTCAAATTATCGAAAAACCTTGTTAACACTCTAGAGACTACAAATTTCATTGGATCTTCATGAAACTTCATCAAAATGAT
This sequence comes from Gari tellinella, assembly GCA_922989275.2. Lineage (NCBI taxonomy): Eukaryota > Metazoa > Mollusca > Bivalvia > Cardiida > Psammobiidae > Gari > Gari tellinella. The sequence continues at coordinate 58,104,779 of OV277865.1, forward strand.
TGCCTCAATGAAATCTAGGTCATGTTCGAATGTGGGTCATGTCCGGTCAAAAACTAGGTCACTAGGTCAAATCTTCGAAAAACCTTGTTAACACTCTAGAGACTACACATTTCATTGGATCTTCATGAAACTTCATCAAAATGTTTGCCTCATTGAAATCTAGGTCAAGTTGAATTGTGGGTTATGTATGGTCAAAAACTAGGTCACTAGGTCAAATCTTCGAAAAACCTTGTTAACACTCTAGAGACTACACATTTCATTGGATCTTCATGAAACTTCATCAAAATGTTTGCCTCATTGAAATCTAGGTCAAGTTGAATTGTGGGTTATGTATGGTCAAAAACTAGGTCACTAGGTCAAACCTTATTAACACTCTAGAGACTACAAATTTCATTTGATCTTCATAAAACTTGATGAAAAGGTCAAGTTAGAATGAGGGTCATGCCCAGTCAAAAACTAGGTCACACGGTGTACATGTAGTGTTTTAGCTAATGCGGAATGGCGGGGCGGCCCGCCCTTCTGCCCTTTTGATCCGCCCTTCTGCCCTTTTTCCGGTGTAAGGATCCGCCCTAGTGCCCCTATTCTGTGCCCTTATCCATTTGATATAGACCGCCCCGCTGCCCGGAGCGATACCACTTACTGTCGCTAATCCCATTATTGCCAATCAGTGCAATGCGACACGCGCGTGTCATAGACAATATCAACAATTATAGTGTGTAATCGACGGCCGATACACATATGTATACCTGGTGTGGTACCCCGCATAGCGAGAGTGTACGACTGAAGCCGGATTAAATCGAAACGCATGTTGGTCTCGTTGAAAAACAGAATATACGACACCCTTTTCCCTAAATTTAAACATTCATATGATTATTATCCATTATGAAGACTGAAAAAAAAAATCACAGATTAAAACGCAAACGCGAGTCGGATCTTGGAAAAATATGCTCGATACAGGGCCAATAAAGAATGTTCGACGAACGAACATTTTAGGTGAATATAGATCTAAAACCGAAATTAATTTTCTTAGAAGGAAATACTTTCCATACAAATCTTTATTAATATTCACGTACCAGAAACGAACAGTCTTCCAAATTTCGGAAATGGAAAATTCAAACGCGCACCGTGCTTCGAACTTTTACACAAGTTGTCTTCACTCGTTTTATTGGCTATAAGAAAGGTAATTCCCCGCATCTTTTTTTTAAACATCCAATGAATGTAGACGTTATATACACCCATTTAGAAAGACAGTATTGATGATTGACGTGAAATTAACAAATTACATCTTACAGGTGTATATTTCACTGGAGTTTCGGGAAATAAGTTACGACCGAGAGAGGTTTGGTTGGTTTGATAACGTCCGTTTCTGCCATCAAATACTACATACGCGCGAGAATCGAAGAATGGGATATTTATCGGTTCTGTGCTGTTGTTTTTATTTTGGTAAGTTCATATTGAATGATCTATTTGAAACAGAACATCAGCGTGACAACACATATCTAAGTAGATCCTGTTTAATTTTTCCCGTGATGCAGTCTAATTGATTGTATTCTGTTTTATGACAGGTGGTTGCTTAGGGAAGGCTGAATTTTATTAATAGGCTGAATTTTATTAATAGCCTATTAGGAAAATCCTTAAGACACCCACTTGCCTGGATACAGCAACAATCCAATGCCAATAATTATTGTACTTTATAGTAGATCTATTTGTTTGTGTGCATGTTTAACTGTGTGCGATATTAGAAAAATCTCAAAATAATTTTAAATCAGACAAACAGGTAACACACCCTATACAAAGGACTTACCCAGGGCACTCTGATCTGGGTCTATACTATTTGCATAAAGGTAAAGACACTCCATAACCTAGTTTCTTGCTCTCTTTTTTTTTAAAGAATTAAGTAAGAGAATTGATATTTTCTAGTATTGATCGTTTTGGGGCTTTTACACCCCTGTTTTACAAAATACATTGTTGCAAAAGAATGGAATACTACTTTAAATGCCAACCTCAATCAACAGCTGTAATGGGAAATCATCAGGTGCTGGAGTCAAATTTAGTTGTGTAACTTGAAATATTAATAATGTGTGATTTAAAGAAGAAAAAAATCTTGATCTGTTATTGGCTGATTTCATCCATTTTCCATAATACTTTTATGCATCTGTATAATGTACATGTATAGCTAAAATCCACTACATGTGCATACATGTTTATTATATATCTCTGTATGTAGCAAAATTGCACTATTTCATCATCTGAAGTCCAAAAAATTTCCGCCGCAGCGCAGGAGGGGACGCCCCTCCCCATTGTTCTATTGCCACATGTATAACCTTTATCTTTACAGACTTATATGCTGAATACATTAAAAGTGCTCATGGACCTATAAGACTTCGAATATGATGAAAAGACACCTAGAAATGTTAACAATCCCCTCGCCGAAGTTGCGGGTCCGTACTTTGTTTGCACCCTGCCCTTTTTTGGTGCCCCCCTGCCCCTTTTTGGTGCCCCCCTGCCCTTTTTGAGAGTCTGGCTAAAACACTATGTACATGGTTACATGGTTACCAGGTGAGCGATTTAGGGCCATAGTGGCCCTTGTTTCTTCACTTGTGCTCATGTCTTGCTTGGGCTGTGAGCTAATTTTCTTTGAACAAAACTGTTAAATGTAAATAATAAGCCATCATTTGTCAAATTCGGCCCAAAAATGACAAAATGACAAGGTTGGGAAGTTGATGGCTTTGAATTCACATCCACCTTTTCCTTGTTAGCTCACCTGAGCCAAAGGCTCAAGGTGAGCTATTGGGATGGCCCTGTGTCCGGCGTCCGTCGTCGTGCGTATGTGCGTCGTCATTAACAATTGCTTCAAATGACATCTCCTCCTATACCGCTTGACAGAATTCAACCAAACTTTACAGAAATGTTCCTTGGTTCAAGCTCTTTCAAATTTGTTCAAAGAATTAAAAACAATGCAGAACTCTGGTTGCCATGGCAACCAAAGTGAAAAAATAAGGAAATCTTAAAAAATCTTCTTGTCAAAAACTGGAAGGGCCAGAGCTTACATATTTGGCACATAGCATCATCTACATGTCCTCTATCAAGTTTGTTCAAATTATGCCCCTGGGGTCAAAATTGGCCCCGCCCCGGGGGTCACAGATTTACATAAGAGTTTTATAGTGAAATTTTCAAACGTCTTCTTCTCTAAAACTAATGTGGCCAGAGCATTGATATTTGGCATGGTGACACTTCTAGATGTCCTATACCAAAATTGTTCAAATGGTTCTGGTCGGTTGCATAACTAGGTCACAGGAGCTAAAAATAGATTTTTTCCAATGAAAACTTAAAAAATCTTCTTGTCTGAAACTACAAGGGCCAGAGCTTAGATATTTGGCACATACCATCGCCTACAGGTCCTCTATCTAGTTTGTTCAAATTATGCCTCTGGGGTCGAAATTGGCCCCGCCCCGGGGGTCACAGTTTTACATAAGAGTTATATAGTGAAATATTCAAACGTCTTCTTCTCTGAAACTAATATGGCCAGAGCTTTGATATTTGGTATGGTGACACTTCTAGATGTCCTATACCAAAATTGTTCAAATGGTTCTGGTCGGTTGCATAACTAGGTCACAGGAGCTTAAAATAGATTTTTTCCAATGAAAACTTAAAAAATCTTCTTGTCTGAAACTACAAGGGCCAGAGCTTAGATATTTGGCACATACCATCGCCTACAGGTCCTCTATCTAGTTTGTTCAAATTATGCCTCTGGGGTCGAAATTGGCCCCGCCCCGGGGGTCACAGTTTTACATAAGAGTTATATAGTGAAATATTCAAACGTCTTCTTCTCTGAAACTAATATGGCCAGAGCTTTGATATTTGGTATGGTGACACTTCTAGATGTCCTATACCAAAATTGTTCAAATGGTTCTGGTCGGTTGCATAACTAGGTCACAGGAGCTAAAATTAGATTTTTTCCAATGAAAACTTAAAAAATCTTCTTGTCTGAAACTACAAGGGCCAGAGCTTAGATATTTGGCACATACCATCGCCTACAGGTCCTCTATCTAGTTTGTTCAAATTATGCCTCTGGGGTCGAAATTGGCCCCGCCCCGGGGGTCACAGTTTTACATAAGAGTTATATAGTGAAATATTCAAACGTCTTCTTCTCTGAAACTAATATGGCCAGAGCTTTGATATTTGGTATGGTGACACTTCTAGATGTCCTATACCAAAATTGTTCAAATGGTTCTGGTCGGTTGCATAACTAGGTCACAGGAGCTAAAAATAGATTTTTTCCAATGAAAACTTAAAAAATCTTCTTTTCTGAAACTACAAGGGCCAGAGCTTAGATATTTGGCACATACCATCGCCTACAGGTCCTCTATCAAGGTGGGATATAGCTTACGCGCCGAAAACCTGTGCTTTCCCACATTATCTTTTTCTGCAGATAACTTGTGTTCTACTTAAGCTTTGTAGATGAAAGTTCATTTGTGGAAAGAACTTTACAAGTGGAAGTGTCTTGCTCAAGGTTCATAACCCTTGCGGAAAAAAGCTATGCTTTTACGCCGCTAAAAGCTACGCTTTTAGTGACGTAAAAGCGACGTAAAAGCAAGCTTTTACGCCGCGGTATTGGCACCCTCGTATTAGCGGCGTTTTATTAGGACCTGAAAAAGTGGCAGAAACGCCACTTAAACGCCACTCAGAAACGTGCCTAAATAGAACAGCGGCGTTTTTCTCAAGTGGCGTTTAAGTGGCGTAAAAGCATAGCTTTTACGCCGGTGCCAATACCGCGGCGTATAAGCTACGCTTTTACGCCACTTAAACGCCACTCAGAAACGTGCCTAAGAGGCAAAGCGGCGTTTTTCTCAAGTGGCGTTTAAGTGGCGTAAAAGCATAGCTTTTACGTCGGTGCCAATACCGTGGCGTATAAGCTACGCTTGTACGCCACTTAAACGCCACTCAGAAACGTGCCTAAGTAGTAAAGTGACGTTTTCTCTAGTGGCAGAAAAGCGACGTAAAAGCTGGCTTTTACGCCACTTAAACGCCACTCAGAAACGTGCCTAAGTTTTTCAAGTGACAGAAAAGCGGCGTAAAAGCAAGCTTTTACTCCACTTAAAGCATAGCTTTTATGTCACTTTTCTGCCGGTCAAAAAGCAAATAGAAAAAGAATGAGGCTCTGACACCATGATTGATGAAAAAATCTTATGTAAGTAAAATTTTAATTTAAAAAATGTGGAGAAATCAAACAGAAAATGCTACCATAGATGTACAAAACACCACACACATATAGAAATTCTTTGTATATTTATTTCAAACCTCACAGAAACAAACTTGAACAAGTAAATGAAATCATAGACTTGAGCCAAATCTCTGAAAAAGGCATGGGTTGATAGGAAAAGGGCAGGGGGCTAACTGTTTATCTCTAAAGAAGTGGAGGTTGGGAGGACTCTGACTTGCGAAACACAAAAAAATATATACACAAAAAAGCTGCTCTTATTCTTTGCAGTTACCTATTGACTTTTAAGGTACAAGCATGGGCTGTTTCCAGTGGGCTTACACAATGATACTTCAATATATAAATCTGTGTTTGTGTAGTAATTATAGCACTAAGGCAATTAAACCCTTTCCTTAACAGAATCGCCTCTAGAATTATGGCCTGCTCCACAAAAGTGCCACAACAGAATATGTATTTATATTCTTGAATACAAAACTCTTCAACAACTTAAAGTTAAGTGAAAGTAAAGGGAAAATATTGTAAAGGAGCTTTTTGTCTTACTTTTAAAGTTTTATCTTACTTAAAGCAGTATCCTACTTTAAACAATTTAAGTTCCGTATAGATGCTTTGACATTTTGGCAACGAATGAAAGGGTTAACAACAATTTAACTTTCAGTACATTTGTAATAATAACACACAAAATAATAAAAACGTATATACATGGAAAAAACAGACAACTGGCATGACAGTTACTCATCTTCCCTCTGTGGCTACATTTTTGTCTGAGTGGTAATGGCACTGAAACAGCTTAAAAAAGATAGACTTCCCGCAGTTTAACCCATTATTTCATAAATAGATCTACACGTTTGTACGCCTTTAATTTATTCCTACACTTGAGAAAAATAATTACTTTTTATACTGTAATGAATGTTATTATAAAAAAATGTTTACTATGTTCTTTCAGATGGTAGCTTAAAGCAGGCTGAAAGTAAACCTTTCAACCTGATTTAAGTGGCCTCCTATCCAATGCTAGAAACAGGCTATGGGGTAATGCACCAATAGGTTAAGCAAACTTCAATAAATAAAACATTTATACATTTTAACAAAGTAAGTTTCACATTGAGAGTCGGGCAACTGCAGATTAAATAAAGATATCATTTAGTCATGGATCACAGTTTCCATTGTCTTCAATATACATGTAAACGGAATATCACGACAGTGTGTGATCCGGGGTCATGTATCAGTTCGAGTTGGTTGTGTAATCCAGATCTCACGAGAGGCGTAGCCACGAGTGTGATCTGGATTACACAACCAACGAGAACTGATGCAAGATCCCGGATCACACACTGTCGTGATATTCCTTTTCATTATATACCTAAACTGTTTTGATTAGATCTAGATCTATATGTTGTTCAACCGAATAATAAAATATACGCATACATTTAGGCCCCTATATGTCAAAAATTCTGCGTTCATATGCAATCTTAAACTATTTATGGAAGTCATGTGACCACCAATAAATTACGTCATTTTTTTAATGACGTAATACTTTGTTCTCGATTGAATCCGTTATCTAAGCAGTGGCGTTTTGCAAATAACGGTCATTTAAACGTTTAAGAGTATGAGTCGAACTGTTTTAAGATTTATCCTTTGGAGGAAAACATTAGTAAAAGTAGGTGTTGTGGGGTTTTCAAGCTTAAAATGGAAACGAACTGTTCAAAGTTGATCCTCGCTTAGTTCCAACTTGTTTTAAAAATAGCATCGGAGCCGGAAATTCCGAAACGTCACGCGCACAGCTTCTTTATATAAATAACTCATGTACAATTTGTGTTGCATAAAACGGTGACGTCAACATTGTGTAGCATATATGCCATCTGATATGGACCATCTGATACGGAAAAATATTGTTAGCCCTGTATTCGCTTGCTTTTAGAATAGGTATATGATAAATCTTAATATATTGTGTAGCACTGGTCAGACAGTTTAACAACAAGTTTTGCAATAGTCTGGATCCAGGTCAGCTACCACAAATGTTGGACCTGATCTGGCAGTAGACTGCTGTACTTATATTGAGCTAAAATTAAGATGAAAAAGAATTTAGTTTTTGTTAAAATTCTTTTTAGCCACTGAAGGAGACAAAATAACTCTTGGAAATTACTTAGCATGCAAAGTGTTAAATAAAGTTAAAAATGTAACAGAATGACTAATAATTCAGACAAGCTGTTTAAAACAAACTAGATCTAGTTGTCTAAATTACAACCTCAATAAAATGCTAAATTTATAGACAGTTTGCTACATACAACCAACCAGCATATGACACAAATTTCATTTTTCAAAATTACAGAAAACCTGATACAGGCCACCTATATCTGGTTTTCTGTTATTTTGAAAAGTGAAGTGGAAAGGCAAAAAAAATCTACTTAGGAGATTAAAGCAAGGTGTAATTTCAGTACGAATGTCATGCATCGTTTTTTCTTTACTTTTATTTTCTTTTAAAAACACCCAAGCTGTCTAAATATCTGAAACTATCAATATAGAATAACTTATTCATGTACTTGCATGCCATGATGACTATGATAGGTAATAAATTGCCTTTCCTGTTGGAAGAATAATTTAAAGGTGTAAAAAGCGTATTTATGGGATAATGGGTTGAGCAAACTTAAATAAATATAACAATTACATTGTTAACAAATATATAAAGTAATCTGCACAGAAAGTTGTCATTAAAAACTCAATAATGATTCTGCAAGCCTCTGATATCAGATACTGTAAATGTTACATGTCATTTATACCCAAATGAAGATAATGTAACCAAAGCAAAGTTCCATCTTACTTTAAGTCTTTACTGATGAAGTACAAAAAAGTTTATGTTCAGTAGTCAACCATTACCAGTTTTATTTAAAAGTGATGTTTGTACGCTTAAAGTCAACCAAACGCCATGAAAAGTATCTCAATTTTTCTTAAACAGAAACTTATTGAATTTGATAGATTTAAAACAAGAGGGCTTGAAGGCCCTGCTATCGCTCACCATTTGTAATGAAGCCTGATAGCTTTACCTTTGAATTTCACCCTTTTTATTCTAAATCCATTCAAGTTTGACAACCAACTCTAGTATAGTAGAGTACATCAAAGGCAGTTAACAGAGCCTAAACAATACTGAAATGAAGCCTTTTTCTAGCATTTCAAAGTATATCAAGGGCAGGTAAATTGCCACAATGATTTCAACAATAATTGCACTCTTTCGAGAAGGTATAGCTATATACTGTGTGTACAAGTATAATGAAAATCTGTTTAAAACTGTAGTTGCAAGAGTGTAAACACTATAAAATATGGCATTTTCAGCAATTCAAAGGTAGATAACTCTTGATCTATTTGTCCGATTTCAACCATAATTACCCTTTTTCGAACTCTTATGGTCATATAGGTACAATCTGGGCAAGTTTGTGAGAGCATGGATAAATAGTGTGGCCTCTAGAGTGTAAACACTGTTTACGGTGCAAAAGGCAATTTGATTGGTTAAAAATGTAGGTTATATTCTAAAACTGGATATGCCATGCCTTTTTTATTGCGCTATATAGATTGTAATCGCAAACAGATGTGTGTTGACATGCAGTAGCTTGAAAAATAGAACAGGCGAAACTGTCAATCAGTGTATAAGCATTGTCTAACTCATTCACTCATGTATGTATCACAATATTTCTTCAACTCTGATAATAAAACAAAATACACAATATATATACATGTACATGTAATACTTTTTAAACATGTGTTTGCTTTTTTTGTTTTCACTATGTTTCCTGTTAAAGTGACAACATGATTGAAACAGATCAAAAACTCAAAAATTCAGTTAGATCTACTTTACATTACTTAAGTTATAGTGAAAATAAAACAAGCAAATACAATAATTGTCATGGATTTGAACCTAATAAGAAGTACTTTCTATCTTAGCAAATGATAGCTGTAAGATGGGTAAAGGGAAATATAAAAGTCACATTCTATTTTACTCTCAACCTCGTCCTGCTGTATTAATTAACAGGTCACTCATCTTCAAAACCAGACAAAGACAATGGACTAAATGCTATTTTTCAGAATACAGTGCAGACGCTGATCACACAATTCATTCAGGAAGTGAAGTCTGATCTGGGTCTACACCGTTTTCAACATTCATAATGTGGGCTATTAAAAAGCACTCGGGGAAGGGCTTAAAGTATGTTTCACTGAAGTTCTGGCAAAGATATTAAAAAGGTTAACATTTTTCTTTTCTTCCTTTGAATACATGTCAAAAGTTGAGTCTTTGACTAATTATGTTACGCTCACTGCTTTTTAGCTCACCTGAGCCAAAGGCTCAAGGTGAGCTATTGTGACCGCTCACCGTCCGTAGTACGTCTGTCCGTCTGTCCGTTCACATTTACTTCAAACGACATCTCCTCTGAAACCCGCCGATTGTAGGGAGAGTTCAAAATGCTCATGATGTTCCTTGGATGCTTCTCTACAGAAGTTGTTCAAAAAAAAGGAAAAAAAGCACAAACTCTGCTTGAAAAAGCAAAAAAGCAAAAATCTTTAAAAAATCTTCTTGCCCAAAACTACTAGGCCCTAAGCTTTGATATTTGTACAGTAGAATCTCCTGGTGGATCCCTCTATAGTTTGTTAAAATGAAATCCCTAGGGTCACATTTGACACCACCCTGCACAGTTTAAGTGCTGCTCTAGGCAGGTTTTACAGTATTTTTGATTTAGGCAGAACTGTATTTACCTGAGTGACCCTTAATATACTATGGGCAAATAACCAATATTTGCAAACAGTTTGGATCCAGATCAGATGCAACATAATGCTGCATCTAATCTGGATCCAAACTATTTGCCACTCATTTACCAACTTAACATTTTCTAAAAAAAAAAAAAGTACATTTTTTACACACAGAAGGTATTTAGCAGACATCATTTCAGTCTGGTAAGGGTAAGCCACCAGCAGCAGTGCTGCTAATGCTACAGTACTCTTGCATAATAGTTGACCTCAGTGAGCAGGCCAACAGAACTGAACATGTTGTCTGCTAAAGTTTAGAAATGGTTCAGTCTTCTTCATACTTAGAGAAACAGGATCTGGAAGTGATCCACTGACAGTTATGTAATTATGTCTTATGCCATATTTATACATATGTTTAATATTGGTTTTGTCACAGTTATCTGCATGTTTTGCCATTTTTTCTTGTCCAGGATTCAACCCTTTCCCTTAATAAATACTGACGTTTGTTAACCCATTACCCCATAAATGTGCATTTTTAGGCCTTTGATTTATTCCTCCACTTAAGAAAATAATTCCCCTTTAAACAGTCATGAAAATGTAAGATGTGAAATAAGTTTCTATATCCTAGTAGATGGTAGCTTAAAGCAGTTTGAAAGTAAAGCAAAGTGTGCATTAAGACCCATTCTGCTTTACTTTCAACCTGCTTTAGGTGGCCACCTATTTTCAAAACTAGAAACAGGCTATGGGGTAATTGGTAAAATGAAATTGCCTATTTGGAAAGAGCCTAATGAGAGGAAGTGCCATTTGCAAAGGCCATAACTCTGACATCATTGTTTTTTTAGTTATTTCCCTTTGTCATATTTTCTTGTCAAGAAGACAACTCCAGTTCTACTGATGCTATTGTAATGAAATTTTATGTATGGAAAGAAACTGATGAGAGAAAATGCCATGCATAAGGGCAGCAATATTTTGTTTTCCCCTTTGTCATATTTTATTGTCAGGAAAATAACTCCAGTTCTGCTGACGCTAGTGAAATAATTATCATTTACCGGAAATGGAAATAGCTTGATAAGAGGATGTGTCATGGATAAGGGTCATAAGCTTGGCAACAAAATTCACTTTTGTCATGTTTTCTTGTCCGGAAGATAACTCCATTTATAGCTATATTAAAATGTTGACTTGCCCAGTCAACTTAGGTACAAACTTCAATGTCCTCAGGTGAGCGAATTTAGGGCCATGGCCCTCTTGTTAATATTTCACATTCAACTACATGTAGTTGTACTGTTGGACTTTTGAAAAGCTTGCGCCATATTCCCCGCCTGGGCTCTAGTAAACCATGACTTCCAACCTCAACCAATTCTTGATGGTGTGATTCACTGATAATTGTCTTGGCTGGTCACTTCCAAATAGCTGCATCTTAAAAACTTCAACAGTATTTTCTTCTTCAACAGATTAGTGTTCATTCTTCATGCAATACTGTCCGTGTATTTTGCGAATTGCTGAAAGTTCTGTTTTTCAGATATCATAATGCACTTACTACTTGGTTTGTGTTCTGAACAGTTCAAATATCAAAAGATTTCTCAATTTCATTTTCACACTAGGATAAGGGTTCTATTTTTCAAAATGCTATTTTTTAAAAATTTAGTTTGCAGTGTGGGTCTGTAAATGCCTCCATCCAATTTCCACATTTCATGTTGAGAGGGTTGAATTTAACCTGAAAAGAAAGTTGAAGAAGTTAAAAATATTATCAGGGCTCTAGGAAAGACAATTATTAAAGAGCTAGGGACTGTTAACACTGAACAAATTTTACATTTTGTTTCTTATTTGAAATTATTTCACCACCAAATCCTATGGAGTGAAACCATAATAGGGTTTAATGTAGAAATAAATACTCACCATATCTCAATATCTGAAGCTCTGAATGGTTATAAATAATAAATAAATAAGGGGGTCTAACAGTCTGACAGTTTAAGTTTTTTTTAAAATAGCTTCCATTTCTTATTTTGATAACACCCCATCCCATAAAGTTACATCAACCAAATATCCTTATAAGTGAGATAGCAGTATAGATCTATATCATACCAATTTATTTCTTCAAAATTAATGTACTTATTGAAAAAATTGCAAGTGACTTCGATTCAATAGTAATTTGTAAATAAACAATAACATAGTAGATAGCGCTTGTCTGAGATGGTTTTATGAAACTGACAGTCAACAGGTGCCTGCCGTAAAAACGAAATATATTGTAATATTTCGTTAATGGTGTGTACATTCAAATAACATCAGTATAGATTTCTTTCAGCATTTATTTATGACAAAATATGATGTGTCTGTATCCTCGGGGTATTTCTACATGTTGAAATTCAATATGGCGACCAAGGGTCGAATCACATTTCGTTGTGCGTCTAGTAATTTAACTCGAAAACATGAGCTTCAAATAGATCGTTTAACAAAGAAATTAATGCCATTAGAAAGAGAAAAGTCTATTATTGTGTAATTCTTTTTCATACTTACCTAATGATTTGTGGTGCAAAATTTGACTGGAGCTTGGTCATTTTGAACTCTTCTTGCGTGAACGTCAACACATGAAAACAACCAGACTTCCAGTGTGAAGAGCTATCTTCTGGAAAAAATAAATAAAAACAGTTACAACGTAATTTTATTTACATCTATTATGAACATTTAGCTACATTAACTTATACAAATCGCACTCGATGGCTCAAATGATGCTATATTTGGTCATTTCTGTGGGAGGAAACTGGAGTTTCCAGAGAAAGCACATGTGTTCGGTAGGACGACAATTTTTTTTCGAACCCTCTCACATACTGCCCCGTGACCAAGGGTCAAACAGGAAACAGCATTGGTGAGAAGCTGGTGCGCTATACCCGGTGACTGTGCAATTGAACTCCATAGATTGGTTAAAATGACGGTAGATCTAGTAAAATTTATTGCCAACTAAAATATGTCAAATTTGTTGGAGTCGCACCAAAAACCTGCACACTTTAATTCCTAGCTTATCCGTTATACAGAGGTATGACTATATATCATAAGAAATCATTTCTATATTCTAGCAGATGGTAGCATAAAGCAGACTGAAAGAAAAGAAAAATGCACCTTTTTATTAATATAGCACATTCTGCTTTACTTTGAACCTGCTTTTAGTCTGTCTACTATCTTCAAAAAGTGAAACAATTTGCTTTTGGGTTAAGGCAGGCTGAAACTACTACTGGTCAGTAGTGAAAGTAAAGCAGACTGTGTCCATTCTGCTTTACTTTCAAACCTGCTTAAAGTGGTAATTTTCAATATAAGAAACAGGCTATGGGGGTAATGGGTTCATTAAATATTGAGTTAATTGATTCAATAGGTCAAGTTGTATTTATCACTGGCAGGATCCGATGGCACCAAACTGCTTTACTTTCAACCTGCTTTAACTCAGTCTACTATCTTCAAAAATTGAAATAATTTGCTATTGGGTTAAGGCAGGCTGCAACTACTACCAGTAGTGAAAGTAAATCAGACTGTGTTCATTCTGCTTTACTTTCAAACCTGATTTAAGTGTCCATCTTCAATACTAAGAACAGGCTATGAGGTAATGGGTTCATTAAATATGAAGCAAGTTAATTGATTCAATAGGTCATGTTGTTTTGATCATTGTCAGGGTGACACCAAAACTGCTTTACTTTCAACCTGCTTTATGTCAGTCAACTTTCTTCAAAAAATTAAAATAATTTGCTATTGGGTTAAAAGCAGGCTAAAACTACTACTAGAAGTGAAAGTAAAGCAGACTGTGTCCATTCTCCTTTACTTTCAAACTTGCTTTAAGTTTTCAATTAGAACAGGCTATGGGGTAAAGAGTTAATTGATTCAATAGGTCAAGTTGTTTTTATCACTGGCAGGATGACACAAAACTGACCTCTAAGATCAAAAATATGGTACAGATCTCACAATAGGATAAAACCCAAGGCTGATAAAATCAAAACTGTTTTCAACTTGCATATTCAAATTTATTTACAAGACATGAAACCTTTAGTAATTGCTACAAACATTTAAAAGATACAGCCAGGTAGTATGTATGTTATGATGAATTAGCCATAATAGCAAAAACTGACAATGGTAGAAAGATAGCTTGCAAATTACATCAGCCATTTAAACCACATTCAATAAAAAAAATATTGCTCAGTCCAATCAGATAATTTGCAAATTCAAGCTTCTCTAACACCTTTTAGGCATAAGAACATAATATAAATATTTCTTAAACTACAGCCTTCAATAAAAACATTATTAAATGTGTGGAAAACAGGATGGACTCGTTGAATCTTCAGAAATGGCTTAATATTTACCTGTATTTCTGTCTTGCCAAGTTCAAATTCAAAATGTCCGCCACAGCTGAATAAATGCAGCTTTCTCATTGGCTGAATTGGCTGAAGGATTATGGGTGGTTATATAAGTTTCTTTAAAATTAATATTTTTTCTCAATATTCATTTCTAAAATCTAAAACAAAGAAAATATTAATCAAATACAAGAAAATGTACATAGTTATTGTAAAATAATTAAAAAAAACAAACAACATATTCCTTTCAAGGGAGCTAACCCCTTCAATCAAAATGGGTTAAAACAATTGGCTTGCCTTAAAGCTGGTTTCACAGATATCCTCAAAATACACAATACCTACAATTCACAAAACATCCACATTATAGGTATCCTAAACTTTGTTAGCCTGCTTAAAAAGAAAACCATATCTAAATCTCAGAAAATCCTAGAAAACAGAAAAAGATGGAGTTTTTCCTAATTCTCTCAACTCTTCTTTCACAGTCCTGTAAGTACAAGCCCTCAAGCTCTTAATTCTTACACCTTTTAAGAATATAATTAGACATAATGAAAATCTTTCTTAAACTGCAAACTTCTACTAAAGTGTGAAAACAATGATATAAAATGATGCTGTTGAGCTGAAGGACAACAGAACCTTTAACCCATTACCCCATAAATACACATTTTACACCTTTAATTTATTTCTCTACTTAAGAAAGTAGTTCCAATTTAAAGTGACACAAGTAAAAACCCCAAGAAATATTTTCTATATTCTTACAGATTAATAGCTTAACCAATTACCCCATATCCTATTTCTAGTTTTGAAAACAGGTGACCACTTAAAGCAGGTTGAAAGCATGGAGAAAGGACATGTTTCTCCATGTTGAAAGTAAGCAAAATGCACTGTAAGGCACATTCTGCTTTACTTTCAGCCTGCTTTAAGCTATCATCTGCAAGGATAAAGAATTTATTTTCTTCTAGTTCACAACCATAACTCAATAAATCTGAACTATTTTCTTTAGTGGAGGAATAAATTTAAGGCATAATGGGGTAATGGGTTAAAGAAGGCTGAATGTAAAGCAAAATAGCCCTTAAGCCACATTCTGCTTTACTTTAAACCTGCTTTAAGTGGTCACATATCTTCCAAACTAGAAACAGGCTATGGGTTATAAATGGGTTAATCCACCAGCAAGGGTTATTTAACCCCATACCCTGTTTTTTTGGTTTTCAAAAATGGTGACTGTTAAAAGCAGGTTGAAAGTAAAGCAGAATTGCATCTTTCAGGCACATTCTGCTTTACTTTCAGCCCACTGTAAGCTACCACCTGCTAGAGCAAAGATATATTTCTTATAATTCATGACTTTATAAATTGGAAATATGTTTTGCAGTGGAAGAATAAATTAAATGCATAAAAAGGGATATTTATGGGGTAATGGGTTAAGTTATTAATAAGATTTTTACATCACAAAATCAGCAAATATCTCTCTAAAAAACTTTTAGAGTAATTTCAATGGTTAACATTTCCCCCTATCAAACCCTTAACCCATTACCCCATAGCCTGTTCCTCAAAGTTTTAAAAATAATTTACTCCTTAAAGCAGATTGAAAGTAAAGCAGAATGCACATTGAGGCCTATTCTGCTTTACTTTCAGCCTACTTTGAGCTATCATTTACTATAGGATGAAGATTTTTTTCTAAATACACAATTATAACTTAAAAACTTGGAACTATTTTCTTCCCTGGAGGAATAAATTAGAGGAGTAAAAAGGTGTTTTTATGGGATAATGGGTGAAATACATTTATAAGGCAGCTCATGATGACAAAAAATGCATTTCCACCCACTTCAACATTTTAGACAAAAAACATACTGACATCATACACCGAAATCTGTACCATGAGCAGTCAGATTTTGACCATGATGACAATTGTCAATCCACAAAAATGTTGTTGTAAAAACACAAAAATATTGCTGTAAAAAAAAAAAATTACATTATCAACATCATTGTACATATCAATGGGAAAATAACTTTTCATGCCTCTCTAGCAGACATTTTTTTTAAACAATTGGAGAAATTCTTTTTGTCACAATGTTTTCAACTTTCATTTGAATAATAAAACATATATTGAACCCTTTACCAAATAACCCCTTTATAACATTAAATACAGGTGATCAGTTAAAGCAGGTTGAAAGTAAAGCTGAATGTGCCTTAAGGCACATTATGCTTTACTTTCATCCTGATTTAAACTACTATCTGCTAGGCTATATAAAAAAAAATGTGATGGTAAAAGTTCATGATGGTATAAGCTGGAACTTATTTCTTCAGCAGAGGAATAAATTAAATACGCTAAAAGTCGCTTCTATGGAGGAAAGGGTTAAACAAATTGGTGTTTTACTTTTACATGATTTGAATCATTTCAAAGTTGGCTGCTTCAAATTTCATCTATGATGGAAAGAGTCAACTGTTTGAAAGAGTCAAATGTTTGAAAGATGATTGGCCGTGTCAGGGTTCGAATATTAAGGACCAGTACTAAAGTAGGTGAACGAGGATGTTAGTCGCACTTGCCAATGAACACAATCTCATAGAAATTAAAAGAAAAACTTTTTTTTAAAAAAGAAAAAACTACACTTAAAAAATGTACTTGTTGTAACATGTTAAAGTCTTAAAGAATAAAAGAGTCACTTTTACAAACAAAAAGTGCACTTTAATGAGGTCAATTTTAAGAAAATATGCTTATTTGAAAAAAAGATGCACATTTAAAACAAATAAATACACTTTTTGCTATGAAAAGGTACAGAAAAAACAACACTTTCTCAAGTTGCTTTGGTAAAAAGGTCACCTTTTTTTGAGAAGGTAGTAGCATAAAAAAGTGTCTAAATGATTATTATACAGAATAGACCCTGAACTAACAGCTGCTACAGATTAGCTTAACTTAGTCTGAGTCTGCTATGTCGGTATAAGTGATGAAGTCTTAGCTATGAGGTAAAAGTCAATACGTGTCTACAGCAAAGGTGTGTAAAAGTGGCGTATTTAATATTTGGAGGACAATTAAAACAAATTTCTTAAATACGCCACTCCATATCTTAAATATTTCACTTTTGAAAAGTGGCATCTTTTCTTATAACAAATATGTCGCTTAAACGCCACTTTATTGGAGTGGCATATTTAACTATCTCAATAAAAAAACAAATACGAGGCTTTTCTTTCACTTATGTAGAGTGGCGTCTTTTCATAACAACAAATATGTCGCTTAAACGCCACTTTATTGGAGTGGCATATTTAATTATCTCAATAAGAAAACAAATACGAGGCTTTTCTTCCACTTATGTAGAGCGGCGTCTTTTCAACATGACAATACGTCGCTTACACGCCACTTATCTGCCACTTTTCCATACTTTTTGTTAAATACGCCGCTTCATTGCAAGGCTCGTTTTTGCTACTGGCCCAAGTGGCGTAAAAGCTTGACATTAGTGGCGTAAAAGCTGCGTTTTTAAATAGCTGCGATTTTTTTCCGCAAGGGAACTCTTGCATCAATACTCTGAGAGTTATACCCCTTTCCACATTTTCTTTTCCAGGAGATTACTTCTGTTATACTGAATCTTTTAAGGTGGTTCGCGGGTCAGCTTATTCTGTGTCAGAATTCTTTGAAACCTTGATTAAATTGAAATATACCATATGGAGAGTGAAAAATCGTTAAAATAAAAAAAAATTACAGTGCCGTTTTTTTCTGACAGGACTTTTTGTCGAGAAAAGCTCCTTTTTTAATTAACAGGAATATTTTCTTTATAAAATAATATAACTCAATAATTTCAGTACATTCAAGTTAAATGTACATAGACTATAAGATATTGGGCAAACAAAAGTATTTCATGACATATTTCCTGGAAATATCAATATTTTAAAAAAAAGTCAAATTCTGAAAAAGTCACTAAATCTCAAATTACAAAAAATCTAGCTGTTTAACATACACTAATTTTACTCTTATTAGATAGATATAACTTAATTCTACTAGTCACAAAAATTTAATGAAAATCTACAGTAGAATTTACATTTTATACATGATTTCCTGAAATTCTGACAAAATGTTAACACAAAACGAGTAACCTCCATTGAGTTCAATTCTAAAATGCGGTCAGCTCTAAATAATACCATACGTCAAACCTGTAATAAGGGATCATTGAATACGGTAGCCTGTAGATCTTTAAAGGCAGGTGACTGCTTAATGCATAACAAAAGTAATGCATAAAAGCTCCTTTAGGATCTATCTTTTAGCATTACTTTTGTCCTGTGTTAAGCTGCCATCTGTCATATAGGCTATAAATCCTCACAAATTTAGCTGTCACTTGACTATACTTGCATCTGATATTATTCATTATTATGTGAGTAAACATAGCCTGTCCTTTGATCACTGCGTTATGAATTGACTAGTCATTAAAATCGGACAATTTGTTAAAAAAAAAAGGTTTTGAAGCAAGTGGGAATCGAACCTGGAACCTTTGGATTGCAAGTCAATCACCATACCAACTGAGCTAACAGAGAAGACACTGAAGCAGATCAAACTTTTCTTTATCTAAATTTTCTACTATAATCACGTGCTGCAAAGATCAGGTGAAAGTCATCAGCATTTCCGGAACTCGAGATGCGGGCCGCCCACTGTCGAACCACCTTAAACTAGAATTTCATGAATGGAAAGAGACTGATGAGGATTACCCTTTCCCACATTTTCTATATTTCTGCCATTTACTCCTGTTTCTACAGATGCTTTTCAGATGAAATTTCATTTATGGAAAGAGTTTGATGAGTGGTTCCCAAGTGTCTTGCACATGGTTCATATCCTCCATTCTCATACAACGGACCCTTCCTACATGTCCGTAAGCCTAACAAAAACGCTTGATACAGCGCGTGCGGTTTGCTTACGTCATCGCAAAAAGCGGTTCCGGTTAGGTATTAAATGCGGGCTGCTAATAGCCGAAAAAAAATGCTAAAAAAACCTTGGAATTTTAGTGAAACTTTGAAGAAAATTATATATTCAAAAAATGAATACCAAAATTGACCACGTACCTTATTTTTTAGCTCACCTGAGCTAGCTCAGGGTGAGCTTTTGCAATCCTTGAATGTCCGGCGTCAACAATTTTAGTGTTTACACTCTAGAGGCCACAATATTTATCCAATCTTTCTCAAACTTGCTCAGATGGAATATTGCCATAAGAGTTCGGATGAGTTCGATTATGGGTGAAATCGGACAAATAGGTCATGAGTTATCTACCTTTGAACTGCTGAAAATGTCATATTTAACAGTGTTTACACTCTAGGGGCCACAGTATTTATCCAATCTTTCTAAAACTTGCCCAGATTGTATATGACCATAAGAGTTCGGATGAGTTCGATTTTGGTTGAAATCGGACAAATAGATCAAGTGTTATCTACCTTTGAATTGCTGAAAATGCCATATTTAACGGTGTTTACACTCTAGAGGCCACAGTATTTATCCAATTTTTCTAAAACTTGCCCAGATTGTATATGACCATAAGAGTTCGGATAAGTTCGATTTTGGTTGAAATCGGACGAATTGATCAAGAGTTATTTACCTTTAAATTGCTGAAAATGCCATATTTAACAGTAGTGTTTACACTCTAGAGGCCACACTTTTTATCCAATCTATCTCAAACCTGCTCAGATTGTTAAAGACTATAAGAGTTCAAATGAGTTTGACTATGGTTGAAATCAGACTTATAGGTCGAGAGTTATCTACCTTTGAATTGCTGAAAATGCCATATTTAACGATGTTTACACTCTAGAGGTCACAAATTTTATCCAATCTTTCTCAAACTTACTCAGATTGTATATTACCATAAGACTTCGGATGAGTTCAATTATTGTTGTAATCAGATTAATAGGTCAAAAGTTATTTTACAAAACCATGAAATAACTAACACACTGTTCACTACCACGGTTGCGCGCGAATAAACGACATAGTTCTCGGGGGCTACGCCCCGTCGAACTATATCGTTTATTTGCTTGCAACCATGGTCTAACCTATACATGTTTATTACGTGTAGCGAGTGTCTGGAAATTGAACTTTCATATGCAGTATAAATTTGACCCGGTTGTGTACAAGCGCCTTTGCTACCTGGATGATGACGTCATAGTAAGAGTTCGCGGCGCTGCATTAACAGCCGAAGGTTAGTTTGAATAACTAGTATTTGTTTAAACAATGAAGTTGTTTGATTACTTTAAATGTTATTTTCAGTTAGAAAACTTTTTTTCTCTTTATTCGTTCAATGTATCTCCCAGTTTCCATTTAAAGGGACTCGCAACCGGATGGTGTACTTGTCAAAATAAAATAAAATACTCAAATAAAAGCAAATTTGTGGCATTATTTGGCTTCTGACATTAAAAAAATATGATCAGGCCAAAAAAAGTCTCAAGAATCGTCACCGAATCTTAGATTTTTAGATATTTTCCATCGTTTTTCTATACCGACTAGTAGACGGTATAGTTGTTGTTGTTGCTTCTCTACACGGGCTCAGACATAAACTCGAGCCGAATTATGAAGTTGTATGCACTTTCGATCGCTACACATTGAAATACGTTAAATCGATCCGAGATAAACGGATAGTTCCGTGGTCCATTGGTCTAAGCGGTTTCCCCTATTTTGCCTTCTGTCCGCCAATGCCGGGGCCCCGGGTTCGAATCCCACAAGAGACCAATTTTTTTTTTTATTGAAATACATTTTTTAAACAGAATTTCTTATCCTAAACTAATTATTTACCATGTATATAAGCGTTTGACACATATTTACAAATTACAATTTTTAATGCACCATCTGGTTGCGAGTCGCTTTAAATTGATTACCTTTTTAATCCTTTTTCGCTAAGGGTTCCGGAGAACCGAGTGAAGAGGATATCTCTTGCATCAATACCATAAGAATTATTCCTCTTTTCTACACTTTCTTTTCTGGAATATAACTTCTGCTATACTGAAGCTTTCCATTTTGGTTATATCTCTTGTTCCAATGATGCTTGCTGGGAGGTGACACATGTGTTCCTACAAACACCCTTTTAGTTCTATACCTATTGCGTTATAGTATACTTTACCTACGTACGCTCCTTCTTTATCTTTGTACAAGCTAGCGGTCACTATTATACGATAGTGCCCGCTAATAGTGCCCGCTGAGCATGGTTGACGTCATATGATGACGTCGTGATGATTGCGTAATGAAATTTGAGAAGTGTTACCGTCACTTTTAGCAAATATTAGCCATGTCCGAGTAGATCTAGATCTAGATCTACTTGTAAATAAAATGTGAAATGTATTTTTAATTGAAATCTATCTATGATAAATATAAGACTCATAGAGATTAGTGGTTGTGACCTAAAGAGTTGATCTGTTTTAAACGTTTAAATAATTTTATTCTTTTACAAAACATAAGCTTTGATTGTTTGCGATTTAATCAAAGATCATACAATAAATTTTTAAAATCAATTTTACATTACAAGTTTCATAATATGGAAAGTGTAGATTCAAGTTTACATAAGGAAGCTTACTTTTTAGTAGTTCCTATCGATGTAAAATATTATTAAAGGGAGGTAATCAATGCACATATATACTTGTACATTACTTAACAATGCACAGAACTGTTTTGATCCTAATTAGAAGTGCGGTATACTATAAGAAATAGTACAGCCCACTTCGGGCCGTAAACTATTTTGGGGCTGACTGGTCGGTCACTATAATGCAAGGAGGCCCTCAGCGGGCTGTACTATTTCTTATATGGTGCGGTCCGTCCATCTGTGAACTTTTGCTTGTACGATTTCAACCAACTCAAACGAATGTACTCCAATTCTTTTGAAACTTGGTTAGCATATTTATGGCGAAAATGTCAAGTGTGATTGACACAGACACTCGAGTTTTGCCCCTTTTATCATCAACAATGGACATTTTTAGCTCGCCTGTACGAAGTACATGACGAGCTATTGCAATACCCCCGGTGTAGTCGTTGTCGTTGTCGTCGTCGTTGGCGTCGTCGTGAACGGCGTAAACAATTTGAACAAAATCCCTATAACTTCTATGTCCCTTGAGGTATTGCTTTCATAGTTGGTATGTGTGTGCATATGGACAAGACCTTTCCATGCACAGAAATTTTTTTACCCCTGTGACCTTGACCTTGAACTTAGGGCCCGCGTTTAGGTTTCCAAATCTGTGTTTAGGTTTCGAAAATTGCCTATAACTTCTATGTCCCTTGAGGTATTGCTTTCATAGTTGGTATTTGTGTGCATATGGACAAGACCTTTCCATGCACAGAAAAATTTGGACCCCTGTGTTCGTGACCTTGAACTAAGGGCCCACGTTTAGGTTTCGAAATCTGTGTTTAGGTTTGGAAAATTGCCTATTACTTCTATGTCCCTTGAGGTATTGCTTTCATAGTTGGTATGTGTGTGCATATGGACAAGACCTTTCCATGCACAGAAAAAATTTGACCCCTGTGACCTTGACCTTGAACTTAGGGCCCGCGTTTAGGTTTCGAAATCTGTGTTTAGGTTTCGAAAATTGCCTATAACTTCTATGTCCCTTGAGGTATTGCTTTCATAGTTGGTATGTGTGTGCATATGGACAAGACCTTTCCATGCACAGAAAAAATTTGACCCCTGTGACCTTGACCTTGAACTTAGGGCCCGCGTTTAAGTTTCGAAATCTGTGTTTAGGTTTCGAAAATTGCCTATAACTTTTATGTCCCTTGAGGTATTGCTTTCATAGTTGGTATGTGTGTGCATATGGACAAGATCTTTCCATGCACAGAAAAAATTTGACCCCTGTGACCTTGACCTTGAACTTAGGGCCCGCGTTTAGGTTTCCAAATCTGTGTTTAGGTTTCGAAAATAGCCTATAACTTCTATGTCCCTTGAGGTATTGCTTTCATAGTTGGTATGTGTGTGCATATGGACAATACCTTTCCATGCACAGAAAAAATTTGACCCCTGTGACCTTGACCTTGCACTTAAGGCCCGTGTTTAGGTTTCGAAATCTGTGTTTAGGTTTCGAATATTGCCTATATCTTCTATGTTCCTTGAGGTATTGCTTTCATAGTTGGTATGTGTATATATGGACAAGACCTTTCCATGCACAGAAAAAATTGGACCCCTGTGACCTTGACCTTGAACTTAGGGCCCGCGTTTAAGTTTCGAAATCAGTGTTTAGGTTTCGAAAATTGCCTATAACTTCTATGTCCCTTGGGGTATTGCTTTCATAGTTGGTATGTGTGTGCATATGGACAAGACCTTTCCATGCACAGAAAAAATTTGACCCCTGTGACCTTGACCTTGAACTTAGGGCCCGCGTTTAGGTTTCGAAATCTGTGTATAGGTTTTGAAAATTGCCTATAATTTCTATGTCCCTTGAAGTATTGCTTTCATAGTTGGTATGTGTGTGCATATGGACAAGACCTTTCCATGCACAGAAAAAATTTGACCCCTGTGACATTGACCTTGAACTTGGGGCCCGCGTTTAAGTTTCGAAATCTGTGTTTAGGTTTCGAAATTGCCTATAACTTCTATGTCCCTTGAGGTATTGCTTTCATAGTTGGTATGTGTGTGCATATGGACAAGACCTTTCCATGCACAGAAAAAAATTGACCCCTGTGACCATGACCATGAACTTAGGGCCCGCGTTTAGGTTTCAAAATCTGTGTTTAGGTTTTGAAAAATGCCTTTAACTTCCATGTCCCTTGAGGTATTGCTTTCATAGTTGGTATGTGTGTGTATATGGACGAGACCTTATCATACACAGAAAAATTTGGACCCCTGTGACCTTGACCTTGAACTTAGGGCCCGCGTTTAGGTTTCGAAATCTGTGTTTAGGTTTTGAAAAATGCCTTTAACTTTTATGTCCCTTGAGGTTTTGCTTACATAGTTGGTATTTGTGTGTATATGGACAAGACCTTTCCATGCACAGAAAAATTTGGACCCCTGTGACCTTGACCTTGAACTTAGATCCAGGGTTATGGTTTTGAAATCTGTGTTTAGGTTTCAAAAATGCTTACATTTCCTATGTACCTTGAGGTGTAACTTCATATTTGATTTTCATGTGTATATGCCTATATGGACAAGACCTTTCCATGCAGGCAAAAAGGTTGACCTCGGTGACCTTAAATGTGCTTTTAAGTTTCTAAATGTGCCGATGGCGAGCTTTGTTGTCTCTCTGACAATTCTTGTTAGAGAAATGTTGCTTACCCGCTTGCCTACTCTCTAACCTAAACACATATACTCCAATCCTTTTGAAACTTGGTCAGCATGTATATTGCTACATTTTAAGATGTTTGCGAACAGCATATGATGCTCTAGCTTGTGTTGCTCTCCTACAATAAATCATTAAAAGCAACCCTAAATAGTATAAAATGGACTATAACAGTCCCTTTGAAGTCTCAGTGAATAAATTGAGCTAAAGTGATAGAATCTCAGAACTGTAGATCTTGTTCAAATTTTGATAAGTTGTGGTGGCTGCCCTATAGTAATCACCCAGTCAGTCTGTCACACTTTTTTGTCCGCTCTCTAACTGCACATGTTTTAATAGGATCTTCACCAAATTTGTGGAAAATGTTTATTGGTGTAAAATCTTGGTCAAGTTTTATAACTACCTAAATCACATAAGGGATGTCTATGCTATGGCCCTTGAATATTAGCTGTGTTAGTATAGGTGACTCTTTTGCTGTAACAGGGGAGAGTATAGGTGCCTTTTCTGTTGCAAACAAAGATGGATCGATTAGTTCAGTCTTTCACAATATTTGGTCCTCTCTCTATAACTTCAACAGTTTTTATCTAATTTTCACCAAATTTGCGGTAAATGATCATGGTAAATTTTATAACAACCCAAATTTAAGAAAGCATGTAAGAGTAATGGCCCTTAAATTATTAACAATAGTACCGCAAGCCGGGCACATTATACGCCCGTCAAATCGATCTTAGAATGTAGTCATACTAAACCCCTATCAAGGTAAAGTGAACAAAAGGGGAGGAAACCTGAAAGTTAGGGGTCATATGCTGACCAAGTTTCAAAAGGATTGGAATAAATTTGTTTGAGAAAGATAGCAGACAAATAAAAAAAATGCCCGTTTTTGACGATAAAAGGGGCATAACTCTTGAATGTCAGGGGCAATCTTGCTGTTTATCAACCGAGACATTATGGTCATACACATGCTGCCAAAGTTTCAAAAGGATTGGAATAAATTTGTTTGAGTTAGAGAGCGGACAAACTAAAAAATGTCCGTTTTTGACAAAATAAGGAGCAGAACTCTTGAATGTCTAAAGCAATCTTGCTGGTTATAAAACATAACCGAGACATTATGGTAATACACATGCTGACCAAGTTTCAAAAGGATTGGAATAAATTTGTTTGAGTTAGAGAGTGGACAAACTAAAATATGCCCGTTTTGACGATAAAAGGGGCATAACTCTTGAATGTCTGTGGCAATCCTGCTGGTTATCGAACTTGACCGAGATATTATGGTCATACACATGCTGACAAAGTAGTTTCAAAAGGATTAACATAACTTTGTTTGAGTTAGAGAGCGGACAAACTAAAATGCCCGTTTTTAACGAAAAAAGGGGCATAGCTCTTGAATGTCTGGGGCAATCTTGCTGGTTATCGAACTATTATGGTGGAGAACACGAGAACACGTTCTGACCAAGTTTCAAAAGGATTGGACTAAATTTGTTTGAGTTAGAGAGCGGACATGAAAAAGTTAACGGACAGACAGACGGACGGACGGACGGACAGCGCCACGACATAATACGTCCCGTCTGAAGACGGGCGTATAAAAATGAGCCGTTGTCAGTCTTATCCTCTCTCTAACTCTAAATATGTTTTCTGATTCTCAAAAAAATTGTTGAAAATGTTCATTTGGCTAAAATCTTGGTCAAGAAGGGAAATTACCCAAATAACTTGAGGCATGTCAGAGTTTGAGCCCTTGAGTTATTAAAATGTGACTGTTTCAGGATTGTCCACTCTAACTCAAATATTTTTTGTTCGACCTTGAGCAAACTTATTGAAAATGTTTATATATGTACAATCCTGACCAAGTTTGATTATCAGCTAAATTGCATAAGACATCTTGGGATTATGCCTCTTGAATTATTAGAAATTTTCAGTTTTGACCACGCCAGCTGTTCTCTAACTCCAATTTTTTATCCAATCTTCACAATTTGTTTGAAAATGTTCTCGGCTTTATAATCTTAGCCTAGTTTGATAGTCAGCTAAATTTGCCAAGACATGCAAGGATTATGGTCCTTGAATTACTCAAAATTGTCATTATTATCCTCGTCCGTTCTTTAACTTTTAAGAGTTTTCATTTGACCTTGTACAAATTTGCTGAAGCTGTTTATATATTTTCCAAGTTCGATAACCAGCTAAATATGTTAAAACGTGTCAGGAGTATTTCCTTTGAATTCATCAAAGTTGGCCGTTTTAGCCGTTTCCGATCTCATACTTAGTTTTCCTCCGACCTTGTACAAACTAAAAGTATTCATATTTATAAAATATTGGTCAACCTTGATTACCAGCTAAATTGCATAAGGCATGCCAGTTTGCTGCCCCTTGAATTACTAAAAAAATCCCATTTTTATACGCCCACCTCTAGAGGTGGTCGTATATTGGCGTGTCCCTGTCCGTCGTTCAGTCATTCGTCCGTCAACATTTGTTTGTCCGGAGTTTTTCTGGAAAACTATTGGAGGGATATTAATGAAACTTCACACAAATGTTATATGCATAATGATCTGAAGCTTAGTAGAGTTTCAAATTTTTATTACAGAGTTATCTGCCCTTGATTTACTCAAATATGGTATAAAAAGCTTGTCCGGAGTTTTCTAGAAAAGCCATGTAAGGGATATTATTGAAACTTCACACAAATCTTATATGCATACAGATCTAAAGCTGATTTGAGTTTGAGCTATATGCCATTTTTTGTTACAGAGTTATCTGCCCTTGATGTACTCAAAATATGCTATAAAAAGCTTGTCCAGAGTTTCGTAGGTAAACTATTAGAGGGATATTAATAAAACTCCACACAAATGTTATATGCATCAAGATATAATGCTGAGTAGAGTTCGAGGCTCATGCAATTTTTTGTTTCAGAGTTATCTTCCCTTGATGTACTCAAATATGGTATAAAAAGCTTGTCCGGAGTTTTAAAGGAAATCTATTGGAGGGATATTAATGAAACTTCACACAAATGTTATATGCATCAATATCTGAAGCTGAGTCAAGTTTGAGATGTATTTGATTTTTAGCTCACCTGAGCCAAAGGCTCAAGGTGAGCTATTGGGATTGGCCCTGTGTCCGTCGTCGTGCGTTGTGCGTCGTCCGTCGTCGTTAACAATTGCTTCAAATGACATCTCCTTCTATACCGCCTGACAGATTTCAACCAAACTTTACAGGAATGTTCCTGGGTCAAGTTCTTTCAAAATTGTACAAAGAATTAAAAACAATGTTGAACTCTGGTTGCCATGGCAACCAAAGTGAAAAAATAAGGAAATCTTAAAACATCTTCTTGTCTGAAACTACAAGGGCAAGAGCTAAGTTATTTCGCACATAGCATCATCTAAAAGTCCTTTATCGAGTTTGTTCAAATTATGCCCATGGGGTCAAAATTGGCCCCGCCCCGGGGGTCAAAGTTTTACATAGAGTTATATAGTGAAATTTTCAAACTTCTTCTTCTCTGAAACTAATATGGCCAGAGCTTTGCTATTCAGCATGTTGACACATCTAGATGTCCCATACCAATATAGTTCAAATGGATCTGGTCGGTTGCATATCTAGGTCACATGAGCTAATAATAGATTTTTTTTTCAATGAAAACTTAAAAAATCTTCTTGTCAAAAACTACAAGGGCCAGAGCTTCGATATTTGGCACATAGCATCGCCTACAGGTCCTCTATTAAGTTTGTTCAAATAATACCCCTCGGGTCAAAATTGGCCCAGCCCCGGGGTCGCAATTTTACAAAGAGTTTTATAAAAAAAAATCTCCATTTTGTTAGTTATTCTCAGGTAAGCGAAATATGCCCCAATATATATAGGGTAATATCAGATAACCCATATGTTTGCAATAAACCACCTATACAGGGGGCCTACATAACAAGTATAATTGGTAAGATACAAATCCCCCTGGTCGGTTCGGAGTGATGGTAGAGCATTCAGTGCACTATATAGTGTAGCTGGTGTTGAAGCAATTCTATTGCGTTGTTTAGCTACCAGTCTGTTGTTATGCACTGTGTATTTTAGCTAGACGCAGCTGTCGTATCCGACTGGTTGGGGTAGTGGACTGTATAAGGATGGTTTACTACATACATATGAGTTATCTGATTATCTCCCTTTAATACACAATATGCCATTCACTGTGTATCCTATAGATACATTAACTCTAGTATGTAGTGTTACTAGTGTATGTATATAGCATATGTCAGATAAAGTCCCATAACATCCTCTATCAAGTTTGTTCATATTATGCCCCTGGGGTCTAAATTGGCCCCGCCCCGGGGTCATAGTTTTACATAGAGATATATAGTGAAAATTTCAAACATCTTCTTCTCTGACACTAATATGGCCAGAGCTTTGATATTCGGTATGGTTACACTTCTGAATATCCTTTACGGATTTTGTTAAAATGGTTCCGGTCTGTTGCATACGCATGAGCTAAAAATAGATTTTTTCTATAAAAATTTAAAAAATCTTATCGTCAAAAACTACAAGGGCCAGAGCTTAGATATTTGGCACATAGCATCATCTACAGGTCCTCTATCAAGTTTGTTCAAATTATGCCCCTAGGGTCAAAATTGGCCCCGCCCCAGGGTTGATAGTTTTACATAGAGTTATACAGAGAAATTTTCAAACGTTTTCTCCTCTGCTACTAATATGGCCAGATCTTTGATATTCGGCATGGTGACACTTCCAGATGTGCTTTACCTATTTTGTTCAAATGGTTCCAGTCTGTTGCATATGTAGGTCACAGGAGCTAAATATCAATGGAAAAATCATCTTGTCTTAAACCCTAGTACCCTGATCTTAGATATTTGGCACACAACATCATCTACAGGTCCTCTATCAAAATTGTTCAAATTTAATAATGCCCCTCGGGTAAAACATGACTCCTTCTGGACATAAATCATTATCTCCATTTTGTCAGCTATTCTCAGATGGAACTCTTGTTCGTAGTAATATGCCCTTGATATACTCAAATATGCTATAAAAAGCTTATTTGACAGTGTTAATACACTTAGCAACTACAGTTTTGAATTCATTTTGATTATTCTTGTTCACAGCATAATTATAGAAGTATAACTTCATGAAAGGGTTGATTATTATTGAAATCGGATCATAGTGTTAAGAGTTATCTGCCCTTGGTGTACTCAGATATGCTAAAAACGGCTTTATTTCAGTATTGTTTATTCTCGCTATTTAGTGTCTACAAATTAGAATAGATTTTGATAAAACTATATATTTCTTTGCCAGTGGGCGTATGATGTATCGTTTGCGGTGCTCCCGTTACATACTTGCCATGTTGGTAATAAGCTCACAAGTAATCACTCCATATCTACTTTACTAATTGAAGGATTTTCATAAAAAAAACACTTGCCACAGTGAAACTATGTGCTTAATTTTTAGCTCACCAGAGCACAAGGGGCTCATGGTGAGCTATTGTGATACTGCTCTGTCTGGCGTCTGTCCGTCAACAATTGTAAACGACTTTTTCTCTGAAACCAATAGCCCCAGTGTAACCAAACGAGGTCAGATACATGCTGTTAGTTTGAGCTTCAAAAGTTGTTCAAAGAAAATGGGTGGGGCAAATGGTCTTATTGCCAGGGCAATCATGCACAAAATCTAGAAAAATCGTCGAAAATACTGGTCCAATTTCAATTTGGTTTTCACCAAAATGTTTCTCAATGGATAGACTTGCTGTTCAAAGAATTTTGATCCGTCGAAAAAACATGACTGCCAGAGGGCATGGTCATTTTCCTTGTTCAGAAATATCGAATTAAAAGTTAAAAACCTTCTAAATATCATATGTTTGGCTATATCTTAATGAGATTTTGTCAGTGTTATGTTCTTGACAAAGTTTAGGTTATACCTGAATATAGGTCATGTCAGGTCATAAAGTAGATAAGTAGGTCAAATTGAAAAAAATGCCACTCTAGAGGCCATATTTTTAGACTAATCTTCTTCAATCTTGAAACTTGCTTAGAATAAATATCTTGATAAAAGCTAGGCACTGTGTAAATATGGGTAACATAAGATATTAGTAGTTCAGTTAGTCAAAACATAGAAAAGCTTCTAACCACTGTATGAGTAATCTTTTTCGCCATAATTTCTCACAGAATGATCACCTTGACAAAATCTTGGAAATGTACTAATACGGATTACTGGGTCAAAAAGTGGGTCAGTAAGTCAAATCATAGGGAAAAACTCCAAAGTACTCTAGGGCCCACATCTTTTGCACTAATTTCATGAAACTAGCTCAGAATAATTACCATGTGACAAACTCTAGGTAAATAATGAATATGTGTTATGTCTGAATGAAAAGTTGGTCCAGGGTTTTTTAACCTTCTATAACAGGGGCCTATAACAGGTGTCTTCCCGATTGCAAAAGCCTCTTTTTTCCCCAAGTTTGCTGAAAGAATTTCCCCAAAATACAATGCATTATATGATTCTCACGAAATATAAGTATATATTCTGAGGATGAAACTTCATTAGAAGTGTCCTATTCAATTACCAGTCCTGTTTAAATGTTAAATAAGTAAAATAATTATTATTAAATTAAAGCGCTCGTAGTTCCCAAAATGAAAGGCTAAGGCCCCTTCCCAAATTTTAGAAAAAAGGCCCTGAAGTCAATAGGTCAAATAATAAAATAGGCTTCTGAACACTTTAGGGGTCATGCTTTTTAGCCCCGAATTCATGAAACTTGCTGAAAATTCTAGGCAATGTATGAATGTGAGCTATTATGTCAGGTCAAAAAGTAGGTCATTAATTCAAATCATAGGAAAGGCTTCTGAACCCTCAAGTCCATATGGAGTACACACATCAACATTATCCTGACATATTTGCTTCATGTGACATTAGGCGCTAGTGGGGGTATAAATCACCTTTAGTGATAAAGTGTACATGTACTTAAATCTGGGAACTGTATACTCCGGTAAGCGCCTTGGAGCCTATTACTCTTGTTGTTGTTTTCTCTCTGTGCCTTTCTCCCCCTGACAGCTTTTGTTGGTCCATTTCTAGCTTTGTCAGCGTTTAAGTTGATTTTATCATGAGTATAATACTATCTACAGCAATTACTTTTAATACAGTTGTTTAGGCAGTAGCGGATAGCAAACGGTATTATTGCTGCATACGTCGTTTAAACAAAAATTCTTGGACAATAAATAGTACCATTCGATAGCAAATATGATCTTTCAGAAATAGTCCATTGTTTCATCTTAAAAATATTTTACAATACAAGAGTCTGTGTTTAACCCCGACACATTTGTGGTTAATAACGGATAGCTTCGGGCAGTATCGGATAGTTAATATAAATCATAGATGACATGTAAACATGTAGCTATTCAGTTTGGGTTTGGGTTCAAATGCTGCACTTCACACCAGGTCAATTTGAATTGGAAACCTCATAATACCTATGGAGGATTAGATATAGTTTACTTATATCTCTGTAAGATTCCGAGACTGAAAACAAGATTTGGCCTACAAATATGTTTATGCTCCCAGCATCCATAGAGGGAGGCACATATAGTGATAGTCCTGTCCATGCGTACGAGGTTAACCAGCTTATATCATTTCTTCCAGTATGAACACTGCTTACTTGGATACTTGTACACTCTTTGTAATTGATCATTTCCAATTAATCAACAGCACCCCCTTAATTTGACCTTTACCTTCTATTGACTTGGAAAAGAATCCGAATTGATTGTCAAGTATGCCACCAGTGGCAGCTAAACAGCTAGTATTTGAAATGGCTATATCTAGGTTAATTAGATTTTACCGTTTTGTCTAATGTCACCACTACTTATTACAATACTTTAATACTTACCACGTGTTACTTTGATCAATTATCAACCCATCTGTATCACCTAACTTTGAATTATGACCTACTGAGGCAAATTTGGACAAATAATATTTTAGATGAGCTACGAGGGTTATTCAAAGAGTATTGATACTTGATAATACACTTAGAATAAAAGCAAACTGCATGTATTATTTATCATTTTAAAGAGCAATTCTTCGCCTACACCGATGGTTTAATGCACGATAAGATCACATAACTCGATATACATGTATCACTACATGGACCTAAATGACCCTACTCGAGGGCACTGGAACACTGCACTTTTCAGACATTTTTGACGTAATAACTTTCTTAAAGAGTACAATTTCTGAAATTTGTTTTTGAAATATATCAGTTTATGTCTAATTTTTAAGTAATTTAAATTGATAGGGTTAACTGTCTAAAATCCCATTTTTAGCTCACCTGAGCCAAAGGCTCAAGGTGAGCTATATTGGGATGGCCCTGTGTCTGGCGTCCGTCGTGCGTTGTCCGTCGTCGTTGACAATTGCTTCAAATGACATCTTCTCCTATACCGCTGAACAGAATTCAACCAAACTTTACAGAAATGTTCATTGGGTCTAGAGTTTTCAAATTTGTTCAAAGAATTAAAAACAATACAGAACTCTGGTTGCCATGGCAACAAAAGTGAAAAAATAAGGAAATCTTTAAAAATCTTCTTGTCAAAAATTGCAAGGGCCAGAGCTTATATATTTGGCACATAGCATCACCCACAGGTCCTCTATCATTTTTTGTTCAAATTATGCCCCTTGGGTCAAAATTCGCCCACCCCGGGGCTCACAGTTTTACAGTTATATAGTGAAATTTCCAAACGTCTTCTCTTCTGGCACTTATATGGCCAAAGCTTTAATATTCGGTATGGTGACACTTCTAAATATCCCTTACGTATTTTGTTCCAATGGTTCCGGTCTATTGCATATCTAGGTCACAGGAGCTAAAATAGATATTTTCTATAAAATCTTAAAAAATCTGCAGGTCCTCTATCAAGTTTGCTCAAATTATGCTTCTATGGTCAAAATTGGCCCCTTCCCGGGGTTCACAGTTTTACATAGAGTTATATTGTGAAATTTTCAAACGTCTTCATCTCTAAAATTAATATGGCCAGGGCTTTGATATTCAGCATGGTGACACTTGTAGATGTCTTTTACCTATTCTG
Source organism: Gari tellinella (assembly GCA_922989275.2). NCBI lineage: Eukaryota > Metazoa > Mollusca > Bivalvia > Cardiida > Psammobiidae > Gari > Gari tellinella. Next base: position 58,138,285 of record OV277865.1, read on the forward strand.
TTCTAATGGTTTCAGTATGTTGCATATCTAGGTCACATGATCTAAAAAAAAAAAAGAAGATTTTTTCAATGGAAAATTACAAAAATATTCTTGCCTAAAACCCTACTATCCTGATCTTAGATATTTGGCACATAGCATCATCTACAGGTCCTCTGACGAGATTGTTCACATTATGCCCCTCAGGTAAAAAAATGACCCCTTCATGGACATACATACATTTAATTATCTCCATTTTGTCATTTATTCCCAGGTGATCGAAATAAGCCCCATGGGGCTCTTGTTTCAAAAATATCATTTCTTATTTTGCTAATGACAAAAGGGGACATATAGATCAGTCTTAATTATGTCTCCCCTATATAGGAGGGGGAGACATATTGGTGTTGTGGTTTCTGTCTGTCTGTCCGTCCGTCCGTTCGTCTGTCTGTCAGTCACACCACTGGAAGGATTTGCTCTAAACTTTCACAGAATAACAAATAATATAGGAATAGGTTCATGTGGTTTGGAATTTGAGCTGCGACCCTTTTAGCTCAAAGGCTCAAGGTGAGCTATTGGGATGGCCCTGTGTGCGTCGTCGTCCGTTAACAATTGCTTCAAATGACATCTCCTGCTATACCGCTTAACAGAATTCAACCAAACTTTACATAAATGTTCCTTGGGTCAAGCCCTTTCAAATTTGCTCAAAGAATTAAAAACAATGCAAAACTCTGGTTGCCATGGCAACAAAAGTGAAAAAATAAGGAAATCTTAAAAACTCTTCTTGTCAAAAACTGCAAGGGCTAGAGCTTAGATATTTGGCACATAGCATCATCCACAGGTACTCTATCAATTTTGTTCAAATTATGCCCCTGGGGTCAAAATTGGCCCGCCCCGGGGGTCACAGTTTTACATAGAGTTATATAGTGAAATTTTCAAACGTCTTCTCCTCTGAAACTAAAATGGCCAGAGCTTTGATATTCGGCATGATGACACTTCTAGATGTCCTTTTTCAATATTGTTCAAATGGTTGGGTCGGTTGCATATCTAGGTCACAGGAGCTAAAAATAGATTTTTTTCAATGAAAACTTAAAAAATCTTCTTGTCTGAAATAACAAGGGCAAGAGCTTAGATATTTGGCACATAGCATCGCCTACCGGTCCTCTATCAAGTTTGTTCAAATAATACCCCTCGGGTCAAAATTGGCCCCGCCCCGGGGTCGCAATTTTACAAAGAGTTTTATAAAAAAAAATCTCCATTTTGTTAGTTATTCTCAGGTAAGCGAAATATGCCCCATAGGGCTCTTGTTTAACAAAAGTTATGGCCCTTTTAATTATTTTTCTAAAAAGAATATATAGGGTTATATCAGATAACTCATGTTTGCAATAAACCACCTATACAGGGGGCCTACATAACAAGTATAATTGGTAAGATACAAATCCCCCTGGTCGGTTCGGAGTGATGGGGCATTCAGTTCATGTAGTATAGCTGGTGTTGAAGCAATTTTATTGCGTTGTTTAGCTACCAGTCTGTTGTTATGCACTGTGTATCTTAACTAGACGCAGCTGTCGTATCCGACTTGTTGGGGTAGTGGACTGTATAAGGGTGGTAAACTGCATACATATGAGTTATCTGATTATCTCCCTTTAATACACAATATGCCATTCACTGTGTATCCTATAGATACATTAACTCTAGTATGTAGTGTATGTATATAGCATATGTCAGATAAAGTCCCATAACAGGGAGTCTACACAATGACTATAATTGGTTAGATGCAAATTCCCCTGGTCGGTTCGGAGTGTTAGGGCATTCATTGTTTATAATATAGCTGGTGGTGAAGCAAATCTGGGAACCGGTCGAGCGCTGCACAGGCCACCAGGTTCCAGAACCATGGTACGCACAAGGTAAAAGGGGGATTGCATTTGGACGCCTGGATGGTCGATTTTGAGCAAGACTCTGGAATAGCTTGACAGGTTTCCAGAATCAGATAAGGTACATCATGGATATGTTAACAGCCAACCACTGGGAACCAGAGAAAACACCTCCAAGACAAGACAGCATTTCCTCCTTCCCGACGACCAGCGGCAACAAACGGCCCTTTTCAGGGCCACCACACAAGCAAAGTCCATTCAACAATAGGCATGATGCTGACCATTCTCCCAATCCTGAGACAATGGGATGACGCACCTGATAAAGCTTATGCGGGACTATAAACCTTAGCAGCAACAACAACATGAAACATATACTTTATCGAATGATACTATTTAAAACTGTGCAGTGTGTTCATAATTGTATGATTTTATTTGACACACAGTTTCATAAACTTATTCCAAATAATAAAGCCGCAATAATGATTATTGTGTCAAATTTTGTTCAGTAAATTAACTCAACAGTACACAAAAAGGTCTAGCCTCCTCGAGGTGTGGTCATTTAGGTCCATGTTGTGACTTATCGAGTTATGTGTTCTTATCATCCATTATATCATCGTGTAGGCGAAGAATTGCTCTTTAAAATGATACACCACACGTGCATTTTGCACTCATTATATTGAAGTTATTGATCAAGTATCATTACTTTTTGAACAACCCTCGTATTTCCCTGTTTTAGGTCGTTTGGCGGCTCTGGAAACTAACGCTTTTATTAATATCTCTTTACCTACAACATCAAATATCACCAAACTTTGCAAAGTTGTTTAGGACCTACAATACCAAACAGAAAATATAATTTGTAAATTTTTTAATGGTCAAAATAATGCCTTTGCCATTGAACCCCTATTGTAATATTAAGCTATCTTAAGAGTATTTTAGTCCAATAAATGGAACAGTCTCCACTGCCTATTACTAGGCTGAGGGTATGTCTTAATATAATTTAGCTGTCAAACTTGAATCAAAACCGTAAACCCCTTTATAACGACCACTAAAACGAAGGCTATTGATTGTACAAAAGACAGGTGACATTTTTAAGCAATGTGACAGTAGAACAGAAAGCTCCTAAAAGAACTTTCTTGTTTACTATCATCTTGTTTTAAGTAGTCATCCGTTGTAAACACCAACATATAACAACAAATAGGTTTTACTGTACTTATAGATGATGGATGATTCAAACAATAGGTTAAACCTGGATCCACCGATTATGTTGTCTGCTTTGCAATAGTCGTGTGCAAAAATAGTAAAATTAAGGAGTTTTTCATTTTAAAGATTACTTCTACTTCTACTTTGTTACTCCCGAACAATCAATACTGATTATGACTGGGATGTGCTGTCATGTTGGACAATGTTAGTCTATTAGGTGCAAAATTAAAAGAGCATAAAGAATAAGGTGAAAGACAGTGCAAAATTAGATTAGATTATTTAAAAAATAAAAACAGTTCTGACACCGCACCCAGTCCACCCTTAAAGGCATCAAGATTGGGGCTTGACTTGAGCTGATATGGTAGGTCATTCAAATACCTGATGGTTCTATGGAAAAAAGAATTCATGTGATACTGAGTCCTTGACTGAGGTATTAGGAAATTTAAGGTTCCTAGTCGGCGTGAGGGGGCGATGTTCGACACAGACAAGATTTTCCTTGACTCTGTATAGCATGACCAGAGAGCTGTTTATTCTGCGTTGCTCCAGTGTGCACCAGTTCAGTGTGTGCAACATCTGAATCACGCTAAAAAACTTCCACATAAAGTGAGTATTAGTCCGTTTGGACAAGATCAGACGCTGCGTAACATGGCGTTTGATTTCGATCCAAACGGGTTGACACATATTTGAAAACAGTTTGAGTCCAGATCAGACGCTGCCTTACGCGTCGTCTGATCTCGATCCAAAGTGTTTGCAAGTTTTAATCAAATCGCGATCGGCAAGATAAGGGTTAATTAGAAATTCAGATGATTGACCTTAAATAATTCGTTCCCCAATTCTTTTTCACCAAGGCTTTCCTGTTGGCATTGACATTTTTTAAACTTAAACCTCAATTCATGGAACGTTTCCACATATTGTACTTAGATATCTATATATCACGGTTCTCAATAGTATGCTTTAATGGTTCTTAATGTAAGATTTTTTTCATTCTGAGACATGTTGTAACATGCACCGTTGATGATCCTTTTGTCAGAACTTTACTTTGAGATGGCCCCATTGCTCTCACAACAATGTAGGTTATATTCTAAGTTATAGTTACAACATATTAACTGAAAACTTAATGATTAAAAGTGGGCGGAACGAGCTTTAGCGAGTGACCTTAATATGTTCTAACTAACTTAAAATATAACCTATATTTTGATTGGCCGAGGACTACAACATTCCCACGTTATCGGGCTTATTCTGGTTGTAAGATCGCCCAAATATGGCAGTCTTTACAACTAGTTGCCCAGAGGGGAGTTATCTATACCGCGCGCAGACACCACGCGACGTAGAAACACAACAAAATTCTAAATACTTAAGTGCCGTGTAACGAAGTATTTTGACCCCCATCGAAAAGTGACCCCCGGTCAAAATTCGACGTCGTAGAATGACCTCCTATCGTCGAATTATGACCCCCCCCCCCCCCATCGTCGAATTATGACCCCCCCCCCCCTGTCGAAATATGACCCCCTTCAAAATCCTTGATATTTTGTTTAAAGTCAGTTTTGCATATGTTAAAGTTGTTTTAAACCTAAGTTTTGAGTGAATAAATTATATTGATTTAATTGTAAGTGTGTCTGCCTATCAATGGACAACCTTATGGGTATCGAACCCAGAACCGTTTACCCTTTTACAACTATACATTTACGATCTACCAATTACTCTTGTTCGATTATTGATTTAATTTCGACGTAGCAGGCTGAGTAAACCCCAATCACACATGCACCACGTCTCCGAGAAAGCGTATGATCAGAATTTACAATACGCTCGTATTGACATTCATTCCAAGAAATCTTCCTATCTTGCCGCGGTTTCTTTGGTTTAACCAACTACCCAACAACCTTTTTCTAGCTTTAAAGAAAGATGACCACTTACAGCAGGTTAAAAGTAAAGCAGATTGTGCATTCTGCTTTACTTCAGCCTGCTAGAATGCAGGTCGGTTGTTTTGAGTGGGCTTTTGTGTCTTTTGTCAACACTTGCTATGTTGTGCGTTTATAGTTTACCATGTTGAGTGTAAAGTTAATTGCATTTACTAAACAAACAAGCAAACAAACAAACAAACAAGCAAACAAAAAGCGATCAAAATCGGAAGCTGTGTTATGTTGCCTCATTGCACATCACACCATTCAGTGTCGTAGAAAGACTCCGGTCATTATTCTAGCTCGTATTTTGACACCTCGGCCATTATTCGATATCATAGTTTGACTCGCCGGTCATTATGCGATGTCGTAGAATGACCCCCGGTCATCGGTCATTATTCGTTGTCGTAGAATGACCCCCGGTCATTATTCGATGTCGTAGAATGACTCCCCGGTCATTATTCGATGTCGTAGAATGACCCCCAGATATCATTCTATTTCATAGAATGCCACCCCTGTCCCGATATGGCAATTACCGTATTTGATGTCAAAATAAGACCCATTGTCATTTTTCAATGTCGTAGAATAACCCCGCCATGGTTGCGATCAGCTCCCTGAGGGTAAATTCATATCAGATTGTACAATATACTGTCAATAATCTAATCAATTTTCATAGTCACATGCCGCAATGTTTCTGTTGCGACACATTGTTAGATGATGAATGTCATTGGAACTGATGTAAATATTACAAATACATGTTCTTTAAAAGGGGGATACATATTTGCACTCGTTCACGTAACGTTTATTGGTATGGAGTACCACTGATAGACTGTAAACTACGCTCAATAAATTGTCACATATCTTCAAGGATAGAAACAGGCTAAGGAGTAAAGGGTTAAATAATCAGGTCTGACATAATGCATCTAACAGACAATGTATTTGAAACTTTAATGATGTTATGTCCAACAGTAACATTTATACATTTTGTCTTGGTAATTAGCAGTAATTCAATTAAGAAGTATACAGGCAAAAAAGACATGCCATTTCATATAACAGGTTTAATATGTAGAAAGCACTTCAAAGAGCTTTGTACAAAACTTTTGGTCTGTATTTACCCTTTGCTCCATAGGCAAGCTTGCAAATTAGCTACGTTTAACTGTGATTAAGGCAGGACAATGCATACAGCAATATGAATTTTATGCAGAAAGCTCATGTATGCTTTCCGCTTTACACTCATTTTGTTGTTAGCTGACGCCTGTAATTAAAACTATTATAGGATTTTATTATCTTAATCTTATTTGCAGATGTAGGTGCAGGCGGCCTGAGGCGCTGCTGTGGAGGAAAGGGTTAAAGGCTCACTTGCTTACAAAAGTATACTTCCTTACCCAGTGGGCACTATAAAAAGGCTGTGACTTTTCAAACTGTAAACTTGCATCCATGTATTCTTAAGTTAAGAATCTTTGATTATTTAGTTGACAAAGAACTTGAAAATGATAACCTATCAGTTATATATGATATGCTTATTAGTTATTTTTCAGTAATGTTTTTGACTGTTATCAAAATGTAATGTGTGATGAAATGCATTACTTTGCCAACGTACTTGTAATTTAATACATTACAAATGTAAACGTAATAATAATTGTAATATAATACACTCTTTAGCAATGTAATTGGTGACACTTGTAAAGTAATGTATAACTTTCTCAAGTAATTCACACCATGCCTGTTCCCGCCCCACCGGCCTGCATACTCCATGACTGAATTACTACCTTAACTTATTTATAAATAAGCTGTCCACGAATTATACCACAGACCCGCAGCCACCTTGTTTCCTTACCATCAGTATCCAACACAGATAGGCACAAGGTTAACGTAACCCATCGGGAACAGCATTTAGTATACTGTACGTTTCCATGGCGCGCTTATCATAAGTCTGAATTTTGACTTGTTTATCATCTAAATTTTATATATCTTTTAACTTATTCACACCTGAAACTTTAAGTGGACAATGCAATTTTTTTCTAGTTATGTCAAGTCAACTTTTGACTAGCTAGAGTTGTTTTATACAATATATTTCAAAACTGACATATATTGCAAACATATCAGAGAGCTCCTTTGGGATTAGTCTGATCTGGGTCTACACGGTTTACAAAGGACAAATGTACTATTGCTAGGTAGACTGTTTGTAAATGACTAATATACTCGCCGCAAGGGTCCAATGGGTTAAACTGTGTCTGTTAATTGCTAAAAGGGGTTGGGGTCATTTTTCGATGGGGGTCGATATATTTCAGGAGGGGTCAAAACACTTCATGAGGGGAGTCATAGTACTATGACCGGGGTGTCAAATTTCGACGTCGAATTATGACCGGGGGGGTCATTGTACGATATCGAAAAATGACCGGGGGTCATTCTACGTCGTCGAATTTTGACCGGGGGTCATTTTTCGATGGGGGTCAAAATACTTCGTTACAACCGTACTTAATGGGATGCAAAAGGCAGTTTGATTTGTTAAAAATGTAGGTTATATTCTAAATTCTAAAAGACAGATGGCAGCTAAGAACAAGGCGGAAAACCCGTAGAACTATCCTTAAAGAACTTTTTAGCCAAGGTGAGCTTTTAGGATCGCTGGATGTCCGTCGTCCGTCGTCTGTCTGTCTGTCTGTCTGCCCGTCCGTCCGTCCACAATTGTTCGTTAACACTCTAGCAGGTTCAAATCTCATTGGATCTTGATGAAACTTGGTCACAATGTTTGCCTCAATGAAATCTAGGTCGAGTTCAAAAACTAGGTCACTAGGTCAAATCTTCGAAAAACCTTGTTAACACTCTAGAGACTACAAATTTCATTGGATCTTCATGAAACTTCATCAAAATGTTTGCCTTAATGAAATCTAGGCCCAGTTCGAATGTGGGTCATGTCCGGTCAAAAACTAGGTCACTAGGTCAAATCTTCGAAAAACCTTGTTAACACTCTAGAGACTACAAATTTCATTGGATCTTCATGAAACTTCATCAATATGATTGCCTCAATGAAATCTAGGCCCAGTTCCAATGTGGGTCATGTCCGGTCAAAAACTAGGTCACTAGGTCAAATCTTCGAAAAACCTTGTTAACACTCTAGAGACTACAAATTTCATTGGATCTTCATGAAACTTCATCAAAATGTTTGCCTTAATGAAATCTAGGCCCAGTTCGAATGTGGGTCATGTCCGGTCAAAAACTAGGTCACTAGGTCAAATCTTCGAAAAACCTTGTTAACACTCTAGAGACTACAAATTTCATTGGATCTTCATGAAACTTCATCAATATGATTGCCTCAATGAAATCTAGGCCCAGTTCCAATGTGGGTCATGTCCGGTCAAAAACTAGGTCACTAGGTCAAATCTTCGAAAAACCTTGTTAACACTCTAGAGACTACAAATTTCATTGGATCTTCATGAAACTTCATCAAAATGTTTGCCTTAATGAAATCTAGGCTCAGTTCGAATGTGGGTCATGTCCGGTCAAAAACTAGGTCACTAGGTCAAATCTTCGAAAAACCTTGTTAACACTCTAGTGACTACAAATTTCATTGGATCTTCATGAAACTTCATCAAAATGTTTGCCTTAATGAAGTCTAGCTCAAGTTCGAATGTGGGTCATGTCCGGTCAAAAACTAGGTCACTAGGTCAAATCTTCGAAAAACCTTGTTAACACTCTAGTGACTACAAATTTCATTGGATCTTCATGAAACTTCATCAATATGATTGCCTCAATGAAATCTAGGCCCAGTTCCAATGTGGGTCATGTCCGGTCAAAAACTAGGTCACTAGGTCAAATTATCGAAAAACCTTGTTAACACTCTAGAGGCTACCAATTTCATTGGATCTTCATGAAACTTCATCAATATGATTGCCTCAATGAAATCTAAGCCCAGTTCGAATGTGGGTCATGTCCGGTCAAAAACTAGGTCACTAGGTCAAATCTTCGGAAAACCTTTCTAACACTCTAGAGACTACAAATTTCATTGGATCTTCATGAAACTTCATCAAAATATTTGCCTCAATGAAATCTAGATCAAGTTAAACTGTGGGTCATGTCTAATCAAAAACTAGGTCACTAGGTCGAATCATCGAAAAACCTTATTAACACTCTAGAGACTACAAATTTCATTTGATCTTCATAAAACTTAATGAAAAGGTTTGCCTCAATGAAATATAGGTCAAGTTTAAATATGGCTTATGTCTTGTCAAAAACTAGGTCACTAGGTCAAATCATCCAAAAACCTCGTTAACACTCTAGAGACTACAAATTTCATTGAATCTTCATGAAACTTGAACAAAATGTTTGTCTCATTGAAATGGAGGTCAAGTTAGAATGAGGTCCATGCCCGGTCAAAAACTAGGTCACACGGTGTACATGGTTACATGGTTACCAGGTGAGCGATTTAGGGCCATAGTGGCCCTTGTTTGTTATACTTTCACCTTGCATTAAGCAATCACCTTTCATAAACACCATTTAATATATGTAAATAAGTAGTCGTCGAAGAGAGGTTTTACTGCATTTATTTATGCTAGATTTAAATGTAGTGGGAAAAGCATGAGATTCACAGGCCCGAGCCAATATAGTCTGGTTCTAGTCCCGTCGTTCTTAGAAAGTACGTCAGGCATAGGGGAATAATGGTGGCACCAATGGGTGTCTTTAATAGGGTTTTTAGCTCACCTGAGACAAAGGCTATTGGGATGGCCCTGTGTCCGTCGTCGTGCGTCGTCCGTCGTCGTTAACAATTGATTAAAATGACATCTTCTCCTATACCGCTTGACAGATTTCAACCAAACTTTACAGGAATGTTCCTTGGGTCAAGCTCTTTCAAATTTGTTCAAAGAATTGAAAACAATGCAGAACTCTGGTTGCCATGGCAACCAAAGTGAAAAAATAAGGAAATCTTAAAAAATCTTCTTGTCTGAAACTACAAGGGCCAGAGCTTAGATATTTGGCACATAGCATCATCTACAGGTCCTCTATCAAGTTTGTTCAAATTATGCCACTGGGGTCAAAATAGGCCCCGCCCCGGGGGTCACAGTTTTACATAGAGTTATATAGTGAAATTTCTTATTCTCTGGAACCAATATGGCCAGAGCTTTGATAGTTGACATGGTGACACTTCTAAATGTCCTATACCTATTTTGTTCAAATGGTTCTGGTCGGTTGCATATCTAGGTCACAGGAGCTAAAAATAGATATTTTTCAGTGAAAAGTTAAAATATCTTCTCCTCTGAAACTAATATGGCCAGAGCTTAGATATTTGGCACATAGCATCGCCTACAGGTCCTCTATCAAGTTTGTTCAAATTATATCCCTGGGGACAAAATTGGCCCCGCCCCGGGGTCACAGTTTTACAAAGAGTTATATAGAGAAATTTTCAAACTTCTTCTCCCCTGAAAGTAGTATGGCCAGAGCTTTGATATTTGGCACATAGCATCGCCTACAGGTCCTCTATCAAGTTTGTTCAAATTACGTCACTGGGGTCAAAATTGGCCCCGCCCCGGGGGTCACAGTTTTAGATAGAGCTATAAAGTGAAATTTTTAAACATCTTCTCCTCTGTAACCAATATGGCCAGATTTTTTATAATTGGCATTGTGACACTTCTAGATATCCTTTACCTAGTTTGTTCAAATGGTTCCAGTCTGTTTCATATGTTGGTCACAGGAGCTAAAATAGATTTTTTCAATGTAAACTTTAAAAAATCTTCTTGTCTAAAACCCTAGTACCCTGATCTTAGATATTTGGCATATAGCATCATCTGAAGGTCCTATATCAAGATTGTTCAAATTTAATAATGCCCCTCGGGTAAAAATGACCCCGTCCTTGACGTAAATCATTATCTCCATTTTGTCAACTATTCTCAGGAGAGCGAAATATGCCCCATGGGGCTCTTGTTTCTTATTTTCGGTGGTTAGCAATGTCTTATTGTAACCTATGGATTCAATGTTATACAAAACTAAAGAATCAGTTCAAAAATATGTGGTTAGCGACTAAATTAAGCAGAAATTCGAGCAACAAATCATTTTAAAGCAGTCCTACTTTCAGCATACATGTATATATATTAAGTTGAATGAAAGATTTTTACTGAATCGTTGATGTGGTTGTAAGGTTCATGCTTTTCGTCCAGACGGCCCGAGCTCGAATCCCGGCCGCGCTAATTAGCTCACCTGAGCTAGCTCAGGGTGAGCTTTTGCAATCCTTGAATGTCCGGCGTCCGTCGTTCGTCGTCCGTCGTCAACAATTTTAGTGTTTATTCTCTAGAGGTCACTCTGTAACTTGCTCAGATTGTATATTACCATAAGAGTTCGAATGAGTTCGATTATGGTTGAAATCTGACCAATAGATCAAGAGTTATGAACCTTTGAATTGCTGAAAATGCCATATTTAACAGTGTTTCACTCTAGAGGCCACAATTTTTATCCAAACTTTCTGTAACTTGCTCAGATTGTATATTACCATAAGAGTTCGAATGAGTTTGATTATGATTGAAATCAGACTAAACGTTAAAGAGGTATCTACCTTTGAACTGCTGAAAATGCCATATTTAACAGTGTTTACCCTCTAGAGGCCACAATTTTTATCCCATCTATGTCAGACGTGCTCAGATTCAATATGACTATAGGAGTTCAGATGAGATTGATTATGATTGAAATCAGACGCATAGGTCGAGAGTTATCTACCTTTGAATTACTGAAAATGCCTTATTTAAGGGTGTTTACACTCTAGAGGCCACAGTTTTTACACAATCTTTCTCAAACTTGCTCATATTGTATATGACCTCAAGAGTTCAAATGAGTTTGATTATAGTTGTAATCAGACGCATAGGTCAAGAGTTATCTACCTTTGAATTGCTGAAAATGCCATATTTAACAGTGTTTCTACTCTAGACGCCACAATTTTTATCCAGTCTTTTTCAAACTTGCTCAGATTGACCATTGTATATTACCATAAGAGTTGCAATAAGTGTGATTATGATTGAAATCAAACTAATAGGTCAAAAGTTATCTGCCCTAAAATAGCTGAAAATGCCATATCTAACAGGGTTTACACTATTGCAACTACAGTTTTCATTGAATTTTGATTATACTTGCACACAAAGTATACAGCTATAAGTTCTCAAAGGAGTGCAATTAATTATTGTTGAAATCTTATTGTTGTGGCAATAGTTATCTGCCCTTGATATACTTTGAAATGCTAGAAAAGGCTTCATTTCAGTTTAGTTTAGGTTCTAGATAAATCTGCCCTTGATGTACTCTACTATACTAGAATTATGAGGTTGTATTCCAAAACTGTTTACATGCTATACTACAAATTTGAATGGATTTAGATTAAAAGGAGAGAAACAGAAAGGTAAAGCTATCAGGCTTTAGTACAAGAGGTGAGCGATATCAGGGCCTTCAGGCCCTCTTGTTTTTCTTTTTACTTTTTACTTGGAAATGTATTTTGAATATAAAACGTTCAATAGTTTTACCATCGAATAACATCTCTGAGAGTAATGTTCTCTGAGAACATTAAAATTTCCTCAATTTTCGCCAACGGAACCTGAACAAATGTAAAAGTTATCGGGATCTGTGAAATGAACACATGGCATTGATTTCTCCATGTTTTGGTGGAATCGAACAAAATATTGTGGAAGTTATACCGTGAGACAGTGATAGGGTCAATGCATTACTTGGTAGCTATGAAGGCTTATACGCTTGGTGCTCAGCAAACTTTGAGAAGTTTATTAAATATTAGTTTGGTTATTGGTTTGGTTGTCCGATTTTTTTTCTCACTAAAATAAATGATATTTACTGCGTTTGAAAAGGATTGACCAAAAGAAGAAAAATACATTCCGGTGACGGGAATCGAACCTGGGCCGCCTGGACGAGAAACATTCAGTTTTAATAGTACTAATATCGCATAAGGCATGTCTGAGTTTTTTCCCTTTAGTCATTAAAAATTATTTTTTCAGCATTTTTTGCTCTCTAACACAAACAGTTTTTATCGGATCTTAACAATACTTGCTGAAATTATTTATTTATGTAAAATCTAGGTTAAGTTCGATTATTACTAAAATCGCATGAGGCATGTCTGAGTTATTGCCCTTTATGTATTAAAAAATGACTGTTTCACCATTGTTTGCTCTCTAACACAAATAACTCTTTTGTGATTTTCACCAAACTTGCTGAAAATGTTTATTTATATCAAATCAAGGTTTAGTTTGAATACTACTAAAATCGCAAAAGCTATGTCTGAGTTTTTGCCCTCTAAGTACTAAAAATGAATGTTTCAGCATGTTGAACATGTTTATTAATATAAAATCTAGGTCAATCATGTTAACTACCAAAATCGCACACGGCATGTTTGAGTTATTGCCCTTGAATGATTAAAGGTTGACTACTTCAGGCTTTTCAGCTTTCTGACTCAAACAGGTTTAATTGGATCTTCACCAAATTTGCTGAAAATAATATTTGTATAAAATCTTGGTCCAGTTCTATAAATGCCCAAATCGCCGAAGGCATGTTGGAGTATGGTTCTTCAATTTTTAAAATTTTGCTATTTTATCCTTATTTTAGCCCTGTCCACTCTGTAAAAGGACCAGTTTTTATTAGCTCACCTGAGCCGAAGGCTGTTGTGATCGCCCGCCGTCCGTCGTCCGTCTGTCCGTCCGTTCAAATTTACTTCAAGCGACATCTCCTCTGAAACCGCGAGTTTGAGGGAAAAACTAAATTGCTGATGGTGTTCCTTGGATGCTTCTCTACAGAAATCGTTAAAATAAAATTCAAATGTTGACTACTTATTGAAATTTATTAAAAAAAGTGAAAAACTTTAAACAAGTTTTTTGTAAAAAAAAACCACTGTTCCCACACCTTAGATATTGCATGAATAGTATCTTCTACTAAATCACTTTCAAAATTGTAAAAATTCAAAACCCTAGGGTCAAATTTGACTCAACCCTGGCCGTATCAGTGCTTTTTGATGCAGGTCTGACAGTAAAAACTCTCTAATGATCCGTTTTTATACAGACCCATTGTATCTTCCAGGCTAAGAATGAATGAATGGTGTTTTACGGCCCATCGACACAAAAAGGTCATTTAGAGCCGAACCAGGCTAAGAAGCTACCCTTATACTAAATGCAACATTTTTGCAAACTGTTTGGATCCAGGTCAGATGCCACATAATGCAGCATCTAATCTGGATTTAAACTATTTGCCACTCATTTACATATTTTCTTATATTTAGAAAATATAAGTTATTATTTTTTACATATTTCACATACAAACATTTGGAGCAGACAACAGTTCAGCATGATAATAGTCATTTCTCCCTGAGACCGTCTCCTATTGCATAACTGACCAATAGCTAGCTCTGAACTCAGGTCACTGAGATACATAACAGAAATTATGATGTCTGCTATTTTATGCTCAAGCACAACTTAGTTCGTGGCATATTACTTTTGGTCTGTCTGTTTGTTTGTTTGTTTATCTTTCTGTCTATCAGTCCACAATTAATTCTTGGCCATAAACAGTATGGATCCAGGTCAGATGCCACATAATGCTGCATCTAATCTGGATCCAAACTATTTGCCACTCATTTACATATAGTTTTTTATATTTAGAAAATGTAAATAATGATATTTATTAACCTATTAACCCATACATATTCCTTTTTATGTCTTTAATTTATTCTTCCACAGAAGAAAATAATTTCACTTTATACAGTCATTGTTGTCTTTAACAATTGCTTCAAATGACATCTCCTCATATACCGCTGACAAGATTTCAACCAAACTTTACACGAATGTTCCTTGGGTCAAGTTGTTTCAAAATTGTTCAAAGAATTAAAAACAATGTAGAACTCTGGTTGTCATGGCAACCAAGTGAAAAAATAAGGAAATCTTAAAAAAAAAATTTGTCTGAAACTACAAGGGCCAGATCTTAGACATTTGTCACATAGCATCATCTACAGGTCCTCTATTAAGATTGTTCAAATTATGCCCCTCGGGTAAAAAATGACCCCGTCCTGGACATAAATCATTATCTCCATTTTGATGTACAGCTATTCTCAGGTGAGCGACATATGCCCCATGGGGCTCTTGTTCTTTTTTAGCCAAATATTTGGCCAATGGTTGCATGTGCTTCATCTTAGCCGTGTTGGTAAAAAGTTCAGTAATAAATGACCACTCCATTTCACCTTTACCTCTTGAAGGATTTTCATTCAACTGTATTCAATTTTTTTCTTGACCTAGATTTAATACCAATACACATTGTCAGCAAGTTTGTTGAAGATCCAATAAAAAGTGTTTGTGTAAGATAGCAGAAAGTGCTGAAAAGTCATTTTTTAATAATTCTAGGGCAATAACTCAGACATGCCTCATGCGATTTTGCTAGTTATTGAACCTGACCTAGATTCTATACAAATTAACATTTTTAGCAAGTTTGGTGAAGATCCAAAAAGAATTTTTTTAGTTAGAGAGCGGACAAGGCTGAAACAGTCATTTTCAGCAAGCTTGGTAAAGAACCTCCGCATTTTTTTACACGGTTACCCACCGTGAATATTATTTACACGCTGTAACTGGATATCAAAGTTTAACCCTGTGCCTACTGGTCGCAACTTTACGGAGTTTACAAACTGTTTGAATCTAGAATAGACGCCGCGTTACGCGGCGTCTCATCTGGATCCAAACTGTTTGACACTCTAATTAAAACAATGTATAAATCTAAAATTTTTGCAGACGAAAATGTCAAAGCAGACGTCTGTACAGCAGAATAAGGGTTAACCGCTTCATTTTCAGCGCTCCGGGTAAGCGGGAGTAATCTGAACAAATTTAACATTTTCTCACTCATTTCAGCACCGAATGCTATGGTGTTACTACTGATTAAATCGTCTCTTCGAGACAATTCCAATGAGTATGACACCATTGGGTTTAAAAGCAGAAATAAAAAAAAAATGTTTTCGAAATACTCTCCTTATCTGGAGCCTTGTATTTACAGAGTTGTCCTTCTTTCCATTCACAAGGGAGGCTCTTTAACCCTTTGAACCCTAGTCCCGCATATAGGCGTTCTTTTCAAACAGTGTACATGTGAATAGTACAATTGTCCTGTGCAAACAGTGAAGACCCAGATCAGAGGGCTCCGAAAGGAGCCCTCTGATCAGGGTCTTCACTGTTTGTCATAATGCCAAATATTGACAAAAACAACCCATAAAAGTCAGAAATGGACTAGACTAAAATGGAAACTGGAATTGTCCATTTAAGGTTTCAGGGAGGAAAGAGTTAATTCGTGTAACACTAAAACATTATAAAAAAAAAAGCGAGTTTCTTAGATAAAGCAGGTTTTTGTAATAGAATCACGTCCCATGTAATTCAAATGGGATCCCAAACAACCGTTTTATGCAGGTTTCATAAAAACACAATGCGGCTTTAAAGCCTACCTCCGATAAGTGTAACTAGGGTGTCCTGGGAAACTTTTCATTTCTAGATGGTCTTTGGTGCATTCTAGAGGCGTTTTTCTCATTCATAACAGGTAAAATACTAACATAAATCTATGTAAAAAATCTGAAACCAATATTGGAAAAATTATTGGGGGCATATTGGGATTATTCACACCTTAAGCATTTATTGTGTGAAGTTTGATCAATTTCTTAATGATAGAATTTTATTGAGTGAGTGTTTCCATTGAATTTGAGCCAAAAACAATTAAGAAAAATGCACATATTTCAAGCAACATACTATACACTTGACATCATACTTTTAGTAAGCATATGTTTTAACTGTTTTAATGTTTATTTGTGCCAAATATTGCTTGACATTATTTCAGAAAGCCAAAATAATGCATGCCGACTCTCTGCCGAGAATGGCAACATTATACATTTCAAATGCTCATAGACAAAAAGAGAACCTATGTTTTTCTTTTTACCAAGGTACTAAGAAAATTCATTATGTTTGAAGAACCTATGCAGAAATTTTTATAGAGATCCTATGGAATTTTCGTTTGGGGCGTATGTCCTTAATACTATAATCATACAATCAGACGAGGTTTTATGTATCCGAAATGTCAACAGATTTATATAGTATCCGAAGATAGGGCTACTTTTAAAATAAATTCGTTGCCCGAATTAACACTGAATTCAATCGAGTCGCACGTGCTTTGTGAATTGATTTTGCAGACTAAGGCCAATATTGCCGTCCGAGCCGTGAGATTTACTCTACATGTGTGCTACATTGCCCATATAAAGATGATAAGATGACCTTTGTAGTAAATTTAGCTAAGAAACTGCTAAAAAGTTGGCATTTCTGAAAAGACTATATTTTATTGTAAGTCCTAAAAACTGAGAAAATTCATTTTTGCAATGGTATCAGGGAGCATTGAATTTTCTTTTTCACATTTTTTCTCAAATGTCTATGATATATTAAATATTTGGCAAAACGTTAGTTTCCAGAGCCACCAAACGACCTATAAATAGATTTTACCACTTACTAGAATAGTTGGATACATAAACAATTGTTCCCTTGGACCATTTACTAATTCACCTATAACACCTAACTTTGACCTTGACCGTGACCTTATTTTGACTTAGAAACTAATCAGAATATATTATCAATGATGTCACTCGAGCCGTAAGCGTTTATTGAACTCAGTTTTGTTTTCCATCTAATAGACTGAGCAGATTCCATCGTCGTCAATTGTGTCCTCAACTTGTTCTTTAAAAAACTTCTTGGAAACCAATGGGTCACTTTCCTATTATTGGCGAGGCTCAAGGTTAAACATCTGATGAAATCGAAAAGTTAATTGATTGTATATATAGTATATACCATCAGATCATTATACAGTAAAGCCTCTCTATTACTACAACTAAAAGAAGGCTTATTAGTTATTGACCCTTTCATTCTCAATGACGCTTTAAAGTCCGTCTCACACAGAACACACGGCTTATACGGTTGGCCACCCGTGTAAACCGTACATACAACCGAACCAACCGTGGCCTTATCCGAGTTACACTCGGGCCATTCGAGTGTATCCGTGAAAGACGTGTATGATTTTTGAAACTTTTAAAAAACTGGCACGGGTGCCATGTCCGTGTATGATCGTATTAGCGATCGTACAAGACCGTGAGAGACCGTGTGAGACCGTACGAGACCGTATACACAACCGCACATGAATTCCACTTAACACGAGTGAGCTCAACCGTGTCAATATCGTATATAAATCGTATGGAGCAAAAGTCGGTGGGACCGTATGTAAACCCTGTAAATGTCCAATTAATCAAGTAAAAGTCGTGTTTAATCGTACTAGGCCGTAACAGACCGTAATAGACCGTACTTGGAACCGTACAACAGTCGTATGAAAATCGTGTTCAAACCGTGACAAACCTTGCTTGACCGAGTATATCCGTGCTTTGTTCGTACCAGTCAACCCGTGTATAACCGAGTATACCGTATTGGAACCGTGTGCCCAACCGTGTTCTGTGTGAGACAGGCTTAAAGCACGTTTGCAAACAGTTTGGGTGCTGATCAGACGCCGCGTGACGCGGCGTCTGATCAGCACCCCAAACTGTTTGACACTCTTATCGATATTTATTAAGTCATACAACATTAAATCTAACTTTGAAACGTGTCTTACAGACAACAATATTGACGCAAACGACAATAAAGCGGTGAAAGGGTAAAAACCTCCCGAACTATTTGATCATGTTAAGGGTTCAAGGAGAAGAACTAAATAAGCTTTAGCTTTCGTTCTAATCCTATAATATATATGTTGTATATTGTATGTATTTGTACAATTTCTGAAATAAATATGTTTAAACTAAAGGGTTCAAAGACAGGTGACAGAGTAAAGCAATGAAAAAGTAAAACAGAAAGTTCCTAAAGGAGCTTTTTGTTTTATTTCCATCTTGCTTTTAGTAGTCACCTGTCTGAAACACCTAACAATTAACACAATTTATAGGTTTTATATTATATGCTTGCGATCGACCTTAATTTGTGCCACGTTCAAAATCAACATTTTTCCTAAACATACATACGGAAATACATACAGTACCTGATGCAGAGTGTATTAAAAACGTAGTTAACGAATAAAATGAAATGTTTTGGTTGGATATCTGAATATGTACGGATGAAAACGGGATATATAGAAGGCTTCCGCTCTTATTGTATGCATGATAACATTAGCATAACACATTTTATTTTATTTATGACGTTGAGCGATGATTTTTAAACCCTTTCGGCGCCAAACTGTTTTTTAGTTTTTACCCCTACACCGTTATTGTGTCGTCTGCTTCAATATTGTTGTCTGCAATATTATTTCAAAGTTAGATTTAAGAGAGTAAGACATAAGAAATATCGAAACAAGTGTCAAACAGTTTTGATCCTGATCAGAAGCCGCGTAAAGCGGCGTCTGATCAGGATCAAAACTGTTTGCAAATTCGACTTTAGGCGGCTCCAGCAGTGAAAGTGTTAATTAATTAATATAGTGATGAATTGGACATTGTTAAAACTCTCGTGACTATATTTAAAGAGCGTTGGCAACATCATCATTGGACAACGTTTTCCACGTAATAGTCATGAAGGTTGCTGTGTGCCTGTTTTGGGTCATATTTACTGTGATACTGGCCACCTCTTCAGGTCAGTGTTTAAGCCTCTCTACTATGACTGCTAAATTGTGTTAATTATAACTTGGTATTTGTAACAGGTGGTTTTTTAAGCAGTGTGACGGTAAAACAGAAAACCCCTTCAGGAGCTTTCAATTTTACTGTCGTTTTGCTTTTTAAAAGCTGTCATCTGTCTTTTACACAATGTACAAGAACAATCAATAAGGTTTTCGTTTTAATGGTCGTAATAGAGAGGTTTTTCTGTATTAGATATATGTGCATGAAACCAAGCTGAGAAGAAAATGTATAGTAATATAAGTATGGTCGTCTTTTCTCCTCTGTCGAGTTTTGCCATTGATATTAATTTAAACTATACTCATGGAATTGAAAACTGTGCATTGGGAATAACAAACCAGAAATAAAATGACTTTATTATCGTGTTATTTTAAACATCAATCTAATATTTCATAAGAGTGTGTGATGTCAATAATGATTGAACTGCCATGCGTATTTGTCATTAAGGGTCAAAACCCATGTTACACAATTATTCTAACATGACACGTGAATTCGTCTCTATAAACAAAGAACATGTCTATCGTGGTATTGTCGATGATGTTTGAACTGGCACCCTATGCATATTCCGCCCTTATCCGTAAGCTATATTTATCTTACGGAAAAATATTGGAGAATTCGCCACTGAACAATCAGTCTTGTACATCATAATCTTTTACAAGCGACGACAGCTCAGTGGTTTGATCGGTCCACTAGAATCTACACATTTCTGGGTCGTGAGTTCGATCCCTGCCATAGTACTTTTACATACATGCATTTTTGCGATTTTTTGTGTGTAAATTCTTTTGTCGGGAAGACGCATGCTTGTCCTGAAAATCATTATTTGTGTGAGTTTTGTACAGTAAGTGAATAAAATAATTAAAAAAGAATAAAGAAAATAAACATTGAAATAAAACAAATTACAAAATTAATACAGACATATTTTATATGAAGAGAGAACAAATTCACAAAAATAATATAATCGTTTTATTTTATTTTTTAAAAAGACCTGAAATATCTATGTTCTTTAAAATAGATCTTGCATAGTTTCGAACCAACAACCTCTGTCTTTCGAGTCAGTGACACATGCCACTGTGCTACTGCGTCCGTAATATACTGCAACGCGTGCGTAGTATGTTTCTAAGTACATTTGTATAATTTATTGATTTTTACCTATACAGTTAACGGAAAGTCCCGACTTCATCGACGAAAGTTGAAGGAAACTGATGAGTGCCAGTTCAAAAATCATCGACAATATACATAGACTGTTATACCGCGCTGTGAAAATAGTCCTTTTACACAGTTTGTTCCTGTACACTCCCTACGGTAAAGCGCACTTTTCAATGAAAAGTCACGTGACGTAAAAGGTCTTTTCTTTCATGTTTTTTTTACTGATTTGTCTCAGATATATTTAATCTGACTAATACTATTAGGAACACGGTATTTCGGCCATATACTCTGTCGAAATGCTGTGTAACGAATTTATTTCCAGTCTAGATCCAATACAAGAAAGAAAACATGCATAATCTGACAAAGTTTTACTGACTTGACCCTAAAAGATGACACTTGAAATTGACAACAGTTCACTATTCGCCGGTTGTAAAGTACAAAAAACTATACAGTTAAACGTCGATATCTGGAACTCGCTTAAATAGAATTTAACCGCATTCCTTAATTTTAATGCCATCATTTCTAAACCGCATATGTCGAACACATCCGTATTTCAAATTAAAAGTGGCTACACCACTTTTTAACTTTGAAATACAGATATCGGTTCGACTTAAATGAATTCAAGATAGGCCCTGTCGTAGTTCTATTGTTTCTATCATGGTTACGTCATCACATTGGAATGTGGACATCTTTTAAATGTTCAATACCAGGATATTTCAAACGAATAGTTCGAGGAGGACATTTACGTTTATGAAACACTGTAACGATAAATTATTAACAAATGAACGGAACTAATCAGGAGCGAACAAATAAACACGTAGGTAAGTAGCTAGCCATATCCAGTTATTGTCTATTTCGTTTGAGTTTGATAAACATATTGATCTAAATCTATCTTAATTCAGTGTCAATTTCATTATAAACGAGTGACAAGTGCCGTTGCACCTCGCATTGTCCATTCCACTTCCAGTCTTTTGTTTACCATGGTCACGACGCGGTAGGGGTAATCAGTAAAAACAAAGCACAAAACTAGCATACAATCGATGTCTTGAGTTACATGTACACATAATAAGATTCAAGACAGTTTTTAAATTAAGATTTCTTTTTATTTTGTGCAAAACAATTGCTTAATAAACAGAAAAAGAGAGATTGTTTACGCGAATCGATCGAATCAGTCACACGTGATCCGTACTACCCGGATATACCAATGTGTACGGTCTCGTACACATTGGTCAAATAAGCAGTTTCAGCCTATCAGAGTCAAAGAATTTATGATGACTGGAAATAATAAATGGTTCTATGACAGAATAAATTAATATTTCATCGCTATTTTTTTATTTTTCTTATATATGACGTACTGATATTGGTTTCATGTAATAGCCATACAAGGGAAGTAATTCGGTCGAAAACTACATCAGCAGAGGAAATAAGCCTGAAAGATTTGCTTGCATTTCTTATGATTTTTTAAGTTAGTCATGTTAGAATCGAAATAATCGAGGTTCTACCGTTGTTAAAGGGTATTCTACAACGGTTGGTCGTTGTGGTGCGCAGGAATTGACCACGAAGGTCTGAATACCCTTAAACAACGGTAGAACATCGATTATTTCTTAAATAGCGCATGTGTCGTCCGTTTGCATCAAAGCAAGACCGGCGGCATTATCGTCGAATTTACCTCGCCAACGCTACGAAAATCTGCTAAGGAATGTCATTCCATACTGTTTCAACGTCAATGGCTGGTTCGGTAGACGTCGCAAACGAGGCCAATCTAACCCCCAAACGTGCTCAGTTAGCGTAAAATCGGATGAGACCATGGCCTCAATGTTTTTGGTCTGTATGACGGTCGTGACAACGCACGCGAGCAACGTGTGGGCGAGCGCTGTCATGTTGTAAGACAATATAGTCGGACGTAGCGGATGGATTCAATATTAGCGTGTTATTTACCGCACTGTCTTCGGGCTGATAAGACGAAGTCGAATGTTTCGAGCCGTCAAGTTTTAAAACTGAAAACGATTACGCACTTGTGTAAACGGGCATATATACATATCTTGTCGACGTTACGTTAATAGCGATATCCCTGGTCGCAGATTTTCGCAAGCATTGCCAATTTGTCGATATGTCTCCATAACGATAACATGGCCAAATCGGCCTGCGACATCAGTTTTTCTTCATTTCAACCTCTAATATGCTGACTGAACGTAAACGCGCTTTTTCAGACCGTGGCATAGCCGTCGTGGTCGATAAAACAAACCTTACTTGTTTTTTCCGATGATTTACTTCCAAAACAATCAGTGCACATTGAAAACGTGTTGCATGTACCGTACAAATAATTACACTGACCAATTTATGCCAAAATAGACTAACGTCTTTTGACTCGCAAAATTAACGTACATTTCACGAAAAGGGTAACCAATGAATACATTCTACATACTTTATTCAGCTGTATAAACCGTCTTTACGTGAGCTTATTGAAGACGTGCACATTTAAAACAAAGTTCAACCATGCACAGTTTTTAAATATGCTACTGTGGACCCGCGCAAACCTACACATGTAGCTCGAATCCTAACTCTGTACATGTATTTTAAAAAACCAATAGCATGATTAGTGCACGGGGATACATTACTTTCACCGTTTGTAGGATACTAAACGCCAAACAACATTATGAAGAAAATGACAATTTCTTATAAGCTACAATGTCTAGTGATTTGTTTCAATCCATTAACACCTTCACTACCATTGCGGCATCACTTTTAACCCTTTCACTGCCAAAGTTTTCGTGAGATTTTTACCCCGTTCACCGTTATTCTCGTCTGCTTCAATTTTTTGTTTGCAATGTCGTTTCAAAGTTGAAAAATAAGACAGTATGACTAAAGAAATTTCAAAACGATTGTCAAACAGTTTGGATCCTGATCAGACACCGCGTTATGCGGCGTCTGATCAGGATCCAAACTGTTTGCAAACGCGCTTTCAAGCGTCATTGAGAGCGAAAGGGTTAAAACAATTGCTCGCTTTTATTTCTCAAATTTAAAGTTGGGGAATTTTGATTGTAATTGAGTGTCAAACAGTATGGATCCGAATCGGACACGGCGTCTGACCTGGATCCAAACTGTTTGCAAATAATATTGGTTATGGAAATCAAAATAGAATGTTTGCAAATAATTATTTATTGTACTCGGGATAAAGCAGCGAAGGGTTTAGCTAATGCCTATTGTCTACAAAAAGGGTATATCCTGATAAGACGCCGCAGTATATGCGGCGTTCCATCTGGGTTTGCACTGTTTTTACTATTCCCTGGCTTTAATTAACTCGTGTATACCTGAGTATTGCAATGAGCTCTACGGTATGTTTCAGTATAGATAAAAATGATCATAGGACACTGCAGCTCTTGTCCATGCAGCAGAATATTTCATATGAAATAGTAGACCCTTTTAGCAGACAGTACTTACCGTGATGAGATGCCACGTTATCGGAGTCCACACTGTTTGCACATGGACTCTTTAGTACGCACTAGGCTAAATGTGTTAGAAATGTGGTCGGTGAAGTGTTTTTTAATTTAATACACTAAGAATTAATCAGTGTTTATTGACTGGAACATGAAGTCTTTAAAATGTTTGGAATTCTTAATGTACGGCCTCAGAGACCTGTCTACATTGCAGTTTATCATCTCATTTCATCTTTCATCGGCGCTGTATGACCTATTTAATGCTGCAGTGTCACTCACTCACTCACTCACTCACTCACTGAACTATTCCCTACAGTAAGGTAAAATCGCGACACGCTGTACATAGGCAGTGTTCTAAAACGTATTGTATTGTATTGTTCATGAATGAACGTTTATCAAACGTTTTGACACATTACATTCTTTATGAATAATAAACAGTATAAAACACTTTATCGGTTTGACAAATTACATTCTTTATGAATAATAAACAGTATAAAACACTTTATCGGTTGTTCTGAATAATTTAATGTATCATATATAAATGATCGCTAGATATAAAATTTACACATATTTTGTATAAAAGTAGTTCATGTACGTACCGAATAAGAGCAGGCCAATATCGGTGTACGTGCAGCGATCGATCATTTTGGTCGACTGGCCATGACGAACTGTGCTCATAAGTCATGATGGAAATGACACAGAAACTCTTTCTGTTCTACTTACTCTTTGGTTTAGCTGTCACTTGTATTTAGTTCAATCAATTAGGGTGTTTTAGTGCTCGTAATAGATAGGTTTCTCTCTACGATTCACATGTAGCTTTGCTACGAACGACTTGTCACTAAAGGCCTTTTAAAAGCTTGGAATAATTATATAAAGACGCCGCAAAGTTTGACACCAGGTTATATGATACTTTGCAAACAGCTTAGATTCAAGCCTGACACTAAATGAATTCATACCGGTTTACACTTGATTAATAAATCCATATATTCTCAAAGGTCTAACCGCTAGTATTGGATAGCTTTCAAAGTGAAACAGATGACTTGAGCATACAATATTGGCTTTCATACAGTCTAGCTTCTTTATAATATAAAGAATATTATTGAATAAAATTATAACGACTTTTCAATTTGTTTTGTGTTTAAGACAGGTGGGCGCTTAACGTAAAGTGAGAGTAAAACAGAAATATTCATTTGGAGCTTTCTGATTTACTTTCATCTTTCTGTAAGTCTGCATGTGTCGCCTTCTTTTTAGTGGTCGTAATAGAGGTGGTTTACTGTATATTGCTCAAAGGGTATCTGGTATGGACTTTCTAATCCTTACCCTGAATATTGTGATCGTGATCGTATTAGAATCAACGAACAAATTAGAGCCAGATCAGACGCCGAGTAACTTGGCGACATATCCGATTCCGAGTTGTTCGACACAGGTTAACACTTTACCCAACGGCCCGTTTATAGTTTTTTAAACATTTGCCCACTTAAAGCAGGTTGAAAGTACACATTCTGTTTTACTTTCATCCTGCTTTAAGCTACCATCTGCTAGATTATAGGAACTTTTGGAAAATGTTTATGACTATTTTTCTGTTGGGAGAAAGAACTCGTATCTGTCCATTGCTGCGAAATAATGAAGACTCTGACCCATTCGGGCCTCGTCTCCATTATTTCTCAGGAATGGACAGATACTCGCCCTTTCTCCCAACGGAATAACTGATCGCTATATATATATATATAGTGCCAATATTGACCGACACTTCACAATTATGTCAAACGTTTTTACTGCTGCAATATCGTCTGCTTAAAATTATCGTCTGCTGTTTTTCTCAAAGTTACATAATGGACATTTTGACAGAAACAATTTCTTGACAACGAGTGACAAACAGCTTGAATCTAGATCAGACGCCTATTACGACGCCCCCGAACAACGCACACAATTGTTGTCTCCAATTTGGTGTCGTTGTAGAGAAGGAGCACTGTAACAAGAATTTTTTTGTTCAAAAATATCTTCAGCGGAATGAGTGGTTGAAGTAATGCTGTAGACGGGTGTGAAATTGAGGTTTTCAAAGAATTGTAATATCTTGGATTGAACAGCAACAGTAACTTTAATTAAAATATAGCATAACTCTGAATAAAAGACTATTATCTACAGAAACGCAAAACAATGATTTAACCCATATCCTAGCTACTGGTAGGAGATTCTCATATTAATATACTCTTCTATATATCAATCTTCATTCGTGGAGTTTCTTGAAACAAACTATATGTATAACTAAGTAACTAAGTAACTACTGCGCATACTCATACAGATATGTTGTATGTAACAAGTCTGCTGATGATTCTCTTACACCTCGCTCTTGTAAAAAAATGATAAAGCATCACAATTGTGTTTGACTCGCTTGAGTATTATAATGCTTTCAATTTAGAGACAATTTATAGAACTAGTAAACTATTAAAAATCAAAGTTATAGAGAGCACTGATAATGGTTTCAAACGGAATTACTAGAGGTATGGGGTATGGAGATAAAACCAGGAGTTTACTAATAGTAAAATTTCGGAGAGAACAATATATTTCTTTAAAAAATTGAACAATACTGTAAAGAGACGAAAAAACGCGGAGTTGGCCTATACTCTATATAGTAAATGATTTCATGTAACTCGTGAATATTTTAAGCATAATTATTAATTAAACATTCATAAGTAAGATCTCTCCCACCCAAGCGTCAATCAGTTTTCATTCAGACCAGAAGCTGACCAGATGCTGAACTATAAATATGGCAGTGTTATTTAACGTCTGGTAAGGATGCAACTACAATGTACTTGTTAATGACGTAGTTATGTAGTTTTTATCTGGATTCAAACTCAGCCAATTACCACTTAAATAAAGAATTATGACATTAATAATTAATATCATTAATTGATATATTTGATCTTTAAAATATCAGATCAGGTTTTACACTGTTTGTTCAGCATATTACTGCAGGACCGAGTTTATGCGTTAGATATTAATATAGGTTTTGTAAATGTTATGTTAAACCATAAACGACCCACCAAATTGACCGAAACGACCTAGCTCTAAAATAGGCCGAAACGACCTATGTCGAAAGAACTGAAGCCGAAACGAACAAAGGCCGAAATGACCCGTTAGCTATAACCTCCTTCACAGAGCGTGACCGTTACCATTCGTACACGTACACGTGAGAGTGGACGTATGTTGTTCCAGTTTTGTTTATTGTTTTAAATCGTTTCACTATTTCTTCTAATACAGTATTCAAAATATTTTAAGTTTTTAAGCCATATTACTGAGTACAGTCGTTTATTGGGTTCGGAATCACTTATTACATTTGTGTATTATTCTTTTTGAGCGGATAAGTACCGAGTCAAAGTCTTGGAAACGACCATAAAAATGGCAGTAACCATAAGAACACGTAGACAAAACTATCTATTTATAAAAAGACATCAGATGTCATATCGTTAAAGTCCCATTGTGTTTTCAGACCTTTTCTTAATGTCTGAAATACAATAACGGTTAATAATAATGTTTGAACATTCTTATGGACCAAACTGATCTATGAAATGATGAAGACGGACCTAAATCACGAAAAAGGGCGATTTAAAATCATAACAAACCGAAAATAGAACGTCTGACATAAACATTACCACACGGCTTAGTATCACGTGATACAACCGGAATCAATTTCACACTGTGCAACCGTATCTACCTCCGCCCGTCCATCCATCAGTCAGTTAGACTATCACACATTTTTGTCCGCTCTCTAACTCGAATATTTTTTATCCGATCTTCACCAAACTTGCTGATAATGTTCATAAATATTAAATCAAGGTTTAGATTGATTACTACTAAAATCGCATAAGGCATTTTTGAGTTATTGCCTGTTAATTAATAAAAAATGACTGTTTCAGTCATTTTTGCACTCTAAAACATACGGTTTTTATCGGATATTCACCAAACACGCTGAAAATATTTTTTTATATAAAATTTAGGTCTAGTTTGATTATTACAAAAATCGCATGTGGCATATCTGAGTTTTTGCCCTTTATGTACGAGGGGTGTTCAAATAGTTTTGATACTGGATCAATAACTTCAATATAATGAGTGCAAAATACATGTGTGATATATCATTTTAAAGGAAAATTCTTCGCCTACACGATGGTATAATGCACGATAAGATCACATAACTCGATGAGTCACAACATGAACCTAAATGACCCCTACTCGAGGACACTGGCACATAGCACTTTTCAGACATTACTTTTTGACGTAATAACTTCTTCAAGAGTACAATTTCCAGATTCGTTTTGGAAATATATCAGTTTATGTCTAAATTTTAATGTAAATCAAATTTTATTTCTATTGAAAGGGTTAGCTGTCTAAAATCTCATTTTTTCAAAATCAACATTTCGTATTTTGCTATTGACGAACGTGGACATGTTTTTTCGAATGCTATGAAAATGTTGTAGATCAGTATATCTACATTTTGATTTTAAAACATGAAACCATTTTTTTAATTGCTTCAATTAAAGCCTGGATTAATAATACAAAAAAGAGTTTGTATTTTCTCTAACTACTTTTATACATAACAGGAGATCAAATTTTTATTTTATTTTCAGTACGTGTTTAAAATTAGCTCTATTTTTGATATTTTATGTAATAAAAACATTTAAAACTGTGTAGTGTTTGCATATTTGTCTTATTGTATTTGACAGAAAATTTCATAAACTTATTCAAAAAAATAAAGCCGTAGTAATAATTTTAGTATCAAATTGTGTTTAGAAAATTAACTCAGATATACACAAGAAAGGTCCAGTGTCCTCGAGGAGGGGTCATTTAGGTTCATGTTGGGGCTGATCGAGTAATGTGATCTTATCGTTAATGATATCAACATGTCGGCAAAGAATGGATCTTTAAAATGATGTATCACACGTGCATTTTGCACTTATAATAATGAAGTTATTGATCCAGTATCTTGCTGAAAATGTTTAATTATATAAAATTTAGGTCCAGTTAGATTTTTACAAAAATCGCATGTGGCATATCTGAGTTTTTGCCCTATATGTATTAAAAATGACTGTTTTCAGCAAGTTTTGCTCTCTAACACAAATACTCTTTTTTGAATATTCACCAAACTTGCTGAAAGTTTTCATTAATATAAAAGCAAGGTTAACTTTGAATCCTACTAAAATCCCATATAAGGCATGTCGGAGTAATAGCCCTTAAATTATTAAAAAATGGCTGTTTCAGCCTTTTTTGCTCTCTAACACAAAGAGTTTTCATCGGATCTTCACCACACTTGCTGATATTCTTTATTTATATAAAATCTAGGTCTAGTGTGATTATAAGTAAAATCCCATACGGATTATCTGAGTTATTGCCCTTTATGTATTAAAAAGGACTCTTTCACCATTTTTTGCTCTCTAACACAAATACTTTTTTTTTATTGATTTTCACCAAACATGCTGAAAATGTTTATTTATATAAAATCAAGGTTTGGTATCAATACTACTAAAATCGCATGTGGCATATCTGAATTTTTGCCCTTTAAGTATTAAAAATGAATGTTTCAGCATTTTTTGCTTTCTATCACATACAATTTTTATCAGATATTCACCACACTTGTTGAAAATTATATTAATATAAAATCTAGGTCAATCATCTTAACTACCAAAATTGCACAAGGCATGTTGGAGTTATTGCCTTTGAATGACTAAAAATTGACTACTTCAGGTTTGTCAGCTTTCTGACTCAAACAATTTTAATTGGATCTTCACCAAATTTGCTGAAAATAATATTTGTATAAATTTTGGTCCAGTTCTATAATACCCAAATCGCCGAAGGCATGTTGGAGTTATGGTTCTTCAATTTTTAGAATTTTGCTATTTTATCCTTATTTTTGCCCTGTCCACTCTGTAAAAGGACCAGTTTTTATTCTATTTTAGTCAAATATTTGGTCAATGGTTGCATGTGCTTCAACTTAGCCGTGTTGGTAATAAGTTAAGTAATAAATGACCACTCCATTTCTCCTTTACCTCTTGAAGGATTTTCATTCAACTGTATTCGAATTTTTTCTTGACCTAGATTTAATACCAATACACATTGTCAGCAAGTTTGGTGAAGATCCAATAAAAGGTGTTTGTGTTAGAGAGCAGTCATTTTCAGCAAGCTTGGAATAGATTCTCCGTATTTTTTTTATTCGCTCACCTACCGTGAATATTATTTACACGTTGTGACTGGATCTCATAGTGTTTAACCATGTGCCTACTGGTCGTAACTTTACGGAGTTTACAAACTGTTTGACACTCGTCTTAAGGTCTGTTTAATTAAAACAATGCATAAATCTAAACTGAACAAATTTTGCAGACGACAATGTCAAAGCAGACGTCTGTGCAGCAGAATAAGGGTTAACCGCTTCATTTTCAGCGCTCCAGGTAAGCGGGAGTAACCTGAACTAATCCAACATTTTCTCATTCATTTCAGCACCGAATGCTATGGTGTTACTACTGATTAAACCGTCTCTTCGAGACAATTTTAATGAGTATGACACCATTGGGTTTAAAAGCAGAAATAAAGATTTTAGTTTTCGAAATACTTCCGTTATCTGGAGCCCTGTATTTACAGAGTTGTCCTTCTTTCCGTTCACAAGGTCAAATTAAATGGAAGTTATATGCATAAATTAAAAAAAACATAAAAGGCGAATTTCTTAGATAAAGCCTGTTTTTGTGAAAGAATCACGTCCCACGTAGTTCAAATGGGACCCCAAACCAAACAACCGTTTTATGCAGGTTTCTCAAAAACACAATGCGGCTTTAAATAGAGGGCACAATGTCATCATTACAGTAGTAAATAGTCTTCAGCAGTATGTGTCTCTAAATTTTACACTCACAATTCCTATCTTGTAAAAGCACAAAGACTAATCTGGCTACTATCTGGTCCCTATCCAATATATATTCAGACAATTCAGTTTTCAGCAGGTGCGCTTAAACCTAATTTTCTGATCAAATATCATTGGTTGAAAATGTTGGTCTAATTAGATACTATACAGCTCCGCTGCAAAAAAAAACAACCCCGGAATCACGTTGTAGGTATAGTTTGGCGTATCACCTCAATCCTGTTTGACACTCTCGTAATATTTACCGAAAGAAACTGTTTTATGCAAATATTTTATATACTTAACTCTCGCATGCTATAATAGTGCCTGCTTCACAGTTGCCGTCATCAGCTATATCAGCTTACAAAATCCAAACATATACGTCACATAGCTTGGATTCTGATCAAACACCATGCTTCGCGGCGTCTGTCCTGCATCCAAACTGTTGGTAAATTATAGTTGCGATTAGAAGGCGTAACCCATTCAACCCCAGCGACTACTGATAGACGTTGTTCAGAGGGCTGATCCGGGTCCGTACGGTTTGGTATTTTGAATAATTATATTGCGAAAAACATTCCTTAAACGTCAGAATGGACTAAACTTAAAGGGAGATATGAATATTTTAGGAATGAATGAGTTAAGTTTAACAATAAAATTCCAGTGGATTGTTGTTTGATAGGTCAAGTTAGACGAGAGATGAGAAGTATGCAAAGGATGGCCTTTTTTCCGCCGGATAGACCTTGGATAGGTAGGTTCTGTCCTGACGGTAGGCTTGGAGGCATACCATGTAATGGCAGGGCACGAGGAAACCCTTGTGCTAGAAACCAGTTTTGCTTCGCACCTGCTGATGATGGAGTTTGTTGTCGACGACGAGGCGGGGGAGGGGGAGGTGGTGGTGGAGGAGGAGGAGGCGGTGGAATAAGAGGTAGGTATAAATACATGGTTTATACGTGGTTATTCTTTCATAAAGTATTGTTTCCCCTCTGCGTAGACATATTTGTGCTTAAACACGATGGAAATAAAACTGAAAACTCTCACAGGAATTTTAGGTTTATTTAGAGACAACAGTCTACGTACCAGATGCCAAGTTACAAACATATAGACAAGCAACGTGTTTGTGAAACGCAAATGCCCCAAGCCAGTAGCATGGTCGGTAATGCTTATTTGCAAAAGTAGGTCAAATTCAATGTCACAGTAAAAAGCCTTGGTATGGTTTGAAAAGTCTTAACACAAGAAATATACATACCAAGTATGGAAGCCCTACGTATGCTAATTGGTTCTAAAGTAACAGGCATTTAAAGATATTTTACAAATAAAGTCAAAGGTCAAGGTCAGAAGGGCAAATTGTTGGCATGATTTGAAAAGGTTTCTACAAACGAAGGCATATGCCAAGTATTAAAGGTCTATATGCAATTGTTATAGCCAATGTAAAGGTTTTTGGTTCAAGTTTGATTAAAAATGTCAAATGTCAAGGTAAAAACATGGATATTGCGGGAAAGGTCGTAAAGCAAGAAAGATTCAAAAATGAAATATGTTCAAATGTTAAAGGCATTTTAAGATTTTGGCTCACCAGAGCACAACGTGCTCAAGAGGTGAGCTATTGTGATACCGGTCTGCCCGGCGTCCGTCTGTCGTCTGTCCGCCTGTCAACAATTGTAATCCAATTCTCTGAAATCAATAGACCCTGTGTAACCAAACTCCATCAGAAGAATCAGTAGGGTGGCGGAATGAAAAATTGGTTAAAGTTTGTGGGTGGGGTAATTTGTCTGGTTGCCATGGCAACCGTGCACAATATATAGAAAAATCTTCTTCTCCGAAACTACGGGTCCTATTTCAATTTGGTTTTCCCAACGGATAGACTTCAAAAATTGTTCATAGAACTTTGATACGTCAAAATACATGGCCGCCAGAGTGCGTGGTCATTATGAGTTTGGACATATCGAATTAAAAGTTGAAAACATTCTAGAAGTCATAATTTGGGCTATATCTTTATGAAATTTTGTCAGTGTCATGTGATCGATAAAGGTCAATGAAATGTCAGGTCATAAAGTAGGTCAGTATGTCAAATCGTAGAAAAAGCTTTTTTGCCACTCAAGAAGCCATATTTTAGCCCAACATTCTTAAAAACTTAATATGGGTTATATTAGAAGAAGGTCAGTAGGTTAAAACATAGAAAAAGCTTCTAAACATCGTAGGAGTCATATTTCAAACTATAATTTCATAAATCTTGCTCAGAATTATCAAAAAAATTAGGCAATGTAGTAATTTGGATTACTGGGGTCAAAAAGTGGGTCAGTAGGTCAAATCATAGAAAAAGCTTCAAAGTTTTCTAGTGCCCACATCTTTTGCCATAATTTCATGAAACTACTTCCGGTACGTCACCTTGACAAAATCTAGGTCAATTATGAATATTGGTTATATCTGAATAAAAATTAGGTCAGTATGTCAAGTCATATAAAAGGTTTCTGAACACTTTAGGGGCCATTTGTTTAGCCCCAAATTCATGAAAATTGCTCTAAATAACCACCTATACAAAATATAGGCAATGTATGAATGTGAGTTATGTCTAGTCAAAAAGTAGGTAATTAGTTCAAATCATAGGAAAGGCTTATGAACCCTAGCTCATATAGAGTACTCACAGCAACATTATCCTGACACATTTGCTTCTTGTGACAAGGCTCTAGCGGGGGTATGTATCACCTTACACATTTAGTGATACTGTCTAGTTAAATCTGGGAGCTTGGTACTGTGGTGAGCGCCTTAGAGCCCATAAGGCTCTTGATACAAAAGTAGGTCAAAGGTCAAGGTCACAAGAGCAAAACTGTTGGCATGATTGTAAAGCCTGGACAAAAGAAAGGCAAGTATATGATATCGATGTGCAAGATCCATTAACATTTGATTGTTGACATATTAAATTCGCTTCACCCTTTCACTGTCAATGACGCCAAAATGCGTATAAGCAAACAGTTTTGACCCTGGTCAGACGCCGTGTAAAGCGGCGTCTGGTAAATTAAAAAATTGTTTGACACTCGTTTTAAGTATCGCTATTTATACCGTCTTTAATCTAATTTCCGTATCGAACCATGTGCGATCTTTGCTCGTTGTGAACCGTCAAACCGGAATGGCCGACCGCTCTTCGTAGAAAATCCGATTTTTACCGGCATTGCCCAGGTTTCATAAGTGATATTCTTCCTTAATCCGAGGTTCTTTGCTCAGTCGTATTGGATTTAGTTTCCAGTGGTTAAATTGTAGTACATGTGTATATGAATTTCAGGACGTTGCCCTCGTCCAAGCCGGAGACCATGTCGCGTTTTGAGGAGGAGTTTTCGTCGCGAATGTTGGTCCGACTGGGACTGTCCAAGAAGGCTGCGTTGTTGTTACGATGGCTGTTCATACTCCTGTACTCGACCTGAGTTTTTCGACTGGTTCTAACCCTTTCGCTATAATTGCTAGTCATAGCCCGTTTGATCACGTTCGTCTTTTGCTCGCAAACATAGTGTCAGATGTTGTTCCTAAAGTGTGACTTAAAAACCGTTTATATATATGGCAAACAGTTTGGACCTTGATCAGACATCGCGTGGCGCGACGACTGACCAGGACCTAAACTGATTCGCACATGTTAAGTGTTGTCGAGCTTGGCACTGAATGGGTTACAGAAACAGTTCTTGTGAACCATCAAAATAAAACACATTATATTTAACTACATATCTTTGAAGTGGATAGTTTGTTGTTTTTAAATCCCTACGACTGTTAATACAAATCGTGACCTGCTTTAATAACAGGTGCCAGTATCATAAGAGACAAAAAAAGTGTCGAAACATTTTTCTTCACGGACACCTATTTACATATACATTTTGTCTCTCACGATAGTGGTTCCTGTGGCTTTAACAACGAAAATTACACTGGATTCCTCTATTTTAAGATAAATTCGAACAGAACGACAAACATGTTTAAAGTTATCCTCATCAGACACACGCCTTTCGGATCCAAACTAGAAACCTAGTCCCCAACGTTAAAATAGACAGAAAACCATATGGTAAATTGACAAGCGAGTCGGATGTTTTTTCGAGGACCAGTGTTAATTCTTTCATCGTGTTACGCATGTAGTGAATAAAAAAAGTTTTGGATCCAGATCAAGCCCCATGTATGGGCTGTGGTCTGATCAGTATCTAAATTGGTTATATTTACATTCGCGCCATTCAATTCCATTGAATAAAACGACGTTTATTTTATCTAAACTCAATTTCTCTAGGGGTGGGACTTGTGGACACCTTTTCGCAGAGGAGGCGGGGCTTATAGATCTGCTCTCCGCGCATCGTTTGTTGCGTTGCTTCAGTAACAACGTTATGGCTATTCCTTTAGTGTTAACAATCTCTATATGGATAAAACATACATGTATATATGCATACTAATAAAATGTTCATTTAATAGTGAGCAGTTTCGCGAAAAGCGAAGCATTTATGGTAAGGGGGTTCATTTTCAAGCTAATTAAGTAATTGCACTTGTTTTTACCTGTATATACATTGAATTGATTTTCAGCTGTCACATTCCGTTCTTCCGGCGGATCTACTTGCTAAAATATTTTCAAGGACTGGTTCTGTATCTAATTCAAAGATTTTTACACGTTTACTCTAACAAGTTACTGTTTTTACTTGAAATAGAGTTTACCAGTGTTGCATTTCAATCTCGACTGTCCAACCGGATGTGTTACCTCCAATTGGAGAGTAATTCGATACCGGATGTGGCGGGGTATAACACCTGCGACCCATCACCGGACGATCGGAACGCCTTCGTTCTCCAGTCGAACGAAAGGTTCCGTGGCCGATATAAGTATTCGTTAGTTATGAGAGATATCTTTCCGTCATAAAAACTGTACGTTATTTTTGTCCCGTTAACATCGGAATGTATTATTTCGTGCTTTCACCATTGTTTCAAAACCAATATACTCATAAAATATTTACGTTCTATTTATAGATTCCGGATCTTTTCGGTCCTGTGTAGTTTCGACATCGGTTGTTTCGGCGCAGTTTTACATTTTTTTCTTTATCATGTCATATTTACATATCAGAAAACTAAACGTTTTTTAACATGGACATCGACTTGAATTATTTTCATGTAAAGTGTTAAATGCCTATTTCTATCTCAGCAGGATGTCAATTGGGCTGTATATTGTGCCAGAGTCCAAACATGCTAAATACACAAATGTTACATCATATTCCCAGTGGCACCCAGATGTATCATGGTCTAGGGTACTTGGTATCATTACAGATAGATAAGGGGTCTATAGCTGATCCATTTTAACACTGTGGTTGTTGTATAAATAATCAGGAAGTACTGACAGTACTCCATGACATAATAGAGATAAGAATAGGCCTTCACAAAAACCCACAAGTTTGCATCTAGATCATTTCCCTTATTTGACAAATTATCAAGTAATGAAATTTCTCACTAAACTTTTTAAAATCTGTATTTGTCAACTAAAAATGTCTTATAAGTTATAAGTATACAATTTGTTTTGCAGAACACAGGTGTTATACAGAACACAGGTGACCATTTAAAGTAGGTTGAAAGTAGAGCAGACTGTGTTTGACTTTCAGCCTGCTTTAAGCTACAATCTGCTAGGATATAGGACATTTTTCTTATTTTGCAAATTTATTACTGTGTAAAATGGATTTATCTTCTTCAATGGATGAATAAAATATAGACGTAAAAAAGCGTATTTATGGGGTAATGGGATTAAAAATATGTGACCACTATGTATATTTCGATTAATTTACAGCCAGTATTCTGCTACTATCTGCTAGGATATAGAATACATTTCCTATTTTGAATATTTATGAAGTGAAAAGGTGTTTTTTCTCTTCAGAATAGGAATATATAAAATGCGTAAAAATGCGTTTTATGGAGAAATGGGTTAAATCTTTAGCAAATGCCAACAAAAAAAAAATGCTATAAGCATGGTTTCTGAGAAGGGATTTGACTGTTGGCCACTTTACTTATCAGAATGATTTAATATCATTTGCTTTTAAAGCAAAGTTCTCTATATATAGTCTAAATGGACAAGACTTTATGAGTAACTAGAATTGTTATTAAGAGGTGAAGGTGCTTATGCTGATCAACCAGATCAAACATTTTGCTAATAACTTATCATCAATAAGGGTATATCTATATGCCCTAAAGTCACTCAGTTTTGTTCCAGCGCATGTGCAGAGCTATCATAATCCCCTAGAGTGGTCAACATCTATCAATTAGTACTCTGCTGTGATAAAATTGGCATTGGAATTGTTATTAAAAAGTTTTAGAGGTGGTGGTGCTTATGCTGATCAACCAGATCAAACATTTTGCTAAAAACTTATCATCAATAAGGGTATATCCATATGCCCTAAAGTCACTCAGTTTTGTTCCAGCGCATGTGCAGAGCTATCATAATCCCCTAGATTGGTCAACATCTATCAATTAGTACTCTGCTGTGATAATTGGCATACCCTGATCTTATCTCCAAGTATCAAGCTGTGTTGGTTGTGTTTATTTTTTGGGGGGGCTGTTATTGGTGGCATGAAACAGTCCTTTAACCCTAATCAGGTTTTAAAAAAAAGAATATTCAAGAGTCACTAAGTGAGAGTAAATCAAAGTATTTATTTATGGTACACTTCTTAGCCATTGACATCTTTTTTATGTTCAATATTTGGCCATCTTTTATTTTAGTAACTACTTACATGTACTTGATTTACATCTTTAACACATGTTATTATATAAATGGCTCCCCAACTTATGCCTGTCCGTCTGTCTGTCACGCTTTGGTTTCCGGACAATATCTTGTTTTCTGATGGAGAAATCATGTCCAATTTTGGTGCACTGGTTGCTTATGACAAGGAGATGCAGAGGATTGCATTTGAGGATAAAGGTCACATGATCTGTTACTAAAAATAGAATGGTATACGGACAATAACTTTTGTTCTAATGTCCATTTTTTGGTGCACTGGTTGCTTATGATGAGGGGATGAATGGGGTTGCATTTGAGGTCAGTCGGTCAAAGGTCACATGATCGATTATTAAAATAGATTTTGACTGAAATTATTCGGGATGGGGAATACACGGGAGACATCTGCTTTTCTAAAATATACGTTCTAGTTTTAAATAGATTTCATTTGACATTGGGAGAAAATAAAACAATAGAATTTGCAAATAAATATTTTTATTTCGCTTACACAAAATGCAGTTTACAAAAAACGAAGTAACTATTAGATATCTATATAAGTATATAAGATCTGTGCAGCAAACTGGTAGTAAAGGTCACAATTAAGAGTCAGTAAATATTTAGTCACTCTGATGCATGGCCAAAATTGATTCTTTTCCATCAATCAAATCACTGTCTATCTTGATAATGTATACTCAGCAAAAATAGAAACGTCCCACATTTTGAACGGACATATCTCTGGCTTTATTTATGTTACACACCCAGTGAATGTACATGTGGGACACTGGAAAGGTGTATTTACACATGCGGTAGGTTGTCACCAAATTGCACAGGTAAAAACCGTTAACGTAACGGAATCATGATTTTCCCGATTTGCACGTGCACGGTATACACGTGCTCTGTAAAGTAATTCAGTCAGCGTCGTACGATACTCACGGAATAGGCTAATCTAAAAATTGAAAAATCTCATACTCTTTCAATCCTTCCGTCATGCCACGCTTGTCTGAAATTGAAAGAAATCAAGCAATAGGTATGCTTCAGGCGGGAATGACGGCTATTGACGTCGCCCGCAGGTTCGGCTGCTGTCGAAAGACAATACAGAGGCTTTCGACCCGGTACCAACAGACGGGGACTGTTCGTGATCGTCCCCGCCCTGGTAAACCGCGTGTAACCACCGTCAGAACTGACCGCTACGTCACGTTGACGCACTTGCGTCAGCGTCGTTTGCCAGCCACCGTAACGGCTCGAAGATATGGTGTGTCATCACAGACCATCCGTAATCGCTTGCGATCCAACGCTCAGCTAATCCGAGCATGACGCCCATATATTGTTTAAATTTTAAAACGACGTCACCGTGGTGCTAGGTTATTGTGGTCACGACGTCATTTGATTTGGAGGCGTGCTAATTGGAACCAAGTTCTCTTTACTGGTGAATCTCGGTTCACACTTAGCCATGCAGATGGTAGGCTACGCGTCTACAGGCGTAAAAACGAGAGATTCACAGATTGTTGTGTTGTTGAGAGGGACAGGTTCGGAGGTGGGAGTGTAATGGTTTGGGGTGGGATCATGGGTAACCGTAAGACTGATCTGGTAGTTATTCAGGGCAACCTCAATGCACATCGGTATATTACTGATGTTCTTACTCCTCATGCTA
The DNA here is from genome assembly GCA_922989275.2 of Gari tellinella. NCBI lineage: Eukaryota > Metazoa > Mollusca > Bivalvia > Cardiida > Psammobiidae > Gari > Gari tellinella. The sequence goes on from OV277865.1 coordinate 58,177,712, forward strand.
TCCCTTTCATTCGCCAAAATGGCCCTGGTGTAACACTGCAACAAGACAATGCTCGTCCGCACACAGCCAGAATGCCAACTCAACACCTTGCTCAAAACAACGTCGCCGTACTTCCATGGCCTGCAGTTTCCCCTGATCTCAACCCGATAGAGCACATCTGGGATGAGCTGGGTCGGAAAGCGAGGACCAACCATCAAATTGACAATGTTCAAGATTTGACACAGGCTTTACAGCAAGAGTGGAGGAATTTGCCCAACGCACGTATTCAACGTTACGTTACGTCGATGCGCCGTAGGATTTTGGCGTGTATTGGTGCAAATGGTGGCCATACACGATATTAATCCTAATGAATACAATTTTGGCTTTTTTCGATGAGAAATCATCAATCTCTAAACATGTCTAAAAAACTCCAATTATTCAGATTTTTGATTTTGACCCCTACCAACTTCACCATCACCTCACTCGAAAAGTTTTCATCCCATCAATATGAGAGTAACTGATATGAATTGAAAAATGGATAAGCTTTATTTTTTGTATAGGTCTTACTACCATCAAACTTATAGTTTTCCAGTTATTCTACTTATAACAGGGTGGGACGTTTCTATGTTTGCTCAGTATATAATCACTTTTCTAGTATAGTGCGTGACTAGGCCTGTAGACTCGTTTGCAAAATGGTGCTGAGAGAGTTTCTCACTTGATGTGAGTTAACGAGACCCTTGACATCACAAATCACCGAGGTGCTTGTCTGCCACACGGTCACGAGCCCCACAATATCCAAATCTAATATGGCCGCCGTCAGCCATTTTGGAAAAACTAACCTTTTTGTTTTTTGGAGAATAAACAAGTGTAATACCTCTAAATTGATTGTTTTTTGGTGTGGAACTCATTTCTGGTGCACTTTGTGCAATCTGGGGTGTCTTTGATTTGGAAAGGTCAAGTTTCACATTAGCCAAATCCAATATGGCCGCCGCAAGCCATGTTGGAAAAGCTATTTTCGTTGTTTTTTTAAGAAAAATCAAATATTTTACTTTTAAATTGATGATGTTTAGAGTATAACTCACTTCTGATGCCCTTTGTGTAATCTGGGATGTCTTTGATTTGGAAAGATCAAGTTTCACGATAGCAAAATCCAATATGGCCGCCCCAAGCCATGAAAAAGAAAGCTAACTTTTTAGCTCACCTGAGCCGAAGGCTAAAGGTGAGCTGTTGTGATCGCCCGTCGTCCGTCTGTCCGAGCGCACGAAAGGTCCTTTGTTGGGTAGGGAGAACACTAGATTCCATTCATTCCGTGATTGCCCTATTGTTATTGTTGGGTATTTTTGTGTACTGTTGGGTACTTTTAAACAAAAAAAATACCCAACAAATGTCCAACTGTGAGAACGTCCGTCCGTCCGTCTGTCCGTCCGTTTAAATTTTACTTCAAGCGACATCTCCTCTGAAACCGCGAGTTTGAGGGAAAAACTAAATTGCTGATGGTGTTCCTTGGATGCTTCTCTACAAAAATCGTTAAAATAAAATTCAAATGTTGACTAATTATTGAAATTTATTAAAAAAAGTGAAAAACTTTAAACAAGTTTTTTGTAAAAAAAACACTGTTCCCACACCTTAGATATTGCAGGAATAGTATCTTCTACTAAATCACTTTCAAAATTGTAAAAAATCAAAACCCTAGGGTCAAATTTGACTCAACCCTGGCCGTATCAGGGCTTTTTGATGCAGGTCTGACAGTAAAAACTCTCTAATGATCCGTTTTTATACAGACCCATTGTATCTTCCAGGCTAAGAAGCTACCCTTATACTAAATGCAACATTTTTGCAAACAGTTTGGATCCAGGTCAGATGCCACATAATGCAGCATCTAATCTGGATCTAAACTATTTGCCACTCATTTACATATTTTCTGATATTTAGAAAATATAAGTTATTATTTTTTACATATTTCACATACAAACATTTGGAACAGACAACAGTTCAGCATGATAATAGTCATTTCTCCCTGAGACCGTCTCTTATTGCATAACTGACCCATAGCTAGCTCTGAACTCAGGTCACTGAGATACATAGCAGAAATTGATGATGTCTGCTATTTTATGCTCAAGCACAACTTAGTTCAAGGCATATTACTTTTGGTCTGTCTGTTTGTTTGTTTGTTTATCTTTCTGTCTATCAGTCCACAATTAATTCTTGGCCATAAACAGTATGGATCCAGGTCAGATGCCACATAATGCTGCATCTAATCTGGATCCAAACTATTTGCCACTCATTAACATATAGTTTCTTATATTTAGAAAATGTAAATAATGATATTTATTAACCTATTAACCCATACATATTCCTTTTTATGTCTTTAATTTATTCTTCCACAGAAGAAAATAATTTCACTTTATAGTCATTGTTGTCTTTAACAATTGCTTCAAATGACATCTCCTCATATACCGCTGAAAAGATTTCAACCAAACTTTACACGAATGTTCCTTGGGTCAAGTTGTTTCAAAATTGTTCAAAGAATTAAAAACAATGTAGAACTCTGGTTGCCATGGCAACCAAATGAAAAAATAAGGAAATCTTAAAAAAATCTTCTTGTCTGAAACTACATGGGCCAGATCTTAGACATTTGTCACATAGCATCATCTACAGGTCCTCTATCAAGTTTGTACCAACTATGCCCCTGGGGTCAAAATTGGCCCCGCCCCGGGGGTCACAGTTTTACATAGAGTTATATAGTGAACTTTTCAAACGTCTTCTCCTCTGAAACTAATATGGCCAGAGCTTTGATATCTGGCATGGTGACACTTTTAGATGTCCTATACCAATAAGGTTCAAATGGTTCTGGTCGATTGCATATCATCTACAGGTCCTCTATCAAGTTTGTACAAATTATGCCCCTGGGGTCAAAATTAGCCCCACCCGGGGGTCACAGTTTTCAAACGTCTTCTTTTCTGAAGCTAATATAGCCAGAGCTTTGATATTCGGCATGATGTTACTTCTAGATGTCCTTTATCTATTTTGTTCAAATGGTTCCAGTCTGTTGCATATGTAGGTCACAGGAGCTAAAAATAGATTTTTTCAATGGAAACTTAAAAAAAATCTTCATGTCTAGAACCCTAGTACCCTGATCTTAGATATTTGGAACATAGCATCATCTACAGGTCCTCTATTAACCCTTAGCCCGCCAAATAAATTGTCGTCTGCTATATTTCTCGTCTGCTTCAAGTTTCAAAGTGCTTCAAAGTTGCTCAAAATTGCTGCAAATGTTGTCCGAGTGTCAAACAGCTTGGATCCGGATGAGACGCCGAGTTACTCGGCGTCTCATCCGGATCCAAGCTGTTTGCATATGGAGCTATAGTCGTGAGTGGCAGGCTAAGGGTTAAGATTGTTCAAATTATGCCCCTCAGGTAAAAAATGACCCCGTCCTGGACATAAATCATTATCTCCATTTTGATGTACAGCTATTCTCAGGTGAGCGACATATGCCCCATGGGGCTCTTGTTTCTTTTTTTGGAGAATTAACCAATGTAATATCTCTTAATTGATAATTTTTGGGTGTTGAACTCATTTCTAGGGCCTTTTGTGCAATCTTAGGTGTCTTTGATTCAGAAAGGTCATGTTTCACAAAAACAAAATCCAATATGGCAGCCGCAAACCAAGATGGAAAAGCAAATCTTTAAAAAAAAAAAATTAAAAAAAAAGATAAAATATACATGTAATACATGTATATCTTAATTGATTATTGCTTGTGTATAACTCATTTCCTCTCTGAGGTCCTTTTTTCAATATGGAGAGTCATAATGGTTTGAAAAGGTCAAGTTCAATGTCTTTTTGATTATGATACGTCAACGACATTGGGCTTAGCTTGAACAGAAGTAGTCGGTATGTAAACAAGAAGTAAGTAAATGGCAACTCTCTGACATTAGACAGAGAAAAACGACAGTGAGCGGGACTCAATCCTACGTCCTGAGGTGAGAAGCTGTTATCCTAACCACTAAGACTACCACAGCCCCACGGACAGACGGTAGGGCCGGGACATAAATACATGTATAACACCTTGTTCCACATGCATGGAAAGGTACATCAATAAAGCATCAACAATTGATTGGATACACATGTAGTTCCAAAGTCATTTCGTGACGGGTTTTCACAGGGCGAAGAAACTGAAGTGTCCAGTTTTCCATGACAAAATGTGTTGCAAAAAGTACCTCTGCAGCACGGCAAAGACATCACCGAGTATCACACGTCTCTGTACACAAATACAATGTGAGCAGACTCTATGGTAAAGGCTTAAGGCACTTTGAGGGCAGCAGAGTACCAATGTGCTCCTTACTACAAGGATCCGACCAATTGATTTTGAGGGGAAAAATCATCAGAAGGTATATATAGAGAATTGAGATACAACTGATTGTCAGTTTATTCTCACCCTATCTCGACAAAACCGGGCATATCATGAATAAATATTGATGAAATGACACGTTTGTTGCATTTCTGTCTTCAGTTTCTTCACCCTGTGAAAACCCGACACGAAATGACTTTGGAACTACATGTGTATCTAATCAATTTTTCGGCGGAGCTGTCTGGTTTCTATTTAGCCACACTTTCTGTTTGGCCACACATTCAACCAATTATATTTGATCAGAAATTTAGACTTGAGAGCACCTGTTGAAACTGAATAGTCTGATTGGATAGTAGCCAGGGCTCCAGATAAGGGAATTATTTCAAAACTTAAAATCTTTATTTGTGCATTAAACCCTGTGGTGTCACTAAACATTTGAATTGTCTCTTTGAGACAATCAAAATGAGTGGTAACACCATAGGGTTTGGTGCTGAAATGAGTGAATAAATGTGATTTGTTTAGTTTACTCACTCTTATCTGGAGCCCTGTAGGCTGGTCTATGTCCAATTACAGTTTTCCCAGATATGGCTGTGAGTGTAAAATTTAGAGACACAGACCAGACTGTTTACTACACTGGGGGCTGATGCAATTTAAGATGACATCTGAAATACAGAGGAAGCTAGGTGTTTTGTAATTTGTTTTAATTGTTAACTATTTGTACACATTTACCATACATTAAAAGCAATATTAAATATAAATGGCCTCAAGTGAGTTAAACACAATTGTGTGGTTTCATCATTATTTACAAGAGTGAAGTAGAGCAGACTGTTGTATCTGTACATTTTGTGTATGCTATAGTTTGTTTCAAGAAACTCTATGAATGAAGTTTGATACATAGAACAATAGATTAATGTGAGGATCTCCTACCAGTAGATAGGATATGAGTTAAATTATTGTTTTGTTTTGCATTTCTGTACATGATAGTTTTGCATTTTAAATAAAAGTTACTGTTTCAATTGTATACTTTTATTTTTTGCTTTTCAATCTTTGAAAACCTCAATTTCATTCAATTTTTACACACCCATCTATATAGCCTTAGTTCAACCACTCATTCCGCCGAATATCTTTTTTAAAGATATTTCTTGTTTATGCTTTATTGATTTACCTTTCCATGCATGTGGAACAAGGTGTTACATTTCTGTCCCGGCCCTACCGTCTGTCCGTGGGGCTGTGGTAGTCTTAGTGGTTAGGACAACAGCCTCTCACCTCAGGACGTAGGATTGAGTCCCACTCACTGTCTTTTTTCTCTGTCTAATGTCAGAGTGTTGTCATTTACTTACTTCTTGTTTACATACTGACTTCTTCTGTTCAAGCTTAGCCCAAGATCGTTGATGTATCAAAAAGATATTGAACTTGACATTTTCAACCTCCATATTGAACAAAGGACCTCAGAGAGGAAATGAGTTATACACAAGCAATAATCAATTAAGATGTACATGTATTACATGTATATTTGATCTTTCATAATTAATTTTTTTTTAAATTAGCTTTTCAATCTTGGTTTGCGGCTGCCATATTGGATTTTGCTTCTTTTGGAACTTGATCTTTCCAAAGCAGAGACACTCTAGATTGCACAAAATTATCAGAAATGAGTTCTACTCTAAAAAAATCAATTTAGAAGTATAACATTTGTTTTTTGTCCAAAAAGCAACAAAATTAGCTTTTCCAACATGGTTTGCGGCGGCCATATTGGTTTTGGCTATTGTGAAACTTGACCTTTCCAAATCAAATACATCCCAGATTGCACAAAAGGCCCCAGAAATGAGTTCAACGCCCAAAATTATCAATTGAGAGGTATTACATTAGTTTATTTTCCAAAAAAGGAAAAAGTTAGCTTTTTTAGCATAGCTTGCGGCGACCATTTTGATTTTGCTATTGTGGAACTTGATCTTTCTGAATCAAAGACATCCCAGATTGCACAAAGGGCATCAGAAATGAGTTCAAAACCCAAAAATTATCGATTGACAGGAATTACTTTTGTTTATTCTCCAAAAAAAGAAAAAAAGTTAGCTATTTTAACATGGCTTGCGGCGGCCATATTGGATTTGGCTATTGTTAAACTTGACCTTTCCGAATCAAATACATCCCAGATTGCACACAAAAGGCCTCAGAAATGAGTTCAACGTCCAAAAAATTATCAATTGAGAGGTATTACATTCGTTTATTTTCCAAAAAAGGAAAAAGTTAGCTTTTTTAGCATGGCTTGCGGCGACCATATTTGATTTTGCTATTGTGGAACTTGATCTTTCTAAATCAAAGACATCCCAGATTGTACAAAGGGCATCAGAAATGAGTTCAACACCCAAAAATTATCGATTGAGGGGTATTACTTTTGTTTATTCTCCAAAAAAAGAAAAAAGTTAGCTATTTTAACATGGCTTGCGGCGGCCATATTGGATTTGGCTATTGTTAAACTTGACCTTTCCTAATCAAATACATCCCAGATTGCACAAAAGGCCTCAGAAATGAGTTCAACACCAAAAAATCAATTGAGAGGTATATCATTGGTTTATTCTCCAAAAAAAGAAAAAAAGTTAGCTTTTTTTTCATAGCTTGCGGCGGCCATATTGGATTTTATTATAGTGGAACTTGATCTTTCCAAATCAAAGACATCCCAGATTACACAAAGGGCATCAGACGTGAGTTATAATCTAAAAATCATCAATTTAGAAGTAAATTATTTGATTTTTCTTAAAAAAACAACGAAAATAGCTTTTCCAACATGGTTTGCGGCGGCCATATTGGATTTGGCTAATGTGAAACTTGACCTTTCCAAATGAAAGACACCCCAGATTGCACAAAGTGCATCAGAAATGAGTTCCACACCAAAAAACAATCAATTTAGAGGTTACACTTGTTTATTCTCCAAAAAACAAAAAAGTTAGTTTTTCCAAAATGGCTGACGGCGGCCATATTGGATTTGGATATTGTGGGGCTCGTGACCGTGTGGCAGACAAGCACTTCGGTGATTTGTGATGTCTAGGGTCTCGTTCACTCACATCAAGTGAGAAACTCTCTCAACACCATTTTGCAAACGGGTCTTCAGGCCAGGTACAGGACTAGTACTATTAAATCTGAAAAATCAAATGGTATCTCATTAAACTCAATTTTAAGTATCCAATTTTCTCTTATATCTCCCTTCAAAGCAAAATATTCATACACTCACAGAATTATTGACCGATCAGAATATATAAGTATGTTAAATTTGACCTTAAAGGCAGTTTTTGCGACTGTTCCACTTGTTTAATCACCTTTATCATATTCTAAAACGCAATGTAAATGTGACAAATACCACATTTGGTCTTAGCTAGTAGACTATGAAGTACATATATGCTTAGTTACACCTGATTAAAAATTAATTCTGGCTTTCAAATAAATTCAATTCAGAGTAATATTTCTTTAAATTTACTAGTATAGTAATAAAATAAGTATGAACATGTAGATACATCTAATTCGCAGATCATCAAAATAAAACAAACAACAAAAACAAACACACAGTTTATTTCGAGGGATAGATCCCCGAATCAAATCACCTTTAATTTCTTCCCCCACTGAAGAAAATAGCTCCACTTTAAGCAGTATCTTATGTACCATAATTCTCATTTTATATAATGCCTGGAGTAGGGTAGATTCCCGGACATGCACACTTACACATTGAATGAATGGAACAGTTTTATTCCAAAACTCAAACATAACAAATAGTATTTAAAATAGTCAACAGAGAACCTAACAAATTCCTTTGGAAAATGCGAACATATCGTAAATATCACTGAAGTGGTACTGGTAGATTCGGACTACCTGATTTATGTCGTCATTTGCAGGCTTATGACTAAAAGTTTGCAACCGCAGTTCACTTTTAGGATACTACGTAACGAGTGGTGAATTATATACATGTGGAGGTCAGAGAATAAAACATTTGTGGAAGTAATGTTTTCAAGACAAACCTGACTCTAGGTATGTGACCGTAATTTTATATCGCAATATGAATGCCATAAATACTAGAATTGATGATCAGTCAGTCAAATTCTTTCAAACTGTAAATAATCCTGGGGTTTCTTCTTTATAAATCTGAATAAGGGGAGATCCTTTGAAAGCACAGAAAACAAAGCAAATACTGAAAATTGCAGACTCGGTTTAATTGAGTCTGTTCATGAGCAATACTGAAATATGCAACAGTGCTCACGCCCCTAGCACCAGCTTAAGCGGAATTCAACTTTCAACTGTAAATGCACTGAAATCAATGATTCCAAAGGACCAGAAAGTATAACAACACTGAGAATGAAGTACGGGGCGACTTTAAATTTTACAGCCGCCACACAAGCACTTACCATCTGCTGTTGTGAATTATATAAATCTGAATAAGGGGAGATCCTTTGAAAGCACAGAAAACAAAGCAAATACTGAACATTGCAGACTCGGTTTAATTAAGTCTGTTCATGAGCAATACTGAAATATGCAACAGTGCTCACGCCCCCTAGCTTAAGCGGAATTCAACTTTCAACTGTAATGCGCTGAAAAACCAATGATTTCAAAGGACCAGAAAGTATAACAACACTGAGAATGAAGTACGGGGCGACGTTTACCCATTTACCCATAAAAACTCCTTTTTAAGCTTTTATTTCTCCACTGAGGAAAATAATTCCAATTTACATAAACAGTTATGAATATGTATGATAAGAACTATTTTCTACATTGTAGCAAAATGTAAATATCACTGTTTGCAACTTTCTAAACGATGTTACAGTATCCTCTGCTAGTTGCAGTTGCAATTCTGCTTTCTGTGAGAGTAATGGACCGTCAGAGACCAGTAGACCACTTAACAGGCTTCCGGGTAGTCAAAATGCAATGTCAACACAGTAGACTTTTGCTTGCATGCTGCTCAATAAAATTGAAGCAGCTTTTCAAACCAAAAGGAGCAAACAAGTGTCCCTATGCATCGGCCACCTTCTTAAACCTTCTGTTGCTTTCATTGTCAACAGACATTGAATTAAACCCCGGACCCACTTTGGTGCAGGAGGTAGTGGGAAACACCTCCACAGTCTTCCCTTGTGGCAGCTGTGAACAGCCTGTCACATGGGCATGCAGGGGTGTGGAGTGTGAGTTCTGCTTCATCTGGTACCATGCGGACTGCCAAAACCTATCTGACAGCCTGTATGACAGACTTGGCAATCACTCCTCTGCGGTCTGGAAATGTCTTGCCTGTGAAAACATGAACCTTTCATCATACAGTTCAGCCAGTCTAGATTCTTTCCACTCTCCAAACAGATTCAATGACTTGACGAACGGCGCAGACATGACAGACTTGACACATTCCCTAAACTCTCCAAGCACTCCCACATTTCCAGAAACTAACAGCAACCCCATTACATCAACACCTAAATGCAAACAAACAGCCCATCACAAAAATATTTCAAACAAAAACACGGTTAGAAGATCTCTTAGGGTAGTAGTAGTAAACTGTAGGTCCATTGCTGAGAAAAAACAGGAATAAGAAAATATGGTTGTGTCTACAAAGCCTGATGTCATTCTTGGCACTGAATCTTGGCTTAAGCCTAAACACTATAGCAGTGAAGTTTTTAACCCGGACCTGGACTATACGATTTACAGACGTGACCGACTAGGACAAATAGGGGGCGGAGTCTTTATCGCTGTTAAAAACTGTTTAATCTCCCAAGAAGAAACCCGCCTAAACACAGATTGCGAAAATCTATGGGTCAAAATTGAGCTTCAGGGCAGCAAACCTCTTCTCATAGGTTGCTATTATACGCCAAAAGAACATGAACTTCATAGCCTTGAAGAGCTCGGGAAATCCCTTGAAATGGCCACCCACTTAAATGCCACAGTATGGTTAGGAGGGGATTTCAATATGCCAAAGATGGATTGGAAAAATATCTCTCCATCTAGTGACTGCAAACATCCATCATATTATAAAATGTTCACCGACTTACTGTTTGACAACAACCTGACACAAGTAGTCCAGGAGCCCACCCGGGACACTGCAATTTTAGACCTCTTTCTTACCAACAACCCCTCCATTGTCAACAGGGTAAGTATCATACCGGGCATAAGTGACCATGACATTGCATTAATAGAGTCTCATACATCAGCCAGGATGAAGCCACAGACTCCCCGAAAAATTAACCTCTATAAAAAGGCAGATTGGGAAGGTTTTGGCACTCACATCACAAATCTCCACTCTTCCCTTATATCCTCAAACAGCTACAACACAAACTCCACTGAATCTCTTTGGCAAACTATATCTTCTGAACTAGACAAAGGCATACACAAATTCATACCAACCAAGAATGCTTCATCCAAAGATAAACTGCCCTGGATAAAGAGGGATTTGAAACGACTATACAGAAAAAGGGACAAAACATACAGAAAATACAAATCTAGCAGACACAGCACAACAAAGGAACATTACCTACAGCTCAAACACCTCTGCAGAAAAGAGACAAAGGCAGCCTACCAAAAATACCTAGAGGAAATCTCACCAAACTCATGGGCAAACACACTCACGACCAAACAACAAGAAACTGTATACACTGCTGAAACACTCCAAACAAGACAAAAATGGCATAGATTCACTGAAGAAAAACAACAAACTATACACTTCAGACTCAGACAAGGCACACATACTTACTAAACAGTTTCAGTCTGTCTTTACGTCAAAATCTCCTCTTTCTCTCAAATCTCTTGCTGCTATGAAAGTTCAGGACACCAAGGACACAGGTAGTGAGACCCCCCATCACAAACCTAGCCCCCATGAACCCATGCCTGACATTAATATTTCAACAGCTGGTATTGAAAAACTCCTGAAAAATCTCAATCCCCACAAGGCGGCAGGACCAGATCAAATAAAACCAGTTGTCCTTAAAACCCTTCACAAAGAACTATCCCCTATCATCTCTGAACTCTTTAAAAAATCCCTTGCGACCTGTTCCCTACCAGATATTTGGAAAATGGCCAATGTGGCACCCATTTTCAAAAAAGGCTCTAGGTCAGACCCAGCCAACTATCGACCCATCTCCCTTACCTGTGTGCTGTGTAAAACCCTTGAACACATAGTAGCCTCCAGTATCACCAAACACTTTACAAAACACAACCTCTTCTATGATCTTCAACACGGTTTCAGGGAAAAAAGATCTTGTCAAACTCAGCTCCTTATGCTGATGGATGATATTCTCCAGTCTGTCAATCTCAAAAGCCAAGTTGATATCATCTTACTTGATTTCTCCAAGGCTTTTGACATGGTCAATCATGAAAAACTTCTTTCTAAGTTACACTTTTACGGTATACGAGGCCATACACTACAATGGATTAAGAGCTTTCTTGACAATAGATCTCAATCTGTCTTAGTGAATGGGTCCTCTTCATCTTCTATCCCTGTCTCCTCTGGCGTTCCACAAGGATCTGTTCTTGGCCCTCTTCTCTTTCTCATCTATATAAATGATCTTCCAGAATCTGTCCAGTCCTCCAAAGGCAGACTTTTCGCAGACGACACAGCTATCTACCTCTCACTTTCTGTAGCATCTCACTCCAGCTTCTTACAACATGACCTCACCCAGCTCGAACTATGGGAGTCTAAATGGGATATGGCTTTTAATCCTTCTAAATGCCAAGTACTTCACATCACAAAACGCAAGACACCCATTCCCACAAAATACACCCTGCATAACATAACTTTAGACTCTGTCAACACCGCCAAATACCTGGGTGTAACCATCTCAAATGACCTTTCATGGCACTCACATATAAATAGTACTACAACAAAGGCAAATCAAACTCTTGGCTTTTTACGAAGAAACATCAAGGTACACTCAGAAGAGCTAAAATAAATGGCATACAAGACACTGGTGAGGCCGCAGCTGGAGTATTGTTCGTCTGTCTGGTCTCCTCACTCCGGAACTCTCATAGACCAGATAGAGTCAGTACAGATGAGGGCCGCCCGCTGGGCCAAAAGGGACTACGGGCGCACCTCTTCTGTCACTGACATGCTAACTTCTTTAAAGTGGAGACGGCTAGATCTCAGGCGCATAGATCAGCGCCTGGTCATGTTCCATAACATCATGCATGACCAGGTTGCCATTCCCCTTCCCAAATGTGTGACCCTCCCCAGCGACTCTCACGCTCCTCTCATCCTAAGGCATTCCAAATTATTCAAACAAAAACAGATTATCATAAATTCTCCTTCTTTCCTAGAACAGTGGTCCATTGGAATGTCCCGCCAGCAGACATTGTCACCCTGTCTGGTCCCCAGTTCAATCAGGCTGTAAGCCAGATTGAACACATCTCCCCTTAATCACACCTGTCCTGTTTTAACCTGTTTTTAACACATTCTCTTCTTTCTTTTATTCTTATTATTTTACTCTTTTAACAGTCTTGGCGGTTGACGCGCAACAGTTTAAGTCCCTGCAAAGGGTTTAACTAAATGGAAGATAGATAGATATACTTTACCCGTTCACTGTCATGACGTCGTCGGTTTAAACAAGTTGTCGTCTGCTTTTATTTCTAAAATTGAATATTTGGTTAATTTGACTTATGGAATATTGAAGTGAGTGTAAAACAGTTTGTATCCTGACCAGACGCCGCGTTACGCGGCGTCTAATCAGAATCTAAACTGTTTTCAAATTACTAGTGTACTTGGGGCGGGGCAGTGAAGGGATAAAATATACGAACATTTTCTATTTCGATGAAGTCGACGACTCTTAATCCGACAGGCAACCGATTGAAATCTGGTCGGAGACCGATCTGGTCGGTGTCCGAGATGGTTCCAAATTGATGCGTTCTTTCATTTTCCTCCATTCTCTCCCTGTCTCGATGCATGTCGGCCAACTTTATCCGCGAGGTCTTTACACCCTCACCGCCATATTGCCGTCTGCTTCATTACTGTTGTCCTTGTTGTTGTCTGAAATAACCATGACTTCTAAAAGCAGTTGATGTTTTTGGTTGAGCGCGTGTCAACCCGTTATAATATAGAAAATATGTAATATGTTTATACTATGTAGTAGATTAACCATTCACTCGTATTGACGAGTTAATCGGCTTTTACAAATAGTGAACCTGTTATGAATACCACATGAAGGCAGTGTAGACTAAGATACTTAATGATCAAAGGATCACATATGAACACAAAAAGAATTAGAATTGGATCGTTTTGAAAGATTTAAGAAGGAATTAATTATGGCTTGAATGTAAATAACGCAGAGAGTTCGACAGCAAGTTGTCTTCGTTAACTATATTAGGGTTTGTTTAGATATATGATGCTTATTTATAATTATATGGGATGGGCAATCTGTAAAAGCTTTTGACGAGATGATACAAATGGTAACATATATATTTTAAACGAACAACATGTATAGATTATTCTCCTCTAAACGCGTATATTGACGCAGTTCAAAACGGTGTACAGTGTATACTCAAAGCGGAGAGTCCCAGAAGGAGTCCTCCGAGTGGAGTAGACACCGTTTGTTTTTTTGTTTTTATCAAAGTATTTCTCTGAAATGTATCTGCTATCCTTTTCTTGAAATAGTTTACCCCGTTTTGTTTTGTTGGCGGATGTACAGTGGAGATATTCTTTCCCAATAAACGCGTTTACGCTAAAACTATTATTTGCAGTACCAACAGTTTGGAGCCAGATCAGACGTCGGGTAACCCGGCGTCTGATCAGGCTCCAAACTGTTTACCACCAAGATAAAACATGAATTATTAGAATTGTCCAAAAGTTGTTCTTTTCTACGTTTTAGTGCTTTGCGTTTGTGTGCGTTTGCGTTTAAACGAGAAGGAATAACAGATTTCCGGATAGCAGTCATTCATAGCGGGTTGAGCGTAAAATATGAATATTCATTAGAAGAAGGGTTTAAGCTCTTCTCCACATAACAAGACCATAGAAATTGTTATTATAATAGTGATACTCATTCAACCCTAGCGACGAGTATGCTCGTCAGTTACAACCAGGGTATCTGTAAAGAATACATTTGTTTTATACATTCAGTGTAGACCCAGATCAGGTGGCTCCAAAAGGAGTCCTCTGATCAGGGTCTGCATTGTCCGTTATCTTCGCAAAATGATGTTACAAAAACACCTAGTTAGTCAGTAATGGTATAGACCTAATTAGAAACTCTAAATGCCCCTAGGTGGTTCTATGAGCGAATGAGCAAATAGTAGGGCAATTAGTGTTTTATAATTAGATTGAGGTTACTATTGACGATTGCGGCCTGTGTCACGGAAAACAATAACCGTTTGAAACGGCCATGCTATAAATGATGCATATTTTGTTTACCAAATACAGATACGCTCAATTACCCAAATATATGCTCTAATAAAAATATATTTATACATAATGAACGATGATGATGGTGGTGATAATAAATAATGAGGATGTTATTATGATGGTAAATATGGCTGCAAGGAAGATAGTGACGATAGTTATTATGATTATGATGTTGTTGACGAGGTCGATGAGATTGTTAATGTAAACGATGATCGACTGTACTGGTGTTAACTATGGCTTTCTATAGTATCTGACATTGACCCCTTCACTGCCATACCCGAGTATAAGGGTTATTTGCGGAAAAATTGTATCCTGATCAGATGCCGCGAAATACGACGTCTGATCAGGATCCAAACATTTCGACACTCGTTTTGATATTCTTCGAGTCAAATACCTAAAGCTTTAAACCTTGGATATAAAGGCAGAACACAACTGTGTAAAACCGACGGCCCATTGGCAGAGAAGGGGCTATGGTAGTATGCGACAGCATCTTTTGTTGTCATACTTACGTCTCAAACATAAGATTTAAATATGCACTTCTAGTGTTATTTTTTTTTTTTTTAAATCAGGAGTTTTCAAAATAAGTTAATCAGGCGGATCAGTATTAAAACGTTTAGCTGTCATTTAAACGGATGAAACCTCTTCACGCCATTTGGAACTAAAGTCGTCGACTGTGCAGACAGTTTGAGCCAATACCTGACGTCGCTTCACATGGCGTCAGAGCAGGATCCAGGTTATACTGCACTCATATCGCTTTCTTAATAAGCGTTACATCTTATTCACTATACGAACGTAAAGTGTAGTTTTGTAATTAACGCTAAAGATGCTGTTGTAGATATTGTCCACAAAACATTTTCTCAGTATATTTTATCTTTTACAACACAAAAACAAAAAAAGTATTGTTTACTAGTAATTTTCGTTTTGCATTGCAAACACACTGTAAACTTACGTAATACCGTACTCTATCTTGTACTGCTACTGTATATGACCCCGATTTGTGCATACGTTATTTTTTTGCATGCCCTTTTGGCAACTTTGTTTGAAATGTTATTGTTAAATGTAATATATTTTTCACCATTATTTACTCTGAGCAACTCCACAAACGTTAGTGTTACACCTTACAAAAAACACGACCACTTCTATTAGTTTTCTATCATTAAATGTTCGAGGTCTAGGAAACAAAGAAAAACGTACAAAAGTATTTCAATGGTTAAAAGACCAGTCTAACACTATCTATTTCCTACAAGAAACTCACGTTAATTCTACACGAAAAACCTTTTGGGAAACAGAATGGGGACACAATGCTTTATTCAGTGGGAACAGTTCAAATAGTGAAGGTATAGCAATATTGATAAACCCAAAATTCCCTAACACAAATGTAGGATTACATACCGAAATTGTCCCAGGTAGAATACAGACCTTAGAGATTAATATTGACGAAAAAGTATTTCTACTAATTAACATTTATGGCCCTAATGTAGACGACCCTCTTATTTTCCAAACCTTAAATGATTTTCTTTCAAAAAATGATGACAAGTATATTATCTTAGCTGGGGATTTTAATACTGTTTTAGATGTAGATTTAGATAAAAAGGGGGGGAATCCGGGCTTCACACAAAAAATGTAGAAAAGTTCTTAAGAATATGATACATCAAAATGAATTAACAGACATATGGCGGCTTCAACATCCTTTGAAAAAGCAATATACCTGGCATTCAAGTCAAAGACAGCACGTATCATCACGCCTCGATTACTTTCTGATTTCTTCATGCCTTATAAATAGTACAAAAAGTAGCCAATTCAAAACCAGTTATAAAACAGATCATTCCGCAATAACATTATTTATCAGTTTTGCAGAGGGCACAAAGGCACCTGGTGTTTTTAAATTAAACAATAGTCTACTAACAGAAACCGAGTATCAAATATTAATTAGAAAAAGTATAAAAGACATTGTAGATATCAACAGAAATTCTAATCCAAAAACACTATGGGAAATAATAAAAGGCGCTATAAGAAATGAAACTATACAATATGCATCACACAAGAAGAAAACTGTCGACCAGAATGAAAAACAACTTTTAACTGAAATCGATCAAATTGAAAAGAATATATCTGGTTCAGATGACGAAACTAGCATGGAAACACTGACACAGGATTTGGCAAACAAAAAACACGAACTAAACAATATCTTAGATAACAAACTAAACGGCATACTATTAAGAGCAAAAGCTGATTTTGTTGAGTTCAATGAAAAAAACACAAAATACTTTTCGGCGCTAGAAAAAAAAATTCAGAGCGTAAAACTACCACACTATTAAAAGTAGATAATAAAACGTTAACAGATCAGTGCGATATATCAAAAGAGCTAAAAGTCTTTTATAGCAATTTATATAGTAAAATAAAGACCAGTAGCTCCAAATATAACTTTTTCAATCATTCAATAAATAAATTAAGTGAAGAAGATAAAACTAAATGCGAAGGGAGACTAACAGAATACGAGTGCGAAAACGCTCTTCAGCAAATGAAGAACAATAAAAGTCCTGGCTCTGATGGTCTTACCGCTGAATTCTATAAAACATTCTGGAACGATATTAAACATTATCTAATTAATTCATTAAACTGTTCCTATACAGAAGGTATGCTAACCGAAATACAATCACAAAGCCTGATAACTCTGCTCCCAAAATGTGAAAAAGATACAACACTTCTACCAAATTGGAGACCTATCAGTCTACTAAATACAGATTATAAAATCGCATCAAAAGCAATTGCTACCCGAATAAAATCAGTTTTACCTTCTATTATAAGTACTGCGCAAACAGGTTTTATGAAAGGGCGATACATAGGTAAAAATGTTCGAATAATTGAGGAAATTCTCGACTATGTTGAATCAAACAATATCCCTTGCCTTTTTTTTCAGACTTTGAGAAAGCTTTCGATAGTATAGATCACACTTTTTTATTTGATACTCTTGCACATTTTAATTTTGGAGAGTCCTTGATGCGCTGGATAAAAGTATTTTACACGGATGCCAATAGCTGCGTCTTAAACAATGGCTTTATGACAGACTTCTTTGATATAGAACGAGGTGTACGACAAGGTTGTCCGCTTTCTCCGTATCTATTTATTACTGCTGTTGAACTTTTGTCCCATGAAATCTCAATTAATAAAAACATTAAAGGAATATCAATTGACGACGTCGAAATAAAAAACACACTTTTCGCAGACGATGCAACTTTCATTACCGATGGAACAAAACAATCATTTAAAAATCTGATAGATATCTTAGATGAGTTTGCAAACATATCTGGACTAAAATTAAACAACTCAAAATGTAATGTAATGAGAGCTGGCTCTTCGAAAACAAAAAAGGAAAAATACCTCGAACACAAACCCTTTCAATGGCTTTCAGACAAAACAAAGGCACTTGGCATTATATTCACAACTAATAGGAAATCGACACTGGACCTTAATCTTGACCCTAAAATTGAAGAATTTAAAAACTGTTTAAAGCAATGGCAACATAGAAAACTTACCCTGCTTGGTAAAGTCACTGTTATAAAAACATTCGCATTACCCAAACTTATATATCCTTTAACAGTTCTTGGAACTCCAACTAAAAATATGGTAAATAAAATAAACAGTATTATGTATGAATTTGTATGGGACAAAAAACCCAGTAAGATTCAAAAAAGTATACTAATACAGGATTACGAAGACGGCGGTATCAAAATGATAGATATACAACTATTTATAAATTCCTTAAAATGTACCTGGATTAAAAGAATATTTGAAATGGCAAATGAAAATCCTCTTAGATACATTTATTTTAAAACGTTAAACAAATATGGTGGAAAGTTAATATTTGACTGTAATTTAAATGAAAAGGACGTAAATAATATCTTTAGTAACCATGTCTTTTTACGAGACTTGCTGCTTTCTTGGAGAAATATTGTTTCAAACGATTTCAAAATATCATTAAACAATGTAATATGGTACAACTCATTGATACGTTCAAATGATAAACCGATCTTCTATAAATCATGGCTAGCGAAAGGAATAAAAACACTCGAAGACATATATGATAGCCGGTCAAAACAGTTTTACTCTTTCGATTTCATCCAGTTTCTGTATAACATACCAACTAACGACTACTTGAAATATCTATCACTGATAAGTAGCATCACAACTGTTATAAGAAATGTATTAGCAACAGACACCCCACACACTCTTAGATGCGGCAATCTCCTGCAAGAAAAATTTTTTAATTGTGAAAATATTAACAAAACTCTATATGTACACCAATTAAAGGGACTAAGAGTAGACTTTAAACAAAAACGAAAGTGGGAGAACCTATTTGAAATTGATGAAAACGACTGGAAAATAATATTTAAACTACCGTATGAAATATCCCTGGACAATACACTAAGAAATTTCCAATACAAATATATTATGTGGATTGTAAGAACAAACAAAGATCTCTTCAAATTCTCCAAAGTCAGTTCAGTGCTCTGCGATTTTTGCAATCGATGTACAGAAACTGTCAGACACCTATTCTGGGAATGCGAATATACACAGCAATTTTGGGTCAGTCTTACTACTATGCTACGAGACTGTAATATAAATATTCAAATTAACTTTCAAATCGTTTCACTTGGAATATTTGATTAAAAATTGCACAAGGTACCGTTGAATTTCATTATAATGCACGCAAAATATTTTCTGTTTAAGTGCAAATTTTTAAAAGAAATGCCAAATATTGCCTTTTTCAAACACTACATAAAGGAAAAATTAGATATTGAAACTCTGATAGCAAAACGAAAGGGTAAACTCGAGAAACACAAAGCTATATGGAAACCTTTTCTTCGAAATTCTTTCTTATAATTGTCTACGTGGAGTTGCTCATTGTTTTTTGTTTGTTTGTTTAATTTGTTTTCTTTGCTTATTTATGTGGTTTGTTTGTTCAAAAGACCTTATCCTTCATGTAAACATAACTTTTAAATAACTCCTTGAAATCTTCTGATATCACATTGAAAGCTGGTCTTTGGAACATCTGGTGATTTTGTTTTCGGCTTTTTTTTTCTTTTTTGGATTTTGGGTGTGTTTTTTTTCTTCAAAAATTATTTAAAAAACTCTTCAAACCTTTTTTCATATATATATACCCATTAAATAACCTTAGGCTTTTGCGATTTTATGTATGTATGAAATGTTTTGTTAAAACGATCTGCATGTACATTTATAAACAGAATTGTAAAGTCTTGGAAAAATAAAATGATAAAAAAAAAAAAAAAAAAAAGATAGATAGATAGATAGATGGTATCTTAAAGCAGGCTGAAAGTAAAGCAGAATTAACATTAAAAATAGTAATTTGTACATATGTGTCAAACGCTTATATAAACGGTAAAGAATTAGTTTAGGATAAGAAATTCTGTTAAAAAAATGTACATGTATTTCAATGAAAAAAAATATTGAGCTCTGATGGGATTCGAACCCGGGGCCCGGCACGGGCGGACAGAAGGCACAATAAGGCAACCGCTTATACCAATGAGCCACGGAACTATTCATATATCTCGGATCAATTGAACATATTTCAGAGTGTAGCGAAGGAAAGTACATACAACTACATAATTCCGCTCGGGTTTATGTCTGAGCCCGTGATCAATTTTCTATAGCGTCTTTCGATGCTAGGGATAAAACGATGGAAAATATCTAAAAAACTAAGATTTGAAGACTTTTCTAGAGGGTGCTTTAAGACTGGTCATATTTTTCCAATGCCAGATGCACGATAATGCTACCCTTTGGGTTATATTTGAGTATTTTCATTTATTTTTGCAAATGCACCATCTGGTTGCGAGTCGCTTTAAGTAGTCACCTATTTTCGAAACTGGAAACAGGCTATGTGGTAATGGGTTAAAAGGTGAGTGATTGTGTACCAATTTGTGTAAAGTGTTCAAAACTAATGGGCTGTCCGAAACTACTAGAGTTGTACATAGTGCAATTTACTATATCTAGAAAACTGAAAGTAAAGAATTCTGTTTTACTTTCAAATTCAACCTGATTTTAGTCAAGAGAGTTCATCAGTCTATGCCATGGGGTAATGGGTTAAAGAAGCTACAGAATCATTAATAAAAATTTTAATTCTTTATGACAAAGCCAAAATATTTACATGTACAAAATTCGAAACTAGCAACGTTGTTAAAAGATCAGACAGTAACCATGTTTTACAAACTTGCAAGACAGTTTTGTGCTTGTTCCAAAGCATTTTTTGTAAAATAAAAATTATGTAAAAGAATGGAACACACTTAGTTCCAATGAATTGAAATTGACACCTCTGTACGCTTTAAGACCCAGCCTCAGTTTATATCTACAATAACCGTCACTTGTTGATCTGATGCCAGAAATGGTCAGTATTCGGTTTCAATTTACGTAAGGCTCGTAAGCATACAGTGATTATTAACTAGGAGGAAAAACACATGATCCATGCCATGAGAAAACATCTCTTATGCGTTGCAAACATGATATATCAAGGCCAGTCGCCGCGTCAAATACTTGTCACTGTTTGACACCCGCATGCATCTAAAGCATTTCATGGCTAACTGTATGGTATTCAAATCATGGAAATCTTAACTAAAGCTTCCGCCCTGGGATGACAACTATGCTTGGTGTATAAATGTTGCAATGCAATAAGGCTGTTTTTGTCATGGCAGGACTAACTCCGAGGTTTATAAAAACAGCAAATTTTTAATTGTGCATACTTTTACAGCTGTGCTCGCTTGTAGGCTGTGCCTATTTCATATTATTAGAAATTACAGCAAATGTAATGTAAATATAAGAAATGAACTGAATTTTTGGCTGTTTCATTAATTTCATAATTTTAGCAGATGAATTTTTATATCACCAGAGCATGTATTGTTTCTAAACAGAACTTAACATAAGGGGCACAACACTTATAATACTGTTATCTCTTTATCCAATAAACTGTTTCTAGTTTTAAAAAAACAGTTGAAACCTTAAAGCAGGTTGAAAGTACAGCAGAATGTGCCTTAAGGCGAATTCTGCTTTACTTTCAGTCTGCTTTAAGCTACCACCTGCTAGGATATACAAACTATTTCTGACGGTTCATGTTTATGACAATTAATGGGGAAAAAATATGTATGTTGTACATTGGAGAAAAACGTTATTCTTTCCGGTTTAAACGAAATGCAACGCAAACATATTGCAATAAAATGGTGAAAATAACAACTTTTTGAAATATCTACGATATATTCTAATCTAAAATAAAATGACAAACAGTTTGATTCGCTTTACCCGGCATCTGATCTGAATCAAACCTGTTCAGTCCTGTGATTTTCCCGCGAATCCGCAGATTTCCGCGGATCGGGTTGCCACCGGGGTCATTTCTGAGATTCGTCCAGATTCGTTGAGAAAATCGGACGACTATAAGTGGGGTGAGGTCTAAAAATCGGGAAAAATCGGTCGCGTCCGCGGACGGGTTTCAGTCCGGCCCGGAAA
Organism: Gari tellinella; assembly: GCA_922989275.2. Classification (NCBI taxonomy): domain Eukaryota; kingdom Metazoa; phylum Mollusca; class Bivalvia; order Cardiida; family Psammobiidae; genus Gari; species Gari tellinella. Next base: position 58,199,887 of record OV277865.1, read on the forward strand.
CGCTGAATACGGTAAGGTAAAAATCAGAGTGCTCCAAATCAATTGACTGGTTATCGGATTAGAAGGCTCACGTTCTCGTACGATATTGAAAACACGAATAAATACGAAAGATTCAAGCAGGAAACGCAACACAAACAATACACCCACCTCTCAAGCAGAACACACACACAGTCATACCATAACACTCACACACACACACACACACACACGCACGCAATCCCATTCCTTCATCTACACACTAAAAAGAAAACAACACGCAAGACAAACATAAAGCAAAGTGAATATAGGAGCCCGCCTTGGTACGGTCAGCAGCAATCAATAATTAATTGTCTCTTATTTACGACAATGATAAGTTGATTTACGAGACAAAACTATTTTTGTGTTTTGATGTTTGATTGAAGTCAATATTAATCGTCAATTATATGACAGTGTTCCAAAACAACAAGGTTAGCTAATTCAAAGAGGTTCTATTATGATATTGAAATTGTTTTCGTTTAGACTAACGACAAGCGAGTCGAGAAGCCGGCCGCGGTCCAAACGGCCCCGACACAAATCGACCCGGATCAAAACGGCACATCCTAGTATTTTTTTCTTTTTAACAAAAAGCCTATTTGAAAGGAAAAAAACATTGAGTATAGCTTTGGTAGCTGCGAGATCAAATGATAGTCTTTATGATCTGACAATGCAGAACTTTAGAGAGAAGAAGAAGTGCATAAGTTGTCATGAAAGAAATGTAGTTAGATATCATTTTACTAAATTTCATTTATAAATCAAATAGTACATACATGGAACAGAGGTGAGTGCTTTAATTTATAAATAAATCCATCAAGCAGAGAGGGGCAGGTATTTTCATTAGGATAAATTAAATGCCTACCCCCACCCCTCTCAAACATAAGTCTTAGTCTTTAAGTATCCAAAACTTTAGAATGGCATATACATATAATAATAAAGAATCTTGCTAATGTATAGGGTTTAACTCATGTCATTTTTTGTGTGGGGTTGGGTGTCCGTTCCCCTTCACAATAGTGTTATAAGGACATGGAGCTTTGAATTATATCCATAGACATAGTGTTGACATGACACAGAGGTGAGTGCTTTACTAAATATAAATAAATACATGTATATCAAGCTAGGGAGTGGAGTGAGGGTATTGGTCTTTCCATTGGATAAATAAAATGCCTATCCTCACCCCTCTCAAACTTCATGCCTTAAATGTCCAAAACTTTAGAATGGCATGTACACACATAATGATGTTAGAAATTGTTCTTATGTACATGTATTCCAATTAGTTTTCTGAAGTAAGTTTGGGTGCCAGTACCCCTTCCCCATTCACAATATAAATTATGATAATAGTATCACAAGGAATGGATGCTTTGGGTTGTATTCATAGACCTATACAAAGGTCTGTATTAATTTTGAAACAGGTGTCAAAACAGATCTGGACAGAACTGGTTGTATTCTGTGACAATGGCTTTAACCATAGTAGCCTATATATGCACCTGACATGTACTGACAACAATAATTTATTTTGATACTCTAAAAGTCTTCAACTGTTTACTAAAACCAGGGACCATGTATGATACATTATCAACTCAGTATCACTGCAAAAGTATTGGTGTTTACTAGAAAGCGCTAGCATTTCGACAGGAAACACCATTAAAACACGTGTAGTGTTCCCTAAATTAACAGTGCACATAGCGCTCAAGGTGAGCTATTGTGACACCGCTCTGCCATGCGTTCGTCCGTCCGTCTTTATGTATGTCTGTCTGTCCATTATAGCAAAATACTTCTTCTCTAAAACAATGTCCCAAGTGTAACCAAACTAGGTTAGAAACATGATGTGGGTTTGAGCTTCAAAAGTAGTTAAGGCCACTTGTCGTGTTGTCATGCCAACTTGGCACACACTCTAGAAACATTTTCTCTGAAACTACTGATCTGATTTTAATTTGGTTTTCACCCAACTGTATCTCAATCTTTAAAAATTGTTTTAAAGAACTTTATCCGTCAAAACAAGGCCATTAGAAGGCGTGGTCATTTCTCGAGTTCGGATATATTGAATTAAAAGTTAAAATAATTATACACTGTAAACCAAAGTGTTCAAACATAGAACATTTATTGAACGCCTATTTGCAACAGATAGTGCACGCGTCATAACGCTTCCTTGTGTTTAGCAAGTGTTTAAGATTTAATGGTAGTGTTCAATTTTGAACACATAGTGATCCTAAACTGAACAACTGATGAACACATTTGGTGTTCAATTTTTAATGCAGGACACGTTCAAAATGGATGCAACAGATATTGCATTCATTTAACATGTGAATCGAAAAAGTGTAAAAGACCGAATATACACAGAACATCATATGTTCAATTTTTCAAATGTCTACTTTAACCTTATGTGTTCAACTATGAATGCCTACGTAGAACATTAGGTATTCAGTGTTAGAATCACGTATAGAACATAAGGCGCTCAGGTTTTTCGAGGTAGATCTATAGAAGTCATAATTTTTGCTATATCTTTTATGAGATTTTGTCAGTGTCATGTCCTTGATAAAAATAGGTTATACTTGATATAGGTCATGTCAGGTCATAAAGTATGTCAATAGGTCAAATTGAAGAAAATTCCTTTTTCCACTATGGGGCCATGTTTTTTTTGTCCAATCCACTTTAAACTTGTGTATAATAACACTCTTGACAAAAGATAGACACTCTGCGAATATGGGTTGCATAAGATTAAATAGTAGGTCAGTAGGTCAAAACATAGAAAAGGCTTCTTAACGAGTCAGTCATAATTTTAGCTATAGTTATATAACTTCACACAACTTGCTCAGAAGGATCACCTTGACGAATCTAGGCAATATGGTAATATGGATTACCTGGGTTAAAAAAAGTAGGTCAGTAGGTCAAATCATGGGAAAAGCTTCAAAATATTCCAGGGCCCACATCTTTTGTCCTATTTTCATGAAACTCGCTCAGAATGATTTCTATGATAAAGTCTAGGTCAGTTATGAATATGGGTTATGTCTGAATAAAAAAGTAGATCAGTAAGTCAAATCAAAAGTTTTACTGGCCATTTTTAGTCACAAATTCATTAAACTTGCTCAAAATAATCACCTAGACAAAGTCTAAGCAATGTAAGAATATGAATTATAAGAGGCCCAAAAGTAGGTCATTAGGTCAAATCATAGAAAAGGCTTCTGAAACATCTAGTTCATATGGAGTACACTCAAAAACATTATCCTGACACAGTTTCTTCTTGTGACAAGGCGCTATTGGAGATATTTTTCACCTTTAGTGATAAGTCCAGTTAAATCTTGGAACTTTGTACTCGGGTGAGCGCCCTTGTTAACAGACATAACTGTTGTCGGGGCTACCGATAACAAAATCAGTTTAAGGTTCTTTGATGACTTTATGTATCAATATCAATGTCAATGGTTATCAATGGTAATGGTAACAACAACCAATATGAAATATAAAAGTTAAACAATCATAAGTATATAATCTATGAACTTTCAGTTCATAGTAAGCTGTCGGTGGTGGTGCTTAGCATGATTACACATACGTAAACACATTGTGAGCCACGTTGCACTTACAGTTAAATGACTAATTTACTAATATAATAAGTGGATAAATGGGATCAAAGATCAAAAACAACATATCCTGACTTTCATTTTATTGTATAATAACACCCTATAACATACTCCCCTGCTTTCACAAAAATTGTCCTCCATTTTACTCAAAATTAAGGACGATAAATACATTTAGAATCCTTTGCAAACAGGTATAATCTGCACGAACTTGTTGTTAATGTCAAATTGTCTGAATAGTAAATAACTACGCAAACAACATAACTGTTACTCAATATTGCACTGGTATATTGTACATATTTATAGAACGATAGTCACTACTAGGCCTATCTCAACCAGCATCTGAAAATATTTTGGATTCATTCAGATTTTGGTCAGGATCTAAACAGTTTAGACACTCACACTAACGCTTAGTTGGCTTGTCGTGAAAGAGATGTTCCACTGTGTGTTGTACTTGCCGTAGCAACCGGCCTGCCTGTTAACTCAAACATTGGTGTTCAGTTTGTTATGTAACACTCCTCAGTTGCCTGCTGTATTTCGTTTCGATAGCAAGTGACAAGATGGGGGGGTCTTAAAGTTATAATTTTGCTCCCCTTCTCGGTGCCGGTTACATGTGTATGTTTCTCTCTTCTTCATCATTTCGGTGCGGTCAAATAATGTATTTTCATTATTTACTCGCTGCAATGGTGGGTGAGAGGGGTGCTTGCACGACGCATGCATTCGGATCGAAGGGGGGCGACTGCATGTATATACTATTTCGACATAAATGATGCATGTGAATGAATAGGTGGAAGTATAATTGTGTGCATTTGTCTCTTGGTGGGGGTCAAATGCAGGCAATTATACTTCACCACCTAATGACTTCAAATTTTGCTCTCCTTGTTTGTTTTTGTCTGTCTGTCTGTTTGTTTGTTGATGTTGTTGTTTTTCTATGGTCGTCCATGTTTTGTCAATTTAAATATGTATATACGCGTTTGCACTGTTTGCTTTCTGTACATATAGATCTATGCTCTCTTTATCTGGAGGAAATAAAGATTATTATCATTAAAAAAATAATCGGGGGACCGTTTCATTCGTCACTGAATACAAGAGACAGCACTTGGTGCTGTTAACCCTTTCATGATCAAAATATTCGGGAGAATTTTACTCCTTCATCGTATTATTGTCGTCTGATTCAGTAGTGTTGTCTGCAAGACACGTTTCAAAGTTAGATTTAAGGATGTATGACTTAATAAATCAGTTAGAGTGTGAAACAGTTTAGGTCCTGATCAGACGCCGCGTTACATGGCGTCCGATCAGGACCCAAACTGTTTGCAAACGCTCTTTAAGGCGCCATTGAGAGTGAAAGGGCTAATATACACATGTGACCATTTCATGAGTTGAGCCGAAATCAGCTTCCTTAAATCATCATCATCTTACCTCATCATCGCTCATCATTCATCGGCGATAATTATGACCTATTTTGTGCCGCGGTGCCGTACTAATCAATCCACCCTCTATCCATGTAGTGAACCGTGCTCCCTCTCTACATCAACAGCCAATGGGAGACAAAGAGTGTGTGGGGGCGCGTGCGTGCGTGCGTGTACGTTGGTGACACTATCAAAGCGAGGTACGTCATAGGAGTACACAGCAACGAATCGAGGTACCTCCAACAAGCGAGGTAGTTTTTATTAATACCTCGGTAGGTATACCTCGCATTTAGCATGCTCAGTTCAAGATACAAACGCACACAAAATATCTCGTGTACCTCGGTTTGCTTTTCTAGAACCTGTTTGTGTGTCGGTGTGTGTTTGCACACAGTCGATAACGATATGTGTAGGTGATGTGTGAGTGTACCTCGTTTTGTAGGTGATGTGCGTGTGTGTGTGCTTTACCTCGGTTTGAAACAGAGTTTTTGCCCATTACCTACCTCACTTTGTAGGTCTGGTGTTGATCAGTAATTCTTTATAAATTCAATATTTTCTTCACATCATTTGAAACTGTGATCATCCTGAAAACCTTTTGCCATATTTATCTTAAGCTCTTTGACCTATACAGCGTACACCTCGGTACGATGCTGTGACACGTGTACCTCTGTCGGATAGTAAAACCAGTATGGATGTGTGCGTGAGTGTGTGGGGGGTGTATGTGTGTGTGTGGGTGGGTGGGTTGGTGGATGCGTTCGTGGGTGCGTGGGTGCGTGCGTGTGCGTGTGTGTGTGTTGTTCGGAGAGAGTTGTTGGCTTACATTTGCAAACAGCTTGAATCCAGATCAGACTCGGCGTCTGATCTGGGTTCAAGCTGTTTACCACAGTGGCTATTCATTATGTTTCTTCAATCAAAATGTCAAATATGTAACTTTGTGAAAAATAGCAGACGACACTTTTAGGCAAACGTTTTTGCAGCCATGGATAGATTGGACAGTATTGTCTTGTATGGGGAACAGCGGTAATTGTTGTTTTAAGGGGGGAATCGTTGTTTAAAGGACCGTTGTGGGGAGGGGGCACTGTACTGTTATAAAATCGGTAACAAACAATCAAATACCGAATCTAAGCGGTACAGTTTTATCTTCATCTAAAGCTTAATGAAACTGCGTTTTAGTTGACTTCTTGTTTTCATGCCAAACTGTTTGAAAATGTTTAGTTTTACAGTGTATTTAATTGTGTTGTAATTACATACACTTAGAAGAAGTGTATGTAAGACGGCTCCAGTTCTAAAAGAGTATTACATTGGTAAGACAATACTAGCATGACTTAATAGATATTTGTATCTGAACGGCATCCCTGGCTCTTTTGTATTAGTTAACTTGAATGGAACATTTTACAATCTATCAATTAAATGCGTCATGGATTCCATCGTGAATCGTGACCAACTACATTTCTTCAACAATTGTTTAGCCGCGTTAAAACTCCCCTGAAACTTTAAATGGACAATTCCAGTTTCTAATAATGACTAGGCCATTTTTCACTATAAAGGGTTGTTTTTAAAACGACGCACAGGGCAGACCCTGAAAAGATTGCTCCTCTGGGAGTCCACTGATCAGAGTCTTTACCGTTTACATACCGTATAGGACAATTTACTCTCCACATATACATTGTTTCTAAATGATTAATACACTCTTCGCTAGGGTTGATTTGCTTTAAAGAGACTCGCAACCAGATATAGCATTAAAAATAGTAATATGTAAATATGTGACAAACGCTTATATAAACCGGGTAAGAATTAGTTTAGGATAAAAAATTATGTTTAAAAATGCATTTCAATAAGTCAAAAGGAGGACACCGCTTGACCCACTGGGCCACGGAGCTATCCATATATCTGGGATCGATTTAACATATTTCAGTGGGAAGCGATGAAGAGTACATACAAACTGCATAATTCGGCTCGGGTTTATGTCTTAGCCCGTGATCAAAGTCTATAGCAACTGTAGACGCTATGGATAAAATGATGGAAAGTAACTAAAAAACTAAGATTTGAAGACATTTCTAGAGGGTGTTTTTAGACTGGTCATATTTTTCCAATGCCAGATGCACGATAATGCTACCCTTTTGGTTATATTTGAGTATTTTCTTTTAATTTTTGCAAATACACCATCTGGTTGCGAGTCGCTTTAACTATTATTGTTGTTTTATAGATAAAGAATGTATAATCTACCACACGCAATCACTAAAATCTAAAAATTACGCAGATATTATTTCAAAAATGACCTCTAGCATACGACCGTGTAGAGAGACGATATGGAACATTGGTTCAACGGCTGTGCAAAATTATATTGAAGGGGATGATCAACAGTTTGCTTTACCCTTCATTACCAAAACGTTCGTGAGTGTTTTACCCCTTCACCGCCATTTTGTCGTCTGCTTCATTATTGTTGTCTGCAATTTCTTTTCAAAGTTAAATAAAAGACAATATTACTGAAGAAATTTCAAAGCGAGTAACAGTTTGGGCCCTGATCAGACACCGCATGTTAAATGTGCATTATAAATATCCTATTTGTATTGCTGGCCGTTGTGCAATAGTAGTTATGCTCCAAATAAAGTTTTTTAATAGGTGAGGCTAATGTCAAGGGCACGGTGACCTCGAAAGTAGTTTCTGCTACACCTTCATTACATTTAAAACCCATCCACTTGACTTAGTATCCCTAAATGATAGTAGAATAGGAAATTTTATTTTGAAAAGATGTTTTTATATATTATATAATTTGGGTCAAAGGTCAGGATTACCGTGGTCTTAAAATTGTATGCCACAACCCGATATTCCAAGACGTATCCACCGTTTAACAACGACTCCGGAAATAGGTACCAGCAAATCAATAAATAGTCGTTGATACACAGGCAGGTTAATAAAATGCAATATTTGTGGAACCTAAGAAAATTCTAGAATTGTATTTTCTCACATAACTACCCCTGTTTTCAATGGCGAACAGCGATCGCGAATATTCTTGTCTCCAACATGTGTGAGATAAATTTGAATGACGTCACTATAACGTCACTATTTATAACGGCGTTTTGACGTCACCGGGATTCCCAAAAATGCCTATTGCTTTAAAAAACTTAAAATCGTTTGTTATGTGCGAAAAAGAATCTGTCACTCGTCGATGTTTCAGACAAGCTGATCTCAAACTCGTCTAGAATAGAAAAGTTATTAAGCTCGTCAAGGCTCGCTAAATAAAATTTCAATTCTAGACTCGTTTGAGATCAGCTTGTCTTAAACATCGACTCATGACAGATCCTATATATTTTCAGTTTACCAACAGGAAGATACAACAATTAGTAGGTTCGTCCTGATTCTCCCCCAAACTATGTGTGGATACTTTTTTTTATTGCAAAATTCTCGGGTTGGTACAGGAAACTGGTTAATTTCTAAGAAAACATTAAAATGTCTTATTTCGTAGCCAATTCTGTTTTGTAACTATTCGTTTAAAAATACATGTATATACATAATATTTAAGATTTTCTGTCGTATTTTACCTTCCTTTCTGATCAATATTTCATTTAAAGATTTTCAGCATATGCAAAAAAAATTACAACGAAATTTTGTTATATGGATAAGACACGTTTTGCATAGGACGAACTATTTTGCAAGTTCCCCAGGATTTCGTTATTAGTGAGTGTCACTGTATAATCTTGAACAAAATTTTAGCTTTTGAACGCACTACCCCTGTGTGAAAAGAGCGCTATATAAATCTGGTATAATAATTATGTCGATCAGCTGCTGTGGAATTACCGAGCCTGTCCCGGGAAGGACAGGTTCAGGTTCTGCGTTGACCAGATCGTTTTTTAAATCAAATCATCGAACAGAGTCACGAATGAAATGCAACAGTCTATGCGAACTTAATAGATTTGAAACGGCGTTCGAAAGTGTGATAAGGCCAGCATTATAATTATGGAGGATATCAAACCATAATGATTTGCTGTATAGCTCACACACACCTTAACAATGAGAACAGTGGTGGAACACGAATATCTACTATCTCATATGCTATTATCACTTTACATAGACTGGCTATTTGAAGGGACTTCAGGAGACTTTTATAGCAAAAGACGGGTCAACAAGTCAACACCAACCACTGTGCAAATGAAGAGGTGAAGGATTTTGTTTATCGCAGTAGCAAGCTCATGAGCAATTTAAAGTCAGAAGATAACGATAAATTTAAAGCCAGGCGAGCCTTTGTAGCGGAATACCTGGTAATCCCTTCGCCTATCTTAAATACTAAGGATATTCAAGGGTAATGCACGAGCCTTGCTGTATGGATCCGAATCCTTGAAGTCGCAAAGTCAATTTGACATAAGTTGGATATCTTCCAAAGAAGGTGATTTAGAGATATATTCCGAATCTTCTGGCCTGAACACAACGACAAATGCAGAGCTCGGTCGTAGAACAGAAACAACTCCTCTTTCCATTCAAATAAAGCGCAGAAGATGTTTTGACCATGTGCTAAGATTGGAAGAGTCAGCTTTACCCAGAGTTGGACACCTACTGGTCGAAATCTAAGAGGCAGACCTTATCAAACCTGACGTAGGTCAATAGAGGAGACGAGGAATACAAACTGGAGCTGGAGGGCAAGTACAGACATGCGCAAAGGACCGGCTACATTGTCAAACTAAGGCGACCTAAGTCGCAAATCAACATGATTTGGATTATATATCTCTTTGTCTGCTTTGATCATGTGGTTATTTTATAGGAAATCTGCTCCTGAGGCATATACTTTCTGATTGTTATTTTCAGTCGTAAACACCCGGTCTTGCTTTCGACACATATCCGAGATGATCTTAAAAGTTGAAGTAAAAACTGATCGTACTTAGTTCGTAATTTGTTAATTCCCATTGTATTTCTCGACTTTTAATTCTTCACATCCGAGATTCTACAAGAAAGTGTTATGATTTCAAAAATTGGCGAAGCCTTCCCCGCACCAGTTACATAATGACATATCTGCTTGAAATGATAAAACACAATGGAATATTTAGCTGAACAATGACGGGGGTCAACGAAACGTTGTCAGGATGGACCGCCGTCTGTTATATAATATTGGATCCGAGCATGTTTTAAATTTGTATGATAATTTAATATCTTGCAAGCCAGACTTAAGTAATTCTCTTCAATATTTTAATAACGTATCAAGTTAATATAATAGACCCTTTTCCTTGAGACTTTGTTGTAAAAAACCTGTTTTAAGGTGTTGTTAACGAAGTATGATGAAGCTATTCGCCGACCACTAATATTAACCATAACAGCTATTCGCAGTACACAACGACAAATATCGGCAGTACATGCACACTCCTATATTTTGAATTTCGGATAAATTCTCACACAATGTACGCAAAGTTACAGTTGTTGGTACAAGAAATGGAATAGTTATATATATATATTTGGCAGCAATTCCGTAAACGTACATAGGCGTTTTCTCCGTAAACGAGATCCCAACATGATGTAATGTTGACTTGTCTTCGGTACCAGGGAGGCATTTTACAGTTGAAATATTGCGATCTTGTGATGTAAGCATCATTTTAAACTATGAGTAAAATGAAAAAATGTTCGTGGATCCATAAGTGCTTTTCCTGTGATGGCTAACTATTTGGAAAATCAAATAGACAGCAAATTTTCATACGTGCTATGTTTGTTTATATTGGTTTCCTCGCTTCGCATGGTACCTAAATCCGGAGTTGTTGCTATGCAGTGGTATCTCGCACACCAAATATGATATCTCTAATGAACTTTACTCTGGACAAGCTCATTTTAGTAAAAGAGGTCAAACATCCCGCCATCCCTCGACAATGTGGTACTCCTAACTGTATTGAAAACAAAATATCCACAGCACACGCCTTTTATGTTTGCTCTCATAGCGGCAAAATGTCAAGGTCGAGGTCAAAGTGACATAAAAATGACCCTACTACCATCTCAATCTATACTCACGCCCAAATCGGTATCCCTACACGTAGTTGATGTGGTAAAAGAAAATTGTTCCGGACAAATGTGGCAAGGACGGAGTGCCACGCCACCAGTTCAATCACCATTTGCGCCCAAAGCTAGTTTTGGCGGCATGAATACAGATATAGTAAACAAGAGGGCCAGAGGCCCACATTTCGCTCACCTGAAGACACTGAACCATGGAAGCTGACTGGGCAAGACAACATTTTGATATAGCTGTCATAATTTGAACAATCTCGGTAGATGACCACACTTTTTAAAGGTTTTTTTAAATGAAAAATTGATAAGCCCATGGATGGGCTATTTTTTTTGCCAGGGGCGAATAATTTGAACAATCTTTGTAGAGAATCACAATGTAAAGCTATGTGTCAAATATTAAAGATATGTGCCTTCCTGTTCTAGAGAAGAATATTTTTAAAGATTTCCCATATAATTCTATGTAAAACTGATAAGTCCCGGGGTGGAGCCATTTTTGTCCCGGAGTCATCATTTCAACTTTTGTACAATCATGGGACTCCCAGGGAGAGAACCATAAGACAAAGCTACATGTCAAGTATTAAGGATCAAGGCCTTACAGTTTCAGAGAAGAATATTTTCAAAGGTTTCCCAATGAAAAACTAATAAGCCCACGGGCGGGGCCATTTGTTTTAAAGGTTTTCCTATATAGGTATATGTTAAATTGATAAGCCCCGGGGCGGAGCCATTTTTGACCCGGGGGGCATAATTTGAACAAACTTGGTAGAGAACCGTAAGGCAAAGCTACATGTATAATATTAATGATCTGGATCTTACTGTTAAGGATGTCGGACTGTCTTTTTGAGCATTATGAAATTTCCGAAAAATTTTACGAACTCATTTTCAAAAAAATGTTAAGAACTCATTTTTGGTGAATGCATACAGTAATAAAATACTATTTTCCCGGAAGGGACTTTTTAAGTTTTATGTCCTATTCTTAGTTTACAGCATACACTGTTTTCATAGGTAGGTTGCATTTTGTTACATCCGATTTCATTTCAATTTCTCAGAATATAAGCATGAAATTTTCATGGTAGTACAGTTTTAGTATAAATTATAGATAACTTAATAGATAAAATGAAATTTTTTTGAAGAAAAATATTTTTGGTAAAAATACACTAAAAATTGAAAAAATGAGAAAAAATTGATTTTTTAGATAAAATGATCTATATCTTTTTTAAAAGTTCCAGGACCCTGTGTTTTTATTTGCTATGTCACTAAAACTTTATGTTTGCAAGGCTAAAAACAACAAATAAAAAATTTGGTAATTAGTTTGCTACAATTTGTAGGTCAATAATTTTCACTGTGCCTTATTCTCCCATTATAAAAACAACAAATAAAAAATTTGGTAATTAGTTTGCTACAATTTGTAGGGCAATTTTCACTGTGCCTTATTCTCCCATTATAAAAAAGTGGGTGGGGTAAATTTTACTCCTTTCCGGTGAAATCAAACATTTTTATTATGGATCTTGAAAAAACATTTTTTCAGGGTTTATTCTTACTATGGTAATATAAATTAGGATACTTTTTTGTACAAATAGATTGTTTAAATAAAGATTGAAAAACCGTAGTACAAAAATGTAGGAGTTTTTATGAAGCTTCAATTTTAGAGGGGTAGCCTTGAGAAATCTCAAATTGTGAAAAAGAAAGGTCCGGTACCCCCACTTTTTTCACCAGTTTTGTCATAGAAACTAATTTTACTGTCTGTATGCAAAGTTTGAAGAATTTGGTAATTACTTTCCAAAGGTGTACCTACCCCCTTAAAGAGAAGAATTTTTTTAATATTTTCTTAAGTAAAACTGGTAAGCTTCTGAGCTGTGCCATTTTTGGCCTAGAGGTAATAATTTGAACAGTCTTAGTAAAGGCTCACTACATGATGCTACATAAGAAGTTTGGTTGGTCTAGGACTTGTGGTTTTTGACAAAAGATCTTTAAACTGTTTGACTTAGGTTGTAAATATTATGTAAATACGGAAAATGACCACGCCCTCTGGCTGCCATGTTTTTTTATGGATCAAAATTCTTTTAAATTTGAAAGTCTATCAGCTGACAAACCTTTTGGTGAAACCAAATTGAAATCGGACCAGAAATTTCGGAGAAGAAGAGTTTTCTAGATTTTGCGCACGGTTGCATGGCAACAAGAAAAATTACCCCACCCACTAACTTTTAACAAATTTTCGTTCCCCACCCTTCTGATGATTCTGCTAAGTTTGGTTGAAAAAGGGTCAATGGATTCAGAAGAGATGTTGTTTGAAAATGTGAACGGACGCCGTATAGACGGACGGACGGACGACAGACGGAATGCGATCACAGCTCATCCTGAGCCTTCGGCTAATGTGAGCTGAATACAAGAATTTTGTCAAGATTTTGTGACAGATTCCCCAACAATATTTGTAAATGGGTCACTCCGCCCATCACAAGACTCACTCGAACACCAAATTCGGTTTCACTAACTGATATATACACATTACCAGTTGACAGTGCGATACAGAGTGATGTATTTAGCTCGAGACGTTTTTGGCGGAAATAGCCTTGGCGCGAGTCAGATCGGTTGTTTCCGCCAAAAACGACGAGAGCTAAATACAACACTCTGTTGCGCACTGCCAACTGGTAATGTGTTTATTATTATTTCGTATGATATCGAGCGTTTCCGCGTGTATTTGCAGAGTAAAATACAAGAGTCTGTATCAGCCATCTTGTATCAGTCACTTTGTTTTTTACTCTGACGTCGCTTTCGATTTAACGTGACGTCATTTACGTACGTGAACGAGTGCCGCGTTATTCTTTGTGGCATATAAAAATTCTTGTTCTGCTTCAAATAACTAACATAATTTGGATATAAAATTATTTATACAACTATTTAGTTGTTTCTGGTTTGTATTCAAAGCATATAATAAACACATTACCAGTTGGCAGTGCGCAACAGAGTGTTGCATTTAGCTCTCGACGTTTTTGGCGGAAACAACCGATCAGACTCGCGCCAAGGCGCTCGTCAGATCGGCTTTTTCCGCCAAAAACGTCTCGAGCTAAATACATCACTCTGTATCGCTCTGTCAACTGGTAATGTGTATGCACATGGCATCCTAAGCTGATATAGGAAATATGCTCTGGGCCACAGGTACTTGACACATTTTTTTATTATTTTTTTACTAGAGCTACCGTATTTAGAGAAAAGGGTATACAACGGGAATCGAACAGGTAGTCTTACTGAACTGCTGCTTAAATCGGCTACATTAGATCACTGAAATTCGCTTGTGGTGCCCTCGTGAAATGATTGTTTTTTCTTAAGATTTACTTTTAAAATGAAATTCCGTCAAATAACTCCACAGTGCGTGAATTTATATCGAACATGTACATAAAAGTTGGCCTTGTCGTTTCTGATTTCCATACGAAAGTGCGTAAATATAGTGGATCTAGTCGGTTTTCACAGTAAACGTCCTTTAGAGGAGGTTTGCTTAATTTGATTATTTTTCTGTGCGTTGTAATGATCATACTATCGAATCGAATCGTCCGCCCGTCTGGCCGCGCCCAGAAATCAATACTTATGTGGCTAAAATAACTAGCCGCATAAGTGAAAAAGCATTAACCTGGCCATCTATTGTGACATTAACCTAACCATTCCATGTAAAATTAACTTTACCATGAGGGTTAAGGTTAGGGTTAGTTTCCTTATATTCTTAAGTTGGAGCAAAGAGAAAAAATATTTTGGCTAGCCACATAAAAAGAACAAAAGAAATAGTCTGATAACAAACAGTTTTTGAGTACATCCGTCCGTCCGTTAATTTTTCCTCGTTAACGCTCACTAACCTTCATTTACTTTAATGAAACTTACTACAAATGTTCTTTACAACGAGTTCGCTTTTCAGACCTTTTCAATTTTTTTGGGCAGAGTTATACCCCTTTACACATGTTTTTAAAAAAGAATTGTTTCCTGAAAATAATTCATTTGGCCTATTTTAACCTAATTTCCTATATAGCCTTTTCAGTATACATGGTAAATAAGTTTCAAGTTTGGTTTTGTTCGGATGAATTTATCTGGAATTATATATATATTCATGTTTTATAACAGAAAGAAAAAGAAATCTCGTTTCAAGACAACAGATTTAGTATTATTTACCTAATGTAGCCAATTGTCATATTTAGCTTACTTATTATGTAGAGAAGATGCCTAGCGATTTCTGTTTCCGTTCAATTAATTTTCTCGGAGTTATGCCTCTTTACATACTTAGAATTTAACAGGGGTACCATACTTTTCTAGACAAAGTGCCAGAGAAAATTCCCAGAAAAGCCTGAGATTTAGACTTTTTTATATAGAATAAACATGGAGAAAAATGTGGGTCAGAATTGTTTTCTTAAAAGTTTGTTTCCGAACAACAACTACTAGTAATCAATTTTAGTTCTTTAGTTCATCATACGAGTAAGGAACTTTTTCTTGGAGTTATGTCCCTTTACATACTTAAATTTTACGGTTCAACTTGGTTTCCGGATGAGAACTTTACTTCTGTTTGCCTTACTGCAACCAAATTTCAGACTTAGCTTTGTCATCATGCAGGAAAAGACACCTAATATGAAATAAGGCATGGCCTTCAATGGGGTTTACCAACGATCGTTTTTAAAATCTGGAAACAGAATTAATGTAATTGATCTCTTATATTTGTATATACTCAGCCGAAAAAGAAAGTACCCACTTTTGTATTCTAAATTATCAGCGTCACATATTGCATTTATTTTTTGTTTTATAGAAAATTGCAGACGACATGACATCAATGATCATTGTGGCTATATAACTGGCAAATTGTAGTGACAAGGGTCGTATACGGCCCTAAATCGCTCACCTGGAACCATTGATGTAAATGTAGCATATCTTGGAAAGCTGAGAAATTATGACAATAGGATTGTTCCCATTGCTGATTGGATGATGTTGAGTGCAAAATATCTAAGCTCAGTGTGCTGTGGTTTCAGACAAGAAGATTTTTTAAGTTTTTATTGAAAAAATCTATTTTTAGCTCCTGTGACCTAGATATGCAATGGACCAGAACCATTTGAATATTATTGATAAAATACCTCTAGAAGTTACACCGTGCCAAATATCAAAGCTCTAGCTATATTAGTTTCAGAGAAGAAGAGGTTTGTACATTTCACTCTATAACTCTATGTAAATATGTGACCCCCGGGGCGAGGCCATTTTCGACCCCAGGGACATAATTTGAACAAACTTGATAGAGGACCTGAAGATGATGCTTTGTGCAGAATAACTAAGCTCAGGGTACTGTGGTTTCAGATAAGAAATTTTTTAAGTTTTTATTGAATAAATCTATTTTTAGCTCCTGTGACCTAGATATGCAACGGACCGGAAATATTTGAACACCTTTCAAAGAAGACCATATAAAGATTATTTCTGCCAAGTTTGGTAAAAATCCATCCAGTAGTTTAGGAAAAGATGTTTAAAGGACCTGAAGATGATGCTTTGTGCAAAATATCTAAGCTCGGGGTACTGTGGTTTCAGGCAAGAAGATTTTTTAAGTTTTTATTGAAAAAATCTATTTTTAGCTCCTGTGACCTAGATAGGCAATGGAACGGAACCATTTGAACTAAATTGGTAAAGTACCTCTAGAAGTCACACCATGCCAAATACCAATGCTCTAGCCATATTAGTTTCAGAGTAGAAGAGGTTTGAAGATTTAACTAAATAACTCTATGTAAATTTGCACCGGATCGGAAATATATTTGAACAACTTTCAAAGAGGATTATATAAGGATCATTCCTGCCAAGTTTGGTTAAAGTCCATCCAGTAGTTTAGGAGGAGATGTCATTTAAAGAAATTGTTCATAACGGACACGTGACGTTAAAATACTTCACCTTGGCACTTTGTGCCAGGTGAGCTAAAAACAAAAGGTCTATAACTCTTTCATATGAAAACAGCATTTTTTATTAGAAATGTTTTTCTTAGAAGAAGGAGAGCACCGCAAACGGTACATGATACGCCCACTGGCAAAGAAATATAGTTTTATCAAAGTGTATTCTAATTTCAGTAATTTGTAGACACTAAGACCTCTGAGAGCATAAACAATACTGAAGTAAAGCCTTTTGTAGCATATCTGAGTACACCAAGAGCAGATAACTCTCAACACTATGATCCGATTTCAATAATAATCAACCCTTTCATGAAATTATACTTCTATAATTATACTGTGGGCAAATATAATCAAAATCAATTCAAACCTGTAGTTGCTTAGTATGTTTACACTGTCAAATAAGCCTTTTATAGCATATTTGAGTACATCAAGGGCAGATAACTATGTAACGAAAAATCAAATGAACCTCAAATTTCCCTCAGCTATAGATCTTGATGCCTATAACATTTGTGGGAAGTTTCATATCCTTCAAATAGTTTTCAGAGAAAAATTCTAGACAAGCCTTTTATAGCTATTTGAGTACATCAAGGGCAGATAACTCTGTAACGAAAAATCAAATGAACCTCAAATTTCCCTCAGCTATAGATCTTGATGCCTATAACATTTGTGCGAAGTTTCATATCCTTCAAATAGTTTTCAGAGCAAAATTCTAGACAAGCTTTTTATAGCTATTTGAGTACATCAAGGGCAGATTACTCTGTAACGACAAATCAAATGAACCTCAAACTCGACTCAGCTTCAGATTTTTATGCATATAACATTTGTGTGAAGTTTCACTAATATCCCTCTAGTAGTTTTTCGAGAAAACTCCAGACATTAGCTTTTTATAGCATATTTGAGTACATCAAGGCAGATAACTCTGTAAAGAAAAATTGAATGAACCTCAAACTCTACTCAGCTTCAGATATTTATGTCTATAACATTTGTGTGAAGTTTCATTAATATTCCTCCAATAGTTTTTCGAAAAACTCCAGACAAGCTTTTTGTAACATATTTAAGTACATCAAGGGCAGATAACTCTGTAGCAAAAAATTAAATGACCCCAAACTCGACTCAGCTTCAGATATTAAATTCTTAATGCATATAACATTTTTGTAAAGTTTCATCAATATCCTTTCAATAGTTTTCCGGAAAAACTGCGGACAAACAAAATGTTGACGTTCGAACGAACGCATCCACGGACGGACAGACCGAGCCACGCCAATATACGACCACCTCTAGAGGTGGGCGTATAAAAACAATGGTGCCCATATTCAGCAGCTATTTGTTTTCTTAAAGGAAATAAAATTACATAAGACTATCATTCATCGCAATATTCACGGTGTAATCAAGACTAGAAAGTCTTATAATATAAAATTACCTCTCTTTGATTTGAAATAAGAATGAACTTTAAGTGCATGTGTCGTTCAATATGTATGTTTTTACTGGAATACATTGGTGAACATATGAGCCTTTACAATAAAAAACAAAACTGGAGTTGATATTACTTTAAAAGATAGAGCTTTGAAATTTACTTAATTTTTCTTATGCTAAGCAGGGGATTATAGAGCTTTCTGAGTAGATTATAATGTTATAAATCTACAGTGAATTATAGCTTTTAGGAACTATTTGTTTTGCCCCCCCCCCAACTATTTTTTTTCTATGAACTCGCTTTAATTTGAATTTGCCATACACAATTTTTTCCCTTGTAAAGGGGCGTCTGCTTCAAATTGTTGAATAATAAGCTGTTGTTCTTTTGAATGTTACTAAATAAAGATTTTTTTTTACAAAAGTAGGTCAAAGGTCAAGGACACAAAGTCTAAAAGGTTTGTATGGTTGGAAAGATCTTGACATAGGGAAGACACATGCCAAGTAAAGATGGCCCAGATGCAATAATGCAAAAGTTATAGCAAGGGTGGAGGTTTTTGGCACAGACATACAAACGACAAACGGACGGACAAACAAACAAATAAACAGGACAAAAACTATATGCCCCCGAATTGTAGATTCTGCCTGGGGGCATTAAAAGTGTGAAATGACTATTGCCATCACACTATTCAAAAAGTCCTTTTTATCTTTCTTTATGATGTGATGAAGAATCTGATATCATATCATGCATTGTCAGATCTGTCTAGTGTAGTATACAGACATTTTACTGACAATACCATTTTGAGAATGTTCATAATATGATAACAAAACAATGGCTGGACAGCAGCTTTAAGTGTTCTTTGTCTCAATTCCTTTACTTTATCCTCCTTGATCCACTTGTCTCATTGTTATTTGTTGAACTGCTGTAATCAGTTTTATCCTTTTTTTTGTCATTCATCCAATTATTATTTCCTGTGTGGGTAATGTTGAATTCATTTTGCTTTGGGTGGAACCTATAATCCAAGCAGAAACACACAGCAAAGAACTCATCATAGTGATATTAACATACATGTAATGAGTTACTAAATAGATGCTTCTGAAAGGATAGGCTATCACTCTTGTCAAATTACACAAAAAGCATCATGTTATTATACATCGTCGCCTTATTCTTATAATGAGCTATCTACATTTTTACAGTTTCGAGAAAAACGCCTTCCAACATTCAAAGTGTGTTATATCATTAATTCTTCGTCCTTTTTTTAAATTAGAAAAACATATGAAAGACCTTGCATATTTCTATAACCAAACACAATAACAGCCTCATTCATCTAATAGCTTTTCCATAATTTTAATTTTAATTTTGGAGATAGCTCAAAATTAAAAAAATATCTTATTTTTGTTCAGTATTATACTGAGCTATCTACAATTATCTGAAAATAGAGTTTTATCAAGTAAAAATCTGTATGCTCTGATCACATTTACGATTATGCCCGTATTCTTCATTTATTATACCTGACATGGCGTGACACGGAAGCTGTGGCTCAACTTTTTAGTTTGGAGATAGCGCAGTGTAATATTACAAATATGTATCCCATATGGAGATACCTCAAAATGTGATTGTAAACATAACTGTCACGTGCTTAATGCCTAAAACGTGATTGGGTAATACTTCTAAGGATTATAAAATTAAGTATTATAGTGCTGCAACTCCAGGACATAGCTTAGTATAACACACAACAGTGTCTAAGAAACATGGAGATAGCGCAAGGTGTGAGGCGGTAACTCTATAATTAGACCCCCAATCAATAAAATACATGCACCAGGAGATAGATCTCTGTGAGACGAATCCAGTGATATAAATATCTCATTTTTGGCAAAAATGGAGATAGAGCACTATAAGACTAAGGCGACGACATGTAGGTCTCTAAATAGCAGAAATTCTCCAGATTTGAAGTTGTATTGACTGTAGAGTAAGTCAGTGTTGCTATCAATTTCAAATCTGTCCACTGCAACAAAACAGAGCAGCAGTAGATGCTTACATGTAGTCTGAATCTTCCAGTTTCTCCAACTCCAAGGATTCCATCAGATTTCTTTGCTAACACTAGGTAGCTTTAGAAGAAATGCAGGCAGTCTCTAAGAAAGTGTTGAAAATTGTTAGGTGTTTCCAAGTTGTCACATTATACTGAATTGTCAACTTTTTAATTTTCCAAGTCACATTATACTGATTTTTCACACATTTGTCAGGATTTCAGGTTTTTTTTCTTAAGTATGTCCTAAAATACATTTTCTTGTTATGGATCCTGAGGTCTAAACACTGGTGGTACCAAAATAAATCAAAATACTATTATTATAAACTGCTTTCAGCTACCCTCTGCTAGGGTATTGGAAATATTGCAAATGAAATAATATTACTGTATAAAATGTATCTATTTTCTCCAGTGGAGAAATGAAGTAAATGTGTAAATAGGCATGTAGATGGAGTAAAAGGGTTAAAGCACAACCTTTATCAAAATACTGCAATAAACATACCTGTTGGCCATCTGCTTTACCTTTGTCCTGCATTAAGTTATAACCTTTATCCAAAAACTGCTACTAATACACTTTGGAGTGGCAGTTTAACACGATATTGGCTGTTTATTGTTTATTGTTTAATGCAGAATTTTCAAAATGTTCAAGGCTTGTCCTTGTTTTTTTATTGTATCATAATTATGTCCCCATAAATGGTTTTCATAATCAACTGATTTTCATTATCGATCAACGCATATATATCATTGGACAGACCACTTGGATTATTCATTAATAATACAATAGAAATGAGAAATTTAAATTTTGAGTAAAAATTAAGTAACTAAAATCTTAAAGTTGACAATAAAAATCAGAATATATATTTTTTATTTTAATTACACAATCTGAAGATTAAAACATACATTATAAATGTAGTAAAGTGTTTTCATACTTTTATATTAGAAACAATATATATCTAGCTATTTTACTTAGAATAGAATAAAAAAAACATTATTTCAACAAGAGTGTGTCCCATTTCCACGAATGCCCCCGATGGTACTGGGAGGGGAATCCAGATTATCAAATATAAACTGTAAGAGTTAGAGGGGAAACTGTCCTTCAAGGGCCATAACTTCAAATGGTCTTATCCCTAGCATGAATTGGCGCTGCTGGTTATCAAACTTGGTCTCCATTTTATGTCAACAAACATTTTTACTCAGATATGCTAAAAAAGGCTTTATTTCAGTACTGTTTATGCTCTCAGAGCTCTATTTAGTGCCTACAAATTAGAATAGATTTTGATAAAACTATATATTTCTTTGCCAGTGGGCGTATAATGTACCGTTTGCGGTGCTCTCGTTAAAATTTATTAATCTGGATCCAAACCAATGGAATCTCCGTATGCGTTTTTTTTAATAATCTGGATACAACCTAACGGACAGAAATAACAATTTTTGACGAAATATTTGCGCAGACACCACACGTCCACATCATCAGATATTTTATTTATGAATCTGGATCCAAACCAATGCAAGCTCCATGTAAGAGATTCTTATTTGATAATGATCTGTATCCAAACTAACGGAACATAAGGTATGACAGTGATTGGTTCCAAACCAATGGAATATCCATAAAATAATGTCTTTCTTGCATCTCATGATCTGTTTTCACACGTCTGTTAACACGTGTGCTCAAAGAAACATCTTTCAAAATTGACAACTGCTAATTTCATTTTTAACAACAAATTTCAGATCATTAAACTTCTATAATTTTTATTTTTTTCAAATATTTGTATATTACACTAAATCTAAAGTATATTTCATAAATAAATAAAAATAGTGTGAATAAACTATGATAAAAAAAATGGGGGTAGTGAAAATGTAGGGGTAGCAAAACGTCCAGAGTAAAAACACTCTTGGTCGCGAATTGACAGCCGCGAATTGCGAACACAACAGGGTAGCCAAACATCCAGTAACCTTTGAGCACATACGAGAGGGGTTGCCCTGTTATTTTGAATGTTATACTGTGACAATTATAACAATCACAACAAATATCTATTTTAATTTGGACTCTCCCTTGTATTTAAGCACTCCTTTTATTCTTTCAATGCTTTAAAACAATTAAATGCTAATTTCTATTCATTTTTTGTACTTACAAGTTGCCACAATATATTGCAATACCGGTATATTGCAATACAGTTTCTTTGTATTGCAATATATTGCAATACAGTTTTCAACGTATTGTTATACACCTAAACGTGTCTGATTGTCTTTCTGTCACAACAGACAGAGATGGAAGCATCCATTCTTCTATTTGAACAATTATAGGTCTATCATCATATTTCTGAATCTGAATCAATACATCGTAGAATCCTATTAAGGCTTAATTTTATATAATGCAGTCAAAAACGGCTTAACTCTTTGAACCCTAATCACGCATATATGCATCATTTGCAAACAGCGTACATGTAAGGAGTACACTTGTCCTATACAAACAGTGTAGATCCTGACCAGAGGGCTCTTTAAGGAGTCCTCTGATCAGGGTCCGCACTGTTTGTCATTTTGACATATATATTGTAAAAATCAACCCTAAAAAGTCGAAAATGGACTAGACTAAATTGAACAAGAGCCGTATGCGGCCCTAAATCGCTCACCTGGAACAATTGATGTAAATGTAAAATATCTTGAAAAGCTGTGAAATATGACAATTATAATGATAGTACCATTTGCTGAGTAGATGATGCTTTGTGCCAAACATCGAAGCTCATGGTTCTTTGGTGTATGAGAAGAAGATTTTTTAAAGTTGTCATTGAAAAAATCTATTTTTAGCTCATGTGACCTAGATATTCAACAAACCGGAATCATTTGAACAGTACTGGTAAAGTACCTCTAGATGTGTCACCATGCAGGATATCAAAGCTCTGGCCACATTAGTTTCAAAGTAGAAGACGTTTGAAGATTTTACTATATAAAAGGGGGAGGGGTCAATTTTGACCCCAGGGACATAATTTGAACATTCCTGATAGAGGACCTGTAGATGATGCTTTGTGTCAAATAGCTAAGCTCATGGTACTGTGGTTTCAGACAAGAAGATTTTTGAAGCTTTAAATGAAAAAAAAATCTATTTATAGCTCCTATGACATAGATATGCTATGGAACGGAACCATTTGAATAAGTTTGTTAAAGCACCTCAAGAATTGTGTCATTATGCCAAATATCAAAGCTCTAGCCACATAAGTTTCAGAGAAGAAGATGTTCAAGATTTCGCTATATAACTCTTTGTAAATTTGTGACCCCCGGGGCAGGGTCATTTTTACCCCAGGGACATAATTTGAACAATATTGATAGAGGACCTGTAGATGATACTTTGTGCCAAATAGCTAAGCTCAGCGTACTGTGGTTTCAGAGAAGAAGATTTTTAAAGTTTTTATTGAAAAAATCTATTTTTAGCTCCTGTGACCTAGATATGCAACGGACCGGAACCATTTGAACAATTTTGGTAAAATTCCTCTAGAAGTTGCACCATGACATATATCAAAGCTCTAGCGACATTAGTTTCAGAGAAGAAGAGGTTTGAAGATTTCACTATATAACTCTATGTAAATTTGTGACCCCCGGGGCGGGGTCATTTTTTACCCCAGGGACATAATTTGAACAATCTTGATAGAGGACCTGAAGATGATAAAAATTTCTAAGCTCAGGGTACTGTGGTTTCAGACAAGAAGATTTGTTTAAGTTTTTATTGAAAAAAAATATTCTTAGCTCCTGTGACCTAGATATGTAACGGATAGAAAATATTTGAACAACTTTCAAAGAGGACCATATAAGGATCATTTCTGCCAAGTTTGGTTAAAATCCATCTAGTAGTTTAGGCGGAGATGTCGTTTAAAGAAGTTGTTGACGACGACGGACACAACACGATCAAAATAGCTCACCTTGGCACTTTGTGCCAAGTGAGCTTATAATAAAGCAGATGTCAAATTTAAACAATATTCTAGCATTTAGGGTGTTAAGGCTAGGCAAAAATAACCTGCAAAACAAAGAGTTTAACTGATTTAAATCAGTAAGTAGACTGATATTTCATGACAAATTATTTTGCTGTGAAGTTCTTTTCGGGAGGAAAAAGGGCCATTAGCTGGATTAGGAGGCTGAACATGGTTAAACTGAAAACTAGCACACAAATTTAGAAATCAGACAGTAATCAAACTGAATAAAGAGGATCATAAACTCCAGTGTCATCTCCCCCTACCTACTTAATGTTTATCTAGAAGTGGATAAAAAATATAACAGTTGTCAGATTATGAGACAAACAAAACTCGCCTATGGCAGAGTCTGATGTTAAGGTCAAAGAGGTCAACCTTTTTGTGTCCAAAGTGAATACCCATCCTTAGTCTAACTTCTTCAGACATGTCATTAAGGCAATACTGAAATTATACACACAAAAAAAAAAATATTGACCCATTAATATTTTAGACATTGGTGTATATGTATTTATAAGATATAATTTTCTGCATAAGCCCACTAGAATATATGTTAGGCTAAATAATTGTGGTTTCAGACAAGAAGATTTTTAGCACACCTGGCACGTAGTGCCAATGTGAGCTATTTTGATTGTGCTGTGTCCGTCGTCGTCGTCGCCCGTCATCAACAATTTCTTCAAACGACTTCTCCTCCTAGACTACTGGATGGATTTTTACCAAACGTGGCAGGAATGATCCTTGTATTGTCCTCTTTCAAAGTTGTTCAAATAATTCCGGTCCGTCTCATATCTAGGTCACAGGAGCTAAAAATAGATATTTTCAATGAAAACTTAAAAAATCTTCTTGTCTGAAACCACAGTACCCTGAGCTTAGATATTTTGCTCTCAGCATCATCTACAGGTCCTCTATCAAGAATGCTAAAATGTTGTTTACATAAAATTTGAAGGTCACCATGGTGACTTGGTCACTTGGATTTGTGTCAAAATCAGCCCTTGTCATATTTATTTTAGCAAAATTAAATTTGCACGAAAACGTCATGACGTGTGTAGAAATATCTTTAAAAAAAAGATATTCAGCGGAATGAGTGGTTGATCTAAGGCTATAGATGGATGTGCAAAATTGAATGAAATTGAGGTTTTCAAAGAATTGTAATATCTTGGATTGAAAAACAAAAAATACAAGTAAACAATTGAAACAGTAAATGCAAAACTATCATGTACAGAATTGCAAAACAAAACAATAATTTAACTCATATCCTAGCTACTGGTAGGAGATCCTCACATTAATCTATTGTTCTATATATCAAACTTCATTCATAGCGTTTCTTGAAACAAACTATAACATACACAAATGTACAGATACAGCAGTCTGCTGTACTTCACTCTTGTAAATAATGAGGAAACAACACGATTGTGTTTAACTCACTTGATGCCATTTATAGATAATATTGGTTTTAATGTATGGTAAATGTGTACAAATAGTTAACAATTAAAACAAATTGGTAGTAAACAATTACAAAACACCTAGCTTCCTCTGTATATCTATAAAAAAGATTTCAGATGTCATATCTTAAAATAGAAGCATAATTGCATCAGCCCAGTGTAGTAAACAGTCAGTCTGTGTCTCTAAATTTTACACTCACATTCCATATCTGGTAAAACTGTAATGGGACATAGACCAGCCTACAGGGCTCCAGATAAGCGGGAGTAAACTAAACAAATCACATTTTTTTCACTCCTTTCAGCACCAAACCCTATGGTGTTACCATTCATTTTGATTGTCTCGAAGAGACAATTCAAATGAGTAGTGACACCACAGGGTTTAATGCACAAATAAAGATTTTAAGTTTTGAAATAATTCCCTTATCTGGAACCCTGGCTACTATCCAATCAGACTATTCAGTTTCAACAGGTGCTCTTAGTTCTTAATTTCTGATCAAATATAATTGGTTGAAATGTGTGGCCAAATAGAAACCAGTCAGCTCCGCTGAAAAAATGATACATCGGACGGAAATATGGTTCGTTGCTGCCAAGCAAGTGTGTCTCGCTCACTCAAACCGCCATTGCTCAAACCTCGGCACTATATTCCGAGGGCTCATATCCTTTGTTGATTATTGGTGATTCATTGCATATTGTTTGTTTTCTTATTCTCAATCATTTCTTTGAGCAGATAGCTCAGTCTCAAATTAAGAAGTTTGTATATATTATCTCTAATCATTGTTGAGCAGTTGCTTAGTATAAATTGAGAAATTAGTTGATCTAGTCTCAAACGGCTCACGTTATGTACAGTTGTTTCAATAAAATTTGTATGAAAATGGTAGTACCAGCCTGTAAGTCAAGATCTAGCTTAGAGAGTACAGTTTCATAAGCAAAAAGAAAATATAAACAGTTTGATTAACCCCTATATTGCTGGACTATCGGAAAAAATGAACGACAATTTAACAAATGTCTCTAAAGGAATTTTATCTAGAAGCACTGACATTAATAGCAAACTGCATAGTCCCTGATCTGAGGGCTCCTTCAGGAGCCCACTGATCTGGGTCTTCGTTGTTTGCAGGTGTGTAAATCTCGGATCCAGCACTGTGGGGTTAAAAGCACACAAAAGCAGATACTGCACATACATGCATAATATGACAAGCCACAAATAGTCACCTATCAGGCACAATAGACATCCTTCTGATCTGGGATCCACACTGTTTGCAGAAAAACAGTCATTATGACATCGCGTATTCAAATAAAATACAAATTAAAAACATAATTTCATTCAAAACAAGAAATATCTTTAAAAAAGATATTCGGCGGAATGAGTGGTTGAACTAAGGCTATATAGATGGGTGTGCAAAATTGAATGAAATTGAGGTTTTCAAAGAATTGTAATATCTTGGATTGAAAAGCAAAAAATACAAGTATTCAATTGAAACAGTAACTTTTATTTAAAATGCAAAACTATCATGTATAGAAATGCAAAACAAAACAATAATTTAACTCATATCCTAGCTACTGGTAGGAGATCCTCACATTAATCTATTGTTCTATATGTCAAACTTCATTCATAGAGTTTCTTGAAACAAACTATAGCATATACAACAATCTACTGTACTTCACTCTTGTAAATAATGATGAAACAACACAATTGTGTTTAACTCACTTGAGGCTATTCATATATAAAATATTGCTTTTAATGTATGGCATATGTGTACAAATAGTTAACAATTAAAATCAAATTGGTTGTGTACACAATTACGAGACACCTAGCTTCCTCTGTATATCTATAAATAGATTTCAGATCATATCTTAAAATAGAAGCATAATTTTGTCAACAGTGGAAACTTCTGTGGCCTATTTTCATCAGCCCAGTGCAGTAAAAGCCAGCCTGTATCTCTAAATTTTACACCCACAGTCCACATCATGTAAAACTGTAATGGGACATAAACCAGCCTACAGGGCTCCAGATAAGAGGGTTTAAACTAAACAAATCACATTCTTTCACCTCTTTTAGCACCAAACCCTATGGTGTTACCACTCATTTTGATTGTCTCGAGGAGACAATTCATATGTATAGTGACACCACAGGGTTTAATGCACAAATAAATATTTTAAGTTTTGAAACAATTCCCTTATCTGGAGCCCTGGCTACTGTCCAATCAGACTATTCAGTTTTAACAGGTGCTCTTAATTCTAAATTTCTGATCAAATATTATTGGTTGAATTGTGTGGCCAAATATAAAGTGTGTCTAAATAGAAAACAGTCAGCTCCGCCGAAAAAATTGTTTTTCGTTCATATATGTACAAATTCGGAAGTAAATGTTCCTATAGTACGAAAATCTTCTTTCCGCGGAAGGAATCTTCCTATCGCTGTTTAGCTCATAGATATCTTAAGATATCTATGATTTAGCTATACCGCTATATTGTGGTCCGTAAATAGAGTCAGGTAGATGTTTTGTACATGCGCATACATACAACCAATCAAATCGCAGGCCACCGGAAGTTTACAGAAATTGAGCAAGAAACTGACCAAAATGACGAACATAGACAAATGGATAGAAATTGCAAAAGAGTGCAAGTATTTACCAGAGAACGACTTGAAGGTACGGTTTAAAGCCAGCATACACACGTTATTCAGTCAAATCATTGATTTAAATCACACATTCTTCTAAATTATGATACACAACCGTGGGTGGGTTAGCATTCCTTCTTATCTATCTATCTACAAGTAAAAACTGTAAATTGTCAGGCTACCAGTCCTTGAAAATAATGAAGCAAGTAGATCCGCCGGAAGGCACGGAATTTGACACCTTTAAATCAATTCAACGTATGTACAAAATAGATCCAAACAATTGAAATTTAACTGGGAAACTTATTCCTTAACATAGAGCTCACACTTCGTGCTCGCTATTACTGCCATAACGCCTAGAGCTTTCTTTCATGTCTTTGGAAGGTTTCACACCACATGAGCATAGAGTCGTTCCGGGTAATTTCGAACATGGGGTTAAGTTCGTACACTTAACATGTAACAGCTTTTGACGTACGAAGTGTCTGGGAAAAACTTCTTTCCATATTCTACTTTTCCATATTCAAGGGTATTAGCCACTAAATTGGGTAAAAAAAAGGTAGTGACTAGGGGTACGTGACCGTACCTCTAATATTTGAAATTAGCGGTACGGTCACGTACCCCTAGCGAGCCCTGTGAGGGTTGACTAGGGGTACGTGAGTCAAAAACACTATATAACGCAACACTTTATTTTGTCCGCAGATACCTTAATATCGATGTTAATGTTAATAATATATCATTTCTACCTTAAATATGACTGTTTAACGCAGAAAATTAAAGAAACTTCATCAACAAAAAATTTCCAATCGGCAATTTTTTCACGGCAGCGAAAACTATATCTTTGAATTTAAAGGGAAATGGACAGCTTGTGATAAATATCTTTTAAATGAAAGATATTGAAAAAAAATCGCCTTCTGCCTTTGAAATTTTGAAAAATAATAAAAAATGAAGTAGTTAGAGCCGTTTAAACTTTGTGATATATGACTGTGCAAGCGACCATGGGGGCCGCCATTTTGTTTACCTGTGTGACGTAACTAAGGCCTTCCGCGACCTTCCGGTTATAGCGAGTCTAACCGGGAATGCCGTAGAGTGCGCGGAATTTACATCGATAACATAAATAAACTGAAATACTGAGAAAAATTGGGCATGTGGAGGAAGGTAAAAACACTTTAGAACTTCAGTGTTACGATTTCGATCCTAAATTATCAGAGAATGTAATATTAGAAGACAGAGACTACGACGGGTCGGGCGAAGAGAAAGCGCATTCGCCGGACGAATTTGCGACTGCAATACTTGTGTATAAATGCCTACAAAGGAGGTTAATACTTGCTGAAGAACAAATGAAATGACGATTGGGTGTCTTGGTGACAATGAGTGCATAGCAGAACCATCAAAATTTCGAGCTATTAGTGCTTAATCCAGCCATACTTGAGGTAGCGTATATCAGGCAAATATCATAGGACACCGGAATCGGGCACGGATACTCTTGATAATATTTGCATACTGGTTGTGAATAAAGGCATCGAAGCCCTGTGACTTTCGAAAAAAGTTTCTCCGATATATTTAGTCTTATCTGTTAAAATTTCCGTAAATATTAATCATAAACATCTTATGAGCCCGTAAAAGCGCGACTTTATCTATTCCCTGATAAGCGCGGCTTTCCGCGGGTTATCAATTACCTGATGAGAGCGGGTTAGAGCGAGTCCTCTATTTAGCGGCTAAAATCTCATTCTTCTACTGAAATTTTACTGTCCGGGTGTCTACACATTTAAAGTGTGTTCAAATATCTTCCGAAATCCCAAATCTAATTATAGGGTTGCTACACAATGAATTGCATAAAAAGAGGCTTAGGTCATTAGGTGTGACCTATTGTTGATCGGTGATCTCCGTAAGACGTGCATATGATACTGCACGCACTACTCGTCACTTTTCGGAAAGTATGATCTATGTCAACTTATGAAATATGCAGATAAGTTATCACACGAAAGTTTCTAACTGTTCCTGAGGTCAACATCTAAATATAGTTAACCAATGGAATCGCGGAATTCCATAGAGCACGCTCCACATGCATGCTATCTACAAAAATATCACAGGGGGATGCCGCTTGACCGTTGCGTCACACACCGGATGCGGGGGTAATAAAGTTTCGGCTCGGGAATAAAAGCTTCGGCTCATCAAAAGTAAGCATAATCCTATGCGGTAGACAGAAATATCAAACAACTAATTAACCAATCAAACAAATCACATCTGCAGGTCTGTGACAATTCTTTACTGTCCCATCTCGCAACTCGGATTCTCATCTAGATCCAAACTGTAAAAATGAAACGATAAAACTCAGCTGTGAATCATTTTGGATCCTGATGAGAACCAAGCTACTCGGCGTCTCATCTACATCAAACGTGTGTAAAACTGGAAAGAAAGTAAAAATTGAATAATGCAAAGGTGTCAAACAGTTTGGATCCTGATGCAGTGCCGATCTACACGGTGTCTGATCAAAATTCAAACTGATTGCGTAGGAATTCACGTGAGAAAAAAACACTAATATATATCAAACAGTTACGACGCCGAGACACTCAACATTGTGATCGGGATCCAAACTGTCTGAATTTATACCAAAGGAATATTTCTTCATAAAATGTAAATCTGTTTAGATCTTGATCAGATGGCGAGCTACTCGGCGTCTCATCTTCATCCAAATCGCTTTTGTAAAACTATAATAAAAAATAATTGAATGTATTCCAAAAGTTTAAACAGTTTGGATCCTGATGCAGTGCCGATCTACACGGCGTCTGATCAAAATCCAAACTGATTGCGTAGGAATTCATGTGAAAATAAATTCTAATAGATATCAAACAGTTACGACGCCGAGGCACTCAACATTGTGATCGGGATCCAAACAGTCTGAATTTACCGGTATATAAAAGGAATATTTCTTTATAAAATGTAAACTTGTTTAGATCTTGATCAGATGGCGAGCTACTCGGCGTCTCATCTTCATCCAAATCGCTTTTTTAAAACTATAATGCAAAATAATTGAATGTTCTCTAAGATGTTAAACAGTTTGGATCCTGAGTCAGTGCCGATCTACACGGCGTCTAATCAAACTTCAAACTGATTGCGTAGGAATTCACGTGCAAAATGTTTTCTAATAGTTATCAAACAGTTGCGACGCCGAGTCATTCAACATTGTGATCGGGATCCAAACTGTCTGAATTTATATCAAAGTAATATTTAATTCATAAAATGCAAATCAGACTCCGAGTTACTGAGTACCTGAGCTATATCATTGCTTTTATTCAGATTAGACTCCGAGATACTGAGAATCTGAGCTGTATCAATGCTTAGATCCAGATCGGACTCCGAGTTACTCGGCTTTTAATCTGGATCTTAGTTGTTTTGAAATACTATTCTATTGTATTCTTTTGTAGACAGCAGGTAAATCGTTACTCCATGCGGCATATATACTTACCATAGTAACATAAATCTAAGTAAAAATATATTGGAAATATATTGACTTGTATCGTTTTCACCCAATTGCATGCTACTTTTTCAAACTACCATAAAACTCGAATTTAAATCTTAAAATAAAATTCATTTAGGCCTATCTAAAAGTTGTTTGAATTTTTTTCTACAGAAATGACGAGTGTAAAACTACACCCACAAATAAGAACGATAAAACTAGATCCAATCAAAATCGGATTTGGACTCAAGTAAGATCGCTCTATCAGATCGGGATCTAGAGAATCGCGATGATTAAATTAAGAAAGAAAAAACCCGATCTAGATCTACCCGTACAATATGTAGATCTAGTAATGAGACTTTTTTCATTAAGAATTTCTGTAGCGTTGAATTCCTAAACCGAGACGAACCAGCTAGAAAATGCTGATTTGTAAACGAGTTGGTAGATCTAAGCCAGTTCAACATTTAGGTCTAGATCAGCACAATATCGCACTGATTATCAGATATTTTTTTATTGTAGATCTAGATCTATTATTATAATCATCAATCAAGGTATTATGGATGTCGCCATACTCTACTGTTAGCCATTTCGCAGCATTGTTTTCCCAGATTCTACAGCTGGGAATTGGAACGGACATTTCTCTAAGCCGATTAACGAAAGCTTCTGATCGTTTCTGGATCTACACGGCCTTTCAAGTTCATCATAATCAATATGAATATACCATCTATCTATTATCTTTTTTTTTAACTGTATGCGACCTTGAATTAAGCTTGCCGTTACCCTTACTGACGAAGTGTGAAATGTCCGTCCAAGATACAGTGGTTGAGTGAAAGAGCCAATCAGCGTTTAGGCCTTTGTGTCGTCACAAAATGGATAAAAATCGAGGGTTCCGAATGATAGCTTTGCCAATATGGCGGCGCCCGTTCCAATTAGCGATAGCTTACCTGTATGCAGTAAATCGATCTTTTTCGTACCTTATCGATGAGTAATAATTGCAGGACCTTCATGAATGTTGCTTTTAGGATAAAATCTAGGATCTAAGACCATATTGTCATCAGCTGTCCGTTTTCCTTTAAAGAACGTATAGACACATTTTTACAAGCATGTATAATTATCCAATACCAGCTTTGTTTAGAATTACTGCACTGTTTAATTGCGATCTATTGTCAAACGTGTTTTCAAGGTGATTTTTGTCACAGGTCTGTCTTTAACCAGCAAACTTCTTGCATGAATCGATACCCGATGACAGCCGAAGTTTCGCTAGTTTCTATATTCTTAGATCTAGATCTACCACTTTCAATTCATATTCAACGCTAAGTTAGATAGCAACAACGGCAGTAATTTCGAACACGCCTATTATATAATTATAAGTTACATTTGAATCAAATTTATAAGAAAAAGAAGAAAAAACAAACATTGGGGACGGATTTCAGATATCGGGCGTATATTTAACACTATACCCTATATGCGGAATACTTCTATTCTTATCCCTGCGGTGAAAACAAGTTTGGGTGGAGAATATTTCTCGAAGTTTCTTTTTTTTCTCCATTAAATATCCCCAAAATAAGGTAAACATGAGAGATTAGTAATATTACCATCATTAAAACGTATCTGCAGGCAAAATAATGTGTTGCTACATAGTTTAAATGACTCAGGTACCCCTAGTCAACCCTCACAGGACTCGCTAGGGGTACGTGACCGTACCGCTAATTTCTAATATTAGAGGTACGGTCACGTACCCCTAGTCACTACCTAAAAAAAATACAACGGCATAGCCGCACTGCCTAGAGTTATCAAACTTTCAAGATGGCGATCCATATGTGTCATTCGACCTTTAACGTGCATTAAAGGTTCTATTGAAAAGTAGACTATGGCCGCCGTTTATCGACCTTTAAAGTGCGCTAAAGATTTGTTTAAAATGTAAACTATTGCAGTAGTAAATCGACCTTTCTAGTCTGAGTGCACCAAAGATTCTTTTCAAATGTAGGCTATGGCACAGGGACCCGGCACGATTGATTTTTGAGAAAAAAAATTGTCAGAAGGTATATATAGAGACAAGGGGTACAACTGATTGTTAGTACATTCTCACCCTATCTCGACAAAACTGGGCATATCATGAATAATAATTGATGAAACGACACCCTTTTTGCACTTCTGTCTAGCTAATATAATACCCTTCCATAAAAACATAACATAAAACCAACTGTAAGCATGCACATTCAAAAGTAATTGCATTTACTCACAGAAATCAACGACTTTTGGAAAACGGGACAGGTGTTCGTTCACAGCTGACACCGTATTGACCACTACTGTGTGCTTGTTTAGGCGGTAATATCGAACATGACAGTCATACAGGTCCATGGATATCCATTTTTTACACCGATCAAGGCTGATTTATACTCAAACCATTGCAATACTAACAACAAATTCGCATGTTTTCATCGGCAGTAAAGCTATTCTTGTACAGGTAGGCTTTTTTGTACGGCAATGATTTGAGAAGAACTCATCTTTGATCGGTGTCAAAGATGTATATTTATGGAACTGTATGACTGTCATGCTCGATATTACCGCCTAAACAAGCGTACAGTAGTTGTCAATGACTGTAACACTCGATTACCGCCTAAACAAGCGTACAGTAGTGGTCAATGCTGTGTTAGCTGTGAACGAACACCTGTCCCGTTTTCCAAAAGTCGTTGATTTCTGTGAGTAAATGCAATTACTGTTGAAAGTGCATCCTTATAGTTGGTTTTATGTTATGTTTTTATGAAAGGGTATTATATTAGCTTGACAGAAATGCAAAAAGGGTGTCGTTTCATCAATTATTATTCGTGATATGACCGCTTTTGTCGAGATAGGGTGAGAATATACTAACAATCAGTTGTACCCCTTGTCTCTATATATACCTTCTGACAATTTTTTTTCTCAAAAATCAATCGTGCCGGGTCCCTGTGGGCTATGGCCACAGTGAATCGACCTTTAAGGTGCACCCCAGATTCTCTTGAAATGTAGACTCTGGTCGCGGTAAATTGACCTTTAACCTGCATCAATGTAGACTATGGCGGCAGTAAATCGAGCTTTAAAGTGCACCCAATACTTTTGTAAATTGAAGGAAATGGTAACAGTAAATCAACCTTTAACCTCCAACAAAGATTCTGTTGAAATGTAGACTATGGCGACAGTAAACCAACCTTTAAAGTGTACCAATGAATCTCTTGAAATGTAGACTATGACCGCCGTTAATCAACCTTTAATGTGCAACAAAGATTCTTTTCAAATGTGGACTATGGCTGCAGTAAATCAACCTTTAATGTGTATATAGAAACTCTTGAAATTTAGGCTATGGCCGCAGTAAATCAAGCTTTAAAGTGTACTACGGACTCTTTTAAAATGTAGACTATGGCCGCAGTAAATCAACCTTTAAAGTGTACCAAGGAATCTCTTGAAATGTAGACTATGGCCGCAGTAAATCAACCTTTAAAGTCTACTAAGGACTCTTTTGAAATATAGACTATGGCCGCAGTAAATCAACCTTTAAAGTGTTCCAAGGAATCTCTTGAAATATAAACTATGGCCGCAGTAAATCAACCTTTAAAGTGTACCAAGGAATCTCTTGAAATGTAGACTATGGCCGCAGTAAATCAACCTTTAAAGTCTACTAAGGACTCTTTTGAAATATAGACTATGGCCGCAGTAAATCAACCTTTAAAGTGTTCCAAGGAATCTCTTGAAATATAAACTATGGCCGCAGTAAATCAACCTTTAAAGTGTACATAGGAATCTCTTGAAATGTAGACTATGGCCACAGTAAATCAACCTTTAAAGTGTACCAAGGATCTTTTGAAATTTAGACTATGGCCGCAGTAAATCAACCTTTAAAGAGTACATAGGACTCTTTTGAAATGTAGACTATGGCGGCAGTAAGTCAACCTTTAAAGTGTACAAAGGAATCTCTTGAAATGTAGACTATTGTCGCAGTAAATCAACCTTTAAAGTGTACCTAGGACTCTTTTGAAATGTAGACTATGGCCGCAGTAAGTCAACCTTTAAAGTGTACAAAGGAATCTCTTGAAATGTAGACTATGGCCGCAGTAAATCAACCTTTAAAGTGTACAAAGGAATCTCTTGAAATGTAGACTATGGCCGCAGTAAATCAACCTTTAAAGTGTACTCAGGACTATTTGGAAATGTAGACAATGACCGCAGTAAATCAACCTTTAAAATGTTCAAAAGAATCTCTTGTAATGTAGACTATGGCCGCAGTAAATCAACCTTTAAAGAGTTCCAAGGAATCTCTTGAAATGTAAACTATGGCCACAGTAAATCAACCTTAACATGTTCAAAAGAATCTCTTGTAATGTAGACTATGGCCGCAGTAAATCAACCTTTAAAGAGTTCCAAGGAATCTCTTGAAATGTAAACTATGGCCACAGTAAATCAACCTTTAAAGTGTACATAGGAATCTCGTAAAAAGTAGACTATGGCTGCAGTAAATCAACATTTAAAGTGTATCTAGGACTCTTTTGAAATTTAGACTATGGTCGCAGTAAATCAACCTTTAAAGCGACTCGCAACCAGATGGTGCATTAAAAATAGTAATTTGTAAATATGTGTCAAACGCTTATATAAAAGGTAAAGAATTAGTTTAGGATAAGAAATTCTGTTTAAAAAAATGTATTTCAATAAAAAAAAATATTGGTCTCTGGTGGGATTCGAACCCGGGGCCTGGCATTGGCGGACAGAAGACAAAATAGGGGAAACCGCTTAGACCAATGGACCACGGAAACTATCCGTTTATCTCGGATCGATTTAACGTATTTCAATGTGTAGCCATCGAAAGTGCATACAACTTCGTAATTCGGCTCGTGTTTATGTCTGAGCCCGTGTAGAGAAGCAACAACAACAACTATACCGTCTACTAGTCGGTATAGAAAAACGATGGAAAATATCTAAAAATCTAAGATTCGGTGATGATTCTTGAGACTGTTTTTGGACTGATCATATTTTTTTAATGTCAGAAGCCAAATAATGCCACAAATTTGCTTTTATTTGAGTATTTTATTTTATTTTGACAAGTACACCATCCGGTTGCGAGTCCCTTTAAAGTGTACAAAGGAATCTCTTGAAATGTAGACTATGGCCGCAGTTAATCAACCTTTAAAGTGTACCAAGGAATCTATTGAAATGTTAACTATGGCCGCAGTAAATCCACCTTTAAAGTGTACTAAGGACTCTTTTGAAATGTAGACTATGGCCGCAGAAAATCAACCTTTAATGTGTACATATGAATCTCTTGAAATTAAGACTATGGCCGCAGTAAATCAACCTTTAAAGTGTACTAAGGACTCTTTTGAAATGTGGACTATGGCCGCAGTAAGTCAACCTTTAAAGTGTACAAAGGAATCTCTTGAAATGTAGACTATGGCCGCAGTAAGTCAACCTTTAAAGTGTACATAGAAATCTCTTGAAATATAGACTATGGCCGCAGTAAATCAACCTTTAAAGTGTACAAAGGAATCTCTTGAAATGTAGACTATGGCCATAGTAAATCAACCTTTAAAGTGTTCCAAGGAATCTCTTGAAATGTAGACTATGGCCGCAGTAAATCAACCTTTAAAGTGTACATAGGAATCTCGTGAAATGTAGACTATGGCCGCAGTTAATCAACCTTTAAAGTGTACCAAGGACTCTTTTGAAATGTACACTATGGCCGCAGCAAATCAACCTTTAAAGGTTTACCAAGGAATCTCTTGAAATGTTAACTATGGCCGCAATAAATCACACTTTAAAGTGTTCATAGGAATCTCTTGAAATGTAAACTATGGCCGCAGTAAATCAACCTTTAAGATGTACATAGAAATCTGTTGAAATGTAGACTATGGCCGCAGTAAATCAACCTTTAAAGTGTACCAAGGACTCTTTTGAAATTTAGACTATGGCCGCAGTAAATCAACCTTCAAAGAGTACATAGGAATCTCTTGAAATGTAGACTATGGCCGCAGTAAGTCAACCTTTAAAGTGTACAAGGGAATCTCTTGAAATGTAGACTATGACCTCAGTAAATCAACCTTTTAAATGTACATAGGAATCTTTTTAAACGTAGACTATGGCCGCAGTAAATCAACCTTTAAAGTGTACCAAGGAATCCCAAATTTGGAATCTCTAGCTGGTAAGGTATAGGAGATATGCTCCGGATAAGCTTTTTGTTAAATCGATGTCAAAGGTCAAGGTCACAGTGACCTGAAAGTGGTACGCGACATTCCACCCTCCCAAGATGTACTCAGACCCCAAAATTGAAATCCCTAGCTGGTAAGGTATAGGAGATATGCTCCGGAAAAGCTTTTTCTTAAATCGAGGTCAAAGGTCAAGGTCACACTGACCTGAAAGTGGTACGCGACACTCCGTCATCCCAAGATGTACTCACACACGAAATTTGGAGTCCCTATCTGGTAAGGACTCACGCACGGTGCGATTACTATACTTATGCGCCCAAACCCTAGCTTTAGGGGCATAAACATTACCCATAAAAACCATGTTGTTCATTCATAGATTCATATTTTTCCATTCTGGAGCCTGTTTGATCTCGATTTAGTTTCTTTATGTCAAAATACTTCCATAGACATGAAATACATAATGAAAAACAACATTACCATGTTTGTTTTTATTTAAAATAGATTTTACTGAAACTTATACTTTAAATTTGACAAAATTTGAAAGAAAGTCCGAATTGGACACACCTTTTCATAATTGCCGTAGTACAAAATAATGCACACCAACATATGATTTGTTTCTCTATTTTTTCATATATCATAAACAGCTTTTCCAAATTAAAGAAATGAAAGATGAAAAGTTAGATACATGTAGTTTGAAAATTTCGCTGATGGGGTTGATACACACTTAATGGTCATTGATCGCCACCCGATCCCCCAAAATGTTGCGACCATGCATGATCAGTTTCCGCTCCTTTGGCACTCTAATGCGACTAAGATGCGACCCAAAGCGCTCCAATGGCGATCACAGCGATCTTTTAAAAGCGCTCAAGCAAGATCCGATAGCGATGTTGGCGACAGATGGTGACCATTTCGTGCTTTATGCGATCCGTTTAGGGAGATACCTTTTAAAGACCTGTCGCAATCATTCGTTTTAGATTTAGAAGCACATGTTTACGTAAATAGCAATACCTATAGCTGATTTCTTTTTTGACATGTGTCCAGCTTAGTAGTGCAGACAATTCCTATAAAACTTTTTTGCGTTACGTTCGTACTGCCACACGTCTTTAGAAATATGTGTTTTTCATTTAATAGCTACTATAGGCGTTCTAACGCACATCAAAATCAATGCTGAACGCCATTATATTTACACACTTTTGGGTATCATCATTGAATGGGTGTATAACAGTTTGTATCCGGATGAGACGCCGAGTTACATCATGCAAATTGGATCTGTTGACAGAACATACAATAGGGTATTTTGAAATTCAGAGAATCACAATCGCCTTAGAGCGCAAAGCATCTACTGATCTGTTTTGTTGGATCATGGTGGCGCTCTTAGGTGATCCGATAGCGTTCATGTTACCATGTTGACAATCAAGTAGCGCTCCGATTGCGACATCGGCTATCAATTAGCGATCTGACGGCGTTCTGGCCAGAGCGCCACGGATCTCTGTGCAGGGGAGTAACCGACAGCGACCTTGGGTCAGATGGAGATCAGATAGCGATCAATTTGAGATCAGGTAAGATAAGATAAGATAAATTTTATTTTCAGTCGGCAAGACATACAAAATACAACACAAACCATAAAGGCTTTTGAACCAATTATGATAGCGCTAGTCTAGTGGAATGGTGGTATAAAGCTGCCAGTCTTTATTCTTTTAATATTTTGAAAGTATTTCTGCCAAAAAAAAAGATATAGTTTCAACATTTAAGACATTTCAAAAGAATCTTTGGTACACTTTAAAGGTTGATTTACTGCGGCCATAGTCTACATTTCGATAGAATCTTAGGTACACTTTAATGGTCGATTAACTGCGGCCATAGTCTACATTTCAAAAGAATCTTTGGTGCACTGTAAAGGTAGATTTACTGCGGCCACAGTCTCCATTTCAAAAGAATCTTTGGTGTATTTTAAAGGTCGATTTACTGCGGCCATAGTCTAGATTTTAAAAGAATCTTTGGTACACTTTAAAGGTCGATTTACTGCGGCCATAGTCTAGATTTTAAAAGAATCTTTGGTGCACTTCAGAGTTCGATTAACTGCGGCCATAGTTTACATTTCAAA
Organism: Gari tellinella; assembly: GCA_922989275.2. Classification (NCBI taxonomy): domain Eukaryota; kingdom Metazoa; phylum Mollusca; class Bivalvia; order Cardiida; family Psammobiidae; genus Gari; species Gari tellinella. The sequence continues at coordinate 58,239,921 of OV277865.1, forward strand.
AAAATCTTTGGTGCACTTTAAAGGTTGATTTTGCTGTGGCGCTAGTCTACATTTCAAAAGAATCTTGTGTGCACTTAAAATGTTGATTTACTGCGGCCATAGTCTACATGTCATACGAATCTTGTATGCACTTTAAAGGTCGATTTACTGCCGCCATAGTCTAGATTTCAAAAGAATCTTTGATGCACTGTAAAGATCGATTTACTGCGGCAATAGTCTACATTTCAAAAGAATCTTTGGTGCACTTTAACGGTCGATTTACTGCGGCCATAGTCTAGATTTTAAAAGAATCTTTGGTGCACTTTAAAGGTCGATTCACTGCGGCCAGAGTCTATATTTCAAAAGAATCTTTGGTCCACTTTAAAGGTCGGTTTACTGCGGCCATAGTCTACATGTCAAAATAATCTTTGGTACACTTTAAAGGTCAATTTACTGCGGCCATAATCTAAATTTTTAAAAGAATCTTTGGTGCACTTTAAAGGTCGATTAACTGCAGTCATAGTCTACATTTCAAAAGAATCTTTGATGCACTGTAAAGGTCGATTAACTGCGGCCATAGTCTACATTTCAAAAGAATCTTTGGTGCACTTTAAAGGTCGATTTACTGCGGCTATAGTCTATATTTCAAAATAATCTTTGGTCTACTTTAAAAGTCGATTTACTGCGGCCATAGTCTACATTTCAAAAGAACAGTAGGTACACTTTAAAGGTCGATAAGCTGTGGCCATAGTCTACATCTCGAAGGAATCTTTGGTGCACTGTAAAGGTCGATTTACTGCGGCCATAATCTACATTTCAAAAGAATCTTTGGTGCACTTTAAAGGTCGATTTACTGCGGCCATAGTCTACATTTCAAAAGAATCTTGTGTGCATATTAAAGGTTGATTTACAGCGGCCATAGTCTACATTTCAATAGAATCTTTGGCGCAATTTAAAGGTCGATTTACTGCGGCCATAGTCTACATCTCTAAAGAATATTTGGTGCACTTTAAAGGTCGATTTACTGTGGCGCTAGTCTACATTTCAAAAGAATCTTGTGTGCACTTTAAAGGTCGATTGACTGCGGCCATAGTCTACATGTCAAAATAATCTTGTATGCACTTTAGAGGTCGATTTACTGCGGCCATAGTCTACATTTCAAAAGAATAGTAGGTACACTTTAAAGGTCGATTTGATGCGGCCATAGTCTACATTTCAAAAGAATAGTAGGTACACTTTAAAGGTCGATTTACTGCGGCCATAGTCTACATAAAAGAATCTTAGGTACACTTTAAAGGTCGATTTACTGCGGCCATAGTCTACATAAAAGAATCTTAGGTACACTTTAAAGGTCGATTTACTGCGGCCATAGTCTACATTTCAAAAGAATCTTTGGTGCACTTAAAAGGTCGATTTACTGCGGCCATAGTCTAGATTTTAAAAGATTCTTTGGTACATTTTATTGGTCGATTTACTGCGGCCATTGTCTACATCTCGAAAGAATCTTGGTTGCACTTTAAATGTCGATTTACTGCGGCCATAGTGTACATGTCAAAAGAATCTTGTATGCACTTTAAAGGTCGATTAACTGCGGCCATAGTCTACATTTCAAAAGAATCGTGTGTGCATCTTAAAGGTCGATTTACTGCGGCCATAGTTTACATTTCAAAAATATCATGGTACACTTTCAAGGTCGTTTTACTGCGGCAATATTCTTCATTTCACCAGAATCTTTGGTGCACTTTAAAGGTCGATTTACTGCGGCCATAGTCTACATTTCAAAAGAATCTTTGGTGCACGTTAAAGGTCGATTTACCGCGGCCATAGTCTACATTTTCACAATTTTTTTAGTGCATTTTAAAGGTCGATTTCCTGCGGCCATAATCTAAATTTCAACGGATTTTGTTTGCAGGTTAAAGGTCGTTTTACTGTGGCCATAGTCTACATTTTAATAAATGTTGAGTGCATTTTAAAGGTCGGTTGACTGCGGTATAATAGTATAAATTTCAACGGAATCTTTGATGCAGGATAAAGGTTGAATATACCGCGGCCATAGTGAAACTGTACATTTCAACGGAATCTTTGATGCAGTTTAAAGGTCGATTTCTTTTACTGCAGCACGAATTAATCTGTTCTTTATTCTTGACTTTTTGGACATAGTACAGAGTATTTGGTCCATTATAGTTGTTTTACTGCGACCATAGCCTACAATTTAAAGGAATTTTAACTAAAAAGAATCCTGGGAGCACTTTAAAGGTAGATATTAAGTTGTTATTGTAGTATAACCTCATATCAGTCAGTTCACTTTGGCAAAGGTTTTCCCGTAATATTATAAAAAAAAAAATTCAAAATATTTAGTGGCCCAAGATCTAGAATATGGCCACTGTACAGTTTGTTGACTATGGAAAAGAGTCGCTTCCGAAGTGTCTATTGACACGTACGGTGTTAGGGTAAAAATTACACTTATCGTGATAATCACCCACCATGTCAGAAAGTTTCCGCCCTCAGAATTGCAATCATTGTGTGCGATTTTATATGATTAAATTTCTAATGAAAATGAACCAGAACTGTATAAGAATACTTTTTAATGATATTGTTAAAAAAACAAACTCAGAATTTGTTACTTATTTGATACAATTTACGTGCAAACGTATGGTACACGTTTACCGTATGCGTCCGTGATAGAAAGATAGCATAGATAAAGACAGACGTCCAGGCAAAAGTATTTTGTTTCAGATACATATAATCACAACTTAATTTAATAAATAGTGTAAAATAAGAAAATAAAAAAAACCATACCTGTTATATGCAATTGTACAAATAAAATCCAATTTACACAACACAATGTTTAACGATCTCATTCACGCTGAATACAACTAGTAAACTGCGTTGAAATTACAATAGAGAATTCTGTCACCATACGTTATATTGTTTTTCCACTGTTACATATTGTACACTTAAAATTCAGTATTATCCATAACTCCAAACGTATATATATCGTTGAAAACTTGAGTAAAATCCAGACCATGAACATAAATGTAGTCATTGTAGAATATTTGCACTTTAATCAACGTCTCACTATGAAATTCACTTTGAAACTGGCAAAGGATTTGGGGTGGGAACTCGGGATAACATTACAGCTTGGATCCACCGCGATTACAGCTTGGATACACATCATAATTTACCTGTAATTATAGATGGCGTGTACCGCAAACATCAAACAACAAGCGCGCGTTGAGTTTCAGATAGGTGTGAATTACCTAACTGTCCAAATGACAATAACTGCTTTTACTCGGCTTATTGTTTGTTACTCAATCAAGAACGTACAAGAACGACAACTCCAATTCTTAACATTACTATTGCGAGTTATCGTTCTTGTACATGTCAATAGATAGAATCATAGAAAACTTGCTAATGACACGTATGGCAATTTATACCAATTTTTACTGTGTTTAAGCTCTGCCAATATGACAGTTTCCCAACGATAGGTTGTTTTTATCGATATAATGGCTTATTAGAGGTAATAGAATAACGACAAAAAAAATCTGGTAAAAATGCCATCTGCTTTATTTTTTAGAACATTTAACGATATGACCTTCATACTGAAACCTTGATTATAATTAATGTTTTACCTGTTTAATATTATAATCCAGATATTTCATTCAATACCAATAACGAAACAATAACATCAAAACTATGACCGTAAACGGCATAAATTGCCGTACGTGTCATTAGCGCGTTTTTGCTAAAAAACGTACAAGAAAGACAAATCCAATTCTTAACATTCCTATTGCGAGTTATCGTTCTTGTACGTGTCAATAGATAGAATCATAGAAAACTTGCTAATGACACGTACGGCAATTTATACCACGTTGAAATGTCTTAATATTTCATCGATACGATAGGTATCCTCTATTTCATCGACTTTATGGATTAATAGTGTGGTAATGAAATAGAATAAAAACAACAAATCATAAAAATGTCATCTGCTTTTTTAGACATTAACAGATATGATTTGTGTACGGATTTCAGTATGGATTAACCTTTCACCTGTTCAGTTATTAATCCATATATATATACGTACGTGTGTGTGTATATCAATTCCAATAACTAAACAAAATACAAACAAAATAACGAACTAAAACGTATTATAAATCGCCGTACGTGTGATAAGCGATTTCTTTCTACAAAAACGTACAAGATCCATTTCTTTACATCGCTATTTGTTCTTATGGTCATCATAATATTTTATTTTCCGATTTAAACGTATGCAAATTGATTCAACTTATGTGAATTTAAATGGATAACTCATATCAAACCACTCAAAAATGTGAGAAATTCTTTGCTTTGTTATAAGCAAACTGTGAGAACATCAACAGCAGGTATATTCAATTAAAACGGTTGTTTATACCTCTTATTTACAAATTCATCAAAATAAAAAAACAGATTCATAAAAATACTTACCTATAATGTACATTTATCATGATTGCATTTTATAAAATGCTAAAACATACCGTTTTAATGAGTTTTGGTTACTTTCAACAAATATAGGGCGGAAACTTTCTGGGGGTGAGTGTGATTCTTACGATAAGGTGAAAATTATGTGCATACGTGTCAATAGAAGCTTTTTTGTTTTTCGTACGTACGTGTCAATAGACTCGGCCTTTGACGTAACGTATATTCCTGTATTTTACTATATACTCTCTACACGAATGTGTAGTTAAGTTTTGGTTACTAGAATAACCGGAATACACCTATAGTAGTTTTACTATAGTGGAACTTACCTAAGTTCCGAGCTCTGCGCTAGTGGAAGAAGGTTAGGCTGTGAAGCGAATCCCAAGCTGAGTATAAGCTGTGTTCTGGTCGGTGTCTGGTGTCGGAGTGGAGCAATGGTATGATAATTGGTGGTCGTGCAGCACGAGCATTCAGTGCGCTTGCCCGACTACACTTCCGGTTGGCAATAGACGATAAAACCCAGACCCCCGATTACTACACTCCTCCCCTTCCCATTTTGAACATTTCTTTCTTTTTAGGATTTGCACCGGGCTACAGATATTGGTTTAATAAGAACATAATATTGCACTGATCCAGGGCACGACAAATCCTGTGCCCGGAGCCCGGCGGGCAACCAAATGTTTAGCTTGGGCAACCATAATTTTCAAACTGCTGCCCGGCGGGCAACCCTTTAATTCCATTTTAAGATGCCCGGATTATTTCACTTTTGGAAAATTTCAATATGTCAGAATAATGCCGTGCGAGTCATCTACTAGTTGTGATTTCGTAACAGTAAGACCTTGTGTCTACTACTGTCTAGCGGTACTGCATCTACATGGACTCGTATCAGACTAAAGCCATAAATATTAAAAGTGTGCAACAAATTTGCCGATCAATTAAGACCCCTGTGGACACTTATCTTTGTCTGTAGGGTAGAACGGTTACAAAGGATTCTTGTGGATTAGCGATAACACACCCCAATTAGCAGTTCACGCTTGATCAAACACCATGCTGAGCTTGTCATTTTGTGTAAACAATCTCGTGGATACATTCGGCATACTTCTAAATTTATCGCAGAAGAATTTTATAAACACAGACTGGTACACTTAGTTAACTTTTTGTGAACCAGTCATTAAATTCAGCGATAACACCTGGGGAGCTCCGAATGATATGAAAAAGATGAATATAGGATTTCCTATAAAAATGAAAGTACAATGAAACACTGTTAAATAAGATTAAACATTGTGCTGGCAATAAATATGTTTTACCAGCGATTTTCAAGTCTTAATAATAACTTTCAAAGGTAGGTGCAGTAATTATGGACTTTAACATAGTTTTGTTCGCAAATGAAGTGTTGGACTTGGGTTGTTGTAAAGTAAAAAACTTGTTTGGTGAATTTTAGGAAAGCAAATAATAATGATAAAAAAAACGGATCCGATCACTCGAGAGTGTAATAATATGGGCAGAAAAACGTGAACTTTTATTTTGTTTTTTAAGTGTAGTTACTTCAGTCAAACTGAAAGTCACTTCCAGAAAATGTGGATATGAATACACCATGAGCCCCTGCCCCCGTGTGGGATGTAAGAACGCAGAAGTTCTCCTATGAAATCCCCTGATACTGTCAATTAATAAATTTGAAGGGTGAGACTGAGATAGATTTTTAAAATTACAATGCTACTGCTACAGGTTGAAAGAAAAGGTGTGAGAGATATATAGAGATGTTAAGAAATAGTAACTAAATTTCAAATTTAAGAATGAAAAAACATGAATAATATTAACCAAAAAAAATGTGAAAGCCTATCAGTATCAGGAGATGATGATCTGTATTATCTATGTTTATGTTTTATCCAATGCTAATAATTTCACCTGCCTGATGAGTTCCAGGGAGAGGTGTTGCATATTTCCTTTTGAGTATTCTAAAAGCTGTGAATTAAGGGTTTTAATCAAAAAGGTTAATCTGGTACATCTATGAAGGGTTTGAATTAAACGGGTTAATTTGGGACATCTTTTGTGTGATAAATTCAGGGCAACCAGAAAATAATTTTGGTTGCCCTGTGGGCAACCAGCTTTTCATGGAATTTGTCGTGCCCTGACTGATCTATGGAGACACGGTGCTAATGTTCAATTGGAATTTAGACTTTAAAATACTAAAACAATATCAATATAAAACTCATAGGATCTTAAAAAAGAAGGGGTATAAAAGCCGGTCCCGGCCCGAACTTTGCCGAACCGAAACGTAAATTGCCGTACCGAACATTTTTTGGGAGTTTGAATACAAGCATAAACAATTCTTAAATTTGAAAATTCTGGTACTGATTAGTTCTTATACATATTATTTATATCCTGAATAAATATTATAACCATCAGAAGCATGGGCGTTGAGAAAAAGGTGATTTTGTAATTTCAGGGGGTATAAAAGCCAGTCCCATATATATTGTATTTATCCTGTTTTTTTCTTTAATTACAAAATAATGTTATTATGTCTGTTGATACATTTGATCAAAATGTGTTTCTTTATTACATTTACCAAAAATTTATTATATATGGTGGAATATAACTCTTAAAATCACATTTGAAGTGATTTTATAAAAGCCGGACCTGAATATAGCGGTCTCCCGTAATATTTACCTTTCCGTAAGAGTTTCACAATCTGTATTTTCAGTCGGTTTTTTTTTTAGATATGATTGCAGTATGTTTATAGAATCATATATTGGATATTATTCCGCTCGACTGTAAACACACTTTAAGTGGTCACCTATTTTCAACATTATATGCGTACAGATGCAGTTTTAGATATTAAAAAAGTTTAAGATAACACCGTATGGCGCCGTAAGAGAAATCACACAACCAGCAGACATACCAGGGGCAAGCTGGAAAACCCTTGAAACTAGCAAAATTGAAATATATCTACCGGTAGATCTAGAAGGAAATGCAAATTAAATAAATTACAGTACACACTATATCTACATACAGGGCTCCATATAAGAGATAGTAAACCGATCAAATCCAGTACTCCCCTACCCATTTCAGCACCAACCCCCACAGTGCTAACACACTCCAGAATCATTTCGAAGAGACGACTCTAATGAGCTGCGACACGATACGGTTTAATGCAGAGTTCAGTGGGTTTTTGATACCCCCCCCCCGTATAGAAGTAAAACTGTCGGTTCCCTATTTTCTATTTTCTATAGCGCGACGGGAACCGGACTGAAAACTAAGCAAGTCATGCATGCGGTATAAGTTCACAACCATGACATCACAATGATCCACATTGTATGACGTCATGATGATGACACTTATTTGGAATGTAGAATTTTCCCACGGTCCTTTGTAGAAATACAGTAACACCTCCGAAAACGACACAACGACAACTGGTCCCCCGATAGGGGGCCGCCCAGGGCAGCACGGTGGTATCACAGAAAGCTCATATAATAGCTCTCAGCAATATCACCGCAATACACAGCTCCAACATTTATCGTTCGATCCCTCTTTCAACTTATGCAAGTGTCCCGGTTTCTGAGGTATAACTGGAATATCGATCCAAACACGCCCGAGCCCCCCAAATAAAAGAAGACGACAGATGAAACATTGTTAATATTCAAATGCACCTTTCGGTGGCAGTCCTACACTATCACTAAATAAGTAATGCTAATATGAACGTTACATTTAATTGATTTATGGCGTCGCGTCTTAAATGCACACGGGGGACAAAATTTAAGACTCTAAACCCAGTAGAATAATTTAAGTATTATAAGTTCAATCGTAAAATCCGCCATTATATATAAAATACATTCTAGACGTATGTCAAAAATACACTCAAAAATGAAATATTTTAAAGCATACAAAATAATTTTACATTTAAAAATTTATAGTGGTCGTGATCTAGACTTTTTTTGAAAAGCGGGACATTTTTTAAGACCCTGCAGGGGAACCATCTGCCACAGCTACAACAACCACAGCACCAACAACTGCCACAATAGCTACAAATGTCCCAACTGCCCCAACTGCCACAACAGCTACATATCCCATATCAACTAAAGCAGAATCAACAACTGTCACAACAAACGCAACAACTTGGACAACTGTAAGGAGGAAAAAAAGCAAGGGTGAGATTAAGTCTACAACTGAAGCTGAAGAAAGCTCCAGGGATTTGCCGTCTGCTCCAGTCTCCGTATTTGCAGCAAGAAAAGGAAAATGTAAAGGGAAGACAATTAGGCAGATGCAGTACCACACCCATGCGACCCAGACAGAACAGAGCCACACCAAGAAGAAACGTGCAAAGAAGGTGAAGCCTGCCATCAAAACGAAATCAGCAAAGAAAGAGGTTCCTGAGCCAATCAAGCCACCAACCAAGACAGGAAAGAAGACGAAGAAGACAACCAGACCCAAGCAAAGGCCCCATTGTGTGAAGGTTTTTCAAGGTATTGTCAAGGCAGGTGTAATGAGGAAACCTTTCATGAACATGAAGTTCAAGCAGAACGCTCGTCTTCATTTCGTGACTAGGTATCCGACTCAACTTTCAGACACTCCACTTTACAAAGAATGTTTCAAAAAATGCACTGACCGTCCAAAAAATTTAATAAACAATGAACTTGAAAAACCAGATCAAATGGACGAGAAATCAAAATCTGTAGATTCTGTTGGAACCACATTCGAAGAGATGTGAGACAATGGTTAATATCTAGAAATGCCACTTCTGATGATAAAACGGTATATAGCTCGGACATTATGGAACTTTTACAAGCAGAAAACTTAGAAATATTTACAGAACTAGAAAATAATATGAAACTTCGTTGGTCTGAACCCATGGTAGACTACTTTGATAAGAACTTAAAGGAAAATATAATAAATAACGCATCAAGATGGGTACTTGAGGAATTAAGCATATACGATGCATACAGTGGTATAACAAACAACATATCTGAAGGAACAAATAATGTAATAACTGGTCTTCAAAATTGGCATGGAGCTCCTATTGACGCTATTTTACTTTCTATGCACTATTTGCAATCTTTTAAACTAAATGAAATTATACACGGTCGGTTAAATAAAGGCTGTTACAAATTGAAACCTATGCATCAGAATGCACTACTTGACCCCGAAGACATTGAAATGCCTAAAAACATATGTGAACCAAAAGATATTGTTGAGTTAGTTAAGGCGAACATAAACGCGATAAATTTAAAAGAAAACGATGATATTCAGAATAAAGATAAGCCTTATACAGACACTACAGAAACATCTAATTCAGAAGAACTATTCCAATCAACTTCTCAGCGCTCTTTAGCTCTTTCGGCAATAAAACAAAAAAAAGTCCATTTATGTGCAGAAAGCCAATCATTCATTGTAGAAGGAAGTAAAGGGGATAGATATGCAGTTTCAATCGCACCAACAGAAGTATGTCAGTGTCCAGCGGTAGGTATTTGTTATCATATAATTGCAGCTAGAATGAGTATAGGCGTAGAAAAAAAGAACGATAAACAAGTTTATAATATGACACAACTGAGAAAAAATAACAGAAAAAGACCCGACAAATATGCAGGCAGCCTAATGCAGGACATAAGTAATGTACGAACCTTTCAGCATCATTTATGTCCTGCATTAAGCTGACACATGTTATATATACACAGATTTCAGGGGTTACCTCTTTATGTGCCTTATGTGCTATACTTTGTTTTGTGTCTTTCTGTTGTATTTATTATAAGTCACAGCTATAAAGTTTATTTTCAATGAAGCATATTTATGATTAAAACAAATATGAACATGATATAATGCTGTCTTTTCTCTGCATCCTGTGTATTCGTATTCTGTCACATTCGTGTTCCTGAAACAAATAGATGGTTGAAGGTTAACTCATTCATCTCTGAAAATTTAATTGACAAATGAAATACAGTAATACCTCTCTATTAAGACCACTAAAACGGAGAGTAATTGTTCTGTATAAAATGTCAGCTTAAAGCAAGTCATAGTGAGGTTTTTACTGCAGTCACTAAAGTTTAGTCTAATTATGACTTTCTTTGATTTTGTCTGCAATTCATTCACGCGGCAAAATGACATTGATCGGATTGCTCCGTCACTAGCCATATGATCTGGGTCTACACGGATTGCACAGAACACGTTTACTCTACGTAGTCGTGTATATAGCAACCACTATTGATTGCCGGTATATGCCTACAGTTTGATAGAAATGAGGCAGAGAACTGCAATAACTTAGTGCTCGCTTGATACAAGATTGACTGTACATGAATGAAATTTAGCCTCACATTCTGTTTAATCTTAATCTGTAAAAAAAAAACAAAAAACATATATGAATCTCTCCCCCTGCCTTCTTTTTGAGAACATCTGATTCTAAGCCTAATTCTCATATAAAATAGGCATGATTATACAGGTTGTGTAATTCTTACAGAACTGAATATATTACGGGGAACCGTTATAATCTGTTATATTCAGGTTCGGCAATCACTGCAACGGTAAATTTAAGCGCTATTTTGATATTACATGTCTTATTTTTCAAGAACATACCAAAAAACATATTTTGATAAAGTTTATCATCAAGTAACATAAAAAAAATCGGTAATTAAGGAAACAAACAGGATAAACTGAAATCTATACGGGACCGCTTTTATACCCCCTGAAATTACAAAATCACCTTTTTTCTCAACGCCCATGCTTCTGATGGTTATAATATTTATTCAGGATATAAATAATATGTATAAGAACTAATCCGTACCAGAATTTTCAAATTTAAGAATTGTTTATGCTTGTATTCAAACTCCCAAAAAATGTTCGGTACGGCAATTTACGTTTCGGTTCGGCAAAGTTCGGGCCGGGACCGGCTTTTATACCCCTTCCTTAAAAAATCCATTGATATTAAAATACTCTTAAAATGTCCAAGCACCCCATAGGATCTTGCATCCTGAGCCTAAAACTCAAAACTGCTTACACTGGCGGGAGGCAACACAACTAGGGTATATATGCCCTTTTAGATCTTTGAAAGACTTTTCCTGATCGGACCCCAGACAAATTCCCTCCCTCCAGTGACGGCAAACAAATGAGAATTCCTCCCCCAGCTACCAAATGGAAATATCTGGCAACGAGGACAAGAATACTGAGTCAGACTCTAAAACAACTAAAAGGATTAGGTCCCTAGAGAACTGCTGGACAACTGGCACACACTCTTCCCCTTCCCATTTGAAGGGTCCCTAATGTGTTATACAGCTGCTGTCATAGGTCTTAAAAATTGAATCAGAAAACTAGGTTACAAATACCAAACAAACACAAAAGTTCACTTAAGAAAAACATTGTGAACAGAAGCATTTGTAAGGAAACACAACTACTCTCTTGTCAGATGATAGTCATGATAAACTTGAATGGATAATCATACTAAATTAATGGAATAACACATATACATATAAAGAAACGACTTCAGTTATAATAACAAGACTAGATTAAACGTTAAAATTTGTAGTATAAGTAACTGATTCTAGTCGTATGAGAACCATGAATATATTATGTAATGTAAAAGAATCCCATTTAAATATGGAATCTGGTTAAAAGACTATTCTAACATGACACGTGAATTCGTCTCTATAAACAAAGAACAGGTCTATCGTGGTATACCTGAGACGGTATACCATGCTCTTCCCTACCCCGCTGCTCCCACGGTTATATGACATGACGTGACCACGTGGGTTCATACGTTATGTTTTTTAAATTTCTTTCGTTATTCATATAGCCCGTAAAGACCATATACTTTTAACCAGTAACGTTACAGTAATTTTCTCATTCTTCTGTCTTGTTTGATGTAATGTTTGTTCTATGCCAGATTATGGATCGGTAATTGTAAATTTGCTTATGGGTGTTAGATTCTTGTAATGCCGCGGAAAAAGTTATTCGGTCGAAAAACTTCATCCGCTGAGGAAATAAGTATGGAACATTTGATTTCCTTTCTAATGAATTTCCTTACATCTGGTCATGTTAGAATCGAAATAATCTATGTTCTACCGTTGTGAAACTGTATTTTACAACGGTTGGGAGTTGTGGTGCGCAGGAATTGACCACGAATATCAGGGTTCGGACGATTCGTGATGTATACCACTTAATGTATATCGCCGCATAAAGTGTACCATTTGATGTATACCATTGCATAAAACACTATGTAAAATACACTATACTCCGAATAAAACATGATAACATGATTGACATTTCTATTAAATAAAAACTAAACATGCTTAAACGTTCCCCTGAAATCAACATAGGGTTCAATTTAAGTATAATTTTAACAGAGAGCATGTTTTGAAAGAGACAAGGATTTTAAACATCCACCAAAGTCCCAACACTTATGTCTCCTAACTCAATTTAAGCTATCAGCAAACACTGATTACATAGTGTAACCTAACTTTCTATTCAGACCCGACAACAGCGTTTTAAAACCATTTTATTGCACATGTGTATGCGAAGGGACTGCCAGGACAAACCCCTTCATTACCGACACTCGCCGAAGAAGACTGAGTCAACTCCATGCTGAGTGCAAAGAGCTTTGTCAAGCCTAGGTCTTGTCAAAACTTGGGGATGCTACAGATCATATATTTATGTCATTCCCCTCTCCCCAATTAATTCTGATCAAAATGCATCCGCAAATACTGACAGAAGAACTACCCTTGCATTTATGATTAGTTTACATGTGCTAGTTGTACCATGATCTTGCACTACTGTTTGGTTTTATGCAGGAACAGCATGAATGTAGGTACAACTGTAGCTTGAGTTATCACCTTGATTTGCCCAGAATGACATACCACTAAAGTTAATACAGGTGCCAGCTCTTATTTGGAGCTCAGAATAGTTTCAGAGACCTCTTTCTTTCTCTGGGTAAAAGCAAGATCATACTAATCTGAGATATCTGTACCAAACCCTGAAGTATGCCAAGCGATAACATAATTTCAAGCTACTGAGGTGAGGTTATTTTTCTATGAGATTAGAATTATCTCAATGCTTCTCTTTCCTCTCTCTCCCCAATCTTGCTTACATAGAGGCTGTTAAATAACCTAGAATTACTAATATTTTCAGTTAAATTTGATACTGGTCTCATCTCCCAGCACTGAGAAATTGATTCGTTGCAATAGCGTATCAGTCAAAGACAACCCAAGTACACTCGCTGTATTTTGTTAAGTGATATAATGCAAGCTGCTGCTAAAGCTAAATCAAAAGTAAATATATTTTCAACCGACTTCTCCCCTACCCCAGGGAGATTTGCTAGTTCCTTCGTTGTTGCAAAAAACTTATTAAATTAACACAACCTTTGTTATCTATGGCTTTTTACTAAAAATATGGAACCAACAAATCACAGGTTTTGTGGTTTGTGGGTTTGGGTTCAGGTTTTGAGTAGGATTTGGGTAATCTGTAAGCTTGCAGACAAATAATGCCAAAAACAAGGAAAAACACAGATTAAAGCTTTGTACAAAGATTAACTAGACTAGACGCCCAAAAAACAATCAAATTGAAATCCCAATGCCGTATGGACAAGTAGTCAAGCATTAAGTATTTACTCTGAGGGACAAAGTTGAGGAATATTTGAATTAGAAAGTCAGCCTCGATGTAGCAAACACTAGAGCCGTCATTGAAACAACCATGCAAAGATGTTATTGAATTAGGATTACTATTGAAACACTTTGACTTTAGATATACATGTGTATCAAGTGCCTGGTATCAAAACACTAACTGCTTTTATCACATAAACGTGCAAAATATAGAGGGCCGTAAAAATCGTATGGCCCACTGGGCATATATTTTATACTAATTTTCGAATCACCAAAATACTGTACTACTTCGCCGACTGTAAATCAGTAAAGAGAATCTAGACAAACTTAGATCACCACTAGGTATTGAAACATTCCCAAGTGTCCTAGAAACATTATTCCGAGCAGTCCCGCAAACTCAGGCTGCAAATCAGGCTGCATAGAGCTCTAGTATTAACAGTGATTCAGACTGTTTTTCAAATTCAGACGTTACAATGATAATGACGTCATGTTGCTCTAACGACGTTATTTTGAAAACGAAACTAGATTCTAAATGTCAACTGATCATATTTAGTCAATTAGGCCTACAGCAATTTTTAAATTAAATATTAATTTAAAATTGAATATGGTATCAGAGAAGTCTTTTCACAGCACATTGCTGTTGATTTTCTTTATTTTAGTTTGATAGGTGTTTTTCATTACGGATGAATACAACCGAATAACGCCTATGACGAACCGTTTCCTAAGAGCCGAGGGCAAAAGTGAAAGTAAGACCGTTCGGATTTTTGTGTCATGCTGGTGTTTATGTGATAAATAGGATATCAAATTCGTGTGTGTTCAGTCGTGAATGTATTGAACTCGTTGGATAAAATGATATGTTGCTCGCCAAGGCTCGCAACATATGATTTTATCCAACTCGTTCAATAAATTCACGATTGAACACACACTCATTCAATATCCTCTATTTACCTGTGCTAAACATAAATGTACAATGTAAACCATGTGATAACCTTACCCCTTGAATAATAAAAATGTGTTGCTAAAACATAAAATAATGAAAGGAGTCAACTATCACTATAATCAGTATAATCACAGTAATGTCTTACTATTATGCTCTTGGTATCAAGTAAATGATTTATCAATCATTCAAAGAGTTACGTTTTTATTTGATTAAACCTTTGTTCTTGAATAATAGATGTAAGAAATATATAAATTATGATTTATTAATGGAACACTTTTCCTACATGTATCAATGACAACCCTAGCAAAAACCAATGTGGTTGGGAAATTAACTTGTTCATTTGCCTGATCCTTTGTGCTGAGACAAACCAATTCCTTACAGCCAAGGCTCAACCTGACATCATGATTGAATACTTATCCCAAAGAGCAGGGCAATCCGTCATGATTACTAGGTCGAAGTGGATCATGATTGAATACTTTTCCCAAAGAGAAGGGCAATCCGTCATGATTACTAGGTCGAAGTGGCTCAAAAATGGAAGCTCGCTAGGATTTGAACTCTTATCTATCAGACTAAGAGAGACTTATTAACCTCAACCTCATCAAGTATTGAGAACCACTCTGTTGTAATAGCCGCCCAGTTGCAGTCAATCTACATATTCCCCAATATATTAAACTTTGCTATAACCTATAATGATCTACAGTTTATCGCGTTCTACTACTACTTCCCACTCACCATATTTTTTTTTTTTCGGAATTGGAAGCAGTGTTTCTGGAATTTATAAATACTTGCTTGTTAAATTGAATGATAAAATTTCCAAACACTATTGAAATGATTAAACTAAAAAGACAAATACGAATCTGTATAGTTGATACAAAGATCATAAGTTTTAGTAAAATTGAAGTGGTTTTGTAGTTTGTGTTTTGGCAGTAAGTTGTGGATTGGGTTATTCGTGCCACATTACATCTGGATGAAAATAAGAATTAAGATTAAAATTGGGTTTGATGTTTGCAGTTTGTGGCTTTGGGTTATTGGTAATAAATGCCACAACAACTAGATCCTAATAAATTACAATGGTTCGTGGTTTGGGCTTTGGGTAATTTACACCGCCGTTATGTTCAACAAAACAAATAAAAGATGACTAAACAAATTAGTGGGGAAAACAGATTCTAGCAACTCACAGCTAAGTTACAACAAGTGTGAAAACTTCACAATACCGTGCGAACCAAACAGACTCTCATCAAAGATAATTACAGCATACATGTATACTGCTTTGCCAACACTGTCGCTAGCAAATTCAAATCACAGTACAGAATCACAGTCTGGTTCAAAAAACAAAAACAAAAAAATTGTTGGACTCCAACGACTCCGAACAAATGTCAAGCTTCGGTTTTGGTTACAACACAAATTGGCTTAGGAGTAATTGAATTCTCTTCTCACCGAATTTGGTTCTACCAATACCTAAACTTAACGTACAGCCCATTTTCAGCTTTTTATCTTCCACTGAATAATAATTGACAATGATAAATGAATTTGAAAAAACCTTAAACTCGGTATGGATAAAACTCGGTATGGATTCACTCGAGAGCAAGCACTAGAGTATGCACTCGAATGCACTCTGGGCGAATCTATCAACATACCGAAAAATATGAGTTTCCGGTGTAAACAGAAAGTCATGAAAAAGTTGAAACGAGTCCTTAAAAACGCGTTTAATTAAACCTTAAATGCACAGAAATCGAATGCTCGCAGCGCCATTATAGTAGTTTTACTATAGTGGAACTTACCTAAGTTCCGAGCTCTGCGCTAGTGGAAGAAGGTTAGGCTGTGAAGCGAATCCCAAGCTGAGTATAAGCTGTGTTCTGGTCGGTGTCTGGTGTCGGAGTGAAGCAATGGTATGATAATTGGTGGTCGTGCAGCACGAGCATTCAGTGCGCTTGCCCGACTACACTTCCGGTTGGCAATAGACGATAAAACCCAGACCCCCGATTACTACACACCGAAACACACTTAAATATACCTATTATAGATCATTAAACAGTTTCAGATGATGTATTTACACATTTTGTGTACTAATATATTAAGTTTGCGCAGGAAATATGCAATTTGTGTGTTATAAATGGTTTTCTGTTGAAATCATAACCAAAATACACTTTGTAATGTGTCACGTGAGAATTACACATGCGTGAGAATTCACAGTGTATTTCGGTTATGATTTCAACAGAAAACCATTTATGACCGACAAATTGCACATTTTTTTTGCAATTTTAATAAATTAGTCCATAAATTGGGCATATACATCATCTGAAACTTTTTTATGATCAATACTATGTATATTTAGGTGTATTTCGGTGTATTCCGGTTATTCTAGTAACCGGTTAAGTTTCCCAGCTAGGCACAATCGAAGTATTGATATACACAAATCTACGTGTTTTTGCTCAAATGCATTTCATTGGACAGCACTTCAATGCACAGCTTTTTATAAACATCGCCTTCCCTGCACTTCGTCGAGAAACACCGTTACGTACAGCGCATCCCAAAAAAGAAAAGGTCGTTTTATTTATAAATAAAAATATAGCCTGTTTACCTGTGTTTTCGCCACCCTTAGCTATATTTTTCGCGCATGTGCTTTCTGATGTAACATTTCTTACTTTTTCACGGATCTAATTCTGGACTGACCTTTCAATAACACGAATATATATAAATAAAACTTGTGAAATAAACACAAATGTAAATTACTGTACCGTTTTGAACGAGGTCATTGCTCTGGATCACCGGGATGCTTTCTTGTCAATTCGCCACCTCTGATTGGTCGTTCGATAATTAGGTCAATGTAGGCTATGGCAGTATGTTATAGTTTGTTTCATGAAATTTGAACATTGTTTAATGATTTTGAAATATTTAATTTTTTAAAAGTAAATAGCCTCGACTAACCATGGATCGCCGCATTTAATATCAAACATGAATTTCAAAATAAAAAAAATGTAAATAAAACTCCACTGACTTGTTTCAGAAAGTATGTTCTTTTACTTACATTTTCATCATAAATGCAAACTATAAAGTTAGGTTCAATGCAAAATAATCTCTACAAATAACATCCATGTAATCACCGCCATCTTTGTTTGAAATGTACCTTGAATCGCCAGAGATGACGTCATATGAATAGTGGGTCTTCAATTAGAGGTCAAATTTAGTGACATTCATCCATAAATGTAAACAAAGCAAACGGACCAATTTGTCAGGTTTAAAAACGGCTTTATGAACAAATATAACTTGTTTTACATTACCGTTACTAAAGGAATAATAAAAAAAGCTTTATATGGATAAAATACTCTTTTTATATACAAATTGCCTGTTTAAATATTTTGTCCAGTACAACTATTTCTTTGCATGCGTAAACTTTGTAGTAAACTATGACGTTAAATTCTCGTAGGTGCGTGAAAAACTCGCGTCATCAAAACAAAAAACAAAATGGCGGCGATCCAAGGTTTACGGCGATTTTAGGGAGGTTGACGATAATTAATATCTTTTACAACTTTACAATAAAAAGTAACAAAGGGCATATAGAGTTAAAATTACCAACATGTTCTTTGATTTGAAACTTTTTATGAATTATTGTTATTTTACCTGTTTCTTTCGCATTTTCGGTGGATATCCTCTGTAGTTTTCGGACATCCTCGGTAACCTGCTCGTGACGGAATTCCAAGTTTTGCTAAGGTGGCGAATTGACAAGAAAGTGGCGAAATGACAAGAAGCAAGGATATATCCTTTTACAACCGTTATTCGAATACAACCAAAAATCGAACACCTGAATCATTTCGCGTGACATATATGGTTTCAAACAAATTTGCATAACCGCGCGTGACATTTTGAAAGTAACACCGGTAGAAATGTCAAGAACACAAAATCGGCAAAAAAGATCAGTAAATAAGTGAAAGGGCATTTATTGAACTTATCTGAGTATGAATATTGCATTTACATCTACATGTAATCCCAAATTTCTCAATGCATAATTTTGCCACAAACTACATTTCCTGTCATCAAAAATGACCAGTGGTGTATCGGCTGCAAAACTTTTACATTTACCTCATTCCTAATGGTCCGGATAAATAATATTGAGGGTTCAGACCACTAAATTTGATCAAATCTCAAACTAGGGGTCCTTATCACTTTTTTTCACTTTTTTATTTCCTAATTGTCTTTCATATAAGAAGTAACAGGGAATAAACAAAATATTTGTTTATCTTACAGGTTCCAGTACACTGGTTTTATTTAAAAAAAAATAGATTCAACAACTTTAAGAAATATCTTCTTTGTTTTAGATGCATTTCACAACAAAATGGAGACCCCTTCTAATTCCCTGTCTGTAGCCATTAACAATTGATACTTTATGACTAAACTACTGTAAATTACATGTAAAGAAGTTGACTTTCACTTTTTATGAGGTTACAGACTCTTGTTTTATGTTTTGTCTGACATTTTATGAACAAACACTTACCCTGGGCTACATATAGTAAACATTTTGTGGTGTCAAACCTGCTGTTCGAATTTAGGTTGGCATCCCACTGAGAATGAGGTAAGCGGGCCACTATGCTTTGTTTACATTGTTAGAGAACCGATTTTAGTTGCAATAACTTACCCATCGTATTATAAGCTAAAAATAACCAGAATATCCAGTATCTATGTAAAAAATAACTTTTATTCACATAGAAATTTTTGATTGACTCGAAGATGCTTAGGTGTTCGAATAATGGTGGTACCGGGATAATAAGGTAATCATGTGGAAACTGTCCTTTATAATAAAACATATTTTCATAATTTAAATAACTTCATATTTTATTGAAAAATGTTAAATAATAAAGGTGTACGAAATTACATGCTGCTGTACGAGATAAAACGACATCAGCATCCTTCAAATAGTTACACAGTACCCCCCATATCCAATCATATTCGTTTATTTTGACATATGCCACATATGATGCAAACACGCACGATTATATTTATGTGACCTATATAAGTGTCGCGCGTCGCTCACACCAAGCTAGAAAGGACCGCATCCAAAAGCGTACAAAATTTTCCGGATCGACTCTATAGACAGTTGAAGGGAAACCGAATATGAGTCATATTCGTGAATATGACTGTAAATACCGAATGTGAACGTTTTTTTTCACTATAACAATATTGTTTTTGATAGTTAGGTTTTTTTTTAGGTAGTGACTATGGGTACGTGACCGTAACTCTAATATTTGAAATTAGCGGTACGGTCACATACCCCTAGCGAGCCCTGTGAGGGTTGACTAGGGGTACGTGAGTCATTTAAACTATTTAGCAACATATTAATTTGCCTGCAGATATGTTTTATTGATGCTAATATTAATAATCTCTCAATTCTACCTTATCTTGTGGATATTTAATGGAGAAAAACAAAGAAACTTCGACAAATATTCCCCACCCAACTTGTTCTCACCGGCAGTGATGAGAATATATGTATTCCGCATACATGTATTGGGTTAATTATCGTCAGATACGCCCGATATCTGAAAATCCGTGACCAATGTTAAGTTTTTTTCTTAAAATTTTGATTCAATGGTAACTTATTTAATACAATAAGCTTGTAAGAAACTATTGCCGATGTGCCTTCCTAACTTAGCGATGAATATAAAGTGGTAGATCTAAGAAAATAAAAAATATCGAAGTTTCGGCTCCAATCAAGTATCGAAACATGTAAGTTTCCCGGTTCCCAAGTTTGCTGGTTAATGACCTACACAAATCAACTCGTAAAACACGTTTGATAACTGATCGCAATTAAACAGTGCATTTATTCTAAACAAGGCTGGTATTGGATATTTATACATGTTTGTAAAAATGTGTGAACGTTCTTTATTATCCCCTGCCGAAAGGCAGAGGGATACTGTTTTAGGTCTGTCCGTCCGGCTGTCCGCAACTGTATCTCCGAAACAGATTTGGATTAAACTTGGTATACTTATATCATAGGAGCACCGTGAAAATAGGGACAGGAAAGTTTGACAGCTTGAAAATGTAGAAAAACAATTGGCGCGACATCGGAACCATCTTGTTTTCAATCTCCGTTGTAAAGATGAGAATGTCGTCCCTCCCAGTCTGAACTTGAAATGCCCATTTACACAGCGAACGGTCGCAGGATAGTAGAGGGCTAGGAAAGATTTGATTCGAGAACGGATAGGAATTGTCAACCATAAAGTGAAAGATTTGAGTACGAAAGTTAGCGGTGCAAAAGATGTTGTGAAGAACGCAATCCCCGAAAGTAAAAATATAGAACAAGTGTTTTTATTGGTGGAAAAGTCTCGAGAGAACGTCTACAAACAGACAAAATGGCGTCAAACGAAGAAGTTGGACTGGCTTGTCGAGCGAAAGAAGAAAGATAGCGAGCCGGACTTGTCAGGTGAGCACCTTAAGAAATGGGTAAGAAACATCTCGGAACGGGAGTTAACTTTAAAACAAAAACACGTTCTGGCGAAGGGTTTGAACTTTGCAGTGTCACCAGATTCTATCCCTGTGAATGATTTTGTTGTGGCTACAGAGCAAGCATGTTGGTTACTCCCGGAGGGAGAGAGGGACCAGCTTCGTTCAGAAGTGACAGGGTTGTTAAAGAAGGCCAAACCGGCACCTCAGAATATCAGTAAGGAGGAAAGACAGGCGCTGAAAGAATTAGCTAAAGACAAGGAGATCATGGTTATGCCAGCAGATAAAGGGAAGGCCACAGTGGTCATGGATAAGACCAAATATGAGACACAGATTCATGCAATGCTTGAAGATGAGCGTACTTACGAGAAGTTAAAAAAGGACCCCACGTCAGTGTAAGGTTGATCTTTACTGCTCTCTACTTCTGGCGGGTATCCGTAATTTCTATTTCTGGTGGGTCTGGTAATGCTATAACTACGCCTATGTCTGGCGGGCCTGGGATCTCCTCTATAACTGGCTGATCTGATAATAAAATCTCCGCGTTCTCTGTGACTACTGACTGATCTGGTGTTTCAGTCCCAGTATTCTCCTCTAAAACTGTGTTCTCTGTATTCCCTTCCTCAACTCTGTCAGAGTTGTTTTGCTTCTTGTTTATGTGAGGCTCCTGCACGGAAGACTGTTCAACTTGATCCTGCGACTGAGTCTCCTGATGAACATCTTCCAGCAAATGTGTTTGTGCATCTTCCAGCACAACAACATCATCAGTAGCTACACTACTGTCCTTGTCGTCAGGCACTTCGACGTTTGGATGATGATCGTCCTCATTCAGACCAGTGTAATCCACCTGGTCATCTCCAAACTCGCTGTCCGACTCTGATTCTATGGATGCATCCACTTGTATTTTCTCCTCTGTCCTCACAGTATCTCCTACATCTCCACTTGTCACGTCCTGATCATTTTTGGTCGATTCTACCAAAAACAACATTAGTTTCGATGCAGAGCTCTTTCCGTCCGTCCGTCACGTTGTCCGTCCGCAACTGTATCTCTGAAACCAATAAACAGATTTGGATGAAACTTGGTATAGTTATTTGTCATCATAGGAGCACCGTGGGAAATTATTTTTTTTCATGAAATTTTAGGAATTTATGAGTTATCTGCCCTTTTTGTGTTAAAAATGCCATATTTAATAGATTTTACACTCTAGCAACTACAGTATTCAACATATTTGTTTATACTTGCACACAATGTCTATAAGTACAAGTTCTTGAAGGTGTGCAATTATTGTCAAATAAGGATACTTGTAACAAGAGTTATCTGCCCTTGATGTACTTAGAAATGCTAGAAAATGCTTTATTTTGATATATTGTTTACATACTAGTGTCTATAAATATGCATGGATTTTGAGAAAAACTTTCTTGAACTATGTATGGCTATTAGTTTTCAAATGAATTTGATTTTTGTTGAAAACCGAGAAATTAGTCATGAGTTATCTGCCCTTGATAAGTAAAAAAAAGCCATATTTAACAGTTTTTACTCTCTAGCAACTACAGTTTTGAATGGATTTGAATTATACTTGCACACAATGTCTATAAGTAAAAGTTCTTGAAGGTGTGCAATTATTGTCAAAAGAAAGGATACTTGTGGCAAGAATTATCTGCCCTTGATGTACTTAGAAATGCTAGAAAATGTTTTATTTTAATATCTTTTACATACTAGTATCTATAAATATGCCTGGATTTTGATAAAATAAAATTCTTAAACTATGTATTGCTATTAGATTTCAAATGAATTTGATTATTGTTGAAAACCGAGAAACTAGTCAACAGTTATCTGCCCTTGATGAGTCGAAAAAAACAACATATTTAACAGTTTTTACCATCAAGAAACTACAGTTTTTAGCTCACCTGAGCCAAAGGCTCAAGGTGAGCTATTGTGACCGCTCACCGTCCGTAGTACGTCTGTCCGTCTGTCCGTTCACATTTACTTCAAACGACATCGCCTCTGAAACCCGCCGATTGTAGGGAGAGTTCAAACTGCTCATGATGTTCCTTGGATGCTTCTCTACAGAAGTTGTTCAAAAAAAAGGAAAAAAAGCACAAACTCTGCTTGAAATAGCAAAAAAGCAAAAATCTTTAAAAAATCTTCTTGCCCAAAACTACTAGGCCCTAAGCTTTGATATTTGTACAGTAGAATCTCCTGGTGGATCCCTCTATAGTTTATTAAAAATGAAATCCCTAGGGTCACATTTGACACCACCCTGCACAGTTTAAGTGCTGCTCTAGGCAGGTTTTACAGTATTTTTGATTTAGGCAGAACTGTATTTACCTGAGTTACCCTTAATATACTATGGGCAAATAACCAATATTTGCAAACAGTTTGGATCCAGATCAGATGCAACATAATGCTGCATCTAATCTGGATCCAAACTATTTGCCACTCATTTACCAACTTAACATTTTCTAAAAAAAAAAAAGTACATTTTTTACACACAGAAGGTATTTAGCAGACATCATTTCAGTCTGGTAAGGGTAAGCTCCCAGCAGCCAGTGCTGCTAATGCTACAGTACTCTTACATAATATTTGACCTCAGTGATCAGGCCAACAGAACTGAACATCGAGGGCTTGGTGCAAAACTATTGTAACTCCCTCACAATTGTGAGGGAGTTACAATAGTTCTGCACCAAGCCCTCGACATGTTGTCTGCTAAAGTTCCCCCAATAAATACTGACGTTTGTTAACCCATTACCCCATAAATGTGCATTTTTAGGCCTTTGATTTATTCCTCCACTTAAGAAAATAATTCCCCTTTAACCCTTTCCCCCATAGCATATCTCTAGTATTGAATGTAGGTGTCCACTTAAAACAGGTTGAAAGTAAAGCAGAATGCGCTTTAAGCGCATTCTGCTTTACTTTCAGCCTGCTTTAAGCTATCATCTGCTAGAATATAGAAAATATTTTGTATTATACATATTTATGAATGTATAAATTGGAACTATTTTCTTCAGAGCAAGAATAAACTGAATGCGCTAAAAGGCGCTTCTATGGGGGAAAGGGTTAAACAGTCATGAAAATGTAAGATGTGAAATAAGTTTCTATATCCTAGTAGATGGTAGCTTTAAGCAGTTTGAAAGTAAAGCAAAGTGTGCATTAAGACTCATTCTGCTTTACTTTCAACCTGCTTTAGGTGGCCACCTATTTTCAAAACTAGAAACAGGCTATGGGGTAATGGGTAAAATGAAATTGCCTATTTGGAAAGAGCCTAATGAGAGGAAGTGCCATTTGCAAAGGCCATAACTCTGACATCATTGTTTTTTTCGGCGGAGCTGGTCTGATTTCTCATTGAGCCTCAAACCTTATATGGCCCAACCAATCGTGAATGACCAGAAATGAAAGCTTAAGGACACGTGCTTAAAATCGAATAGTCTGATTGGGTAGCGGTTAGACTTGACTACTGCCTTTTACAAATTTGTAAAATAAGAGACACAGACTGTTATAGGCTGATTTGCTATGTAGCGGTACCAGTAGTAAACACGACTTTCCGCTACTGCTAGTGAGTTATAACCGAGAAATTTTACGTGTCCCGACCGTTAGGTAGTGATTTGAATGACATAGTGTTTCTATTTTAAGATATGACATATTGTCTCAAATTCGGCAATGATTTGATGCGTTCTGCAAATCAGAACGAAATTGTTCATAATAGAAATGATCATAATTTTAATCTAGTACCAAGTATATGAAAAAGAAAGAATATCAGTAACAATTCAGTGAGATTACGAGAAAACTGGCGTTTGAATTTAACCTAGATATCGAAAAGATTAAAGATTTCGAGCATGATGGGTATTTTTTGTGTTAACACCGTTTTCCTCCAGCGCATGCGCAACTCTGTGACCTCAAATGTAAACAAACCGTGATTTTTTAACGCGATCGCAATCTCTTGGTTAAATGCGAAAACACAACAACACGTAGATACCTAAAACTAGGGATAATAAATAGTCTATTTATTATCCCTGCTAAAACGTACATTGCTACATTTTGTAGATATTTTTATAATAAATCAGAACATAGAACTAACTCTACAAGACAAATCCATACACGAATTCTTGAAGCGGACACTTGCTTTATTTTCTCATTTGAGGGGTCGTTTCAAACAATTCATATTCGGCATATTTCGGGGGTGCTTTCCAAAAATCTCAAATCAAAATCAGGTGATTGAGAATATTTAAACAATCAAACCATATTTAAAGTAACTAACAAAAGAGCACACACATACGAATTTTAGTAATTTATGGTATCTACAAATTACAAAATAAAAATGATACACGTAGATCTAGACATGGAAGTATAATTCCGTGATCTAGATCTGTCTTTAAAAATTCTAATCACTTTCAGTCACATCCTAGGAAGAAGTAAGTGCAATTCAATTGGCTTATAAAGATGGAAGTGGAAAATTGAACCCCCCCCCTGTGAACCAAGCAATAGATCCATGTGCAAACTGTACCTTCTGTCAAGAATTCTCAAGTAAATCTCTACAACCACCTCTGAAAAAGTACTTATTGATGGAATAAAAACAGCTGACAACTTGCAGCAAAATGTAGCCCGATCAAAAGCATAAACGTGTGTAAATGCTCTCTGCTGTACTTTCACCTTCAGTCTTTGAGAGACCAACTGCCTTAACAAACTAATGATTAACCTCAGATCCAGTAGTTTAATGATTGCAAAAACTCGTTCTTGGCGACTCTCAAGACCTTCAGTCTTTGATTATATGTATGTGGTCGTAGATTACTGCGCGTGTCTTATTAGATAAATATTAAGCTTAATATCCTGATTTACCATCCTATTTATTGCAACTTGGATAAAATCAATTCCATATACATCATTACCTTCACCACCCATTCCGCCGAATATCTTTTTTAAAGATATTTCTTGTTAGTTATTTCCCTTTGTCATATTTTCTTGTCAAGAAGACAACTCCAGTTCTACTGATGCTATTGTAATGAAATTTTATGTATGGAAAGAAACTGATGAGAGAAAATGCCTAGTGCATAAGGGCAGCAATATTTTGTTTTCCCCTTTGTCATATTTTATTGTCAGGAAAATAACTCCAGTTCTGCTGACGCTAGTGAAATAATTATCATTTACCGGAAATGGAAATAGCTTGATAAGAGGATGTGTCATGGATAAGGGTCATAAGCTTGGCAACAAAATTCACTTTTGTCATGTTTTCTTGTCCGGAAGATAACTCCATTTATAGCTATATTAAAATGTTGTCTTGCCCAGTCAACTTAGGTACAAACTTCAATGTCCTCAGGTGAGCGAATTTAGGGCCATGGCCCTCTTGTTAATGGATTTTGATTTAATTTACACACAATGTATATAAATATAAGTTCTTGAAGGGGTGCAATTATTGTCAAAAAAGGATACTTTGTGGCAAGAGTTATCTGCCCTTTATGTACTTAGTAATGCTACACAATGCTTTATTGTTTACATGCAAGTGTGTACAAATTTGAATGGATTTGGAATTTTTTTTATTAAACCATATATGGCTATTATTTATAGAATGAGTTCAATTATTGTCGAAAATGTGCAAATTAGTCTAAAGTAATCTGCCCTTGATGAGTTGAAAATGTCATATTTAACAGTGTTTACACTCTAGTAACTCCAGTTTTAAACAGAGTTTTATTAATACTTGCATAGAATTTATATATATAATAAGTATAACTTCTTGAAAGGATGGAATTATTTTCAAAACAAGATACTTGTGACAAGAGTTATCTGTCCTGTATGTACATATGGACTTTGAAATGCTAGAAAGAAAAGGCTTTATTTTAGTACAGTTTACACGCTAGTATGGACAAATGTGTATAAATATTTATAAAAACTTTATTATAGATCTACTATTAAGTATAAATACATAGCAATTAATTTTCAAATGCGTTCATTTATTGTTGAAAACGGACAAAATTGTCAAGAGTGTTACACCCTTGATGAGTTGAAAATGCCATGTTTAACAGTGTTTGCACTCTAGTAAATTCTACAGCTCTGAATTTATTATACGCCCGTCTTCAGACGGGACGTATTATGTCGTGGCGCTGTCCGTCCGTCTGTCCGTCCGTTAACTTTTTCATGTCCGCTCTCTAACTCAAACAAATTTAGTCCAATCCTTTTGAAACTTGGTCAGAACGTGTATGACCATAATATCTCGGTCAAGTTCGATAACCAGCAAGATTGACCCAGACATTCAAGAGTTATGCCCCTTTTTGTAAAAAACGGGCATATTAGTTTGTCCGCTCTCTAACTCAAACAAATATGTTTTAATCCTTTTTAAACTTTGTCAGCATGTGTATGACCATAATATCTCGGTCAAGTTCGATAACCAGCAGGATTGCCCCAGACATTCAAGAGTTATGCCCCTTTTTTCTTAAAAAACGGGCATATTTTAGTTTGTCTGCTCTCTAACTCAAACACTTTTATTTTAATCCTTTTGAAACTTGGTCAGCATGTGTATGACCATAATATCTCTGTCAAGTTTGATAACCAGCAGGATTGCACCAGGCATTCAAGAGTTATGCCCCTTTTTTGTAAAAAAAGGGCATATTTTAGTTTGTCCGCTCTCTAACTCAAACAAATTTATTTCAGGCCTTTTGAAACTTGGTCAGCATGTGTATGACCATAATGTCTCGGTCATGTTTTATAACCAGCAAGATTGCCACAGACAGTCAAGAGTTATGCCCCCTTTTTTTTTATCTAAAACTGGCATTTTTTAGTTTGTCCGCTCTCTAACTCAAACAAATTTATTCCAATCCTTTTGAAACTTGGTCAGCATGTGTATTACCATAATGTCTCAGTTATGTTCTATAATCAGCAGGATTGCCCCAGACTTCCAAGAGTTATGCCCCTTATTTTGTCAAAAATGGGCATTTTTTAGTTTGTCCGCTCTCTAACTCAAATAAATTAATTCTAATCCTTTTGAAACTTTGTCAGCATGTGTATGACCATAATGTCTCGGTCAAGTTCCATAACCAGCAAGATTGCCCCTGACATTCAAGAGTTATGCCCCTTTTATCATCAAAAACGGGCATTTTTTAGTTTGTAGCTCTCTTTCTCAAACAAATTTATTCCCATACTTTTGAAACTTGGTCAGCATATGACCCCTAACTTTCAGGGTTCTTCCCCTTTTGTTTTTACCATGATAGGGTTTTGGTATGACTACATTCTAAGATCGATTTGACGGGCGTATAATGTGCCCGGCTTGCGGTGCTCTTGTTTTGATAATACTTGCACATAATTATAAGTTCTTGAAAGTATTTAATTAATGTTGAAATTGAATCTAGGGTTACCTGCCCCTGTCATACTCAGATTTGCTACAAACGGCTTTATTTTAGTATTGTTTAGGCTTTAACATGTACAAAATTGAATGGAATTTTATAAAACTTTGTAAAAAGCTTTTGAATGTTGATCTTTAAAGACAGGTGATCACCATTTGCCCTTTCCTCCAACAAAAATGTTTGCCATTTTCTTCTCGACAATCGCTGCGGCAGGGGATATCAGCTCTAAGGTGCTTGTTCAACCTTGAAAACCAGTGTTGTGTGAAGGGTTGCGCATTGTTGGTATAGGAGTAATTACAAAATAGCCGAGTCCAAATAGCAGTGATTCTTTCAAGAATGCTTTGGTAATTTACAGTTTACTCTGTTAAATACATTCGACATGTATTTCACCATAAACTACTACCATCGCATAAAGGCGTAAGAAGGGAAAATGATATGTAATAAATTTAGTGGCTTTGGACTTAACTTCCTAGAAAAATGAAGATTATCCATTATTTCATATGCTTGAAACATAACAGCATGTAGTTTGCCATAAAAATCAAACGCAATGTACCATAATACCATTTTACGACACAAAACATTAAGTTTTCGTGAGACTAACCCCAGTACAGCCTTCCGCTATCCTCAGTACAATAACTAACCATTGGACACTTAGTGACTATCCCCAGTACATTTGGCGGTCGGTTTGACATGGTATATCTTAGCTATTGTTGGTCGATTTTTAAGCAGCTTTTGCATAGTTACATTAAATGAAAAATAAACAGATCTGTCGATTCACTTTTTAGCTTGACTTTTTCGAAAAGTCGAGCTATTGTCGTCACCCTGTCGTCAGCGTCAGCGTCTGCGTCGGTTAAGTGTTTTGCTTAAGGTTTTTGTAAGAGTTGATTTCTCAATAACTATCAAAGGTATCCATTTGAAACTTGGAATAGTTGTTCAGTATCAAAAGGGCAACTCATTACAATAAGGCAGGTAACCCTTTGATATGTCATTTCAGAGTTATTGCCCTTGTTTTATTTACTTAAAAATTGATAAATTAACATATCTCAATAACTAGCAAAGGTATCCATTTGAAACTTGGAATAGTTGTTCAGTATCAAGAGGGCAACTCATTACAACAAGGCAGGTAACCCTAGGATTTGTCATTTCAGAGGTATTGCCCTTGTTTTATTTACTTAAAAATTATGAATAAACATATCTCAATAACCATCAAAGGTATCCATTTAAAACTTTGAATACTTGTTCAGTATCAAAAGGGCAACTAATTACAACAAGGCAGGTAACCCTTGAATTTGTCATTTCAGAGTTATTGCCCTTGTTTTATTTACTTAAAAATTGTAAATTAACATATCTAAATAACTATGAAAGATATTTACTTGAAACTTGGAATAGTTATTCAGTATCAAAAGGGCAACTAATTTCAACAAGGCAGTTAACTCTGGGAGTTGTAATTCCAGAGTTATTGCCCTTTTTATTTACTTCAAAATGGTAAATTAACATATCTAAATAACTATGAAAGATACGGTATTAACTTGAAACTTTGAATAGTTATTCAGAATCAAAAGGGGAACTCATTGCAATAAGACCGGTAACCCTGAATTTTGTGTATCCAGAGTTATTGCCCCTGTTTTATCTACTTAAAAGTTATGAATTATCATATCTAAATAACTATGAAAGATATTAACTTGAAACTTTGAATACTTGTTAAGTATCAAAGGGACAACTCATTACAACAAGGTAGATAACTCTGTGATTTGTAATTCCAGAGTAATTGCCCTTGATTTTTTTACTTAGAAATTGTAAATTGAAATATCTTAATAACTGTCAAAGCTATTAACTTGAAATTTTAAATACTTGTGTTATATCAAAAGGGCAACTCATTCAAACAAGAAAGGTGACCTGGGATGTGCCATTCCGGAGTTATTGTCCTTGTTTTGACTTATAGTTTACTTTAAATGGAATGTAGACTGTCCAAGTATGTTTGAGTTGTTGTTGCTTACAAATTTCTATGATCAATAGGGCATTAAACACCAATACACATTCTTTAAGTTT
This sequence comes from Gari tellinella, assembly GCA_922989275.2. NCBI lineage: Eukaryota > Metazoa > Mollusca > Bivalvia > Cardiida > Psammobiidae > Gari > Gari tellinella. Next base: position 58,270,679 of record OV277865.1, read on the forward strand.
GAAAAATGTAGCCGTCTCAAGTATTATGAAAGTCGAGCGTCCAGCACCCGTTTGCGGTGCTCTTGTTTGTATAATGTGTATAAACAGCGAAAATAATGATAAATATTAATACAGATGCGACTATGGTCAGTGATCAAAACCTTTTTAGCTCACCTGGCACGAAGTGCCAAGGTGAGCTTTTAGGATCGCTGAATGTCCGTCGTCCGTCGTCTGTCCGTCCGTCCACAATTGTTCGTTAACACTCTAGCGCCTACAAATTTCATCTTATCTTCATGAAACTTCATAACAATGTTTGTCTTAATGAAATCTAGGTCAAGTTCGAAAGTGGGTCATGTCCGGTCAAAAACTAGGTCACTAGGTCAAATCATAGAAAAACCTTGTTAACACTCTAGAGACTACAAATGTCAATGGATCTTTATGAAACTTGGTCAGAATGTTTGCCTCATTGATATCTAGGTCAAGTTCGAATGTGGGTCATGTCTGGTCAAAACCTAGGTCACTAGGTCAAATCATAGAACAATCTTGTTAACACTCTAGAGGCTACAAATCTCAATGGATCTTAATGAAACTTGGTCAGAATGTTTGCCTCATTGATATCTAGGTCAAGTTCCAATATGGGTCATATCCGGTCAAAAACTAGGTCACTAGGTCAAATCATAGAAAAACCTTGTTAACACTCTAGAGGCTACAAATCTCAATGGATCTTAATGAAACTTGGTCAGAATGTTTGCCTTATTGATATCTAGGTCAAGTTTGAATGTGGGTCATGTCCGATCAAAAACTAGGTCACTAGGTCAAATCATAGAAAAACCTTGTGAACACTCTAGAGGCTACAAATCTCATTGGATCTTGATGAAACTTGGTCAGAATGTTTGTCTCATTGATATCTAGGTCAAGTTCGAATGTGGGTCATGTCAGGTCAAAAACTAGGTCACTAGCTCAAATCATAGAAAAACCTTGTTGACACTCTAGAGGCTACAAATCTCAATGGATCTTAATGAAATTTGGTCAGAATGTTTGTCGCATTGATATCTAGGTCAAGTTTGAATATGGGTCATGTCCGTTAAAAAACTAGGTCACTAGGTCAAATCATTGGAAAATCTTGTTTACACTCTAGAGGTTGATTGTGGGTATACATGTCCAGTCATAATCTAGGTCACTATAGGTCAAGTTTGCCATGGTGTACCAGGTGAGCGATTTAGGGCCATAGTGGCCCTTGTTTTTCAGTCTACCAGTTAAATTTGTTTAAGTTCTTGGCGCCGATGTGGTCACATATATCTACAGACTATCATGCCATTCAAGTGTACTTTATTCATAATAAAATGATAGAGAAAAACGCAATAAAAGTACTCACCGCCCTACTTTCACTTTCAACTTCTAATCTCTTCGGTGTCTATATCCGTTTATACACCGTGCAACCAATAAGAAAGAAAATATAGCATAAGAAATAACAATGATAATCCAATTTTATGATAAAAGGTGGTTTATTTAAGCATTTATGTCATGTTGTCAGGCCTTCAACATACTGGTCTCAATGCAAAAAGTAGGAAAAAAGCAGGAGGTTTTCAAGGGGAAAAGTAGGAAAAAGTAGGAAGATTTTCAATAAAATAGTAGTCCTGAATAGTAGGAACTGTGTTGACACAAATGTATACAAAATGACCTACGGATTCATCACGCTCATAGAATTTGAAGTAAACTGCAACCTTGAATAAAAGATATTCTTCTCACCAAGACATTTGATCCTTTGGTTATAATTTGATTCAACAGACCCAAAAGGGGACCCAACAGGTGTAGGGGGCTTCAGGGTATACTCCCCGGGAACATTTTGAAATTGAGCCCTTCATTTCCTGCATTCTGGGCCATTCTGAGAGTGCTTGAAGACTTATTAGGCAAATAGTAGGAATAGTAGGAGGTTTTGGTAGAAAAATAGGAAAAAGTAAGAGGGTGATTAAAAAAGTAGGAAAAAGTATTAAAATTCTCTGTATAGATCTGCAGAGTGACTCATGTATAGGGGCATGCTCAGTTAGTGACGTCAGTCTATGATTGAGATACACTTTAAAGGATTGATATCTACTAAGTACAGAGCCATCAGTTGTGCCTGAGCAATAGCCCTGAGCTGATGTCTGTTAAATAAGAGTGTAGTTGTATTGCAAGTTAGTTTGTTGGTTGTTGTTTTTCAGAGACTATGTGATATGGTATGTGAGCTCCTGCTTGAAGAGTCCAATGTCCAGCCAGTGTCCACACCTGTCACTGTCTGTGGTGATATACATGGACAGGTATGATGATATTTATTTTAACCCTATGTTACTAAGACTGCCCTTCTTCCGAGAATGACAATTTGTCTGTTAAAATCCATTTGTGATACAATTGGGTAAATATCACAGGACAAGTTTTTCTCTGGCTGGAAAGGCTAACAGACTGACTAGTATATTTTAAGTTTGGGCACAAATCTGTGCATGCCAGCACTGCTGTGTGACAAGTAAGATGCCTCCGAAACATGTTTGATATTTTTAAGATAAAACCAGGAATCAATTCAATCAATCAGTTATAAAATGCTTGTTTACAAATTCAGGTAGCTGTTTAAAACAGAATAAAAGTAAAGTCAATCTCCTTTCTTGAATTTATTTATTTACTTTTATCTTGATGTATGGCAGTAAATTTACCACTCTTTGACCTAGTTCTATAGTGGGCAGCCAGCTTTTTGACTGTGATGTCTTGCCATGATGAAGAGGGAAATAAGACTTAAATAAGCCTCAACAAGACTATTTTTCATGGCCTTGCCTCAGTCTCACTCTCACTTATTTGTTGTAGAAAAAGTATTTGTTCCTGTGGAAGTTTTTAGCTCACCTGAGCTAGCTCAGGGTGAGCTTTTGCAATCCTTGAATGTCCGTCGTCAGTCGTGCGTCGTCCGGCGTCAACAATTTTAGTGTTTACACTCTAGAGGCCACAATATTTATCCAATCTTTCTCAAACTTGCTCAGATGGTATCTTGCCATAAGAGCTCGGATGAGTTCGATTATTGTTGAAATCTGACAAATAGGTCATGAGTTATCTACCTTTGAACTGCTGAAAATGCTATATTTAACAGTGTTTACACTCTAGAGGCCACAGTATTTATCCAATCTTTCTAAAACTTGTCCAGATTGTATATTACCATAAGAATTCGGAAGAGTTTAATTGTGGTTGAAATCGGATAAATAGATCAAGAGTTGTCTACCTTTGAATTGCTGAAAATGCCATTTTTAACGGTGTTCACACTCTAGAGGCCACAGTATGTATCCAACATTTTAAAACTTGCCCAGATTGTATATGACCATAAGAATTTGAATGAGTTCGATTTTTATTGAAATCTTACAAATAGATCAAGAATTATCTACCTTTGAATTGCCGATAATGCCATATTTAACAGTGTTTACATTCTAGAGTTCACAATTTTTATCCAATCTATTTCAAACTTGCTCAGATTGTATATGACTATAAGAGTTCAGATGAGTTCGATTATGGTTGAAATCAGACTCTTAAGTCAAGAGTTATCTACCTTTGAATTGCTGAAAATGACATATTTAACGATGTTTACACTCTAGAGGCCACACATTTTATCCAATCTTTCTTAAACTTACTCAGATTGTATATTACCATAATACTTCAAATGAGTTCAATTATGGTTTTAATCTGATCAATAGGTCAAGAGTTATCTACCTTTGAATTGCTGAAAATGATAAATTTAACAGTGTTTACGCTCTAGAGGCCACAATATTTATCCAAGCTCTCTCAAACTTACTCAGATTGTATATGACCATAAGAGTTCGAAAAGGGGTGATTATGGTTGGAATCTGACAAATGGATCAAGATATATCTACCTTTGAATTGCTTTAAAAATGCCATATTTTACAGCGTTTACACTCTTGCAACTACAGTTTTCAATGGATTTTGATTATACTTGTACACAAAGGATGTAGCTATACATTCTCGAAGGAGTGCAATTATTGTTGAAATGTTATCATTGTGGCAATAGTTACCTGCCCTTGATATACTTTGAAATGCTAGAAAAAGGCTTCATTTCAGTATTGTTTAGGCCCATTGTTATTTGCCTTCGATGTACTCTACTATACTACAGTAGGTCGACAAACTTGAATGGATTTAGAATAAAACGGGTGAAATTCAAAGATAAAGCTATCAGGCTTCATTACAAATGGTGAGCGATATCAGGGCCTTCAGGCCCTCTTGTTTGTTTTTCTTGTGAAGCTATGAAATATCTTAAATGTATACATGTTTGCAGTTCTATGATTTGATGGAGCTCTTAAGGACAGGTGGACAGATGCCAGAGACAAACTACATCTTCATGGTGAGCTTGAATCTAGTAATTCAATGGTTAACCCATTACTCCATAGCCTGTTATTGTTTTGAGACAGGTGATCACAGGTACCATTGAAAGTAAAACTGAATCAACTCTGTAGGCATTACACAAAACCCTTTTCTTGTAGTGTATAGATCTGAGTGTGAAAGTTGGTACATGTATTTACTGTAAGAATTTAGAACATATTTCTTGATACATATTCATGAATGTATAAATAGGAAGAGTTTTTTTCAGAGTATGAATGAATTAAATGTGTAAAAATGGATATATACATGTAGTGAAAGGTTAAGCTTTTGCCTTTTTAGCTCGCCTATTCGGAGAATGGGGGGGCTTATGGAATCACGTCGGCGTCGGTTTTTCATGGTTAAAGTTTTGGGGTAAGTGTTGTTATGCACTAATACATCATGAAATATTTGCATTAGGAAGCTGATATTTGGATTGGAGGTGCCCTGTGGGTTGGACATTGATGTTGTGTAGTTAAAATTAAAAAAAAAAGTTTAAATTTAGTCAAAATTTCACCTTTTGTGGACTTAGGTTTTTCGGCTGATTTCTCATGGTTAAAGTTTTGGGGTAAGTGTTGTTATGCACTAATACTACATGAAATATTTGTATTAGGAAGCTGATATTTGGAATGGAGGTGCCCTGTGGGTTGAACATTGATGTTTCCTAGTTTGAATTTAAAAAAAAGTTTAAATTTAGTCAAAATTTTACCTTTTGTGGACTTAGGTTTTTCGGCTGATTTCTCATGGTTAATGTTTTGGGGTAAGTGTTGTGATGCTCTAATACTTCTTGAAATAATTGTATTAAGAAGCTGATATTGGGAATCAAGGTGCTCTGTGGGTTGAACATTGATGTTACGTAGTTAAAATTTAAAAAAAAGTTTAAATTTAGTCAAAATTTCACCTGTTTAGGACTTAGGTTTTTCGGCTGATTTCTCATGGTTAAAGTTTTGGGGTAAGAGTTCTAATACTACATGAAATGTTTGTATTAGGAAGCTGATATTTGGAATGGAGGTGCCCTTGGGTTGAACATTGAAGTTGCGTAGTTATTTTTTTTTAAAAAGTTTAAATTTAGTCAAAATTAGACCTTTTGTGGACTTAGAGTTTTGGGGCTGAAATTTCAAAGTTAGTTAAGGAGTAAGTGTTGGAATGCACTTATACTACATGACATATTTGCATTAGGAAGTTGATATTTTGAATGGAGGTTCCCTGTGGCTTGAATATCAATGTACTGATACACTTTTCTTTTGATAGTTACCTATTTAAGAAAGGTTTAATTAGGCGAGCTTTGCTGTTCTCCGACAGCTCTTGTTTGAACTTTTTCAGTATATCTTCTTTTCATTTGTTATAACAATGAGGTTTAAAAGATGTTTAACCCTTTGAACCCTAGTCATGCCTATAGGCGTCCTTTTCAAACAGTGTACATGTGAATAGTACAATTGTCCTGTGCAAACAGTGAAGACCCAGATCAGAGCGCTCCGAAAGGAGCCCTCTGATCAGGGTCTTCATTGTTTGTCATATTGCCAATCACTGACATAAACAACACTTAAAAGTCAGAAATGGACTGGACTAAAATGGAAACTGGAATTGTCCATTTAAAGTTTCAGGGAGGAAAGAGTTAAGTAAAGATGTAAGAGAGGTATACTGTGATTTTGTTGCAGGGTGATTTCGTTGATCGAGGTTACTACAGTCTGGAAACATTCACCCTTCTACTCACTTTAAAGGCCAAGTAAGTCATACTTTGCTGCTTTAATCCATTACCCCATAGTCAGGATAGAGAAAAACTTTTCAAAACATCTTTAAACAGAGCATAAAATGACGTCTCTATGAGGAAAAAGTAATTGTGCTAAAATATGCTTCTTTGAGGTTATGGATTAATAGTAACCAGAACAAGTTATAAGCTCTGCTTCAGGTTCAGTCAGCTTTAGGCCAACACCAGTCTTAAACACAGACAACAAAGGCAATGAAGGAAACAGTTATGGAGAAAACTATATTCCCATAATGAATTCTTGAGTAGCTTAGAGCTATATAAATACTTTCTTGTAACACTTCCCTTGTAGATAATTTGTTTTATGTCCTGACAGGTGGTTGCTTAAAGCGTGTTGAGGGTACAAAAATGAGCTCCTTCAGGAGCTTTAAGCAGTTATAAGCTCACTTGAGCCAAAGGCTCAAGTTGAGCTATTGGGATGGCCCTGTGTGCGTCGTGCGTTGTCCGTAGTCGTTAACAATTGCTTCAAATGACATCTCCTCCTATACCTCTTTTCAGATTTCAACCAAACTTTACAGGAATGTTCCTTGGGTCAAGCTCTTTCAAATTTGTTCAAAGAATTAAAAACAATGTAGAATAAATAAGGAAAAAATAAGGAAATCTTAAAAAATCTTATTGTCTGAAACTACAAGGGCCAGAGCTTAGATATTTGGCACATAGCATCATGAACAGGTCCTCTATCAAGTTTGTTCAAATTATGGCCCCTGGGGTCAGTTTGACATAGAGTTATGTAGTGAAATTTTCAAACGTCTTCTCCTCTGAAACTAATACGGTCAGAGCTTTGATATTCAGCATGGTGACACTTCTTGATGTCCTATACCAATATTGTTCAAATGGTTTTGGTTGGTTGCATATCTAGGTCACAGGAGCTAAAAATAGATTTTTTCAATGAAAACTTAAAAAATCTTCTTGTCTGAAACTACAAGGGCCAGAGCTTAGAAATATGGCACATAGCATCGCCTACAGGTCCTCTATCAAGTTTGTTCAAATTATGCCCCTGGGGTCAAAATTGGGCTGCCCCGGGGATCACAGTTTTACATAGAGTTATATAGTGAAATTTTCAAACGTCTTCTTCTCTGACACTAATATGGCCAGAGTTTTGATATTTGGTATGGTGACACTTCTAGATATCCTTTACCTATTTTGTTCAAATGGTTCCGGTCTGTTTCATATCTAGGTCACAGGAGCTAAAAATAGATTTTTTCTATAAAAACTTAAAAAATCTTCTCATAAATATCTACAAGGGCCAGAGCTTAGATATTTGGCACATAGCATCATCTACAGGTCCTCTATCAAGTATGTTCAAATTATGCCCCTGGGGTTCCAATTGGCCCCGCCCGGGGGGTCACAGTTTTACATAGAGTTATATTGTGAAATTTTCAAACGTCTTCTCCTTTGAAACTGATATGGCCAGAGCTTTGATATTTGGCATGGTGACACTTCTAGATGTCCTTTACCTATTTTAAGCTCACCTGAGCCGAAGGCTCAGGATGAGCTATTGTGATACCATTCCGTCCATCGTCCGGTGTCTGGCATACGTCGTACGTTCACATTTTCAAACAACATCTCCTCAGAAACCACTGACCCGATTTCAACCAAACTTTGTCAGAAGTATCAGTGGCAAGGGGGAACGAAATCTTGTTCAAAGTTTTTGGCTAGAGTTATTCCCCTTGCTGTGGGACCAGATTTTCTAACATGACCGTATAGACAACTTTTAATGCATAAGAAAATCTTAAAAAATCTTCTTCTCAGAAACCCAAAGGCCCAGACCTTTGATATTTGGTATGTATCATTATCTAATGATCTTCTAGCAAAATTGTTCAAATTTTGACCCTGGGGCCAAAAATGGCCCCGCCCTATGGCTTATCAGTTTTTAGCTCACCTGAGCCAAAGGCTCAAGGTGAGCTATTGTGACCGCTTACCGTCCGTAGTACGTCTGTCCGTTCACATTTACTTCAAACGACATCTCCTCTGAACCCGCCGATTTTAGGGAGAGTTCAAACTGCTCATGATGTTCCTTGGATGCTTCTCTACAGAAGTTGTTCAAATGAAAGGAAAAAAAGCACAAACTCTGCTTGAAAAAGCAAAAAAGCAAAAAAATTTAAAAAATCTTCTTGCCCAAAACTACTAGGCCCTAAGCTTTGATATTTGTACAGTAGAATCTCCTGGTGGATCCCTCTATAGTTTATTAAAATGAAATCCCTAGGGTCACATTTGACACCACCCTGCACAGTTTAAGTGCTGCTCTAGGCAGGTTTTACAGTATTTTTGATTTAAACAGAACTGTATTTACCTGAGTTACCCTTAATATACTATGGGCAAATAGCCAATATTTGCAAACAGTTTGGATCCAGATCAGATGCAACATAATGCTGCATCTAATCTGGATCCAAACTATTTGTCACTCATTTACCAACTTAACATTTTCTAAAAAAAAAATTTTGTACTTTTTTCACATACAGTAGGTATTTAGCAGACATCATTTCAGTCTGGTAAGGGTAAGCCCCCAGTAGCTGCTAATGCTACGGTACTCTTGCATAATATTTGACCTCAGTGATCAGGCCAACAGAACTGAACTTGTTGTCTGCTAAAGTTTAGAAATGGTTCAGTCTGCTTCATACTTAGAGAAACAGGATCTGGAAGTGATCCACTGACAGTTATGTAATTATGTCTTATGCCATATTTATACATATGTTTAATATTGGTTTTGTCGCAGTTTATCTGTATGTCTTGTCATTTTTTCTTGTCCAGGATTCAACCCTTTCCCCCAATAAATACTGACGTTTGTTAACCCATTACCCCATAAATGTGCATTTTTAGGCCTTTGATTTATTCCTCCACTTAAGAAAATAATTCCCCTTTAAACAGTCATGAAAATGTAAGATGCAAAATAAGTTTCTATATCCTAGTAGATGGTAGCTTAAAGCAGTTTAAAGGAAAGCAAAGTGTGCATTAAGACCCATTCTGCTTTACTTTCAACCTGCTTTAGGTGGCCACCTATTTTCATAACTAGAAACAGGCTATGGGGTAATGGGTAAAATGAAATTGCCTATTTGGAAAGAGCCTAATGAGAGGAAGTGCCATTTGCAAAGGCCATAACTCTGACATCATTGTTTTTTGAGTTATTTCCCTTTGTGATATTTTCTTGTCAAGAAGACAACTCCAGTTCTACTGATGCTATTGTCACAGGGGAGGAACGCGGTCACACGGTAAGCCAATTGTAGACTACATCGCGTCACAAATATTGAACTATTTTTGTCACGCTTTTGAAGACGAACTAGCTCTAGTGATGGCCCGCTCAGCAGAAACGCTTCAAAATGGTAACATTTTCTTTCATTTGCTTCTAAATTCATTTTTAAGTCTTTGTGAATGTTGAAAGAATATCAAGGGAGGTCTGCTCCTGGTTTGGTTGTGATAGTTTTATTCGAATCGGTGAAAAAATGTAGAAAACATTCAGAAAACTGTGGTAACGTTCTCTTGGTATTGAATATACCTATTATACCGGACTCCAATGACATCTGAACTCAGCATTGACTATGCCTATACGTGCACAATTCAAATGTAGTGTATATTTGCCATTTTAATGACGATATTCCAACTTTTCTGATCAAACCATGTCGAAGGAAATGTAACGCTTTGGAGACTACACCGTAACGCACTTGTAGACGATTCACTTTTTACCGTCACGCATTTTAGACTACACCTTTGTATTTTTCAGGACACAGACAACCAATGTGTATACTGCTACAAACGCTTTTGTGAGCCGACAGATGTGATAAAACACCAGGTTATAGCACACCCACAACGTAGACTTGCAGTCACTGTGATTACAGCTGGGACAGAGAAAAAGAAGACCAGACTGTACAACATTAAAGGCAAAGATGTAGCCTGTGATATCAACAGCATCAATATAGACAGACATACTGGAAATATTCAAATTCCAACTAGGAAGTTAACTGAAAGCCCTGTACATTAGATAAAAAAAATAAACACTCCAACCAAGCATGTCCATAAACAGCTCTTTGAAGAACTTGACGAAAATGCATTAACTGTGTTATCGATTGAAGAAAGCATAGATCCAAAAGACTGTTCATATACTAATTTTGATACTGATTTTGCAGAAGAACCTGAACATTTCGATGATGAGGCAGCCAGATTTTGTAGTGACATTGACATTTCAGATCACTCGGAGCATATACCTGTTACTGTACAAGGTGAACGACTGAAAAGTTAAGTCGTTGATAAATAAAAACCTGTTCACAACTGTTAGTCGTGATTTCATTGCTGCACCGATATCCATTATTATGAACACACGCGAAAACTGGTGACGCTAATAATTCTAGTTTGTGAAACATGTGACCTTACACTCAAAATTCATTTGAGAATCTGTTGCGGAAAAAGCCAAAATGTAAGATTCTGGAAAGTTATCAGATTGGTCAGTGAGTAAAAGTTCTAATCATTCATTGGTTTATCTTATGGGGTTTTATTTCTTGATTATCAAAGCGCTTGATATTGGTGTAACCGGGACAGAACTTCAGGAGTTCCGACTCTTTGATCTAAAAGCGGCAACGTTCCTACAAAGCGCCCAGTATTTGGACCCTGTGCGTAGAATTATAATACATGTAGTCTATAATCATTTTGGCAAATGCTTCACTCATAAATGCACTGATGTAGTATTCAGTTCAATCAAGATAACTCGTGAATGCTATGCAAAATGTAGCAGATATATGTAGTTTGGATTTCATGATGTCTGTGCTTTTAAAACTTTTGAGTTGAGCCGGATGATGTTCTTAAGCAACTTTGGTCAGATTTGAAGGACTTTAGCCTCTGAATTTTCATATTCATGGTTTGGTTTGTTTGTTAACGTCCGTTTCTGCCATATATGGTATATGGGCTCACTGGACGTCCCATAGAGAAGGGAGCAGATACAGAAAACCGGGCGCCGTGACCTACTTTCAATATCGACAGAGTTCTCTGGCTCTCTTGAATGCCCAGTATAAAGCACTGAAACATCGGACATCGGTTAATAAAGTCTCATACGAAAGACTAGGATCCGCCGGGGTGGGGGGGAGGGTTGAACTCACAATGCCTGGTCCACAGACGAGTGTGGTACCACTGAGCCACATGACTTTTTTTAAAATATCAGGCGCTAAAACTGAGATAGAACCGCATACGCATACAGACAAACAGTCAGACAAATATATATCGCCCCTCATTTGAAGTGATGCTTTTCATTACGAATTTGTTTGTATCACTTTAACAAAAGTCGTGTTTCATTTACATGTAAGAGGTGCTCTACTTGTAAAGACCATGCGTCTCCCCGAAAAGCATTCCCGTTTTTTCTTATGCGAAGTACACCAAATAGACCTCCTTGGAAAGCTTCATTCGTACAAATAGAGCTCCCCGGGGAGCTTTGTTTGGTCAAGCAAGACCTTATCAAAATTGATCCTTTGATATACACGATATATATTTTAAATTGGAATGCTGGGACCAAACACACATTTTAAACGCATAATTAAGAAACCCATCTCACCGCAAATCAACGGAAACAGCAATAACCGGTAAGGTAACCGTAAGAAGACCTTAAGTAACTAATGTAAGTAATTCAACAAGAAAAATAAACGCATTTTGATCGTCTAATGTTCGTGACATTGTAGTCCACAAAATGTGACATAGACATTTAACTCGTCCAAAAATGCGTGACAATGAATCTAATGGTAGCTGGTCTTAATGTCCCATTGCATGAATGTACTATTGCCTCAATGTACCATTTTCAGTCTGAACGTACCATTTTTAAAAAATCCTATATTACAACCATGATTGACCATTATTTGTTGATGAAAAATGTAAAATAGTACTTTATTATTATGTTACTTGGATGAAATAAATGATTTTTTTAAAATACAATGTTCCTATGTGAGTATTATCCACTTTTTGTAGAAGTTCAATGAGTTGATACAATTCAACATGTATGTATCTGCATTCTTTTTTCCTACAATCAGGTGTGGATTTTTTAACTAGAAATATCATAAATCAATCGGGGATAATTATAAACCATTTCTTCATTAAAAAAATAGTATAATAAAATTGTTTTCTATCAATTTTATATAGTGGTACGTTCAGTCTAGGAAAATGGTACATTGAGACTGGTACATTGAGGCATTGGTACGTTAAGACCATAAACCAATCTAATGATAGGAAGAGTTTTCATCGTCTGTTTTTTACAGTTTTATGTTGGACAAGCATCGCTTCAGTTAAAAAACGTGTTCGTATAGGTCGAAAAGTATCTCTACTCAATGAAAATTGCTTCAGCCAATCACAGGTCTCTTTAAATTACGCTAAAAAGTAAACTATTTGTCTTTTTGACACATTTTGCGCCATGAATTATTACAATTTCAGGATAATGAAGGCTTCAATGATCCAGAAAAATCATTGAAATACATACCTTCTTTCTTCCTTTTTCAATACTCGATGAATGTTTGCAATGTTTCTTTGTTGGATGGTCTAAAATACCGAATACAAAATGTTTCATGCGATTTTCAGGTTAAGTCAGCATCTTGAACGGGTGTAAATAGTCCAATATTTGTGACACGATGTAGTCTACAATTGGCTTACCGTGTGACCGCGTTCCTCCCCTGTGATTGTAATGAAATTTTATGTATGGAAAGAAACTGATGAGAGAAAATGCCATGCACAAGGGCAGCAATATTTTGTTTTTCCCCTTTGTCATATTTTATTGTCAGGAAAATAACTCCAGTTCTGCTGACGCTAGTGAAAGGTCATAAAACTATTCTTATCAGTATGTTAATTAAAGCGTGGGGTAGATGGGGCCTCTCAGCAGGAGACAATTATGCATACCTCTGACCGCGTTCCGCCCGAGGCAGTTATAATCCCTTTGCAATGGTGTCACGTGTGACTCTCACGTGACCGTTCTAAAATAGCTGTCAATCTTTCAACTTCACACGACGAGAAAATCATGCTTATTGTTTTACTGTGCATGATTTAAACATAATATATATAATCTGAATATCTCGCATATCATCGTTTTGTCTACGGCCATATCATGTTGAAAACACCGGTTCGCGTCCTATCACCGAAGTTAAGCAACGTCGAGCCCGGTTAATACTTGGATGGCGTAGACTTTTTTTTTTTAAAAAAAACAACGCTCCCCCGCATTAGTTTAGTCTTAACAGATAACCATAACTCGGATGAGTCGTTAAAACGAATAAAGCAAGCAAGCTATCATGGAGAACCTATAATGCACTATTTCGATTCGCAGACACCACGAATTACGACCGTCGTTATTCATTCGTGCAAACACATACTCGTGACTTTTCGTCTTCATAATTTATGCTCGGAGAGTCTCGGAATTCGGCGGTGCCCGGCTGTACTTATTCCAAGGTTCAGTGTAAAATTTCCATGGAATATGAATAATTTACGTGGAATTTACATGGAATTCTAAAAGTTCCATGGTTATTCGTAACAATTTCCAAGGTTTTTGTTTAGTCACCAAAATTTCCATGGTTTATGCATGCTTATGAACAAAAAAACCATGTAAATATCAAGAAAAAACCTTGGAAACTCTTAAAACCTTGGCAAAAGCTCGGAAAAATTGGACTTTGGCAAAAATAAACACGGAACAATCTCGGAAATAAGAACTTAACCATTTTTTAGCACGGAAAATCCTTGTAAAATAATAACTTAAACAATTTGCACCTCGTAAAAATTGTACTTAGACATTTTCCAGCACGGAAAAACCTTGGAAGTACAACTTAGTGAATTATAAATATAAGTAATATTTGCTACAATTGTAAGTTTCACAAAACAGTGAATATTATACACACCCAGGACACCAGCTCACAACAATCAGAGGTCAGAGATTTAAGTTGTCTGTTTATCTATACTTTAAAATGTGAATGTGGCAAAAATTAAAGACTCCAAACCAGTTCAGACTCCTGACAAAAGATTCATGGTAAGTTACATAACTTACATAAATACAATTTTATCATGATCATAATATATTTTGGATATTTACATGATACAAACAAAAGCATGTGGTACCCCACCCACTAGTAGTTAACTATTCCTCGTATATATATACTTTTCCATGGTATTTTGTCGAAACCACGTAAAATGGTTCTAATATTTCCATGGTTTTTTCCTAAATATTTTACAAGGATTCCTCGTAAACTTTTCCGTGGTTTTTTGGAGAAAACCTTGGAAATTAAATATTTTACAAGGATTCCTCGTAAACTTTTCCGAGGTATTTTGTCAAACCATGTAAAAACCAAGGTCTTGTATTTTCTAAGGTTTTCTCGTCTTTTTTCCAAGGTTTTTGTAATATGACCGTCCGAATACTCCGTGGTTTTTTCCATGGTTTTTTTTCATAAAACCTAGGAAAAAGTACAGCCGGGTGAGTTACGATCAATATCAAACAACGTTTCCAATAGAGCATTGTGAATTTCCGTAGTCAACTTGCGAGCATTCACAGCAGAAGAAATGCCCCGCCCACAAATTTCGATGCAAAATGAAAACAAGATACAAGTACATGTATGCCATATTTATGTTCAAATCAAAATCTATTAAATCTAGATTTTAGAGCTATTTTATTTCATTGAAATGTTCTAGGATTGGTCCCCCCTCCCCACGAAATATCGCTGGGTTGGTTTATTTTTAGCTCATAGCAGTTTGTAGTGATGAAAATGCCACACCCACAATCAAGACAAATGGTTTCTGTGCCTTATGAAATCAAATGTAATCAAAATCGATCAAGCCTATTTATTCAATTATCACGTAGATCTATTTGTTTGAAATAGGATAGTTATATATTTTCCCGAAATATCGCTGTGTTGGTAACTTCAAAGTTAGCGTGAATGATTTTGTTTGCTTGTCATCTGTTTTCCTTCAATCGTGCACGTACATTTTGTCATCGGTTTTCGCGAATTAACGATAGCATTTTTCAACAGAAATAATATTCCACTTAAAGTAATGTACCCTAGCTGGGTGGGTTCAAAGTCTGAGAGAGTATCCCCAACCATAAGATAGAAAATATAGCATAAGAAATAACATAGATAATCCGATTTTATGATAAAAGGTGGTTTATTTAAGCATTTTAGTCATGTTGTACATCCGTGATTAAGCAAAGCACAGTTTTTTCTAAATTGTGATAGAACTTAATCTAGCAGATAGAAATGAAGATATAAAGTCAAAAAAATTAACAGGAAATACAAATGACATTCAGGATTACTGTACAAAAACTTCAAAAAGTATCTACATATAGGAAAACAGTGAAGACCAAGATTTGAGGACTGTTATTTATAAAAGCCTTCTGATCTAGTACTGCAATGTTTGCAATTTTCTTCTTCAAATTATCATAAAATCATAATGCTAGCATAATTACGTGGCAAGTTGGCTACATATAAAGCAAACACACATATTTTTTAAAAATAATATTTTTTGCTTCAAATTATAATCTAATGCTCATTTATAGATTATAACATCAGAAAGCAAGTAAACCAATGTAGGTAATGTGTCTTTCTATATTTTTCTGTCAAACCCTTTCATCTATAAGAATTAAGATTTATAGTTTTTTGTAAACAAAATAACATATCGGTAATTCTGTACTCCTTGTATCTACCTTTATGATATAGATTCTAGCAAGTTCTTGTCATAAAGAAATTTAAATTGATTAATAAAAACAAAGGTTTTAGTAGGCTGTTTATCTTTATATGAGGACACCATTGAAATAATGCTTAAAGTGGCTCAGGGAACACCATTTATACATTAAAACTTCAAAAAATTTCGACATACGGAAGGGGGTACCACCCACTCCCGCACCCTCCCCCTGCCCCAGCGCCTTCCAAATTTTCTGGGGAAGACCCTGGAAATAATTATCATTTACCGGAAATGGAAATAGTTTGATAAGAGGATGTGTCATGGATAAGGGTCATAAGCTTGGCAACAAAATTCACTTTTGTCATGTTTTCTTGTCCGGAAGATAACTCCATTTATAGCTACATGTACATGTATATTAAAATGTTGTCTTGCCCAGTCAACTTAGGTACAAACTTCAATGTCCTCAGGTGAGCGAATTTAGGGACATGGCCCTCTTGTTCTTAGGAAAACTTTTAAAAATCTTCTTCTCTGAAACTGTATGGCCTAGATCATTAATATTTGACATGTAGCTTTGTCTTATGGTCCTCTACCAAGATTGTTCAAATTATGACCCCCGGGTCAAAATTGGCCACGCCCAGGGGCTTATCAGTTTTACAAAGACTTATATAGGAAAACCTTTAAAAATCTTCTTCTCTGAAACTGTAAGGCCAAGATCTTTAATATTTGGCACAAAGCTTTGCCTTGTGGTCCTCTACCAAGATTGTTCAAATTATGACCCCCGGGCCAAAAATGGCCCGCCCTTGAGCTTATTAGTTTTTCATAGGAAAACCTTTAAAAATCTTCTTCTCTGAAACTGTATGGCCTAGATCATTAATATTTGACATGTAGCTTTGTCTTATGGTCCTCTACCAAGATTGTTCAAATTATGACCCCCAGGTCAAAATTGAACCCGCCCTTGGGCTTATCAGTTTTACATAGACTTATATAGGAAAACCTTTAAAAATCTTCTTCTCTGAAACTATAAGGCCAAGATCTTGATTATTTGGCACATAGCTTTGCCTTGTGGTCCTCTACCACGATTGTTCAAATTATGACCCCAGGGCCAAATATGGCCCCACCCTTGGGGTTATAGTTGTACATTTCTGTGATTTTTCCGCGGATTGGATTGCCGCCGAGACCATTTCTGAGATTCGTCCAGATTCGTTGAGAAAATCTGAGGACTATAAGGGGGGTGAGGTCTGAAAGTCGGTCGCGTCCGCGGACGTGATTTAGTCTGACCCGGAAATCGTCGTACATTAACGGTAACGGAAAAGTCAGAGTGTTCCACATCGATTTAACTGGTTACCGCATTAGTGGCTGCGCGTGCACTTACACCATTGAAAACTCGGAAACCAGTCTTCGCGACAACACAGCTTTTCGAGACCAAAATATTTTTCGTGTTTTGATGTTTGAACGATGTTAATAACGAGCGAAGCGAGCTTCTACAGCTACGTATACAATAAATTTCAAGTTAAAATTCACATTTTTAGACCTGTATGTTAGACCTGTATGTACATTGAATAGATTTTTCTTCGTAGGTTTTTTGTACTTCCGCCGGATCTACTTGCTACATTATTTTTCACAGACTGGTCGACCCTGCTCGCGTTATATTTATGAACATGTTGAACTAAAAAAGTTTCGTTAAAAATTTTGCTTCCGGTTACCCATACGTTGACCCGGAAGTTATTGTCTATCACTTGCGACCTCTCAGCTATTTTTCACATACTGGTCGACCCTGCTGGCGTTTTATTTATGAACATGTTGAACAAAAAAAGTTTCGTTAAAATTTTTGCTTCCGGTTACCCTAGGTTGACCCGGATGTTATTGTCTAACACGCGCGACTATTCTGACTGACCTCTCAGCTCTGGACGAGTCTATTTGAGATTTTTTAAGTGCACATTTCCGGTTATCTCCAAAGAAAACATAATTAATTGCGAGAATCACACATCAAATTTAAATAAAAAAACCTCGCTCGTTAATACCATCCTACTGAAATTATCAACACAGTCAAAACTGTTTTATTGAGTTTCCCCCCTTTGTTTATCAGTTGTGATGTTTATGACGTCACTTCCTACGATTAGAAAAGTACAATGTCACACACATTTGACCGGTTTCGACTAGGCCTAGATCTTTATTTCTGTGATATCAGATATGTTGTTTCTAAATCTTGTCAATATCAAAGTGCATGTGTATAATACACAGATGATTTCAACACTGTGCTCGATCATGCCAGGTGGGGTAGATTTACGTAGATAGTCTGGCAGTGTTGACAGTTTCAGCCGGTTTCGAAACACCTAGAAACCCAGGGCTATCCACTATTAAAACCCACCGTCCAATAGCCATGAAAAAAGTCATTTTCGTTATCTGAATGCCAGTCAGCTATATGGAAGTAATAATATTAGTGCCAACTAGATCTATACACTTAATCCTCATTAAGTCACCCAAATCCACCCAAGTTCAACAGTGTTTTTAAAACTCTAGAAGCCACAATATGTCTCCAATCTTTCTCAAACTTGGCCAGATTGTATATATGACCATAAGATTTTGTATGAGTTCGATTATGCTTGAAATCAGATCAATAGATCTAGATCACATCAAGAGTTTTCTATCTTTGAATTGCTGAAAATGCCATATTTAACAGTGTCTACACTCTAGCGTCCACACTTTTTCTTCAAACTTGCTCAGATTGTATATGACTATAAGAGTTCAGATGAGTGTGATTATGCTTGAAACCAGACAAATGGGTTGAGAGTTATCTACCTTTGAATTGCTGAAAATGCCATATTTAAGGGTGTTTACATTCTAGAGGCCACAATTTTTACCCAATATATTTTAAACTTGCTCAGATTTGATATGACCATAAGAGTTCATATGAGTTTGAATATGGCTGAAATCGGACCCATAGGTTGAGAGTAACCTACCTTTGAATTGCTGAAAATGCCATATTTAACGGTGTTTACACTCTAGAGGCCAGAATTTTTATATAATCTATCTCAAACTTGCTCAGATTGTATATGACCATAAGAGTTTAGATGAGTTTAATTATGGTTGAAATCGGACCAATAGGTTGAGGATTATCTACCTTTGAATTGCTTAAAATGCCATTTTAACAGTGTTTACACTCTAGAGGCCACACTTTTTATCCAGTCTTTTTCAAACTTGGCCAGATTGTATATGACCATAAGAGTTTAGATATGTGTGATTATGGTTGAAATTAGACCTATAGGTCAAGAGTTGTCTGCCCTTGAATTGCTGAAAATGCCATATCTTACAGCGTTTACACTCTTGCAACTACAGTTTTCAATGGATTTTTATTATACTTGCACACAAAGTATATAGCTATAAGTTCTCAAAGGAGTGCAATTATTGTTGAAATCTAATCATTGTGGCAATAGTTATCTGCCCTTGATATATCCCGGTACCACCATTATTCGAACACCTAAGCATCTTCGAGTCAATTACAAATTTCTATGTGGATAAAAGTTATTTTTTACATAGATACTGGATAAATTGGTTATTTTCAACTTATAATACGATGGGTAAGTTATTGCAACTAAAATCGGTTCTCTAACAATGTAAAAAAAAGCAAAGTGGCCCGCTTACCTCATTCTCAGTGGAATGCCAACCTAAATTCGAACAGCAGGTTTGACACCACAAATTTTTCCTATATGTAGCCCAGGGTAAGTGTTTGTTCATAAAATGTCAGATAAAACATAAAACAAGAGTCTGTAACCTCATAAAAAGTAAATGTCACCTTTTTTACATGTAATTTACAGTAGTTAAGACATAAGGTATCAATTGTTAATGGCTACAGACAGGGCATTAGAAGGGTCTCCCTTTTGATGTGAAATGCATCTAAAACAAAGAAGAAATTTCTTAAAAGTTGTTGAACATATTTTTCTAAAATAAAACTAGTGTACTGGAACCTGTATGATAAACATATATTTTGTTTATTCCCTGTTATTTCTTATATGAAACACAATTAGGAAATAAAAAAAGTGAAAAAAGTGATAAGGACCCCTAGTTTGAGATTTGATCAAATTTAGTGGTCTGAACCCTCAATATTATTTATCCGGACCATTAGGAATGAGGTAAATGTAAAAGTTTTGCAGCTGATACACCACTGGCCATTTTTGATAACAGAAAATGTAGTTTGTGGCCAAATTATGCATTGGGAAATTTGGGATTAGATGTAAATACAATATTTATAGTCAGATAAGTTCAACAAATGCCCATTCACTTATTTATTGATCTTTTTTGCCGATTTTGTGTTCTTGACATTTCTACCGGTGTTACTGTCAAAATGTCACGTGCGGTTATGCAGATTTGTTTGTAACTATAGATGTCACGCGAAATGATTCAGGTGTTCGATTTTTGGTTGTGTTCGAATAACGGTTGTAAATGGATACTCTGAAATGCTAAAAAGGCTTCATTTCAGTATTGTTTAGGCTCTAGTTATCTGCCCTTGATGTACTCTACTATACTAGAATTATGAGGTTGTATTCCAAAAAGTTTTACATGGTATACTACAAATTTGAATGGATTTAGATTAAAACGGATGAAACAAAAAGGTAAAGCTTTCAAGCTCCAGTACAACAGTTGAGCGATATCAGGGCCCTCAGGTTATTAAATCATTTAGTTTATTAACCCATTACCCAATAAATACGCCTTAATGGGTTATAGTCAAAGCGTATCATGGTTAAAGCGTACCAAGTCAAAACGTACCATTTTGGGTCGAATCATACATAGGGAACATTTTCAATATGTTATTAGTCGATAATTTATTGTTTTTTGCACATTATATAACCTCGCGTAAATATCGTAATTAGATCTAGTGTATTAAATATATGTCTTGATGTATAGTTTTTACCCAGACACAACAGTATCTTTGAAACTTTAGTCATTAGGAACAAAATGCCATTATGATCATCAGTTCTCAAAGTTTCGAAATTATTAATATTAACATTAGTGCCAATAATTATGTTGATCCTGACCATGCGTCGCCGTACACATCTTCTAATAAGGATCCAAACTGATTGAAAATAAATTGTGCACCCATGCACCACAGTATCTTTGAAGATTCAGTTCTCAAAATTTCGAAATATTAACATTAGTGTCAACAATTGTGTACGGTAGATCCTGATCATTCGCTGCCATACGCAGCTCCTGATCAGGATCCAAACTGCTTGAAAAATAAATTTAGTGCCCATGCAAAATATAGTCTCTAATTACGAGGCTTCTGATCAGGATCCAAACTGTTCAAAGAGTAAATAGTTCCATTTGATACAGTCCAAAATCTGTACCATAAAATTATATTCTATATCCTAGCAGATTCTGACTTAAAGGGACTCGCAACCGGATGGTGTACTTGTCAAAATAAAATAAAATACTCAAATAAAAGCAAATTTGTGGCATTATTTGGCTTCTGACATTAACAAAATATGATCAGTCCAAAAAAAGTTTCAAGAATCGTCACCGAATCTTAGATTTTTAGATATTTTCCATCGTTTTTCTATACCGACTAGTAGACGGTATAGTTGTTGTTGTTGCTTCTCTACACGGGCTCAGACATAAACCCGAGCCGAATTACGAAGTTGTATGCACTTTCGATCGCTACACATTGAAATACGTTAAATCGATCCGAGATAAACGGATAGTTCCGTGGTCCATTGGTCTAAGCGATTTCCCCTATTTTGCCTTCTGTCCGCCAATGTCGGGCCCCGTGTTCGAATCCCACCAGCGACCAGTATTTTTTTTTATTGAAATACATTTTTTTTAAACAGAATTTATTATCCTAAACTAATTCTTTACCATTTATATAAGCGTTTGACACATATTTACAAATTACTATTTTTAATGCACCATCTGGTTGCGAGTCGCTTTAAGGCAGGTTGGGAGTAAAGCAGAATGCGCCGTAAGGCGCATTCTGCTTTACTTTCAACTTGCTTTAAATAACCCTTCATTCTGTTTTCAAAACTAGAATTAGGCTATGGGGTAATGTGTTAATTTGTTAAAATGCTCCATTATTTAACAGCTTCGCTCGCTTGTAGGCTGTGCCTATTTCATATTAGATTGTCAGTAATATGACAGCTTCCTAAAATAAAAAGGTTAGCAAATTTAAAAGGGATTTGATTATGATATTGATTTTTTCCCCGTTAAGACCAACGGCAAGCGAGTCGAGAATTCGGGAAGATGTTCAAAGTGAACAAGAGGCATTGGCAAAAAGACTGTCACTAGTGGAAGGTAAGGTGGGTAAGATTGATGACATAGAAGAGACATTGAAGCAGTCAAACTCATGTGTTGACATTGAGATCAAGATTGATCAGGCAATAAGTGACTACAAAGAGCGTGAGAAGAGAAATAACAATCTCATTGTTTTTAACTTGAATGAATCTACAACTGAAGATGACGAAGTTAGTCAAGAATCCGAGAAAAACAAGGTCCAAAAGTTGTGTGAGGCGGGAGGGGTGCAGGAGGAAGTGAGGGAATTTGTTCGGTTAGGGAGGAAAAGTAACAAACCAAGACCCTTAAAAGTGGTACTCTCTACTGAAGTACAAAAGAAAAAGATGTTGCAAAATGTGGATAAGGTAAAAGAGAAATTCAAAAATGTCATTATTGCACCAGACTACACACTTAGACAGAGAACAATAAACAAACAAATGAAAGATGAAGTGGCTAAGAGAAGGGTGATCGATCAGACTTTTACTTATCGTAAGCTAAAATCAGAGTTGTACGGGGTAAGTAAGTGTGGTGAGCGTACTACAAATGAGAATATCTCTCAGCAGACTCTTAGGTTCAATCAAAGAACAGTTACTAGTCCAGTTAGTCATTTAGGAGAGTTTGAGGCTATGAAATCTAGATCGTCCATCCCAAGACTGTCGTCTCTTTACCACAACGAGTCAGTTACTCAGTAGCTGAGGGACAGGGCCCCCCTAGGGGTCGAGGTTCCAGAGAGGCCCCTTTAGGTCCACGTCGGGGATTCAGGGGGCGGGGATCCAGAGGGATACCCTGTTAGATGTTAGCCACCCTTCCAGTTCCAGTTCCAGTTATAGTTCCAGTTATAACAGTTTAGAACCTTCCAGTTACAGTTGTGGCATTTTAGAACAGTTAAATTCTCAGTTAAGCAATGATATTGTGAGTAATGTTGAGAAATCAGACACAGATGGGGAGAGTGGTTATAGTGGAGACAGCATGAACTCAATAAATAGTGACACATGCTCTGATAATAATATGTCAAGAGGAAATACATCCTTAGATACATCAGGAAGCACAATAAACTTTAGCCTAAAAAATAATGTTGTTGTGAAATCGGGCACAGATGGGGAGAGTGATTATAGTGGAGACAGCATGATCTCAATAAATAGTGACACATCTGATAATAACATATCAAGAGGAAATACATCTTTAGATACATCAGGTAGCACCATAAACTTTAGCCTAAAAGATAATTCAGGATTGAAATGTTTGTATACAAATACTGACAGTGTAGCAAATAAATGGTCTGAATTGGAGACATTGATATATGTGCATCAACCAGATATTATAGGTCTTACTGAAGCTTTTTCCAAATCTAGAGAGGATAATGTGTTAAGTGAATATAGTATAGATGGATTCCAGTTATTTTGTAACCCAAATTTTGTGAACTTAGATTGCCGTGGTACTTTGCTATATATCAGAAATGGTCTAGATGCTGAAATGTACAGTGTTTTAAATAATATTGCATCTAAAGAGTCCTGCTGGTGTGAGATCAAGTTACGCAAGAAAGAGACACTTTTGATTGGTGTGGTCTACAGATCACCAAATTCTACAGATGAAAATAATGCAAAGTTGAATTCAATGATCAGTAGTATTCAAAATAGTAATCATGCTCGAATTATTGTGATGGGGGATTTTAATTATGGGAATATTGATTGGGAGAACTCGATTTCTCATATGCCGGAGAATCATTGTAGTCATGATTTCATAGAGAGTGTTAGGGACAGTTATCTTGTTCAGTGTATCAACTTTAATACTCGGTTCAGGCAAAATCAAAGGTCAAGCTTATTGGATCTAGTATTCATTAATGAAGAACATTTACTAACAGATATTACAGAAATTCCCCCCATTGGTAAAAGTGACCACATTACATTGACATTTAATATCCTATGTTCTAAAGAAGCTGAGAACTCTGAGCTGACATCCACATACCTATATCATAAAGGAGATTATGACCAAATGTCTAGAGAACTAGTGGAGATTGATTGGAGCTTAGAATTACAATCTAAAACCTTAAATGAAAAGTGGGAATTCTTCAAAGTTTGTGTTCTGGATTCTGTAAAGAGAAACATACCCAAAAGAACATGTCGTGGGGCGAGTGGGAAGAAAAAAACGTTGTGGATGAATAGTGAGGCTTTAAAAGCAGTGAAAAAGAAGCATCGGTCATGGAATAAGTATATGCGGACAAGAGAGCATATTTATCTACAGTACTACTTTCGCAATAGAAATGCGGCTACTAGAGCGTGTAGGAAAGCTCGTAGTGACTTTGAGGAAAATTTATCGGGTGAAGAGAACCCCAAAGCGTTTTATTAATATGCAAATAGTAAGAATATAGTGAAAACAGGCATTTCTAATCTGAAACGTTCTGATGGCACCCACACTGTGAATGACCAAGAGAAAGCAGAGGAACTAAATAAATTTTTCAACAGTGTTTTTGTAGAGGAAGATCTCTCAAACATACCTCAGATAGAGAATAGGAGTAATGGTAACCAGATTACAGACTTAAGTGTTGTTGAACATGAAGTTTTACAAGTTTTAGAAAACCTAAATGTTAATAAGTCTATGGGCCCAGACCAGCTTCATCCAAGGATTCTTAAAGAAATGAGACATACTCTTGTGAAACCCTTAACTACTATTTATAACGAGTCCTTAACTCTTGGATCTATTCCAGATGATTGGAGAAAAGGAAATGTCAAAGCACTTTTCAAGAAAGGATCTAAAGAAATTCCAGGAAATTATAGACCTGTTAGTTTAACGTCAGTTCCATGTAAAATTCTTGAAAAGTTGATTAGAAATAAGATTGTGTCTTATATGAATGAAAATAATCTATTCTCTGATGCTCAATATGGCTTCCGCGCTTCTAGATCATGTGCACTACAACTCCTAGATACAATGGAACAATGGACAGATTGGATAGATCAGGGTCAAAGTTTTGACTGTCTTTATTATGATTACAGAAAGGCTTTTGACCGCGTCGCTCATCAAAGATTATTGGTTAAGCTTAAAGCTTATGGCATTTGTGGAAATATTTCTGCTTGGATTAAGGATTTCTTGGGAAATCGTACACAGTGTGTCACAGTTCGTAATTCTCAATCAACAACAAGTGCAGTCACAAGCGGAATACCCCAGGGTAGTGTGTTAGGTCCAATTCTATTTATAATATACATAAATGACATAGAGGATAATATTAACAGTACAATGCGACTATTCGCGGATGATTCCAAACTTTTCAATGTTGCTAACAACGAAGAGGAATGTAAAGTAATCCAAAAGGACAACGACGCGCTATCAGACTGGAGTGACAAATGGCTACTAAGTTATAATGTAGAGAAATGCTCTGTGATTCATTATGGGAAAAAGAACTTTGATCAATTGTATTCACTTGAAGAGAATGGAACCAGATTGGATATAAGAACTAGTAATAAAGAGAGTGATTTAGGTGTACTCTTTGACAATAATTTAAAATTCAGAGAACATATGAGCAATTGTATAAACAAAGCAAATAAAATAACAGGCCTTATCCGTCGAACATTTTTACACATTGGAGTTAAACAGTTTAGACAATTATATAAAACTTTAGTTAGACGCCATTTGGAATATTGTAACATTGTGTGGGCACCTACATTTATCAAAGATATCAATGCAGTAGAAAGAGCTCAGAGACGTGTCACAAAGCTAGTCAGATGTGTCCGTGATCTACCGTATGAAGAGCGATTGAAAATCCTTAAAATACCGACTCTTTCTTACCGTCGATTTCGAGGAGACATGATTGCAGTGTGGAAACTCATGCATGGTAAGGAGGATATAAATGTTGGGAAATTCTTTGAGAAAGGGACTTTAACAAACCACTTTATGCGTGGTCACTCATTACACCTACAAGTGAAAGCATCTACCAAAGAAATACGTAGGAACTTCTTTTCAAACCCGGTGGTTGCACCATGGAACTCATTAACAGAAGAAATAGTTAGCTCGCCTACAATTAACACGCTAAAAAACAGGTTAGACAAACTTATGAAAAACCACTTATAATCAGACGATACTTCCGGAAAACCGATCATGGGCTACAGTCATTGAGGGAGTTATAAAGGACTAGATCCTGCGACTCCTACCGGATACCGGTAGGTAAAGGTAAAGGTAGGTAGGTACCAGATCGTAACGCCCTCGGGTCAAAACGATCCCGGATCAAAACGGCCCACCTATACTTTTTATACAAATAGACTAATTGAAAGTAAAAATACATGAATGTCTGAAATGTATTCAACATTGAATAACCATGGTAGCGGCGAGATCAATCTACATGGTCTAAACAATGCAAAATTTTGGAGAAGAAGACACCAACCCCCAGGCAAAATAATCAGTCTGTTGATTTTGGCCAGCAATAGGAAGAACTTTTCATGGGTTTTATAGTGTTTATAGTTTATAGTGTTGTTATACTTTCTGGTCCTTTGAAATCATTGATTTCGGCGTATTTACAGTTGAAAGTTGAATTCCGCTTAAGCCGGTGCTAGGGGGTGTGAGCACTGTTGCATATTTCAGTATTGCTCATGAACAGACTCAATTAAACCGAGTCTGCAATTTTCAGTATTTGCTTTGATTTCTGTGCTTTCAAAGGATCTCCCCTTATTCAGATTTTCATAAAAATATATAGATCTAGTTAGAACTAATTTATCCAGAACTCATGTATAATTAATGACACAGACTTGACACAGAGGTGAGTGCTTTATTTAACAAACCTTTTGAGCAGAGAGGGGAGGTATTTTCATTAGGATAAATGAAATACCTATCCCCACCCCTCTCAAATTTCATGCCATTATTAAGTATCCCAAACTTTAGAATGGCCTGTGACTGTACACATAATAATAAAGAAATCCTTTTGCATATAGTATATAGGGTAACCCATGTCAACGTATTTTGGGAAGAGGGGCAATGGTGTCTGTCCCCCTTCCCCTTCACAATAATGCCATAAGGAAGGGGAACTTTGAATTATAATCATAGACCCATGTGTTGAGTAGTGGCTATATCAATGTAACAAACTAACAATGCATTTGTAATAAAAGAACTATAAATCTAGTTAGAAATCATTTATAGGACATGGACAGGTGAGTGCTTTACTTTATGAGTAAATCTATCGAGCTGAGAGGGGGAGCTATTTTCATTAGGATAAATGAAATGCCTATCCCTACCCTTTCACACTTCATGCCTTTAATTGTCAAAATTTTTGAAAATGGCCTGTTCACATTTGGCATTATAATTATAATAATTTTAATAATTTTTCTTATATATAGAGTAACTTATGCCAATTTTTTGTTCAGTTGGTTAGAAAAGTTAGGGGATCAGTCCACCTTCCCCTTTACAATATGATAGTGTCACAAGGAAGGGAAGCATCGGATTGTATTCATAGACCCACATACTGGTAAAGGTCTATAATAATTTTGAAACAGGTGTCGAAACAGAATTGGACAGGACTGCTTTGGTTGTATTCAGTGAAAATGGCTTTAAGTATCTGTATGATCATAGTAGGCCTATATACTGTCAATACTTTACTATATATAACCAGGGACCATGTATGTCACATTATCAATACAGTATCCTTGTAAAAGAATAAAACTACTCCTACTCCTAGGTATTAATCTCTATGGTAATGCTTCATTGCAAGTAGAGTATATTATAAACATTTTTTATGAGAAATATTTGTTATAATTTTTAAGTGTCAAATTCAATGATACAAACTCTATCTTATATACATGTTACTGTGAATGTAATGATAATAGTAATAATAATAATAATCTTTAAGTGTCAACTTCAATGATACAAACTCGATCTTATATATACAGCTGTATAAGACAATAATAATAATAATCTACATCCCATCCCATATTTTTCACCCTTGGATCTAACTCATCCATGGATCTAACAAGAACACACCATTTTTGGAGGCCTTGCAGTCTTAATGGTAAAAGAAAAATGCTTTATAAATCTTTTAGTTTGAAAATAGTTTGCTCAAAGCCTGTTGCACCATCTGTTCAATAACATCAAATTGAAATAATGGCTATGCTGTTTTTCTTCAATTATTGGACAACATTGTAATCAAGAAAATGTTGCTTGTCCCTTCCAAACAGTTATTCATATGAGCACAGTTTCAGACCTTCAAAATGCGTAGAGTTGTTAAGAGTTGAGACACAAGACAAACTTATAATAACAAACTTATAATAGTCAGGATGGCCAACAGCTATTGACTCCATGGCATTGACACTAAAAAGATCAGATTGAAATTTAATCATGAAACAGAAAAGAAGATGCATGCCTGTAGTCAGTAATGTGTTACTACAGACATCTTTACTGTTTCATGATTAAAATTTAGTCAGTCATTCCTCACCCTAGTTAAATTATGAAATTGTTCTTATAAAAGTTCTAATTTTGCTTTTTAATCTTCACTTTTGCATCCTTTAGAGCTCTTAAATTAATCACAGGAGAGCCAACAAAATACCTTCAGAAATGCTGAAAATGCCATTTTTTTAAGGGGGCTTTGCCCCCTGTTACCCCCACCAGGGCGTTGCCCTTGGAACCCATTCGGGGCCTTGACGGCCCCCAAAACCCCCGGCCAAATTATTTTCAGCCCCTCAGCTGTCAGGCTAATCACACCCCTGGTTGTATTTCATAGGAAAACCTTTAAAAATCTTCTTCTGAAACCATAAGGCCCAGATCATTTATATTTGACATGTAGCTTTGCCCTATGGTTTTCTACCATGATTGTTCAAATTATGACCCTGGATCAAATTTGGCCCCGCCCTGGGGCTTATTAGTTTTACATAGACTTATATAGGAAAACCTTTAAAAATCTTCTTCTCTAAAATCGTAAGGCCCAGATCTTTAATATTTGACATATATGTAGCTTTGCTATGTGGTTCTCTACCACTACCAGGTGTGTTCAAATTATGACCCCCTGACTAAAATTGGCCCCGCCCTGGGCTTGTCAGGGTTGTTTTACGGGAAAACCTTTAAAAATCTTCTTCTTAAACCGTAAGGCCCAGATCATCAATATCTGAGATGAAGCTTCGCATTGTGGTCCTCTACCGAGATCAAATTATGACACCTGGGTCATAGCTATATCAAAATGTTGTCTTGCCCACCCAGGCGAAAATAATGCAATTTGACCATCAAATACCAGGCTCTACCATGGTCGTCCATGGCCCACAGACCATGGTCGACCATGCTTTGGTAATTGGCCCATGGTTGAGGACCATCAATTTCTGGTAGACCATGGTCTTCAACCATGGTGGACCAGGGTCTTCAACAATGGTGGAACAGGGTCTTCAACAATGGTTGGCCATGTTCTACCATAATGGACCATTCTCTACCATGGTATACAACCATGATGGGCCATGCTCTACCATGGTGGACCACGCTCTACCATGGTCTTTAACCATGATCGCCCATACTCAACTATGGTGGACCTTGCTATTTAACCATGGTGGACCATGCTCAACCAAGGTTGATCATGGTCTGTTTTACCAGAGGCTCCGACAAACTTTCAGTTATGATCTTTGGCTTCTCAAACATCTGAAATTTATATATAACGCTTTTATAACAAGGTAAAAAATTCTATGTGACCTGATCAGATCACTATTTGTTTACTCAGACAGGCAGTTAAGTCTATAACAGGACGTTTAGCCTAACAAATATAAGTAATATAGAAACAAAAAATAATATAAAGACTGCATTTACATGCATATGCTTTATTTAAACAGTAACATAGATCAGTTCATTAATATGTATGCCATATCAGTAAATAACGACGTCAATAGCAACACACATCATAAGTGGTTGCTGACAACAGATTCGGTCTTTGTTTAAATTCTTGTATGTGTGTCCGGAGCACTCCCATACCAAAACGAAATGCAAGACATAATGCCTAGGACACGCATACATTTTTAATTGGAACAAAAATATTGATTTCATTCACAACAAAGATATACATTGATAATTATCAAATTGTGAAAACATTCTGTTCATCACGAAATGAAAATTGCTATAAAAGTTGCTTCTGTTACTCATACTGGGTAGATCTTGAGTTTCACATAAATATTCATGAGCAAAAGGTTGAATGTCACATCTAATGAAAGGTTCACATCAAAGTTTGGACACAGAGACAACTTCAGACAAGTCGCTACCTTCACAGTTATCAGACTTTCTTGAAGGAGAGCAACTCTGAGCATCTTGGTCCGTTTCTGTTTGGTTCCATGGCAGTTGATCTATCTGAAAATACACAAGATCCAACTGCAAATAAAATAAACAAAGAACCTCCATTTCTCACTAAAAATTTCAATAAGTGGAGGTAATAAAACCCTTTACCCATTACCTCATATCCTTTTCCTAGTTTTTAAGAGAGGTGATTAATAAAAGGAAGGTAAAAATGTACCTTAAGGCGCATTCTGCTTTAACCCTTTACTCAATAGAAGCGCCTTTTAGCATATTTTATTTGTTCCTCTACTGAAGAAAATAGTTCCAATTCATACAATCATGTACATGTATCGTAAGAAATATTATCTATATTCTAGCAGATGGTAGCTTAAAGCAGGATGAAAGTAAAGAAGAATGTGCCTTAATGCACATTTTGCTTTATACTTTCAACCTGCTTTAAGTGATCAACTATATTCAATACTAAGAATCCTAGAAATTGATCAAAATAAACCGAGTTGACAGGAAAACAACTGGTCAGACAATTTCAACCTTAGAATTGATACATCTAGAGTTCTGGTCAAAAATGTAAACCATCCGCTTGCAGATCGGTAGGTTGCAGGTTTAATCCCTGCTAGGTTCAAACCAAACCGCCTGCATATATCAGTGGAAGAGCATCTGCTTGCAGTGCTGGAGGTCGTGGGTTCAATCCCTGGTCAGGTCAAACCAAAGACTTAAAAAATTGGTAGAAATGGCTTCCCTTCTTTGGGTTCAGGATTTCGGGTTAGCATTTCAACTGGTTAGTCAGTGTAAGGATAAAGTGACCACCCAGGTACAGTCCCTGGTGCATCTCATAAGTGCCCCTTCTCAATATCATCAATCTTGATGGAGAGAATTAATAATAAGAAAGAAATGAAGAAAGGATAGATGTTAAACTATGAGTATATTGTACCTGTCTCAGTTCAAAACCTCTCATTTACATCTTCATAGCAGTGTGATGTTCACATCCAGCTCATGTTCCTTTTTACCTGAAAAAAAAACCATGAAAAAGGTTGAAGTAACCATTTTAGGTTGTTATGGCAACAATTAAGTATCAATTCTTGATAAAGTAAATTAGGTGCAGCCTATCAAATTGTATAGGAGATACACTCAGAGCATACACAAACACGAGGTAGGTACAGGTATCACTGTTACTGACCGGCAATTAACCCTTTACCCAACAGCAAGTTTCTAGATTTGAAAATAGGTGACTACTTAAAGCAGGTTGAAAGTAAAGCAGAAGGCGCCTTAAGGCCCATTCTGCTTTTCATTCAGCCTGCTTTAAGCTACCACCTTTTAGAATAAAGAAAATATTCCTTATGAAACATATCCATGACTGTTTAAATTTTCTTCAGTAGTGGAATAAACTGAATGCGGGTAAAAGGTGCTAATCTATCGGGGAATTTTAGGGTCAAACACAAAGTGTTATCAGTGAGTAAATTGCACCCTGAGCAAGGGAGCAAGTAAGCTGGGCATAACACACTTTTCAAATTGATTTCTTGTGAATCTGATTGTCAGAATGGTTATTGTTTTTCTTTTGGCATCAAAACAGA
Organism: Gari tellinella; assembly: GCA_922989275.2. NCBI lineage: Eukaryota > Metazoa > Mollusca > Bivalvia > Cardiida > Psammobiidae > Gari > Gari tellinella. The sequence continues at coordinate 58,302,482 of OV277865.1, forward strand.
CATTCTTCAGGAAGAAATATTTATGAGCTTAAACATAGTGGGTGGGGTGGCTCATAATGGTGAACTAGTATTTTACATACCTGGCAAGATAAAGAATCCTCTACTGACCCATTCTGGGAACAGCCTGGCACACTGAAGTTTCCCACATACTCATGGTCTTCTTTGAACCTTTTGTGTCTGACCGATCTGGCCTGATTAAATGGTGTATTTTGTTTGTAGGTTTGACCCAAATTCAAGTTAGGCGCTGACAGTTGGTTGGACAGTAAACTCAAATTTCATTGGCTTAAGCCCAGTTACTATAACCAATCAGCTCTGTTGTACCAAACAATAAGGCAAATGTTTACAAACTGCTAAATTTACAAAACCATTAGGCCTAGGTCTCACTATACAAACTTTTTTGCACCCATATTAATGGGGTTTTTTTAAAATTGAAAATTGAACTCAGACCTTATTCTGAAACAACAATCATATACTTTTTGGACTTACATATTATGTTATAGCATATACAGTAAAACTTCTGTATTAAGACCACTTTAAAAACAGCTAATTGTGTGAAAGACAAGTGACAGCAATATTTTTACAATATTTTTAGTTTATACTGTCACTGATACATCTAAATATGTCTTAGTTCTCATCTCTGTGGCAATTTTGAAAACATCTGTGCAATTTGTTGACTTATTTTGACTACTGCAATTCATATTTCTCTTTTATGAAATATAAGGCATAAAAACTAAGTGCTGCCATTTTTTATTTAAATGGACTTTGATGTTATATTAGACCATGGTTAACCATGGGTAGCTAACCATGGTGAACCATGGTCTATTTTGACCATGCTCGACCAAGCTCAGAGTGTGAGACCATGGCCGACCATGGACCAAAATCATGGTTTTTGATGGTTAACCATGAACTTGCATGGTCAACCATCAAAAACCATGATGACCATGGTCGACCATGGCCTGGTTTTCGTCTGGGTAGTCAGCTTCTAATGTTCTCAGGTGAGCGAAATGTGGCCCTCTGGGCCTCTTGTCTTCAAATGGTTCCAGTCTGTTGCATATGTAGGTCACAGGAGCTAAAAATAGATTTTTTCAATGGAAACGTCTCGTCTAAAACCCTAGTACCCTGATCTTAGATATTTGGCACATATATAGCTTCATCTACAGGTCCTCTATCAAGATTGTTCAAATTATGCCCCATCAGGTAAAAAATGTCCTGGACATAAATCATTATCTCCATTTTGTCAGCTATTCTCAGGTGAGCGAAATATGCCCCATGGGGCTCTTGTTTTCAATAAAACATTAGTCCTGACACCTGTCTAAAACACAGTAGGTGTACTATTTTCACACTATTGATCCAGTCACCATTAGTTTATCAAATGAAAACAAAGCCAATTTATTCTGCTAAAACGTTTAAGTATGCAATACCCAAATTTTCAGTAATACGAAGTGTCAAATAGGTGTGATTCTAGTAAGGTTCTAAGTTTCTTGGTGTCTAGTCTCAAGCCACAATGTCTGCAAATTAAATTCAAGTCACTGTTAGCATTAATGTTTAGTTGATATTTTAAACTGTTTTTAGCTCGCCTGTACGAAGTACAAGACGAGCTATTGCAATACCCCCGGTGTAGTCGTCTTCGTCAACGTCGTTGTGAACGACGTAAACAGTTTTAAGAAAATGTCTATAACTTCTATGTCCCTTGAGGTATTGCTTTCAGAGTTGGTATGCGTGTGTATATGGACAAGACCTTTCCATGCACAGAAAAGTTTGGACCCTTGTGACCTTGACCTAAGGGCCTGTGTTTAGGTTTCCAAATCTGTGTTTTGTTTTTTTGAAAAATGCCTTTAACTTCTATGTCCCTTGAGGTATTGCTTTCATAGTTTGTATATGTGTGTATATGGACAAGACCTTTCCATGCATAGAAAAATTTAGACCCCTGTGACCTTGATCTTGAACTTAGGGCCCACGTTTAGGTTTCGAAATATGCATTTAGGTTTCGAAAAATGACCATAACTTCTGTGTCCCGTGAGGTATTGCTTTCATAATTGGTATACATGTGTGTGTATATGGACAAGACCTTTTACATGCACAGAAAAATTAGGAACCCTGTGACCTTGGACTTAGGGCCCACGTTTAGGTTTCAAAATCTGTATACAGTTTAGGTTTCGAAAAATGCCTTTAACTTCTATGTCCCTTGAGGTATTGCTTTCATAGTTGGTATGTGTGTATATGGACGAGACTTTTCCATGCGCAGAAAAATTAAGACCCCTGTGACCTTGAACTTAGGGCCCACATTTAGGTTTCGAAATCTGTGTTAAGGTTTCGAAAAATGACCATAACTTCTATAAGTTATATGTCACTTGAGGTATTACTTTCATAGTTGGTATGTGTGTGTATATTGACAAGACCTTTCCATGCACAGAAATTTGGACCCCTGTGACCTTGACCTTTAACTAAGGGCCCACATTTAGGTTTCGAAATCTGCGTTTAGGTTTCGAAAAATGACCATAACTTCTATGTCCCTTGAGGTATTGCGTTCAGAGTTTGTATGTGTGTGGATCTGGACAAGACCTTTCCATGCACAGACAATTTTGGACCCCCTTGACCTTGAGCTTGGGGCCCACTTTTAGGTTTCGAAATCTGCGTTTAGGTTTTGAAAAATGGCTTAATGTCTATGTCCCTTTTAATAAATATGGTTGCCCAAGCCCCAAATTTGGTTGCCCGCCGGCTCCGGGCACATGATTTGTCGTGCCCTGTGTTTAGGTTTCGAAAAATGCCTTTAACTTCTATGTCCCTTGAGGTATTGCTTTCATAATTGGTATGTGTGTGTATATGGACAAGACCTTTCCATGAATAGAAAAATGTATACCCCTTTGACCTTGAACTTCGGGCTTGGTTTAGGTTTTGAAATCTGCGTTTAGGTTTCGAAAAATGACCATAACTTCCATGTCCCTTTAGGTATTGCTTTCATAGTTGGTTTGTGTGTGTATATGGACAAGACCTTTCCATGCACAGAAAAATTTGGACCCCTTTGACCTTGATCTTAGAGCCTGCGTTTAGGTTTCGAAATCTGTGTTTAGGTTTCGAAAAATGCCTTTTACTTCTATGTACCTTTAGGTATTGCTTTAATAGCTGTTATATGTGTGTATATGGACAAGACCTTTCCATGCACAGAAAAATTTAGACCCCTGTGACCTTGAACTTAGGTCCAACGTTTAGGTTTCGAAATCTGCGTTTAGGTTTCGGAAAATGACCATAAATTTTGTCCCTTGAGGGATTGATTTTATAGTTGGTATGTGTGTGTATATGGACATTTTTTCCATGCATAGAAAAATTGGACCCCTGTGACCTTGACCTTGAACTAAGGGCCTGCGTTTAGGTTTCGAAATCTGTGTTTTGGTTTCTCAAAATTTCTGTAACTTCTATGTCCATTGAGATATTTCTTTCATATTTGGCATGCATGTGTATATAGACAAGTTCTTTCCATGCATGCAAATAAATTTAGACCAGTGACCTTGAACTTAGGTCCAGGGTTTAGGTTTCGAAAACTCTTATAATTCCTATGTCCCTTGAAGTGTTACTTTCATATTTGACTTGCATGTGTATATGGACAAGATCTTTCCATGCAGTCCAAAAGGTTGACCTTGGTGACCTAGAGTGTGCTTTTAAGTTTCTTAAGGTGCCAGTGGCGAGCTTTGTTGTCTCTCTGACAACTCTTGTTTAACACTTCCCCCATTTCTTGTTTTTCAGGTAGGTGGTTCCTTAAAGCATGCTGGTTTATTTTCAGTCTGCTGTAGGCAATCATTTAAAAGGATATAGGAAGTATTTCTTTTGATGCATATTCACAACTGTATTAAAGTGGAACTATTTTCTAAAGTGGTTGTAAAAATTAAAGTTGTTAGAATCTAAATAAGGGGAGATCCTTTGAAAGCACAGAAAACAAAGCAAATACTGAAAATTGCAGACTCGATTTAATTGAGTCTGTTCATGAGCAATACTTAAATATGCAACAGTGCTCACGCCCCCTAGCACCGGCTTAAGCGGAATTCAACTTTCAACTGTAAATACGCTGAAATCAATGATTCCAAAGGACCAGAAAGTATAACAACACTGAGAATGAAGTACGGGGCGACTTTATACAGTATATTTATTCGGTAAATTGTTAACTGAAATTTGTATTGTTTCAGATGGCCAGACAAAATAGTCCTGCTGCGAGGAAACCATGAAAGCAGGCAGATTACACAAATATATGGCTTCTACGGTAAGATAACATACTCTTGTCTCAAGTTTATATCATGATTCCTATTATGTTGCTGTTAATGAAGACTCATTGAAACTCTAAAATTGCTCTTCATACTATTCAGCTCACCTCCACGAAGTGGGGGTGGGGGGTTATGTTATACCGTCATCGAAGGTGTCTGGGACTTGATATCATAACTGAGCAGACGGCTGCAGTACGTCAAGAAATGCGCCTCAATGAGTTGATGCACCACAGTTTGGTGGCCTTGACCTCTAGGGTGAACGTTGAGATTTTGGGTTCAAGTCTGTTCCGAGGAAAAGAGTGCACCTACAGTCATGGAACTTCATATGCTGATGTGCTTCAATGAGTAGACCACGATACACCCCAGTTTGATGGCTTTGACCTTGACCTCTAGGGTCAACATATGGTTTTGCGTTAAAGCCTGTTCCCTGCAGGAGGTCAGCTTCATAATCTTTGGTTACCCGTTCTGGTTGACTGTAAACTCTAACCTTGCCACTGGAAAATAACAGATAGCATACTAAGCAAAGCTTGAAGGTTACTTTAAGATCACAATATTTGCATGGTTATTATTTCTCAACAGCTGTTGAACCTTGATATCTTGAACTGGCATGAAATGGACTTACAAACATATTTGAATAATATTTCTACTATTGACTTCCAATACCTAGTTAGTCAAGCTTGCACAATTCGAGCAGCGAAACCCTAATACCCCTTAGCACTATTGCTGGTCACTTTATTAAAACAAGATTGTAAACAATTATTAATCATACAATTTTAAACAACAGTAAAAACCCTCTCTTACGACAACTAAGATCATTAAGTTTTGGGTGTTTTAAAGGCAGGTGACTACTTAAAGCAAGTTGCCAGTGAAACAGAAAGTTCCTTTACAATCTTGCTTGAAACTGATGCCTGTTTTTTAGCTCGACTTTTTCGAAAAGTCGAGCTATTGTCGTCACCCTGTCTTCTGCGTCAGCGTGGGTTAAGTTTTTAGAATTAGGTTTTTGTAAGACGTCATTTCTCAATATTTACATTTGCCCTATCTCTTTCCATTGTAAAAATCGGTGTGCATTTCTTATAGACACTCAAACCTTAGGAGGCGGAGCTTAGGGTTAAGTCGCTGCGCCATAATCTTCACTACTTTAAATTAGAAATCCATGTTGTATTTGACCTAGATTGAATCTAGTTTATTTCCCAATCTATTTTTTAAACACTAAATACCAATATATATAGATTTTATATTCATATTGATATAAATTATTTACACTCATTGTGAAAAAAAATGCAGTAGGAAGCGCTCCGAAACTTTGTCCGTCTGCTACGAATTTTTATACCCCCCCGCAAACAATTTTTTTGCGCCCAATGTAACCGGGTGATCTTTATAAAGAAACACTCGCGCCGACCCGGGTTTGAACCCGAGTCGCCAGGTTCGCAGTCATGCACTCTACCACGTCGCCATAAAAACGCACTTGTACAGTAAGACCATACAAGTCATGATAAACCTACACACCGTGACATACTTCCCCGACAACTTGAAACTTGTGCACAGAAACTTTACAGAATAATCACTGAAATTACTGGTAAATAGCGCTAATGATAGAAAATAATCACAAAACACTAGTTATCCTCAGCTCCTGTCCGGTTCCAACTTAGGCTCCGAGTATTGGCTCCAAAACCATAAATACCCCATATGGTGCCTCTGAGCTCCGGATTTCTATATGGTCTGTGTCCGTTAAGAATACGGTATTAGCGTTCACACTTGACGATTGCTTGCACTGTTGCATGAATTAAAAAACCAGATTGAGGATAAGAAAACGTACTTGGATGTACTTAAAAGTATTTTTCCCTAGTAAAAACCTGAAGTGAATTTGAGAACTATATTATCCGCGCAGTATAGATCTAGCTATGTTATTTGGTTACAGGGGCGGAGTTAACTTTGTTAAAGCTTTTCTTTCAAGTTTATTTCTTCGATGTACTTTTCCCCTTACACCATTTCTCCTTTAAAAAACTGAAAGTTTGAATTTTTTTCATAACAAATATAAAGATAAAATAATGTAAATATAAGAAATGAACAGATTTTTTTCGGTGTTCAAGCGAAATGAACGACAAAATTATCGGCAAATTTACCATGAATCGTGTTAGCGATTCATGGTATATTTGCTGATAATTTTCTGTCGTTCATTTCGCTTGAAAACCGAAAAAAAATCAATTCATTTCTTAAATAACTATGAAAGGTATCCATTTGAAACTTGAAATACTTGTTCAGTATCAAAAGGGCAATTCATTACAACAAGGCAGGTAACCCTGGGACTTGTCATTTCAGAGTTATTATCGTTGTTTTATTTACTTAAAAATTGTAAATTAACATATCTGAATAGCTATGAAAGATATTAACTTGAAACTTTGAATACTTGTTTAGTATCAAAAGGGCAACTCATTACAGCAAGGCATGTAACCCTGAGATTTTTCACTCCAGGGTTATTGCCCTAGTTTCATTTATTTAAAATTTGTCAATCTAAATGTCTTTAACTATGAAAGATATTAACTTGAAACTTTGAATACTTGTTTAGTATCAGAAGAGCAACTCATTACAACAAGGTAGGTAACTCTGTGATATGAGATTTCAGAGTTATTGCCCTTGTTTTATTTTACTTTAAAATTGTAAATTAACATATCTAAATAACTATGAAATATATTAAATTGAAACTTTGAATACTTGTTAAGTATTGAAAGGGCAACTCATTACAACAAGGTAGATCTAGCACTCTATGATTTGTGATTTCAGAGTTTTTGTCCTTGTTTTATTTACTTAAAATTTGTAAATTGAAATATCTAAATAACTATCAAATGTAATAACTTGAATCTTTAAATACTTGTGTTGTATCAAAAGGGCAACTCATTAAAACAAGAAAGGTGACCCGGGGATGTGCCATTCCAGAGTTATTGCCCTTAATTTAATTTACATAAAACTTGTAAATTGAATTTTTTCAATAACTACCATAGTTATTAACTTGAAACTTTAAATACTTGTTAAGTATCAAAAGGACAACTCATTACAAGAAGGCAGATAACCCTGGGTTGTGTGATTTCAGAGTAATTGCCCTTGTTTTGACTTAAAATTTAATTAGATTTCTCAATAACTACCATATAGGTATACTCAACAAAATAATTAAAGGGGCAAAGGTATAAGTTCGTATATCTTTTTCAAAAATGCAAACATTTTCAAGTTAAAAGAGTGAATGCGTGTTTAGATGCTTTAGAATAGAAAAATTAAGAAACAAACGTCACTATGTGCAAAAATGGTCATGGTTGAATGAGTTGAAGCGGACAAGTATCAAAAACGCGGTTTTTAACGTCCACTTGATTTTTGCACGATGTGTCTGCCTATTCTTCAACGATTAGTTTTATAGCTGTTTTCATTATATCGAGTGCATATTTGTATCTTAAGCAAAAATATATTGCATATTGGTACACATTTTGAAAACTATGCCCCGAAAGACGTCATTCGTCGTTTTCCAACGTCATTTTGCGACAGAGTTTAACGTTAGCAAGGGTGTTGTCGACAGGTTGTGGTAGTTGTACCTCGACACTGGGATGGTTAATTGGAGATCAGGTCAAGGTCGTTTGAAGGTCATATTTGAAGTAAAGGACCGATGTTGTCACTTATGACATGACGTCAACGGTTCAATTCCCTCGTTACGCTTAATAGTGTTTATAAAAATACGTGTGGTTACAGGATTTCTGTTCAGACCGTCGGGAATAGACTTCATGCTGCAAACTTATGGGTTAGAAGACCTGTCGTGGGACCGGCCTTGACCCCACACCACCGAAAACGTCACCTAGCGTTTTGCCAGGAATCATGCCATTTGAACGTTTACGTTTTAGCAACGTATTGTGGACTAGTGCGTCAAATTTCGTTTTGGATTTAAATGACGACTGCAGACGAATGTAAAAACAGCGAAACGAATGTTTCTTCGACTGTTATGTGGCAGAGCATGACTAACTCAGAAAAGGGTCAGGGCTCCTATGGGTGGGCATATCCTACGACGATTGTACGGACCTTTACGTCATAAGGAACTGGACTCTGACCAGTTTGGGGCACAGGAACGAGGCCCTAGACGTTATTGCACGCGCTGAAGCTGGAGCTTTGGGTTCATGGTTCTTCCCGACAGACGACAAAGCTCGTCCGTACCGAGCACGTATGGTAGAACAGTACTTGGAACACGAGGGCGTAGGGCAGATGGACTGGCCAGAAAGGTCAACACACTTCGGTCACATTGAGGATGCTTAGGTTATGCGGCAACGCCGGATATCCGGTCGAGATCGTCACCTTAGAGGCTAACAGACATGCTTATTGAAGAATGGCACATAATGTCCATTGCATACATCCTTAAGCTAATTCTCCGATTTCCATGTAGATGCAAGGAAGTGATTAATGCACGTGATGAACACATATGATACTAGCTGTAATTTAAGAGAAGAACCTAAAAGATGGGGCTCTTGGTCAAGTTATTTGTTACCCCACCCACCTAGTCTGGCACACGGTAATTTTAGGGTGGTTGTGTTTGAAGGGGAACTGCGATATATATTTCTACTTTTCGAAATACAGTTATACTCTACAATGAAGTTAACATGTAATTTTACACGAAACTGTTAAAAAAATATTGTATGAACTTATTTTTATATATTGGGCCTACCCAATATATTTGCCCCTTTAATTGTTTTGTTGAGTATATTAACTTGAAACTTTGAATACTTGTTCAGTTTCAAAAGGGATTCACCTTACAACAAGGCAGATAACCATGGGGTTTGTCATTACAGAGTTATTGCCCTTGTTTTGACTCAGAATTGTATATGAAATTATTCTGTAACTGTAGAAAGTTATTAATTTAAAACTTTCAATAGATTTAAATGCTTGTTTAGTATCAAAAGGGCAACTCATTTCAACAAGGCAGGTAAAGCAGGCAAAGATATTGTCTGTGTTTTAACTTATAGTTTACTTTAAATGGAATGTAGACTGTCCAAATATGTTTGAGTTGTTGTTGCTTGTATACAAACTTATATGATCAAGAGGGCATTAAACACCCTACACATTCTTTAAAGCCACTATATTACTCCCACATAATCAGAATCAAAAATTTTTCTTACATGAAATTTATGTCACTATCGTAAGCGTTCCATATAAAAAGAAGTAATACGTGGTGATATTTGAAGCAATATTGCTAACGAACAGTGAAATTTGTGGAAACAAGTAATCAAGTTTGTTTATTTTTGAATAGCGACGAAAATTTACGGACATACTCGGTAAAGCTCATTTGCATAATTCTATACAACAAGTCGAGTGCTTTACAACCAAAGAGAGACAACTCCTTTAAGTTTGGCCGTTAAACTGATGTAATGTATACACATTGTCGCGGCCGAATCAATCACGTGACCTTTATGCGATCGATCGAAAGTTCTCGGAACCAGCCCGTAATCTTATTTGTAAACAAACCCGCTTATAATGTAAACCACCACGATAAGAATTCGACACATTTAGGTAGGATTCTTTACGAAGTGGGTGCATATGTCAGGCTTCTTACACTCGATTTCACTTAGTTTTAATACATAGAAAATGCACACATATAAGAAATTGCGCGTTTTAAACACCAATTTGAGCGGGATTGTGCCTTTAAGTTTGGAAAATGTAGCCGTCTCAAGTATATGAAAGTCGAGCGTCCAGCACTCGTTTGCGGTGATCTCGTTATACAATCAAGTACCATTTGTTTTTGTGGTCATAATAGAGAGGTTTTACTGTACTATCTTTGGTTCCAGATGAATGCCAGACAAAATATGGGAATGCCAATGCTTGGCGATACTGTTGTAAGGTGTTTGACCTACTTACAGTGGCAGCGGTAAGTGTGCATTTGTATGGCTGTATACTTATTCGTCTTGTTTTGTTTAAAATCCATATGAAAATCAAGATCATACTGAGGGTCCAGAATGGGAATTCAGAATCCAAGAAGATACTTTGACATGCTCAGTTGAAAGTCCTGATACATGATTGGATTTGAACTTTATTGTTGGTCACTTTATCCTGCATGAACCAATCTTAGCATTACTTTCCTTATGCACAGAGCGAGGCAGCTACTACTAGTACCCCTACTTAGTGACCATTTCACAGACAAAACACTGTCAGCATAAATAGTCAAATTGGACTCAATTTATTTAGAGATTAGAATTTCAATTCAAAGTTTCAGAGGTGGATAGTTCAACTCTGGCAATGTCACTTTATATCAAAAGAAGGCTTATTTTTAGGGATGTTAACGGTTAATCGGTTAACCGGTTAACCTTTAGAAGCGCGGTTAATAGGTTACACTTTTCCTTCAAAATGTTAACCTGAAGAAACAAAAAATTGAAAGTTGTATCATAAAATCTGCTGCACGTAAATCAACGGATGACATCTCCTTTGCTCGTTTCAACTGCCTTGACACCTTGTCGAATAACACGCCACGGGCGTGTACTACCCCAGTCTACAGAGGTTGCCAGGTAACCCTGATATAAAACCAGTGGGATGAGACAATTGACAGGTCGCCAATTAACTGACGTTATTGTTGTGATTTTACTAGATTAAGATTAGTGTTCTATTATTTAGAAATGTGTTGAAAACGTTTGAACTGAATCCAATATCATATGGATCATATAAATCCAGCAATAAAATACAGTACTTGAAATTTCGGAGAAAATAGATCTACACATTACTGCTCCGAGCTGAAAATGACATTCAGCAGCCAAGCGGTTTGAATCTAGATGAAACACCTATTAACTCGACGTATTTTATTATTCAGAATCACTTGCAAAAAAGTCAAAAAGTGTATTCCGGTGCGTTTCCCATTCGATTGTCAAGTTGATTAATTTTCGTATTGTACCATTCACAAACAGGTTACGTAACTTACGCTCCGTATTGTCGTCTGCTACTTTTCGTAGGAGTGGCAAAAATGTAATCTGCTGAAAATTTCTTCTACTTACAAGTATGTTAGACTTTATGCAGTTCAAAATGCCACAAGAAGGGGTTATGAAGGCCCTCATATTTACTTTAAAATCGAGTGTAACAATGAATGACTCAAGAAACAGATCGGATGCTTACCAGTGCATGCATATTCTTTGTATCAAACACAAATTTAGCGTGCAGATGAAAACATGTAGCACTTCAGAACTGGAATATACTCTTTGAAAGTCAGTTTCGAATTGGATCTAAGCCTAATAGAACATCGCCAAATATTTCATACACGCATGTAAAGTCGGAGATTTTTAATGATTTTGTAAGCAGCCTGGATCCAGATCCGGAAATCAGACTATTCGACATTTGTCAGTAGGATTCTTCAAAGAATGGATGGCTTTCATTAACATTCAGAACTAACAGTAGGTAGACATATATTTTTCTTGGCAATACAATGGTTTAATTTAATGTCAGGTTAACCGGTCGGTTAACCGGTTTTTGCTTGCGATTAACCGGTTACAATATCCGTAACCGTTAACATCCCTACTTATTTTGTATACGCACATCTTCAGGAGGGACTTATTATAGTGTGGTGATCTCCTTCTGTCTGGGTTTTCCCCACTTCCGTCAATCAGACATGTTTTGGCATATGGAGCTGAACTTGGAATATAACATTGTCTTGATAAACTGCACATTTAGATTAAGTGTTGGCACATTTCGTCAACTTCTTAATGATTTATGCCCCTTTTGGAAATTAAAATATTAGAAATATTGTATTCCACACTTTATCCCACTTGCTTTGAAATATTGCCCCAGAGACTTCCCTACCTTGTATAGGTTCTTGGGCTTAATTGTCATAGGGAAATGCTTCGGTTTATCAGACTGAGATTATCCCTTCTGCCAAGAACTAAAATGTGTGTATGTGGGTCTGTGGGTTTTTAGCTGGTCTGACTGTGACAAAGAGCTAATGTTCTCACCTAGTCATTGGCGTCGGCTTTCCCCTGTCCGTTCCTGTTCCCGTTAACAGTTTCAAGAAATTGCTTTTATATTTAGTATGTGTGTATATGGACAAAACCTTTCCATGCACACAAAAAGTTTGACCCCTATGACCTTAACTTTCAAAATCTGTGTTTAGGTTTTGAAAAATGCCTATAACTCCTATGTTCATTGAGATGTTCCTTTAATATTTGGCATGCATGTGTATATGGACAATACCTTATCATGCATATAAAATAAAAAATTTCAGTCCAGTGACCTTGACCTTGACCTTAGAGCCAGCGTTTAGGTTTTGAAATCTTTGTTTAGGTTCCGAAAAATGCTTTTAATTCCCATATCAGGTATACATGTGTATATGGGCAAGACCTTACCATGCACACAAATATTTTTACTGCCATTACCTTGACCTTGAACTTAGGGCTCACACTTAAGTTTCAAAATCTGTGTTTAGGTTTCTAAAAATGTGTATAACTCCTATGTTCATTGAGATATTCCTTTCCTATTTGGTATGCATATATGTATATGGGCAAGACCTTTCCATGCATTTAAAACGTTTTACCCCAATGATCTTGACCTTGAACTTAGGGCCCATGTTAAGGTTTCTAAAAATACTTACAACTCCTATGTCCCTTGTGGTATTACTCTAATATTTGGTTTGCATATGAACATTGGAAAGACCTTTCCATGCACATAAAAAAATTGACCTCTGTGACCTTGACCTCAGAGTCTGCTTTTAATTCTAAAAATGTGCCGAAGGCGAGCTTTGTTGTCTCTCTGACAAATCTTGTTTAATCCAATTCGCTGCTTTGCAACAAATAATGAAATTAGCCTTAATCATCCTCCAGAAATCAATATCATTTCCTCATATCTCATCATTCATCGGCAGTATATGACCTATTTTGTGTTGCAGTGCTGTAAAACCCAACTCATCCATTTGACATACCCTATAGAGGGTTTTTTCTGCGGAGTTAAAATATCGCGCTTTCATTGAATTCAGAAAAGTCGTGGTGTTAATTTCGCGCATTTTCAAAAATTAGAAATTAAATTTTAATATAGCAACATGTTTTTAATAGTTCAGCAATCCGGTATAACAAATGAAGGCACGATGCTTCGAACCATGAAGACTTACGGTATTCACGATCTCAGCGATGAGGGTTAATTGGCATGTAATAAACATTGCATAACATTGACACTCTAAATTGCTGGCAATCATCCCCAAATTGCTATTGTTTATTTAGCCGACAATCTAGCGTGCCACCCCAACAACAAACTGCCACTTTCCCACCTTTACGGTGAAGAGTCCTTATATGTGGTCTTTCGTCCAGCCGATTGTTTGCCCCAAACTGATAATGGCCACATTCATACTTGCTTTTTTAATAACTCGCTAATGATGAGAACTTTCAGCAAAATATGTCATTTTACTAAGAAAATAAACTGTCTCAAACGCTTTTTGTAACCCGACGTCTGATCAAAATTCTTACTGTTTGCTGTGTCCTAGCATTACACGTTTATTTGTAAAGACTAAAGTCTTCTCCACTGTGTACCTTTTTAATACATTACACGGCATTTAAAATTACACGCAACATAATTACTTCCGCTACTGTGAGTCCACTTACAAACAGTTTGATGTGTGTTCTGGACATGGTTTCACAACATTTATCAACTGATTTTTTTTACCCGTAAACTCCAAGTACAGTAAAGTTCCGCTATTAAGACCACCTGTGGTACTGACAAAAAGTGGTCTTAATATCGAGTCGGTCTTATTATTGAGACCCTTGATATCGATGAGGATTTTTTGGGCAGATATAGATAGATATGTATATTGAACCTATTTTGAATAGATCGGCACAAATAAGCCTATTTCAAACAACCATAATTAATTTTTAGCTCACCTGAGCCAAAGGCTCAAGGTGAGCTATTGGGATGGCCCTGTGTCCGGCGTCGTCCGTCGTCCGTCGTCGTTAACAATTGCTTCAAATGACATCTCCTCCTATACCGCTTGGCAGAATTCAACCAAACTTTACAGAAATGTTCCTTGGGTCAAGCTCTTTCAAATTTGTTCAAAGAATTAAAAACAATGCAGAACTCTGGTTGCCATGGCAACCAAAGTGAAAAAATAAAGAAATCTTAAAAAATCTTCTTGTCAAAATCTGCAAGGGCCAGAGCTTAGATATTTGGCACATGGCATCATCTACAGATCCTCTATTAAATTTGTTAAAATGATGCCCCTGGGGTCAAAATTGGCTCCGCCCCGGGGGTCACAGTTTTACATAGAGTTATATAGTGAAATTTTCAAATGTCTTCTTCTCTGAAACTAATATGGCCAGAGCTTTGATATTTGGCATGGTGACACTTCTAGATGTCCTTTACCAAAATTTTTCAAATGGTTCTGGTCGGTTGCATAACTAGGTCACAGGAGCTAAAAATAGATTTTTTTCAATGAAAACTTAAAAAATCTTCTTGTCTGAAACTACAAGGACCAGAGCTTAGATATTTGGCACATAGCATTGCCTACAGGTCCTCTATCAAGTTTGTTCAAATTATGCCCCTAGAGTCAAAATTGGCCTCGCCCCGGGGGTCACCGTTTTACATAGAGTTATATAGAGAAAATTTCAAATGTCTTCTTCTCTGACACTAATATGGCCAGCAGAGCTTTTATATTCGGTATGGTGACACTTTTAAATATCCTTTACATATCTTGTTCAAATGGTTCCCGTCTGTTGCATATCTAGGTCAATTCTGGACATAACTCATTATCTCCATTTTTTCAGCTATTCTCAGGTGAGCGAAATATGCCCCATGGGGCTCTTGTTTTAAAATACACATATACACAGAAACTAAAAACTGTCATACACATGTAATGAAGATTCAATAATTGAATAAATTATTAATGTTAGCACATAAAGTGGGGCATTAGCAGTGTAACACGTAGACTATAAGCTATAAGAAGTGGCATTTCAGTTTGGATCCTGACCAGACTCCAAATTACTTGATGTCTGATCTGAATTAAAACAATTAATGTTTCAATAAACAAATCTATGCACATAAAGAGGGGCCTTTATAGCACATAGTCTATGAGTTTCAGTGACAAAGAAATAGCATTTTGGACAGTTTAGATCCTGAACAGATTCCAAATTGTTTGATATCTGATCTGGATCTAATCTGTCACACGACATGTTTATGAAGAAATTCGTCGGGTTTAATATTAAATATCCAAAGTTCGACCAATTATTTCATTGTTTACAAAAATCATCTTTCGAGATAATCAATAAATTTTTTTTTATCAAACATAAAATTTGATTGGGGCGGATCAGATGAAAGTCTAAAGTGATAAATTAACATTTTAATTAGTAAATCACACGCTTGTAAGTATTTTACTAATTAGCCCAATTATCTCTCCCTCTGTCATCGAGTTCGATTTTTTTCTGTAACTGTATTTGGCAATGCCTTATGCGAGATACACCAAATATACATGCACCAATAGAGCAATCAAGAGATTAAACAAGTGCCGTATTCATCATACTTTCGCATTTTTAGCTCACCTGAGCCAAAGGCTCAAGGTGAGCTATTGGGATGGCCCTGTGTCCGTCGTCCGTCGTCGTTAACAATTGACATCTCCTCCTATACCGCTTGACAGATTTCAACCAAACTTTACAGGAATGTTCCTTGGGTCAAGCTCTTTCAAATTTGTTCAAAGAATTAAAAACAATGTAGAACTCTGGTTGCCATGGCAACCAAAGTGAAAAAATAAGGAAATCTTAAAAAATCTTCTTGTCTGAAACTACAAGGGCCAGATCTTAGATATTTGGCACATAGCATCATCTACAGATCCTCTATTAAGTTTGTTAAAATTATGCCCCTGGGGTCAAAATTGGCCCCGCTCCGGGGGTCATAGTTTTACATAGAGTTATATAGTGAAATTTTCAAACGTCTTCTCCTCTGAAACTAATATGGCCAGAGTTTAGATATTTGGCATGGTGACACTTCTAGATGTCCTTTACCTATTTTGAACAAATGGTTCTAGTCTGTTGCATATCTAGGTCACAGGAGCTAAAAATAGATTTTTTCAATGGAATCTTAAAAAATCTTCTTGTCTGAAACTACAAGGGCCAGAACTTAGCTATTTGGCACATAGCATCACCTACAGGTCCTCTATAAAGTTTGTTAAAATTATGCCCCTGGGGTCAAAATTGGCCCCGTACCGGGGGTCACAGTTTTATAATGTAAATCACTGATATTTGCAAACAGTTTGGATACAGATCAGATGCCACTTTATGCTGTATCTAATCTGGATCCAAACTATTTGCCACGCTGAGGATAACCAATTACTCAAGCAGAATAAGAGATAGGCCGAACAGAGATAAGCCGAATCTATATTCTTTAATTGTTTATTGTGTACGCGTGTTTGAGTTTTGACACTTGTCATAGTTACGTAACACAGGGAGCTGGCTTGTGTACTTTACCAATTAACTCTACACGCATTAGCGCCTCGCACGTGATACATACAGGTCATTTATGAAACAAGGGCCACTATGGCCCTAAATCGCTCACCTGGTAACCATGTACACCGTGTGACCTAGTTTTTGACCGGGCATGACCCTCATTCTAACTTGACCTTGATTTCAATGAGACAAACATATTGTTAAAGTTTCATGAAGATTCAATGAATTGTTTAGTCTCTAGAGTGTTAACGAGGTTTTTCGATGATTTGACCTAGTGACCTAGTTTTTGACATGACATGACCCACATTTTAACTTGACCTAGATTTTATTGAGACAAACATTTTGATGAAGTTTCATGAAGATCCAATGAAATTTGTAGTCTCTAGAGTGTTAACAAGTTTTTTCGAAGATTTGACCTAGTTTTTGATCGGACATGACCCACATTCGAACTTGGCCTAGATTTCATTGAGGCAATCATATTGATGAAGTTTCATGAAGATCCAATGAAATTTGTAGCCTCTAGAGTGTTAACAAGGTTTTTCGATAATTTGACCTAGTGACCTAGTTTTTGACCGGACATGACCCACATTCGAAATTGACCTAGAAGTCATTAAGGCAAACATTTTGATGAAGTTTCATGAAGATCCAATGAAATGTGTAGTCTCTAGAGTGTTAACAAGGTTTTTCGAAGATTTGACCTAGTGACCTAGTTTTTGACCGGACATGACGCACATTCAAACTTGGCCTAGATTTCATTGAGGCAATCATATTGATGAAGTTTCATGAAGATCCAATGAAATTTGTAGCCTCTAGAGTGTTAACAAGGTTTTTCGATAATTTGACCTAGTGACCTAGTTTTTGACCGGACATGACCCACATTCGAACTTGACCTAGATTACATTAAGGCAAACATTTTGATGAAGTTTCATGAAGATCCAATGAAATGTGTAGTCTCTAGAGTGTTAACAAGGTTTTTCGATAAATTGACCTAGTGACCTAGTTTTTGACCGGACATGACCCACATTCGAACTTGGCCTAGAATTCATTGAGGCAAACATTGTGACCAAGTATCATCAAGATCAAATGAGATTTGAACCTGCTAGAGTGTTAACGAACAATTGTGAACGGACAGACGACGGACATCCAGCGATCCTAAAAGCTCACCTTGGCAAGCTAAAAAGTAACATTACAAATTCATTGTCGCAATCAATTTCGCCAGAACTAAAATTTTGTCGCCACTTTGAAATTATCTTCGTATTTGGCGACAAATGCGAATCCCAGCGGAGGCCCTGAAAAAAGCAGACAGACAAAAAATATATGCCCCCAACTTAGTTGTGCAGGGGCATATAAAATGTAGCAGACAACACCATATGGTGCTGTTACAGTGTACCTCAGCTGACCTGAGTTCAGTTATGTAAATACAGTTCTGCAGCTGTGGTCTTAACTCTTATAATGCTGAATTGCTGTCTGCTATACAAACATTGAATGTGAATTATGTAAAAAAAATTGATTGATAGATCCAAAGCGTTTTATGTCCAATCAGATTACACCTACATAACTTGGAAGAAGCTACCTCGAGTGATATAGACACTGTGTGTGCATAAAACTTTACACGGCAGTCTACAATCATTTTCGGAAATAAGCTACGTAAAGTGGAAAGAATATAAGCCTAAATCAAGGAAGGAGATATTTCTTTCCCCTAAAATAGCCATTCCAGATGAGTAATTACCATTTTAAAGACGAAAAAAAAACCAAAAAAACCCGCCCTGAGCCGAGGTGTGTAACAGCGGTGAAGTGCATTTTGTGGGAAAAATGTCTTTGATACGGAGAATTAGAATCGGTAATATTATCCGAAAACACTGCACAAACGAACCTTTAACATGGATCCAAATCCGAATCAACTTCTATGATTTGAATTTACCACAAATCCTTATTAATAATCACGCCGTTAGATACAAACTTCCAAAAATGCATATTGTTTCAAAATGGCGAGAAGCCAATTTTTTTTACTGGAGACGCATGTCTTTCCTTGTTTGATTGGTTATTAAAAATGTATTTTCCCAGCTTCTTTTTCAAACAACCAATTAAATTAGACGTTCTATTTCGCTACGAATCATTACAGGAATGAATGAGTTGTGTGCTTGACAGTTGTGAAATGAACATAACGGCGATACAGAATATGATTTTCGTGGGAGTTTCAGCAAATAAGTTTAGTTATCAGTAGGTCTAAACATTTATACTAAAATTGTATGATTCCGTGAGTGAACAAAAGCTACAAATACGCACTGGAATCGAAGACTACTCGTGGAAAGTAGCGTATGTATCACTCTACTCGCGGAAAGTAGCGTATGTATCTTTGATTCTCATACATCAGAACCTTCCTCTGTTTCCAGAAGCCTCACAAAAACGCTTCAGATCTGCTTGCATCATCGCAAACAGCGGTTCCAGTTTGGTGTTTTATGACAAGTGGTTGTTTAAAGCAGGCTGAGAGTAGATTTCTAAATCTGAAAAACTCTATTAGGCTTCCACCTGTCAGGGTGTACTGTACTTTTTCGATGCTCTTTAACAGGAAATTTTATCTCTATGAGGAATGAGAGTTTGTCACTTTATCAAGACATACAAACCTATATTAAATATCTATTGAATAAGGTATAGGCCTATAGTTGATCTTGAAAAACAGGTGACCGCTTAATACAGGTAAATGTAATACAGAAAGGTCATTTACATTATTCTGCCACCTATCATGTTTATATTTTGGGCTCCAACTTCGGATAAAAATTGGCTCCAACTTTGGCTCCAAAAAAATAAATTTGGCTCCAACTTTTTAGCTCACCTGGCACGAAGTGCCAAGGTGAGCTTTTAGGATCGCTGGATGTCCGTCGTCCGTCCGTCTGTTCACAATTGTTCGTTAACACTCTACCGGCTACAAATCTCATTGGATCTTCATGAAACTTGATCACAATGTTTGTCTAGTAGAAATCTAGGCCAAGTTCGAATGTGGGTTATGTTGGGTCAAAAACTAGGTCACTAGGTCAAATCATAGAAAAACCTTGTTAACACTCTAGAGACTACAAATCTCATTGGATATTGATGAAACTTGCTCAGAATGTTTGTCCCATTGATATCTAGGTCGAGTTCGAATGTGGGTCATGTCCAGTCAAAAACTAGGTCACTAGGTTAAATCTTAGAAAAATCTTGTTAACACTCTAGAGGCTACACATCTCATTGGATCTTGATGAAACTTGGTATGAATGTGTGTCTCATTGATATCTAGGTCGAGTTTGAATATGGGTCATGTCCGGTCAAAAACTAGGTCACTAGGTCAAATCATAGAAAAATCTTGTTAACACTTTAGAGGCTACAAATCTCATTGGATCTTGATGAAACTTGGTCAGAATGTTTGTCCCATTGATATCTAGGCCAAGTTCGAATGTGGGTCATGTCCGGTCAAAAACTAGGTCACTAGGTCAAATCATAGAAAAATCTTGTTAACACTCTAGAGGCTACAAATCTCATTGGATCTTGATGAAACTTGGTATGAATGTTTGTCTCATTGATATCTAGGTCGAGTTTGAATATGGGTCATGTCTGGTCAAAAACTAGGTCACTAGGTCAAATCATAGAAAAAAAAATCTTGTTAACACTCTAGAGGCTACAAATCTCATTGGATCTTGATGAAACTTGGTCAGAATGTTTGTCTCATATATATATAGGTCAAGTTTGAATATGGGTCATGTCCGGTCAAAAACTAGGTCACTATGTTAAATCATAGAAAAATCTTGTTAACACTCTAGAGGCTACAAATATCATTGGATCTTGATGAAACTTGGTCAGAATGTTTGTCTCATTGATATCTAGGTCAGGTTTGAATATGGGTCATGTCCGGTCAAAAACTAGGTCACTAGGTCAAATCATAGGAACATCTTGTTTACACTCTAAAGGTTGATAAAATCTAG
Organism: Gari tellinella; assembly: GCA_922989275.2. Taxonomy (NCBI): domain Eukaryota; kingdom Metazoa; phylum Mollusca; class Bivalvia; order Cardiida; family Psammobiidae; genus Gari; species Gari tellinella. The sequence continues at coordinate 58,323,104 of OV277865.1, forward strand.
GTCACTACAGGTCAAGTTTGCCATGGTGTACCAGGTGAGCGATTTAGGGCCATAGTGGCCCTTGTTTAATTTGGCAAAAGTGGTGGCGAAAGGAAAAAATATCCCAGGGGAAGCCCTGTTTTTAGCTCACCTGAGCCATAGGCTCAAGGTGAGCTATTGGGATGGCCCTGTGTCCGGCGTCCGGCCGCCGTCCGTCGTCGTTAACAATTGCTTCAAATGACATCTCCTCATATACCGCTTGACAGATTTCAACTAAACTTTACAGAAATGTTCCTTGGGTCAAGCTCTTTCAAATTTGTTCAAAGAATTAAAAACAATGCAGAACTCTGGTTGCCATGGCAACCAAAGTGAAAAAATAAGGAAATCTTTAAAAATCTTCTAGTCAGAAACTGCAAGAGCCAGAGCTTAGATATTTGGCACACAGCATCATCTATAGGTCCTCTATCAAGTTTGTTCAAATTATGTCCCTAGGGTCAAAATTGGCCCCGCCCCGGGGGTCACAGTTTTACATAGAGTTATATAGTGAAATTTTCAAACTTCTTCTTCTCTGAAACTAATATGGCTAGAGCATTGATACTCAGCATGATGACACTTCTAGATGTCCTTTACATATTTTGTTCAAATGGTTCTGGTCGGTTGCATAAGTAGGTCACAGGAGCTAAAAATAGATTTTTTCAATGAAAACTTTAAAAAATCTTCTTGTCTGAAACTACAAGGGCCAGAGCTTAGATATTTTGCACATAGCATCATCTACTGGTCCTCTATCAAGTTTGTTCAAATTATGTCCCTGGGGTCAAAATTGGCCCCGCCCCGGGGGTCACAGTTTTACATAGAGTTATATAGTGAAATTTTCAAACGTCTTCTTCTCTGAAACTAATATGGCCAGAGCTTTGATATTCATCATGGTGACACTTCTAGATGTCCTTTACATATTTTCTTCAAATGGGTCCGGTCGGTTGCATAAGTAGGTCACAGGAGCTAAAAATAGTTATTTTTTCAATGAAAACTTAAAAAATCTTCTTGTCTCAAACTACAAGGGCAAGAGCTTAGATATTTGGCACATAGCATCATCTACAGGTCCTCTATCAAGTTTGTTCAAATTATGTCCCTAGGGTAAAAATTGGCCCCGCTCCAGGGGTCACAGTTTTACATAGAGTTATATAGTGAAATTTTCAAACGTTTTCTTCTCTGAAACTAATACGGCCAGAGCTTTGATATTCATCATGGTGACACTTCTAGATGTCCTTTACGTATTTTGCTCAAATGGTTCCAGTCTGTTGCATAAGTAGGTCACAGGAGCTAAAAAAAAAAAAAATTCAATGGAAACTTAAAAAAATCTTTATGTCTAAAACCCTTGTACCCTGATCTTAGATATTTGGCACATAGCATCATCTACAGGTCCTCTTTCAAGATTGTTCAAATTATGCCAATCGAGTAAAAAACGACTCTGTCCTGGACATAAATCTTTTTCTCCATTTTGTCAGTTATTCTCAGGTGAGCGAAATATACCCCATGGGGCTCTTGTTTTGTCTGTTTTTCCATTTGTTTGTCTGTCAGTCCACAACTTTAATCTTAGCCATAACTTTCGAACTACATAAGTTAGAAACTTTATAACTTGGTTCATGTCCTACAAAGGTCAATGTCATTTTTAGCTCACCTGAGCCAAAGGCTTCGAGTTATATAGTGAAATTTTCAAACGTCTTCTTCTCTGAAATTAATATGGCCAGAGCTTTGATATTCATCATGGTGACACTTCTAGATGTCCTTTACATATTTTGTTGAAATGGTTCTGGTGGGTTGCATAAGTAGGTCACAGGAGCTAAAAAAAAATTTGTTTGAATGGAAACTAATAAAAATCTTCTTGTCTAAAACCCTAGTACCCTGATCTTAGATATTTGGCACATAGCATCATCTACAGGGCCTCTATCAAGATTGTTCAAATTATGCCCCTCAGATAAGAAATGACCCCATCCAGGACATAAGTTATTATCTCCATTTTGTCAGTGATTCTCAGGTGAGCGAAATATGCCCCATGGGGCTCTTGTTTTTAATTATCTGCTATCAAAACATTCCCCTCGTTGAAGCATCCCTATTTTTTAATCGGCCTTGACCTGTGCCGTAAAGTAATCGATAAAGTGTCAAACTGGCTTTTGTCGCGACCGGCGAAGTGTGAACGCCTGCCCTTAATATCTGACCCTAAAACAACACTAATTGGTCTTTTGTTCTGGGATTAGTAGTCGTAATACGGAATAGCGGACCGGTCTTAATAACGGACCATACGACCATTAAACTATGAAGGGATATATTCCGTTCTTTTAAAAAGTGGTCGTAATTTCGGACCGGTCTTTAAGTGGAACTTTACTGTACAAAGTATGGCATTTGCAAACAGCGTTACGCGGCGTCTGATCATTTTCAAAACTGTTTGACACTCATTATAATATTTCCTTAGTCAAAATACCAAAATATGATATTTGAGCAATGAAAGCTGATGATAGTTGTTTAAACATCACGGCAGTAAAGACATCGAAAGTAAACTATGGTATGCAGACAGAATGTGCTCATGTCTCTGGCGTGCTTGTAGAGTGACGTCCCTTGTTACTCATTTGTTTTTGTCTAGCTAGCGATTAGAAATAGGATTTATGCTACGGTCACAATTTAAGGAAATCGAAAAATAGTTTTCAAGAGTGCTATTCGTTTTAACGTTGGATTTGTCATAGTGATTATGCAGGAACAAAGGGAAAAAGGTAGATATACAGAAAATAGCATACGAAGCAGATATGCGTTCGATTCCCTCTTGCAACATGATTGACATGTATTATTGATGGTGATGGCTTCAATTTTGAGTGCTTCCCGCGGGTTCATATTTCGCGGATTTGATATTCACCACGAAATAAGTGAAAATTAAACCCCGCAGAAAAAACCCTCTATACGGTATTGAGTTGGCACTTGGTTTAAATTTGTCGAGTTTTTCATGAGCTATTCCCCCTGAAGCGCATATTATGAAGTGTTTGCTGTATAACTTGTTTCACCAATTGATTTCTATTTCTTACATTTGCACCCCAGATCATTGACGAATGTATACTGTGTGTCCATGGAGGCTTGTCACCAGACCTCAAGACTATTGACCAGATCAGAACAATTGAGCGAGCCCAAGAAATTCCACACAAGGGAGCTTTTTGTGATATCCTTCTGTACACAGCAGCATGTATTATACAGGCTGTGCTGAAATAGATTTTTACTCAATTTATATATGTTAAAGGGGCAGTAAAATATGTCACAAACAGACTTTTTTAAACATGAATGGAGACCTTAATGGACAGATGGCGGAATAATGTATGATGGAAATAATGCAGGGAGCTCTCAAAGTGAGCTTAATGTATTACCTCCATACAGCATAAATATGCCTTTAATCATTCATACCTTATATTATTGTCTGCTTTACAAAGCTTTCACAGCTAACATAATACATAATTATCTTTGTAAAAAAACAACTTAGGACAAACGAAGAAATGAAAGCTTTTCAAACATTTCATTCTAGTCTGCTTCAAATTCCATAAATTGTGAGAGTCTATAATATTTTGTCTATTGTTTCAGCAAACAGTCAAGATCCAAATTAGATACCAGGTTGACAAAACATGAAACTATATGTGTCTGCACTGTCTGTCAAAATGATATGTTTCTAGCAGAGTAGCTTAATTATTGGCAGTCTGCTTGCAATCTTGAAAATGTGTTTCCATCCTGTAAATATTAAGATAAAGAGCCATAGGAATGTTTTTCTCCATCCAGACAAGTGACTGCTTCAAGCAGGCTTAGAGTAAAAGTAAGGACTTTCAGCTTTATATTCAGCCTGCTTTGATCCACAATGTGTCTCTGCAATAGCTACAGAAAAACTCGGTTGTAACGAATTCCAAGGGACCTGAGGATTAACTTCGCTCTAAACATTATTTGCTCTATTGATAGTACTAAAAATTTGTTATAAAGTATTACCCTAGTTTGCGATTGAAATTTATAATCAGTGTCATATGGAAATGCGTTGCCATAATACATGTACGCGGTCACATTCTATATTCATACAATGGTTATTATTTACCTTTTACTAACATTTAATCTTAGAGTACAATTTACGATCTATGTAACATCTTCAAGCGAAAAAAAGAAAAGAAAAATTGGCAGCAATAAAACTATTTGTTAGCGCATATGCCGTGTAGTCTCTATACCAAACAGGTACATACACTATCATGTATGGTTTTATTATCACGTGGGCTGTCATATGCTCATTTCACTTGTGTTGTTATTAATATTAAGAAATTATGATTCCATGTTAATATTACTGACCTTTAATTTATAAATCATTGAGAGGGGTTTTACTGTTGAATATCCTGCTTCAGCCGTTAAGAGTTATCAAACTCTTATTTATTCTTTTAAACATCCAATCAAACAAGTCGAAATAATCAGACCCGGTTATGTAACTGACAAGACAATCAGATTACTTCATCTTTTTCTTAAACACGTAGGAAAGTGACCAGATATAGGGCCAGTTACTTACGCATAACTTTAATTCGGCTCAGAGAAAAATAATTGTTTACACAAGAACTGAAAGAAAATATGCATAGTTATAACACGTACAAGCGCACATAATGCTTCCATGACTAATGGAGTTAAAAAAGCATTACGATTATACCATGCAGGGCTTGTTTTGGTCAAAATATTCCCCCCCCCCCCCCATTCTGAAAAGTATTGTTTTTTTCCCCAATTATGAAAAATCCCCCCTCGTCTGAATTTTCGTCCTCTGAGTAGGCGCCATAATCAACGCTATGGGGCCCATCATACAGTCAAGAGTTTTAACGTCCTGCGCACGCTGATCTCGCTCTGTATCAATCAGGCACATTATTGATCCATTGCTTATATCAACACTTCAGTCTAGCGAGCAACTGATCAGCTCTTACGGTCACCCATCACAAATTTCTCAAGTCCTAGGTTTGTCAGTCTCAATGAAATCTTACTGGTGTTTAAACAAAAGAAATTACGATTTTTCTAAAATTTCCCTTGAAAATACTTTATAAGATTTTCAATCACCTTATACAGCAATTATACATAGGGGAAAACCCCTCTCATACTCTCCCCCCTTGTGCCTTCGGCACTGGGTTCGCTCCTGCAGCGCTAAATATTTTCCCCTATCAAAGGGTAGTGACCCCCTTCCTCTATTTCCCGAAATAACCCCTGCCATGTTAATTATACTGTATCGTTATAACGGAACAATTCACAAGTCATCCGGATCGTTTTTATTGTGTGTTTTAACATCTATGTGTCATAGTGATTAAAGCTCAAATTACATAAATGACTGAAGACTGAAGCAAGATGAGACTTTGCTTTAACGAAGGTATTTTAAAGTGTTTTGTGGATGAAGGTACTTGAAAATCAGTTCGCCATAAGAGAAACTTTGCTCTAACCAAATTAGCACTTCAGCATTATATCCTGTATAGGATTAATGAAGAGATCGGTCAGGGAATGAAATTTAGTTTGCTTTAAGCCGAAATTCGCCTTATCAGAGTTCGTTGTAAATCAGTTTTTCTGTATATTTATTTAAGAAAGCTAATTAAAAGTCTGGTCATGATCCTATTGACACACAGAATGAATCATTATCAGACAAGGAGCTACTTAAAACACATTCAACCCTAGCAATGAGTATACTTGTCAGCAACAAACAGTGTATCTGTGAAAAGTACATGTTTTCTATGTTAACATAGAAGACCCTATCAGACTCAGAGTCTGCACTGTTTTGTTATTTTGCAACATATTGTCAGATACACCCAAAATTTGAAATTTGAATTGTCCATTTGAAATGTCAGGTGTGTATGTGTTAAGTCCAAGTTTGATAAATGTTATGAGTTTTCCTTGCTTCAATGGCAATATAGTTTTGTTTGAAAATACAGAATAGTGTAAATGGGGGAGAAATTATTCTCCTTAACTGTTATTTACATTTGGTGTGGTCAGACCCAGAGGAAGTGGATACCTGGGCGATGAGTCCAAGAGGTGCAGGCTGGCTGTTTGGCGCCAAAGTAACAAATGAGGTAAGTTGCCCCTGCTTCTATATCTAGAATTGTAACATAGGAGGGGTGATCAGAAAATACGCGGAAAAGTGCTCTAAATTCTTTACTGTATTATTGATTTTGCTGAAATTTTGTGTGAATATACATTAAACCAATTCACATTATGACGTAATTTTTTACATCAGTAGCTTGCACAATGTCATGCACAACGTTATTGTTACTATGGTAACGTTAACTAGCCAACACCGGCCCAACGTTATATAACGCCATCGTCAACGTAGCTGTTCATGATACGCATTTCGCTAAAAACGCTCAGTCTTTTTAGCTCACCTGAGCTAGCTCAGGGTGAGCTTTTGCAATCCTTGAATGTCCGGCCTCCGTCGTCCGTCGTGCGGCGTCAACAATTTTAGTGTTTACACTCTAGAGGCCACAATATTTATCCAATCTTTCTCAAACTGCTCAGATGGTATATTGCCATAAGAGTTCGGATGAGTTTGATTATGGTTGAAATCGGACAAATAGGTCATGAGTTATCTACCTTTGAACTGCTGAAAATGCCATATTTAACAGTGTTTACACTCTAGAGGCCACAGTATTTATCCAATCTTTCTAAAACTTGCCCAGATGGTATATGACCATAAGAGTTTGAGAGAGTTCGATTTTGGTTGAAATCAGACAAATAGATCAAAAGTTATCTACCTTTGAATTGCTGAAAATGTCATATTTAACGGTGTTTACACTCTAGAGGCCACAGTATTTATCCAATCTTTCTAAATCTTGCCCAGGTTGTATATGACCATAAGAGTTCGGATGAGTTCGATTTTGGTTGAAATCGGACAAATAGATTGAGAGTTATTTACCTTTGAATTGCTGAAAATGCCATATTTAACAGTGTTTACACTCTAGAGGCCACAATTTTGATCCAATCTATCTCAAACCTGCTCAGATTGTAAATGACTATAAGAGTTCAGATGAGTTTGATTATGGTTGAAATCAGACTTAAAGGTTGAGAGTTATCTACCTTTGAATTGCTGAAAATGCCATATTTAACGATGTTTACACTCTAGAGTTCACAAATTTTATCCAATCTTTCTCAAACTTACTCAGATTGTATATTACCATAAGACTTCGAATGAGTTCAATTATGGTTGCAATCGGAACAAAAGGTCAAAAGTTATCTACCTTTGAATTGCTGAAAATGATATATTTAACAGTGTTTACGCTCTAGAGGCGACAATATTTATCCAAGCTCTCTCAAACTTGTCAGATTGTATATGACCATAAGAGTTCGAAAAAGGGTGATTATGGTTTGAATCGGACAAATAAATCAAGAGATATCTACCTTTGAATTGCTGAAAATGCCATATTTTACAGCGTTTACAGTCTTGCAACTACAGTTTTCAATGGATTTTGATTATACTTGTACACAAAGGATGTAGCTATATGTTCTGGAAGAAGTGCAATTATTGTTGAAATGTAATCATTGTGGCTATATAGTTACCTGCCCTTGATATACTTTGAAATGCTAGAAAAAGGCTTCATTTCAGTATTGTTTAGGCTCTAGTTATCTGCCTTTGATGTACTCTACTATACTACAGTAGGTCGACAAACTTGAATGGATTTAGAATAAAACGGGTGAAATTCAAAGGTAAAGCTATCAGGCTTCATTACAAATGGTGAGCGATATCAGGGCCTTCAGGCCCTCTTGTTCAAAATACTCCTCATTAAATGAGATACACTTCCTGCAACGTTCTAGCCATGACTGGATAAAACACCGTCTAAATGAAGATGGTAGTATGTTGGACTGCCGCTGAAAGTTCATGAGTATCGTCGAAGTGTGTTCCTCTAAGGTAGGTCTTCATTACCGGGAAAAGAAAGAAGTCACAGGGGGACAAATCTTGACTGTATGGTGGATGACTCAAAAGCTCAAACCCTAGTTGGCGTACAGCGGTCTGGGTTATTGCTGCTCGATGAGACGGGGCGTTGTCATGGTGAAATATCACAGATGGTAGGATTGAGGCCCTCTTTTTGCGCATTGCTCGCATGAAGTCTAGTTTCAAAACCTGAAAATGTAAGCAAGTTGTAAATATTCTAAATCGCGGCTCTTCGGTAGTTGGTGTATTTTATCTATATATCTAAACCTTATCTACTGACTACGTGTATAACAGTTAAAATGTTCTCACCTTCGCATAATATGTGGCATTCACCGTCTGTCCCTGGGGAACTGCATGGGCTAAGATCACCCCTCTGGCATCGAAGAATACCACGAACATCTGTTTCTTGGTGGATTTTGAATTTCTTTGGGGATGGCGATCCTGGGGTTTTCCACATCGTCGACTGAGCTTTGGTCTCTGGCGTGTACAGGCTGATCCATGTTTCATCAACGGTGACAATTCTGTCCATGAACTTTTCACCTTCTCGTTCGAATCTCTTCAGAAGCTGTTCACAACATTCCACACGAAGACTTTTCTGATCAGTAAATTTGAGCATTTTGGGAATCCACCTAGCGCAAATTCGACGCATATTTAATTGGTTATGAATAATACCCGACACTGTACCGTAACTGTAGTCAGTTTTTGCAACAATATCCCTGATCATGATGCGCCGATCATTATCCAGTAGCTGCTTGACGGCCGCGGCGTGAGATGACGTAACGACGCTTGGACGGCCACTGCGCTGATCATCCTTGATGTTTTCTCTGCCTTCTTCGAAGCGTTTATACCACATGTAAACTGCTGTTTTTTTCATGGCCTTTTCCCCATATGCGTTCAGTAGCATGTCAATAGTTTTTGATTTTGAAAATCCATTACGCACGCAAAATTTGATAGCCGATCTCTGTTCATGACTCATTTTCACACGATAATCATTAAAAACAGACGTTGTTTACATGTCCGACGTCAGAAATAAACATGACATCATGAACGTCATGACGAAAGTTCGCGCGTTTAGTACCTCTCGTTTGGTGAAGTTATTTTTAAAACTCTACGAACGCGACGGGGTGTATCGTTACCGCTTAGTGTTCAAAATTCGTAAATTTGGGCCGGGATGACGTTGTTGACGTTACTATAGAAACCACATTTCCTTCTATGCAGCTTCTAAAGTCCTAAAATTTGAGACTTGATTTTAGATTTCTTAAACCTTTGTTTCTGTGAAATACTATGAATGTCGGGCGAAAAATAAAAAAAAAAGAGCACTTTTCCGCGTATTTTCTGATCACCCCTCATAGTTACAATATAGCAGCTGACAGAAAATGCTATCTGCCCAAGCATTATCTGTTTGGGATGTATTTTTAGCATTACGTTTCTAAATTTAACTATCACTCAATCTATGTCACGCCTTCTGGAATGTGAGGGGGATTACAAAAGGTCAAACTACGTCACTAATTAGTAAGACTTTGGTAACTCCCTTTATCCCAGAAAAGCCAACTTCCTGTCATCCCATCCTTCCGTTATGCAAATTGCTTAACAAGGGATGTTACATCAATCGCATAGGTTAATTATATATTTGGCGATGGGCTGGGGAAGATTGCCAAATTAGGAGACAGGGACCTTAAGACTACGTTTCTAGGACGTGGCTGGAATGTGCTTACGTTGTGGTGATATGGCCTACTAGCGACAACTCAACTCCAGTTCTTCAAGTTAGATCAATACTTTATTTCAAGGCATCACGCGACAATGTGCCCCGTGACTCTTGGTCTGGTTCTCTCGTCTTTGCGACTCCCCTGATCTCAATTTTTCTTCAGTATTTATAATAACCTGGCTTAATTGTCCGAACACGCACAACCCGTCAAATTGACAGTTTGACCTCAATTTGAACGGTGGTGAGTGGTCCCATTGACAGTGATTAATTTACTTGCACCGACCCGGAATCACGGATGCACAACAAATATACAATTAGAATACACAAATAAATATGCACATGCGTCTAAATGATATTTACTTATATCATTACACGTAGCTCTGACATCATTCATTTGTCTTGCTTGCTTGATTCGTTTTAACGTCTCGTCTGAGTTATTGCTATCTGTTAAGACTAAACCATAGCGGGGGAACGTTATATTTTAGTTCATACAGTCTGTATATAAAGAGGGTGTGCATGCTGGGAGAGTGGGTGAGTTTGAAAGGCAAAGGACAGACGCCAGGAGAAAGGCTAAAAAAGAGAACTGAGACTTAATAGGATAAGAAAGGCGAATTGTACAGAATGTAAAGGCTAGAACTGACAAGATTTAGGGATACGTTTAGAACAGGGCTTGGAGAAATGTAGGGGTAAAGTCAGAAATGGTGGTATATATAGACTGTGCCTGGGAACAGTTTAGGAAATAAAAGTTGGACACATAAAGTAGATCCATTAACCTGGGTTACACAACGCTAAAGTGAATAAAACATCGAACTATGCTACAGAATTTCTTTGTTGTGTCCAAATTATAGTTAGTTGTTAGGCTGATCCATGTGTTGAAAAAATCACATTTCTCATAAGTAAGTTAAAATGAACCGAGCTAAAGTTATTAAAAAACAACTGATGAAGTACAAGTACATGTAAGTTATACTTGACTGAGTTAGAGTTATCAAGGTTCAGTTGTATTTGAACGCAGATGTTCAAAGTATTCAGACATCTTTCCAGCCATTTAATCCATTAGACAAGTGCCTATTAGTACTGTTTTGTAATTTAGCTAAATGAGTATTTTAAATGTGCACTTTTTGTTTCAGTTTGTACACATCAATGGCCTGAAGTTAATATGCAGAGCTCATCAGCTGGTTCATGAAGGTATTTATACTTGCGATGTAGAGTAAAACTTCCCTTTTATGACCACTAAATTACAAAAATTACTTTATGTTTAAGGCAGATTGCTGCTTAAAGTAAGGTGAAAAAACCCCAGAATGCTCCTTAAATAGTTTCCTGTTTTACTTTCACCTTGCTTTAAGCTGCCACCCACAGGTGCTAGTATTGTATATATGTTACCCCTGTGTATGTAGATCGTTAAATTTTTTTCTTTTTAGCTCACCTGGCACGAAGTGCCAAGGTGAGCTTTTAGGATCGCTGGATGTCCGTCGTCCGTTGTCTGTCCGTCCGTCCGTCTGTTCACAATTGGTTGTGAACACTCTAGCGGCTACAAATTTCATCTGACCTTTATGAAACTTCATAACAATGTTTGTCTTGATAAAATCTAGGTCAAGTTTGAATGTGGGTCATGTCCGGTCAAAAACTAGGTCACTAGGTCAAATTATAGAAAAACCTTGTGAACACTCTAGCGGCTACAAATTTCATTCGATCTTTATGAAACTTCATAACAATGTTTGTCTTAGTAAAATCTAGGTCAAGTTCGAATGTGGGTCATGTCCGGTCAAAAACAAGGTCACTAGGTCAAATTATAGAAAAACCTTGTGAACACTCTAGTGCCTACAAATTTCATCTGATCTTCATCAAACTTCATGACAATGTTTGTCTTGATGAAATCTAGGTCAAGTTTGAATGTGGGTCATGTCCGGTCAAAAACTAGGTCACTAGGTCAAATTAAAGAAAAACCTTGTGAACACTCTAGCGGCTACAAATTGCATCTGATCTTTATGAAACTTGTTGACAATGTTTGTCATGATGAAATCTAGGTCAAGTTCGAATGTGGGTCATGTCCGGTCAAAAACTAGGTCACTAGGTCAAATCATAGAAAAACCTTGTGAACACTCTAGAGGCAACAAATCTCATTTGATTGTAATGCAATTTGGTCAGAATGTTTGCCTAATTAATATCTAGGTGAAATTCGAATATGAGTCATGTCAGGTCAAAAACTAGGTCACTAGGTCAAATCATTGGAAAATCTTGTTACCACTCTAGAGGCTACAAATCTCATTAGATCTGAATGAAATATTGTCAGAATGTTTGCCTACATCAAATCTAGGTCAAAATCAAATGTGTATTGTGTCTGGTCAAAAATTAGGTCACTAGGTCAATTCATAGAAAAATCTTGTTTACACTCTAGAGGTTGATTGTGAGTCATGTCAGGTCATAATCTAGGTCACTATAGGTAAAGTTTTACATGGTGTTCCAGGTGAGCGATTTAGGGCCATGGTGGCCCTTGTTTTTTCTTCTTTTGATAGACTATGGTACCTCTGTAGGTGTATAATAAGTTTAAAAATCTTCTTGTCTGAAACCAACATACACTGAGCTTAGATATTTTAGTCGTTGTTTTAGTAGAGTTATATAGTTAAATGTTCAAACACATTTTTCTCTCAAACCATTATAACTAGAGATTTGATATTTGGCCTGTAGTAACGTCTAGAGGTCCTTCACATATGTTGACAAATTGGTTCCCATCTGTTGAATATCTTGGTCACTGGAGCTAAAAATAGATTTTTTCAATGAAAACTTTAAAAATCTTCTTGTCTGAAACCAAAATACACTGAGCTTAGATATTTTGCACATAGCATCGTTTACAGGTCCTCTATCAAATTATTCAAAGTTGTTCAAATTTTGTTCCTAGGGTCAAAATTGGCCCGCCCCGGTGGTCGCCGTTTTACATAGAGTTATAAAGTGAAATGTTCAAACACATTTTTCTTTGAAATAAATATGGCTAGATCTTAGATATTTTGCAAGATAAAATGTCTAGAAGTCCTTCATATATGTTGATGTATTGGTTCCGGTCTGGGTCACCAGAGCTAAAAATAGATTTTTTCAATGAAAACTTTAAAAATCTTCTCGTCTGAAACCATAGTACACTGAGCTTAGATATTTGGCACATAGCATCGTCTACAGGTCCTGTATCAAAGTTATTTAAATTTATGTCCCTGGTGTTATCAAAGGCCCCACCCCTGGGATCACAGTTTTACATAGAGTTATATAGTGAAATCTTCAAACATCTCCTTTTCAAAAACCACAAAGGGCCAATGCTTAGAAATTTGGCACATAGTATTATCTGTAGGCCCATAATCAAGATTGTTGAAGATTTTCTCATGCATATCAAAATGACACCGCCCCTATAGGTAACAGTTTTACATAGAGTTATATAGTGAAATCTTCAAAGAATCTTCTCATCATAAATCACAAGCAACTGAGCTTAGATATTTGGCACATAGTATCATTTACTGATCCTCTATCAAGAGTATTCATATTAAGTCCCTGGGGTCAAAAGTGACCCCACCCGTGGGTTAAAGTTTCACAAATCTTCTTTTCTGAATTCACTTGACCCGTCCTTGTGTCACCATGTACAGGTGAGCGATTAAGGGCCATTCTGGCCCTCTTGTAGTTTATTTTAACCAGATTTTTTCAGTTTTATTAGCTCGATTTTTTTTAAAAAGTCGAGCTATTGTCGTCACCCTGTCGTCTGCGTCTGCGTCAGCGTCTGCGTCTGTTCAGTTTTTTGCTTAAGGTTTTTGTAAGAGTCCATTTCTCAATAACTATCAAAGGTATCCATTTGAAACTTGGAATAGTTGTTCAGTATTAAAAGGGCAACTCATTACAACAAGACGGGTAACCCTGGGATTTGTCATTTCAGAGTTATTGCCCTTGTTTTATTTACTTAAAAATTATAAATTAACATATCTTAATAACTATCAAAGGTATCCATTTGAAACTTTGAATAGTTGTTCAGTATCAAAAGGGCAACTCATTTCAACAAGGCAGGTAACCCTGGGATTTGTCATTTCAGAGTTATTGCCCCTATTTTATTTACTTAAAAATTATAAATTAACATATCTCAATAACTATCAGGGGTATCCATTTGAAACTTTGAATAGTTATTAAGTATCAAAAGAGCAACTCATTACAACAAGGCAGGTAATCCTATGATTTGCCATTCCAGAGTTATTGCCCCTGTTTTATTTACTTAAAAATTATAAATTAACATATCTCAATAACTATCAAAGGTATCCATTTGAAACTTTGAATACTTGTTTAGTATCAAAAGGGCAACTCATTACAACAAGGCAGGTAATCCAGGGATTTGTCATTTCAGAGTTATTACCCATGTTTTATTTACTTAAAAATTGTAAATTAACATATCTAAATAACTATGAAAGATATTAACTTGAAACTTTAAATACCTGTTAAGTATCAAAAGGACAACTCATTACAACAAGGTAGGTTACTCTGTGATTTGTGATTCCAGAGTAATTGCCCTTGATTTATTTACTTAAAACTTGTAAATCGAAATATCTTAATAACTGTCAAAGGTTTTAACATGAAACTTTAAATACTTGTGTTATAACAAAAGGGCAACTCATTCAAACAAGAAAGGTGACCGGGGATTTGCCATTCCAGAGTTATTGCCCTTGTTTTTATTTACATAAAACTTGTAAATTGAAATTTCTCAATAATTACAATAGGTATTAACTTGAAACTTTTAATGCTTGTTCAGTTTCAAAAGGGCATCACCTTTCAACACAGCAGATAACCATGAGATTTGTCATTGCAGAGTTATTGCCCTTGTTTGACTAAGAATTTGTATATGAAATTATTCAGTAACCGTAGAAAGTTATTAATTTCAAACTTCCAATATATTTGAATACTTGTTTAGTTTCAAAAGGGCAACGCATTACAACAAGGCAGGTAAAGCAGGCAAAGATATTGTCCTTCTTTTGACTTATAGTTTACTTTAAGTGGAATGTAGACTGTCCAAGTATGTTTAAGTTGTTGTTGCTTACAAACTTCTATGATCAATAGGGCATTAAACACCCATACACATTCTTTAAGTTTGAAAAATATAGCCGTCTCAAGTATATGAAAGTCGAGCGTCCAGCACCCGTTTGCGGTGCTCTCGTTAATTCTTATAAACAGTAGAACCTCCCTATTACTACCACTACAAAAAAGGCTAATTGTCTGTAAAAAAGACAGAAGACAGCTTAAAGCAATGTGAAAGTGAAACAGAAAGCTCCTTCACTTTCACATTGCTGTTAGCAGGCATCTGTCTTAAACGACTAATATTTGACACAATTGAGTATAGAGAGGTTCTTCTGTATTAATTACTTGTTATTTACCATTGAAACTTCCAATGGTCAATTCATTTTTCATTGGTTCTAGTTCATTTTAAGCTTGTCTGTTTGGAAGAAAACAACAAACTATTGTCATCACTCTTGTGTCTGTGTTGACATCATCGTTGTTATCGTCTTCCGAAATCGTAAAGTTGGTCATAACTTTAGAACTACATGTGATACAGACTTAATATTGGGCATGTGTATTCAACTGAAGAATCTTTAGTGCCCTGTACAAGTTAGGTCATGTCAAACAAAGTCAAGGTCATTTAAAGGTCATGGTTAAATCAGGGGGCATAGTGTTTCACAAACATGTCTTGCTGGCATTGTTCCTTCTTTATCTATTAGATTAGAATACCAAAACAGACACGTGTTGGCACTTGTAATCCATGCTGTTTTCTACAAGACATTGACACTGTATAAGAATATGACACTGTAGACCTACAGGGTGTTAAGAAAGTTTGTTCCTATTTTTGCACACATGTCTAAAAAGAAAACTACAAGACGGATACGACTGAAACTTTTAACTCAATGCCCAGAGGGTCCTCCCTTGCCTTTTATCACATTTTTAAGACGCTTAGGCATATAATGGATCAATGAAGTAAAGTGATCTGGAGACAAACTGTCCCAGGCATGACGTAGACGACGTCATAGGGCTTTCATTGTTCTAGGGGGTGGGTCATTGTACGCCTCGGTGTCCAGAATACTCCAGAGATTTCTATAACATTTAAATCTGGCGAGTTCCCTGGCTGGCCATACTTCTTTGCCGAATAAGTTCTCTAGATTGTCTCGACACCATTGCTGTGTGCTGGTGGTTGTGTGTGGTGGGGCACTATCTTGTTGAAAAATCGCTCGATTGGAATCTGGAACAGGTTTCCTACTGCTCATTTAACCGCCAGTAGCAGATTTCATGAGTGCAGGTTTAAGTTCTTTTTCAAGTATTTGACCATGATAGAACTCGGTGTATAAAAATGATAGTACCACACTGTGAAAAAATTATGTCGATAGGAAAGGTTTGGGGTTGAAATTATGGTAATCAAAAATAGGAACGAACTTTCTTAACACCCTGTAGATCAGAGACCTGGGTCTACACTGTTTGCACGACACAAGTGTTAGCTGTTGCAAATGACTTTGAATCTTCAATATGTCTGATTAGATTCCAAGAAATGCAGTGTCTGATGATGATCCAAGCTGTTTTACACTTATTTTTGCAAACATGAATCACACTTGACCTCAACCTTTTACCCCATAGCCTGTTTCTGGTATTGAAGATAGGAGAAAGGTGACCGTTTAATCCAGGTTGAAAGTAAAATAGAATTGACCTCATGGCATTCTGCTTTACCTTCAGCCTGCTTCGAACTACAATCTGATAGTATATAGAAAATATCTTTTATGATACAGTCATATTTGTGACTGTTTAAATTGAAACTTTTCAGTCAAGGAATGAATTAAAGGGGTAATAATGTGTATCTATGGGGTATTTGGTTCATCTACCAAAATGCAGAGTACAATTTGAAAGTTGAAGAAAAGTTAGTTTTGGACTTGTTTTGTTTGCAGGTTTCAAGTACATGTTTGATGAGAAGCTTGTCACTATCTGGTCAGCCCCTAACTATTGCTACAGATGTGGAAACATTGCAGCTGTCATACAGTTTAACGACCCAGACAATCGTGAGGCCAAATTGTTTAAAGCAGTCCCAGACAGCGAAAGAGTTATACCATCACGGACAACTACTCCATATTTCCTATGATGATTAAAACTGATATGATTAGAGATGAATGCCATTTGTGTATAACTGTATATAGTTAACCCATAGTTAACCCATTACCTCATATAAACGCCTTTATTTATTCCTCCACTGAAGAAAATAATTCCATTTAATACAGTCATGAATATGTACTATAAGAAATATGTGCTTTATTCTAACATATGGTAGCTTAAAGCAGGCTGAAAGTAAAGCAGAATGCGCACTAAGGCGCATTCTGCTTTACTTACAACCTTCTTTAAGAAGTTGTGTATCTTTAAAACTAGAAACAGGCTATGGGGAAATGGGTTAACTCATGATTGAAGATATTAAAATTAGTGCTGTGAGATTTCATACTGAGCAGCATTATTAGGAAACTTCAGGCATTGCTAATAGGGGAAAACAGAGTCTGATCATGATCTCCACACTCAATTTTAAGAGTCATTTGATTGGTTATTTTACAATTGCAAAGTGAACTTATCCTGTTCAGTGTTGTGGCTGATCAGCTTGCAGTTAAACCTGCTTTATAACCACAATGGTTGGAGTCTTTCTCCAAGAATTCCAGTAACACTACTGTTTAGAGATTACTCTGAGCTAGCGAGGCTAAACGACCATTAAAAGAAGTTGAAAAGGAAACTGTTGGAGCTCCAGATAAGGGGAGTATTTCAAGAACTAAAATCCTGTCTTTATTAAACTACATGTATATGGTGTGACTACTCAATAGAATCGTTTCTTTGAGGACTTGGTGCCAACATGATGGAGAATATGTTAGATTTGTTCAGTATATTCCCTCTTATCTGGAGCCCGGAGCTGTTAAAAGAGCTTTCAGCTTATATAAGGTCAAGAGTTATGCAGAAGTCTCCTTGAGTTGGGGTCCTCCATGGCCTAGTGGTTATAGTCGCTGTAACTGACAATCACTAAGCCCCTCACCTTTATTAGTTGAATCCCTTTCTTGGCACTTTGAATTTATCATGTGGGGAAGAGTTTAAGCTGGCTCGCTGAAGGGCCGTAGTGCTTCCCAAGAGTCCTATATTGACTTTCTGGTTTTCTTTTAACCTGCTTTTAAGTTGTTGCCAAAGATATACTGGTACGTTTGCAATTTTTATCAGTCAAAACCTACCCAGCAAATTCTTTCTACTGCATGCCTTAATTAAAGATCCTTCAGTTGTGCTTGAACACAGATTTGTACATACAGACAGTGGGAAATAAACTCTTTCACTGTCAAATTATTCTCTGCGCATTACATTGTTGTCCTTACCTTTGTCAGATTTACAGTTAAGACATGTTGTATGAACAGAAATTGATCCAAGTGTTGAAATAGCTTTATTGCTGCTTAGATCATGGTCCCATAGTTATGAAGCATTTGAGAGAAGTCTGAGCTTATTCTCAAGCTTTGATTGGTCTGATTTGAGCATTCTGCTCAAATCAGACCAATCAGATGCTTGAGAATGATTTCAGACTCATTCAAATGCTTTATAACCATATGCACTGATAAAAGGCAGATTTAGTTAGTCTCTGATCTGTATTGAAACTGTTTTGAATGCTATTGTTTTCCAAATTGTCAGTTGAAATACTATTGGCTGGATGATAAATAGAGCTCACTAAGTTAGCAGTGGAAGAAAGTCTGTGCTCAATGTTATTACTAGGCAAGACTTTTAATTGTGACCAAAATGTGTTTAGCACATGGTTTGGAGCTCTCGGCCAATCTATTTATCGTTTATTTCAACAAAACCATGGACTAAGTAACAAACTGTTCATTTATTCCACGCTTGGGTCATCTCAAGGCATTTGGACGTCACAATCCTAGCAATCCTCCGAGCGAGCAACCCCGAAAACCTTTCGCCTGCACTGAAGTCTTAACGATAAATAATCGGAATAAACACAAGATCAAGGATTCAAACTGAAGCAATACGGAAATTTCACAGTAACAAGAATAGATATAGATCTACCCCGTCCCTCTGGACCTAGATACATGCATTGTTTCGGATGTAGATGTAAAAACAGGGATATGCATGTCTAGATTGTCTTTACACAACAGCTGAGGTCAAAGGTGAACTGCACACACTTGATGACATTATATTATGTACAGTGAGATTTAGGCTTTAAAGACAACTACTACTATACGTTGAAATAACCTTTCAATCTTAGTAAAATATAACAAATAAAATGAATTTTCGTCTAAAACAAAAAGCAGAAACGAAGGGTGTTCTTATTTTTCCTGAGGCCAAGCCAGTGCTAAAAAGTTTAGACCATGGTTTCGCGCGAATAAACGACATACGCCCCCCCTCGAACTATATTGTTTATTCACGCTCAACCATGGTCTACACTATACTTATTTTATATGATTGAGACTGTATATTTATTGAGCAATCCTACTAAACAATTGAAGCAATTTGTTGAGAACTCTACCAGTTATGCCAGATGAATGTTATTCATGAAAGGAATAGTATGAGTACAGTATGAAGTTACTGTGATCATTTCCTCCACAGTGTTTCTTCAACTGAAGGTTTCTCATGGATATCTTGTGTTGAAAGTGCACCCAAATATAGCAACTATTTGATGCCTTTACATACTTCTTAAATGAAATGCTTGTTCATGTTTCTATCGTGCTATGTAAAAGGGACAGTGGATAATTTCTTCACTTGTTGGACTGATGATTAACCCATTACCCAATAAATTTGCCTTTTTACGCCTTTTAATTTATTCTTCCACTATGAAACCGTGTTTCCATGCATCTCAATATTGTACATGTATCATGTTTATTGTGAATGTAGTGATTTGTCTTTCTCGCTTTGTAGGTATATTTATATAATTTCATATGAAGCGCTTTTGAATGCACAACTCATGTATGAAAAGAGTGCTCTATAAATCCGGTATAATAATAATAAGAAGAAGAAGAAGAAGAAGAAAACTAATTCCTCTTTATAAGTCAAGAATATGTTACTTAAGAAATATTTTCTGTATTCTAGAAGATGGTGGCTTAAAGCAGATTGAAAGTAAAGCAGAATGGACCTTAGGGCATATTCTGCTTTACTCTCAACTTGCTTTAATGGTCACCTGTCTTCAAAACTAGAAACAAGCTATAGGGTAATGGGTTAAAGCAGGCTGAAAAAGAAAAGCAGAACACCCCTGATTGGGCTCTCTGCTTTATGTGTACCTTCAGCCTGCTGTCAGCAACCACCTGTCTCAAACATAGCAAACAACCTGTGGGGGAAGGGGTTAAAACAACCTGTTTATTCATGCATCTGTTGGATAAAGGAGGGTTTTTACTGATGATAAAGACATAAAAATGTAAACTCTTTGGAGAGATTGATGATTAGTTGATAAGAGAGGACATGTCCTAGGTCTGGTCAGAAAGACCATCAACAATCATGACTAAAGCATGTATATAATAATCAATTTTAATTAAAATCAATTTATGCAAATTGCAAAGTTGGTTTGTTTTGTTATGGATGCCAATTTTAGTACTTTATATTTTTAGCTCACCTGAGCTAGCTCAGGGTGAGCTTTTGCAATACTTGAATGTCCGGCGTCCATCGTGCGTCGTTCGTCGTTTGTCGTTCGTCGTCAACAATTTTAGTGTTTACACTCTAGAGGCCACAATATTGATCCAATCTTTCTTAAACTTGCTCAGATTGTATATTACCATAAGAGATCGGATGAGTTTGATTATGGTTGAAATCGGACTAATAGGTCAAGAGTAATCTACCTTTGAATTGCTGAAAATGCCTTATTTAAGGGTGTTTACACTCTAGAGGCCACAATTTTTATCAAATCTATCTCAAACATGCTCAGATTGTATATGACCATAAGAGTTCAGATGAGTTCGATTATAGTTGAAATCTGATCAATAGGTTGAAAGTTATCTACCTTTGAATTGCTGAAAATGTCATATTTAAGGGTGTTTACACTTTAGAGGCCACAATTTTTATCCAATCTATCTCAAACATGCTTAGATTGTATATAACCATAACAATTCAGATGAGTTCGATTTTAGTTGAAATCAGACTAAAAGGTTTAGAGTTATCTACCTTTGAAATGCTGAAATTGTCATATTTAAGGGTGTTTACTCTCCAGGGGTCACAATTTTTATCCAATCTATCTATCTCAAACTTGCTCAGATTGTATATGACCATAAGAGTTTGATTGAGTTTGATTATGATTGAAATCGGACAAATAGGTTGAGAGTTATCTACCTTTGAATTGCTGAAAATGTCATATTTAAGGGTGTTTACACTCTAGAGGCCACAATTTTTATCCGGTTCTTTTCAAACTGGCACAGATTGTAAATGACCATAAGAGTTCAAATAAGTGTGATTATGGTTGAAATCGGACCTATAGGTCAAGAGTTGTCTGCCCTTGAATTGCTGAAAATGCCATATCTAACAGCGTTTACACTTTTGCAACTACAGTTTTCAGTGGATTTTGATTTTACTTGCACACAAAGTATATACCTATAAGTTCTCAAAGGAGTGCAATTATTGTTGAAATCTAATCATTGTAGCAATAGTTATCTGCCCTTGATATACTTTGAAATGCTAGAAAAGGCTTCATTTCAGTATTGTTTAGGCTCTAGTTATCTTCCCTTGATGTACTCTACCATACTAGAATTATGAGGTTGTATTCCAAAATTGTTTACATGCTATACTACAAATTTGAATGGATTTAAATTATAACTGATGAAACAGTAAGATAAAGCTATCAAGCTTCAGTACAACAGGTGAGCGATATCAGGGCCTTCAGGCCCTCTTGTTTATGCTCGCCAAAGAATTTGGTGGGGAGTGTATAGTTGCATTGATGTCCTTCAGCCAGTGCCAAACCATGTCAGTAAAAATGATATTTAGATGGAATTCAACCCCTTTGAATAAAAAGTTACAAATTTGTTTTTGGTATGGGTTAAACTCCTAAGTGCAATAAAGATCATTTGACCGTTTATTTTTGGCATGTAGTTTTGCCTTATGGTCCTCTACCAAGATTGTTCAAATCATGATCCCCGGGTCAAAAATGGCCCCGCCCCAGGGCTTATCAGTTTTACATCAAACATATAGACGTATATATAGTAAAAACTTTAAAAATCTTCTCTGAAACCGTAAGGTCCAGACCTTTTATATTATATTTGGCATCTAGCTTTGCCTTATGGTCATCTACCAAGATTGTTCAAATCATGACCTCAGGGTTAAAAATGGCCCGTCCTCCCTGGCTTATCAGTTTTACATAGACTTATACAGGAAACCCTTTAAAAATCTTCTACTCTGAAACTGTAACCATTGTCAGAATTCAATAATATTAACACCCTTTATTAGGACTTTTTATATAGTTTCCATATTTTTTCATTTTGCTCAAACGGTAATAATGACAAACGAATTCTGAGTTACTTCTTCACGCAACAGTCGAAATGCATGCAATGACAATTTTCATTTTGCATTTAGTATTACACAATAGTTCCTCAGGTGAGCGATTTAGGGCCGCATGCGGCTCTTGTTTTAAAAACGCATCAATATACAAACTTTATATACAACTTAAATCGACGTCACATGATCTGTGTCCGTGGTCTAGCGGTATGATGCTCGGATTACGGCGGTCCGAGTTCGGATCCCGATTGATCCAATTTTTTTTTCAAATAAAATTGTTCTTTTTTTGTGGATACCAAATGGTCAACAAACATATTTATTGTGGTTTTTTTGTGTCTAAAATTAACTTCTCCGTTATTTGTTGTTAGTAATGAAATTAAAATAGTTCCGATACATATATTCACGATCGTTGTTCTGTATTGAAAAAAGTGGTAATTGAATCTATATTTTTGTTCTTTTTAATAAAATAAATATCACGTCTCACGCCTCGGTTGACATTACTTGCCTGGGGTGACCAATCCGTTCTCTCACCCTCTGTAAGATGTGATATTTATATAAGGTTATACTTTAAACTACCTATTGTCAAATAGCTTTACCTGATATAAAGTTTGATCGAATGTCGATAGATGCAGTAATTGGGAGAGGGTGCAATTCGGAAATTGGAAGTTCGACCCCTTGTTAGCTCACCTGAGCCAAAGGTTCAAGGTGAGCTATTGGGATGGCCCTGTGTCCGTCGTCGTCCGTCGTCGTTAATATTGCTTCAAATGACATCTCCTCCTATACCGCTGAACAGATTTCAACCAAACTTTACAGAAATGTTCCTTGGGTCAAGCTCTTTCAATTTTGTTCAAAGAATTAAAAACAATACAGAACTCTGGTTGCCATGGCAGCCAAAATGAAAAAATAAGGAAATCTTAAAAAATCTTCTTGTCAAAAACTGCAAAGGCCAGAGCTAACATATTTGGCACATAGCATCACCTACAGGTCCTCTATCTAGTTTGTTCAAATTATGCCCCTGGGGTCAAAATTGGCGCCGCCCCGGGGATCACAGTTTTACATAGAGTTATATAGTGAAATTTTCAAATGTCTTCTTCTCTGAAACTAATATGGCCAGAGCTTTGATATTCGGCATGGTGACACTTCTAGATGTCCTTTACGTATTTTGTTCAAATAGTTCTGGTCCGTTGCATATGTAGGTCACAGGAGCTAAAATATATTTTTCCACTGAAAACTTAAAAAATCTTCTTGTCTGAAACTACAAGGGCCAGAGTTTAGATATTTGGCACATATCATCACCTACAGGTCCTCTATCAAGTTTGTTCAATTATGCCCCTGGGGTCAAAATTGGCCCCGCTCCGGGGGTCACAGTTTTACATAGAGTTATATAGTGAAATTTTCAAATGTCTTCTTCTCTGATACTAATACGGCCAGAGCTTTGAAAGTTGGTATTGTGACACTTCTTAATATCCTTAACATAATTTGTTCAAATGGTCTGTTGCATATCTAGGTCACAGGAGCTAAAATAGATTGTTTCTAAAAAAAATTAAAATTTCTTCTCATCAAAAACTACAAGGGCCAGAGCTTAGATATTTGGCACTTAGCATCACCTACAGGTCCTCTATCAAGTTTGTTCAAATTATGCATCTGGGGTCAAAATTGGCCCGCCCCGGGGATCACAGTTTTACATAGAGTTATATAGTGAAATTTTCAAATGTCTTCTTCTCTGAAACTAATGTGGCCAGAGCTTTGACATTTGGTATTGTGACACTTCTAGATGTCCTTCACTAAAAGCTCGTTTCCGACTGGGAACAGACCAACCTCGGGTATAGAATTCTCCGTCTTTACCAAAAGCCGTGCTTGATTCTATTAGTCTATTTCTCTTTTGAATAATAACGTCATACGCTCAACGTCATATGTTTTGACGCGATTTTGTTACTGTTTATTTTGAGCGCTGTGCATGCCACATTCCGAAATATTTAATTTGAACAATGAAAACTTTGCAGTATAATAAATTCGTTATACAGTTTCCTCGCAGGGTACATGAGGATTTCTTCCCGGCTTGTAAAATCGCCTTACGGCTCGGGCAACAATGATTTTCCTCAGCCGGGAAGAAATCCTCATGTACCCTGTAACGCAACTGTATAACTAATAGTAAATAACTGGTGCAGATTGTGGTCAGAGGGATTTTAAAGGAGCTCTCTGTTTGCATGGAGAAGGTATGCTCTTCAAATATTCACTGTTTGTAAAATACCATATATGGTCCTTAGGGATAAAGGGTTTAACACCATGTATATTCAGTCAGTCCTTAATTTCCCTGGCTTTGTGGTTAGCGACTCTGTAAAGTGCAGCACGTACCCGAGAAATGTGCAGACACACAGGTATACGTAGTTGGTATCACAAATCAGAACTACTGGACTTATTAACCCTTTCACGATCAAATTTATCGTGAGATTTTTACCCCTTCACCGCCATATTGTTGTCTGCAATATCGTTTCAAAGTTAAATTTAAGGCAGAATGACTGCATAGATTTCAAAACGAGTGTCAATCAGTTTGGCGTTACGCAGCATTTGATCAGGATCAAACTGTTTTCAAACGCGCCTTTTGGCGTCATTGTGGGTGAAGAGGTTAACGGCAACGCGCAGTACATGATAGCAGCAATCAATATTAAACATATGAGTTGCGGCATCTCATCAGGATCTGTACAATTTTCTGTTTAATCTTAAATGATCTGCTGTATGGACAAGTACTGCAGTGTCTTTATATCATACCTTCAGATCTAAATATCAAATGAAATATTCAGCGAGGAAAAGTTCATTTCATATATCCAGGCATAAATTTGTTACACAACTTCGACACCTTTGGAATCCGCAATGCCATCTTGGCATGTGTGTTTTTATTCCTAGCGATTTCCAGTGCACTTGAAATAGGTCATATGATTCGTTTTATACATGAGTAAAGGTACTTCCACAGGCTAAGAAGCCAACATTATACTAAGCGCAAAGTGATAAATTTTTGCAAACAGTTTGATCAAGATCAGATGCCACATAATGCTGCATCTAATATGGATCCAAACTATTTGTCACTCATTTACATAGTTTCTTAAATTTAGAAATTATAAATGATGTTGTTTTAGCTCACCTGGCACGTTGTTTTTGATCGTCCTGTGTCCGTCATCCGTCGTCGTTCGACGTAAACAATTCTCCTCCAAAACTGCTGGATGGATTTTAACCAAACTTGTCCTTATATGGTCCTCTTTATAGGGGGTAAATTTTGTAAACGCCCGAAGGGCGTTTTCATTTAATTTACACCCCGAAGCTAATGTAGTCATACCGTCATGAGCGGCAAAAAGATGTTGTTTATTCCTTATATTTATATTTTTATTTTCTGTCATCCATTTAATGTGTAGTTTGACCAGATTTGTTTTCATGTATATGAATATACCATATACCGGCCAAATGGGTTTGATAGATGTAATATCGATGTAATAGCCATTCCAGTTTCTAAATATGGTGTCAAAAGTAGTCCTTACTACATGTACTGTATTTGCATGATTATTTCAGGGTTTTACGCAGTAAACTTTCTCGCTGTGCTTTAAGAACGCTCGTAAGAAATTAAAACAAAAATTTCAATCTGAATATCCATTATCAAAGCATATTTTAAACAATTAGGTGGCGCAAGTTTTTATACACGCTTTACACTTAGCAACGCGAATAGCAACGCTGAAATGCGACTACATGTACACAGTCAGCGTGTACACACACCCGCGGCTATCCGTGGCATATCCGATACACATAGACTAGTTTAAATATGTCATAACGGAACATTACGTTACAAATTTAGTAAGTGTGAATGCATTATTTTGCTTTATGTTTGAGCGACTTTCCTATGTATTCTGGTGAACAAATTGTTTGAAATTGTCAATTTCAAACCGTAATTGGAAGACAACTTGTCTAATCTATAAATAGATCCCTGCTCACTCGGAGAAGGGAGAGAACGCGTACAGCTTTAATGACGGAGTGTAATATGATAACCTCCCTTAAAAACAGCAATTAATTTATTTTTTTATCGCAATTTGATTTTAATTGAACTGTCTGCGACTTTAAATAGGGGTTTCGAAATACCCAAACGGATAATCTAAAAGTAGATCCTAATTTGGTCGGTATCTCTCCGCCGTATGGAAGATTTTCTTCGCGGCGGAGACTCCGCCCTCTTTCTAACTGGCTGGGACCGGATTCGATTCGTAGGTTCATCGAGAATTGACCTGCATATTTTTAATACGATTACATAGAGACTTTACATGTTGAATGTAAATATTCAAAGATAATTTTTAAAAATACATGTATATCGTTTCAATCAAAACTTCAAAAATATTCTTTTCGAAAACCACAAGAACCAGAGCTTAGCTATTTGGCACATGGCATCATCTAAAGGTCCTCTATCAAGATTGTTCAAATTTTGTCCCTGGGGTCAAAATTGGCCCCGCCCCGGGGGTCACCGGTTTACAAAGAGTTATTTAGTGAAATCTTCAATCATCTTCTTTTTTGAAACTTACATGGCCAGAGCTTTGATATTTGGTATGATGACACTTCTAGAGACCTTTACCAATATTGTGGAAACGGATTTGGTCCGTTGCATATCTAGGTCACAGGAGCTCAAAATAGAATTTTACATTGAAAACTTAAAAAATTTCTTGTCAAAAACCACTAGGGCCAGGGCTTAGATATTTGTCACAAGGCATCATTTATAGGTCCTCTGTTAAGATTGTTCAAATTTTGCCCATGGGGTCAAAATTGGCCCAGCCCGTGGGGTCACCATTTTAGCTCGACTATTCGAAGAATATGGAGAGCTATTACAGTCACCCGTTCGTCGGCGTCGGCGTTGGCGTTGCATGTTAAGGGTTTTGATCAACCTAGAAAATGCCATCCTCTTAAAGCATATATCACTTGTGTTGCATTTAAATTTTGCCATACACATTTAACTTGCCCTCAATCATCAAACAGGACAATTCTAGATGGTATATTGGGTGAATTATCTCCCCTTTTTTGACTTAGACATGCACGTTAAGATTTTTGATCAACCTAGAAAATGCCATCCTCTTAAAGCATATATCACTGCAACTAATGTTTTTATTCAATAATCACTTTACCTGAAACATCTAACTTGCCCATGACTAGAGGTGGATAATTCTAGATGGTATTTTGGGTGAATT
Organism: Gari tellinella; assembly: GCA_922989275.2. Lineage (NCBI taxonomy): Eukaryota > Metazoa > Mollusca > Bivalvia > Cardiida > Psammobiidae > Gari > Gari tellinella. Next base: position 58,350,417 of record OV277865.1, read on the forward strand.
ATCTCCCCTTTTGGACTAAGACATCCACGTTAAGATTTTTGATCAACCTGGAAATACCCTTCACTTAAGGCATATATCACTGCAACTAATGTTTTTATTCAATAATCGCTTTACCTCAAACATCTTACTTGCTCCAGACTAGAGGCGGATACTTCTAGATTGTATTTTGGGTGAATTATCTCCCCCTTTTGGACTTGGACATCCAGGTTAAGATTTTTGATCAACCTAGGAAATGCCCTTCTCTTAAAGCATATATCACTGCAACTTATGTTTTTATTCAGTAATCGCTTTAAATACCTCAAACATCTTACTTGCTCCAGACTTGAGGCGGATACTTCTAGATGGTATTTTGGGTGAATTATCTCCCCCTTTGGACTTATAAATCCATGTTAAGATTTTTGATCAACCTAGAAAATACCATCCTCTTAAAGCATATATCACTGCAACTAATGTTTTTAGTCAATAATCGCTTCACCTCAAACATATTATTTGTCCTACACTAGATTCGCATAATTCTAGATGGTATTTTGTATAAATTATCTCCCCTTTTCAACTTAGACATCCACGTTATGATTTTTGATCAACCTAGAAAATGCCCTTCACTTAAGGCATATATCACTACAACTTATATTTTTATTCCATAACTGCTTTTAGTACAAAGGAGCAGATAGTCGAGCTTTCTGTCTTACGGAGAGCTCTTGTTCATAGAGTTATATCGTGAAATCTTCAATCATGTTATTTTCAGAAACTAATATGGCCAGATCTTTGATATATGGCACGATGACACTTCTAGAGGCCCTTTACCAATATTGTTGAAACGGATTTGGTCCGTTGCATATCAAGATCATAGGAGCTCAAAATAGATTTTTCATTGAAAACTTCAAAAATCTTCTTGTCAAAAACCACAAGGGCCAGAGCTTAGATATTTGCCACAAGGCATTATCTATAGGTCCTCTATCAATAAAGGTCAAAATTGGCCCCGCCCCAGTGATCACCGTTTTACATAGACTTAGATAGTGAAATCTTCAATTGTTTTCTTCTCTGAAACTAATGTGGCCAGAGCTAAGATATTTGGCATGGTGACACTTTTAGAGGCCCTGTACCATAATTGTTGAAACAGTTCCGGTATGTTGCATAATTAGGTCACATGAGCTAAAAAAAAAGATTTTTTGAATGAAATTAACAAATCTTCTTGGCTGACACCACAGTATCCTGAGCTGAGATATTTGGCACAAAGCATCATCTACAGGTCCTCCATGAAGATTGTCAAATTATGTCCATGGGGTAAAAAATGACCCCACCCGGGGAGTCACAGTTTTACATAGAGTTATTTAGTGAAATCATCAAACATCTTTTTCTCTGAAACTAATATGCTCAGAGTTGTAATATTTGGCATGGTGATGCTATTAGTGATCCTTTACTAATATTGTTGAAATGATTCTGACCAGTTGCATATCTGGGTCACATAAGCTGAAAATAGATTTTTTCATTGAAGTTCAGTTCATTCTTTATTTGAGTCTCATCATGGTTACAGCAAATACAAATACAATAGGAAATACATCATAAGATACAACGTAACCATACCATTTATAAATGAATTATAAAAGACTATGTTCAGTACAATTTACATTCACTGTCCTTTAAACTATTGCACATACTTATATACATCTATTATGATACCTACCACATATATTGTATACACATGATAGTCTAAAATACATACAACTTCCATTAATCTAGGCAACCATACCGTTTTAATAAAATGCTATGACTGTCTTTAAAATCTGCAATAAAATCGATTTAAACTTTGACAGACAAAAGGACCAAACAAGTCAACTTAAAAAACATTATAAAACATCGACTATTATCTCAAATCAGATTTGAAATACATGTAAACTGATTAATGGACGTTGTACATATACTGTTAGGAAATACATTAGAAATTTAAAGTATTAATTAATACATTATTTACAATAAAAAATAATCTAGGCTATCAGCCAAGTTGAAAAAGAGCTCTATTTAAGGAGCTACGTCACCCCGAAAGGTAGAAAAATTCTACTTATATCATGATGTAGTATACACATAGGCGATCCCATTTAGGGTGGATGACAAGCTTGAAAGTGGTGCAGATTTTTTTATTTGGCGTTTCCATGGCAACCGCTCAGTTTTACACTGTGTTTCAGGAAAACCTCTGTAACTTGGTCAATTTTTGTAATAGGAGAATGAAAATAGTACAGTGATGAAGCTTAGACATTGAGCTTTAATAAAATGAGAGTTTGTGTAAATTATCTCATTTGCATACTTATGAATATTAATGAGAATATTAAAAAACTCATAAAAATAGGGAAAATAATATCAAAATCATACTTTCAACTAAACATTAAACACACTCAAAGGACACAAAAGGTGCCAATTTTGCTTAAAAACATATCTGAACATTCCTTGAAAGAATGAGGTTGGTTTGATTAAACACTGGCTACTGTATATGCCCCATATTTCGTTTCTATGACAACCGTCCATTTCTGACACATAAAATATGGCAATTCCTCAAACTTGCCCCATCCTCCTGAAAATCCTCTGTAACTTTGTTTCTTCTGGTGATATAAGTATGAAAATTGTACAGTTATAGAGCTTAGAAGTTGGCCTTTAATTGAATGAACGATTTATATAAATGATCTCATTTGCATAATTATGAATATTAATGAGATTATTAAAATCCTTAGAAATGCAGGGAAAAATTATCAAAATCATACTGAGTATGTTAATTTTGAACTGACTCGAAGGACACAAACAGAGCAAATCCTAATTATGATATATCAGAGAATATTTCTAGAATAATTGAGTCGGTTGGCGGGTCATAACCCTTTGATCACACGTGCCATGAGTTCCGTTCCCATGACAGCAGGTCCACACAGAATCATTATTGATTCAGGAAAGCCACTGTATCTTTGGCGTTATTTGTGCAAAAAGAATGAAAATAAATTTTCAATAGAGCCTAAACATTTGCTTTTAATTTGATGAAAACTGAAGCACTTTATCTAATTTGCATACTGATGAATATCAATGAGATAATAGGAAAAACAGAGATAATTTATGCACATGTATCAAAACCATATTTCGAACTTATCCTTAATCTGGCACAGGGGTCACAAGAAGAACATGTTGTAAATTGAATACTAGTATTAAAGGGCATACAAAGAATGAATGAGCTGGTTTTGTGCCAAAATTATCTGCCATATCTGTTTTAGCTCACCTGAGCAAAAGGCTCAAGATGAGCTGTTGTGATGGCCTTGTGTTCGGCGTTGTGCGTCGTCCGTCGTCGTTAACACTTGCTTCAATTGACATAGCACTTGACAGATTTCACCCAAACTTTACCGAAATGTTTGTTGGATAAAGTTCTTTCAATTTTTTCAAAAGATAAAAACGATGCAGAATTTTGGTTGCCATGGCAACCGAAGTAAAAATCAAAAGGAAATCTTGAAAACAATTTTTAACAATAACTACAAGGGTCAGAGTTTAGCTATTTGACACATAGCAGCAGCTATAGGTTCTCTATCAAGTTTATTCAAATTACCGGTATTCCCCTGGGGTCAAAATTGGCCCCGCCCGGGGGTCACAGTTTTACAAAGAAATATACAGTTAGATTTTGAACAGCTTGTCCTCTGAAGCTAATGTAGACAAAGATTTGATAGTTGGCATGGATGACCTTGCTAAAAGTCTTTTACCAATATTGTTGAAATGGTTTGGGTTTATTGAATAACTAGGTCACATGAGCTAAAATAGATATTGCAATGAAAACTTCAAAAAACGTTCTGATCTGAAACCCTAGTACACATAGTTTAGATATTAGGAATATAGTATCAATTACAGGTTTTTTGTCAAGATTGTTCAAATTATGTCTCTTGGATCAAAAATGGTCCACCCGGGAGTCACAGTTTTACATAGAGTACGTTATTTAGTGACATTTTAAAACATATTCTTCTATCAAACTAATGTGACCAGAGCTTTGATATTTGGCGCGGTGACACTTCTAGATGGCCTTTAAAAATATTAAAGTCTGATGCATATCTAGGTCACATGAACAAAAATTGATTGTTCCAATGAAAACTTAAAAATGTTTCTTTTCCGAAGTCCTAGTACACAGAGCTTTGCTATTTGGCATATATATCATCTGCTGCTGGTTTTCTATCAAGATTATTCAAAACCTGCCTCTGGGGGAAAAATGACCCGTATCGGACATAAATCATTCTCTTCATTCTACAGCTTTTCTCAAGTGGGCGAAATATGGCCCATGTGCCTCTTGTTATGCTGTTATTTCAGTCAACAAGCTTTCAAAGGCCGCATCACAAACATTTCCTGCTTCAGACAAATCTTTTGTACCATTTTCTTGCTTGATATACTTGCTATGATGGCCTTTGTGATATTTGGCTTCATTTGCAATGAGCTTGCTGTTGTCACTAATCCTACAGCTATTTTCTTTGTCATTCTTTTCCTGTGTTTCTTCTCCAATATGGAACAAAATTCAAATATTGCCACATTTTTGAGATTCTTGTCTCTTTTATAAGACTTTTTCTCACAAAATAAACACAGTTCTTTCCAGTTAAAAAACTTCCTCTGAATTTCATATATAGAAGGACCTCGTTTCTCATCACTATCAGTGTCAGGGTCAATGTGTGATCTTGCAATGTTTGTTTTACTACGTAGTGTATGTTGAATATCCTTATGCCAGTGAATATCTTCCAAAGATTCTTTCAATTTGTACTCATCCTCAGACATCCTTTTAACATAGCTGTCTATGGTCTCAGCGAATTCTATATCACGAGTCCTCCTTCTAGAAAGTAAAGCACCAAGGAAGGTATCTATCCCTTGAGACGTAGCCTTTCTCAAGGCATTGTCTTTTTCAGACTGGCATATAATCAAGTTTTTTCTTGCCGGTTTGAGTGTTAAGATATTCTACACTCGACATAGCACATGTAACTATGAGCTAATGTCAGAATAGTCTTATCTGAAATGAAATATCGGTGTATTTTGCTTCAATGTGTAAAACTGCAAAGATTTCCGATTTGGTATCAGCTCCAAATGATGTACAGGCTTTCAATATGTAGACTAATCCGCGTATATCCTTAGCAAGCCCGGCCGATTTTGTACACATAACACAGACACTACTGGACTAGTTTGGAGCTCATTTTTTTAATAAACACTACACTCTGACATCTCAAAACTACTCTGACGTGTCAAAACGAAACTGAAAGTGACAATCTATTTTTAGAGGCGCTATATTTAAGTCGCGTTCACGCAATGCGCGAATTAGTTCGCCTTTTTCCAATATTGCAAATTTGTGTCTGGATCCATTTTGGATGCTGCCTGAAAGTGTCACATTTTGCAGGAGACCATTGATATTCTAGAAATAGGCAGTGCCGAACCTGGCCTTTCAGAAATGTCTTCCAACGCGATGTGCGAATCATAACTTTTCATTCTACGGAAGCCAAAATGTGCCATAAACGTCAAAACGTTTTAATACGTTATGGGCGTGGAAAGGATATGTGATCTTTTTAAGTACTTCTGACTGAACGTGTTCAGATCGAAATCTGAACTGATATGTCATCGGTTGTTTTGATCCCATGCTCTGCTTAGGACCATGGGATAAGCCAAAATCTTCTTCCTGAAATCATCAGCATCTCATCTTATCATTCCTCATCGCTATATGACCTTTTTTGTATCGCAGTACTGTAAACCCCAACTCATCCACCAATGCAATCACTCATTAATCCTTAACTTTCAAAAGGCTACTGTAGTGAATTTGCAAACAGCTTGGATCTGCATAAGACACCGAGTTTCTTTGCATCATACCTAGATCCAAGTTTTGTGTCACTCAGACAACATTTTCACTATTTTGAAAGGCTTTGAAAGATTTCAGGACCTTTGGCATCCTGGATTTTCACTACCTTAGCATGTTCGCTACATGTCAAATACCATATGCCAAATATCAAAGCTTTGGCTACATTAGCTTCAGAGGACAATCTGATTAAATTCTAACTGTATAATTCTTTGTAAAACTTTGACCCCCGGGGCACTGCCAGTTTTGACCCCAGGGGAATAATTTGAATAAACTTGATAGAGAACCTATAGCTGCTGCTATGTGTCAACTATCTAAGTTCTGACCCTTGTAGCTATTGTTAAAAATTGTTTTCAAGATTTCCTTTTGATTTTTACTTCGGTTGTCATGGCAACCAAAATTCTGCATCGTTTTTTTCTTTTGAACAAATTTGAAAGAATTTTATCCAAGAAACATTTCGGTAAAGTTTGGGTGAAATCTGTCAAGTGCTATTGGAGGAGATGTCAATTGAAGCAAGTGTTAACGACGACGGACGACGCACAACGCCGAACACAATGCCATCACAATGTTGTGAATAACAATTTAGCGCTGATGTGCACGTGGCGCGGTAACGACGTTAACGTCTGTGACGTCACATTGTTTATATATGTATGTATGTATGATTGAAGTAAGAAGAACGTTAGATTACAATTAGTTGAAGACACAACGCGTTTAGTATTTATATAACCCACTATTACGATACACAACAGCTCATTTTGAGCCTTTTGCTAAGGTCAGCTAAAACAGATATGGCAGATAATTTTGGCACAAAACCAGCTCATTCATTCTATGTATGCCCTTTAATACTAGTATTCAATTTACAACATGTTCTTCTTGTGACCCCTGGGCCAGATTAAGGATAAGTTCGAAATATGGTTTTGATACATGTGCATAAATTATCTCTGTTTTTCCTATTATCTCATTAATATTCATCAGTATGCAAATTAGATAAAGTGCATCAGTTTTCATCAAATTAAAAGCAAATGTTAAGGCTCTATTGAAAATTTATTTTCATTCTTTTTGCACAAATAACGCCAAAGATACAGTGGCTTTCCTGAATCAATAATGAATCTGTGTGGACCTGTTGCCATGGGAACGGAACTTGTGGTACGTGTTGTCAAAGGTTTATGACGCGCCAACCGACTCAATTATTCTAGAAATATTCTCTGATATATCATAATTAGGATTTGCTCTGTTTGTGTCCTTCGAGTCAGTTCCAAATTTACGTACTCAGTATGATTTTGATAATTTTTCCCTGCATTTCTAAGGATTTTAATAATCTCATTAATATTCATAATTATGCAAATGAGATAATTTATATAAAAAATTCATTCAATTAAAGGCCAACTTCTAAGCTCTATAACTGTACAATTTTCATACTTATATCACCAAAAGTAACAAAGTTACCGAGGTTTTTCTGGAGGATGGGGCAAGTTTGAGGAATTGCCATGTTTTCTGTGTCAGAAATGGGCGGCTGTCATAGAAACGGAGTTTGGGGCATATACAGTAGCCAGTGTTTAATCAAACCAACCTCATTCCTTCAAGGAATGTTCAGATATGTTTTTTAAGCAAAATTGGCACATTTTGTGTCCTTTGAGTGTGTTTAATGTTTAGTTGAAAGTATGATTTTGATATTATTTTCCCTATTTTTATGAGTTTTTTAATATTCTCATTAATATTCATAAGTATGCAAATGAGATAATTTACACAAACTCTCATTTTATTAAAGCTCAATGTCTAAGCTTCATCACTGTACTATTTTCATTCTTCTATTACAAAAATTGACCAAATTACAGTGGTTTTCCTGAAACACAGTGTTAAACTGAGCGGTTGCCATGGAAACGCCAAATAAAAAAATCTGCACTACTTTCAGGCTTGTCATCCACCCTAAATGGGGTCGCCTATATGCATACTAAGTCATGGTATATGTGCAAATTTTCAACTTTTCGGGGTGAGGGGGACGAAAAATTTACTTAGCCAGCTGATAGCCTAATCACTTATGTATTAAAGTTTATCTGCTTACGAAAAGCTGTCGTCTATGTAAAATATTAAAACAGGTTTTGGCACACGTTCTAACCATCTCTGTGTTGGACAAGATATATCTTAATTTATCACAGTCTGACATATTGAAGAAACTTTTATTAAAATGTATTGCCCTTAAAAATAATTCCTCTCTGGGATCGTTATACAATTCACAATATAACAAAACGTGTACTTCATTCTCAACAGCATTCTTATCACACATGGGACAGAGCCTAAGTTCCTCATCAAGACCCTCATATCTTCCAGCTTCTAAACGTATGGGGGCCATCCCTAATCAAAATTTTGCAAAAGCTGAACGATGACTCGGTGGAAAAAATATTGTACAATAAGATTCAACACCAAAGTCTTCCTTGAACGTTTTATATAATCTTAACTTATTGCGACCACGTCCTGATGGGCCAATATCATTATTAATTTTTAATTTCCAGTTATTAATAAAATTATCATGCACTTGTCCTTCGACCCTATTTGTAAACGATCTAGCAATAGGAGTTTCTAGTGATTTATAACAAGCCATGTCGTTCGCATTAAGAAAAGCTGAAATATTGTAACACCAATTCTTACACGAACGACAAGACTTGTTATTTGACCAAAGCGCTACTCTTTTATCAACTCTCAACCTGTCCATGCGACTAAGCCTTAACCAGTATAAAGCAATACTTTTCCTCTGGCGGATTACCGGTGATTTCCAGCCAAATTCACCCGACAATCCCTCATTGGGAGTGTACTTTCCAACTCCTAGAAAAAAATCGTTGCGCTCTGTTGTGAACTGATTCGATGCAGGAGTAAGTACAATACCCCCACAGCGGAGCACTATAGTTCACAACAGGCCACACAACGGAATCATAAAGTTTAGTACAAACATCGTAAGGAAGTCCGCCAATTGATTTCAATTTAGCTATCAACAATCCTAAGGCTCTACCTGCACTTTGCGCTACGACCTTAACTGTTACATTCATATCTAAATGTTCATGCAAAACTACACCTAAATAAGTATATCTATCGACAAGTTTCAACTGGCTAGTATCACACATAAAATTGAATGAGGTAGCAGGGATTGAATTAGGTCTAAAATGCATCACATTACTTTTATCTGGATTTACAGGCATGGCATTCATTTCACACCAGTTATTCAATGCCGACAATAGAACTTGTAAATCCTCAGCAGACTCTGCAAGTATGACTATGTCGTCTGCATAGAATTTTAAACAAATTACTTCATTTTCAAGCATTACACCTTTGTCGAAAGATTTGAGATACAACGTCAAGTCGTTTATATAAAGATTAAACAGCAACGACGACAAAATACAACCCTGACGTGATCCACAATAAACATCAAACCATTCGGTGTTAAAGCCATTTACTCTAACGCATGAACTTACAGAAACATTTAAAGACTTAATAGCTTGTAACATTTTACCACATATTCCTAAATCTGACAACATGTTGCACAGCCATGGCAGTCTCTATCAATTGTGTCGTATGCCTTCTTAAAATCTAAAAAAGCACAAAATGTAGATTTGCGTAATTTCTTTCTAGTATCAATACTACTTCATAAAGAGATAATATGATCAGTGGTGCTTCTTTCCTTTCTAAAACCATTCTGCTCGTCACATATTTTACCATTAGCCTCAGCCCATGTACACAGCCTTTGATTCAGTATGTTACAATATACTTTATACATAGGAGACGCTAATGATATTCCTTGATACGACAAAGGATCCCTTTTATCTACAGAAGATGACTTTGGAATGGGGTTTATGATACATTTACCCCACATAGAATGACTTTGGAATGGGGTTTTTCAAAGCAAACATTGAATAAAACATGCATAAAAGACATAGCTGTATCATTATTCAATACTTCAATTGGTATATTGTCAACACCACAAGCTTTACCTTTATTGATTGACATCACAGCTTTATGTACCTCTAGTATCGATATACCTTCATTAAAACTAATTTCTACAATTGGATCGGCAGCATTATTAACTTAGTTAATATGCTCAGAATTTGAAGCACGAAACAGAGAACTAAAATCTTTACGCCATTTTTCCAGAACAGTTGCCTTATCACATGATACAGAACCGTGTGGCAAAATGACTTCCATTGGAATATAACTGGAATTAGAGCAGTTAACACCAATTTTAGCGATTGACTTCCAAAACTTTCTCGAGTCAACCTGACACTCATTTAAAAATCTGAATAAGGGGAGATCATTTGAAAGCACAGAAAACAAAGCAAATACTGAAAATCTGCTCTTGCAATGAATACCAACGTAAACGCTTCGCTCTCTGTACCGCGCGATCAAATTGCTTACGCTTAGAAATATATTCAACTTTATACAGCTGTTTCAAAGTAAGATCATGACATGATAACCAGGTCTTTTCCGCTTTACACATGCTATTCCAGAGTTCCGACATTTTATCTGACCACCAAGGCTTACCTTGCCGATGTTTCTTATTTGTAGATCCAATTCTTTCTTACAAAGTCTACTGTTCATATGGTTAGTAACAATATTACATCAACTATTATACATATCATCAATCTCATACTGATTACGTAAACCACATTCTAATTTTGTAATAGTTTGGTAAATATAGTAAAGAGTCTCATTGTCTAACATGAAATCATTTGGCACATTGTTAACATCAAATATTAAAAAACCAGCTGATTCCACATTAGCATGGCGACTTTTTATATCAAGCTCACACATAATTTTCCACAACAGTAATGAATGATCAGGAATTACACTCGGAGAAACAGTTTAAATTACATCCAACCTGTTTGAAAGTCTTACTGTCTGAAACCTGATTTACAAAATCATGAGCTTAGATATTTGAAAGAACATTACATTAAATTGTGCGTGTTCATCAGCAAGATGTTTGAAATTATGTCATAATCATGGGGTGAAAATGATCCCATCCCAGGTGTCATGTGCCCCTTGTCTGTGTTTTCCTAGGTGATCTCAGGTCACTGAGATACAGCAACAGATTATGTTGTCTGCCACATTTTTATACCCCGGTGCTAGGGCCTGGACGAGTACACGGGTATCCGCGGACAGGGTACATTTTGGCGGGTACCCGGGTCCAATTTTAGGACCCGGGTACCCGAGCTAATTTAACAATGAAATTAACAGAGATACTTTCCTAAAACGATTGTGTATATACAGCTATTTTGAACAGTCTTTTATCTATCAACACGGTCCCTTTCTATCGCGTATTCCTTCGACCACCTATCTTTATAATGTCAACACCTGAGTGCGAGTGTTCGTCGAAAATTTTTTATGTATGATTCTATACATCGAAGTTGTGCTTTTTTCATCCTAATTTTAAAAGAAAATATATGTACATGTATCAGTTTCGAATGTTTTTGTTGACACCGTGGGTGTGTACATCCATGTAACCTGCGCCTATATTTGAGATTCTTCTTATCTAAATTTTTAGTACCGGAAGTAGGACAGTTTTTCGAAGAATGGTCGGTCATTTTGGAAAATTTATCCTTATCCCATAACCCTTTACGAATCCTATAGTAATACGTCCATATATGGAAGATGTAGTAAAATCGCCTCGCGCGTCGAATGGCGCGAAAATCTCTGATACACGAATTTCAGCTTTATACTTATTCTTTACCTGCTAACTTAACCATTTTTGCAATGAAATTGATGTGTTAGTTTACGCATGCAAAAATAATCCTTGAATTCAACATTATTTCCACATTACAGTAAGTTTCAAATTATGAATATAGGCTCGTATGTTAACCGGAAGTCATATTAAGCATGCGCGGGTTCTGTCATCAAAACAGAAAGTGGATCGACACCAAATAATTCTCTTATGGTCTTCGGATGGGTTAGTACTTTACTCAAGAAGGTTACAATACCAGTATTAGTTAAAGATAAACTGTCAACTGTTTGAATATAAAATCTATAAAAAAAATGCATCAGAATTTCGCGGCGACATTGAAAAGTTGATATTTATAGCGCGTCGTACTCGAAGCTCTATTAAACTCTTATGACGACAAATTATAGCTCTGTTAGACCTTAGTCTACAGTTAGAAATACGTTAGATCGAGTACCTCGGGTACCCGCGGGAAATGCATGGCCGGGTACCCGGGTCCAAATTTACTACCCGTCTAGGCCCTACCCGGTTCACAACTTAGTTTGGGGGCATATTGTATTTGCCTGTCTGTCTGTCTGTCTGTCTGTAGTTCACAACTTTAATATTGGCCATAACTTTAAAACTACATACGATAGAAACTTTATATTTAGTATATGTACTCACCTCAATAACTTCTTGAGCTCAGTACAATTTGGGTCATGTCCGAACAAAGGTCAAGGTCATCTAGAGGTCATTTAGATTTGAAATAGGATAATTTAACAATGGCCATAACGTAAGAACTGCGCGTGATAGAGACTATATATTTGTAATGTGTATTAAACTCCAAAAGCTCTTGAGCTATGTACAACTTAGTACATGTGCAACACAGATAAATGTCATTTTTAGCTCACCTGAGCTAGCTCAGGGTGAGCTTTTGCAAAACTTGAATGTCCGGCGTCCGTCGTCCGTCGTTCGTCGTCAACAAGTTTAGTGTTTGCACTCTAGAGGCCACAATATTTATCTAATCTTTCTCAAACTTGCTCACATTGTATGTTACCATAAGAGTTCGAATGAGTTGGATTATGGTTAAAATCGGACTCATAGCTCAAAAGTAATCTACCTTTGCTGAAAATGCCATATTTAAGGGTGTTCACACTCTAGAGGCCACAATTTTTATCAAGTCTATCTCAAACTTGCTCAGATTGTATATGACCATAAGAGTTCGGATGAGTTCGATTATGGTTGAAATCTGATCAATAGGTTGAGAGTGATCTACCTTTGAATTGCTGAAAATGCCATATTTAACAGTGTTTACACTCTAGAGGCCACAATGTTATCCAATCTATCTCAAACATGCTCAGATTGTTTATAACCATAAGAGTTCAGATGAGCTCGAGTTTGGTTGTAATCAGACTAATAGGTTGAGAGTTATATACTTTTGAAATGCTGAAATTGTCATATTTAAGGGTGTTTACTCTCCAGGGGTCACAATTTTTATCCAATCTATCTCAAACTGCTCAGATTGTATATGACCATAAGAGTTCGATTGAGCTCGATTATGGTTGAAATCTGATCAATAGGTTGTGAGTTATCTACCTTTGAATTGCTGAAAATGCCATATTTAACAGTGTTTACACTCTAGAGGCCACAATTTTATCCAATCTATCTCAAACTGCTCAGATTGTATATGACCATAAGAGTTCGATTGAGCTCGATTATGATTGAAATCGGACCTTTGAATTGCTGAAAATGTCATTTTAAGGGTGTTTACTCTCTAGAGGCCACACTTGTTATCCGGTCTTTTTCAAACTTGCTCAGATTGTATATGACCATACGATTTCAAATAAGTGTGATAATGGTTGAAATCGGACCTATAGGTCAAGAGTTGTCTGCCCTTGAATTGCGGAAAATGCCATATCGAACAGCGTTTACACTTTTGCAACTACAATTTTCAGTGGATTTTGATTTTACTTGCACACAAAGTATATACCTATAAGTTCTCAAAGAAGTGCACTTATTGTTGAAATCTAATCATTGTAGCAATAGTTATCTGCCCTTGATATACTTTGAAATGCTAGAAAATGCATCATTTCAGTATTGTTTAGGCATTAGTTATCTGCCCTTGATGTACTCTACCATACTAGAATTATGAAGTTGTATTCCATAATTATTTACATGCTATACTACACATTTGAATGGATTTAAATTAAAACTGATGAAACAGTAAGATAAAGCTATCAAGCTTCAGTACAACAGTTGAGCGATATCAGAGCCTCCAGGCCCTTTTGTTTAGTTATTTCCCCTTTCATATTTTCTTGTCCGGGAGATAACTCCAAATCTACTGCTGTTTAATAACGCATTACCCCATACATATGTCTTTTTACACTGAAGAAAATAAGTTCACTTCATATATGGCATCCGTCAGTCGAAAACGACTATGGAGTTGTGCCTGTTGAGGTAGCCGTGGGGCATCGCCTTGTGTGACTGTACAGTCCTATTCTGGATTTGCATGTTCTGTTGCAGTCCTGGCATACAAAAGCTGTTGCATCCTGGCTGTCTGTCTGTGCACTTTGACTGGCTTTACGTCTACTTCTGATTTGATCGTTGTGGTCTCTGAAGGCCGATTCACCTTTGACCAGGCCCTCCGAAACATGTCTTCTCCACTGGGGTCTGTTTTCCGCTGTTGTTTCCCAGGACTCTAATGCAATGTGGCATGCTTTCATGTCGCGCTTGCACACATCCTTCGGGCGACCACGGCATCTTTTCCCAGTGGCTAATTCACTATACAGTAGGTCCTTTGGGATGCGCCCATCATCCATCCTTCTGACATGACCTAGCCAGCGAAGTCGGCGCTGACGAAGAAGAGTGTACATGGATGGGATATCAGCTCTAGTAAGGACCTCATTGTTTGAAATCTTGTCCTCCCATGTAATACCGAGGATCCTGCGGAGACAGCGCATGTGAAAGACTTGGAGTTTGCGCTCTTGGGAGGAGTATGTTGTCCAGGATTCACTACCATACAGCAGAGTACTGATTACACAGGCCTTGTAGACATTTACTTTTGTGGGAATTGTCAGATGCTTATTTTCCCAAACTCTCTTACTGAGCTTGGAGAGTATTGTTGAGGCCTTGCCTATGCGTTTGTTTAGCTCTGTGTCTAGTGAAAGAGTGTCTGAGGCAGTAGAGCCCAGGTACTGGAACTGATGGACAACTTCCAGAGTATCCCCACTGTTCACTTCATACAGTCACAAAAATGTAAGATATAAGAAATAGCACCTATATTTTAGTAGATGATAGCTTAAAGCATTTTAAAAGTAAAGCAGAATATGCATTATATATCATAATTATATGGAAAAAGGTTGATAAGAGGAAGTGTCATGGATAAGGGCCATACCCTGTCAACAGTATTTTTGTAGTTATGCCCCTTTGTCATGTTTCTTGTATGGAAGATAATTCCATTTACTGCTATATTAAAATGTTGTCTTGCCAAGTTTTATTTGAGCACCATTTTCCATAACACAAACCAGTTTCCGTCTGATCCCCTAATATTTTAAACCTTGATTATCATTTAAAGAGCCCCTGATCAGGTCTTGCACTATTTGCCATTTTGCAATTATATATTTCAGAAAATAACCGCCCTAAACTAAGAAATGGACTAGACTAGATTGGAAACAGGGTTTTTCTGTTAAACGTTTCATGGACATAGGAGTTAATACAGATAAATATGTAGAAGAAACTTGATCAACGCTATCATTTTAGACGTTTAGTATATCGGGTTACATTCTCAGGTGGATGCTATATAATTAAACCCCCTCAAACGAAGTTTAGTGGGGTGGGGTACTATGTCCGGCCGGCTTGTCCGGAGCATGACTTCTAAAGTATAAGAGCTATTGACTTCACATTTCATAGATAGATAGATCTCATTGACTAGGAGTGCAGTGCACGAGAACCGTTACTCTGTTTGCAGTATTTTTGGAGTTATTGCCCTTTGTTGTTTTAATAAATTTATTCTTGTCAGGAGCATAATTTCCAAAGTATAACAGCTATTGAATTCAAACTTCATAAACAGATACATCGCATTGAGAAGGAGTCCAGTGAACAAGTTCAATAACTTTGTCATCAGTAATTTTGGAGTTTTTGCCCTTCGTTGCTATATTTTTAGCTCACCTGAGCCGAAGGCTCAGGATGAGCTATTGTGATACCATTCCGTCCGTCGTCCGGTGTCTGGCGTCCGGTGTCCGTCGTACGTCCACATTTTCAAACAACATCTCCTCAGAAACCACTGACCCGATTTCAACCAAACTTTGTCAGAAGCATCATTGACAAGGGGGAACGAAATTTTGTATAAAGTTTTTGGCTAGAGTAATTTCCCTTGATGTGGGACCAGTTCTTCTAACATGACCGTATAGACAACTTTTAATGCATAAGAAAATCTTAAAAAATCTTCTTCTCAGAAACCAAAAGGCCCAGACCTTTGATATTTGGTATGTATCATTACCTAATGATCTTCTAACAAGATTGTTCAAATTTTGACCATCGGGCCAAAAATGGCCCCGCCCATTGGGCTTATCAGTTTTTCTTAAGGGGGTAGGTGCACCTTGGTAAAGTATTTACCAAATTCTTCAAACTTTGCATACTGATAGTAAAATTAGTTTCTATGACAAAACTGGAAAAAAAAATGGGGGTCCCGGACCTTTTTTTTTCACAATTTAAAATATTTCACGACTACCCCCCTAAAATTGAAGCTTTTCAAAAACACCTATTTTTTTGTACTACGTTTTTTCAAGCTTTATGTATACTCAGTATTTGTACACAAAAGGTTGTAATTTGTATTACCAAAGTAAGAATAAACCCTGAAAATCATGTTTTCTAAAAAAAATAAAAAAAATATGTGCGATTTGAATGGATAAGAATAAAAATTACCCCACCCACTTATTTTATAATGGGAGAAAAAGCCCCGAAAAAATTGCCAATTTAATTAAAGAAAACCAATTTTTTTTTATTTTTTTTTATTTTTTTATTCTTCCAAACATATAGTTTTAGTGAAATAGCAAATAAAAACATGGGGTCCCGGAGTTAATAAAAAAAATATGGAACTTTTTATTAAAAAAATCCATTTTTTCTCTATTTTTCACTTTTTTAGTGTATTTTTATAATATTAACTTCTTTTTTTTCTGTAAATTTTTATTTGATCTATTGAACTAATTATAATTTTTAATAAAAAAAAAATTCCATAAAGATTGAATTCTTAAATTTTGAAAAAATATTTTTTTCAAATTTTTTTACCCCACCACTTTTTTTATAATGGGGAATGGAGTAAACTGAAAATTCCCAACTAGATTGTTGAAAAACATTTACTTTTCTTCATAATTGTTGGTGTCTCTCATGATAAAGTACTGATGTAGAAAAGCGAAGCAGAAAATTCATGATCACCCATCTTTTAAGCTTATAATGGACAGCTTTTATCAGTTTTGATATAAGGAGCATAGCAGAACATAATTCTTTTTTGTATCTACTCTTTTATTCATCTTGCATTCACAATAAAATATAAATAATATTTTAGCATACTAGTATAAAGGTTCCAAATCAGAGTAAGAACATTTTTCTCCACCAAACCCTATGTTGTGATAATGTTGATAAATACAGTGAAACCCCTCTAAACCGGAACCTCTAAATACCGGAATTCTCTCTTAAACAGGATTAAATCGTTGATCCCGTTTACAACCTTTCTTTATTTTTACCAATTACACCAATATCCATGAATAAGTTTTTTTTTTTTAATCTTACACTGAAGAAAATGGTTAAGACATACTAGCAGATAGCTAAAAGCAGGTTGAAAGTAAAGCAGAATGCGCCTCAATGCGCATTCTGCTTGACTTTTAATCTGCTTTTAGTGTTCAGCTATCTTCCATACTTGAAACAAGCTATGGGTTAAAAACCTCTCTAAACCAGAAACCCCTCTAAACTGGAATTTTTTTTGTCCCCACACATGTCCGGTTTAGAGGGGTTTCACTGTAGTATCATTCAAATAGTTTGGTGAAGACATGAGGACTTCATCATGTGAAACATTTACCTTATCTGAACTTCTGTAAGATAAAACTGATAATAATAATACTTTTACAAGGAACACATTATACTCAAAAACATGTACAGTAAAATTCCACAGCAACAACCAGCAGAAATAAATAAACATGATGGTATTAAAGACAGAAGACAGGTAACAGCATCAGTATTTCTGTAAATCTGCTAAACTCATTATCCCATAGCATATTACTGTTATTGAAAGTCACCATCTGTAAGATATTTCTTATGGTGCATATTCATGTCTGTATAAAGTGGAACTACAATAAATTTAAAAGGCATACTTATGGGATAATGGGTTTTAGTGGTAAAGTGCTGAAACAGTCACCTACCCCAACCCCTATAAACTGAGCAAATTGGCCTGACATAGTAGTGGCAATTTTCTGTAAGCATGTTACCAAAACTAGAAGGGTGATCATCAGAAGAGCAAGCAACAGTTGATCAAGAGTTATAGCCAATGAAAAGCTTCAGTATAGAAGTTGTACGTCAGAAAAGGAAAAAGTAGGACAGAGGAATAGCTTTCATGGTATTGGTGCAAGAGTTATTAACCATATGCAAGACACTTCCACTCATCAAACTCCTTCCATAAATGAAATTATTTCATCTAAAAAGAAAGAAAAAGAGAATCACTAAGAATCATCAATCATCAGTAGGTGACATAAAAACACATTGAAACTGTTTATCACTGTCAAACATGGATCCAGCTCTTCTACTCACCTCCAGGCATTAACATTTTCTTATTTCTCAACCAAACACTATGTTGTGACAACTCATCGGAATTGTTTTTTATGACAATTATGATGAGTCATAAATTATAATCTAATCGTTTATAGGATATACAATGAGTTTAGTATAAGAAACGGCTGCCTTATCTGGACTTATTCAGGTAAACAAATATATATAAACCACATTGAACAGTAAAAACTCTCTAATACAACCATTGACGAGAAGAAACTTCATGGAATTGAAGGCATGTAATAGCTTGTAGCAAGATGAAATTAAAAAAGTACACTTACATGAACTTTCTACCTTCTATCACCTTGTATAAAGCAGCCACATTCTTTAATCCTTGTAAAGTTATAATCAAGAAGTGGAAATAATAGTGAGTGTTTACTGTACTCATATTTCAGAAAACACACATAGAAACTGTTAACCACTGCCACACGGATCCAGCTCTTATTCTCACCACTAGATACAAACATAAAATCATTACAAATAAGCACAATTGCAGTTACAAATTGAAGCTATCATGATGAATTTCTTTGGAGACATACAATCAACAGTTATTACATTTCAAACCAATCCATCTTTATTTTTCAGGTGAACTTCATCATTTGTTACATACACTTGCATTCATTACAGAATTCTTTATTTTGTATGTGACCACTAAAAAGATTATGTTTCTTGTCAATATGGCAGGAAGCAGCATTGTGCAAATCAACAGAAATGAAGAAATTGTCAATAGGACTTTTCTGCATTACTGTGGTTCTGCATTCGACTGTCACTTGTCTCTAAAGATCACCAGGCTTTTTTATATATCATTCAAACTCAATCAATATACTTTATCATTCAAAACAGTCCGTAACCTATACAGTATAAATACACATAAAAAAACAACGTACAGTAACAGCTCTCTATTATGACCACTAAGGTGAAGGCTAATTGATTGTATAAAAGAAAGGTGGCAGCTAATCCCTTTACCTTTACCCAATAGCCTGTTTCCTGCTAGAATTTAGTAAATATTCCTTTAGATACATATTCATGACTGTATATCTTGGAATTATTTTCGTCCCTGGAGGATTAAAAGAATGCGCTAAAAGGCGCTTCTATAAGTAAATGGTGATAGAGAGTTGATAGTAAAACAGGATCTTTCTCTTTTACTGTCACCTTGCTTTAAGCAGTCATCTTTATGAAATACATGAGTGACATACTTTAGTGGTCATAATAGAGAGGTTTACTTAACAAACTCTATGTACATTACACATTCTTCGAGATATATTCAACAATAGACTGAATTATTTTAGCTGATCTTGTTACTCTTACAGAATTATCAATTTTCTCAGACAAAACACTTTTTACCCCATTGAAACCATCTCTCTGATATGCAAGAAGTAAATGTTGAAAACATAAATCACTGCCAGCAATTTTTGTTGCAGTTGCTGCAGTTAAAACTTTTTTTCTAATGAAGTAAAATGCTTATCAACATTGCAACTGAATTTGTTTTTTTGTAAACAATAATTAGTAGTATATGATGCTGACATATAATTTGCAGTCTCTATTTTGGCTGTTTCAAAAATTGATTTCAATGTACAGACATCTGACAAGGCATTGTGTGCATCATAATCAGAATTTAAAAAGTGTCTGGCTAGTGAAATCTGCTTATAGGAATCCAATCCAGGATATACTTTTTTGATTACATGTAAAGTGTCAACAAACCCATTCACAGAGGAGGAGAAAGTGTCAAAAAGATTGCAACTTATTAAAGCATTGGTAAGAACTTGGCTATCAAAACTTTTACAATTATGTGCAAATAGTATATTATTATTGGTCTTCTTTAAAAAAGTGCAAAACATTTTTAAAGCATCATTAATTGAATATGAGTTGACAAGTTGTCCATTTAATAACAATTCTCCATTTACAGTTTTTAGTCCTGTGATTTCAGATGCTTTGCTGGATATCTTCATCTTGGGTTTTACATATACATTGAATTGTTCCTTTTCCGATACAGCAGCTATCTGGATGATGTGTGATTTTCTTCCTGAAATTTTATATATGAAAAAAGTTGAAGTCAATTTGTTTGTACAGTAAAACCACTATAATACAGCCACTGACATGTGTTAATGTTATGTCTTTTAGACAGATTGCTGCTTAAAGCAAGATGAAAGTAAAACAGAAGGTTATTTTAAGCTTTATTTTATGTTGCTTTCACCTTGCCTTGAGCTGTCAACTGTCTTTCATATGTAATCAAATAGCCTTCTTTTGTGTAAATGGTTGTAATAGACAGATTACAATATATTGAAAGTTAATAAAATAGTTTGGTTCCTCGGAACACTTGTGTCACCTGCCAGCAACCATCAGTCTAACAAGAGTTTAAGTTAAAATGACAAACATCGTTATACCAGAAATAAACTACTGCAAAAGAAAGTATAGAAGAGGAGAATAAATCTCATGGTATTGATGCAAGACACTTTCACTCAGCAAATTATTTAAGTAAATGAAATTTTATCTGGAAAGGATGAGTTGAACAGAAGTTATTTGCTGAAAATAGAAAATATGGAATAGGGGAATAACCTTCACAGTATTGCTGCAATAGTAATCAACCTTAGACAATTTCACTCATCAATCACTTTCCATAAAAGAAATTTCATTTAAAAAATTTCAGTAAAACAGAAGAAATCTGCATGAAACAAAAATGTTGAAAAGGGGAATAACTTTCACAATATTTATACAAGAATTATGACCATTGTGTAATACGCGTTCACATGTCAAGCTCTTTCCATAATTAAAGTTGCATCTTAAAAGATTGAGTAGAACCTTATATATGAGGCTGGACACAAAAAGTGTGACGGACAGACAGGCAGGCGGACAAACGGACGGACAGACGCCGGAAGAGTGATCCCTAAGTGTCGCCTCTGCCTACAGCAGGTGACACAAAAACCAAAGAAACACAGTGTGGGTGCCAGTGCTTATCTGTTATGTTGTGCTTATAGATTAAGATGGAACAGTGTGATATTGTTGCTTTCGTCTTGACTATTCATCCCTCTGTCTACTGTGAGGCTAAAAGACCCTGAACCTTTTTCTGACATGACCCAACTTGTAATGAGCTTAAGAGTTTCTTGGGTTAAGTACACATGCCAAATATGAAGTCTCTTTTACATGTTGATTCAGAGTAATGTACATGTTAAATTAACACTATTTGACCTCAAACTGACCTTGACCTTTGTTGGACAAGACACAAGTTGTACTGAGCTCAATTATCATCCTGCAAATGAATACAAAACTGTGGGCATATTTAGACAATAAAGTGGAGACTTCATTGTACTTTTAAAATGAGTTATTTTGCAAATACCTAGTCCAGTAGTCTCCAAATCAAAGAAAGTTTTGGTGTGGGGTCCTTCTTTACAATGCTCACTCCCTATAACAAGCCCATCAGGAATTGATTCATATGAAACATCCTCTGAAAAAAATCAATTATCATATTTATACTAATCAAACATAATAAAAAACATTTATGAAATATACATCCAGGGAGTAAACTGAGCATATCCAACAGTGTCTCACTCATTTTATCATCAAACCCTATGATGTCACAACTCATTAGAATCATCTCTTTGAGACAACTTTAATGAGTGGTGACACCATAGGGTTTGAAGCAGAAATAAAGATTTTAGTTTTTGAAATACTCCCTTTGAATCTTGTACATCAATTGATTAGTTTGGGTGAATCAGCAAATGTATTGCTACAAAATGACTTACTTAAAACAGGATTTTATACAATACATAATCTAATGAACTTCTTTACCCAAATTCTGTAAATTTGGATGGTACTGTGGTCCTTCTTTAACTTCTAGAGTAAATCTTCTCTGTGATCTGAAATGTAGAAAACAACTGATAAAACAATGGCCACTATTACTATTTAAAACTACTTTGTGTGCATGTGTGATCAAAATCCATTCAAAACTGTACTTGTTAAAGTGTAAATGCTGTAACATGTGGCATTTTCAACATATCAAGGGCAGATTACCCTTGACCTGTTGGTCCAGTTTCAATATTAAGAAAACACCTCTAAGAAATTATGGTCATGTACAATCTGAGCAAATTTGAGAAAGACAGAATAAACAAGAATATCGTTCCCAAAGATGGATGCTCCCCACAATGAAAAAAACCCAAGGTATAGCATGTTTAGTATGTGAACACAGTATCAAGTTTCATCAACTTATAATGTAACGTTCAGGAGATATGCTTCAGACAAAATATAAAAATTCTATACAAAAAGGTCGACAATTCAATATTTGGAGATAACAGAGTTATAATTCTTGTGTACTTCAATTTTTTTTGTCATACTCTAACACATAATCAAGTTTCATCAAGTTATAGGGCTTCAGAAAAAAAGTTTACAAGAAAGGGAGATAATTCAATATTGGGAGATGACAGAGTTATGGTTATTGAGTACAGCACTCCCTGTTTCATCCCGTATTACTGTATCAAGTTTCATCAACTTACAATGCAATGCTCAGGAGATATGATCCTAACAAAATTTGATTTTTTTTTTAAATAGAAAAAGAGAGATAATTTAATATTTTTGTGTACTGCACCTCCTTATGTCATCATGTATCACTGTATCAAGTTTCATTAATTTACATTGTAACAGTCAAGAGATATGCTCCGGACAATTTTTTAAAAAGATTTTAGAAAAAGGGAGATAATTCAATATTGGGAGATGACAGAGTTACTGTTCTTGTGCAATGCACTTCCTTATGCCATCCTCTATCACTCTAACAAGTTTCATTAACTTACAGTGTAACAGTCCAGAGATATGCTCCGGACAAAATTGATTTATTTTATGAGAAAAAGGGAGATAAATCAAAATTGGGAGATGAGAGAGTTATAGTTCTTGTGTACTGCACTTCCTCATGTCATCCTCAATCACTGTAACACGTTTAATCAACTTAGGGTGTAACAGTCCAGAGATACGCTCCGGACAAAAAATTCAGACAAAATAGATTTTTTTTATGAAAAGAGGGGAGATAATTCAATATTGGGAGATGACAGAGTTACAGTTCTTGTGTACTGCACCTCTTTCTGTCATTCTCTATTCTATATACTAACAATTTACAAGCATAAGTCTCCACAAACCTTTTCTGTTTTAATTCAAGCTTGCGTCTTTTGGCTGTATGTGTGGTTGCAATGGCCTTACGCTTTCGGAATTGTAAATCCTGGAGGGCGAGCAGTCTAAATGAGTGTGTTCCAGGGGATATGCCTATCTTACGATGAACCTGTATATCAAATAGAGACATACCTATAAGACTAGTATAGCTAGTATGTATCTTAACTCTGTACCCCATAGCCTGTTTCTAATTTTGAAAACAGGTGACCACTTAAAGCAGGTTGAAAGTAAAGCATCTTGAAGCACATTCTGCTTTACTTTCAGCCTCCTTTAAGCTATCATCTGCTAGGCTAAAGAAACTTTTTTTCTAATAGTACACATTCATGACGTAATAAATTGGAACTAATAATAGGCGTAAAAAGGCATATTTATGGTATAATACAAGTAAACATCATATTTGCATGCAACCCAAATATTAAAATTCTATTGTATAATCACCATCATGTCAGTGTAAGAGATTTCCATAAAAAGAATTGACTATTCCAGTGAGATTTTTGAGGAGTGACTATTAAGCGATGTCGACAAGTGATTGTATTCATAAAAGGTGTAGATCCTGATCAGAGGAGTCCTCTAGGAGCTCTCTAGTCTGTGTCTGGACTGTAAGTATATGACAAGGGTATTTTCGATTAGTACGCTGTTAGAAAATGACAAGTATGCTCATAGATAGGGCTGAATGTGTTCTGTAAATATCTGACTATACATTGTTCAGAGGTTTTTATAAAACTATCTTTCAACTTACAGAGGTGATGTACTTTCTACCAGCATTCTTCTGTGACACTGCTGCAGCAACCCTGAAATTGAGATTAGCAGAGCCAGAAAAGTGCATACTCTTGGGTGCTTTCGAAGCAATTGATTTGTTAAGACTTTCATTGGCTTGAGTACTACCAAGATTACTTAATTTTATTGCATGTTTTAAGTAGGCATCAAAAATTTGCTTTATATCTGTTTGCAACTGACCAGATGACAGTGGTTTTCCAAACGGCAATGATTTATACGGTTTACCTGGATCATTGGTTTTTTTACACCATGCCTGACAATAACTGTGATCCCCAAAGGGGTGAAAGGCCAGGGCCTTGATACCCTGTGCAATACCATCCGGATGTCCAACATTTTGACTTAAAACATATCCAAAAAGCTTTAAAATGTATCGAATAACTGAAACAGATAGGGATTTATGCTTGTTACGAAGTGAATATAGTAATGAACTGACAGATTTTCTAATATGGTTTTTGTCTGATCTTTTCAAAATCATTTTGTCAACTTTTTCCCTTAGTTTATTAATAGAAGCTGCATCATCATCACCTACAATTGCTTTTGTTTTAATTCCCAAATCCTTAATTCCTTTCACCATTTCCACTACCATATCTGGTTCCATGGACTTAGCTGAACCTGTAAAATTACGCCTACAGTCATGTGATGATGGTGTGATCCCTTTCTGTTCAGCTGATTCACATATTCTGCATTTTTTGGATCTAACGGAGTAGCCAAGAACCTTTCCGGTTTTGCAGCCTATCATGGTACAGTGACCTGATAAGAATAAAACAATATGTGCTTGTAAAACATGATGTCCTCAATGTGACCATGAGCTCTAACTGACCTTGAGCTTTGTCTATGACTGAGCTGGTAACAAGTTCAAGAGGTTCTTGAGCTGAATATGCAAGCCAAATATGAAGTCTATATCATATGTAGTTTCAAATTCATGAACAAGTTTAAAGTTATGGACAAAAAGAAAGAGCATAAGCAATACACTCCTGACCATGTGGTGTAAAAAGGATGGTCAAAACATGTACTTTGTTAGTTACTTTATGTCATGGTACTTATAATTTTATTCCTTAACCTTTCCATAAATAGTATCCAGTATTGTTGACAGACAGTTGCTTAAAACAGGCTAAAAGTAAAGAAGAATGCTCATTTAGTATCATTCATTTTTACTTTCAGTCTGCTTTAAGCTAACATCTGCTAGGATACAGGAAATTATTTTTTATAAGTAAGCTACTTAACCCATTACCCCATTGCCTGTTTCTAGTTTTAAATAAAGGTGGTCACTTAAAGCAGGTTGAAAGTAAAGCAGAATGTGCCTTAAGGCGTATTCTGCTTTACTTTCAGCCTGCTTTAAGCAAACTCCTATAATGATATAGAAGGTATGTCTTATGAAGTTAGGATGCTTATTCATAACTGTATAAAATGAAACCATTACTATTCAGTGGAAGAATAAGTTACAAGGTGTAAAAAGGCGTATTTATGGGGTAAAGGATTAAAGTTGATAAAGTTTATTAATCTCTTAAATTTCTCTTTAAACTCTGTATACAAATCAATTTATTTTTTTAGTGAAAACACACTCCTTTAAGAGTACCTGATAGACTGTCGTATGATTTCCCACTTCCTCGTTTCTGCCAACCACCATCTACACTGACTTCAATTTCTCTACAAATATAATTAAATCGATAAACTAAATCATCCTTAATGAGCATTACTGCATTACTTACAGCCTGCTTTTATCTAATAACAGTTACAATATAGGAAACATTTCTTTTGGTGCATATTTGTTCGGTTTATATTCATGTATAAAATGCAACTACATGTATCGAAACAAACTAAAGACACTTTAATTCCCCCAGTCCCCTTGTTTTCTGAGTTGAAGATAGATGGATGCTAAGAGTACGCTGAAAGCAAAGCAGCAAGCTTTTCAACCCTTTTAATACTCCATATACATGTATAAGCATATAAGCCTTTTAATTAAATCCTCCACTACATGAAGTTCCACTTTATTTAACCATGAGTGTGCACATAACAAATGCTTTTGTCTATCCTATACTGATGGTTGCTAAAAGGCATGCATTCTGCTTTAATTTCAACCTGTTTCAAGTGGTTGCCTGCATTCAAAACTAGAAACAGGCTATTGAGTAGTTTTAAGGAGTATTCTGAGACCTAGTGGTTTAAGTCACTAAGCTCCTCACCCCTGTGGGTTCAAATCCCAGTCTGGGCATTCAGATTATTCATGTGATATGACTGAGTAACTGTTAAAAGCGACATAAAATCATACCAAAAAATTATTATAAGGAGTATTCTGCTTTATTTTTAGACTGCTTTAAAACATCATTTGCTAAGATCTTTTGGTGCATGTTTATGATGTATACAGGTAAAGTGGATCTATATTCTTTGGTGGACAAATAAAGTCAGGGCTGCCATTTCTCCGAATATTTTAAAGTAAAGCCAAATGCGCCTAAAAGCAGTCATGTGTTTTCAAAACTAGAAAGAGACTATGGGGTAAAGGTACAGTTAGTAAAATTGCGTCTGAAAATTTGAAATCTTAGTATTTTTATGATGAAGTTATATAAAGTCATATCTATTTAGTAATGGGTCAGACACTGTAAGCCTACTCATAAATTGGGTACAGTATTTATTAAACGTTTAACTCATAGCAACCTTTCTTCACTAGTCTCTTCTTGTAAGGCCTGATCTATAGACTCCCTGGCAACAACCTCTATTGCTTCCCCTGTCTCCTTCAACCTGAAATAAATTTTATTACTTTTTTCACAAAACAATCAGTCATCTTTTTCACCTGAAAGTCCTGAATCCTATATTCATGAAAATTGCCATTAAATAATTAGTAAAAAAATATGAGTTCCATGGACTGATAAACGTTTTAGCCTTTATTTAATTTTAAACCAGATTGTGTTCTCTGGGACTCATTGTTTTAAAGAACCTGGAGACTTATTAATTTGATTTCTAAATGAATCACTGATGAATCATCTTGAAAATATTCAGATTTAAGGCTTAAAACTTGGTTTTAATGGTTTTGTTATTTATATTCACATAAAATCCTTCAATATTATTTAACTCTTTGAACCCTAGTCACGCATAATGATATATGCGTTATTTGCAAACAGTGTACATGAGAGGAATACACCTGTCCCATGCAAACAATGAAGACCTCTGATCAGGGTCTACTGTTTGTAATTTTGAAATATATTGTAAAAATCAACCCTTAAAAGTAAAAAATGGACATGCCTATATTGAAAATTAGAATGGTCCATTTGAGGTTTCAGGGAGGAAAGGGTTAACAAAGAAAACTGCCAGTACTACTCACAAACCTATCTATAACTTTACAAATGTTTTTCGAGCAAAATGTATAATAAAGTGTGACACATAGCTCCCCCCCCAAAAAAATTAATTTTTTTAGTGTTTTTTCAAGAATACATTACCTTCTTTTCATCATAGAATAGTGCACTGCAGGAATGTTCAAACACATCAGCACACTATTAAATTGAGCAACACCAATGCCAGCATGCAAAATAGCTGCAGAAGAAAAAGAGAATATTTGGTTCCTTGTTTTGAATGAGAAATGTTATCTGGCAAGGGGGATGAATATATCAGGGTGAGTCAAAGGCAAACCTGATATATTCAGAGGCCTAGCAACATAACAGTAATTTATAAAGAGAATATTTTGTCTCCAGCTTGCATTCTATAAGCAATACATTTTTTAAAAGTTTGTCAATTATAGAAGTACATGTATGCTAGCAAGCAACTGATGTCGCATACTCTGTGACATTTTATTTTCAAAGAATATTTCGAATAACCGTGGTCAGTGGTCACCTGTCCGGATTCTGTTGGTAGAGTTTTTAAATAATTTTCTTTAGCAAACTTGAAAATAAGCGTCTCGGTAAAAAATAAGTTCGGCTACAGGTCATTGGCCATCTGACATAATAACATTGGTCATGTGACCAACTGACATTATAACAATTTAAATTATTAATATCATGCTATTTGTTATCTGTTCGGAAAATCACAGCTGTACACCTTATGTATCTTACAGTCTATATACATGTGCTTTTTTAATTTACTGAATGTGGGCATGGTATCAGCACATTAAATTGTTTTTAACAATAAAAGATATAGAGCATTATATTTTTTTTTATGTACAATCTATTAAACTCCAATGTCATATTACCTGTTGATGCTTTAGTGTTGACATCATACACCTGGCCATGTTTCTTTGAACATTGTATGGTAGAGATACGGTTGCACAAAGCACAGAATATGTCTAACGTGACAGCCAAACCAGTAGTTTTGTGCTGTGTGGCGTTATGAAGCTGCAGAGGTTGTCCACAATGTTGGCATCCTCTCAACCCTTCAGCCAAAGTCCCCAGCTCAATTATAAACCTTCCATCTCTCCAGTTTCCCCCAGTCCCTGTTGTTATAACTTCTTCATGGCTGACTATTCCTACATCTGGGAGATGATTTGCACTGCAATGAAAAGAAGAAGCAGCAGCAACCGCAGAAGCTTTTGTATACTGGTGCTCATCCAGTTCATTACAATTTTTAGCGTTTGATGACAGTGACACTGCTGAATATTTATTTTTGACAGATTTCTTTATAAACTTTCCTGTTTTAGCTCTATACATGTCTATTAGAAATATTTAGTATTAATATTCAAAAATATAGAATCTAGATTTAAAATGTACAGCAATGATACTTTTAGATTTCAAGTTTGTGACAATATCATAAAGCAAGAAACTTCAGAAGTTAAAAAAATGCGGTTTGTGGTTCGTGTATTTGGGTAATTCGTGCCGCCGCTCAACGACCAAATTCCACTATTTTTGCAGAACGAACGTGAGATCAAACCAAACAAGCGGAAAACAGACACAGATGAACACAATCTAGACCTGTGAACGCTTCTAGCGATACAGGATTTAACTGATCAACGTCAGCGATCTACATACGAAATGACGGAAACAACGGTGAATAAAAAGCTCAGCTTAGGAAGCGATTTATTCTAATCTATTATCTAGGATGACCAATATGTGTTATAAATACAAACCAACTCTGAAAGAGAGAATTAAGAGTATGAGAAATCCGTTTGTTTCACAAATCACTCAACAATATAGACGATTATCGGCAAAATGTTCAGATAAACTCCATCCACTGCAGACGAAAATGAAAACCGGATGTAACAAAGTGCGACTTACCTATTGACAACGGTGTATGCTGTAAACTACGCATCGGGCAAAATAACGTTCAAACGTCCCGTTCGGTACGAAAACCCAAAACCTTTCGCGGAAATAGTATTTTCTGATCGTATGCGGTCACAGAAAAAACATTTTGTGAACTATTAAATTTTACGCCTTCTAAACGTTTTTCGGCAATTTCGTCATGCGCACTAAGACAGGCGGACATCCTTAAGAAAACCTTTAAAAATCTGCTTCTTTGAAACTATATGGCCTAGATCATTAATATTTGACATGTAGCTTTGCCTTATGCTCTTCTACCAAGATTGTTCAAATTATGATCCCCGGGTCAAAATTGGCCCCGCCCCGGGGCTTATCAGTTTTACATAGACTTATATAGGAAAACCTTTAAAAATCTTCTTCTCTGAAACTGTAAGGCCTAGATCTTTAATATTTGGCATATAGCTTTGCAATGTAGTCCTCTACCAAGATTGTTCAAATTATGACCCCCGGGTCAAAAATGGCCCCGCCCCGGGGCTTGTTAGTTTTTCATAGGAAAACATTTAAATATCTTATTCTCTGAAACTGTAAGGCCTATATCTTTAATATTTGGCATATAGCTTTGCCTTGTGGTCTTCTACCAAGATTGTTCAAATTATGACCCCGGGCCGAAAATGGCCCCGCCCCGGGGCTTATCAGTTTTACATAGACTTATATAGGAAAACCTTTAAAAA
The DNA here is from genome assembly GCA_922989275.2 of Gari tellinella. Lineage (NCBI taxonomy): Eukaryota > Metazoa > Mollusca > Bivalvia > Cardiida > Psammobiidae > Gari > Gari tellinella. The sequence goes on from OV277865.1 coordinate 58,380,579, forward strand.
TCTTCTTCTCTGAAACTGTAAGGCCTAGATCTTTAATATTTGGCATATAGCTTTGTCTTGTGGTCCTCCACCAAGCTTGTTCAAATTATGACCCCCGGGTCAAAAATGGCCCCGCCCCGGGGCTTGTTAGTTTTTCATAGGAAAACATTTAAATATCTTATTCTCTGAAAGTGTAAGGCCCAGATCATTTATATTTGACATGTAGCTTTGCCCTATGGTCTTCTACCTAGATTGTTCAAATCATGACTCTATGATCAAATTTGGCCCGCCCTGGGGCTTATCAGTATTACATAGACTTATATAGGAAAACCTTTAAAAATCTTCTTCTCTAAAAGTATAAGGCCCAGAGCTTTAATATTTGACATATACGTAGCTTTGCTATGTGATTCTCTACCAGGAGTGTTCAAATTATGACCCACTGACAAAAATGTTGTCTTGCCCAGTCAGCTTCTAATGTTCTCAGGTGAGCGAAATGTGGCCCACTGGGCCTCTTGTTACCCAATTTAGGCTTGTCCAGAGTATAACATCGGAAGTATGAGAGCTATTGACTTCAAACTTCATATATAGATAGATCTCATTGACCAGGAGTGTTGTGCATAACATAAAAACATTTCTCTTTCATCTGTATCTTTGGAGTAATTGCCCATTCCTGTTATATTTTTATCCAATTTAGGCTTGCCAATAGCATAACTTCCAAAGTATAACAGCTATTGACTTCATACACAGATATATCTCATTGACTAAGAGTACAGTGCACAAGAACCTTTACGCTGTCATCAATACTTTTGGAGTTATTGCCCTTTGTAGTTATATTTTTATCCAATTTAGGCTTGTCCGGAGCGTAACTTCCAAAGTATAACAGCTATTGACTTCAATCTTCAAAAACAGATAAATCTTATTGACTATAAGTGAAGTGCACAAGAACCATAACTATATAATCAGTAATATTCGGAGTTATTGCCCGTTGTTGTTATATTTTTACTAAGTGCTTTAAATATTAAGTGTGTTAGTTTTGAATAAGTGATTGTGATTAGGAATTGTTGGAGTGTGAAACCGTGTATTACGTGTTCGGAGGAAGTGAGGCCAAAACAACATGGAGTTAAGTGTGTAAGCTGTGGAGGCTTGCAGTTATTTCTCTTTTGTTTTGTTTGTAAAGCACATGTGTCCTAATGACCCCTTTATATATTTCTAGACAATACAAAGACAATAACGTAGCAATAGTGGTAAATTTTTGAAACAATAAACGTATCTCCGGCATAAGAAACGACCTTAACGGCAATAAATGACGTTAAATGCCATGTTCTCATGTCAGATTACAAACATTCTATAATGAATTAGTTATTTCAGATGTTGTTTAAAATTGCTTTAGATGTAAATATAGGCAGGATTATTATTGATATTTAAGACAGATGGCAGCTTAAAGCAAGGTGATTGCTGATTTACATTCATTTTACTTTGAGCAGTCATTCGCCTAAACTGAACTGGCTAATTAAAAATTGTAAGAATAAAGTCAAGTCAAGTAATTTTATTCGGCATAACATGATAGATGTTTGTTGCCTGGGAATGGGAAAAAAGCATTAAGAAGAGAGAGTGAACATTATTTTAATTATACAGGGAGATTATTGCGAGAATGTTTTAATAAACAATGTGTCTAAATAAACGTATTTATTTGTTTCCTGGCCGGGCATCAGCATTGATGTCTGGTTTGGCTCCAAATCTAGTTAAGAACTTTTCTTGTCAATTATATTTTACTTGGTATTCATGTCATAAACAGCAAAAAGAATATACCATATATACTTGCCTTTAATCTGTGATCTTAACATCATCTGATCAAGTTCCGGTATAAATGTATCTCGAAACATTAAATAAATTAAGGTCATTAAAATAACACGAAATAACAGGATATATTTTGCTACGTTTACCACTCCGCTGGTTCTAGAAATAAGGTTTGTGCTATATTTTAACTTACAGTTATATTTTTATCATATTTCTTTTCACTTAAAAGATTGAAATAGTTATGCAGAAAATTCCATCTTGAGCAGCCACTTGTACATACCTTGATACAGTGGATACAGTGGAGAAAATGTTATTCTTTCCCGTCAAAATGCAAACGAAACGCAAACACACATCACTAAAATGTAGAACGGACAGCTTTTTGAAAGTTCTGACTTTTCATTTGTTTCAGAGTGGCAAACAGTTTAGAGCCTCTAGACCCGTTTGCAAAATGGTGTTGAGAGAGTTTCTCACTTGATGTGAGTTAACGAGACCATAGACATCACAAATCACCGAGGTGCTTGTCTGCCACACTGTCACGTTTCCCATAATATCCAAATCCAATATGGCCGCCGCCAGCCATTTTGGAAAAGCTAACTTTTTGTTTTTTGGAGAATAAATAAGTGTCATACCTCTAAATTGATTGTTTTTTTGGTGTGGAACTCATTTCTAATGCCCTTTGTGCAATCTGGGGTGTCTTTGATTTGGAAAGGTCAAATTTTACATTAGTCAAATCCAATATTGCCGCCGCCAACCATGTTGGAAAAGCTTTTTTCGTTTTTTTTTTAATAAAAATCAACTATAATACTTCTAAATTGATTATTTTTAGAGTATAACTCATTTCTGATGCCCTTTGTGCAATATGGGATGTCTTTGATTTGGAATGATCAAGTTCCACGATAGCAAAATCCAATATGGCCGCCGCAAGCCATGGTAAAAAACTAACTTTTTTCCTTTTTTGGAGAATAAACCAATGTAATACCTCTCAATTGATAATTTTTGGGTGTTGAACTCATTTCTGATGCCTTTTTTGCAATCTGGGATGTATTTGATTCGGAAAGGTCAAGTTTCACAATCGCCAAATCCAATATGGCCGCCGCAAGCCATGTTAAAAAAGCTAATTTTGTTTCTTTTTTGAAGAATCAACCAATGTAATACCTCTCAATTGATAATTTTTGGGTGTTGAACTCATTTCTGAGGCCTTTTGTGCAATCTGGTATGTCTTTGATTTGGAAAGATCAAGTTCAACAATAGCCAAATCCAATATGTTCGACGCAAGCCATGTTAAAAAAGTAATTTTGTTTCTTTTTTGGAGAATAAACCAATATAATACCTCTCAATTGATAATATTTGGGTGTTGAACTCATTTTTGAAGCCTGTTCTACTATCTTGGATGTTTTGATTCGGAAACGTCAAGTTTCACAATAGCCAAATCCAATATGGCCGCCGCAAACCATGTTGAAAAAGCTAATTTTGTTGTTTTTGGACAAAAATCAAATGCTATACATCTAAATTGATTATTGGTAAGAGTAGAACTCATTTCTGATGCCCTTTGTGCAATCTAGGGTGTCTTTGCTTTGGAAAGATCAAGTTCCAAAAGAAGCAAAATCCAATATGGCCGCCGCAACCATGTTGAAAAAGCTATTTGTTTTCTTTTTTGGAGAATTATCAAATGTAGTACCTCTAAATTAATAATAATTTGGTGTGGAACTTATTTCTGAGGCCCTTTGTGCAATCTTGGCGGCTTTTGATTCAGAAAGGTCAAATTCCACAATAGCAAAATCCAATATGGCAGCCGCAAACCACGATGGAAAAGCTAATTTAAAAAAGAAGAAATAATTAAGAAAGATCAAATATACATGTAATACATGTATATCTTAATTGGGTATTGCTTGTGTTTAATTCATTTCCTCTCTGAGGTCCTTTGTTCAATATGGAGAGTCATTGGTTTGAAAACGTCAAGTTCAATGTCTTTTTGATACATTAACGACCTTTGGCTTAGCTTGAACAGCAGTAGTCAGTATGTAAACAAGATGTAAGTAAATGGCAACTCTCTGACATTAGACAGAGAAAACATGACAGTCAGCGGAACTCAATCCTACGTCCTGAGGTAAGAGGCTTTTATCCTAACCACTAAGACTACCACAGGCCCATGGACAGACGGTAGGGCCGGGGCAGAATATATAACACCTTGTTCCACATGCATGGAAAGATACATCAATAAAGCATCAACAATTGATTAGATACACATGTAGTTCCAAAGTCATTTCGTGCCGGGTTTTCACAGGGTGAAGAAACTGAAGAGTGTCCAGTTTTCCATGACAAAATGTGTTGCAAAAAGTACCTCTGCAGCACGGCAAAGACATCAACGAGTATCACACGTCTCTGTACACTAATACAATGTGAGCAGACTCTATGGTAAAGGCTTAAGGCACTTTTAGGGCAGCAGAGTACCAATGTACTCCTTACCACTAGGATCCGACACAATTGATTTTGAGGGGAAAAATCGTCAGAAGGGATAAATAGAGAAAAGGGATACAACTGATTGTCAGTATATTCTCACCCTATCTCGACAAAGCCGGGCATATCATGAATAAATATTGATGAACCGACACTTTTGTTGCATGTCTGTCTTCAGTGTCTTCACCCTGTGAAAACCCGACACGAAATGTCTTTGGAACTACATGTGTACCTAATCAATTTTTGATGCTTTATTGATGTACCTTTCCATGCATGTAGAACAATGTGTTATATTTCTGTCCCGGCCCTACCGTCTGTCCGTGGGGCTGTGGTAGTATTATTGGTTAGGATAACAGCCTCTTTCTTACCTTTTCAAACCAATGACTCTCCATATTGAACAAAGGACCTCAGAGAGGAAATGAGTTAAACACAAGCAATAACCAATTAAGATATACATGTATTACATGTATATTTGATCTTTCTAAATTTTTTTTTTAAATTAGCTTTTCCATCTTGGTTTGCGGCTGCCATATTGGATTTTTCTATTGTGGAACTTGACCTTTCTGAATCAAAAACACCCACGATTGCACAAAGGGCCTCAGAAATAAATTCCACACCAAAATATTATTAATTTAGAGGTATTACATTTGATAATTCTCCAAAAAAAGAAAACAAATAGCTTTTTCAACATGGTTACGGCGGCCATATTGGATTTTGCTTCTTTTGGAACTTGATCTTTCCAAAGCAAAGACACCCTAGATTGCACAAAGGGCATCAGAAATGAGTTCTACTCTAAAAATAATCAATTTAGAAGTATAGCATTTGATTTTTGTCCAAAAAACAACTAAATTAGCTTTTTCAACATGGTTTGCGCCGGCCATATTGGATTTGGCTATTGTGAAACTTGATCTTTCCGAATCAAATACATCCCAGATTGCACAAAAAGTCTCAGAAATGAGTTCAACACCCAAACATTACCAATTGAGAGGTATTACATTGGTTTATTCTCCAAAAAAGAAACAAAATTAGCTTTTTTAACATGGCTTGCGGCGGCCATATTGGATTTGGCTATTGTGGAACTTGATCTTTCCAAATCAAAGACATCCCAGATTGCACAAAGGGCATCAGAAATGAGTTCAACACCCAAAAATTATCAATTGAGAGGTATTACAGTGATTTATTCTCCAGAAAAGGAAAAAAGTTAGCTTTTTTAACAAGGCTTGCGGCGGCCATATTGGATTTTGCTATCGTGGAACTTGATCTTTCCAAATCAAAGACATCCCAGATTGCACAAAGGGCATCAGAAGTGAATTATACTCTAAAAAATAATCAATTTAGAAGTATTATATTTGATTTTTCTTAAAAAAAAACAACGAAAAAAGCTTTTCCAACATGGTTGGCGGCGGCCATATTGGATTTGGCTAATGTAAAATTTGACCTTTCCAAATCAAAGACACCCCAGATTGCACAAAGGGCATCAGAAATGAGTTCCACACCAAAAAACAATCAATTTAGAGGTATGACACTTATTTATTCTCCAAAAAACAAAAAAGTTAGCTTTTCCAAAATGGCTGGCGGCGGCCATATTGGATTTGGATATTGTGGGAAACGTGACAGTGTGGCAGACAAGCACCTCGGTGATTTGTGATGTCTATGGTCTCGTTAACTCACATCAAATGAGAAACTCTCTCAACACCATTTTGCAAACGGGTCTTCAGGTCAGGTACAGGACTAGATTACCCAGCGTCTCATCTGGCTCCAAACTGTTTGTAATGGAAAAAATAGTTTTAGCGTAAACACGTTTATTGGGAAAGAATAACGTTTTCTCCACTGTACGCACCTTAGTTGAAATACAGGTCCAAAAGTATATATGAATAAGAGTTGAGTTTAAAGTAAATCAATGATTGCTGATTTACTTTTATTTTGCTTTAAGCAGTGATCTGCCTAATTGAAGTGGCTATTTAGAATACGTAGGAATAAAAGATTGAACTAGTTGTGCAGTAAATTCCTTCTTGAGCATCCGCTTCTACATAATGTTGCCTTCATATGCACTTTAGTTGAAAAAAAGGTCAAACAAATTATTGCAGGTGGCAGCTTTAAGCAAGGTGATTGCTGTGGTGTATATGAATAACGGAGACAAAGTTCTGCTAACTATACATTTATTAATAACGTCTAATCTCTATAGCGGTCTACTGGCTAGTCCCGGTCAGCCTACAGAGCCTGCGGTACTGCTATCATAGAGGCATGTAATATGATACACATGCCATGTACAGTGATACACTACATCTCTCCCGTGCTTTTTAATATAAATGTTAAAGCATTTATAACCAGTTCAAAATATAATTTGGTTACTGTAACCTTACTAGAACAGTAATAAACATTGCTAGCTCAAGATGTAGTATATCAGTGAGCTTTAAACATTACGAAATATTTCACTAACTACAATACAAATACAGTGCAAGTTCTAAAACTAACCCATATCTCTCTCTGGGAGGGATTCAGCATGCGACCTGAGGTCAACTTGCATTTCACAAATCGTAAAGTGCTTTATGATATCTGAAGTGTCTTTAATCACCCATTAGCGTCTGCAGTTTAGCGTTCGCTTGACATATTCCATGTCTTCATGTCCTGAATTAAATTGAATGTATAAACAAAGTGTGAAAGAATATCACAATTAAGACTGACACATGCTGCTCGGTAAGGGGTTCAGTCTGTTTATGCACCATTATCCCTGGTCTGCGAGTAAAATTTACGAGTCTGTCCACGGCGTTAATCTAAACAGCTCCATGATAAGGTCATTGGTTTAAAGTGAAACCAGTCAATTTCTATTTACACACAAAATCAGAATATTTCCCAGGTGCTTTGATTAATCGGCTGCCACGCTTGAACTCTGGTTTGTCATATTTTATGGGACGTGTGGTCTGCAAAGGCGATGTCAGTCCATTTTCATGACTTTTTGTCTGAGAAAATTTCTTTACTGCGGTTACATTTCGTTTGTACTGAACGCCGTCTCTCTCGATTATAACCGAATTTCCGTTTTTCTCGCGCACCGTGTAAGGGTTTGGGTCAAAATTAGTGTCAAGTTTAGTTTTCTTTTGCTTATAAGCAAAACTGTATCCCGTACTTGAATGAATGAATCACTCGCGTGGCGCCTTTTATAGCTATACAATTTGCCCTTCTCTTTCTGTTCTGCATCGCGATCGCGCGCTTCTGATTCTACGCGGTAATTTTGCACACAAGGCAATTTAGACCTGATTTTTCTGCCGAACAAAAGTTCAGCTGGGGACACGCCCGTAGTGGAATGCGGCGCACTTCGATACATTAGCAGATATGTATCCAGCTCGCATTTCCAATTGCGTTTTTCGGCTTGCGCGATTTTGATCCGTTTAAGTAACGATCTGTTTTGCCTTTCAACTTCGCCGTTTGCACTTGGCCAAAGCGGTGTTGTATGCCTGTGCTTTTTACCGTTTGCCCTAGATTGCCAGCCAATGAAAGGGCTCCATTTCAGCGAGAAATGAAAAAATATATCGCATATTCGTTCAATTTTGTACTTGGGTATGGCAGAGAAATAAACAAGTCATGAACCGGTCAAGGACAGCGCGTGCTAAGGAGGAGCGTAACGCATCATTACGTCATACAGCAACCGCTCAGCTGCGAATTACAGTATAACCTATGTACTGCGGCCTTTCAATGAAGTGGCCCGAATAAATCAAATATTTCTGTAGACAGGAGACTATAGTTAGTGCATAATGAAATTAATAGGAAACGCATTAATCATGTCCTGCATTAACTCATTGAACCCTAGGTGACGAGTACACTCGTCATTTAAAATGTACCCGTTACACTTGTCCACAGCAAACATCGTAGAACCACATCGTAGATCTCCTATTACAAAATGACATAGACTCGAATTGTTCATTGTATAAGTATTGGGTTGAAAGGTTTAAGCAGCCGACATGTTGGTATTGTCTTGTTTTGTGTAATCGTTTTACAAATATTTGACTGTAAAAGGTCTCGAAAGAAATGTGTTTATTTTTAATATTGTAATAAAATACGGTTGCTTTTTATCAATGCATAAGGCAAGCAATACAGAGGCTCCTATAAGCGTTTAATTCTTGCGTTAAACAGCCACCGTCTTCAACCCCTTCGGTGCCATGGACATTTTTGTCATTAATAGTATAATGCACTTAACAACATAGTCCAGATGAATGTCATTTAAAAACCAAGAATGCTCTTGACTTAGGATGTTTTAACCATATAATTTGTGGGTTTTTTTCTAAACTGAATTTAAAACAATTATTGCTTGGCTCCATTAGTGCATGAATAGAAATCTTGGTTGATCAGGTGCTGCTTAATGCTTGGTAATTTTTAACAAATCAATTGATCAAGCATTTTCATGTCACACCAGTCCACAGCAGCTCGTTCACGCCAGTTTTCAACACTTTACTGTCGGAACACAAATAAAAATCGTCCTCAATTGAATCTATTTTTAAATTCCATTTGGGTGACACGCTAGCTCATGCTTGGTTTTTTTTCTAAATGGAAATGCCTACAGCGAGCTCTACACGCGTACAGGGTTCCCGGTCGACTTTCTAGTTTTTCGTGTGACGTCATATGTTAAAGTGAACTCACCGGCTTCCGAAAATACAAAGCACCGCCCACCGCCCTTTCATTGGCTGACAATTTAGGTCGAGCGGTAATTTGGGTTGAGCGATAACTTAGTATAGGTAAAGTAGGTTGAACGGTAACTGTCATACACTAGCCTACGTGCCATATTTGAGGCAAACGGTAAATCAGTTATAGTTCATTTGTTTGAAAATTATGCAACATAACCTGTTCGCTCCCTACGGTCGCTCCAGGTTATATTGCATAATTTTCAAAAAATGAACTATAACTAATACATACCGTTATCAGACAAGAACGTTTCAAATACGTCACTTGTGAAGCAGCTCGCGCCGTCTGTCTGTACGCACAGCGGATAACCGTGTCTGCTGAAAATACCTCGGAGTATTTTCATGGCGCTTTACTGTGTCCCAGTTCGATATACCTACTGTAGTAATCTACCACTACTAAAATGTAATCTTTTGAATCTAGAGGCCCTAACCAATCTATTGCTAACTGTTCCCATGCCGCGTTGGGAAACTCCGTACGCTTCATTTCTTCGGGCCTTGTAGGCACCGAGACCAATTGGCAACCGTAACACGTTTTGCAGTGTTTTTCAATATCTTTGTCAATATTCGGCCAAAAGACATGTTGTCTCAGGTTTTGTTTCATGCTTACAATTCCGGGGTGAGATTCGTGAGCCATTTCTAAAATTTGCTCTCTCAAAGATCTAGGTACCACGATTCTTGTACCTCGTAGTAACAGAAAACCAATTGTTGTCAGTTCGTTTCGGATAGGTAGGTATTCGGTATATGGCAGTTTATGCCACATATTGTTTGCGATGCATTCGCGAAGTGTTGAAATTTCAGTGTCGTTACGTGACGCTTTTTCTATGTCGCGCGTAGTAAGCGCTGTCGCATTAACGGCGACAAATTTCACGTAATCTTGACTTGAGATGAATGCATTTGTTTCCTGTTCACTTTCTTTTGATTTTCTCAACAGCCTACTCAAACAATCACTGATATTTTCCAGACCTTTAATGTGTCGCGTTGTGAACTTGTAACTTTGTAGGCGTAAAACCCATCTCTCAATGCGAGCAGACGGCTTTGACCTAGGTGAGAAAATGAATTGCAGCGGCTTACAGTCTGTAAGCAGCTCAAACTCTGTACCGTACAGGTATGCATGAAACCTTTCTACTCCCCATACAATAGCGAATGCTTCGCGCTCAATTTGCGAAAGTTTTTGTTCAGTTTTTGACAAGCTTCTACTAGCATAACAAATTACGCGCATTTGTTTGCTCTGTTCCTGTAACAGGACTGCGCCTATTCCTACAGGAGAGGCATCGCATATTACCTGCGTTTTTGCGTTTTATCTTAAAACCCTAACGTTTCGGCGCTCGCAAGTCTACGCTTGAGTTCATCAAAAGCCTTTTGTTGCTCAGATTGCCATCTAAATGTGCAATTCTTGTGTGTCAATCGCCGAAGCGGTTCGGATACCGTTGCGAGATCCGGTATGTAACGTGCATTAAAATTGACCAAACCGAGAAACGATCGGACTTCGGACGCGGTTTGCGGCGCTCTGGCGTCCATTACGTCTTCTACTTTGCTTTTTGTTGGTCCGACCCCGTGCTTTGAGACCACATTTCCCATAAACACTAATTCAGGCATATTGAAAGCACACTTTTCACGATTAAGGGTGAACCCCTTTTCCTGCAATACTTTAAGCACATTTTCCAAGCACTCGTCATGTTGTGTCTGTGATACTCCGTGGAGGATAATATCATCCATGATATTTTGTGCGTTAGGACAGCCTTGAAGAATCTGCTGAAGCACTTTTTGGTACATCTCGCTCGCACACGACACTCCAAACATAAGCCTTTTGTAGCGAAACTGTCCTGTATGAGTCACAAACGTTGTTATCTCACGCGAACTCTCATCCAATTCGATCTGATGGTACGCGTGTTTAATATCCAATTTACTGAATATTTTCGAACCGTTCATTTCCTGCAGAATGTCGTCTATTGTAGGTATCGTGTGATGTACTCGTCGCACGGCCATGTTTGACTGTCTCATGTCCACGCACAGACGGATGTCGTTTTCTTTTGGCACAATTACAACCGGCGACACCCACCTGCTGGGTGTGTCAACCTTCTCTATTATGTCCGTCTGTATGAGACTGTCTAGTTTGGCTTCTAACCTTTCCCGTAGATGGTAGGGAACCCGTCTGACAGGTTGTATAACAGGTGTTACCTTGTCATCGATAGGAATTTGCATTTTGAACTCCTTCAATTTTCCTATCCCAGAAAACAAATCTGGGTATTTGTTTGTGATATCACTACTAATGTTGCAAATCTGCGGACCTACTCTTAACACATCCAAGGCTATCGCCGTGTTCTTCCCTAATAGGGACTGTCCTTTCCCGTCAAGCACGGTGAATTCTACGCTTTCTGCCTTCCTGTCGTTTCCTTTGACATTTGCTTTAAATATCCCTGCCAGTTTCAGCGGCGATTTGGAGCCATACGCGAAAATCTGTTTGTCAGTTAATTTGAAAGACACTCAAAATTCGACTGCGATTTGAGAAATGTCCATGTGTTAATATCAATCACATTGCATGTAGCCCCTGAATCTATAATCATATTTAGAGGGATGTTTCCGACCTCTACATTTATTAGGGCCCCATCGAGAGGTGGGTGCCCTATAGTAATCGCCTTGTCCGTCAGTCAGTCAGTCTGTCTGTCAGTCTGTCACACTTTTCCTTGTCCGCTCTCTAAGTCGAATAATTTTTATCCAATCGTCACCTAACTTGCTGAAAATGTGTATTAGTATACTATCTAGGCCAAGTTCGATAACTACCCAAATCCCATAAAGCATGTTGGAGTTATTGCCCTTGAATTATTAAAACATTGCTGTTTCAGCCTTGTCCGCTCTCTAACTCAAGTAGTTTTTATCCAATCTTCACCAAACTTAATGAAAATGTGTATTGGTATAAAATCTAGGCCAAGTTCGATAATTACCCAAATCGCATAAGGCATGTTTGAGTTATTGCCCTTGAATTATTAAAAAATGGCTGTTTCAGCCTTGTCCGCTCTCTTACTTGAGTAGTTTTTATCCAATCTTCACCAAACCTAATGAAATTGTGTATTAGTATAAAATCTAGGCCAAGTTTGATAATTACTCAAATCGCATAAAGCATGATGGAGTAATTGTCCTTGAATTATTAAAAAATGGCTGTTTCAGCCTTGTCCGCTCTCTAACTCGAGTAGTTTTTATCCAATCTTCACCAGACTTAATGAAAATGTGTATTGGTATAAAATCTAGGCCAAGTTCGATAATTACCCAAATAGCATAAGGCATGTTGGAGTTATTGCCCTTGAATTATTAAAAAAATGGCTGTTTCAGCCTTTGAGTAGTTTTTATCCAATCTTCACCAAACCTTATGAAAATGTGTATTGGTATAAAATCTAGGCAACGTTCGATAATCACCCAAATTGCATAAGGCATGTTGGAGTTATACCCCTTGAATTATTAAAAAATGGCTGTTTCAGCCTTGTCCACTTTCTAACAAATACATTTTGTATGGATATTCATCAAACTTACTGAAAATGTTTATTGGTATTAAAATCTAGGTCAAGTATGATAATTACCCAAATCGCCTAAGGCACATCAGAGTTATTGCCCTTCAATTATTAAAAGATAGCTGTTTAAGCCTTGTCCGCTCCCTTACTGAAACAACTGTTTCTATCTGATCTTCACTAAACTTGCTGAAAATATTTATTGGTATGAAATCTAAGCCAAGTTCGATAACTACTCAAATCGCATAAGGTAATTCAGAGTTATTGCCCTTGAATTATAAAAAAAATGACTGTTTCAGCCTTGTCCGCTTTCTTAACACAAACATTTTATATTGGATCTTTACAAAACTTGCTGAAAATGTTTATTAGTATAAAATCTGCAGTTTTATCTTGTGCCTTTCTCCTCCTGACTCCTTTTGTGGGGCCCTTTCTGACTGGTCAGTATTCTAGTTCTTGTTGTAGCAAATTTGTCCCTTACTGTAAACATGAAGTCTTCAGGGTTCTCTGGTTCTGTGGCAGGTTCTTGTAGGGAGCGTACATTTCTGTGAGGCTTGTGCTTTTGCACTGGTGCTGTTTTAACAGTCCTACATTTAACAGCAAAATGACCCCGATTTTGACACTTTCGACATTTTGCATTTTTAGCTGGGCAAGCAGTGTCTTTTGATCTGTGCCCTCTTCGTCCACAGCTAAAGCATTCGATCGACTCCTGATTGTATTGTTTCCTTTGTCGGCCTTGGATTCGGAGCGCGTTTTCACTGTAGTTTGCGTTATCCACTTTACTGTCATTTTCCATTTTCTGAGCACTGAACTGCGCTCGCTCGAAAGTTGCGGAATGTTCTAGAACTCTTTCTAAAGTAAGTTCTTTTTCGGAGAGAAACTTCCTCCTCAAAATAGTTGAACAACATTTTTCGACTATTTGATCCCTGATCCGGTCGTTTACGTCTGTGAAATCACAGGACATCGCCATTTTCTTGAGTCTAGTCGCATAGTCCTGCACAGATTCCTTCGGATCTTGAGTTTCGGAATTAAACTTGTGTCTCTCAAATGAAATGTTCTTTTTGGGTTTGAAATAATTGTCCAATCTTTCGACTGCTGTGTCATAATCATCATCGAGCCCAGTGTCGTCCAGTGTTTCAAAGATTTCCTGCACCTCCTGGCAAGGTGAAGTAATACCGCTCTCTTTTGCGTTTTGTCCTTTACGCCCGATCCCACGACGAAATATTTGAACGATTTCATCCACCTGTCCCATCTGCTGGCTAGGCTGGATGGATCACAATTGAGCTGAAACGGCTCAATGCTCGGCACTGTAAGTGCTTTTGCCATTACGGAATTTAATCCAAGTTGCAGCAACTTTAAATGTCCCAAACGGAATGTAATCCAATTCGCACCACCGTATTTAAATCAACGGAATTTAATACACATCTAGACTTTAATATTTCAGTCTTGATCCCATCCTCGTCGCCAAGCTTTCTGTGGTGTATATGAATAACGGAGACAAAGTTCTGCTAACTATACATTTATTAATAACGTCTAATCTCTATAGCGGTCTACTGGCTAGTCCCGGTCAGCCTACAGTGCCTGCGGTACTGCTATCATAGAGGCATGTAATATGATACACATGCCATGTACAGTGATACACTACAATTGCTTAAAATTTGGTAGTGGTAGTGGCTTATGAAGAAGATTTATTTGAGTGGTTGAGAGTTTTGAGAAAAATAGCCTGTAGACTTCGAACAATAAAAATTAGATATTGGGTGTGGTTTATGATAAAAATGTATTTGATTGGTTTGAAATAATAACCTGATGCAAACGAATTAATACGATTGTTTTTAAATTGTTATAAAATAAGTGAACTTTGTAGTTTCTTTGAAATATAAATAAGTTTACTTAGATTCAGTAATTCTTTATTTTTTTGATGCAGACATTAGTTTCTAAAATTTATTTGATGCAGGACATCTGTAATAAAATGTTTTTATGTGTTAATATTAAATAGTAATCATTTGGTGTGTAATGCCTAAAATAGAAAACCGTTCACTCTGATCAGATACAGATCTTTATTCGGCATAAAATAGCATCAGCATATTCATAAAAAGTTAACATTTATCATTTACAGCTAGGTCTAGCTGGTTAAAAATTATGAATAGATTATGCATAGCAAATAGTGAATGTTCTGCTATTTTTTTCTGTGTTCGGAACCAATTACCGTTTTTGAAAATGTTTATCCCAAGATATTTATCAATACATAGTTTCTTTTCTACCAGCTACAGTAAAACCTCTCTAATACGGCCACCTGTCATTATTTCAATCAAATATTAACTCTTTGAACCCTAGTCACGCATATATGCGTCATTTACAAACAGTGTATCCGTGATAAGTACACTTGTCCTGTGCACACAGTGGAACCACCTGATCATGGTCAATATTGTTTGTTCTTTGACATATACTGTGAAAATCAACCATATTCCACATTTCCGGCACGTGCAGGAGGCGATAATTGGCTTGGTATGAGTGTTTATCCGATGTGTAAACTGTTAAAACAACATACAAGTTAATGTTTGACACGCTTCACCTACATTGAGCGATTAACGACCAATTATTTGAATTAAAGACAAGTAATAATATTCCTGTTTTAAAAAACATTCAACAACTTGATTACAATTCTATTAATCAAGGTTATAATTAATTCGGACCCCAAAATCTCTTAACATGTTTATTTTAACTTTGCATATTTTTGTTGAAATAATGTCAGAAAACTGCACAAAAAAATCATAAAAAAATAAAGAAAAATATAATCGGCTACGAAATGACCTTTAACAATTTTCCGAGGCTACGAAATGACTTATGCCTTCTTTGGGGCCATTCATTTTTAATTTTGGGGGGTTACGAAATGACTATTTCAACTTTTTTGGCGGCTACGAAATGAGATAAAATCGGCTACGAAATGACTTTCAGGTTTTGCGCGTCTACGAAATGACTCAAAATTCGGCTACGAAATGACTTATTTTACCGGCTACGAAATGACTCGGCTACGAAATGACTAGCTCCCATCTTTCATACTCTTAAGACAGAAATGCACGAAAATAACGATAGATATCTGGCAAATTTTTAGAAAGTTCTCTCGGAAATCAGTAGCAAATGGATATTCAGATGACATATTCCGATAAATTAACAACGATAACACATATAGTAATTCAATGTTACCTATTTAAGTAAAATATTAATATGTCGATTAACAATAGAGCATGTAATAGTTGTAGTTTATCAGCGTATTTTAAGAAATTCAAAGGTACAAAGAATCAGATGGGTTATTATCACAGACACTCTATAACCGAGCATCTCACTCGTAATGACAATACGATCCCAGAGTAATGGACACTTTATAACAGATAAAAATATTCTTTTAGTGAACCAGAAATGAAGAATTCTCTCCAGAACACTGTTTAAAGAATAAAAAAAATCGTCGTTATCAAAAGAGGAGTAATTAGCCATTATTAGAAAATATGTTTATCACATACTTGTTGGAATTGCATGTGATTTCTAGTCAATACACCTACCTTACAATGCAGGTGTGTAGTCGCAGATCCAAATTTTATCCATTGGTGAGGCTGTTAAAAAAAACCAATGGGGAAATCAAGGGGAAATAATGACCTTTTAAGACTTTGCAAAATAGTATGAA
Organism: Gari tellinella; assembly: GCA_922989275.2. Taxonomy (NCBI): domain Eukaryota; kingdom Metazoa; phylum Mollusca; class Bivalvia; order Cardiida; family Psammobiidae; genus Gari; species Gari tellinella. The sequence continues at coordinate 58,396,661 of OV277865.1, forward strand.
AATATGGAATGTACCGCTTTTCTCTGTATAATGATCACAGTCTATGTATCAAAGGCGACAATATGCATTTCGCAGCTCTGTTTAAACAAAAATGGAGCTGGGGTTTTCTAGCTCCTACCCAACCCCCGGATATGGGCATTGTACATGCGCTTCGTTTTATTTAAACTACTTTCTTTGTTACCGAACAGCTGATCTGAAGCGTGTATTGTATTTCTAAATCAAGGCACTTAGAAATTTTACTAATATATACTTTAACATGTCCTGAAACAGCCAGCTTTTGGTTCAGTTCGGTGCAAATCAAATTATTCCGAAGGGCGTGACGCCGGGGGCAAATAAAAAGGTTCGAATTGTTATGGACCGATTTTACTAAAACTGAACTTTAGCAAGTAGTGCGTTTCTTCATTTGAAAGATGGGTTGCAAAACTATCATCTAGCGTATTTCTCTTTCCCGAATCAGATATTTTAACTCGCTTTATACTTTCCATCCTTTTTTTTTTCTTTTACTAAAGCCATAAATGATATTTCGGGCTAAGGGAATCGTATTTCAAGCACATGTTATGTTGTGTAAGAAGAGATCCATATAAGCATTAAGTTGGCCCATATCCTTTATATTACGAATTAAACATTTGCAAGTAATCACTCGAAATAATTGCCTTTTATACTTATATACTATATAGACAGTTATTTCGGGTGGTAACTTAAAAGTTCTTTATTCAGAAATAAGAAATTGATTTTATTTTGAAAATGGTTCCCATTTAATGTCACGATAACAGTTTGGTTACTGGTGAAACTGAAACGGTTTATTTAAAATTTCTGACACTCGTACGTGATCAAACGTGGATCATGACTCGCGAGTCGTAAGGTGATTCTGGAAAAAAAAACCACCCTGATTACATTTACAGCTGAAATATATTTATGGAAACTACATAGATTGTCAGTTGCTGAAGCAAATATATTTCTTGTACTCCAATGTTACATGAGTTTATTCATTGTCTTGTACCCTCCGTAAATCCGTATGTGTGAGCATGTAAAGTTTAAATACAGTGTACCTGCATTGGAGTTTTCTACATCTAATAGTTTGAACATATTTTATTTCCATGTAAATAAGGAAATTTGGTCGGGTCACAAGTCCTTACAAAGATAAATTCGACTCTCCCCACTACAGTGTACATGAACAATGGAACACTGATTGCAAACAAAATATGAAGCATATTTGTATACACAAAATAAGAACTATCAGCACATGATATTAAGACACGAACCCTAGTATCAATATTTTAGTATTTTACAAACAGTGTACTTCTACTTCGTAGCTACTTCCCCACTCACTTCTACAGCATGTTACTTTTAGAACGTATAGGGGCAATTTGACTGTCGCTTTCCAATTAACTTACGGGGTATATTTCTCCCCTAAGTCACATTGGAATATTCAAATATATTCGTGCGTTACAATTCTTATTAAGAAGCGTAATAATCCACAAAACATATTTTAAAGATTTAGATGAAATTCTGATATCAAAGTGCCTATTTCGTTAAAATCTCTGTTATGTGAAATGTCCTCACTCGAAAATCTTAGTGTCCGTAAAACCACACATATCAGACACTTAATAATTCTCTATTTTCGTGTTTGCTTCAAAAAATTAAGAGTTTGAAGCAAAATGATTACTCTACAGGATGGAAGAGCAACCATATATTTACTTTCATTTCAAATATTATTATTTGATCAAAATATTTTTATCAGTACATAGTTGACGCTGATTTTCGAGGAAATGCTCTCAAAATTTGACAGAAAGCTACATTTTTCCCGTGCATTCTTTCTTCACTACATGAATTAATATGCTATTAATCGATCGCGTTATGTTTCATGTCTCAAAATCTTCTTTACAGAACATAAGTCGCAAAACTCTGAGGAACTTACCCTTAGCGAGTGCTTTTTGTTTACCTCTATGATCGTGCTATCCTCTGATATCGTAGTGTAGGGATGACGGCCGTGGACAAGGCGTGTCCTGGCTTTTTTTCATAAGGCTATGGATTTTTTTACAGGCAATCACAACTAACCAAAAGTAATGAAAACAAACAATATTCAGTTATTAAAGAATATGTTTGTCGTAGGAAGAATACATCTTTGAATCATGGTTCCGGTTTTTTGGGGCACCCTGTAGACAATATAAACTCGTTTGCGATATTTTGCGCACAAGTTCCATGCTTTTACAGTTACTTTTATGCCTTTCGAGAACAGTGAGGAGGAGCCCATAAAGGACTGAGGTAATGGCTTTAAAGACATTAACCAAGTCTATTCAATGATTCCCCTCCCCATTGTTCCCACTAGGCGAGAAAGTAACTCTAAAGCATGAGAAAAGTTTGCAAAAATTGAAACAACCATCTCAAGCTGTCTAGAGAGACGTTGACATACTCACACTCGAGGTTTTTAAATGGGTATTACTTACAAAACTATAAAATAAGGTTCGGGTCTCACATAAACCGCCTACTGATTATTTATCTAGGCATTTGTACAGTTAAAGCATGCTTTCCATCATTAAATTCAAACTGTTTTCGGACTAGGTGTTACCGTCCAAGCTAGGTCAAGTAATGTCTTTAACTAACGATCACTTTTTATTTATTTAAAATTCAGAATTACACGTACTACATTTTCATGGGTGAAAGTTGGCAAAACTGAAAATACTGAAAACTTTGCCGGGGGCTGCTAAGGCACCCGTTGGGTCCAGGGCAACGCCGTGTCTGGGGGACCAGGGGCTGTTACAATTAACGCTGCAAATGATTTCGCTCTACAAGAAATGTTACACCACATAATGCTAGAATGTCAGGGCAAACTATATGAATATGCAACTGATTTACATGTTCAATTACATTATAGTATTCTAGTAAATAATACTCTTCATGTTTATTCCGGATCGCATAAAGTGCATGTTGTCATAATTCATATAGAGTCATAGATAACAAACGATCTGAGAGTATGGTTTTACAACGAAATTAATACCAATGTGTAGAATGCAACACAAAGGGGGCTGTGATGTGATGTATGGGGGTATGTGTTTAAGTGGAATTCGTCGAGTGAAAAGGAATATTTCTTTCTTTTATAGAGCTGCTAGTTGTAAATACTATATCGCACGGAATGCAGCAATCATTTATCCTATCAGTTACTCAGATTACTTCAGCACACGGTGATGTGTCGCACGGGGGTTTTCCTGTGGCGTAAGGGAGAGAGATGAATGTGCAATACACCACTTTTCTGGCCACCAATTGCTTCATTAGACTCAAATTATTCATTATATTGAAATGAATGTATCGTACGACATTATACTCTTTAATTCAATAGTTAAAATGTGTATTAAGCATTGTGATGATTATTCATCCTTCTACGAATGTGCGATTGGTTTAAAGCAAGGGGAGGTAATATCACCGATAATGTTTGCTCTTTATCTTAATGACCTTGAGCTGTTTCTTTCAGACAGAATACGTAGCGGACTGACTCTTGATCAAATAAACCTTATTTTGCTTTTATTTGCGGATGATATGGTGATATTGGGGTCTGATCCAAGCGAATTGCAGAATAGTTTAGATAATTTGGAAAGGTATTGTGACAGATGGGGGTTAGAGGTCAATGTGAAGAAAACAAAGATAATGGTTTTCAGAAATAGGGGCAGAGTACCGATGGAATATGTTTGGAAATATAAAGGTCAAACAATAGAAATTGTAGATGATTTTACTTATTTAGGCGTTGTTTTTAGTTATACTGGCACATTTAACAGTTATATAAGTACATTAACAGGTAAGGGATTAAAAGCCCTTAATACATTGGTTGTAAACGTTAAAAAGTATTGCTTTAAACCAAAGACTTTTTGTCAGCTTTTCGATGCCTTCGTAGGATCCATCTTGAATTACTCATGTGAAGTGTGGGGCTGCACAAAAAGTAAACAATTGGAGAATCAGCATTTAAAATTTTGTAAAAGATTATTAGGTGTTAGAGCTTCTACACGTAACATGTGTATTTACGGTGAGTTAGGTAGGTTTCCATTGTATATCAATAGGTATAGCAGAGTAATTAAGTACTGGTGCAAACTTGTTCTAAGTGAAAATATTATTCTTCAAACATTGTTGAGTGAAATGGGTGATGATCTTAACAAGGGTAAAACCAACTGGTTAAGTGATGTTAAAAAACTTTTAGATGATTATGGTTTTTCCTATGTTTGGCTAAATCAATATACGGTGGATTTAAGTAAGTTTCATGTTGTTTTTAAAGCCAGAGTAGTGGACGTATTTAAACAGTCTTGGTGTGCTTCTATCCAAGAGTCTAACGTTTTATATACATACACATTTTTCAAAGAAACTTTTGAACACGAACATTATCTTACTGTTTTACCAAAGAAGTACATGTATATTTTAGCTAAGTTGAGATTATCATCCCATAATTTAAGAATTGAATCCGGGCGTTACGGTGCAGGTAGAACTGAAAGAGAGGAAAGGTATTGTGTGTTTTGTTACAAGCATGACATAGAAGACGAGTTTCATTTTGTTTTAGTATGTACTCTGTATACTGACTTAAGAAAACAATATCTAAAACGTTATTTTTACCAAACCCCAAGTGCTTATAAGTATGTAGAGTTGATGAAATCAAATAGTTCCAAAACCTTACTAAATCTATCAAGGTATATCTATGAAGCTTTTGATATGAGGAAAGCTGCACTGAACTACCTTGATTGATTTGTATACGAGTCAGTGTTTTATTATCTAATCATTTACCAAAAATGATCATTTAATATCTTTCTTTTTTTTTCATGAAAATAGCAGTTCAACCTCAAATTCTAAATTTTCGAAAATAAATCTACTATTATTTGAAATACTTTTTTTTTTTATTATTATTATTATTATTATTATATGCATGTTTGTTTGGCCATTATTATTATTATTATATGCATGTTTGTTTGGCCACTTTGGCCATCTGTAAATATGTTAACGTGTATGTTAATATGTTAAGAGTAACGAGGAATTTGTTAATTCAAGTTACTGATTGAATAAAGAATTATTATTATTATATTATTATTTAATATTGTAGAAAATGTTTAAAAACAACTCTCCGAAATTAAAACAAATACCAAAACTAGTGTTCAGTATGTCTGAAAGCTGTAACCACGAATATTTTGTTGAGGTGTTCAGGACACTGTGAGTTATCAAACCGGTAAGCTGGCAATTGATAAATGATTGCTGCATTCCGTGCGATATAGTATTTAGCACTATCAGTTCTGTAAAAGACAAACTATTCGTTTTAACTCACCGAGTGTCTTTGTTTGTTGCTAAAACACAACCCCCGTTTGCAACATTACCGTACCCTATGTGTAGCGTTCTACACTAAGAATACATATACATGTATCTAAGAACAATTGTGATTTATGTCCTGCATTAACCCGTTACCCCTATGGGCCATAGCATGTTTCTAGTTTTGAAAACATGCATGTGACCACTTAAAGCAGGTTAAAGTAAAGTAGTATGCGACCAGGGCGCAGTTTACTTTACTTTGTCTGCTTTAAGCTACATTGTGCTAGGCTATAGAACATATTTCTTATTCCGCATTTAAATGATTGTATATAGGGGAACTCGTTTTCATTGGAGAAATAAATTAAAGGCGTAAAAGTCGTATGCATGTGGTAATGGGTTAAGCTACCACCTGTCTATCCGATTCAAGTTCATTTAAATGACTTCTAAACGTCATTGAACCAGACACCTCTGTAATCCAAACGGTTACTCAGTTACTCAGTGCGAAAGTGTTCGACTTTCAGATATTTAACCCTCTCACTCCCAAAGACGCCATAAAGCGCATTGCAAACGGTTTTGATTCTGATCAGAATAAAAACTGTTTGTCACTTGTTTTGAAATCACGTCAGTTATGCTGCCTTAAATCTATCTTTGAAACCACAGGTACTTGACACATACTTTATTATCTATTAACCCTCCCCCCCTTTTTAAAAAAAAATAATTTTTTTTTTTTTTACTATACTTCTATTATAGAGAAGTATAGTAAAAACAAAAAATTTTTTTTTTTTTTTTTAAGGGTGGGGGGGGGGGGGTGTTAATAGATAATAAAGTATGTGTCAAGTACCTGTGTTTGAAACGATATTGCAGACAACATTATTGAAACAGATGACAATATGGAGTTGAAGGGGTAAACACCTCACGATAAGTTTGATAATGAAAGGGTTGATCCCTTTGCTATCTAACTGGTTGTTTGCAAATAGTTTACCTGGTGACGCGGCTTTTTTTCGATATTACTTAAGTGAGTTTCTTAAACGTTGAGACCCCCCCCCCAGTAAACTACAATTATTATCCCCTGCCGAAAGGCAGAGGGATACTGTTTTAGGTCTGTCTGTGCGACTGTCCGTCCGTCCTTCCGTGCTCACGGGAGGGTACTTTAAAATGTGGCTAAAATTCTTAGCCCCATAATTGAAAAACATTAACCTGGCCGTCTCTTGTGACATTAACCTGGCCATATCTTGTGACATTAACCTGGTCAGTTGTTGGACATAGGGGTAGGGTGAGGGGTAGGGTTTGCCTCCAGATCATTTTTTTCCAAGTTGGAGAAAAAATGAAATGTCGCTTGTGTGGCTAGCCACCCAAAAGAAATGCATAGAAAATAGCCACATAAGTATCCTCCCGTTAGAACGTCCGTCCGTCACGTTGTCCGTCCGCAACTGTATCTCTGAAACCGATTTGGATGAAACTTTGTATACTTATTTGTCATCATAGGAGCACTGTGAGAAATGAATTTTTTTCAGGAATTTATGAGTTATCTGCCTTTTTAGCTCACCTGAGCCGAAGGCTCAGGATGTCCTATTGTGATCCCATTCCGTCCGTCGTCCGTCGTACGGCGTACGTCGTCCGTTCACATTTTCAAACAACATCTCCTCAGAAACCACTGACCCGATTTCAACCAAACTTTGTCAGAAGCATCAGTGACAAGGGGGAACGAAATGTTGTTCAAAGATTTTGGCTAGAGTTATTCCCCTTGCTGTGGGACCAGGTTTTCTAACATGACCGTATAGACAACTTTTAATGCATAAGGGTTCTCAGAAACCCAAAGGCCAAGACCTTTGATATTTGGTATGTATCATAACCTAATGATCTTCTAGCAAGATTGTTCAAATTTTGACCCTGGGGCCAAAAATGGCCCCGCCCTGGGGCTTATCAGTTTTTCTTAGGAAAACCTTTAAAAAAAATCTTCTTCCCAGAAACCGTATGGCCTAGATCATTAATATTTTACATGTAGCTTTGCCTTATGATCCTCTAACAAGATTGTTCAAATTATGACCCCAGGTCCAAAATGGCCCCGCCCTGGGGCTTATCAGTTTTACATAGACTTATATAGGAAAACCTTTAAAAATTTTCTTCTCTGAATCTGTAAGGCCCAGGTCTTTAATATTTGACATAGAGCTTTGCCTTGTGGTCCTCTACTAAGATTGTTCAAATTATGACCCCGGCCAAAAAAGGCCCCGCCCTCGGGCTTATCAGTTTTTCATAGGTAAACCTTTAAAAATCTTCTTCTCTGAAACCGTAAGGCCAAGATCATTTATATTTGACATGTAGCTTTGCCTTATAGTCCTCTACCAAAGTTGTTCAAATTATGACCCCCGGGTCAAAACTGACCCCGCCCCGGGGCTTATCAGTTTTACATAGACTTATATAGGAAAACCTTTAAAAATCTTCTTCTCTGAAACTGTAAGGCCCAGGTCTTTAATATTTGACATATAGCTTTGCCTTGTGGTCCTCTACTAAGATTGTTCAAAATGATGACCCCCGGGCCAAAAAAGGCCCCGCCCTCGGGCTTATCAGTTTTTAGCTCACCTGAGCCAAAGGCTCAAGGTGAGCAATTGGGATGGCCCCGTGTCCGTCGTCCGTCGTCGTTAACAATTGCTTCAAATGACATCTCCTCCTATACCGCTGAACAAAACTTTACGGAAATGTTCCTTGGGTCAAGCTCTTTCAGATGTGTTCAAAGAATTAAAAACAATGCAGAACTCTGGTTGCCATGGCAACCAAAGTGAAAAAATAAGGAAATCTTAAAAAATCTTCTTGTCAAAAATTACAAGGGCCAGAGCTTAGATATTTGGCACATAGCATCACCTACAGGTCCTCTATCAAGTTTGAAACTGTAAGGCCCAGATCTTTGATATTTGACATATAGCTTTGCCTTGTGGTCCTCTACCACGATTGTTCAAATTATGACCCACAGGCCAAAAATGGCCCCGCCCTCAGGCTTATTAATTTTTCATAGGAAAACCTTTAAAAATCTTCTTCTCTGAAACCGTAAGGCCCAGATCATTTATATTTGACATGTAGCTTTGCCCTATGGTCCTCTACCAAGATTGTTCAAATTATGACCCCTGGATCAAATTTGGCCCGCCCCGGGGCTTATCAGTTATATTAGCTATATCAAAATGTTGTCTTGCCCAGTCAGCTTCTATGGTACATGTCTCAGGTGAGCGAAATGTGGCCCTCTGGGCCTCTTGTTTTGTGTTAAAAATGCCATATTTAACAGTTTTACACTCTAGCAACTACAGTATTCAAAATATTTTGTTTATGAGTCATTATTTTTTTATGTAACAATTCTGATGTCAAGGATGAGATTTTTTTTAGCTCACCTGAAGGGTGAGCTTTTGCAATCCTTGAATGTCCGGCGTCCGTCGTTCGTCGTCAACAATTTTAGTGTTTATTCTCTAGAGGCCACAATTTTTATCCAAACTTTCTGTAACTTGCTCAGATTGTATATTACTATAAAAGTGCAAATGAGTTCGATTATGGTAGAAATCTGAACAATAGGTCAAGAGTTATCTACCTTTGAATTGCTGAAAATGCTATATTTAACAATGTTTATACTCTAGAGGCCACACTTTTTATCTAATCTTTCTAAAACTTGCCCAGATTGTATATGACTATAAGAGTTCGAATGAGTTCGATTATGGTCGAAATCCAACCATTAGATCAAGAGTTATCTACCTTTGAATTGCTGAAAATGCCATATTTAACAGTGTTTACCCTCTAGAGGCCACACTTTTTATCCAATCTATCTCATACTTGCTCAGATTCAATATGACTATATAGTCTGGTAGCAGATAAGGATATTTTAGCTTAACCTTGCTTGGAGTTGTATAGAAAATGTTTTTGTGGTTTTTGGTAGAATAGACCCTCAGCATCAAGGATCCGATGTATGACCGCCGGTCATCCTTGAGCGTTTCCAGATATTCAAGATGGCGTCCAAGATGGCCGCCAGCATGTATCTTGCTAACTGTTAGGTTTGATTCAATAAGCTATAACGGAATTTTCAGCAAATTATAGTTCAATTTCATCTTTGATGACATAATTAAAGTTCAAAATAGAAAAAAAAAAAATCTATAATTCAAAATGGCGTCCAAAATGGCCGACAAAGACCATTTTTATGTGAAATAAAATGAAAATGACACTTTACAAGGCTACGATTTGCTCCCGTTTTTTCCCGTCGTGATAATATAATTGTTCATAATTAATAAAAAAAAGCGTGAAAAGATCAAGATGGCGATTAACTCATTCATAAATGAATTATCAGAGACTGTCACCAGAATACAGTTTGCATAAAAAACATACAGCTTAAGTTTACATTGAGTTAGTCCATGCATAACGATGTAAAATGACAAGCTGTTGGGTTTGATTTAAATTTTTCAGCAGAATATAGTTCACTTTCATAACGTTTGACATTATTTAAGTTCAAAATAGAAGTAATAATAATAATGCTTTATTCAAATTGGCGTCCAAAATGGCCGACAAAGTATTAAGGTGACGTCCAAGATGGTTGCGAGAATAAAAATGAAACTGCTGTCAGTTTAGATTAGGTAATTGTCAACTGTAAACAAGATTAAAAGTAGTTCAATACTTCTTCGTTGTTTAAAAAAGCAAACAGAGAAAAGTATACTGTTAATTTCAAAATGGTGTCAAAAATGGCCGACAAAATATGCAAAACAGATGCTTGTCTCTTCAATATTATATAATAAGCAAAAAAAACCCAGAAAGTAACCACTTTTGTATTCTTAATTATCAGCGTCTCATACATAAACTTATCATTGTGGCTAAATAACTGGCACATTGTATTGAAAATGAAAAGGTCGATAACTCTTTCCGGAAAACAGCATTTTTTATAGAGGAGATACAATGGTGCTCATATGCAGCCGCTAGAACATTTGCTTAAAGAAAATAAGATCACATTAGACTTTCATTCATCGCAATATTCACGGCGTTATCAAGACTAGAAAGTCTTCAAATATCAAATTACCTCCCTTTGATTTGAAATAAGAATATACCTTGTGTGTTTCATTTTCGTTACATGTGTCGCTTAATATAAATGTTTTACTGGAATACATTGGTGAACGTATGAGCCCTAAAAATCTAAAACAAAACTTGAGTTGATGAAGTACTTCAAAAGATATGGAGCCTGAACATTTACCTAATGTAAAATAAATGTAAAAAGTGAGTATATAATCTATCCACCAAGCATACCATTCTTTTTAGCCTCTTTTTAAGACAAATGAGTGTTTTTAAGAATTACTTAGAATTATGAAATAACTGTTTTCAAAATTTGAGGTTAATTTAGTTTGAGTCACCATTGATGTTTGTGTTTTGAACATGAATTATATGTTTCGTTTTCTAAATGGCAATCAGAATGGCTGCCAAAGCCAGCGTTTTTGTTTTGTTTGTTTTTCAAGAAGTAATATTATGTGAGATGTAATATAAATTGGATACTATTCCTGTTTCTGCATGTATTGTGAATTTGAAAATGAGTATGTCGCACACAGCAACCTACTATGTAAAGGAGTTAATAAACATATTGGTTTCGATATACAGTACGTTAAATTAGCACATGCATATTGTACTATTATATAAATGAATATTCTTATTAGTAGGGAATAAAATTGCACACTATAAATGATATTTAGAAACAAAAGGTCATGTCAGGTTTCTAACATAGCTTGCAATTAAGTTAGTTGTACTTGACATGATCCTGCGTTTATTTCTCAACTGCTGTGGATGTCCTAGCAACTCAGGTAGGCTGAATGTGGCTAGAATGTCCTCAAACCTGATTTATATGCTCCTCTGACACGCAGGGCCTGGTCATCTCTTCCATAGTCTAACCATCGCGATTGTGATCTCTTACTAAGTCTAAAGCGCAGAATGGTCCTCCTCGTTATTGAGTTGATGCATGAAGTGGCACACTCCACCTGTCCAAAACATCCCAAACCTTTAGTTCTCATTACTTGTATCTGTGGGACCTCCTCGTCCTGTTTAATGCCACAGATCCAACTGTCACAGGCTCAATTTCTGCAAACTGTCTGCAAGTCTTCGGCAGACGACATTAATGAATAACCTCCATATTAAATGAAAAAATAACAAACAGGTGTTGAACACAATTATACGAGTCTCAAAGGATATAATTGTGCTAGGCCTTTCTTTGAAATGTCCTGTGATTATGACAAGCTCGAATCCTCTTCTAGCAAACACCATGTTACAGAAGCTATTCTAGACACCAAACGTAGCCCCATCGACACCTAACTGAGTAACTGGTCTTCCATCAAAAAGACAAGTTTAGTCCTGACGTCATGGGCATACAAAGTCTACACTGCTTGTAATTTTACAATTAATGTCACATAACTACTGTAATTGAATGTTCTCCAATCTGACAGTCAGCACAGCAACATTCCCTACAGTCTCGAAGAAGACCAAGCCAATGACTACTCTGAGATCATGAGCCAAGAATTCTTCGTGTTCACTCTCAGTCAACTCGGTTTGATAACATCCTTCCATCCAGCTTTTTGGGTTACCCTGTCAGTGAATTTGTGATCACAGAAAATTGTGTACAGAAGCGCCAGTGGAACACCTTTGCTAGACTCTTATGACAGAGCATCATACACTAGTAAAGCAAAACATCAAGCACTGGTACAGCAGAGGGTTGAGATCAAATACCTAATGCAAACCACTCCCAACAAATCTTCACGTAGTACTGCCCGCTTCATGTAAGCGGTTTTCAAACTCTGTTTGACATGCAAATCGCATTCCTCAAACCAAAAGCTCATTCTTGGTATTGAATCTAAAGGCTTTCTCCAGATCAACCAAGGCCACATGCAGAGGTTTGATTTCGACCTTTTACTTGTGCTTTAGATGGTACACGGTGAAGAACGAATCAATAGTATCTCTACCCTTAACAACGCAAAACTACATGCATCAATGTTGATAATCTCACGCACAGAGGTATCTTTTTAATCGGTTCATCAACTTTATTGTCTGGTCCTTGAGCTTTCCCACATGATGATAAGTGTCGCTCATACGAGCTTGTTATTCACTTTTTTATTGTTTATTGTTTGAGGATGTAATTTGCCTCCCTGTCCTCAGAGATCACACAATTACTGAAAATCGCATCAGTCAGTCGTCTTCAAATCTCAAACCCCTTGTTCTCCGAAGCTGCTTTAATCATCTCGGTTATCACTCCTGATAGGCCAGCGGCCTTGCAGTATATCATCATGTCAAGAGTTATGCACTTCTTATACAAGATGACCACTTTTGTAGTGAATGACTTTGACAGTAACTGTACCAAAGTTCTGTTTACTTTGGTAATTCAGGAGTAAAGATGTGCAATTTTTTATATTTGAAATTATATGTGTGATGTCATTCTTTCTTATTCTAATCTATGGTTAAGCCAAAAGACTGTTCAGTCAAGTGTCTGTGTAGCCATGTATTCATTCAGCAATATTTGAAAGATATGATGATTCTTTGCAGCAGCAGTACTAGCTTAGAAACTCACAGAATACATGTTAAAAGGCTTGATGAAAAGGAATACTGAACAAAGTTGTATACTGAAAGATACTGTACACAGTTATCTGGTTTCAAAGAGGTGCCACCACATCCTCAGGAGACTTGCATCCCAAGAAGAATTATTGGTATCCATTCTACCAATTTATTTCCCTGTTCCTAAGAAGCTCACATGTAATTGAACTATTTAACAAGAAAGGTGACATGTGGTGACAAATGTCACAGTAATGCAAACACAGAACTTTACTTTTGTACGATAATTTCAGCATTCTTTGCTTACAAAACAGTGAAATTTATATATTAAAGGTAGGTAATTGGGTTCTATGAACTAATTTATAATATTTGAGTTTTGACTTGACTAATTACTTTTCTGTTAATCTGAAATATTTATTGCATTTTACATCGTTATGCAAGAATTATCTCAATGTACACTTAAGCTGTATGGTTTTTATGTATACTCTATTCTGGTGACAGTCTCTTATAATTCATTTATGAATGAATTAATCGCGATCTTTTCACGCTTAATTATTAATTATGAACAATTATATTATCACGACGGGGAAAAAATTGGAGCAAATCGTAGCCTTGTAAAGCAACGCACATACTTTGCATTTTATTCTACATAAAAAGTACTTTGTCGGCCATTTTGGACGCCATTTTGAATAATAGATTATTTATTTCTATTTTGAACTTTAATTATGTCACAAAAGATAAAATTGAGCAATAATTTGCTGAAAAATCTGTTAAAGCTTATTGAATCAAACCTAACAGTTAACCAGATATATACCGGCGGCCATCTTGGACGCCATCTTGAATATCTTTAAATGCTCAAGGATGACCGGCGGTCATACATCGGATCCTTGATGCTGAGGGTCTATTCTACCAAAAACCACAAAAACATTTTCTATACAACTCCAAGCAAGGTTAAACGTGTCCGCGGCCGGACTAATAGGAATTCAAATGAGATTGATTATGGTTGAAATCAGACAAATAGGTCGAGAGTTATCTATCTTTGAGTTGCTGAAAATGCCATATTTAACAGTGTTTATACTCTAGCTGTCACAATTTTTATCCAGTCTTTTTTAAACTTGCTCAGATTGTATATTACCATAAGAGTTGCAATAAGTGAGATTATGGTGGAAATCAAACTGATAAGTCAAGAGTTATCTGCCCTTGAATAGCTTAAAATGCCATATCTAACAGGGTTTACACTTTTGCAACTACAGTTTTCAATGGATTTTGATTATACTTGCACACAAAGTATACAGCTATAGGTTCTCAAAGGAGTGCAATTATTGTTGAAATCTAATCATTGTTGCAATAGTTATCTGCCCTTGATATACTTTGAAATGCTAGAAAAGGCTGCATTTCAGTATTTTTTAGGTTCTAGGTTATCTGCCCTTGATGTACTCTACTATACTAGAATTATGAGGTTGTATTCCAAAATTGTTTGCATGCTTTACTACAAATTTGAATGGATTTAGATTAAAACGAGTGAAACAGAAAGGTAAAGCTATCAGGCTTCAGTACAAGAGGTGAGCGATATCAGGGCATTCAGGCCCTCTTGTTTATATTCTCTCTGAGGTTAATGGCTTACACTATAGCACCATGCATGTTCATACTGTGGAAATATGTTACAGAAAGGGCTTAAATGTACCAACGTTGTCGAGATGTGTCGTATATTTAACACCATAGCAACACTATTTCCTTGATGTAACAATCCTTTAAACAAGAGCAATGTCATTAAATGAATGAAAACAATTATATTAGGTGTTCCATCGCAATGAATAACATCTAATAGATTTCCTTAATAGTACGTTTTGCAAATTATACCAGATGATTTTATTTTCCAATCATGTACGGTTTGCGCCTAAAATAACTGTCATAATTGACATTTTGTTTTCACACTGACAAAACATTCAGAACTTGAACATGATTCCTCTGATATTCCATACTGTAGTATAATAAATACAATCATTTGGAGAAAATGTTGCACCAAACTGCCATCACATGTGAATTGTATTTGCTAAAAGGAAGATGGGTACATCAAGGAATCTGCAGCTACAGCAATGTTACATTAAGGAAAATACAAAGATATATCAAACGTCAAACGTTTGATAAACATGAACAAACTGTAAACAAAACAATTAAACATTTTAGAACTGTTAACACTGCTTAGCCATTGCTTACTTAGTATCAAAACTTGGGTTGTTTGAAAGTTATTCCATATTATTAGCGAAAGGCTCTTACAGTAAAGAAGCAAATATGTTACATTAAGGAAATAAATGACTCTTCTGATACATAAAGCTTAAAGAAAGGGTTTGACTGCCAACTTAGTATACCTGTAGTCTCTTCAAGTATAAATGCTTTACTATTACATTCATTTCATGAACTAAAATACCTATGCAACTATAATTTTACGGTCCCGTTACATCACTGAATTCATATTGTTACGGCAAGGATTACAATATCATTGTGTACTTGATTTGCCAATTTCTAAAAAACCGTATGCATGATATACTCAACAATGAGCAGAATACATGGACCAGGATTTCCTATCTACTTTGCACTTATTTTTAAAGACTTGGGTTTACTGTAGCTTATAAGAAGAAACAAATAGTGTAAATGTGTTACAGAAAATATATAGAGATATTAATTCCTTGCTGTAACACAAAGTAGGCTTTGAACTAAAGGCTTACAATACAATATTCATGCCATATGTTTAGTTTCTTGTCAAAAATAAATGGAAAAGTTTATTCAATTACTAATCCAACATAAAAATGAAAATATTGAACTGTTTTGCAATTTAATTTCCTTTATGTAACAATGTAATTTTCCTTTATGTTACAATGTTTTTTCCTTGATGTAACATCTAAGGAAAATAGCAAAATTTTAGAAAGGTTTTGAAATTTTCATAATAATAACTGTTGAAATAACGCCTACCATCTTCAAAAAATTAATTCTCAAATTCTGTATAAAGTCTTCCTATTTTGTTAATATCTTACAGTTGTTTTCCTTAATGTAACAAAATACCTCCTTGATGTAACACACATGTAATAGGATTTGTCCTGTGGCTAATACTAGTAAGCAAAAGCAGCTCATGTTTCCTTTCATCACATGCTACCCTTATAAAAAGTATTATTTTCAATGTAAAATACTTGTATACTTGAAAGAATTTTCTTTTATTGATTTTTGGTCACTGATTTCTTTGAAATAACGGTTTCTGGTCCTTGATGTAACAATTTCACTGTTACATCATTGATCGTTACATAAAGGATGTATTTCACCTAAATGACCTTCTAACCTCATTATTTTGCATTAAATACTGAAACTACATGACACAACTTATTATACCTCGAATGCATACATTTTGTGCAAACAGAGAATAATGACTACTGCAGTCAAAGGCAAAATAATACATCGTTACATCAAGGAAGTGTTCAAAATGGATGGTACCAGCCCCAGCACTAAAATTGTCAGTGATTCCTTATTTCAAATCACGTGCTTAAAATTTCTTTCCGCCATTGTTGCCTCATTGTTCACTCTTCAAAATGGAGATGTTTTGCTATCAATACCGAAGGAAGGCAACTCTGTACTTAACTTTAATTGGAAATTGTTACATCACTGAACAGGATTCCAGGTACAGTGATTAACAATGAAAAAAAGTATTGAAACTGAGGAATTCCCACAATTTTACTGTTTATATGAAGGCAGATATAATTTAAGTTACCTATATTGGCACACTATTGAAATATTTCAGATATTTCACAGAAAGTCTATTGATTGAATCAAAAATAACTATTTTAGGGACACTGCAAAACTGACTTTTCTTCTGTTTCAATGTCAAATAATTAAAAGATTCTGCATAGCTCTTGCTCTTCTTTTGATAAAAATGTGAACATAAACACGTTAGTATTAGCTTAAGATGACAATTATCCCTTTTTTCGAGTATGTTCTTTCGAAACTGTACAAGGACATGATTTTGTAACATAGAAAAATATTGACTCTTATACTTGCACACACTGTCTATAAGTACAAGTTCTTGAAGGTGAATTTTTGTCAAAAAAGGATACTTGTGACAAGAGTTATCTGCCCTTGATGTACTTAGAAATGCTAGAAAATGCTTTATTTTGATATTGTTTACATACTAGTGACTATAAATATGCATGGATTTTGATAAACACTTTCTTGAACTATGTATGGCTATTAGTTTTCAAATGAATTTGAATATTGTTGAAAACTGAGAAATTAGTCATGAGTTATCTGCCCTTGATAAGTAAAAGAAAAAGCCATATTTAACAGTTTTTAATCTCTAGCAACTACAGTTTTGAATGGATTTGAATTATACTTGCACACAATGTGATTGTCTATAAGTAAAAGTTCTTGAAGGTGTTCAATTATTGTCAAAAGAAAGATACTTGTGATAAGAGTTATCTGCCCTTGATGTACTTAGAAATGCTAGAAAATGTTAATTTAAATATTGTTTACATACTAGTATCTATAAATATGCATGGATTTTGATATAAAAAATCCTTAAACTATGAATGGCTATTAGTTTTCAAATGAATTTGATTATTTTTAAAAATGGAGAAACAAGTCAACAGTTATCTGTCCTTGATGAGTAAAAATGAAACCACCATATTTAACAGTTTTTACCATCTAGAAACTACAGTCTTTAATGGATTTTGATTTAACTTGCGCAGAATGTATAAAAATATAAGTTCTTGAAGGGGTGCAATTATTGTCAAAAAAGAATATTTTGTGGCATGAGTTATCTGCCCTTTATGTACTTGGTAATGCTACACAAAGCTTTATTGTTTACATGCTAGTGTGTAACAATGTGAATGAATTTTGATTTTTTTTGTATTAAACCATATATGGCTTTTATTTATAGAATGAGTTCAATTATTGTCGAAAATGTGCAAATTAGTCAAGAGTTATCTGCCCTTGATGAGTTGAAAATGTCATATTTAACAGTGTTTACACTGTAGTAACTCCAGTTTTAAACAAAGTTTGATTAATACTTGCATAGAATGTATATAATAAGTATATTTCTTTAAAGGATGGACTTATTGTCAAAACAAGATACTTGTGGCAAGAGTTATCTGCCCTGTATGTACACATGAACTTTGAAATGCTAGAAAAGGCTTTATTTTAGTACAGTTTACACGCTAGTATGGACAAATGTGAATACATTTTATAAAACTTTATTATAGATCTACTATAAAGTATAAATACATAGCCATTAGTTTTCAGTTCATTTATTGTTGAAAAATGACAAAATTGTCAAGAGTGTTACGACCTTGATGAGTTTAAAAATGCCATGTTTATCAGAGTTTGCACTCTGTTAAATTGTACAGTTCTGAATGATAAAACTTGCACACAATTATAAGTTCTTGAAAGTGTTTAATTACTGTTGAAATTGAATCAAGAGTTACCTGCCCCTGTCATACTCAGACTTGCTACAAACGACTTTATTTTAGTATTGTTTAGACTTTAAAATGTACAAAATTGAATAGGTTTTTATAAAACTTTGTAAAAGCTTTTGAATGTTGATCTTTAAAGAAAGATGATCACTATTTGCCCCTTCCTCCCACAATAAAGTTTGCCACTTTCTTCTCGACAATTGCTGCGGCAGGGGATATCAGCTCTAATGTGCTTGTTTAAATTAGTTTTCGTAATGACAATAAATGTATACCGTATCATTTTACCGATTCGCTCAATTCAGTTTCTTCTACTGCGAGTTTCTTTTTCTCTCCTTTACAACAGCACCTGAGTTTACATGCACACCACATTAAACCTTTAAAGTGGACATAGTCGGGAAAATCTTTCCCTTTCATACAGTTCGAGCATTTATCGCAAAGCCACACTATCGTCTTGGTTACGAGACTCGCCAAAGAGTAGATCAGTATTGCCCCACACGCAGATACGGTAATCAGTGTCAAAATGGTAGCGGCACGTGACATTTTCAATTTCGTTACCACCCTGTATAGTGGGTCTTCAAGAAATATACTGATCGTTTCTACCAGTAAGAACGATATCAGCCTAGAAAAGAACAGATCAATGCCAACAGTGATGAAACATAGCTTACAAAGATATCCCTTCCTGTACAAGGGAACAAAATAACATAGAATGATGCAGAAGAAGATGAAACTAAAAACGGCGACAAAGACACCAATCATTCTCCAGTCACACGTTGTCTGGAAGTGATGGGAACTGGAGTGATTCTGGTAGCATTGGCGTTCTAAATAGTCTCGAAGTCCCTTCTGTTTAGTGAGAAACTTGAAATCAGGATCTTTAGCCACGAATACAGCATACATCCAGAAGTTGAATCCGTAGAAAAATGATTGCAGTGCCCAGAAAAGCGCAGAAATGACTACGAAAAAGAAATCAAGCGACTGAATTGACAGGCTTTCCGCAAGCGACTCGTCAATCAAAGGGTCTGGGCCGTTTACGCAAGCTGATGCAAAATGTTCACAATTCTGCAAACAGAAACAATACTTGAGTACTCGTTTCTTCCTTTGACATGGATCTGCATTATGTGGGGCGGCCTCGTCTGTAGATTGCTGTACGGCCCCATCTGTAGATTCAAATGCACTCTCTTCTGCGTGACGTTTAGCGTACTCATTTGCACAATTATGAGCTCTTTGGTACGTTGCCTCTAGATCAAACTTTCGCTTCCTATACACAACTTTTCTCAGAGCAATTGCATTTGGCCCAGATAATGCCACGCACCTGGTAACAAGCATGTGCTTAGTTTTACTGTACAGACCGTGTTCTTTGACTGGATACTCTTTTTGATTACATGGACACAATATCCTAGGCTTCCCCTTCTGGTCAACATCTACGACCGTGAGCTTTGCTGTTTTCCCATCGACATTATCATCATCCGGGTCATCATCAGAAATCGGTTCAATGTTCGCAACCACTGCATGATGGTCGTACAGGTGTCCAATCAACGGCATTCGCCCAGGCATGGCTATTTGGTCTCCGCGTTTTAATTCGTTAAAGCTCTCTATTGCCACTTCCTTTCGACACAGCATACAGCCCTTCTGAAATAACATCAGTATACTATACAGTATAACCTTTCTATTAAGACCACTAAAACGAAAGCGTCTGATTGGTCGTATCAAAGATAGATGACAACTGAAAGCGAAGTGAGATTTAAAGGAGCTTTCTGTTTTTTTGTCATCTTGCTTTAAGCAGTCATCTGTCTTAAACACCTAATAATGTACACAATTAACTAGTCGTAATAGAAGGATTTTACTGTATTAACCTTGTACCTAACGCATTTCTCTGATTTAACCCTTAAAATAATTTTCAGTATATTATCTCCAACCGTATTTTAAACATATTGATAGGAAATGCCTATTCAAAACCAAGTGTTTAGATTCCAACTATGTTCAACAATAACGCACAAAATGAACATCGTTGGAACCGATTGGTGTTGCCCATAAAAATATCCCAAATTATAACATGTTAAGCAAATGAACACGTTTCTGTTATTGCATGGATCAATACATGATAATTATAGAAACAATCAGTCAGTCGCATATACCAAATCTTACTTTTGAACGGTAAAATATTATACGTTAGAAGGGGAGTCAATTCAACATTAGAAAATATCAAATTAATGCTCGTTGTATTTTGTACTGCATTATGTTATACTCTATTAGGTTCGGAGACTTCACTGAGCAGCCTTGAAGTATTCAAGAGATATTAAAAGTCGGACACTTGGCATAATAATTAAAGTCAGAGAAGGGGGAACATTTCATTTGCACATTGAACTTTATAGTTTTACTTGTGGGTGATATAATATTTAGGGTTTGACATAGTGACGGACTTCTGATCTGATATGACCCAGTTTCAAACATTTGCCCTAGATTTTGTCAAGAACAACAGAAAATGTGGCCTCTAGAATGTTTGCAAGGTTATCTATAATTTGACATGATAACCTACTGTTTGACCGAACATGACCCATACTTGAACGTGACCTCGAGATTGTCCAGAACAATAGTTTAATTAAGAAATAATCTATGTTCTACCGTTGTGAAACGTTATTTTACAACGGTTGGGAGTTGTGGTGCGCAGGAATTGACCACTCAGGCAGTCGGCCTCGTGGTCAATTCCTGCGCAACACTACGACCGACCGTTGTAAAATACAGTTTCACAACGGTAGAACATAGATTATTTCCATTCTAACATGACCAGACTTAAAGAAATTCATTAGAAAGGAAATCAAATGTTCCATACTTATTTCCTCAGCGGATGAAGTTTTTCGACCGAATAACTGTTTCCGCGGCATTACAAGAATATAACACCCATAAGCAAATTTACATTTACCGATCCACAATCTGGCATAGAACAAACATTACACCAAACAAGACAAAAGAATAAGAAAATTACTGTAACGTTACTAGTTAAAAGTATATGGTCTTTACGGGCTATATGAAAAACGAAAGAAATTTAAAAAACATAACGTATGAACGCACGAGGTCACGTCATGTCATATAACCGCGGGAGGAGCGGGGTAGGGAAGAGCGTGGTATAACGTTTCAGGTATACCACGATAGACCTGTTCTTTGTTTATAGAGACGAATTCACGTGTCATGTTAGAATTGATATTGGCCCAAAACTGTGGCTTTTTGCTATGATTTGACATAGTGACCTACTTTTTAACCGAACATAACCCATATGCAAACTTTATATAGATGATGTCAAGGACAACATTCGGAGCAAGTCTAACGGACCCGTCTAAAAGCTCCAAACCTCCTCCAAACCTCCACAAACCACTTAAAAAAACAACTCAAATTACTTTAATTTCTTATTTCTTCAAGACTGAAGATCGCCCTTTCCCGTGTTATCTCGGCATTTTCCGTGTTTAACGGAATATACCGAACACTCCCATATAAAACCTGGACGATAATGTTAGAAATTATCCGGACGTAGTCCGAAATGTTGCAAAGCTCGTCTTGTAAATTTGCATGGCCTTCCCCGCATGGGTTCGAATCCCGAAAGAGCTCAATATCTTTTTTAAACAAAACCATTGCCTAAATCATTCAATGATTAGATGTTTATAAATGCGCCTTATATTAACTTGCAAAACTATTTAATTATAAGCTGAATTTATTGTTCAGTCTTTATAAAGTATTCAAGGTCTCCAACACTTATTCGAAGACAAAATTATTTTTTTCCAGTTAGGTGTGGCCAAATGTCTTCATATTTTGGAGTTAGATTGCGTAAGTATTATATGATAAAATAAGCAAGTGCTTTGCTTTGCCCAAGTTTTCATTTTTAGCTCACCTGGCACGAAGTGCCAAGGTGAGCTATTGTGATCGCCCTGTGTCCGTCGTCGTCCGTCCGTCCGTCATCAAACTTTTTGTTCAAAGATCTTCTTCTTAGAAACCACTAGGCCAATTTCTTCAAAACTTCATAGGATTGTTCCTTGTAAGGTACTCTCTCAGATTTCTTCAAATATAGGCCTTCCAATTGAAATTGTGGTTGCCATGGCAACCAATTGAAAAAACTTGTCAAATCTTCTTGTCAAAAACTACAGGTCCGAATTGAAAATAATTTTACCCAAATGTGGGTGGGGCAAGTTTTCCTTATATTTCTGTATAGAAAAACTTTCCAAAAAAATTCTCTGAAACTATTTGTCTGATTTAAAAATAATTTTACCCAAATAATAATTCATGGGTGACCCTTTGCCAGTTTTCTTCAAATAATCTTACTAGCTCAAACAACATGGCCACCAGTGGGTGGGGTGAATAAGTGAAAACGTAATCATTACTGGTACATTTACATGACCGTAATCATGGGTACCATGTGAGCGATTTAGTGCCGCATGCGGCTCTTGTTTATACAAACATACAACCTTTTAAGTCATATGCAAAATATTGCTTTTTTTTAAGAGGGCGGTTCAGATTTTTTTTGGTTTTTCACATCATATGATGCAAATATTGGGACAATAACTTTTATTTTGTGATGTTCACATCTTCTGGCATAGGCATGACATAAAAACTATTAGTATTTAGGTAAGAATAGGTTAAAATCACCTTTCATGAATATTTGTGTTTTAATTTTCTCGCATATTTTCCTACCTGTAAGGCTATATACAATATTTCAAATAATTTCGAGAAGAGATGGCGAAAAGCCTTCATATTTCACAGAAGACACGGGAATGACATGTATTATTTCCAGTCGTCACAAATTCTTGGACTCTGATAGGCTAAAACTGCACATGTGACCACTGTGTACTAGACCGTATTCATTGATTTTGCCGGGTAGTACGGATCACGTGACTTAATAGATGTTTCCCCATCGATCGATTCGCGTAAATAATCTCTCCTTTTCTGTTTATTAAGCAATTGTTTATCAAGAAATAAAAAGAAATATCAATTAAAAACTGTATTGAATCTATCATTATGCTTATGTGTAACTCAAATATCGATTAAATGCTAATTTCTTGCTTTGTTTTCCCTGATTACCCCACCAGCGTCGTCACCATGGTAAACAAAAGACTGGAAATGAAATGGCACTTGTCACTGGTTTATAACGAAGTTGACACATAATTAGGACATATTAAGATCAATATTTTTTATCGAAATCAACCCAAATAGACTTAACTCGATATGTAACTAGCCACTGACCTACGTATTCATTCGTTCGCTCCTGATTATTTCCGTTCATTTGTTAAAACTTATCGTTACAGTGTTTCATAAAACATAAATGTCGTCCTATGAACTGTCATGGAACGCCTTTGCTGCCTCATTACACTTGTATTTTTACTATCATGCATATCCTCCAATATGTTATGTGCATGCTTCAATATGTTAAGTGCATTCTCCATTTCACTTTGTGCATACATGTACTTTATTGTGTCATGTGCAGTTACCAATATATCCAGTTCTTTTTCTATTATGTTATGTTCACTGACAATTGTATCAAGTGAATTCTCCATTTCTTTATATTTACATTCAACCTGTAAAGTCTCTATGTAATCGTATTAAAAATATGCAGGTCAATTCTCGATGAACCTACGAATCGAATCCGGTTCCAGCCAGTTAGAAAGAGGGCGGAGTCTCCGCCGCGAAGAAAATCTTCCATACGGCGGAGAGATACCGACCAAGTTAGGATCTACTTTTAGATTAGCCGTTCGGGTATCTCGAAACCCCTATTAAAGTCACAGACAGTTCAATTAAAATCAAATTGCGATAAAAAAAATTAAATGCTGTTTTTAAGGGAGGTTATCATATTACGCTCCGTCATTAAAGCTGTACGCGTTCTCTCGCTTCTCCGAGTGTTCTATTTATAGATTAGACAAGTTGTCTTCCAATTACGGTTTGAAATTGACAAGTTCAAACAATTTGTTCACCAGAATTACATAGGAAAGTCGCTCAAACATAAAGCAAAATAATGCATTCACACTTACTAAATTGGTAACGTAATGTTCCGTTATGACATATTGAAACTAGCCTATGTGTATCGGATATGCCACGGATGGCCGCGGGTGTGTGTACACGCTGACTGTGTAGTCGCATTTCAGCGTTGCTATTCGCGTTGCTATGTGTAAAGCGTGTATAAAAACTTGCGCCACCTAATTGTTTAAAATATGCTTTGATAATAGATATTCAGATTGAAATTTTTGTTTTAGTTTCTTACGAGCGTTCTTAAAGCACAGCGAGAAAGTTTAGTGCGTAAAAATCCTGAAATTATTATGCAAATACAGTACATGTAGTAAGGACTACTTTTGACACCATATTTAGAAACTGGAATGGCTATTACATCGATATTACATCTATCAAACCCATTTGGCCGGTATATGGTATATTCATATACATGAAAACAAATCTGGTCAAACTACACATTAAATGGATGACAGAAAATAAAAATATAAATATAAGGAATAAACAACATCTTTTTACCGCTCATGACGGTATGACTACATTAGCTTCGGGGGGTAAATTAAATTGAAAACGCCCTTCGGGCGTTTACAAAATTTACCCCCTGCGAAGCTAATGTAGTCATACCGTCATGAACGTCAAAAAGATGTTGTTTATTCCTATAATGTGCAAACTTCATTGTGTTATGTGTAGTTACCATTATGTCCGGTCCTTTTCCCATAATGGTATGTGTACACTTTATTATGTTATATGCACTGACAATTGCGATATGTGCATGTTCCATCTTATGTGCGACATCATTGTGTTATGTGTAGTTACCATTATGTCCGGCCATTTGTCCATTTTGTTATGCGTACATATTATCATGTTATGTGCACTGACAATTATGTCCGGTCGTTTGTCCATTTTGTTATGCGTACACTTTATCATGTTTTGTGCACTGAGATTTGTGTTGGGTGCATTCCCCATTTCTTTATGTGTACACTTCATTATATTATGTGCAGTTACCATTGTGTCAAGTCATTGGTCCATTATGTTATGTTTACATTCTATCATGTTATGTGCACTGATAATTGTGTTAGGTGCATTCACCATTTCTTTATGTGTAAACTTCATTATGCTATGTCTAATTTCCAATATGTCAAGTCCTTTGTCCATTATGATATGTATACAGTTTATTATGTTATGTGTTCTGACAATTGCGTTAGGTGCACTCACCATTTAAGTCTGTGCAAACTTCATAATGTTATGTGTATTTACCATTATGTCCGGTCGTGTGTCCATTTTGTAATGCGTATACGTCATTATGTTATGTGCACTGACAAATGTATTATGTGCATTCTCCATTTCTTTACGTGCAAACTTCATTGTGTTATGTGTAGTTACTATTATGTCCGGTCATTTGTCAATTATGTTATGTGTACACTTCATTATGTTATGTGTGCTGACAATTGTTTAAGGGCATTCTCCATTTTATTATGTCCAATCTTTTTATTTTATGTGTATTTACAATAATGGTCGGTCCTTTATCAGTTATGTTATTCGTACACTTTATTATGTTATGTGCACTGATCAATTTGTCGTTATGTGCAAACTTCATTTTGTTATGCGTACCTACCGTTGTATTATGTGCATTTTCAATTGTGTAATGTGCCCACTTCATTACGCTGTTTGTCGATCATTGTGATGGGTACAATGTTTATTTCGTCACAGGCAAAAATGTTTACTTTAAAAACTCGGAGAATCAATTTAAATAATAAATAAAGAAAGTTTAGTATAATTTGATGATACTTTACCAAAAATACTTGAATAAAAGGAGAAAAAGAGTTCAACTTGATGGTACTTTACCAAAATAAACTTGAATAAAATTAGAAAAAGAGTTAAATTCCAGATTCAATATTGTGTATATGTTTATCTAACGCATGCGCTGGAAAAGTATTGAATCTGTAGTAATTAAAACTCGGAGAATCAATTTAAATAATAAATAAAGAAATATTAGTATATTTACCAAAATATACTTGAATAAAAGGAGAAAAAGAGTTCAATTTCAGAGTTATAAGTGTCACGGAGGACTTACACCGGTGTATTGTGTATGTTTATTTAGTGCACGCGCGATGGAAATGAATGATTTTAACTTTCGCATTTACATGAAATTTTACTTTAAGGAATAAATGGAATACATTATAAGTTACCCCCCCCCCCCCACACACACACACCTTTGAATAAAATGTGTTTGTCATCATTGTGTAGCTCGGCATCTGATCAGGTTACAAACTGTTTGACACTCATATATTTATCAATTAACCCCTTCGTTGCCTTAGATCGTGTAGAAAGGTTATTTGCGAATTGTTTGCATCCTGACCAGACTCTTCCGCAGTGCCATATGCAGGGAGGTGCCGGACACAGTAAAATCTGTGTTAAAAAGTAAAGTGTGATCGGCGGTACGGCTTCAAAGGGGCTATTACAACAAGCCAAAGATGAATCACACCTTTAATGCGATCAAACAATCAAAGTATCGCGTGTCAATCACTGGCGACAGACTGTGCACGTGCGCATGTCGTAGATAATGTTACCTTTGTGTATCCAATATCGCTCAATACATTTACTTCCCATCAAACATGAGAAACCAACAATTTAATGTACATAGATATTATATTATCTCAAATATAATATAGTTATATATATTATACCGTGTATAATTGTTTTAACACGTTTATGGTATTTAAATAACCCCTTCACTGCGTTAGGTACCCTGGGAGAAATAAAAGTTACAGACAGCCTGGATAATACTCGGACGCCGAGAAAATCGGCGTCTGATCAGGATCCTAACTGTTTGGATGTTCGACATTCATATCGTTATTTTACAAGCAATAGCCATATCTTCTCAACTATCTTCTAAAGCAGACACCATGTGTATGCGCCGCGGGGTAATGGGTTAATTGAAAAGATTAAATGCATTATTTGTGCTTATGTGTGTCACATTGATTTGTTTTGTCTATAGATTTTGATGAAACAATAAAGTGGATTACTAGAATATTTATCAGTGTAATTTTTATTCTCACGTCCAATTGATATTAACCCATTTAGATCTATTGTTTAATCGTTGGACGTTTTCATTATAAATACCAATACAAATGTCACTTGTTTCATTACAGACAAAGTCACATGACTGCGTTGTTTGTCTTTACTGAAATATATTCAAGCTTATATAGCAAACAGTGCAGACCATGATGAGACACCGTGTAACGCGACGTCTCACCAGGGTCTACAATGTTTGACAGTGTCCACTTTAGTAGAAACTAGGGTTAAATGGGTTAACACACGTATAATTATTAAATTAAAAAGCCATTCTCATATTTAAATCTAGCTTGATTCATAAAGATTATTAGAATATGTAAACATCGTTTTAATAGAATTAATACAGACTTACTTAATGACTGTTAGGCTTATGCAGACAGATTAGACACAGACCAGCGACCGAGGAACTCGGCGTCTAACATGGATCCAATATGTTTGCTACTTATTCTATCATTAACACCACATTCATTTCACGCTCTTCCCTGCATTCTAAGGGTCAACTCGCATAAGTTGTATGAGTAACGACTGTTCACATATTTCGCCATAAAACAGTTTTTTTTCTAATAACTATAATTAATTTCTAATAGCCATTTAAGGTCCCGACGACAGGCCGCATAACTAGGCGTCTCGTCTGGATCCAATCTATTTATATAATTATGAGTCTAAGGTAGCAGTTACGCTAGCAAAGTATTATATTTATAGGCCTACATAAAATATGGCAGCGTCTATTTTTTAGTAGGCCTAACTTATACGATTTTTGTCAATAAATCGATCATTTTTACGATTATTCATTCAAATTTAAGTTTGTAATACATATTTTAGCTTAATAATATATCGCCATATCTTATTTAACCAAATAATATAGGTTAATATCATTTTAAAAAATTGGGTAGCGAAACGACTTACCGGTAGGTGGCGAAACGTCCAGGGTAGCGAAACGCCGTGTGGCGAAACGTCCGTAAACCTGTGTAATTACGTCACTCGTTAGGTGTTACAATAAGAAGTTACGCGAACATAATATCCCGTCATAATAACGATGTTTGGCATAATGACGGCGGACACAACGTAAAGAAGTATCGACATAACGAAATGTAGAATGCACAAGAAACTTTGATCTGTACGAATACTATAATGAAATAGATAGCATATGCATATAACGAAATGAGAATGCACACAAAGAAAGTGTCTGTTGATATAAAATGATCAGGCATGCACAAAAACGAAATGGACAGTGCACGAAATGCAATGAACTTTGTACAAAACATTATGCAGTTTGTACATAACGAAATGGAGAATGCACCTAACCCAATGGTCAGTTCACATAACAGAATGGATAACGAACATATTGTAATTGTAAATACACATACCATGATGAACTCTACACATAAAGAAATGGAGAATGCGCCTAAGACAATCGTCAGTACACATAAAAAAAATTAAGTTTACACAAAACAAAATGGAAAAACGACAGGACTTAATGGTCACCACAGATAACACTATGAAGTTTGCATATAAAGAAACAGTGAGTGCACTTAACGCAATGGCCAGTGCACATAAAATAACAAAGTGTACACTTAGCATAATGGACAAAGGACCGGACATAATGGTAACTACACATAACATAATTAAGTTTGCACATAATGAAATGAGGATGCACCTAACACGATTGTCAGTGCACATAACATTACAAAGTGTACACATAACACAATGGACAAAGGACCGGGTATAATGGTAACTACACATAACATATGAAGCTTTCATAAAAAGAAATGCAGAATGCACCTGACACAGTTGTCAATGCGCATAACACAATAAAGTGTGTCCATAAGATAATGGACAAGGGACTGGATATATTGGTAACTATTGGTTACTACACATAACACAATGAAGTTGGTTCATAAAGAAATGGAGAAAGCACCTACAAAATTAACAAAGGACATGACATAATGTTAACTACACATAACATAATGAAGTTTACACCTAATGAAATGAAAAGTGCACCTAACATTATTGTAATTGAACATAACATAATGCAGTGTACACATAAAATAATGAACAAAGGACCGGAAATACTGGTAAATACACATGACATAATGAAGTTTTCATATAAAGAAATGGAGAAAGCACCTGACACAATTATCAGTGCATATAATATAATGGACAAAGAACAGGCCATAATGGTAACTACACATGGCACAATAATGTTTGCACATAAAGAAATGGAGAATACACATAATACAATTGCCAGTGCACATAAAATAATGGACAACTGACTGGATATATTGGTAACTACACATGAAACAATCAAGTGTGCACATAATGATATGGAGAATGCATCTTATATATTGAACAACGCACATATGATAACATAATGGAGGATGTACATGATAGTAAAATTACAAGTGTAATGAGGCAGCAAAGGCGTTCCATAACTGTCCGTTCGAAATATTTTGGTAGCCTACATGTAATGAACATTTATAAGATGCCCACATTCCAATGTGATGACGTATTCATGTTAGATACAGTTAAACTTAGGGCGTATCTTGAATTCTGTTCACTCGACAATATCGGTATTTCAAAGTTTAAAAGGTGGATGTGCCACTTGTTTAGCTTGAAATACGGATATGTTCAACAGAAGCGGGTTTATGACATTAATCTGTAGAAATGCAGGTAGATTCTACTTATGCGAGTTCCAAACATCGAAGTTTAACTGTATAGACTTTTTTGCTCTAGCGCGAGAGATTTCAGTGAACTGTTGTCAATTTCAAGTGTCAATTTCGGATCAAGTAAACAACACTATGTCAGATGATGCATGTTGTCTTTCTTGTATTGGTTCTAGACTGGAAATAAATTCGTTACACGGCATTCCGGCAGGGTGTACAGGCTGGTATGACGGTTTTTGGATTCCGTATTTCCTTCGCGCTTCGCGCTCAAGAAATACGGAATCCAAAACCGTCATACCAGCCCGTACACCCTGCCGAAATACCGTGTAACTAATAGTATCCATTCATAATATCATTTTCACATTACAATTACCCTACCTTCAGTGTTGGAATACCTTCAGATTAGAAATAGCGTAATTAAACCAAGATATGTTAGGTTTTTTTCATTTAAGGGGAGCAATTAGTACAAACCGGGAGAACATAGTTATATGCAGTTACTTCCCTTCCGAGCATGTGTTACCACCGGAACCAAAGGGAGAATATTGCGATGCTCTTACATTTTGTACCAACTCTATTTTTTTCATACATTATTTAAGTTTGAGTTCACCATTTAAAAGTTTTATTTGATTAGATACTAAGACATTGTTGTAGTGTGTGTGTGTTTAAAGTGGTTAGGAGAGTTTGGGGTTTTAGACGGACCGAGTTTAACTGTGGTCTCTATCTAGAGTGTCCATCGGGGACATATTCGTCATACACTTCCGTTAATCAACCTCTACTATTGTATCCATTTTCCACTGTGGAATGCTAAATACCTAGTGGTCGAATATTCACTAAGTAACTATGTAAAAACATTGCACGTGCATTGTTGATCGAAAACAAACTGCTTACCGTTCTGGATGGTGGTAGCTGTACATCGTTTGATCTGAAAATCACATAAAGCATAGCAGTAATGCTATTGTAGACAAGAGACCTATGGGGCATATTTCGCTCACCTGTCTGAGAAGAGCTGAAAAAAATGGAGATAATGATTTATGTCCAGGACTGACCTAGATATGCAACAGACCGGAACCGTTTGAACAAAATAGGTAAAGGATATTTAAAAGTGTCACAATACCAATTTATATAAAAGCTCTGGCCATATTAGTTTCAGAGAAGAAGACGTTTTGTAAAACTGTGGGGCGTGGCCAATTTTGACC
Source organism: Gari tellinella (assembly GCA_922989275.2). Classification (NCBI taxonomy): domain Eukaryota; kingdom Metazoa; phylum Mollusca; class Bivalvia; order Cardiida; family Psammobiidae; genus Gari; species Gari tellinella. The sequence continues at coordinate 58,427,840 of OV277865.1, forward strand.
CAAGGGGCATACTTAGAAAAACTTGATTGAGGACTTGTACGCAATGTCATGTGCCAAATATCTAAGCTCTGGCCCTTGTAGTTTCAAACAAGAAGATTTTTTAAATTTTCATTGAAAAAATCTATTTTTAGCTCCTGTGACCTAGTTATGCAACCGACTAGAACCATTTGAACAATTTTGGTATAAGACATCTAGAAATGTCACAATACCAATTTATATAAAAGCTCTGGCCATATTAGCTTCAGAGAAGAAGACGTTTGAAAAGTTCACTATATAAATCCTTTGTAAAACTGTGACCCCCGTGGCGGGGCCAATTTTGACCCAAGGGGCATAATTTGAACACACTTGATAGAGGACCTGTCGGCGATGCTATGTGCCAAATTTCTAAGCTCTGTCCCTTGTAGTTTCAGACAAGAAGCCTTTTTAAGTTTTCATTGAACAAAAATCTATTTTTAGCTCCTGTGACCTAGTTATGCAACCCACCAGAACAATTTGAAGAATTTTGGTATAAGACATCTAGAAGTGTCACCATGCCAAATATCAAAGCTCTGGCCATATTAGTTTCAGAGAAGAAGACGTTTGAAAATTTCACTATATAACTCTATGTAAAACTGTGACCCCCAGGGCGGGGCCAATTTTTACCCCAGGGACATTATTTGAACAAACTTGATAGAGGACCTGTAGATGATGCTATGGCCAAATATCTAAGCTCTGGTCCTTGCATTTTTTGACAAGAAGATTTTTTAAGATTTCCGTATTTCTTCACTTTGCCATGGCAACCATAGTTCTGCATTGTTTTTAATTCTTTGAACAAATTTGAAAGAGCTTGACCTATGGAACATATCTGTAAAGTTTGGTTGAATTCTGTCAAGCGGTATAGGAGGAGATGTCATTTGAAGCAATTGTCAACGACGACGCACATATACGCACGACGGACGATGCACGACGACGGACACATGGCCATCCCAATAGCTCACCTTGAGCCTTTGGCTCAGGTGAGCTAAACATAGATTATTTGTATTCACAATCGACAGATATGATGATTCAAATAACATGAGATAGCTTAGGCTACACTTTGACGTCTCCCTTCAGTTTTCATCGTGTTTTATTCGGATGTTCGTATTTAATAACTGTTTTATAAAATAATCACCGCATTTAATTTTCTAAAACCTGGCGACTGCCGATCATCCTCAAACAAGATGATAAAGCATAAATTATCTATATGCATTTTTTAAAATCTATGTTTGGATAAACATAAAATGATAATCATAACTTGGAAAAACCATATCCCTTCAAGCAAGGGAATTAACTCTTGTGAAGACCTCATATGAATTTTACTAGCCCAATACGGTAATTATGGGGTCTTTTCGTGACCTCGATTGACCAATGGGATGTCAAGAATTTAGTAGTAGGATGTAAGATAAATGTGTTTATGGTTACGCCGTCGAAACAATAACAATGAACACTAATTGTCTTACCCTGATGTAGATGATTGGCTCGCTGTAGCCATTCCTCCGGGATAACCTGAAAAACATATGAAAGATTCAGTGAACTTTAGAAACAATGTCATTGTTGCATGTAAATATGCGTGAACAAGAGCTCTAAAGAAGGATAGTATTACAACTATATAAGTACCAAATTCTCTCTCACAGATCATTAGAGTGTTTCATTGAGATCATTCTAATATCGCTACATACTCACAGCAGTGGGGTTATGTAAGAGCACTGGACAAGTGTTTATTATCAACCTGTAAAGATATACCATTGTGAATAAAACACACAATACAGGCATGATGAGCTTGAATTACGCAACTGATTGTTTTTTTTCTCCAAATATAGTTGACAACATCTTTCTGAACAGTTTTATTCCAAATAAGTTTTTAATTTCTGGTAAGCATGTTTAGATCCACTTATTGCACTGATAGTCGTTAAATTTATTTAATTTGGAGAAACATTTTATAATAAAGGATACCAGCGTTTTAACAATAAAAAGAAGAAAAAAAGAGATCTGAAAGACAAACAAAACGATATTTTGCCCATATTGGTATATATTGTTTCTTAGACTGCGTTAAATCTACAAGCAAAGTTGCATAACACCGTTCACGAAAAATAAGCTCTACTGCGAGCTACGTCAACACTTTCACTCTCAATAACGACATAAATCCTGATCCTGACACCCCGTATATCGCTGCATCTGATTAGGATCAAAACTGTTACTCACTTGTTTCGAAATAACGTCAGTTAGTTACTGTCTTACATCTAGCCTTGAAACGGTTTCGCAGACAACAATATTGAAGCAGACGACAATATGGCGGTTAAGGAGAAATTTGACCATGAAAGGGTTTAATGATTTACATCGGTCGTAACTTGTATATTGTAGCTCACAATTGCACCTCCTCACTTACAGAATTTCATAATAACGTTTAGATGATACATGTATATACATTATAATCGTCACACATAAGATAAGTAAGGAGAACTAAATTCACAAATATGCCAATGATATGTACGTCACACTACATCCGGCTCGACAAACAACACTATATGGGCGAAAGTTAAATAAGCGTATAGTGGTCGGGTCAGTACTTTCATTTTGTTTCGACATTGTTCGTGGAAATTTCCATCAGCGTACTCAACATACAGTAAAACTCGATTCTACGAACTGGCGTTAGTTCGAACATACCAATATTTCAAAGTTAAAACGTGGCTGTTTTAACTTTGAAATATCGGTATGTTCGACACTTAAACGAGATCGACTTATCAGATTTCAACTTACGAAATACTGGTAAGATCGATTCAAGCGAGTTCGTAGTATCGAGTTTCGACTGTATGCATTTCTCCAAACCTATCATCGCAAAGTGTTACTATTTTCTTTCACCCAAACATAGACAAACTATCGCCTGCTTTAAACCATGTGTGCCTTATGGATATTTCCAAGCTTATATATTCGATGATTCTAGTATTGATGTAAGGGGTGCCTAGTCTTATTTTTTCCTTTTCTTTCATATTGAAATTCCTATCAGCAAATAGTGTAGACCAATCAGACGCCGCATTGCGTGGCGTTTGATAAGCGTCTACATTTTTTACCTTTGTCCCTTTTATGGGACGCTAGGCAATAATGGGTTAATAATCTGGACTGCATTTTTATTTCAAAACTAGATTTAGTGGCAAACTGACTGAAGTCAGAGAAACGATTGTTTATGTTCTATCTAGACGAGTCTTATCAGAACTTAAACACACCTCGTTTACAAATATATAAACAAAGAAGGAACAAAGAAGGAACAAAGAAGGAACGTATTTATAAACACCCTGTAACCTCTGGTTCCACCACGTTTTCGCGATGTATTGAAAAAAAAGCCAAAGAAATTTTCGAGAAGCAGCCAAAGACATGAAGATAGGAAATGTATCAGGTTCATATATCTTCCACTATAGAAGTCATAAAGTGTTTTGTTTTCATAAATTCGGAGATTGTCATACCACATAGAATTGATGTGAGTTTCATTCAAACACCTCAGTCTAGCCTGCTGAAATTGGCATGGTAATGGCTGTAGAGAAAGAACTGTACAACATGTGTTTTGGGGCGACTTAAACATGTATACAACATTTCTTACATAGTCTAAACTTATCAATTTCACACACAAAATGTAGAAAGCAATACCTGGTAGCTTTCGTCCGAGTACTTCGGACTTCGTCAGCCAACTGTTCTGACATCTCATTGGGGAGTAACACCGCTCGAGGCCTTCGTGAGCGATGTTAATGTTGAGTCCCAGATGTGCGGAAGATTGTACCGGCCCCCGTCCCTGTTTAGGGCTGGTTTGTGAGCTCTTATGTAGATCGATTCTTTCACCCCCCGTTCAAACCATGAGGGTTCTCTGTTTAGAATAGTCACTGATTCAAGAGAAACATAATGTCCTGGCGAGTCCTTGTGAATATGGCGTGATACCTCACTTGTACTGGAGCTAGGCCGCCTATGCTCCATGAACCTAGCTTTCAAGTTCCTCTCTGTTTCCCCGATGTAATCCTGGTCACACTGATCTTGTTCATGTCCTTCACATTTGATATGGTAGATTGGGCCACATATGTCCTGTTTCTTAGATTTGTCTTTGGGGTGCACTAGGGTTTGTCTAAGTGTCCTATGGGGCTTAAAACATACATTTATGCTGTGTTTGCCAAACACCCTTCTCAAGGTTTCAGATTTTCCCTTGATGTATGGTAGGACAATGTTGCCTTTAGAGTCTTTCTTTCTAGAGTTTGTTGTTTTAGTTTTATTTCTTGTCTTTGAGAGTTTGGCTGTCACTTTCTTTATCGCCCACTTGGGGTAGTTACACTTTTGAAGGGCATTGTTGACGTGGCGTATCTCGGTTCCCAGATCCTTTTGGTCGGATGTCACTGTTTCTGCTCTCTGATGCAGGGTACGCACAACATCTAGTTTGTGTTCCTCGGGATGCGCCGACTCAAAATTTAAATATTGGTCTGTATGGGTGGATTTTCGAAATACAGTAGTTTTGATTGTGCCATCAGGTTGTCTTATGGTGTTCGTGTCCAAAAATGCCAATGTGTTATTTTCTTCTGTCTCTATAGTGAATTTGATATCCGGGTCAATACTGTTAATATGATCTGTGAACTCACTCACATATTCCTTCCTTTGCTTGGTGTGTGTGTCATCCACGTATCTGTACAACCATCCAGGTGGGTGTGGAGCTGTGGAAAGTGCTATGGCTTCAAAGTGTTCCATGTACAGATTACAGACAATCGGAGACACAGGAGAGCCCATTGCCGCACCATGGATCTGAAAGTAATATGTCCCATCGTTAACAAAATATGTGCAATTTAGGCACAACTCTAATAGTCTAGTCACACGTTCTGGGGATAGAGATGTTCTCTTTGAGAGAGAGCTGTCACTGCATAATCTGTCTTTTATGACGTTGAGTGCTCTGTCAACCGGTACACTGGTAAACAAAGCACTGACGTCATAAGAGACTAAGATCTCCTCTTCCTCAACTGTCTTCTCCTTAATAACCGATGCAAAATGCTTTGTGTTCTTTACATGGTGTTCTGTCTGTCCAACAAGAGGTGATAGCACTTTAGCCAGGTATTTGGCACAATTGTAGGTGATAGATCCTACACTACTGACGATAGGACGGAGTGGCATATTAGGTTTGTGTACTTTGGGGAGTCCATAAAACTTTGGGGGAGTGTCTGTGGTAGGGTAGAGCTGTCTGCTTAGACTGAATTCTATTTCCCCTTTGTCCTTAAGTTCCCTTATAAAGTCTGAGAGTTCTTTCTTGTATTTAGTGGTGGGATCTCTAGTCAAAACTTTATAGGTGCTGGAGTCTTGCAGCATAGTCTTACACTTCTCCATGTAGGAGGAACTATCCATAACCACTGTGCATCTCCCCTTGTCAGCAGGTAAAATGACTATTGATTTGTCACTCTGTAGGTCTTTCAAGGCTAGTCTCTCCTCTTTGGATATGTTAGAAGGGGGAGTCTTCCGCACATCTGGGACTCAACATTAACATCGCTCACGAAGGCCTCGAGCGGTGTTAATCCCCAATGAGATGTCAGAACAGTTGACTGACGAAGTCCGAAGTACTCGGACGAAAGCTACCAGGTATTGCTTTCTACATTTTGTGTGTGAAATTGAAAAGTTTAGACTATGTAAGAAATGAATATTACCACACAGTTAAATATCCATCAAAATATGTATACAACATGTATACAACAACCCTGCGTTCATTAGTGCGCACTTATGCGTAGAGCGATCGTACATTCTCATCAATTTACGATACGGACACTGAACTAACTTCGAGCATGATTCGGTACAAACATCATTAATTTTCGTTCAGCGTAGAGTTTAGATCCTTCGACCAAATTTATCGAAGACATTTGGTTCATACCTCTATATAGGTCAGTTGAAATCATCACCAGTATTCTCAGGTTCTTTCAGTTAGAAAAGTTACAAGGCCGGTCAACACGAGTGAATATTTCTTTTGTAAATTGGATTAAGTTTCTGGATATTGGTGTTCAAACAATCTTGCAAGTATTAAACCCACACATTCACTCAACGATTCCGGTATCGGTTTCGGGTAGATGAGTTAAGTTTTACGGCACTGCGACACAAAATAGGTCATATACCGCCGATGAATGATGTGTGATGATTAGATGAGATGATGAGATGATAATGATTTCAGGAAGATGATTTCGGCTCATCTCATTCGTTGTAAAGCAGCGCATGGGATCAAAATCACCAACCCGCCTTCCTTTAAGTTCTTGGCAGAGGGGATGATTTTAGTCAAATAAATAGAAACAACACATTGGATCTGAAAACGAATTTGTGTTAGGAGAGAGCACCTGGGCTTCTAACTATGGGCCTTAAACATAATAATTGTATTTCCGTTTTTAGTTGACAATATTTTGCAATAAAATCACCTTCTGTGGGATTAGGTTTGTAGCATCTGACTGAAAAAACGTCAATACGAGAGTTAACCGATGAATGGTCTGGAGTCAAACTGTTTCCAATTATTTCGATAATTCGCGCGTGGCAGTGGGTGGGCTCATGGAAGTACATTGTAAACATATATATGTTTGCCTTGTTAAAGTCGGTTACAATAGTGAGATTCGGCTCTTCCAACGTGGAAGCGAAGAATAATTAAGTCATAATTATCAGTTTGAAACCTAGTCAGTGTACTACAGCACCTGAAAACTACAGACCAATCACTCTTTTAAGTTGTCTTGGTAAACTGTTCACGGCAATAATTAATGTAAGATTAAATGCATACGTAGAAGAAGAAGAAATAATAAGAAACACCCAAGCCGGATTTCGAAAAAATCACTCCACAACTGATAATCTTTTTGTACTTCAATGCCTTATTGACATCCTAACCTTTCAAAAGAAAAAAGTATTCTGTGCCTTTATTGATTTTAAACAAGCTTTTGACACTGTTTGGAGAGACGGTTTATGGGTTAAACTAATAAAGAGTAACATCAATGGAAAATGTTTAAACCTAGTAAAAAATATGTATAATGATATCAAATCATGTATAAAAACAAAAGAAGGATTTTCGCCTTTTTTTCATATCACCAGTGGAGTACGTTAGGGTGGGGTGAAAATCTCTCACCGCTTCTTTTCTCAATTTATCTAAATGATCTAGAGACTTATTTACAAGATAAAAATTCTAAGGGAATTAACCTCAGCTTAAATTCCGATGAAGTATATCGTTATTTTGAGCTTTTTATCATTCTATACGCAGATGATACTGTCTTACTCAGCAACAATGCAGAAGACCTCCAGAAAAACTTAAATGCTTTTGAAGAATACTGTGATAAATGGAAACTAACTGTTAATGTAAGTAAAACTAACGTATTAATATTTGGATCAAGATGTAAAACCAATAAAATAAACTTTAAATATAAAGGCAGAGATATTGAAATAGTAAACGAATACACATACCTAGGAATAATTTTATCCAGGTCAGGAAGTTATGTAAAAGCAATCCAACATATAACCCAATAGGCAAACAAAGCTATGTTCTCCCTTTTAAAGAAAATTAGAACTCTTGATCTACCTTTTGACATGCAAATTGAATTATACAATAAAATGATTCGTCCAATATGTTTCTATGGCTGTGAATTATGGGGAATTGGAAACCTAACTAGTATAGAAAGAGTGCAGTTAAAATTTCTGAAATTGATTCTGAACTTAAAAAAGACAACCCCATCTAGTATGGTTTATGGTGAAACAGGGGTTATACCACTGAAAGTGGATATACAAAGTAAAATGATATCTTATTGGTGTAATATTTCAGACCCATCTCAAAATAAGTTAGCAAATATCATGTATACAGTTATAAAAGGAATGTATGAACAAGGAAATACTAAATCAAAATGGTTGACTAATATACAACACTTGATATGCCCAAATGGTTTTGGTAATATCTGGGAAAGCCAACAATACATAAATAAAAAATGGTTTTCCATAGCTTTCAAGCAAAAGCTGTCAGACATGGCATAGCCAAATACATCAAGAAACCGGAAGTACTTGCTATAAGCTTTATAAAGATAAACCTGAATTGAACAACTTTTTTAAATTATTGCCAAATTATCACTGCAACACCGTAACCGCATTCAGGACTAGAAACCATAAACTTCCTATTGAGGTAGGAAGGTGGAATGGTACACCAAAATGTGAAAGAAAATGTCCCATTTGCAACCAAAATGACTTAGGCGATGAATTTCATAATTTACTAAATTGCAATTTCTTTTCTAAAGACAGAAAAATGTATATAAAAAAATATTACTACCAGAAACCAAATATTATTAAGTTCGGTGAATTATTTAACTCAGGTAATAAATTAGAGTTAACAAAACTGTGTAAACTTATAGAGATTATTATGAAAAAATTTACTGATGATTAGTGCAAAACTATATAAAATGACAGTTTGCATTGTCAATATCTCAATAATAGTGCAAGCAACATCCAATGGACTCCTATTGTTTAATGTATGATTGACTGTGCACTGTATCACGACCGCTTAAATGACGGCAAACTAGATTACATGAATGACGTGTGACAGCTTATGGTAGGATAAGGGTAAAACTGAAGCCTACTTAGAGAGAGAGTTGGTTTGGTTTCATCTCGCTATAAGCAGTCACCTGTCATTAACACATGATAATTACTAAACTATAGCAATCGTGATAGAGATATACATGTATTACTTCATTTATAGAAGTAAATTCTTAAATATTCTGTTCGTATATATATTACAATGTAACTCTTAACCTACTATATCTAACCAGCGTCTAATATATATATATATATATATATATATATATATATATATATATATATATATATATATATATATATATATATATATATATATATATATATATATTTTTTTTAAAATGACAGAAACAAAATAATAAAACTCAAAATTTAGAACAAGCTATTCGAAACTTTCTTTCAAAGACTAGCAAATACAGCTGTTCTCAATTCAGTCACCGAGGTAATCGGCGACTGGCCGGGAAATCGCTGCTCACTAGACCATAACTGCGCTGCAATAAGTAGGATAAGGGATTAGCACGATACAACCTAAGGAATGCTGTCGGCTGTATTTATACAACTACCGACCCGCTTTATATCTCTCATTTCGTTTCGAAAGAGGTATATCATAGCGGGTTGGTTTAGTGTAAATGTACACCAATCAATTATTAAAACCGCCATTAACTGTTTCAAGTACATGTATTAATCATATGTGACCACTTTCAGCGAGCTGAAAGTAAAGCATAACGCGCCTTAAGACGCATTTTGTTTTACTTTCAACCTGCTTTAAGCTACCATCTGCTGGAAGATATCATAGCGGATTGGTTTAGTGTAAATGTACACAAATGAATTATTATTAAACCGGTCATTAACTGTTTCAAGTATTAATCATATGCGACAACTTTCAGCGAGCTGAAAGTAAAGCATAAAGCGCCTTAAAGGCAGTATGTAAGCCAACATCGCGCATTTTTCAAACCTGAACATTCAGGCACATACGTAATCTAAACATATAAAAAGAAGTAATCCGCTATGTATATGGAGGCAACATTGCTTACAAACCCATGAATTTGGTGGAAAGAAGTCGATTTTTAAATCGGTTTGTTGACATCCGATCAACGGCGGAGATTTTCCGAGTTCGTTCGGCTTGCGCCCGGTGAAGATGTTTTCATAGTGTTTTTTTCTGACTTCGCAGAGTTATTTTTAGATTGGAACATTCTAAAACTTTAAAGGGGATGAATATTCCCTACATTCAGCAAGAGACATTGATAGCTGTATTTAGTGTGCGCATTATACAGTAGAGAATACATTTTTCTTTCCGGTTTAAACGCAAACGCAATTCACTACACTGTGGAAATTTACTTTTAGAAATTTTAACTATTTTTTTAATCTGAGTAGCAAACAGGTTGGAGCCTGATCAGACGCCGGGTTACGCGGTGTCTGATCTGGCTCCAACCTGTTTGCAATGGTAATAATAGTTTTGTATATAAATGCGTTTAATTTGAAAGAATAAAATATCAGTAAAGTTAGCGCAGCGTTCTCGTGCTGCACGATGATCATACTTATCTCAAGTAGGAATGTGTACGACTATGTATTCGGTGTTACCTTCCTTACAGTGGAGAATATAATATTCTTTCCCAATAAACGCGCTTACGCTAAAACCATGATTTCAATTGCAAACAGTTTGGAGCAGATCAGACGCCGGGTAACCCGGCGTCTGATCAGGCACCAAACTGTTTGCAACTCAGACTAACATGAATGGTCATAATTGTCTAACGGTTGTGTTTTTATGCGTTTATTGTGATGCGCTTGCGTTTCGTTTGCGTTTTAAACGGGAAAGAATAACGTTTTCTCCACTGTTACCTATTTATCATTATTAACTATTCTGTTCTAAAGTAACACAGACAAGTCAGAAAAATCGGATCGATCACGTGACTCTTATTCGACCATGCGGAAATTCTCGGAAGCCGACACGAAGATTTGTTATGTAAACAAAAAGCTTATTTTTCCAACCATCTCGATAAGAAATCGGCACATTTATGTATGGTTCTTAAGGAAAGGGGGCGTGTTTCAGGCACCTGACAACGGATTTCGCTTAGTTTTAATACATAGAAAATGTTCTTAAATAAGAAATTGCGCGATTTAAACATACATTTGGCTGACATTCTGGCTTTAAGACGCATTTTGTTTTACTTTCAACCTGCCTTAAGCTACCATCTGCTGGAAGATATCATAGCGGGTAGGTTGAGTGTAAATGTACACCAATCAATTATTAAAACCACCATTAACTGTTTCAAGTATTAATCATATGTGACCACTTTTAGCGAGCTGAAAGTAAAGCATAAAAGGCCTTAAGACGCATTTTGTTTTACTTTCAACCTGCTTTAAGCTACCATCTGCTACAATATAGAATTTTTTTCTTATGAAACAAATTCATGACGTTACAAATTAGAATTATATTCCTCGGTGTAGGAATATACTAGTGGCGTAAAAAGGCGGACTTATCGGATAAGGGGATAAATGGATATTAAAAATCCGAATGCAAAATGTAGTTAACACGTATGCACTACTGTTACATAAGTATGTAAACATGTTATGTGATATATTACTAATAGATGCATTTATATACTTCCATATATACTATGTATATTCGTATGCGCATGTATGAGGGAGAGAATGAATGTGTGTGTGAGAATAGGTTTGGATCATGGATGTATGGAGAGTGTATCGATCAATTCTCTTTTGTCTCTCAGGGAAATGGGATGAAATTCAAACGAAATGCAATAAAGTAGAACATAATGATGTTGTAGACTGTTCAAACTTCATTTTGACATGAGTTTCAAACAGTTTGTCCGGCGTCTGATCTGGCTACATACTGTTTGTAGTGGACATAAAGATTTTAGCCTGAAGCCATTTATTTAGAAAGAATCACTTCGTTATTATATGTTAGAATCACCCTATACAGTACAGAGATGACGACAATAGTTCCTACTTAAACGTAGACGAAACGCAAATTTATTTTATAATAAAATAATAATATCAATATCTAAACTCGCCAACACCACGGTTGTTCACGGTAGAGACCCAGAGCTGCCCCGGATGTGCCGGTAAAGCTCGGACGTTGCTCCGGCATACCCCGCCGTTGCTCCGGCATTCCCTGGATTAAGCCGGTTCTGGTTATCTGTCCCGGTGGCTCCCGGTGACCCCCGGTTGTATTAAACATTTAAAGCATCCGGGGCTGTTAGCCGGTGGCAGCCGGTGGAAGCCGATCGATCATGGATCGTCCCGGTTGCCCCCGGCGCCGCCAAGGTCGTACTCCCGTCGACTGTCGGTTTGCTAAACCGGGACTCACCGGGGACGTAAACCGGGACAGTGAAATCGGGGTTTAAGAAATCAAAATAAATCTTAAATGTTAAACTCCAGATGAGGCCCGTATTTCAAGAATGTCCACGAAACTCTCCTTGTTTTAACTCGATCTATATATTCATCAGGGTTTGTTATTGTCGCCTCCAACATGTTTCATCTGCAAAAATTAATCCTCCAATATATTTTATGCATTTCCTTTCCGAAAATATTACCTAAGTGCAAAACACGTTCAGTCTTTTGATCGAGATGAGAGGCCGGAACAGTTGTGACAGTTTGGGCCGCAGCGTGAAGGTCTAACCTCTATACTATAAGGCTATAGTATATGACAACACATTACATTAACGCCAATGAAGAAACAGTTTGACACCTTAACCATTTTACTGTATTAAATCGTGTCTGATAAAAACATTTCGTCTGCATATCAGACAACCTACAGACAAATGTCAAAATAGTTTGGACCCTGTTCAGAATCTGCGAATCGCGGTCTGACTGTGATCTGAACCCAATTGTTTGCAAATAAATCTACATGAAGATCTATCGGTTTAAGAAGTGAATGGCGTGAAAGTGGTTTAGTTAAGATATACCATTGAGACATAGAATGAAGTGTATATGTACCTGCAGATGTACGATATTATTCACTATGACAGGAGAGCCTGCCTTCACTTTACTGCAAACTTCTCTACAGCCGCACTAGAGACAGACTACACACTCAAATAATATATTCACTTGCCTCTTGTGTTTACATTTGCACGCCGTATGTACATGTATGTCTTCACATATAGTCTGTTTCAAAAATGTCCCGCTTTCATGAGAAGCGCTTTTGAACGCACACATCTGTGTGAAAAGAGCGCTATATAAATATGGTATAGTAGTAATAATAATAAAATAATAATAATGTATTTTGGGCATGTTTTTATGTTAATAAGACGGTGGTCGATCTACCGTTGCATCAACCTGATATAGGCCGATTATTTTCACCTACCTGGTAGGACGGAGCTAACATTTTGCAAAGATTTGCATTTGAATTTACATTTGATTTTAGGGGTGATATATATATCTATATCTATATATCTATATGTATCTATGGTTGAGATATAAGTTACTCTTACAGTGCTGCAATATTCTAACTATAGATATATTCCCGAGCGCTTTCGACAGTTACGTCTTCTTCAGGGGATATGCAATGAACTCGTTTTGATATTAAAACAAGTCAGACCTTTTTATAAAATGTCGTTGTACACAATGACTCTCTGTGCTGAACGCTTAAGAACAAGTTTGCTCTTTTAAAAAAAAATACTTTCAGGTAGTGAATGATGGATGAACGAGTTTGGTTTTACAGCACTGCGACACAATAGGTAATATAGCGCCGATGATAAATGATGGACGATGAGATGAGACGATGACGACTTCAGGTCATCCAATACCTGAAATCATCACCATCCCACCCCATCAACCCTCATTCATGATTTCATGTCATTTAATAGCCGAAATCATCATCTATGAATCTCTGTGATTGGTGAACGCTTGAAAACAAACAAGTCCTTTAAAAAAAAAAAAATTTTTTACTTTCAGGTATTGAATGATGGATGGATGAGTTCGGCTATACGGCACTGCAACACAATAGGTCATATAGCGCCGATGATAAATGAGGGATGATGAGATGAGACGACGACGACCCCAGGTCACCCAATACCCGAAATCATCACCATCCCACCCCAATATCCATCAACCATGATTACAGGCCATTCGATAGCCGAACTCATCATCATCCCATCTGATCAATGACTCTCTGTGATGGCTGAATGCTTTGAAACAAGTTAACTCACAGGTATCGATTGAAGTCATTATTGTTTGATGAAAGTGAATGGAGATATTGATCTCCTTTGTGGTATGAATGATGAATGGATTATCCATTCACCTTCATCAACCAATAATAGCCAGTTGAATTACTTAGTCTCCTTTGTTGATACCGTAGGGCTGTAGTGTGTTCAGACGTCTTATCCAGTAAGTTTCTCGGCTCTTTCGATCTTTATCACACCAACGTTGGTCTGATTCAAGGACACAAAGTTCGATGTCACTGAAAGAGTGTTGGTCTTTGCTGAAATGTTCTGCAACTGGAGATCTGTTGAATCTACGTAGCTTCCAATCTGATCTGTGTAGATTTATTCGCCGGCTAATGGACATTTTTGTTTCACCCACATACTGTTTCTCACAAATGTTGCATGTCATCAAATATATGGCGTTTGAAGTCTTACAGTTTTGTTCGCCTTTGATTGACGAAATTGCACCTGAGTTGCTTTTGAAAACAGACGTGGACTTCATAAGCTGGCATGTCTGGCATCTAGGAGTTCTACATGGACATGACAATCCTCTCTGGCTTTCTGAGGACTCTGTCTTGATTTTGGACTTGACCAGAATATCACGGAGTGATTTGGGCCTGCGGTAGGCAATGATTGGTTTTTCTGGAAATACTTTGCTGAGTCTCCTAGATGATTCGATTGTTGGCCAGTGCTTGTCGATCAGCTGGCGAATGTTGGGAAGGTCAGGGTGGTGGGTGACAACAAATGGCACTCTACTTTTCGATTTGGTTTTCTGTCTGTACTCCAGCAGATCTTGTCGTTCTTGGTTGTGAGCTTTTTTGACTGATTCTGTAACTGTACTTTTGTTGTATCCCCTAGCTGTCAAGTGTTGCACAAGCTCCTCCGCTCTGCGTTCAAAAGTTGAATCATGTGTGCATATGCGCCTGATACGGAGTGCAAGGCTATATGGAATGTTTTTGCAACAATGTTTCGGGTGACAGCTAGAGGGTAAGAGGTACTGATGCTTGTCCGTGGGTTTGGTGTACAAGTCGGTAATCAGTTTCCCATTAGTAATGCATGAAACAGTATCTAGAAAAACGTGTTGGTCATTTGATATTTCACTTGTGAACTTTATGGTATTGTGAAACGTGTTGGCTTTTTCAAGAAATGTATGTAAGTCTTTGAGGCTATGGCACCAGTGCATGTCGATATCATCAATGAACCGGAGCCATAGATCAGGTTTTAAATCGACAGATGAAAGTAATTGTATTTCAAAGTGTCCCATGAAAATATTAGCATATGAAGGGGCCATTTTTGTGCCCATAGCTGTGCCTTGTACTTGTAGATAGTGATCGCCATTAAATTCAAAATTGTTGCACTTTAGAATAAGTGTAAGCAGTTCAACCAGGGTTTCAGTTGGTGGCTCTTTGACAACTCGCTGCTCCCATACCTCCCTGCATGCTTCTATATGTATCTATATGCACACGCTTACTTAGTTCAACTAGCTGTAATTTCTGAGTATGTGTGTAAACAGTCTCACACATTATAAGGTTGTATAACTTAAAATATGTAAGAGGGATAAGTTGAATAAAGTATGCACCGTACGGGACGGACGGACAGTGATAACACAGCGTGTTCCTGACTAATCGTCGTTGGGACATACCGGATCAGAGGGCTCGTTAACCCTTTAAAGTCTAGTGACATGTAATCGTTCTTTGCAATCAGTGTAAATACACTTGTCCTACGCAAACAGTGAAGACCCAGACCAGAGGGTTTTTTAGGGAACCATTTGATCAAGTATTTCCTGTTTGTCATATTGCAATAAAACAAGTCCTATAATGGTATCGTCACACTTGACTAGGCTAAATTGGAAACTGGAATTGGTCATTTGAATTTTCAGAGAGGAAAGTGTTAAAGTGTCTTGAGTACTGCCTACACTGTAAAGTATAATATACGATGCTTGTTTCCAGTATAGAAAGGTTTACCATTAAAATGCACCACTACCATGGTAGCGATTTCTTTGAATATGTCTAGATCTTGTAAGCGTTTAATTCGAATGACCAGACACGTGTAGCACGATGTAGCCTTAAACCCTCATCCCAGAGCATGTTTCTAGTTTTAAAGAAAGATGATCACTGAAAGCAGGTTAAAAGTAAAGCAGAATGTGCCTTAAGGCGCATTCTGCTTTACTTTCAACCTGCTTTAAGCTATTTTCTACTAGGATATATATAGAAACCATTTCTTATGGTACATATTCATAACTGTATAAAAGAGAAGTGGGGGCTGGTCTAAATTCATTTTCGTTTTGTTTTATATTGAATTCCTATCAACAAACAGTGTAGACTCTAATCAGACGCGGCATGTTTGCCGATGTTGCTTTTGTAGGACGCCAGGCACAGATGGGTTAACGTTTTAGATTTCCCCATTACGTTTTCTATTATGACCTAAGGCGTAGGAGAGTGTTGTTTTAAACTACGTTAAAGACAATTCATATAGACTAAATAGACCATCTGATAAGAGTGTCTCAGTGGTCGAGGAGGCTAGTAAAACCTCGATATAATTTAGTGCATAGCTTGTTTTGGTTTCCCTGCACTGATTCGGTCTTCATCGAGCTCATTTTTATCATAAATCCTTTATATTGTTTGTTTAAGCACCCGGCATGCATTTACCAAAAAAATGTTTTTAAAGCCAAGTTTGGTGTCCAGTCTCTTAACAGAGTCGTATGTCCAGTGTAGTAGTTTTCGGTTAGCCGGGGTTTTGCTGTATTGAGTGAGTTGGGTTTTACGGCACCGCGACAATAAAAAGGTCATATGGCGCCGAGAAATGACTACAGATACATAAACATAAAAACAAATGAAACATTTGAAAAAGTAGGAAACACAACACAAGACACACACTAAGAAGTTCCACCGTTACATTCGTATGGAAATTATTTCAGGAAATGATTTTGACTAATCTCATTTGTTACCACCCAGCGCATGGGATCAACATCACCGTTAGCTCTTGACAGAGGGGATAATTTCGGTCTAATAAACAGAAACAATTCCCTATGACAATTAAGTCTCAGAGCACGACAAGGCAGGACGGTCTCTGGGGAGATTTTGCTGTAACCCCAGTAAATGATATAGTTATTCAAGGATATACAGTAAAAACCCTCTGCTAACACCACTCAGTTTTGTAAATTAAATAGGTTTTAACGACAGGTAACTGCTTAAAGCAAGGTGACAGTTAAACAGAAAGCTCCTATAGGAGTTTTCTGTTTGACTTCCACCTTGCTTTAAGCTATCACCTGTCTGGTACTATTTGAAGTACAAAATCTGACACAATATTGTGATAACAGCAAGTTGATATTGTTACTAGTCGACAAACCCGACTTGTGGCTAAACCTGTAGACTGGTTTCAGACCCTGTAGACATTTACTAATACTGTCGAACGTCCATATTTAACCCGCTGTAGTCAAACATATTTTAACGAGTATCTAAGTCTAATAGTTTGCCTTTTGAGTAGCCGCTTTACCCTTTCACTCTCAATGACGTTTGCAAACAATTTTGGATCCTGATCAGACGCCGCTGTCACGCGGCGTCTGATCAGGATCCATACTGTTTGTCACTCGTATCGACATTTTTTAAGTTATACTAATTTTAATCTTTCTTTGAAACGATCTTGCAAACGACAACATTAAAGCAGATGGCAACGAATCGGTGAAGTGGTAAAATCTCATGAAATATTTGGCAGTGAAAACGTTAACACCAGATTACATTCGTAACTGTAGTTGAAGTTGTGGTAATGATTGGAAATACAACACGATTGTTTGAGATGATCAAGTCTCACTATAACACCGCTTAACTGCTTATCGCAAGGGGTGAGATAGTTTGATCATGATCAGACAAGGAGTAACCTAGCAACTTATTTAAAATCAAGCTCTCTGATACTACAATTTAAGGTAGCGCGCCCCCAATGAAATCGAAATAATATCGAGTATACATGTATCTTATAGAGTATTTACAATCAAAACTCTCGATTACGATCACTTAGAAGATTGCTAACTGGTTGTATGAAAGACAGGTGACAGCTTAAAGCAAGGGGAATGTAAAAAAGAAAGCTTCGAAAGGAAATTTCTGTTCTACTGACGCCTTGCTTTAAGCAGTCACTTGCCTTGAATAGCTGATAATAAACACAATGTAGTTGTTGTTAAAGAGAGGTTGAACATTCCAAGTGTACAAGTGTTGTGATAATGTTCAACAACTGTTTGCTACTTCAGACGAGAGGGAAGTAAAGTAGAAACTAGGCGTGCTTGTAGAGCGGAAAACAAACACTTCGAGCGAAAATACTCTTTTTATAAGTTTCGTTTTACTTGAAAACAATTAACTTACATTGTGCCAACCACTTAACCCTTTCAACGATTAATTAATCGTGAAGAGTTTACCCTTTCGCCGTTTTATTATCGCCTGCAAGAATTTTTTTACCTTATGTATCTCACCAGAATTGTTTTCCCTAAAAAAGGGGGGATGGGTTTTTGTTTTTACTTTTTTCATGACCACTGGTAGGTTTCATACAATAACTATGCTGAAAAAAACAACAAATTATTTTTAGTGCCCTTCATCATATTAATATCTTTAAGTTCCCCAATCTCAGAGAAAATGTATTGGTAGCTTCTGAGCACCGAAGCGAGAAATGACACAATGGTGGACGTGCTAGGCCGCTATGAGGTGAGTGAATTCCATTCTGTAGACTTTCAAACATTGTTTTCAATGCTGAACCTATGATATACCCATTTTGATATGGTCCAGGTGTCATATTTCAACGTAGTTATTTGTTGTCTTGAATTTATTTTACGAGGCTATGACTATAAATGAAAGGTCTGATGCCTAATGTTTTGAAAGATACGTAAGATTAGAAGGGATAATTTAAATACCGAAATCATCAGATCCACTAGCTCGGCATGAACCTATGGTTTCATGACAAATGATTTGATGACATGGTCTGATGACAAACCTATGGTTTCATGACAAATAGTTTGATGACATGGTCTGATGACAAACCTATGGTTTCATGACAAATGGTTTGATGACATGGTCTGATGACAAGCGGTTTGATGACATGGTTTGATGACAAGAGGTTTGATGACAAGTAGCCTGATGAAAAGTAATATGAGATAATTTACACTACTGTTCTGATGTCAAATCAGGATACTAATTGATGCATGAAAATGAATAACAATAATCTAATACAACAATACTAAATACTAAAGGTTATGAGAACATAATATTATCATGGGAACAGGCATGATGACAACTGTCTGTTCTGATGATATGGCATGAAACCTTATAACAATTTTCCTCAAGCTACTTGCTTATGATTAAAGAACTAAAACTAAAAGTATGTCGGGCTAATCCCTAATGATTATTATTCCGCAGGCTATCTGCCAGTGATTAGACTACTAAAAACAATTAATGTACAAACTGAATCAAACAAAGGAATATACGCTTGTTGATCAACAAAGTGGTCTGGTGACACGAGACGAGACTACATACTGGTCTCGAACCAAGTCTATACACAATAGAAGTTATAGTTTCAACGACCCGGGCTGCTATTCATCTAATAAACATCCCTTTCAGTAGCGCTGGGCACTAATGAAAACATAGGCATTATTTCGTGAATTGTCCCAAAGTCCCTAAACCGCTATAACATCTACTAAACAGAAAGACTAATATATTCAACTTCGCTACTATGTATTGAGCGATGTGGACACTTCGACGTCCACCACCAGACTGAAGAAATTAGCTGTGAAATCGCAGTATTTATACCCTTCCTACCGGAAGTCAAAATCTCCAAAGCGCAATCCAAATTATTACAAGCGTTTGATTACAATGAGAATGCATAAACGAGTTTTGAAATCAAATATACACAGAATAAAACAATCTACGGACAGAACGTGAAGATTTGATCATATCTTTATCAAAACGAACTGACAACACTACCTGACAATGAGTATTTCTTCTGTTATTCACTGAACCAAATTATCAGTCTTGAAAGCAATTGACGTGTATATTTAAACAAGGGAGGTAAACCAAAATTACTCACAACAATGCATATCGGCCCAAACAATGTATCTCGGCCCATAGCATTTTCGTCACAATTTTTTTTGTTGTTGAATATTTTCGGATATTTTCGAAGGCTCACCGTGTTTTCGAAAGTGTTGTCATAACGATCGAGTAATTTTGCCATCTAAAATAGGGTTTCTACATCCCAAACTATACATACTATTCTGAAAATATATTTTATATCTGTTGATACGATTCTATAGAAACTATATATTTGAATATGCAGTTTAACTGCTAGAAAACACGTAAGCAGTGTAAAGCAAAATGAACGGTCAGCTCAAGAGAAAATGTACTGTCAGATGTGAGAGTGAATGAAAAAGTTCTGTACGCTCAGCTCATAATTTAAAGAGTTTTTTCGGTTCCTTTTCAGCGAAGCCACGCATAGCTGTTATAAAGTTCTGCGACCAAGTTTTCAAAGTTTTCGCTGGAACCGTAATTCACAGTGCTAAGTGCCATGCGGCAAAAACTCTTCAGGTCTAATCACTGAATTTAGAATATTACAAGGGCAAACAATACACAAAAAAACCTTCTCAATTATCCCATCTGAATTAAAAAAAGGAAAACAAAGTAGAGATTCAAAACAACCAAACATTAACAGTGTCAAGAAATCTATCAATATAGCCAAGTCCAGTAAAATAAAAAGGATAAAAAGGTCAAAACACACCCCAATCCCCACACACCCATAAAAAACTAGATTTCTAAGCTTCAAACGTAAATTATGGAGACAGGGCTGCCATTTCTCCGGATTTTTTCCGAAATTTCCGGATTTTTTCTTAATTTCTTCGGAATACGAACTTTTACTGAAATCTTTGGATTTTATTGAATAAAGTTTATTCTGTTTGTTTTGTGTATGTTTTATAAAGCACTAGCCCAATCAATGAAAAATAATTCCCATTGGAGGTTGGACAAAAATCTCAACAAATCTCAACTGCAATGGGTCAAGGAATGATACACCTCATACCAAAAAATAATCCTACCTTAATCCACCCATGGCAACAACCCGTTTTCGGCCAAAATCCAAGATGGATGCATTATTCAGGGCGCAATACTAATAGAGGCATAGTATTGGAAGTAAGTAAGCTAGAAATACACGTGAGGTGTCTTTTCCAACTAAAATAGGATGATCATTTGTTTGGTGATATAAAAGAAATCGTCAGAGGTCAAGGTCATACATTAAAGGTCAATGTTAAGGTCAAATTTGTAATTTGTTTTAGAATTGGTTGATTTTGTGAGAGATTTAAGTGTATATTACTCTGTTAGAGTAGGAAAATGATAATTTGCCATTGATTGATATTATTATATTTGTTATACAAGCATTTTGCATTTTAACTTCTTTGAATAATTCGGTGTGCTCGATTATGCGGTTCCGGAACAAGTTCACAATAAATACCATTTGGTATCCACAAGAAAGAACGAATTTATTTTTTAAAAAAATGTACGGAGCGGGATTCAAGCTCGGACCGCCGATGGCAGAGTCGACCACTTATCCGTTAGACCACGGAGTCAGATAACGTGAAGTTGATTTAAACTGTATATAACGTTTGTATATTGACGCCTTTTTTTTTTTAAACAAAAAATCAAATTGCAAGCAACAAACCATTATTCGGAATAAATATTGCCTACTTAACAGTATATACATATCAATTCGTTATTTGTATTCTCATATAATTCTACACGGTTATAGACCATACGACAGTCGTCTCTAATTCTGTCTTCTGATAAGACAAGCAATACGGCAACAAGTTGACAGATACTTTAGGTAGGCTAATACACAAAGCAGAATGTCAGATTTAGTAGCAAATTTCGACATAAACATTGAACACGATGCAGAGTTTGAATCTAAGGAGTGAGAAAAGAAACTGTTCCAAAATAATGAACGACCTTGATTAGCAACGCGAATACTGGTGGTACTTTGCAGTCGATTATTTTGACATCTTATCTCATGAGATGAAGCGTAATTTTCAAATTTGAATCGACTCACTTTTCCAGTTCATTGCCGTTACTTCACTAGAAGCGTTTCGATTCTTTCTTTTTTCTGAACTGAGGCGTACTAAAACCCGAGCCGAATATGCGAGCCGATTGGTTATGTTATGCGGGCCGAAATGTGAAGTTAGCCATGTAATATTATGGATGTTCACCTTCTGACGTCACTTTAGGCTATACAGTAGATAAATCGAGTGAGGTATAATAATATACAAGTATATTGCCAAACTCACTTTGGATTGATCTTAGATTCTGCTGCTAAATTAATTTCAAATCTCTTTCTAATTTGTCTGACAAGTTCTGTGACTATATTCCGTGCTTTGTTATATAGTTTCCTGTCTTCCTCTTTTTTTGTTCGAATGCAGCGTCTTTGAAGAGTGTTTTTCAATTTGATTATCGATACTGTCTTTTTCCAGTGGCATTCTTAATTTTGATCAGTGGTACATATTTATTTTGTATGGTTTGTAGTCGGTTTCTTTCGATTTTTGTTTTATGTGTGTATAGCAGATGAAGTCAAAAAGGATTACAAAGTGGTCACTCTTGCCCTGGGGACTTTGATATTCAGTATTTCGCTATGGTGTTTTCATCTTCTGTTAGAATAAGGTCAAGAATGTTGGGAGTGTCTGTTCTCCTCCATCTGGTTGATCTGTCTACTATTTGGAATGGCTTTTTTTTTAATACAGTCAACGAAATTGTTTTCCTCAGATTTTGCGTTATTTGCCATCTGAACACAATGTTCCAATATACGAGTATTGCGGGGTAATTATTTTATATAGCTACTCTAGTGTAGAAACGTAATAGTGTTGCATTATATGAACATAGTTCACCTTCAAATAACAACAATTATCTTTTTTGTGGGGGTCGCGGCAGTGACATAACTCAATGTAGGATTTTCTGTGTTTTGTGGTTTGTAGGGGTTTATGGTTTTGGGTAATTTGTTCCACCGCACCTGTAACAACACGCAAAATGGCAGCTCCTTGACGAAGTGAAAGTAACTCGGAAATATCGCTAATTTTACAACACCACTTTGACGCTGAGGACTAAAAACCCGAAGGTTAGTGATATAATTTGGTCGTTTTATTGAATCATGCCATGTTTTTTAACTGTACATCTTCAGATTATCGCTATGATATGATGAAACCCGGGTGAACGAGGGTCTGTAGAGTTTCAAAAATACACGACGACTCGCGAGAAAATCGTTGTTTAAGTTGTTATAGTGCATGCGATACTGTTAGTTGAATATATTTATTGTGCAACAAACTGGCGTTTGATAGTCGAAAGAATAACGAGCATATCATGTAAATCGAGAGAGTTACATACTTTTTTGTACTTGTGGTGTACAAATGTCCAGTCAGAGAGTTGTACCCCTTGTTAGTATATATATAGTGTGTAGAAACTAGAAAGCGGTATAGTACCCCTGTGAATGCAATGACATGAAGACTTTTTTAAAATTGGCATGTTTTTGGTTACTGTGTGTTTTATAAATGTGGCTCCAAAGTGTTAATAATGGACATCATAGATTAGCATACACGCGTTTCTTTAGCAAGAACATTGGGCTGTATTCTCTCTGTATGTGCACACGGTGGAAACGACATGGATCTATTCCGGTTTAAGCAAAACTAAACGCAAACGTAATACTAACATTTAGAAAATTGTAGTATATTTAAAACATTAACTTATCTGAGATACCGGCGTCTGAACATGCTTAAAACTGTTTTCAACCTAGATAACCATAAAATAGATTACACTTTGTCAGTTTGTACCCACATCTCAAGCAGTCTTGTTCCTGACATAATTACGTTGGCTTATACCGTTTTTCCAGTCGATGAACGTTTTGATTTGCTTCGGTCATGGTGTGGCAATGAAAGTATGAATTTTGAGACAGCATAGACGATGAACAGACACCGAGTCACCTGGAACCTGTACATGATCTAATCGGTTACACATATAACTATCTATGGAACGAATTTCGATAAACATTTTTATTTAGACTTAGATAATTTTTTAAAAAATTCAAATAGTTTGCGTGTTCCGAAATAATGACCTCCCTATTTATGTTTTTTTTTTTTTTTTTTTTTTCCAATATTTTATTTCTCAATATACATACACAAACAGGTGAAAATAACATACATAGCTCTCGTTTCAATAAACATTTCTATCATATAGTACATTTGTATTTACTATTTTCTAGCACGTAAATTTTTCTGTCTATTTATGTACAACAAGAAATAAGTTTTGTATATGATCGGTATAGACAAGTAGAGAAAGTAGCGGAATACAGGAAACTAGGAAAGTATTAGTGTGAGGAAGAAGCGGGTTTGTCGTCGATTAGTTGGTGTTATAAATTCAACTGTAATTTATCCCATTTGCCGTTATGTTGTTCAATTTTATCTTTCGCTGTTGCTATTATTCGTTCCATATTTTTAACATGTTTAAGGTATTTTATAAAGTTAGTAAATAAAGGAATTGTTTTTGCATATTTATTTTTGAAAATGAAGTATTTTGCATAGATCAGTATGGTATTTAACAGATTTGAATGTTGGGAGTGTCTGTTCTCCTCCATCTGGTTGATCTGTCTACTATTTGGAATGGCTTTTTTTTAATACAGTCAACGAAATTGTTTTCCTCAGATTTTGCGTTATTTGCCATCTGAACACAATGTTCCAATATACGAGTATTGCGGGGTCATTATTTTATATAGCTACACTAGTGTAGAAACGTAATAGTGTTGCATTATATGAACATAGTTCACCTTCAAATAACAACAATTATCTTTTTTGTGGGGGGTCGCGGCAGTGACATAACCCAATGTAGGATTTTCTGTATTTTGTGGTTTGTAGGGGTTTATGGTTTTGGGTAATTTGTTCCACCGCACCTGTAACAACACGCAAAATGGCAGCTCCTTGACGAAGTGAAAGTAACTCGGAAATATCGCTAATTTTACAACACCACTTTGACGCTGAGGACTAAAAACCCGAAGGTTAGTGATATAATTTGGTCGTTTTATTGAATCATGCCATGTTTTTTAACTGTACATCTTCAGATTATCGCTATGATATGATGAAACCCGGGTGAACGAGGGTCTGTAGAGTTTCCAAAAAACACGACGACTCGCGAGAAAATCGTTGTTTAAGTTGTTATAGTGCATGCGATACTGTTAGTTGAATATATTTATTTTGTAACAAACTGGCGTTTGATAGTCGAAAGAATAACGAGCATATCATGTAAATCGAGAGAGTTACATACTTTTTTGTACTTGTGGTGTACAAATGTCCAGTCAGAGAGTTGTACCCCTTGTTAGTATATATATAGTGTGTAGAAACTAGAAAGCGGTATAGTACCCCTGTGAATGCAATGACATGAAGACTTTTTTAAAATTGGCATGTTTTTGGTTACTGTGTGTTTTATAAATGTGGCTCCAAAGTGTTAATAATGGACATCATAGATTAGCATACACGCGTTTCTTTAGCAAGAACATTGGGCTGTATTCTCTCTGTATGTGCACACGGTGGAAACGACATGGATCTATTCCGGTTTAAGCAAAACTAAACGCAAACGTAATACTAACATTTAGAAAATTGTAGTATATTTAAAACATTAACTTATCTGAGATACCGGCGTCTGAACATGCTTAAAACTGTTTTCAACCTAGATAACCATAAAATAGATTACACTTTGTCAGTTTGTACCCACATCTCAAGCAGTCTTGTTCCTGACATAATTACGTTGGCTTATACCGTTTTTCCAGTCGATGAACGTTTTGATTTGCTTCGGTCATGGTGTGGCAATGAAAGTATGAATTTTGAGACGATGAACAGACACCGAGTCGCCTGGGACCTGTACATGATCTAATCGGTTACACATATAACTATCTATGGAACGAATTTCGATAAACATTTTTATTTAGACTTAGATAATTTTTTAAAAAATTCAAATAGTTTGCGTGTTCCGAGATATTGACCTCCCTATTTATGGTTTTTTTTTTGTTTTGTTTTTCAATATTTTATTTCTCAATATACATACACAAACAGGTGAAAATAACATACATAGCTCTCGTTTCAATAAACATTTCTATCATATAGTACATTTGTATTTACTATTTTCTAGCACGTAAATTTTTCTGTCTATTTATGTACAACAAGAAATAAGTTTTGTATATGATCGGAATAGACAAGTAGAGAAAGTAGCGGAATATAGGAAACTAGGAAAGTATTAGTGTGAGGAAGAAGCAGGTTTTACACTCTGTGTTTGTCGTCGATTAGTTGGTGTTATAAATTCAACTGTAATTTATCCCATTTGCCGTTATGTTGTTCAATTTTATCTTTCGCTATTGCTATTATTCGTTCCATATTTTTAACATGTTTAAGGTATTTTATAAAGTTAGTAAATAAAGGAATTGTTTTTGCATATTTATTTTTGAAAATGAAGTATTTTGCATAGATCAGTATGGTATTTAACAGATTTGAAAAACTGCTCCATTCTGTGTATCCCAGTGATATCGACATATAGTTTAAGTTTAAATTTACTTGTCTCTCGTTTAGATATACCCCTAGATTTGTCCACAGTGCTCTGGGATATTGACAATCCCAGAATAAGTGTTTGTTGGTTTCAATATTCATGGAACAAAAATCACACAAACTTGATTTTTCTAGATTGCATTTTAACAGAAATTCGTTGTTCGGAATAATTCGCATTATATATTTATATTGGAATGCACGTAATTTTGTATCAATTAAGGCTTTACCTGGTATTGTGTTTACTGTTTTCCAGTCGATGTGTGTGTTTTCCTTTTCCCATTTTGTATGAGGTTTGATTATTGTGCTGTTTTGTATTTCTTTTACCATTTTACTATATAGTATTTTATTTGTACTGCTGGATTTTTGGACTTGTTTCAATAGATTTTCTCGTATATTGTTACTCGTTATAATGTCTGTTTTCAAGCTTTGTTTCCTGATTTTTGGTATGCTTTCCAATAAAATATAGTTTTTAAGGAAATCTGAGTTTTGAAGAAAGAATTTGGTTTTAACAGACTGAAACGTATAGAATGACTTTAGTCTGTTATCAAAAATGTGTTCAATGTATGTGATACCTTTTGCATGCCATTCCTTATAAAATAAAGTTTGGCGTTTTATTTCTTCTGGATTCTGTTCGTAATTTATGCTTGACCATGCCCTAATTATGTCTTTTAAAAACGTTGGCAGAGAGTTGAACTGTGTTTTTGTGCAGTCTTTTTCGTTTATATTACATTCAAATATTAGATTTCCTACTATTTTGGCTAATTTGTTGATATATATATGTTTCCAATCGCCATTATGTTCATTATTTGTCAATCTTTTTACCCACCCATCTTTAATTGCTTTCATGAATAACTTTAAATCTATCGTTTTTAGGCCTCCATTTTGGTAGTCTTGTATTAATGTTTTGCCGACTTATTTTGTCTGGCTTGCCATCCCATAAATAATCATAGATATTTGTATTTATTTTATTAATTAATTCTGCAGGTGGGTTTTCTAAAACTGTTAACGGGTATATAAGTTTTGG
Source organism: Gari tellinella (assembly GCA_922989275.2). Lineage (NCBI taxonomy): Eukaryota > Metazoa > Mollusca > Bivalvia > Cardiida > Psammobiidae > Gari > Gari tellinella. Next base: position 58,455,171 of record OV277865.1, read on the forward strand.
AAGTGCAAACGTTTTGATTACAGTTATTTTACCAATAATGGACAGATTATGCTTTTTCCATTTCTTCAAGCAATTTGAAAATTCCTGAATTTTTGGTATTATGTTCAATTCTTGATATTTGTTCCTGTTATTTGAGAAAAATATTCCTGATGTATTAGATCCTTCTGAGGTCCATGCAAATTCATTTCTTGTATCAAAAGTTTCAGTTGAGCCTTTTAGTGAACCAGATCTTAAGATAACAGATTTGTTATTGTTAAGTTTTAATCCAGATATTTTACTAAACATGTTAAGTTGTTTTATTAAGGCTGTAAATGTCTTGACTGATCCATCTATCATAAAAGTTGCATCATCTGCAAATGCAGTATATTTCATTTCTCTATTATACATCTCTATGCCTTTTATGTCATTATCTGTTTTCACAGACATATATAAAAATTCTATTGCTAATATAAATAAGTAAGGCGATAGTGGGCATCCTTGTCGCACTCCTCTTTTAATGTCAAAGAAATCTGACATATATCCATTATTAACCACCCAACTTTGGGCATCATGGTAGAATAATCTAATCCAGTTTATAAAAGAGTCACCGAAGTTAAAATGTGCAAGTGTTTTAAAGATAAAATTATGATCTATGCTATCAAAAGCCTTTTCAAAATCAGCGAAAAATATTAGCCCTGGTTTGTTTTCATCATTTAAATGCTCTATTACTTCAAAAATGGTTCGAATGTTTTCTCCAATATACCTTCCTTTTAAAAACCCTGTTTGATTATAGTTTATAATATTATTTAAAACCCTTTTCATTCTGTTTGCTAATGTTTTCGTTGCAATTTTGTAGTCAGTATTGAGTAAACTTATTGGTCTCCAATTACCTAGTGATGATAAATCTTTATCTTTTTTTGGCAGAAGGGTGATTATACCTTGTTTTTGCATCGTTGTTAAATTATGTTTTTGATGAGAATAGTTGATAGAATTGATGTAATACGTTTTGATAGTATTCCAAAATATTTTATAAAATTCAACTGTTATTCCAACCGACCCTGGGCTTTTGCCATTATTCATTTCTTTTAACGCGTTTGAACATTCCATTTCCGAAATTAAACCTTCACATGAACTTTTTTCCACTTCACTTATAACTGATTTACCTTTTTTATTTAAAAAGGTATCGTCATTTTGTAATGTAGTTTCTTTACTATATAGTCTTTTATAAAATAATTTCGTTTCTTTTAAAACATCTTTTGAGTTAGTTACTTCCCCAGAATTACTGGTTATGCGCTTTATGATTTTATTTTCAGACCTTTTCCTTTCTAGATTGCTAAACTACTTTGTGTTTTTTTCCGCCCCTTCTATCCATTGTGCTTTTGCCCTAAGTAAAATTGCTTTAGTGTAGTCTTTGATTATATCTTCTAGTTCCGATTTCTTTTCTTTGATTTTATTTATTAGTGTTTCATTGTCTAGATCTTTTGATAGTTCGTTTCCTAAATTGTCAATGTCATTTTGAATGTTCATTTCTAAGTTTACTGTTTTCCTTTTTTCATTGAAGTGTACATAATAGTTTCGTTTCTTATTGTTCCCTTTATTATTTCCCAGAATGTATTAGGGTTTGCTTCTTTATTAATATCTGCAATATTTTGAATTGAGCGTTTTATTTGATCTTGATAATCGGTTTCTAGAATAACACTATTGTTTAGTTTAAAATAGCCTTGCCCTCGAGGTTGAGTTTCTACTATTATACTAAAGTATACTATCGAATGATCTGATCGTATCCCTGTTGTAATTTTACATTTTGTTATTGAATTTACTATGTTGCTTGAAACCAGGAAGAAATCCAGTCTACAGAATATTGTTGGTTTAGTGTTGGAGTGCCATGTATATTGTTCAGTTTCTGGATTTAAAATTCTCCATATATCATTTATATCGTTATTTTGTATTATATTATTTAATTTGTCACTATTTTTCTTGTTGTTATTCGGATTTCCGTTCTTTTTATCTTTATATCTATCTATAACTGTATTAAAATCTCCGCCGATAATCAATGTTTCACTATCATTTAAAGTAATAGAATCTTCAATTTTCGTGAGAAATGTTACCTGTTCTGTAGAGTTATTAGGTGCATAAATATTTAAAATTAAATAATCTTTTTCATTTATATTAATTCTCAATGACTGCATCCTTCCATCTATTAGGTTGTTATATTCTTGTATTGAATATGAAAAATTCAAGTTGATAAGGATGTAGTCTAAGAGCTGGGTAAGATTTATTTATGTTGAAAGCGGCACTGGAACTTTTATATATACCTTATAGGAAATTGTCTCAGGAGTTCAGAAATGGCCGTCTGATGAGAGTTTTGGTAGAGACAAGGGAGAAAATTGGGATTAAAGTTATCTGCCCTTGGATTTTCTTGTAAATTTTGAAAATGCAATGGCAATTTTCTTTTCTATATTGGAGACTTAAATGTTGCCTAGGATGCAAAAACTTTATCTAATGTGTCTACATAAATGTCAAAGTTTGTTTTACAATATTGTTTTACATTCTATCTCAATCCAAGATGGCCGCCAATGTCTATTTTTAGTAACATATTACATTTTTTCATAAAATATCGTCTTTTCAGTGGATAAATCTACTGTGAAACATATAATACAAGCAACAACTGTACTTATCATTGTTACCAGAAGTGTAATAGAGTATTGTGTGCTATTTTAACCAAATATATGTCACCATGTGTATGTACAGGTGGTAATTAAGGCAATACATCTATTTTCAACAGTCGCAGACTTTTCTGAAAAATTGCCTAGAATGACACATTTCCTCTATAAATCAAGGAGTAATAGATTGTGTAGTGTTTAGAAAAGGAATTATCTATACCAGTGTGCAATACATTAATAAGATATGCTCTTTTTGAATCTAAAATGGCTGCCAATATCTATTTTTAGTAACAGAATTTAATCTTTCCAGAAAATGTTTCAATACCGAATAAATTTAATGTTAAACTTTACTTAATACAAAGAAACATTATATTATTTGAAAAATATTTATCTAGCTATTACTTGATATTTTATGATATCTATAGTGTGCTTCATATAGTTTGTCATTTTCATTTCAGTTTTGATAGTATTTCTTGTTAATAGACAACGCAGACTCAAATTACACGGCGTCTAGAGTCTGAGTGTGCACTTTGTGCCAGGGTTGGGTTTTTTGCCGGCAAAAACTAGTTTTTTCCTTGGCAGTGGCAAAAACTGGAAAAAACGGAAAAAAACCCGGCTAAAATGGCAAAAACTTAAAACAATGAATATGTCAGGGCGAAAATGCGAAAATAAAGTCTTGGGATGTTTTCAACTAGCTTTATTTTAATATCAGTCATCAAAAGTATGCCTGATATTTATAAAAGTGAAATAGTAATAAAAACTGGGCTACAAATGAGAATATGAAAAAAACCCATTTCAGTTGTTTTCTCCATAATGTTGCAAACAACTGTTTTGTTACTACTTATTAGAATTGTTGTTTGTGACAACCTGTAAGAAAGTACTGTAGTCACAAACAATACAGGATTCAATGGAGAAATAAGCATTTTAGATTTTGATTTTTTTCTCATCCGAGTTTCTTAAGATGTAAAAAAGTTGAAAGAAGTGTAATAGCATTCTGCAACAAAACACAAGTTTTCCTGCTTTTTCTATTCAAAGACAGGACTCAGTTTTGTCTGAATATTACTTCAATTTACTAAAGTAAGAAAACACCCATATAAGCAGAACTTGCAGGAAATTAACAATTACAGCAGTGTACATTCTGCTTTACTTTCAGCCTGTTTTACTCATTTCCAACTGTGTATTGTGCATTCTTCTGACACTTGACACTAAATGCATTCGTTGGCAGGTCCATAATACACAACCACTGCCACTGCCCACACACTTAAGAGCATGTGCCTTTAGGTGTCAACCTGTTAAGAAGAGTAACCTGCTAAATGGGTTTAATCAAAATCAGTTATTGCCACCCAGGTTCTTTAGTTTTTGCCACCCAGTGTCTTAATTTTTACCGGTCAGATTGTTTAGTTTTTGCCACCCAGTTTTTGCCTTGTTTGTTGGTTATACACAATACACAACCACTGTCCACCACTTCAGTGCATGTGGCTTAATGTGTAACCTGTTATGAAGAGTAACCTGCTAAAAGGGTTTATTTAAATTCAGTTTTTGCTACCCAGTGTCTTTAATTTTTGCCACCCAGTGTCTAGTTTTTGTTACTAATTTCTTTTAGTTATTGCCACCCAGTTTTTTCCTTGCCGGATTTTTCCGTTATTTTCATGGTTTTTTCCACCCTTAGCAAAAACTTGCCAACCCTGCTTTGTGCATATATACCGTTTACGGGACGCTAAATACAATTAGGTTACATGAAGTATGACTTATTATTCATCTACAAGCGGATTTGTAATTTTAGTAATCTTTCGTAAGTTACACTTATTAGGATATGTTCTGTCATATGTGTTCATGCTAATACCGTGTATATATTATCGACGAAAGTCTGTTTGCTACAAATTTTATGTGCGCTGTTTAATGCAATAAAAGTTAATTTGATTGATTGAAATATAGGCAATGTCTTATGGGGGAAATGACTTTTCAACAAGTAAGATAAAAGTTAGTCAATGTTTCCTTACGTAGATGTAAAGCTAAACTCCGTAAAATACTGAAGTATTCCAAAGCAAACTGGCAAGATATTTTTGATGATTTGTCCACTATCCACTCTGATCTACGCCAAACGCAATGTGACTACAGTGTAAACGACCTTTGGTGTTCTTTTAAATGTAGACTCCAGGATTCAATTTCAAAGAATATTCCTACCAAGATGAGTAACTGATCATATAATTTACAGTCAAACCTGTCATAGCGACCGTCCGTATATAACAACTATTTGTCTTAGACGACCTTAAAACTTCCTCCCAACACATTTTCCTTTATGTTAAGACTGTGTATACCGACACACTTGGCTTTCTAAGGAACTGAAGAGCAAAATGTATAAACTTAAAAGACAACTGACTAAATGTAGAAAACATCATTCAAAACCAAATCATGTACGCAAATTAAAGGCAGAGATACAAAGGGAACAAAGGTATGCCTACTGGAGTAATGTGGAAAATGTGATCTTTGGTATGGATGTTCCAGATCAGGATCAGCATAGTTGAAATAAAATTCCAAAAAATCTATTTACTTACATTGCGACACATAAGACAGAAAATTTCCCCATACCTACGCTTAAGGAAAATGCCTTCTTATGTCTGATGCATGTACTAAAGCAAACATTTTGAATAATCAATTCCAGCCAGCATTCACTCTTATTTCTTCTCAGCCTACTCCGGACAAAAGTCCAAGTCCCCACCCAGAAATGAAGGATATTTACATCAACCCTAAGGAAATCGAGAATCTTCTATCAAACATCAGGCCAAATACTGCTTGTGGTCCTGACCAAATTCATGCCAGAGTCCTTAAGGAATGTAAATAGTTTATAGCACCTATCCTATCTATTGTATTTGTTTAGTCTTTAAGTTCTGGTAAGATCCCTGCTACATGTACTTGGAAACATGCGAATGTTTGTCCTGCTTCCAAGAAAGGTGATATGCATAATGCAATTAATTACCGTCCCATATCGCTTACCTGTATTTGTTGTAAACTTTTACAGCATATCATTTCAGCAAATATCACGTCCTTTCTGGAGTCAAATAATATACGGATTTAGATAAAAACGTACTTGTGAAACCCAGCTTATCTCCTTTCTTGAAAATATAGGAAAATCCTTCGACCGCAATTGTGATCATGGATTTTGCCAAAGCTATTGGCAAAGTCTCACACAAACATTTTCTTTATAAATTGAAGTACTATGTAATTACAGACAATGTAATACCTTGAATCAGTTATTTTCTTACTGACCACACCCAGACTGTTGTCCTTTTGGGCGAACAATCATCAAAAGTTCCTGTAACATCAGGCGTCCCTCAGGGATCAGAACTGGTGCCGATTCTTTTTCTGATATTAATAAATCCCAGAATATCTCCAAAACAGCACGTTAAGACTATTCGCAGATGACACCCGGTGGTAATTTATAAGGAAATCCATAGTAGTTTAGATATTGAATTTCTTCAAGTAAAAGTAAACATTTTACGTCTTGTGATGCCCTAAATGTTCATCGAATACCTTTTCGCGACATGGTGCCATACAATGACGTCACTGATTCATTGATTTGACGTCATTGGTAAGTCGTCGTTACTTCCGATATAGTGTTCGTTGTCTTCTGTTTACTGGTTCTCGACATATCGGGCTGTCGGAATTATACGATAGCACACGATTGACTCCGATCCTTGGACGGGAACACTCATGATAGAAACAACAGTGGATTGATCCCAGGACGTTTGGATTGCTAGTCAATCATTTTACCAACTGAACTTTGGGTTCGAGTCCCATTAGGTTCAAAACAATTTTTACAATGTACAATATTTTAACCTGTCAGACATGAAGAACGCACAGGTCGAAGAACAAGTATGTTTAGTCTTCGATGATTAGGATCAGTGTCCAGGAAATAGCTTGTCCAATTACGACGTGGTTTAAGGACAGACAAGTCAATAAAATCTGAACAAAAGATTTTATCGAGCTACAAAACCACACATTGCATTGAAACTTATCAGTCTTTTTGTGTCTGTTTTCAATATTTCCAAGAACGATATGATCAATTCTAATGTTTAAACTATGTTGTTAACCTTGAATGCAAGTCTATGAACAATTTACAATGCATTTAACCCTTCGTGATCAAATTATTAGGGAGATTTTACCCCTCATCGCTTTATTGTCGTCTGCTTTAGTATTGGCGTATGCAAGACACGTTAAAAATTTAGAACTAAGGTTATATGACTTAATAAATGAATGAATGAATGAATGACTTTATTTACCGAGGGTAACCCATTTAGTCTAATGACTAATCCTCCATGAGGCCCTCCATTAAAGTATTACATACATAAATATCTACAGTTTTAACCCTTATCCTGCTATAATATCGACTCCTTTGAAATTGTCGTTTACAAATAATTATAGAAAACCGAGAGTCAAACAGTTTGTATCAAGATGAAACGCTGCCTGACTAAGCGTCTTATCTGGATCTGAACCGTTTGCAGATTGTAATAAAAACGGGATTAGCAGGTAAAGGGTTAAATATGTACAGACGAAAGCAGCCCAATAGCAGATTAAAGAAACATATGCTTTTAAAATACTAAAACATTATGAACCCTACATGACGCAGTGAGAGATTTCCACAGCAGAAGAATCATCAAGATATCCAACACTTAAACAGATATTCCAGGGCAGGCTAGAAACCCCTGAAAACAGCAAAAGCGAAATATATCTAGATCCAGAATGAAATAACACAGTCTTAATATATTACAAACTGAGTTCGAGTCTATATAAGTAACCAGAAATGGATGTCAAAGGCACCTGATACTCGCCTGTTTAAAGTTTAAGTCTAAAAAAACATCTTGTATCGAAAGCAAATCAATTTTCAGTTTAGAAAGATTATTAAATTAATGTTGAGTCTAAATCTAGTTATATTAAACTTTAAAACAACTCGTGCAACATTTAACCTGGTGATTTGTAGTCAAAATAACTAAGTCCAAAACATGTCGAAAATTGACAAATGTTAAAATTATTTTTAAATTTCAACTTCATAATATCAATGTTTAAACCCTAATGAACCTCCATACAAAATTTCAGCACCCTAGCACAAATATTAAGATTTAAAACAACCCGTCCAAAAAACTTTAACCTTGTGATTTGAAGTCGAAAAACCTAAGTCCAAAACATGTTAAATATTGACATAAATTAAAATCGTTTTTAAATTCCAACTTCATAACATCAATATTTAACTCCAAATGAACATCTATACAAAATTTAAGCACCCCTGCACAAATATTAACTTTAAAACAACCCGTCCAAAAAACTTTAACCTTGTGATTTGTAGTCGAAAAACCTAAGTCCAAAACTGGTCGAAAATTGACATCAATTAAAATTATTTTTAAATTCCAACTTCATCACATCAATATTTAACCCAAAATGAACCTCCATACAAAATTTCAGCACCTTAGCACAAGTGTTTAACTTTAAAACAACCCGTCCAAAAAACTTTAACCTGGTGTTTAGTAGCAAACATCTAAGTCCAAAACATGTCAAATATTGACAAAAATTATAATTATTTTTAAATTTCAACTTCATAACATCAATGTTTGACCCCTAATGAACCTCCATACAAAATTCCAGCACCCTAGCACAAATATTAAGCTTTAAAACAACCCGTCCAAAAAACTTTAACCTTTTGATTTGTAGTCGACAAGCATAAGTCCAATACATGTCAAATATTGACAGAAATTAAAATCATTTTTAAATTCCAGCTTCATAACATCAATATCTGACCCCTAATGAACCACCATACAAAATTTCAGCACCCTTGCACAAGTATTAAACTTTAAAACAACCCGTCCAAAAAAGTTTAACCTGGTGATTTGTAGTCGAAAAACCTAAGTCTAAAACATGTCGAAAATTGACATATTTTAAAATTATTTTAAACTCCAATATCATAACATCAATGTTTAACCCCAAATGAACCTCCATACAAAATTTCATAACCCTAGCACAAGTATTAAACTTTAAAACAACCCGTCCAAGTAACTTTAACCTGGTAATTTGTAGTCAAAAAACCTAAGTCCAAAACATGTCGAAAATTGACATAAATTAAAAATATTTTTAAATGCCAACATCATAACATCAATGTTTAACCCCAAATGAACCTTCATACAAAATTTCATAACCCTAGCACAAATATTAAGCTTTAAAACAACCCGTCCAAAAAACGTTAACCTGACCACGCTCACGCTCACGCTCACGCTCACTCACGCCGGGGGTATGACATTAGCTCTGCTGTTCTACGAACAGGCGAGCTAAAAACGCCGTTTATTGTGGCACAACGGGAACCAGATTAAGCCAAGCATGCGATATATTTGTACACAATCATGACATCACATAACCGTAGTTATATGACGTCATAATGATGACGCTATCGGAATGTAGAAATTTCCCACGGTCGTATTTAGTGATAGTTTGAAGTACAGTAACACATCTGAAAACCGGACACAAACACCAACAGTTCCCCGACAGGCTGACGCAACACCATCATAACCCACAACGTAATAAGTAGTCATTAATTACCTCTTTCAACCCTCAGAGGTGTCCATATTTCAGACGTGTAACTGTCATATATATCAATACATGTTCGAGCTCCAAATAAGACAAGACGACAGACCACTTTTTATGCAAACAGCTCACCAACACATCAGACCCTGAGTGTCTCAGCACCTGCTGTAGTTATATTGAGCACCATAATTTTTAACACATTTAACCCTAGCGACGATTCTGACGAATATAGATCTACTTGTGATTTACAAACAGTGTACCTGTGAGGAGCCCACTTGGCCCATGCAAATAGTGTGGACTCTGATCAGAGGGCTCCTGAAGGAATATAAAAATCATGTGTGTTTTGTTAAAATGCCTGGGACAGAGAAAGAGACAGAAATATAGAGAAAGAGAACTGTTCCAGCCATCATTATATACTGTTCACAAAAAGTAGAGGATCTTATACGTAATATTATTATTGCAAGTAATTAAGAAAAGCGTTACTTACTAGGGTTGTTATTTAAGCTCGTAGACTTTTTTCACAAAAGCTTTAGTTATCGTAGCTGAAAAAAAACAAGAACCGCTAGAAACGTTGTTCATTTTCTGACTATAAGACATAGTTTCATATCAGTACATAAAGCCATGGTAAAGTTATAGGGATTTAAAGAAGGGCACCTTCACACATCTGGGGCACGGTCAGGCAATAAAAGGCGACGTCAAAATGACGTTATGTGTTATTTACAACACATTAGAGGTTCATTCTTTTTCAAGTTTACTTTTTGCGAGATGGATGCATTTCTCATGATGCTTTATCTATTTGTCATATGCGTCTATATACCACTGTTCATATTTAAGGTTGACACAATATTCTTTGATCTGTTCACTAATTCGTTCACTAAGTCAAATTTAATGAATGGTTGCCTTACAGTTAAAAACGCCTGCATCATTCATTTTCTTTAATTGGTGTTCATCCTTTTTTTGTTTTTAAAGCGCCCGTGTCATTTGAAAACAAGCACCAGACGACAAGTTAATTCCATATTAGTTTTCTAAACCATTTTCAAAGTTTTTGTAGGTGATTTCGCTAATTGAACACAAACTTTGACCAACATTCTTGTTTTGACGTCACCTGTTAACGTCATTTTCGTTAAACAAAATGCTTACCGCGATAGATTAAAGTCTTATAGGAACTAGATACAATGTATCATTTTCAAAATTCAAGCGCATTACGTCATGTAACGTCGTAATTGTGCCATACGCTCTTGCACTGAGTTTTAACGTCTAAATGACAAACTTATGAAAACACAATATGAAAATGGCGTGCCCCGGGAAGCGTAACATTCGTCGCTATGGAGACATTTTATTAACACTTACAAATAATTAGTTGTAAAAATAAAGTTTGTTCGGAACAAGAAGACATTATATATGAATAATATATATTTAAATACCACATAATTGATGACTTAGAAAAATAAGGGCTACGAACTTAAATAAAAACCCTCGTATTGATGTATATTTAATCAACTAAAAGTATTTACTCACATATTTTAATCGAACATTTAACTTGTTTATGACAGCTATAGGTACTTTAAACAGTGTCTAAAGTCATTACGTTAACGTAATCATTTTCACACGGCCTCAAAAACGTGTTGGACCATCTCTGTTGTTGCAGCAAGCTATGCAACGACGTCTTAAACTTCCAATAAAGTGACTGATGGTGAGCTGAGGGATTCTGCCCTACTCTTTCTGTAGTGCCGCACCGAGCTCAGGAAACGTTCTAGGTTGAGAATCACGTCGTCTAACACACTTTCCTAGAACGTCCAACACATTTTTATTTGGTGACAAGTCCGGGCTCATCGCTGGCCATGTTGCTCTTCGAAGAACTCCCTGACAAGTTTAAGGCCCTAGCGTTATCATCCTGGAAGATGAATCCTTGGTCATGGCGTTGAGAAAAGAGGACAACATGAAGCACCGACATGTTCTTATGGTAGTACTGGCCAGTCACAGTGCCGTGGCATACATGTAGATGTGTTCTGGTAGTTATAGTGATGTCATCCATACCAAACGGACCCATCCAATATTGGTAGTGGGTAACCCTAGTAGCGTCTGTGAAACATTCACCTGGGCAACGCCAAACTCTCTATGACCATTACCAAAGACAAAGTTTAATGGATCACATGCGACCACTGGTTAACCAACACCGCTTTCTACACCACGCCAACGTTCATGACGATGCCTTGCTGACAACGGCAATACCACTTCAGGACGCCTAGCATTAAGACCGTCTGAGTAAAGACAGTCTCTGACTGACTGTCTGGAGACAGTGACCCATCTAACACATTGAAGGTCTGTGGCCGTCAGTGTTTTATTACGGAGTGGTTGATTAACATCATAACGGTCGTCTTGAACGTCAGTACATCTTTGAAGTCCACTTCTTTGGGTATACATCAATCACGTCACACGTTTTTTGATAGCATGACCACAACTTCACCTGTGAAACTTGAGACTGTAAAACTTTCTATTCAGCTGCAGCTTTGGCATGTGTATTCAGATCTGGGGCAAACCAATGGCCCGCCACCGTTGACGTTCCGCTAGACGTCTCATTATTCCAATTGCAAATTCCATTGTGAATCTGTGTTCGACATCTATACAACACAATATTCTGAAAGTTGTGCTCAACCAAAGTCACAATTACCATGATTTCGTTAAATGTTAAAATCTGCTTGCTACCCCTCACGACTTAAAGTTGCACATTTGATAGATTTCTTTTTTTAAGTGACCATGCTTTCTATACATGATCGATTCAACAAAAAGTTATGTTTCATATTCGTATCAAAATATCACAATATCCCCTAAATTTTGTGAACAGTATATATCGGTCCGATATCGGGCTGATAACCTTTTCCAAAACGGCTTGTAAAAGTCGTAAACGCATTCAAACTTTTAAACATAAGCAAACAAAAGTCAGGGGAAGCCTTTCACGTTGCAACAAATCGTGTGTTTGATCTTTTAAAACCTGTGTCTGAACAACAAATTTATGAGAGTGTGCGGGAACTTCATCAAAATTGTTTTAGGTCACCTGAGCACAGGAGATGAATGAGCTATTTTGACTGCTCTTCGTCCGTCGTCCGTCCACATTTTCAAACAACATCTTCTCAGAAACCACTGACCCGAACTTAACAAAACTTTGTCAGAAGCATCAGTCACAAGGGTCAACGAAATTTTGTTCAAAGTGTTTTGCTAGATTTATTCCTCTTGCTGTGGGACAAGATTTTCTAACATGAACGTATAGGAGTCAATATTTTTTATGTAACAAAACCATGTCCTTGTAAATTTTTGAAAGATCGTACTCGGGAAAAGGGATAATTGTCATCTTAAGCTAATACTAACGTGTTTATATTCACATTTTATAAAAAAAAAAAGAGCAAGAGATATGCAGAATTTTTTAATTATTTGACATTGAAACGGAAGAAAAGTCAGTTTTGCAGTGTCCCTTAAATAGTTATTATTGATTTAATCTATTGACTTTCTGTGAAATGTCTGAAATATTTCAGTAGTGTGCCAATATAGGTTACTTTAACTATATCTGTCTTCATATAAACAATACAATTGTGTGAATTCCTCAGTTTCAATACTTTTTTCATCGTTAATCAATGTCCCTGGTTCCTGTTCAGTGATGTAACAATTTCCAATTCGAGTTAAGTACAGGGTTGCTTTCCTTAGGTATATATAGCAAAACATCTCCATTTTGAAGAGTGAACATTGAGGCAACAATGGGGGAAAGAAGTTTTAAGCGCGTGCTTTGAAATAGGGAATCACTGACAATTTTAGTGCCGAGGCTGGTACCATACATTTTAAACACTTCCTTGATGTAACGATGAATTATTCTGCCTTTGACTGCAATAATTATTATTCTCTTTTTGCACCAAATGTATGCATTTGAGGTATGGTAAATCGTGTCATGTAGTTCCAGTATTTAGCGGAAATTAATGAGGTTAGAATGTCATTTAGTTGAAATACATCCTTGATGTAACGGTATTTGGTGTAGCAGTGATGTTGTTACATCAAGGACCAGAAACCGTTATTTCAAGGAAACCAGTGACCAAAAATCAATAAAAGAAAATTTCTTTCAAATATACAGGTATTTTACATTGAAAAGGATACTTTTTATTAGGGGCAGCAACAGATGAAAAAAAACATGAGCTGCTTTTGCTTACTAGTGTTAGCCACAGGACAAATCCTGTTAAACGTGTGTTACACCAAGGAGGTATTTCGTTACATTAAGGAAAACAGCTGTAGGATATTAATAGAATAAGTAGACTTTATACAAAATTTGAAAATTCGTGTTTTGAAGTTGTGGGCATTATTTCAACAGTTATTATTATGAAAATCATTTCAAATTCTTCCCAAAACTTTGCTATTTTCCTTAGCTGTTACATCAAGGAAAATACATCTTAACATAAGGAAAATTACATTGTTACATGAAGGAAAGTGAATTGCAAAACAGTTCAATATTTTCATTTCATGTTCGATTAGTAATTGAATAAACTTTTCCATTTATGAACAAACTGTAAACAAAGCAATTAAACATTTTAGAACTGTTCAAACGGCTTAGTCATTGCTTACTTAGTATCAAAACTTGGGTTGTTTGAAAGTTATTCCTTATTATTAGCGACAGGCTGTTACAGTAAAGAAGCAAATATGTTACATTAAGGAAATAAATGACTATTCTAATACATAAAGCTTAAAGAAGAGTTTGATTGCCAACTTGATATGCCAATTTCTAAATGAAAACGGATGCATGATATATTTAACAATGAGCAGAATACATGGACCAGGATTTCCTATCTAGTTTGCAAGGATCTCCCCTTATTCAGATTTATATAATTCACAACAGCAGATGTTAAGTGCTTGTGTGGCGGCTGTAAAAAGTCGCCCCGTACTTCATTCTCAGTGTTGTTATACTTTCTGGTCCTTTGGAATCATTGATTTCAGCGCATTTACAGTTGAAAGTTGAATTCCGCTTGGGGCGTGAGCACTGTTGCATATTTCAGTATTGCTCATGAACAGACTCAATTAAACCGAGTCTGCAATTTTCAGTATTTGCTTTGTTTTCTGTGCTTTCAAAGGATCTCCCCTTATTCAGAATTATAGACATGCATGGTGCTATAATGTAAGCCATTAATCTCAGAGAGAATACAAAAATAATCTCATCCTTGACATCAGAATTGTTACATAAAAACATATTGACTCATAGACAACTTTTAATGAATAAGAATATCTTCTGCTTTGAAACTGAAAGGCCAAGCCCTTTAATATTTAGTATGTTTTATGACCTTATGGTTTTCTACCAAGATTGTTCAAATAATGACCCGGGCCAAAAATGGCCCCGCCCTTGGCTTATCAGTTTTTTTCTGAGGAAAACCTTTAAAATTCTTCCTCTCTGAAACCGTAAGGCCCAGGGCCCGAGGTTATGAACTTTTTGAGTACATACTTACTAATGCTCAAATGTGAGCATTTAGCGAAACCTGAGAATTTAGTAAAGTAGTTCGATGTTATGAAACTTTTGAGCACTAGCATCTAGTGACAAGTACTCACTTTGAGCACCTCACTTTGGGTATGCTAGGGTACCGTACTCACGCTGATTCTCAACATGACCGACAACGATAAGGAAACGCTGATTCTCACGAAAAAAAGCAAAAAATGGATGAAACCCGTCTCGATCATGTACAAACTCGTAATGTTTAAATGCGGCTCCTCAGAAAACTTTCGGGAGCGTCATTTTATTACTCCATACCCAAACGGAAGCTGCAATACACAAACTTTTGCTGTCAGAAATGGACAACGGTTTCGATCGCCAGAATGAAAGGACCATGTGTGATCAGTCAACGAATTAAGACACTTCAACAGTTAACTGAAGGTTTGTAAAGTATTTTCTTTTAATATTACATAGATCTAGATATCGATGCTCGACTGTTTCCGGAATCGATTCGTCCGAAGATCATTTCATATCGAGTCTTGAATCGACAGTTTGTCAACATAAATAACACTGACGAGACATTCTGAGATTTTCTAAAAACATTTTTGTTAGCTAGCTCTTCTTCCAGTGTTTTTTTTGTTTGTTAAAGTTAAATATAAAAAACTCAGGCACAGGGTCTAGATTCAAGTCTCAAGGAATCGAAAATAGGGGGGGGGGGGGGGTGTTCTAAATTAAGTTTTGATATGGTACCAAAGATTTTGTCTTCGAGAACGATATCTATATTAAAAAAACAACCCCACTATAGGGGACTTTAATAGAGATGGGGTACGCACCCCCCCCCCCTTTCACTCTCTCTAAGACTAGAAAGTAAGACAATGCATTCATGAGTAGACTCTATGATAGACTAGACTCATATCCGTTTGGAATCAAAATCTATTTCAATTTCGATTTGTTATGTTGCTTTACTTTTAAAGAAACATACGGTTACCCTCTCAGACCCGCTATCAATTCAGGGTCACCAGGTTCCCACCTCTAGTCGTGCTCATACCCATATAGAAATTTGAGGCGAATTTAAATAGCGGGGTTAAGGGGGTGTCAAAGGGTGTAGGTTTATCATCACTTGTACGGCCTTGCTGTACAAGCTCAATTTTATGGCCAAGTACATGACTGTTAATCCTTTATCCTTGGTCTGTGGACTCGTTGTCAACCTGTTAACCTGGCGACCCGGGTTCGATCCTGGGTGCTTCTGTTAAAGGAGTTATTAAGGACACCCGGTCACACCACCGTGTTACTATACATGTATGCTTGTAGTTTTTTTCAGCTTATTTGACCTCTAAATGACCTTGACCGTTGTCGTAAATGGCCCAAAACGTACTGAGCTGGAACGCTTTTAATTTGAGTACATAGACCAAATATGAAGTCATTATTATGCACCATAAGAAATCTGATCTATATCAAAAGTAAAAAAAGTCAAAAACTTTTATTCACGTACTTAGGCCACCGGCCCATCATACACACAAGATACATTTTCAAAATACATAGTAATGAGTGACATCAATCTCATAGATATTCGCAGTAAATAGAATATCTGCACATATATATATATATATATATATATATATATATATATATAGGCCAATACATGCTTCAGTCTTACATTACGTTGATGTGTTAAGTGCTTGTGTGGCGGCTGTAAAAAGTCGCCCCGTACTTCATTCTCAGTGTTGTTATACTTTCTGGTCCTTTGGAATAATTGATTTCAGCGTATTTACAGTTGAAAGTTGAATTCCGCTTAAGCTTGTGCTAGGGGGCGTGAGCACTGTTGCATATTTCAGTATTGCTCATGAACAGACTCAATTAAACCGAGTCTGCGATTTTCAGTATTTGTTTTGTTTTCTGTGCTTTCAAAGGATCTCCCCTTATTCAGATTTTTATAATTCACAACAGCAGATGTTAAGTGCTTGTGTGGCGGCTGTAAAAAGTCGCCCCGTATTTCATTCTCAGTGTTGTTATAAAATCTGGTCCTTTGGAATCATTGATTTCAGCTTATTTACATTTGAAAGTTGAATTCCGCTTAAGCTTGTGCTAGGGGGCGTGAGCACTGTTGCATATTTCAGTATTGCTCATGAACAGACTCAATTAAACCGAGTCTGCGATTTTCAGTATTTGCTTTGTTTTCTGTGCTTTAAAAGGATATCCCCTTATTCAGATTGTCAAAAGAACACAATTTTCTAACTTAGGAGAGAGTTGTCTCCTTTTGGAAGCACACCAGCAAACTTGCAAATGTAAAGTTCAGAATAATTATACTTACTGTATAATGGATTTTCTGAGTTCAAACGCAGCGTGTAAAAATTTTGCAAGTTTCAAAATAGCACTTTCTTTTGAGTTTGACATTAGTTTGTTAAAGGTTTGTATATTTCTTTGCATTCCACAGCAATCCTGCAATATGTTTTGTCGCAGTGTTTCATACGCCTGGCATTCTAATAAGAAATGGAATTCTGTCTCAACACATTTATATCCCGTTTCTGACATACTGGACAAAATCTCATATGTCTTCAATGTTTGTATATCTACCTTTTTCTATATATAGGTCATGACTAGAACATCTGAACTTTGCAAGACATCTTCGTAATTTGACAGGCATGTAAATACTTAGATATCGTTCTACATTAAGTAGCGATTTAAACCCTCTGTAAGTGTCTGCTTTAGTAGAATCAGTCAGATTTGAATTTCATTTTTGTACCGAGCAATCAATTATACGTTGTCTAAAAGTATTAATAAACCACCCTGGATCACCTACTTCTTGCGATAACCAGACATGTCCAAATCCATTAGAATATAATATATTACGTACGTGACTAGCCCAAGTAGTGCGATCTGACTCATCTAATCTGTATAACATTTTATAGCACTGTAAAGGATACCTATGTTGATCAAGTGTAAGTAGTTTAACCCAGTACTTAATACAATTAGTAAAAAATGTAATACAAAGAGGAAGTCGACCACATTCCCCGTATATCGGCTGTATTTTGAGGAAGCTGACAATATCTTTTACAGAAACTGATGTGTACTTTTTCAATTTTGTTCACGTATCGAAAACCCCATATTTGTGATCCATAACACAGAATAGGTTTAACCATACTGTCAAACAGTTTAAATATATCAACTGGGTCAAAATGACCAAATTTTCTTTGGTAGTTAAAAATACAAGAAGAGACTTTTAACGCCTGTTTTGATGCAAATTCATGAGTTGTAGTCCAAATAAGCTTAGGTGTCATATACACACCAATATATTTATATGAAGATACTACATCAATTGGATTACCTTTATAGAACCACTTTTCGTATGAACGAAGAACACCACCATTTCTAAAAACTATAATCTTGGTTTTATCTCAATTAATTTTCATATCAATAAAGTCACAAAAAGTTTAGATCATGTCTATTTGTTTTTGTAACCGTAATGCAGTTTCACTAAAACTCGAAGCGTCATCAGCATATAACAATGCTAGAAGATCAGGAATATCGTTTGAGACAAAAATTCCATGATCGCATTCTTGTCGTAAGTACAATATCAAATCATTGATGAAGAGAGAAAAGATCAGAGGACTGCTTACACATCCTTGTCTCGTTCCAATTGTACATCTGAACAGCTCAGTTAGCCCATTTGTTGTTTTAACACATGATTTCAGATTGCTATACATAGATTGAAATACTTTTCAAAATTTACCCTGTACACCATTTTGAGTAAGGACTGACCATAGTTTTTGGTGGTAATACAATCAAACGCTGTGGCAAAATCGATAAAAATACAATAAAATCTCCCTCGCGATCTAGAAATGTACTTCTGTGCTAGCGCTTTTAATACAAAAATGTTGTCCTCTGTAGAGTACTGTTTTCGAAAACCTGCTTGTGACTCATCAATACATGAGTTTTCATCACAAAAGTCCTGTAACCTTCTATTAAAAATAAAAACAAATATTTTGCCAAGTGAATTAATCAATGAAATACCCCTATAATTACCAGGGTCTAATTTATCCCCTTTTTATGAACTGGTGTTATAATACTATCGCACCACTCTGATGGAAACGTTCCAGTATCAAGAACTTCATTGAAGACTTTAAGGAGAAAAAGTAAGATAATGTCTAAAGTGCACTTATATATTTCCATACATACGCCATCTGGACCAGGGGATTTATTGGAATGCTGCGACCTCACAGCGTATCTAATTTCTTCCTCTGATATAGGACAATTTAGTGAAGTACTGTCTAAATTATGAACATCGTGCTCTACCACAAACTCATGTTGGACATTTTCATGGCTACTGATAGGACTGAGAAGAGTTTTGAAGTATTCAAACCATTGTGTACTAGAAATAGATGTCTGTGTGTTACCATTGTTTGATGTTTGGTGTTTTATTGTATGCCAAAAAGCTTTCGGATTGTTTCTAGAGTCAACAAGTTTTATTCGACAATCTCGTTGAAGCTTTTGTTTTTGTATATTGCATGTCTGTTTAAAATCATTTTTGGCGGTTTTGTATCGCTCTAAATCTTGCGGGTTGTCTGACTTTCTAAACAATTTTAGGCGATGGTATTTTGCCTTTTTTTAATCGTGAACACTCTTTATTCCACCAGGTAGGCTGTTTTAAAGGTGCCTTAAAATCCTGGTGTATAACAGTCATATTTTGTGCCGCACTTCTAATAATTTCAGTATATTTCCCTAACATACCAATACCTGATTCCTCAGGGTTAATAAATATATTTTCAAATGAATTGTATAAGCGTAAGAAGCTATCCAAAAAACTAGTTTTGTATAATTCGTTCCATTTGATTTTTTTATATATATATTCAGCATTTCCATCATTACTTTCAACATTTACAGTATCACCTGTTTGTGTAGCATTAGTTAACGATAGAATACATTGTAAAGGAAAATGATCAGAAAAACATTCATCTGCAACTGAAAAGTCAATAACATCATCAAAAACATCAGTGGATGCAATCATATAGTCCACAATGCTTGAACCATTATTTGCACAACATGTAATTTCTCCTTTCTTGTCGTTAAATAGTCTACCATTGAACATGTGAATATCAAATGTGCAGCAGAGTTCAATTAAAGATAACCCAAAGCTATTATGCACTGCATTGTCCTTTGAGTTTCTAGGTATGTCAAACGTATCAGTAGGGTACATGGTGTCTTCCCTAAAAACAAAGTCAACATTATCACTGGGAATGTAATCTAGAAAATATTTAGTTCTAGCATTCAGGTCACCTGCTAAGAAAACATCAGCATCAGTGTAATAACTTTTAACATCAGCAATTTTTTCACTTAATAGTAAAATACCGTCAGGATTAGCTTCTGAGTAAATTGGGGAGTATTGGGGAGATACATAGGTAAAAATCATGATGATATCTTTTCCACGGCCAACTTTGGTACCATTTAACAATAGAATCATACATTCATCGATATGATCAAATACTCGCTTAATGATACCATTTTTAATGTATTGGTGTTTTACATAAACTGTAACCCCACCCGAATTTCTCCAAGCATTTTCTGGTTTTTGTCGAACAAAAGCAAAATGGTCATACCCTGTGAAAATATTTTCAAAATCATCTGAATTTTTACCCCAAGTTTCACACATTGCAAATATATCAAATTGATATGCATATTTTAAGAATATAGGGTCATCTTTGTATTTATCAAAACCACCGATATTCACTGAACATATTGTCAAATTATTGGTAGAATTATTTTCAGCTGAACCGTAGATTTGTTTAGTATCAGGTTCATTAGAAAGGTTTATAAGGATTTGGCCTGTTTCCTATCTACCCATAGGTACCGGACGCTTAAGCGTCTCGTCATACACATGGGTAACACCGTCAATTACAAGTTTGTCAAAACGAAGGAATGCACGCTTGTTGTTGTCTATGTTCTCTTTCAGCAATGGATATAACAGAGTTCGAATCTTGGAGACTCGTTCTGGAAAGTCCTCCGTTGGTCGCGATACGCCTTAAGGACACATTCTTTATCTTTAAAGAACGAGAATTTAACAATTGCGGTGCGAGGCTCAGTTTGACGTCTCCCGGGTATTCTATGTGCCCGTTCTATATGTAAATCTGTAGAAGGAACGTTCAGCGAATTTGAAACGTACTCGCGCACTTTACTCTCCGTGTCTTCCCATGTTTCGTTGATATCTTCACTTAAGCCGTAAAATTTCAAATTGTTTCGTCGCGACTGAGACTCCATTTGCTCTCGTTTCAATTCGTTGGTTGCTACCGATCTCTCAAGATGCTCAACGTTGGTCGCCAGCATATCTACCTTGTTAGTAAACTGTTCATTTTGCTGTTTTAGTTCTTTATTGTCAGTTCTTAATTCCGAGACAGATTGCTTTAAATAATCGAAATTTGAATCCATTCTGCTTACTTTCCTCTGGATATCAAGCAGAATATCTTTCGAGCCAATGTTCGTTTGGCTTAATTCATCGCCAAAAAGTAGGGAGCTACGCGAACTTTCATTAGCGGTGAAATTGTCTCCAAATAACTGACTACTGGGGGCTAAAGTCTCATCATCTGAATGCTGCGGGTCAAGCCATTGGTTAAGTGAGGACTGGACTGATTGTATACGCTCACTTCTGCGATCGTTTCTATTACGGTTGCCGACAGCCTGGCCAATATACGTAGTATGTTGAGATGAATCAGTACCCACAGGCTGAGACCTGCCTCTGTTAGAGCGCCTTGTAAGACTCGAACCTGTATCTCTGCCTCGACCGCGATCACTTTTGTTACGAGCAGTATCATCTCTTGTCACACCTAACAGATGGTAGCTTAAAGCAAGTTGAAAGTAAAGCAGAATGTGTCTGCTTTTTGGGTCACCTGTTTTCAAAACTAACTATGGGGTAGAGTGTTAAATGTTCTAAAATATGTAAATTGTTCAGGGCTCCACATACGTAAGGGGGGTATTTAAAAAACTAAAATCTTTATTTCTACATTACACCCTATGATGTTACTACTCATTAGCAGCGTCTCTTCCAGACAATTCTAATGAGTAGTAACACCATAGGAATTGGTGCTAAATTAAGTGAGAAAATATTTGATTTGTTTAGTTTACTCCCTCTTATCTGGAGTCCTGATTGTTTAAATTAAGTCATAATAAAACTTGCTGTCAATTTGTCAACTCATGAAACACCTTCATATTGTATATATCTGACACTATTTAGACTAAATATTTATCTTTATTTATATTTCATAGGAGAACAAGCAAAAACCAGTTCTAAAGGCCACCCATAGCAATCTAGACTATCACAGCAATTGCCTGACCACCCTGGATTAGATACCAGACTGCATTGATAACAACTGAAGGTATGTGTTGCCTTATCAAGCATAAAATGCATTTCACTCATACAAATATGCAGTCATAATACCAACATAATGTGACCAGACATACCATATCCTATATGAATTTCTCAGTTAAGCAGAATTAGGGCTACAGTAGGGTCATCAGAGCAAATGCTAGCGGATAGTAAACTAAACAAGAGGGACAACGTGAATCAATCATGAATGCAAAGGTTGATAAAGCTTTGCCTCATGATCCTATACCAAGATTGTGCAAATCATGACCCCCGGACCAAAAATGGCCCCGCCCTCGGGCTTATCATTTTTGCATAGTAAAACCTTAAAAAAACGCTTCTTCTCTCAAACGATAAGGCGCAGATCATTAATGTTTTACATGTAGCTTTGCCTTATGATACTCTACTAACTTAAAGATTCTTCAAATAATGAATACCGGGTCAAAATTGGCCCCACACCGGGGCATATCAGTTGTACATGGACTCATTTAGGGAAACCTTTAAAGATCTTTTTCTCTGAAACTGTACCGCCCAGATCTTTAGTATTTGACATACAGCTTTGCCTTATAGCCCTCTTCCAAGAGTGTTCAAATTATGACACCTTGATCATAACTTTATTAAAATGTTGTTTTGCCCTGCTAGCTTCCCGTGGTGAGCGAAATGTGACCCTCTGGGTCTATTGTTATCTTATTTGTCTGCTCCTCCGCAAATGGCGAACAAGAAACTCTATCGAGCAGTAGGTACGATAAGGGCAATAGTTATTTTCTGTTTATTTTGACATGGTCAATACTGAAAAGATTTGGACAATATAAAATGGAACTAAATTCAAAACATTTCGATTGTTCAATGTCTAGTACAATTTTCTGCAAAAGTAAAACCTCGAAGCATCCCTAATATGAAATAGGTAAATCGCTCCGATATTTACCCGATAGCAACGTTTTGCATTTTCTGCTATATCGGTCCTAGATCGTCCGAAATCAATAAATGAGACCCGATATACTGATTTACAGCCGATATCGGTCCGATATTGCAGTTTTGCTGCGATGTTTCTATAGAGGATCCAGATATTTATGGACTCTTATAAAACGTTCAATACTAAGAATTCATACTTACACGTTCGTCTAGAGCGCTAGATATGTGTATCCACAATCAGTATTTAGACCTTAACGCTATGTGACATTAAATTTTGGTACCCTCTGTAAAATACATTATATAAATATTTGATGGCAGTTTGCGTGACATTCAAATTGTCAACCCGAGAAACAGCATGTCACCCCGAGGCGTAGCCGAGGGTGACATTCTTGTTTTCGAGGGTTGACAATTTGAATGTCACGCAAACTGACATCTAATATTTATTTTATTACACCGAGCTTATCAACCATGGCTTTGGAATCGTTTTATTCGTCTTTTATAAAATGTGTTGTGAATAGCAATTTAGCGCGGACAAGTACATAACGCGGGAAATGACGTCGCCGTCTTACGACGTCATATTGTTTATAATTATATTACAGGAAACAAAGAAGATCGTTATGATAAGTAAATTGAAGAAACAGCTTCTTTATATTGGCTAGGTGGCAAATATCTTCTTCCGAAATGGTGGCAAATCGTTAAGGAATGGACAAAAGGAAGCAACTTGTACAGAAAATGCCAAAAGTTGATTAGAAATTTCCACTCTTTAAAACGTTCCAATGTACCCAATAGCAACCGTCATGTCAAGGCTGAGAGTACGTTTTCGGACGGAGTAAAAAAGTAATGTCCTTTAGAGTGACGTCACAAAAAGACTATCATAACGAGTGACAGTATGTTTTGGACAGATGTAAAAGACATGCAAAATGTTAACTGTAGGTCTATGGGAATTTAACATTGTAACTCAAAGCGAGGTGTAATAATATATATTGTCTGCCGATGACGATTTCACGGGTATTTGCTTACGCGGCGTCTGATTTCAAATCAAAAGTTTTGACAATTGTCTTTAGGTTTCTGTTATTCGAAATTGTATAAGTCTTAATTATCAAATTTCGCAGACGACATTATTTCAAAACAGACAATACAACAGCAGGATAAGGGTAATGATGGGACCATTAATAGAGTACTCTTTTGTTTCAATGTATTTCCTATGAATTGTCTATGGACGTTGGCATGTGTAACGTGTTAATAAATAGACCAATAAGCTGCGACTGTAATCTTAAGTTTAAATATGGGAAAGTAGCAATTGTGATTATGTGTTCATTTGAGTGATGCTCTTAATCTATTTTACTGTTCAGTCTAATATTTGCTGAGCGGCCATTCCAGGAAAGTTCCGTTTGTATTCTATTAAAGAAAAAATAACGATTTCGAGTCGCGTCGAAATTGATGTCTTCGATCGGACAATTTACAAACATGATGGGATATGTCATTTGATACGCTTATAGACAACAGTCTTTCATACTTTCGAAGAACTTTCGGCTTAACTTTTGCCCTGCAGTCATATAATCTTGCAGGTGCAGCGACCTACTACAACATGACTATTCACACAGTATTGAACTATCAGAACTAGGTTTAAAGGCGCATTATGTTTTTGGGAAACCTGCATAAAACGGTTGTTTGGAATCCCAATAGAACTACATTGGACGTGATTCTTTCACAAAAAGCGGCTTTATCTAAGATATTCGCTTTTAAATTTTTATTTATAATTTTTTGGTGCAGCACAATTTAAAAAGCCTCCTTGTGAATGGAAAGAAGGACAACTCTGTAAATACAGGGCTCCAGATAACGGAAGTATTTCGATTACTAAACTCTTTATTTCTGCTTTTAAATCCAATGGTGTCATACTCATTAGAATCGTCTCGAAGAGACGGTTTAATCAGTAGTAACACCATAGCATTCGGTGCTGAAATGAGTGAGAAAATGTTGGATTTGTTCAGTTTATTCCTCTTAACTGGAGCACTGAAATGAAGAAGTTAACCCTTATGCTGCTGCTAAGGTGTCGGTGGCCCAATGGTAGGACGCTCGACTAGGAAGCGAGAGGTTCCTGGTTCGAGCCCTGTCAGGATCACTGAAATTTTTCTGAGCAAAACACTAACCCTACATTGCTCCACTTCACCCAGGTGATTTAAATGGGTACCTGAGAGGGAAATAAGTCAATGTGTCATGGCTGCTAGTAGCGCCGAATGTAAATGGCCGACTTGTGACTCGATGAACAGGGAGGTAATCGTAAAAGTCGGAAGAATATGACATATAAATTTCAGACTTGATAAACCTATCACCTTTACCTTTTACCTTTAAGACGTCTGCTTTGACATTGTCGTGTGCAATATTTGTTTAGTTTAGATTTATGCATATTTCTGATTAAACAAACCTTCAGACGAGTGTCAAACAGTTTGGATCCAGATGAGACGCCGCGTTACGCGGTGTCTGTTTCAGAGTCAAACAGTTTGTAAACTCCGTGAAGTTGCGACCAGTAGGCACAGGGTTAAACTATGAGATACGGTCCCCACGTGTAAATAATTAATCACGGTGGTAAGCGTGTACAAAACAATACGGGGGATCTTGCTGAAAATGACTGTTTCAGCCTTGTCCGCTCTCTAACTCAACCACTTTTGGATCTTCACCAAACTTGCTATAAATGTTTATTAGAATAGAATCTAGCTCAAGTTTGATAACTATCAAAGTCGCATGAGGCATGTCTGAGTTATTGTCTTGAATAATTGAAAAAAATGACTGTTTCAGCCTTTTCTGCTCTCTAACACAAACACTTTTTATTGGATCTTCACCAAACTTGCTTGCATTGTGTATTTGTATTACATATAGGTCAAGACAAAAATCGAATACAGTTGACTGAAAATCCTTCAAGAGGTAAAGGGGGTATGGAGTAGTCATTTATTACTTTACTTATTACCAACACGGCCAAAATGAAGCACATGCAACCATTGACCAAATAGTTTAGTTGGCTTAAATAGAATAAAAACTGTTCCTGTTATAGAGTTGACAGGGCTAAAATAAGGAAGAAATAGCGAATTTTTAATAATTGAAGAACCATAACTCCAACATGCCTTCGGCGATTTGGGTATTCATAGAACTGGACCAAGTTTTTATCCAATATTATTTTCAGCAAATTTGGTGAAGATCCAATTAAAACCGTTTGAGTCAGAAAGCTGACAATCCTGAGGTATGCAATTTATAATCATTCAAGGGCAATAACTCCAACATTCCTTGTGCGATTTTGGTAGTTAAGATGATTGACCTAGATTTTATATTAATAAACATTTTCAATAAGTTTGGTGAACATCACAAAAAAGTTATTTGTGTTAGAGAGCAAAAAATGGTGAAACAGGTATTTTTAAATACATAAAGGACAATAAATCAGACATGCCTAATGCGATTTAAGTAATAATCAAACTGAACCTAGATTTTGTATAAATATAAAGAATTTCAGCAAGTTTTGTTAAGATCCGAAAAGAAATGTTTGTGATAGAGAGCAACAAATGCTGAACCATTAATTTTTAATAACTAAAGGGAAAAAACTCAGACAAGCCTTATGCGATATAAATACTTTTCGAACTGGACATATATTTTATATTTATAAGCATGTTCAGCAAGTTTGGTGAATATCTGATAAACACTGTATGTGATAGAGTGCAAAAAACCCTGAAATACTCATTTTTAATAATTAAAGGACAATAACTCAGACATACATTATACGATTTTAGTAATATTCAAACTTAACCTTGATTTTATATTAATAAACATTTTCAGCAAATTGGGTGAAAATCAGTAAAAAAGTATTTGTGTTAGAGAGCAAAAAATGGTGAAACAGTCCTTTTTAATACATAAAGGGCAATAACTCTGATAATCATTATGGGATTTTAGTAATAATCAAACTGGACCTAGAGTTTATATAAATAAAGAATTTCAAAGAGTTTGAACAAGATCCGATGAAAACTCTTTGTGTTAGAGAGCAAAAAAGGCTGAAACAGTCATTTCTAATAATTAAAGAGCAATTACTCCGACATTCCTTATGCGATTTTAGTAGTATTAAAATTTAACCATGATTTAATATCAATGAAAATTTTCAGCAAGTTTTGTGAAAATTCAATAAAAAAGTATTTGTGTTAGAGATAAAAACTTAATGAAAACAGTCATTTTTAATACATAAAGGGCAAACACTTAGATATGCCTCATACGATTTTAGTAGTTATCAAACTAAACCTAGATTTTATACTAATGAACATTTTCAGCAAGTTTGGTGAAGATCCAATAAAAGTATTTGTGAAAGAGAGCAATAATTGCTGAATCACTCATTTTTAATACAAATATGGCAAAAACGCAAACATGCCACATGCGATTTTAGTAGTAATCAAACTGGACCAAGATTTTATAATAATAACAATTTCAGTAAGTTTGGAGAAGATCATCTAAAAAATGCTTGTTTTAGAGAGCCAAAAATGCTGAAACAGTCAACTTTTAATACATAAAGGGCAAAACGTCTTACATGCCTTATTCGATTTAAGTAGTACTTTAACTGTACCTAGATTTTATATAAAAGAACATTTAATGCAAGTTTGGTGAAGATCCGATAAAAACTCTTTGTGTTAGAGAGTAAAAAGGGCTGAAACACCGTTGTGACGAAATGTGACTCATTTTATAGCAATCGCTCGCACCCCAGTGATATTGAACCCAGCTGCTCCACGTGCCACTAATCCGTGTGGTAATATTTATGTCAGACGTTCTTCTTTCGGTTTGTTATGGTTTTAAATCGCTTTTTTGGTGATTTAGGTCTGTCTTCAACATTTTATAGATCAGTTTGGCCCATTAGAATGTTCAAGCATTATTATTAACCGT
Organism: Gari tellinella; assembly: GCA_922989275.2. Lineage (NCBI taxonomy): Eukaryota > Metazoa > Mollusca > Bivalvia > Cardiida > Psammobiidae > Gari > Gari tellinella. Next base: position 58,483,006 of record OV277865.1, read on the forward strand.
TATTGTATTTCGCATATTAAAAAAAGGTCTGAAAACACAATGGGAGATAAGATACAAATACAATTATGTGTGAATAAAAGTTTATTCTGCTATTTGGGGGTAGATAAGGGCATGCAAGGACAGCATAGCGGGGTGAGGACTATGATCAAGCGCTAATGTCTCCCGGGAGGGTAGTGCAGCGGAAGCAGAACATAGGTGAACCATTAAAGGATGCACGCGCATTGAATCTATGACAACACATTATTTGTCCGATCAGACATGACTGCAACATCTCGCTATCTCGAGCACTCAAACAAGCACACACTGGTGGTGTTTAAGACATACTGGTGTTTGACATTTTTTAACGCTATGAAAAAGTGTCGTCTGCAACAATCATCGCATGCAGTTGTTCTAAAAGTTTTATTTTCTAAATGGTCTCTTCAATACATAGTCCGAGTGTCCAGCAGATTGAGTCATGAAGAGACGCGGCATTACGCAAATGCGTAATCGAAGTCTTACCGCTAGCATGCATGACGATTTTGAAATACCTATATTCTTCATGAGTTTTCTGCTTTGATTTCCTCTATGTGAAGCAGCCATGTTTAACACAGTGTTTGAGTGCTCGTTATAGCGGAGTCGGTTTGATCAGAATGGGATGGAATCAAATTATGACCAAAAAGTATTCAGAAATGCTATTTACTGCCAATATGTATACTGGACGATTCTAATTGAATTATCCAGAAAGAAAGAAATGTGTTTGAAAAATATGTGAGTAGACTATATTTGAAAGAAATTATATTGAATTGATAACAGTCTTAAGACATAAATTCAGCACTTAAGGTAGAACGTTCCTAATGAGACCGAGCTAATGTTGACCGACATCGGCCTTATCGCATTAGAGGCATACTACTTTAAAGTATAACTACATGTAGCTTTGTTGCCATAATTCAATGTAACGCGTGCCATCTGGTCATCACAGAAATAGCTAGGTAAAGGGAAGGAACTCTACAAACTTTCGCACAGTTCCACACATTTATGAATGTTCTCATATTTAAATGCTTTGACATACATAAAATATAATGAAATAATATGTAAAGTATAAAGCATTGTTTGATTACAAGGTTCCATGAAGATTATTGTAGAGTTACAGCAAAGTTCCGTAAGTGTGTCCTCACAAATAAAGGCGCATTAATGTTAAAACACTGAATATAATTCGTTTGTCAATTGTAATATCGAAAAGTGACATCAACATAGTCTTACAAGCAATAATCATCATTGTGATTTAAATGTAAGGGTAACTTGTTTTGAAAGTCCGTCCTGCTTGTTGATGATAGACCATGTTAATTTGGGAGATGTATGAGTAACAAATTCAACACGAATTATTTTAACTATCCCTTGAGTTTTGTTACTGTTAGAACATGTTCTTGGTGGGATGCATAATAATCAAAACAAACAAGTTTAGCTTGTAAACAAACAATGCTTTGACAAAAATGAAGTAAATGGACGGAATCAATGTTTATATTTATGTGAGTTATCAGAATACGAACCAATTTTATACAGTCAGCAGAGCCAAACACGTTCTAGCTACATCCTAACATCTTTTGTGACAATAAAAACCGCTAGCTCAGAATAAATGTATATGGCTGATGACATAACAAGTAAAACATGTGTTAAGCGATCACTATTTTAAGAAACAATGATGAGCAGCAGAAACCCTCTATCACGGTCGCTGAGAAGAAGACCATTTGATGGCTTCAAAGGCAGATGACAACTTAAAGCAACCTGCAAGTACAGCCGAAACTTTCTGTTTTACACCTATCTAACTGCATTAAGCATGGGAAAGGAAACGTTTTGTAGTGGTAATCGAGAGTTTCTACTGTATCTGTTGATAATTTTACACATTATGTGAGACAAACGTCAGGCAGAGTAGCTCTGAAAAACTTTTCTTACTTACTATATATAGCATTGTGTTGAGCTACCAAATGCCTTAAGCTCTGATAAATCATATTCCACTGAAAGGCCGCTCTACCCAGGTTTGACTGCATAATTAATTATCTTAATCCTTTGTTGTGTCCAAATTAGCGGATGTTTCAGTGAGAAGCCGTTATTCTTCCCCCATAAAAGCGTTTATGCTAAAACAAACATTGACACTGCAAACGGTGAAGAGCCAAATCAAACGGGATAACCCGTCATCTGATCAGGCTCCAATATGTTTGCTAGTCGGAGTAAAGTGAATCTCTAATACTGCAAAAAGACCTGATACAACATTTTTTCTATATTTAGTAGATTGCGATTATGTTTCGTTTGGTATAAACGGGAAAGAATAACGTATTCTGTGTTGTACTAGACTGAGCGTAGCAATAATGTTATATCTTACCCACAAACAATAACAACCACAAACGTTCCTGCAAATATGTTTACACGACGAGCACATGTTATATGAGCAATTACACGATCTGTAAGCGTGACATATGAAGCATGTGTCATATTTTATGCTTATAGGAAGCACACGGGTCCGGCTCTAAAACCGAATCTCTGTCCTGGTCGTCCATAACGTTTTGGCATAAAGTCCACGATTGGCATTCTAGATGCTTTAGCCTTCACTGCAAATATTGTCTGACCATTTGAGTTGTCCTGTAACAGAAAAGAAAAACATGCTATTGACATTTCATATCAAATTATACTATCTTATACGTGTTGTCATTTGAGATATGTTATTAACATTGTTTGACTCATATATATTCTATTTATCACATAGTGAAGTTCGATAGCGGCATAATGTAGTACAAACGGTATGCAGAGAGCGCTTATAGAGAGAGCTTCCTATGTTACGGTTTCCCTGTGTTTACTCTTTTGAACGCTAGCATTTCTGATTTACTGCCAGAGCAGTTTGGATTCAGCAGGACACTGTCTCATCGGAATCCAAACTATCACAGAGAGAGAGAGTGAGACGAGACAGCAAACTCCAGACACTCTTATAGTATGTCCAAAACGAAATGGAATGTCGAGTGAATATAACTTTTGCAGACCCTACTCCTGTTTTGGAGTGAAGACCTGTAGCGCGTTCAAGTTCTGTATCGGAGAATGTCAACGTTAACCGATGCAAACAACCATTATAGTACCAAATCTAGCGTTCTCCAATACTCTGCAATGATACCTTATTGCGCCCCCATGTTTATTTACTTTTCAAGGGTACAAACGATGTATGTACCAATCGGAATAACACATGCAAAAGTGTACTAATCAACTGAAATGCTTCAATTTGACCGCATATGAAATTAAGATTGAGCTGCTTAGATGTAAGCTGCTATGTTTGATACATTAAGTATCGGAAAATGTTGGTTTACTGATGAGAAATTAACTCGAGAATGTTCGCTGTCTTTTGTATACTCATTTGGTCGCCGTTTTGTTTTTGTTGTTAGCGTAGGCTCACTACCTCTGAGGCCGTTCGTGCCGTTTGCCATCGATATGGTGCAAACAGGTCGCTTTAGTTAAATTGTTACGTTTTTGAGGCTATCGATTGCCATCGATACGGCCCTGAACGCGCTACTGTATTAACCAACCCTTTCACTACCATTATGACGTCATTTGTCTCAGACTTTCACCGAGAGACTATCGTCTGCTCAAACAGGGCAGTATTTAAAAAGAATTTACATAGGTGTCACGCAGTTTGATTTAGATCAGACACCGCGTCACAGTTAACATATGAAATATATTCTCGTGCTTCGTACTGAATGTATTAGACGTGTATGAGGAAAGGGGTACTGTATTTGATTGTTATCTCACCTTGCAACCATCTTGAAGCACGTTGATACCGTTGAGTTCATCAGTATTGAAGAGATGCTCGTTCCTGCCCATAAACGTTAGGGCGCTGTCGAGGTTTTGAGATTGTACATCATACCATGCCGGCGTTCTCTCGCAGTTGAAGAAGAACGTCTGGGTGGCTTTGTCCGACTTCGATGCTAGAGAGTTGATCTGGTCCCCATAGGAAATCTGAAGGTAAATGATTACGAACTGAATAAAAGCACACTTTCAATAGATATGTAGTAACTAGGACAGTTTAACCCTGCAGTTGACTCGGCTCAGGGAAGGTTATTTTCAATAACCAGATACGGTCATTGCCACTGCTTAAGGCATATATAGCGGAGACGATTGTATTCCTTCCATTTTAAACACAACTTAACCTAAACGTTATGCTAAACATATAGCAAATCACAGAGCTGGGATAGCCGACCTTTGGCAAGAAATTAGCATTGTTTTGCATAAATCCGTTTATTTAGTGAAAAAAACACCTTCTCCACTGTAATAACGTTGAACATGTCGAATACGATGAGGTGTCAAGTCTGAACTGTTTGCTAACGGGATTTTCTATTACAAGTTTAATGAAAATGAAACAATTCGACCGGCTACCTCTTAATAAATAGAGTAATCCAATATATAAGCAATATATAAGCATTCAACAATTCAGCTGGCATAAATGGAATGACAGAGCCCTTCTTTATAATTTGTTAGCGGAAACATATATATAGCTGCGTTAGCCTTATAGCATAATTAAGCACTCTTTTTACAGTGTAGAAAAAGGCTGGACTTTTATTGTAGAACATATCAGGCTCCAACTTTAACTCTTTAACTGCCATAGTCGACTTAATCTACTTTGCAAACAGTTTGGATTCTAATCAAACGCTGCTCAATAAGGCATCTAATATGAACCCAAAATATTCGAATCGATATTATGTAAGTCAACTGCTTTAAATTTGACTTTTAACTAATAGCTTAGGCAACATTTTGAAGGCAGATGATACAATAGCGTTGATATGGAAGATGTAAATGACGATAAATTCGCCGTTGGAATAGTTAAGTGGAATAGAATATAAGCACAAAAGGCACCATAATATGACCGATACATGTATAAAAAAACTTATATTATTATTCTCAAGTTTGGATATAGATCAAAGTCCGAGTAAATGTCTTGTCCGGATCCTAATAATCTAACGTTCTTTGAAAATGAATTTGGAATTAAGAAGATAACCGTGCAACGAATGTGTTAGCAAGACCTACCTCAAACCCGTCTTCCATTTCACTGAACCATTCAGGTTCACTTCCATGTGCCTTCCACTGGTTCAGTTCAGCCTACAAACACAACATACAAGGAATACATATGCATAGAAAAAAGAAGTATTTTTTGACAGTGTAGATATGCCGACTGTAATTTAATCAAATCTGAGCCTGGTCAAGGGTCGCTTGGTTTCAATTATTTAAAGAAATAGCATAGAAATGTGTAGGCCCCTATACTTATGTTACAACTTCTACGTACATATACGATTCTTAATCTATTTATGGAAGTCATGTTACCACTTATAATTACGTCATGCAATACGTCCTTATTTATTTGTGATGGCGTATGACTTTGTTCTCGATTTAATCCGTGATTGAGAAGTTGCGTTTTGCAAATAACGGAAATTTAAGCGTTTTAGAGTACAAATTGAACTTTTGAAAGCTTTATCCTTTGGCGGAAACCATTAGTAAAGTGAGTGATGAGGATTATTCACGATTAAAATGGAAATGAACTGTTCAAAGCTCATCAACTCTTGGTTTCAAGTATTTTAAAAATAGCATCGAAACCTGGAGTTCCGAAACTTCACGCACAGGGCTTCTTTATATGAATCAGAGACATAGGTTAAAGTGTTATAGGGTGTTGTAATTATACAATTAAATGAAATGTCAGGATATGTTGTTTTTGATCTTTGATCCCATTTATCCACTTATTATATTATCGTATCCTTTAATCAACCCGTCCTTTAAATAATCCACAAAGGGAATTAACCAGTTTACTCTATTACTTACACCCAGAGTTACTACTAACATCACGTGACGGCTTTTGTATATGATAGACACGCACGAGAAACGGTTGCCGCTTGGCTTATATTTCTATTCTTGAGTATTCATTATTCATTGTTATCATACATCATCATCATCATCATTATCATCGTCACCATCACTTTATGTAACATTTAGTCATTCTAGCATTATTGTAAATTAATCATTTAACTGTTAGTGCAACGTGGCTCACACTGTGTTTACTTATGTGTATTCATGCTAAGTTCCTCCACCCACAGCTTACTATGAACTGAAAGTTCATAGATTGTATACATATACACATACGTATGATTGTTTAACTTTTATATTTCAGAGTCCTTGTTGTTACCATTGATAACCATTGATATTGATATATTGCAACATATAAAGTCATCAAGAACCATTACTGATTTTGTTATCGGTAGCACCCGAGAACAAAAGAGATTAGAGTCTGGCGAAATCTCGCAAAACAATGTGTTACCCGATATCTTACTCGTGCGCGTGTAGCGGTTAAGCTTTTGTGTTGTATTTTATAACAGTAACAACTTCTAATACGAGCTAAGTTGGGGGTAAATTACACGCAGCATTTACAGATAAAACATAAAATGGTGACGTGCTGTAAATATTTTTATTCTTTAATATGTTTGAAGTACATTTTTGTCCCTGCTAAGTTGGTCATATTTGCAAAAGAATCCCTCGTTTTTGTTCGATTTAGTAGTTATAGGTACTTTTATTTAAATTGTGGTGACCAAATTGCAGGCTCGATTGAAAAGATCACATAGTGTACTGATATATAAAAGAATAAAGGGTGGCATGAACTATTTTCATTCATCGTGTACTGTGTTTAAAAGAAGTTATTGTCTTTGCAAAATGCCCATAATCATGCTGATTCAGTGTTAACAAAATGGCGGCATTTCCCGGTCCGCCTGACCGGTAATTTGTTATTATACACGAAGAGTAGCTTATTTCGTGTTAAATTGATGTTTGCTATTGAGATAATAACAAATGTTGTCTGCTATCATGTAGATCTATTATCATTTATTTTATGGTTGTATATCTAATCTGTGTAAATATATTGTAACGTGTACCGGGATGTCGGTCACCCATCCAGGTACTAACCGCACAGGACGTTGCTTAACTTTGCAACCGAGACAAACGCTTAGACAATCTGGCTATTTCAAATATACAGGTATTTTACATTGAAAAGAATACTTTTTATTAGGGGCAGCAACAGATGAAAGAAAACATGAGCTGCTTTTGCTTACTAGTGTTAGCCACAGGACAAATCCTGTTAAACGTGTGTTACACCAAGGAGGTATTTCGTTACATTAAGGAAAACAGCTGTAGGATATTAATAGAATAAGAAGACTTTATACAGAATTTGAAAATTCGTGTTTTGAAGTTGTGGGCATTATTTCAACAGTTATTATTATGAAAATCATTTCAAATTCTTCCTAAAACTTTGCTATTTTCCTTAGCTGTTACATGAAGGAAAATACATCGTAACATAAGGAAAATTACATTGTTACATGAAGGAAAATGAATTGCAAAACAGTTCAATATTTTCATTTCATGTTCGATTAGTAATTGAATAAACTTTTCCATTTATTTTGACAAGAAACTAAACATATGGCATGGATTTTGTATTGTAAGACTTTAAGTAAGAGCCTACTTTGTGTTATAGCAAGGAACTACTATCTCTATATATTTTCTGTAACACATTTACACTATTTCTTTCTTCTTATAAGCTACAGTAAACCCAAGCCCTTAAAAATAAGTGCAAACTAGATAGGAAATCCTGGTCCATGTATTCTGCTCATTGTTAAATATATCATGCATCCGTTTTCATTTAGAAATTGGCATATCAAGTACGCAATGATATTGTGATCGTTGCCGTAACCATATGAATTCAGTTATGTAACACTCTCGTCACACAGAGCCGTCGGTGATAGATCGGTTGTTTTTTTCGCCAAACTAGGGAGGGGACCGATGACAAGCTATTTACTACCGACATCACCTATTGGCCACCTGTTTTCCACCTATCAATCGCTATTGGGTAAAGATGAGTTTCGTCGGCGAAAAAATACCGATTGGGATTTTTAAACGTGCTTAAAATTCTCGATCGGTGAAAATATTTTACAAATAACCGATTGACAACCTGTCTACTACCGATATCACCGACGAGTCACCGATAAACCACCGATAAAGCACCGATGAACTGATACTTACCACCGATGAAAAAAGATGAGAATTAAAACGCAGGATCTCGTCGGTTTTCATCGGTTGTTAATGGCAGTTCAATCGGTGATCAGTTGGTGATCAATCGGTTGCCGCCAGCATTTCATCGGTGTTTTATCGGTATTCGTCGATTATTGATAGGTTGTTGGGCGCTTTTAATCGGTGGCCTATAGGAGTTCATGAGTTGCCAATCGGTGGCCAATCGGAGGCGGGATGGCGTTTCACCGATTGAACAATTATTTATCACCGATACCCGGTCATACAGAAAGCCTGAAATTAAATCACTTTTGACAACCGATCAAAACAGCAAATAATTCGACCGATTGGGTACCGATTTAAGCCCGACCGTCTGTGTGACCGGGGCATAACGGGACTGTAAAATAATAGTTGTATAGGTCTTTTAGTTCCCGAAATGAATGTCATAGTAAAGTATTTATACTTGAAGAGACTAGATGTATACTAAGTTGGCAATCAAACTCTTCTTTAAGCTTTATGTATTAGAAGAGTCATTTATTTCCTTAATGTAACATATTTGCTTTTTACTGTAACAGCCTGTTGCTAATAATAAGGAATAACTTTCAAACAACCCAAGTTTTGATACTAAGTAAGCAATGGCTAAGCCGTGTGAACAGTTCTAAAATGTTTAATTGCTTTGTTTACAGTTTGTTCATGTTTATCAAACTTTTGACGTTTGATATATCTCTGTATTTTCCTTAATGTAACATTGCTGTAGCTAAAGATTCCTTGATATAACCATCTTCTTTTTAGCAAATATAATTCACAGGCGATGGCAGTTTAGTGCAACGTTTGCTCTAAATGAATGTATTTATTATACTACAGCATGGAATATCAAAGGAATCATGTTCAAGCTCTGAATATTTTGTCAGTGTAAACACAAAATGTCAATTATGACAGTTATTTTAGGCGCACACCGTACATGATTGGAGAATAAAATCATCTGATATAATTTGCAAAATTTACTGTTAAGGAAATCTATTAGATGCTCTTTATTGTGATGAAACACCTAATAAAATTGTTTTCATTCAATTAATGACATTGTACTTGTTTAAAGGATTGTTACATCAAGGAAATAGTTTTGCAATGGTGTTAAATATACACCACACCTCGACAATCAGGGTACATTTAAGCTCCTTCTGTAACATATTTCCACAATATAGATATGCATGGTGCTATAATGTAAGCCATTAATCTCAGAGAGAATAAAAAAATAATCTCATCCTTGACATCAGAATTGTTACATAAAAACATATTGACTCATAAACACCATCCGATACGGACCATCTGATACGGAAAAGGATTGTTTGGCCTGTAGTTGCTTGTATTCAGAACAGGTATATTATACAATTAGCAACCGTTAGGTCGTCTTAAACCTAGATTAATGCATTGATCGCTAGTGACGAATCATTTAAAAAATACTATTACTTTATGAAAACAGTAAATGAATATAAGACTCAATATGTAAAAGAAGACATCTGATCAGTTTCTGCATTGTTTGTCATCTTGCAAACAATTCTTAACTAAAACACTAACTAGTAAGGAATAGTCGACATTTAATTAGAAGTTGCCTTTTGGTACTGTAATTCTGAACTTATTTAGCCTTTGGCATTCTATACATTGACTGTTTGCCTCAATTCTCCCAGTTACTCTTTGTGTCAAACAGTTTGAAAATCAAAATGGTCAAACTGTTTAGATAAATACATTTAGATCATCTAGATGAGCTGTGTCGTCTGTATGAAACTGTTTGCAACAGCTATAAGTTAGAACTAGCAGAATTTGTATTGAGTATAACAGTTAGAACGCACCATGTTTGTGTCTGGAAGTGCCTGTACACACGTCTTTCCGCCGCCAGTCATATTGCACCATACTTCTATCGCATCACCAATACCGCCCATATTGGGATCAATCCAGTAGTAACCTATATAATAAATAATATATATCTATCCTTGCAATCATTATAGCCGAAAATTGCAATGAACGCTTCCAGTCTGCTTGTTGGAAAATTTCTATATAGGAAGCATTCGGAAATTAAGGACCCAATTACACAACTTAAATACAGCAATACTTGCATATTAAGACCACTAATTGGATGCGAATTGATTAAATGAAAGACAAGTGGCAGCTAGAAAAGGTGAAAGTAAAACAGCAAGGATTTTTCTGTTTAATTTCCACATTGCTTTAAACAGTCACCGGTCGTAAACGCCTAATATTTAACACAAATCTATGGTTGTAAAAGATAGGTATTACTGTACATGTAACAGGTCACAAAAAAGGACTGGAGGGTAAGAATTCCTAGATGTGTCGCCACAATGCAGGTGTTAGGCTTCAATTCAATTCAATTTCTTTGTTATACTCAGTACTTCATGAATACATATAATATAGGATGTGTTCGATTATCATTCCGGAATTGACGGAATCAAAATCGAGTGGTCTGGACTTCAATTCCGGAACAGTTCTATCAGTTCTGTGCAAGGAGGTGGTGTGAGCAGAATTGTGACGTATCATCATGGTTCCCAGCACAATCTACCAACGCTTCGACAGCAAAGTTATACTAAGCAGAGAACCAGACTACAATATTTTCAAGGGTTTAATTTCGGTTTTACTTGATTTACAAATTCCACGGAATCGTTCTATACAGTTCTGGAACTAGTAATCGAGCACGCCCATACATAGACAAAAATACATATTGACAAACAAATAATTTTGTGTTTTATCAGTTTGTTTAAGAAATAACAAATTCGTAGGTGTTCATTACCGTGCATTAGATCACAGTTAGGAGTTGAGATGTGGAGTCATTAGCCTTTAGGCCGGGTGATCTAATTACCCACATCTCAACGACTAACTGTGATCTAATGCACGGTAATGAACACCTACGAATTTGTTATTTTAATTCTAACGTGACTTTTATTATGAAAAGACTATTTATGTATTACGCGTATGGGGCAAATGGAACAGCGGATGGAAACGCCGCGCGTGTATTTCATTATCGCGGCGTTATATTTGTTTCTCGGTATTCTTTGTCTCTATTACATAGGTTTCGAGACGTGTTAGAATTAAGACTCAACAAATTTTTATTCTAACGCGACTTTAATTGTAAAATTACTTTTTATGTATTACGCGTATGGGGCAAATGGAACAGCGGATGGAAAACGCCGCGCGTGCAGTTGATTATCGCGACGTAATATACGTTTCTCAGTATTCTTTGTCTATATGCCGTAGGTTTCGAGTCGTGTTAGAATAAAATTTAGATGTTTGTTTACTATAAGATTCCCGGAGAGATACTAGTATAAATAACATAATGTTTCGGTTTGCAAAATATAATGAGATAGCCAGACATTTGCAGTTATTTTATGTAAATGTTTAAAGTGATAGGATATTTAACAACACTTTTACTTAAAGACATGCATTACAATAGTTTGTAGTACAATTACATGTACACACATTACCAAGCACAAAATACGTACAAGACATTAAGCCATGTTAATGTAATATGAATTAATGAACGAATATGAGTGACTGAATGAATGACCGAATGAATATATTAATGAGTGATTCAAACAAACAATCAGTCATCCACCCAATCAATCAGTTAGTCTGTCAATCAATCAATCAATCAATCAATCAATCAATCAATCAATCAATCAATAAGTCAGTCAGTCAATCAATAACGTAATAATTCAATAAAGTAATGAAGAAATAGATGACGTAATCGAAGCATAAACATGAAGGCCCTGTTATACTATCATGGGTAAGACGTGAATCTATCTCTCCCAACAAACGTGTTTACGCTTAACAAAATTTTCTATTGCACTCAGTCAGATCAGACGTAGGGTAACACTATTAGGCTCCAAACTTCCTCACAATAAGATAAGATGAAAAGAGGAACTGTCAAACATTATCGTGTTTTATACTTTATTACAATGCGTTACGTTTAAACGGGGAAGAGTAACGTCTCGTGCACTGTAACATATATTAGATCACTTTTACGCTTACATTGGACCTCTGTCGAGACATACTTCAGAAAACTAATATACGTGATCAGTGTGTAGCAGAACAAAATGCGACAAATTAATTGATGGATGATATATACTGCACGCATAAATTGAGCCTCTGTCAAAATGGAATACAGATATTCAATCTGCGTGAGTAATATAAGTGTGAGAGAGTATAGAAAGAGAGAGACAGACATATATACAGAGAGAGAGAGAGACAGGGATATATATATAGATATGGAAACAGGGAGAGACAGAGGCATAGCTATAGTAAATGATGCATGCAGACAGGAGAAGCGTACTAACCACCTTGTTGTGAAAACTCGATAACGACGTGTGAAAACAAGTACAGCAAAACCTTTCTGTTACGACAGAAAGTATGTGGTTTAGAAAGGTTACTGCTTAAAGCAATGTGAAAGTAAAGCAGAAAGCTCCTTTAGGATTTATCTGTTTTCTGTCACTTTCCTATAAGCTGTCATCTGTTTTTATACAATAAATTGCAAACAGTGTATAACCAGATAAGATTGCGCCTAACGGAACCCCTGATCAGGGTTTGCAATGTTTGTATACTTTTGTAAGAAATTGTAAAACCAAATTCTAAATACAAAAAAGCTTCTTATTACGACCACTAAGTTTTTTATTTAGCAGGAGTATAATGCAGGTGACCGCTTAAAGCAAGGTGACTGGGGCTTTCTATTTTACGTTCAATTTGCTTTAAGCTGCTAGATGTATTTATAGCTCTCCTGGCACGAAGTGCCAAGGTGAGCTTTAAGGATCGCTGGATGTCCGTCGTCCGTCCGTCTGTTCACAATTGTTCGTTAACACTCTACCGGCTACAAATCTCATTGGATCTTCATGAAACTTGATCACAATGTTTGTCTAGTAGAAATCTAGTCCAAGTTCGAATGTGGGTCATGTTGGGTCAAAAACTAGGTCACTAGATCAAATCATAGAAAAACCTTGTTAACACTCTAGTGGCTACAAATCTTATTGGATCTTCATGGAACTTGGTCAGAATGTTTGTGTCATTGATATCTAGGTCAAGTTCGAATATGGATTATGTTTGGTCAAAAACTAGGTCACTATGTCAAATCATAGAAAAACATTATTAACACTCTAGAGGCTACAAATCTCATTGGATCTTGGTGAAACTTAGTCAGAATGTTTGTCTCATTGATATCTAGGTCAAGTTTGAATATGGGTCATGTCCGGTCAAAAACTAGGTCACTAGGTCAAATGGTAGGAAAATCTTGTTTACACTCTAAAGGTTGATTGTGGGTCATGTCCAGTCATAATCTAGGTCACTATAGGTCAAGTTTGCCATGGTGTACCAGGTGAGCGATTTAGGGCCATAGTGGCCCTTGTTTTTAATAAATCATCTCTGTTCTCCTGTTTTTATGGTCTTAATAAAGAGCTTTTAGCGTATTGTAGCTATAACTGGATTTTACTTTTATTGTAAACTGAAATTTTCCATGAAATGATTCAGGAGTGAAGGAGTTGGTGAAAAGCATTTATGACTAGTGTACAATTACACCTCTCTATTACGACCACTGCATGAGATAATTTACCAAGCTTTAGGCAGATGGCTCCTATAGGAGCTTTCTACTTTACTGGCCATTTGTTGAAAGCTGCAATCCGTCTTAAATGCTATCCCAAATAAATACAAAAAACGCAACATAAACAATACACCCACCTCTCAAGCAGAACACACACACAAACACACACACATACCTAAACACACGCAATGCCAGTTGAAGAAGTAAAGTATGCGTGCGACAGAGCTAAACGAAATAAAGCATGTGGGCCCGATATGTGTTTTTATGAAAATTTTAAATTTGGCGGCGAGTTCATGTATCAGCTCTGTGCTAAACTATTTTCAGGTATGTTAACATTGTCTTACTGTCCCATAGACATGAAAAGGGGTGACCTTATTTTACTACATAAAGGTGGGAATAAATCTCACAATGATCCCAATAATTATCGAGCCTTTACTCTTTCGTCCGTTCTATTGAAACTTTTCACGCATGAAGCAACACAGGTATGTCGTTAACGATCTCCAGGGTAGCTTTAGGGAAGGTATGGGTTGTCTCATGACGTCATTTCTCTTTAGAGAAAGTAACAGTTATGTTAGTAAGTTATTTACATGTTTTTTAGATGTACGCCAAGCATTTGACAGAGTATGGCACGAAGCCCTCATGGTGAAACTATTTAATACAAATATTAGTACCTACCTGTTCAAGGCCATATATAATCTCTATCAAGATATGCAAAGTAGAGTAAGGAGCAATGGTCATATCTCGGCCTGGTTCCCGATTTTACAGGGTACCAGACAGGGTGGGGTAATCAGTCCACAGCTCTATCTCATTTTTATTAATGACTTAATGAATGAACTTATGTGTAGCCAATACGGTTTAATGGTTCATGGTTTAAATATTACATGCCCGTCTTCAGCGGACGACATGGTCTTGCTTTCTTTATCTAAATCAGGCTTGCAAGAACTGATGAACATTTGCTGTAGATACGGATGCTCGTTTAGGTATGAGTATAATGCATCCAAGTCAGCAGTGATTGTTACAAATGAGAAACCCTCATAAAAGCCAAATACTGATCGACAATGGTATCTGGGTAATGATATTGTAAATGAACACGAGTCATATACTCACTTAGGTGTACTATTCAACCGAGTGAATGGTTTCTCACAAACTGTTAGAGAGTGTTCAAATAAGTTAAGGAAAACATTTTTTAGTGTAGTTAACTGTGGGATATACGAGGGCGGTATTCATCCTATTACAGCTAAACGTCTCTACGAAACCATAGTTCTTCCAAGGGCATTATATGGGTGTGAACTTTGGTCAGATTTAAATGTCAATGAAATTATGACACTAGAAATAGCCCATAGATTTCGTTGTCAAGAAACTCTAGATCAGATATTGTTTTAGCTACATAAGGGGCTCTGACTATTGAAGCTGAAATAGACAGAAGGAAACTTATATTTTTGGGCCAGGTATGTAGATTAAACAATGACTCCTTAATTAAAAACTTTTTCAACAATAGGCTATGTAGCTATTTTAATCATAGAAGTAAATTAAAAGGCTTTCTACCCGACATAGACAGAATATGCGGTAAGTATGGCCTTGCCGATGTCTTTGTGACATACTATTTGACGGGGGAATTTCCTTCCAGACAAGTCTGGAAGACAATAGTCAACAGCAACGTCAAAATAAAGCAGTTTTCTTTAATACAGTCGCGCATCTCAGCCGACAATATGCTAAATGAGTATAATATTATTCAACCCTTGACAGATTTTGGGCCCTGTCAGTTTTGGTTAATGAGTAAAGGTATCCGTAAGTATCTGCAGTTATCTCAAGCCGCTGTAAAATTTGCACATCTTCTCTTTACTAAACCATACATCATTCGTTGTAAACGGTGCAACAAGTTAACAGACGAGTTTGCTGTGCATATTGCTTTTTACTGTGAGCGTACACTTAGTGCAAGATGCAGACTATGGAAAAAATTGTATCATGTGTTTGGTAAAGACATTTTTTAGGCGTTAACTTCATATACCCCGCGTATGCAATTAATCCATATGCTCTCTGGTTTTCGCGTTCTTTTGAGCACAGATTTCGATTCAGATTGCCTTAAAATAGTGGGGTCATTTTGCTTTAACTTAATGAACTTTATCTGCGACAAAGGCAACCGAAAACCTTGGAACATAGGATGCAGTAGGCGGTTATGATATTTACTTGATTCTGTGTGTCTATATATATATATATATGTCGGACCTTTGCATTTCCGTTTTTATATATATATCGAATTAAAAAATAAGAAAGATGATGCCTTTGTTTAAAAAATATTTAATAAAAACATTACGCTCCTCTACTAAACTATATATATATATATATATATATACTATTATCTATGATAATAGCTATTGTCATATTGTTTTACTCTTGTATAGACTGTATATGACGTCTTACCAGGATAAAAACTCTTTTTCAACTCTTTTGTCATCATCTTTTATAATTATAATCTATAACAACAGCAGAATCTTTATTAAAATGTCGTAATGAACAATGTTACATTGCTACAGTCAATACTCTGATATGTTCTCTAGGTTTCGTTTTATTTTGCTAGAGGGCGTTGTCGTCTGAGTTTCTGTACAGTGATGTGTTGTAAGAATTGTTATTATCATATAGACTCGAATATGTTCTCTAGGTTTCGTTTCGCTAGTGGGCTCAGTAGTTTGAGTTTAATGATGTATTAAGAGAATTGTTCTCTAATGATGTTATAACATTTTGTTATAACGCTTATACAGTGGAGAGAATGTTGTTTTTTCCCGTTTAAACGCAAACTCAATGCATTGCAATAAAATGTACAAATAACAACTTTTTGACAAATTTGACTATTAATTTTTATCCGAGTGGCAAACAGTTTGGAGCCTGAAATAGTAGTTTTAGCGTGGACGCGTTCATGGGGAAAGAATAACGTTTTCTCCACTGTAATGAGAGATGGGCATACTATTGAGTCACCAGTGAAAAGATTGGTCGTACTATGTCCAAGTTGCATAATGACCATTATGAAACAAACGTATGACGCGTCATATGTAAAAATTGATATTTATGAATGCAATTGTCTTGTACATTCATGTGTTTCTATGCTGGAGTCAGTTTCATATTTCTTCGTACTTGGTTTGTAATTTAAAGTGAATATTCTACATCCCCACTAAATTAATACCGTTGGCGCTAAGGTAGTTTTATTAAACTGAACTCAACATATGAAACTTTATCACGTAATGAAGTATAGTTGATGCATATCAACATGGTTATCATGTTTGCATAAGTATGCTTTCCTTTCTACTACTAGATTGACACATACTTCATTTCTTTTCATGTATATTGTATTGATTGTTGTTTGTCACATGCTGTATATACTTATCTATGGTTTGTAATCTTCAATATGGAGGAAATAAGGATATATATATATATTAGTGTGATAGACTCACCTGTCAGATTGACTGTTTATATTATTTCGACATGAATGAATAGGTGGAAGTATAATTGTGTGCATTTGTCTCTTCATGGGGGTCAAATGCAGGCAACTATACTTCACCTCATAATGACTTCATATGTTGCTCTTCTTGTTTGTTTTTGTCTGTCTGTCTGTTTGTTTGTTGTTGTTGTTGATTTTCTTATGTCGTCCATGTTTTGTCACTTTATATGTATATACACGTTTGCACTGTTTGTATTCTATGATCTATGCTCTCCTTGTCTGGAGGAAATAAAGATTATTATTATTATTATTATTATTAATTATAAATTAATTATTAACAACCACATGGGGGTTAAACCTGGGTTTAGGGGCGCCAAACCTCACTCTTATCTCCTATATTCACCTATAAAGACGAACAGTGTACATAAAAAGTATAAACCCTGTTCCACAACCTTACAACCAAAAGGACCACCAACACAGTAAGAAAATATAAAATATTACATGAGTGTTCATAATTTATTGGATTTATTAAACGAGTCTTTTAGAAAACGATAAAAACGAGGCTTTGCCACGAATGTTATATTCTTTTTATAATATAACTTGGGAAAGTTATTTATAGGGAAAGTTATTTATCGCAGCCTTTGAGGTCACGTATATACTAAGCGCGAAATAAGTAGATCTATACTGGAAAAAAACTGTTCCAATTAAATTAGCCTCGTTCACTAGCATAATGTTTATGTTATATATATATATATATATATTAATAAATACTTTCATTTAGATCTCATTATGATTAATTACACCAAAATTCTATAAATTGAATCTACATGAAGGAATGTAGACGTTGGATATTGAACGCATATAACGTATTTTAATGCCGTCACAAGTAAACGACGTCGTTGCGTACCTCATTTACATAGTTATTCAACGCTCACGCCGTCTGTTATGTTATAAATACATGTAATACATCTAACAAAAATTCTATGACAAGAAGATTATTAGTAACACGGGAAAGAATTAAATATTCAATAAATCTGAATAAGGGGAGATCCTTTGAAAGCACAGAAAACAAAGCAAATACTGAAAATTACAGATTCGGTTTCATTGAGTCTGTTCATAGCCCGTGCTAAAAATAACCCACTATGGCAACGGTCAAATTGTACTCAAGCGACTAGTCCGTAGTCACGAGCCTACATATTCGTGGTCGTTTTAAAGAGTTTGTACTGTTCATGAAGGGTCTGGAGCCCAGTATCCTTACCGTCAGTGAAATCCGCGTGAGATGTTTTGATGTCACGGCAGGTCGCAGCTGGACTATCTCTGGTTCCAGGTGGGTATTTAAGCATATCAACAATATCAGAAATCTTGACAATGTGATCCATCATGGAACCAATAAAGATGTGTACTCCTTCTTTCAAGGTTACCTGCAATTTATATTTGACACGACATCAGTTGTTAGAGTAACAAAAGTCACTGCATTCAAAAGCAACTTTGTTATGCAAAAACACAGTGGAGAATACCTTATTCTTTCAAATTAAACTTGAAACGTACGCTAATTCGTTTAACTCTGTTGCAACCAGTTTGAAGCTATTTCAGACACCAGGATACCAACTAGCTCATAACTGGTTGACTTTTAGATTAAGACAATGCCTCAATATTTTTCATAAACATGTACTTTTCTATGCTTTGTTTTACTACGTTTAGGTTTTGTTCGTTTTAAATGACGCCTTCTCAATTGTAAAGCAGACAGAGAAATTTACCTTCTTTTGAGAGATGTCTAGTACAATATTTTCAAAGTCTCTTTCCAGGTCAGGGAGATTAATTGTACTGGCGTGATCTGGTAGGCTTCTCTTTCGCCTGGCTCCATCTGTGACGAGTAGCTTTGGCCCTGTACCACCTCCATTAAAGTCTGGTGCGAACGATTGTACATCTCCTGGTGGCCCTGGCAACCCTGGTGGTCCCTGTATGAAATAAGAGATGTCAACAACATTCTACTACAAACGGCATTGCAACTAACCAAAACTGTTTGGAGATTTGTAATTGTTATCATAAATTCCCTCTTAAAGTATTTCATTTCAAATGTGCGAGGAGACCATTACTAGCACATCACCTTGACTTTTACAAATATTGTTAGCTACTACAACATAATTATTCCATACCCATTGCCTTTTGATAAATGCATGAGCCTCCAGCAATTAACAGCGGTGCATGTCGCTTTACAACCGGTAAATGTTTGCCTGTTAAAGAACTCTTATGAAATAGTTCATTGAACCCCTGCTGTGAAGGGAAGGTTAATGCTATGCGAAAGTAACGAGTTTTTATATGGACCTGAACATCTAATACATGCATGTCACCACAGAACAACTTTACCCCATTTACAATAATACAATCTCTAAATACCAAAATACTTAAACCCAGAAGTTTCTATAAAATCAAACAAACAATCCCCGGTCCAAACCATTCATTCTTCTTGCTCTCAACTTATCAGAGTTTTCTGCATTATTGTTAATATGCATATGCAATTTGTCTTGAAATACAGCAACTCCAAAAGAGTGTTCCCTAATTTTTTCCCTTTGGACACTTATGTGGATCAAACTAACCCCGGAAGTGGTCCATTTCCAAAGGTATCACTGTACATGTCTATACTTACTTGAGGTCCTTGCAGTCCTTCAGAACCGTCTTGGCCCTACAAATACATACAAAGAGGGTAAACGATAAATAGCAAACTAGACAAAATATCAGTTATTTAAGGAATGATTCGAATATTTATTGTGTTGATGGAGGTATGAAAAAAACCTGAACACTGTATGAAATCGCACAGCGGTATCATACAAACATGTTTTACCAGGTGTTTTTTTATATATAAATCCATGGACACAATACATATTCGCTTTGTTCCTTATAATCTAATGTCACGATTGAATTAAAGAAAGAAATTAAATAGAGACTTTGACGTGGGTATCGTAGTATTTTATACTTTTAAATCTAAGGTTGTAGTTCCTCCGCCATATATTTAACCGCCAATATATATCATGATACGGCTTCTAAAGCGCGTTCATTGCATTTGAAAAATTCATAATAAGAGAGTTACGTTTTCCATTTTGTTTAACCAATTCAAACAAAACTTTACATTCCTAAATTACGAGTGTAGGATATTACATTTGGTTTGTTCAGCTATTGCTTAGGAAATATGCTTTATATATGCAATACCCACCATGCGTTAGCATTAAATTGGCATTAAAATATGCTTCGTTTTGAATTTTGAGCCAAATAAAACAAATATATCGATTTTACAGGAAATATGTTGTTGATAGCTTTATATCGGTATTGTTTTAGTTTGTTATCAAATATGTTATTTATGAAATTATATATGTTACAGTCAATTTTTGTAATCAGTCATATTATAAAATGACTAATAATGTTTAGTCATTACGTGAAATGACTGTTTCACTTAGTCATTTCATTAAATGACTATAAAATTTTCAGTCATGTCGTGAAATGACTTAAGAAAACCTTCAGTCATTTCATGAATGCCTAAATTGACTTAAGCTTTATTTATTTACTCGTAAATATTTGTGTATCTTAAAAATTACAAACTACACTATTGAAACAATACATGCACATTGATTTCAATACAAATCAGTCTCTGAAATCTTTAAAAAAAATGTGTGCAATATTTTTGAAATTATTGTTATATATTAAGTTTTAAGCAATATTATGCATACTTAAAGGCACGAGTGAACAACTGATGTTGAATTAGTTAATTAAAAGTCATTTCACACATTGCCTGAATCCTGTTTAAGGTTTCTAGCCCATTTGTATAGAAGTGGCCTGTTAATTTTAGTCATTTCACGAAATGACTGAAATTTTAGTCATTTCATGAATTACTGAGTAAAACAGTTATTTCACGTAATGACTGAAATTTGTAGTCATTTCGTGAAATGACTGATTACACAGATTGACTGTAACATATACATGGCGCAATTTGATGTTTTCAAATGTATTTATCCAGTATCGGTGTGTAATAGGTTTTTGAACTTTGATAGATAAAATATACTGAGATATAAATATTATTGCAAAATTTTAAGTTGCATCTATGAAACAGTATCTGTAATGAAGTTTTAACTTTAGTTTTCGAGACAACTCAGAATTTAGTAATAATTTCCACTTCTCGGGTATTGATTGTATTAATGTTTTAAATTCTGTAAGCCGGCGGCAGCAGTCCAGTGGTAACACATTGGACTACGGTACCAGGGGTCGTGAGTTCGATCCCCGCCGGACCAGCGGTCTGACTGGGACATTTTTTTCCAAATCCCGGATGATGTACAGCAAAACATGTACCGCGAATTGCTCCTCTCCACCCAGGGGGGAAAATTGGTACCTGTAAAGGGTCTGAGCCGGTGTCATATAGTCGATTAACCCCCATTGTAATTTAGCCCGGGTTAGATTTCAGCCATTGTAATTGAACACTCCCCCCCCTTTTGTAGATTAACACCCCCTCCTTATTTTGTTTTGTCCAATATTGTTTTCAATCCAACTATCAGAAATGAAAATATATGTGTACACGAACATGTTGCGACTGTTGTAAACATTGTATTTAAAGTTTTACGTATGATGATTTCTGATGGGGGGGGGGGGGGGGTAAATTTACAATGGCCATTGTTGATACCCCCCTCATTAAATTTTTTGAGCGCTTAATTGTTTTAAATCCAACTATCAAAAATGTAAATAAATGGGTACATGATTATGTTGCATCTGCTTTTAACATTGTAATTCCAAGTTTTACTCGTGAAGATTTCTGAGAGGGGGGTGGGGATTAATTTACAATGGCCATTGTAGATTAACTCCCCCCCCCCCCCTCATTAAATTTTGTTCAGCGCATATTTCTTTAATCAAACCATCGGGAAAAAAATATATGTGTACATGAATATGTTGCACTGTTTTTAACATTGTAATTTAAAGTAATACGTATTAAGATGTCTGAGCTGTGAGGGGGGGGGGGGGGTCAATTTACAAAGATCATTGTAGATTAACCCCCCCCATTAATTTTTTAAAGCGCATATTTTTTTTAAATTGAACTATCAGAAATGAAAATAATAAGGGTACATGATTTTTCAACTATTTCTAACATTGTAATTCTAAGTTTTAACGTGAACATTTTGAGAGGGGAGTGTTACTTTATAATGGCCATTGTAGATTAAACCCCCCTTTTGAATTTTTTTTTCAGTGCACATTTGTTTCAATCAAACTATTAGAAATGAAAATATATGTGTACACGATCGTGTTTTAACTGTTGTTAACTTTCTAATTCAAAGTTTTATGTATGATGATTTCTGATTGGGGGGTGGGGGGTGGGGTTTAATTTACAATGGCAATTGTAGATTAACCCCCCCCCCTCTTTATTTTTTTTCAGCGCATAGTTTTTTAAATCCAACTGTCAGAAATGAAAATATAAGGGTACAGAAATCTTCATGCGTAAAACTTTGAATTACAATGTTAAAAGCAGTTGCAACATAATCATGTACCGCGAATTGCTCCTCTCCAATTCTTATATTTTCTTTTTTTGTCCGGGGGGATACCCCCACCCCCAACCTAGTGCTTGTCAAAAACAAGTTTCATACACTCAAAAACTAAATAGATTTAGAAAACTACAGAAGCCAAAAAATAATGTTCGATATGTATAACATTAATTGAGCTTTGAACACAATTGTATGGTTCACATACATCGTATTCAGTTCCCCAAATCTCTCCAAACACTCTTCATAGCTAACCATTTCAGTTCTTATTTTCTTATGTCTCGTGGGGGAGGCTCCTTTTCCCACCATCAGGAGGGGGACAGCCCTCCCGCACCCCACATGTGCGTAAACATTCATTTAAGTCTGGCTACGCCCCTATATATAGCGCCTGTTCTTGATTTAAACTCTGTGTATAGCAGTAAGTCTGGGAAGGTTTGTTTATATTTAGTGCTTCTCAATTCATTATAAAGTATAGTCTAGCTACAGTGGAGAAAACGTTATTATTTCACAGTAAGCGCTTTCCTTTTGCAATAAGTTGGTGTAATTCGGCGTCTAATAAGACTCAAAACAGTTTGCAACTCAGATTGAAATAAATAGATCTAGAAAGAAATTTAAAAAAGTGTAATTTTGTTCACTTCAGTGCTTTGCGTTTGTGTTTTGTAAATATCAGTTAATGTCAAGGTCATACTCAGATTGTGAAGGTCATGTAGTGCATTTCAACATGAATGGTTTGTTTATTCTTTACTTAGAAGGATTCTGCATTATATCAAGTTTTTTTACCATTAAAATGGTTGTAAGAGTATTCCAATTATAGAACAGTGTGTCACTTCTGAAAGACTTTTGTTAATTTTTGTCCATTTATTACTCCTCGGGTACCATTTTACAGGTGCAAATATCCAATTTGCGCGCACAATATCAATGGCGATTTTCAATACATGATAGAGCACATCATAAAGTTCACAAATATATTAATCGCATTTCTTTTGCAATTTGTTTTAGGTTTGGCGAAATTTTCCCCTATCTGTCCTGGACTGCTATGAACGCATTCACCATTAAAACTTTATCCGGAATTTACCAGTTGGAATTGAATTAAGACCATTTTTGGCCAATTTTATTATATTTTGTACAATTTATTGCAAAGTTGCACAAGATGCAGCCACTATTCAGATGGTTCCTTTGTGAGCCCTCGGTAAGGATTCTACACTGTTTGCAATGGAAAAGGTTTACTTGTCATAAGTACCTTTATTGCAAATGACGAGTATTTTCGACGCTTTGGTTGAATGTATTAAAAATACCTTTATTACAAAATGTATAATAGAGACTGACATAGGGTTTAACATGTTGAAACCTGAACTGCAGAACCACGAGAACTACAGTAGGGACGTTATTTCCCCCCAACAGACGCGCCTTTGCCAAAACACCTTATGTCAATAGCAAATACTGTTTTACTGAATATCTAAGCAGTACAAGACACTCCATTTAGGGTACAAACTAGGCTTACATTATTTACAATGTCTGAAATATTATTTCTAGGGTCTAGGTTGATATGCTTCGCATGCACATTTAGTTGACCTGTTCCAGTGAGCTGGTAAAACAGTTTTGTACCTTGATCAGACTCCGAGTAACTCCCAATCGGACCAGGATACAAACTCTTTGACAATAAGATCCTATGACATCCGTCCATGTACCAATTGTATTTATCATAACCCTCTCGTTCACCACTTAGCTGCTGAATGGTCAGTGGAGAAAACGTTATTCTTTCCCAGTAAACGCGTTTGTGCTAAAACTATTAATTCCATTGCACACATTAAGAGCTAGATCAGACGCCGGCTAACACGGCGTCAAATATCAGGCTTCAAACTGTTTGCTTCTCAGATTAAAATAAATAGTCAGGACTGTCATGAGTTGTCTTTTCTCAATTTTATTGCTATACGATTGCGTTTCGGTTGCGTTAAATCGGGAAAGAATAACGTTTTTATCACTGTACTTGCAAATAGGTTGGACCCAGACCAGACACTGCGTTACGTGGCGTCTGATCTTGGTCAAAACCGTTTGGCACTCGTCTTTAGGTTTCTTGAACTAAAACTATATAACTCTTAAATGAATGTATTTTGCAGACGACAATTTCAATTTACACGTTTTTACGACAATGGCAGGATAAGGGTTATTTTAAAGATATAACCAAGCAGATGATGTTATGGCAGTGTCATTGGTTAGCGATACTACATACTTATACTGTGTCACGTGGTGTATAGTTAATATTTACCTTTTCTCCTTTTGGCCCAATAGGTCCCTCTTGGCCCTGCAATGGAAACACTTTATTGATAAAGTTTAGTTATGATTTATCTACATTCATTTCAAACATCCTTATTAAAAATATGTGAACATGTTCATGATTTGTATGACCGTGTTGCACTTTAAGGAGGCTGTAAACCTGATGGTGTTTTTTTTAAATAATAAAACGACAGAAAATACTCAAATAAAATCAATTTCATTTCTTTATCGAGTCTTTTGCATAAAGAAATATAATCGGTGAGGAAAATCACTGAATCGTAGGTCGCGGATTTTTATCGATATTTTCTATCGGGTTTTCCTGTTCAGTGTTTGCTGAAACATTACTCCAAGTTTTTCGCATACAATACAAATAGGATGGAACGGATCGTCATATAAGATTATGGTTAAAGTGTAGTACAACTTATGTGAAGCCTTATCAGCACTGATTCCGAACTCAGTGTATTTTTAAACATTATTTTAATATAGCAATCATACACCAATCTACAAACTAGTTTAATTGATTTTTAGAGAATATTGAAAATAAAACAGAAATTCCGTAAAGGATGTTTCTGCCCAACACTTGTTTTATACACTGAAAAAAGGCTATGGAGAAATCGGTAAAGTGAGTAAAAATTAAACACAGGAAATATAAAAACATATATAAATAACCATTTTTGTATTTCTTCTTTACAAAAAAGGTCCACCACCCGGTTTAACATTCTATCCTATGTATACCAGTTAATTTTGCGAAGGCAGATTGCTGATAAGCATATAATGCCCATCTATGAGCCTTCTGCTTTAATTCCATCTTGTATTGTGTTAACCACTGACTCACCTCTTAGCACACTAGCGATGAAACCGTGTAAAACAGTTTGGATCCTGATGACACGCCGAGTGACTTGGCGTCTTATCAGGAATCAAACTGTTTGATACTCTAACCCTGTTTTGAAGGAAGATTTGAATA
Source organism: Gari tellinella (assembly GCA_922989275.2). Classification (NCBI taxonomy): domain Eukaryota; kingdom Metazoa; phylum Mollusca; class Bivalvia; order Cardiida; family Psammobiidae; genus Gari; species Gari tellinella. The sequence goes on from OV277865.1 coordinate 58,508,829, forward strand.
TTCTATTAAAAAGTGTAGCTGACGAAATCATATACCAAGTATGTCAAAAGCTATATACATGTACCATCAGCGTGATAATGCGTTCTACAGAGATGAAGAGCTACAATGCAAATTCCCCTCACCACAAGCAACACGGCTTTCAAAAAGGCATGAGTTGCATAACAACTGCATTCAATCTCCAGGAAACGATCTACTACAATATAGAGCGTAACAGCAATGTTTACACAGCTAGCTGCATTCGACAGCATCAATCATAGCTCACTATTCGTCAAACTAGGACGCCTCGGGATAAAAGGAAAATGCTTTCGGATACATGTACTCAGATCCTCGTAAGAAGATCTAAATTGTATCGTACAAGCAAACAACGTAACGTCAGACGTCATTAGCGTACAGAGAGGCGTACGTCAAGGGGGAGTACTCTCTACGTTTTATTATCTCGCGTACATTGATGAATTGCTTAAGTCAGAAATTAGAGCTAATCAAGGTACAACATTCTTAAACGATCTCTCTGAGCTTGACAACTTCGCTTGGACCTTAAATATTCTGGGATCTCCAATTCCGTCAATCTTAGATAACGCGAGAGAAAAACAGTTTATCATAACAACATTCCAGTATGTTGTATCTAGCCTGAAAGAGTGCCATATCTTATAATAACGTACTCACCATACTAATACACTGATACAGTGAGGTAAACGCTATTTGTCTCCGTTTAAACGCAAACAGAGTGGCAAACAGTTTGGAACCTGATCAGATGCCGGGTTACTTGGCGCCTGATCCGGCTGCAAATTGGTTTAATGGAAATAATTGTTTTAGCGCAAACGCGTTTACTGGGAAAGCATTGAGTCTTCTCCACTGTACTCGCGTGGACTCATGAATAGTTTCTGTTCGTACTTGTATTCACATTTAGTTACCCGTTGTACACTTACAAGTTACAACATGTGCATGTTTGTAAACTCGTTCTTTCTATTGTCTCTACTCTTACCTTTAAATAGTGTATGAAATATAGTTATTTTTATACGATATAAAATGTGAGTAAAGCGAGACAACACATTAGGAAACACATACTCTGTCGTAGGAAACCTTGCATTTCGTTCGTGCAAGTTTTTATGACGGCAAACTATGACCCGCTACACGCGCTACGATTTATTGTAGCTACTTTCATCCTGAATCTTACGTGCATGTACTTAAGTACGCATAAGAAGGATTATAATACATTCACACTCTATAGCAGAACCTCTCTTCAACAACACTCCAACATTGCCGACTCTTCCTGTTTAAGACAAGTCAGCCTAATGTGGGAAACACGCAATGTAGAAAACCTCCAAAGAAGCATTCTGCATTGCTTGTACATGTATACTGCATTTAACAGCAACGTAGTTCTTTGAATACGTTTTAAACGCGTGTTGCTCAAGAGAGGGAGGGAGTACATGTAGCTTAATTATGTAAATACTGACTTGTCACATATCTTGTAGAATGTTATTTGCCATGTTTGTGTTGATCATGTTTTACAATTACACATATATCCTGTCTGGAGGAAATAAAACATTGAATTGAATTGAATAAAGCAGGAGTCAAAAGGAGAATAATGTACATAAGTTTTTAATCAAAACTTGTTTTTTATCCTAATACTTATATATGAAACTGTATGTATTGTCAGTTCTGGCTGTAGCTATTTAAAAATAAAATACTGATTAAACCGTTTGCGCAAAGTTGATTATTCAATGTTTATATATTGTTTTTGTCTATATTTTATCTAAGGGTGCCTGGTATAAATTTTAATTTTCGTTTTGTTTTATATTGAAATTCATAACCGCAAAATAGTGTAGACTGTGATGAGACGCTGCATGATACAGTGTATGATCAGATGCTTCACTGTCTGCCTATGTCGCTGAAATAAAGTGCATGTACTTATTTCATGCGACACAAATCTGTGTTCCTCTAGTGTGAAATGTTATAAACACATTCACCCCTGATACTTTCAACGGACAATTCCAAACGCCAATGTTTATGTTTGACTATTTAGGGATATTTATTTATAACAATATATTGAAAGGGTCTGCGGTTTTTGCACAAAACAACTACATGATTGTATACTCTTAACAGGTGTCCTGTTTGTATATGGCGAGTATACTCATTGCTATCTTATTTAACACTTACACTGGAGATTTGTTTTAACTTAATTTAGCTTTAAGCTGCAAAACCTCTCTGAAAATTACGGTACACATGAATGTACAGGGATTATTCGTTCAAATGAGTATAACTGGGGAAATTTAGTTTTGAACTATTAAGGAGATCTTTCTTACCGGAAGTCCAGTGGCTCCGTCTGCTCCAGGTGGTCCCTGGGGTCCAGATGGTCCCTGCAAATATATAGTTATGAATAGTTTAACTGTGTCGCGGGTAAAAACCTTCTAATATATTGGAGAACCCGTTATTTCAACCCAATAAACGCGTTTATGCTAAAGCAAGTATTTCTATTTGGAAACACTTTGGTGCCAGATCTTACTCCGTGTTACCAAACTGTTTGCTATTCCAATCAAAACAAATCCTTAAACAAACAAGAGTCGCATGCGGCCCCAAATCGCTCACCTGGTACCCATGGTTACGGTCATGGTAATGGACCAGTAATGGTTCCCTACGCACTAGCGGCAAAGTTTGAGCTAGGAAGATTATTTGAAGAAAAAATGCAAAGGGTCACCCATGAATCATTATTTGTGTAAAAATATTCTTAAATGAGCCCAATAGTTTCAGAGAAAAAGATTTTCTATACAGAAATATAAGGAAAACTTGCCCCGCCCACTGGCGGCCATGGTTTTTAAGATAACAAAATAATTTTATAAAAACTAGTAGAGAGTCATAAATGGATAATTTGTGTCAATTTATTTTCAATTTGAACCAGCAGTTTCACAGAAGAGACTTTAACTATACAATAACATAAGGAAAATGTGCCCCACCCACTGGCGGCCATGTTTTTTTAGATATCAAAAATATTTTAGGAATTCTGGTAGAGGGTCACCCATGGATTATTTGTGTGAATTTATTTTCAAATCAGACCAGCGGTTTCAGAAAAGTAGATTTTTAATTTTTCACTATATAGCCATATAAGGAAAATCTGCCCCACCCACTGGCGACCATGTTTTTAAAGATAGGATAATATTTTAAAGAAATCTCATAATAGGTCACCAATGGCACATTTGTGTAAAATTAATTTCAATTCAGACTAGTAGTTTTTGAAAAGAAGATTTTTAAAGTTTTTTTTCAGTTGGTTGCCATGGCAACCACACTTTCAATTGGATGACCTTTATTTGAAGAAATCTGAGACAGTACCCTACAAGAAATAATCCTATGAAGTTTTGAAGAAATTGGCCCAGTGGTTTCCAGGAAGAAGATCTTTAAAGAAAAAGTTTGACGACGGACGGACGGAAGGACGGACTTTCTTACGGGAGGATACTTATGTGACTATTTTCTATTGTTTTCTTTTGGGTGGCTAGCCACACAAGCGACAGTTTCTTTTTGCTCTAACTTGACAAATAATGATCTGGAGCTTAACCCTATCCCTAACCCTATGTCCCACAACTGGCCAGGTTAATGTCACAAGAAATGGCCAGGTTAATGTCACAAGAGACGGCCAGGTTAATATTTTTCAATTATGGGGCTAAGAATTTTAGCCACGTAAGTACCCTATCGTAAGCACGGACTGACGGACGGACGACGACGGACGTTGGACACAGGGCGATCACAATAGCTCACCTTGACACTTCGTGCCAGGTGAGCTTAAAAGTAGTCATTTTCTCCATTATATTGTACTGTCTTAGTGTTTGTTTCAAGGGGGATAAAATAATGTCAGTTCCACTGTATAGACGAAAGTGAAACAAATGCGTCTCTCAAACTGTGGTTAATCAATGTCTGCGTTGGTTCCATTAATATACATGGGCGAAAACACGAAACACAAAACGCAATGCAACTTATTGTACAGAATAGAAATTTCTTGAGATATCTTACAGTTTATTTTATACCGAATGACAAACAGTAACTGTTTGTAGTCTGATCAGACGCAAAGTCACCCAGCATTTGACCTGGTTCCAAACTGTTGCAATGGGCATAAGGTTCTCAAGATAAACGTGTTCAATTTGAAATAATAACATCTTGTCTACAGTATTTTGTTTTCTCAGAAGAGGCATAAAAAGGAGGATCGAAATATTTCAAACACGGCACATGATCGTTGTCTATGACTGTTTTCAATTCTCGGTGTTTTGTCTAGGTTGCTTGTTGAAACTGAATAAATTCCTGGTGTTTTCAACATGGGCGTAACATGCCGTCAATACGAACATTAAACCCTTACTGTACTAAGCGTAACTTGGCATGTTTTTGCAAACTGTTTAGAAATTTTATTCAACTTTACTTGATTTTAAATACATATACTTGTAGCTTGAAATATGACTTTAACCCCTTTCATTCTGTATGACCTAATAAAGCGCATTTGCAAATAGTTTTGATCCTTAGACTCCGCGTAAGGCGGCTTCTGACAGAATCAAAACATTTCGCCACGTGTTTTGAAAAAATACGTCATTTATTCGACCTTAAATCTAACTTTGAAACGATATTGCAGACAATAGTACTGAAGCAGACGACAATATGGCGATGAAGGGTAAAAAACTCATGATAAATATGATCATGAAAGGAGAATGCGTCCTCGTAGACGATTCTATCGAAACAGACGATACTTCAGGGTTAGTAAACCAATTGTATTTGTAGGTTATGATTATATGATTTGTAAAGAGTTGATTTCAATGGATGCCTATAGGTTTGCTTACAGCCAGTCCACGATCACCCTTCGGTCCAGGTGGTCCTGGTTTGCCCTGATCTCCATTCTCTCCTTGTTCCCCATCAAGTCCAGTAGCACCAACACGACCATGAGGACCCTGAAAAACAATATAATGTTACATAAAATGTTGAACAACGTGCCTCCAGCACACGACATTCCCTTCAAAGTGTAATCCGAATACAGTCGAAACATATTTGATAAAAACTTTGTAAATATTTTTCGAGTTATTGAGTTCACAAACCGGAATGAAAAACGGACACACAGACGGCCGGACAACGCAATACCATTAAGCATATAAAACCAGGCTGTGCCGAGAGAAACTAATGAATTATTTGAAATTAGGAAAATAAACATAATTTTTTAAGCATAAGTCTGAACTAAGGAGGAAATTGACAAACAGTGTAGAACCCCGACGCGTCTCCTCAAGGTCCACACTGCTGCTATTTTATCATGATATATTCTGCTGAATGAAACAATACTGCAATGTCTTAATTAGATCACAATAGAACATCAATACCAAAGCTTCAACAAGCCTACACGGTCCATTGCAATATTCAGGCATACATTGGTTTAAATACGTAGAAATAAACTGTATTTGTATATTTGTTTTGAAAATAACAATTTTAGTACCTACCCGAACTGTTTTTAATGAATATTCTGTAACACTTACCCATACACTGCTATCTCCGACAACACTAACATTTGCAAAAGGTTTGGAACCTGATCAGAGGCCGCGTATCGCGACGTCTGATCAGGATCCTAACTATATGACACTCATATCAATGTTTCGTAAGCAAAAACTCATACATCTCCAAATTCTATAAAGATAGGTAGACGAAAAGTCAAGCTGTCTATGTTATGACACTAGCCGTATTCGACTCATCGTATTTCAGTTAAGTAATTTTTTTGCGTTAAATAACATCCAACTCGAATACAATAAGTTGCGTTCAACCGCAAACCTTTCGGTTCCTCGTTTAGTATCTAGCAAAATGAAATTGTTGAGTTCGTTGAGTAACAGATGCCAAATAAAGTTCATTAATAATTGTTTGATTGGTAAGATCTGTTTCATGGTGTGATTTCAATTGATGGAATAGCTAACGTTTGCCATTCGAGTACGGCTAGTGACTGTTTGAGTCATGTTATGACGTCATATAGGCAAAGAAATAACTAATATGTACACATCGATCATTAAATTGTGTTAACCAGTGCTATAACACTTATGTAACGCTGTTAAATTCTGATTTTAGAGTTCTGAATAACCCTGTTACCTTGAGACCCTTCGGACCTTGATCTCCTTTTTGTCCCATTGGTCCTGTTGGTCCCTATAAAAAGACGGTGGCAAATTACAATACTACACCGGTTAATCATAAGCATCATACAATTTGATCTCTCTTAATTAACACTCACAATGAATCCAATAGGCGGCGTGTAGGTAAAGTGTCAAAGAGTGTTTGACGACAAATAATATATTTTTGTTACATTACAAAACAACTTGCTTCTAAGGATATGCATTCTTCAATATGACGTGACTGCTCAAGAGAGATGGCTCTCAAATTCGTTATTTAAGGCTTTTATATTTTCATTTAGCACAGAACATACATTCTACACATTTGAATGTATTTATAAGTAAATGGAAGCGGTGGCAATATTGAGCTGTAAAGTTAACGCCGAAAGCATGGTTACATTGTTAATATACTCAGCCAAAAAAGGAAGTACCCATCGTATATTTCTATCTATATACTAGGAACTGAAATATTTTCCGACTTTTCTCTTATCTGGATTCAAGAACAATTCCTAAGTGACATTCTGTGAAAAAAATAATTTATTGTAAAGTATTGAGCGACATGACATAGTGGTCGATTTAAAAAATGACACTTTCATTGATAAGACTCAGTTCACCAACAAGAAATATTTAATTTCATTTTGAATGTGGTATAAGCACTCAAATTGGGCTGTAAGTATTGAATTTGGAGTCAGTAGCCTATGTGTCCACCATGTCGTCCAATGCATGTCGTTAATCGGCTTCGCATGCTGTTGACGTAACGCTGTTATAACGGCGCAGGCAAATTGTTCCATTTAACTTGTAACGCTGCTGCCAAGTCATTTACCGTGTTGATTGTGTGATTTGTTCGAACACGATGTCTTAGTTCGTCCCACATGTGTTTTATAGGATTTAAATCGGGACTATTTTCAGGCCAGTCTAATATATTCAGCCAAAAAGGATGTTGCCCACTTGTTACATTCACTTTACATTTAGTACATTTTCAAGCTCTACTATTGTTTCTATCGCTCTACTATTGTTTCTATCGGTCGACAATCAGAAGCCGGTTGCTTCATTGCTGATTGATGGGAGTAATGTGATCGCCATTTTGGGGGCTGTCTTTTATATGTTTATTCATGTTTATTTTAGATCATATTGTAGTTATTTTGTCTTTTCTTGTTTGTAGGTACATTTGTATAACTTCATGTGAAGCGCTTTTGAACGCACTACCCCTGTGTGAAAAGAGCGCTATATAATAATAATAATAAATAATTATCTTTTAAAGTACTTTATCAACTCCAGTTTTTTTAGGTTTTAAAGGCTCATACGATCACCAAGTTATTCCAGAAAAACATTCAGGTTAAACGACACATGCAACGAAAATAATACACTTAAAGCTTGTTCTTATTTCAATTCAAAGAGAGGTAATTTGATATAATAAGACTTTCTAATCTCAATAACGCCGTGAATATTGGCATGAATGAAAGTCTAATGTGATTTTATTTTCTTTAAGAAAAAGTTGTAGCTGCTGAATATGAGTGTCACGGGGTCAGCCGTTCCATGGTTTGTCAATGTTCATGTTTTGATGTTATATGTCTTTTATATGTGTCATACTCATGTGTAGATCCTTCATCTTCATTTAGATCCTTCATTCTCATGTAGATCTTTCATATTCATGTTTAGATCCTTCATTTTCATGTAGACCCTTTCATTTTCATATGTAGATCCGCCCATGCTCACATTCATTTAGCTCACCCCATAGTCATGTAGATCCGCCCATGCTCATATAGGTATATCTAGATTCATGGTCATATACTTACTAACCAATCATTTACTTTCAAGTTCAACTAACCCTTAACCTTTTAGTATAAAATAGCCACACCAACTTGCACGTGCGCACTTTGAATTACACAGATCGTTACTCACGTACGTCTTGAGTTTGAATTGTATGCGCCTCAAATTATTTTCAGGTAAAGTGACTGTTTTATTGCTTTAACATATTGATAAGAGCTATTATTTCATTCATCTATTCATGTATGTTCATCGCATTTTCATAATATTTCTGTATCTTCTATGTATTAATTGGCACTTTGAATTACACAGATCGTTACTCACGTACGTCTAGAGTTTGAATTGTATGCGCCGCAAATTATTTTCAGGCGCTACAAAGGTCCCTTTTGTGCCAGACCCCATTTAGTCGAACCCCGGACAGAGACAGAGCTATGTATCTTTACCCGGCGACATTTTGGTGGCCAGTGTGAATTTTGGGCCATGGTCATTGGGACGAACGAAGGCTCCATGTTACGTTGCTCTGTTTACCTACGGTAAAAGTGCAGGGAAGCCCACGTGCGTTTGGTTATTTATGGGACAGCTTTAATGACGTCACAGAGGATTTCCAATGTCTGCGGGTTTGTTGTTTCGTCGAGGAGGATAACTTTTATATCTATTCTAAAGTGGTAACTAGTGTCGCATATCATTGTTTATGCCACGTAATCATTCCGTGATTATTATGCACGCCATTCTGTTAAGTAATTACCAGAAAACTCAACTGTTGACAGACTTGTCAGTGTTTGTCTGAAGAGCTACTGTACCATGTGTTTACATATTTGACAACATGTCCAGATTCCGCTAGAACTGAATTCCATCATTTAATTAATTAATAGTCTTCACTGCAAGATTATAACGCGTGAACACCTGTGCGTTACTCCCAGCATACATAGTTACTATTAATAGAGACTAGGCTAGACCATTTTGTGTGCTTTGTAAACACTGTGTTGTTTTCAAGTGATTGACTGAAGGATTGATTGATCAAGGTGATGCCTAAATAGAACAGACTAATAAGTGGTGTTTATATCATCATCAGACTTTGACTTGAATAATTTCATTGTTTAACTTGAGTGACAAATATTTATTGAAAAGAACATTTAGAGGTTTATGAATGTATTTTTGATATGTATTTTTTGTTCAGATTTACCTGACTTTAAACATTGTGACCTTATTTTGCAGATTGTTTGGCTTCAGATAGATGTATTATTTTGGTGTGTGTGTGTGGAATGGACTATGTGTGTGAACTCCAGCACTTTGAGCACCTGACACCTATCAGTTTCACAGTTTGCATTGGTTTTGGTGAGCATTAACAATTAACCATTACTAACATTCCATTTTCATTGATCATTCCAGATTATCCTATTCAGTATAGTAGAGTAGACCTGTCATTTAGGGTAAAAATAGTATCCACCTGTGTATAGTTGGACGTCTTATCATAATCCTGTTTCGTACCGTTTTTGTCTGTTCTATCATCCTGTATCGTACACGTTTACTTCTGTTCTATCATCCTGTATCGTACACGTTTACTTCTGTTCTATCATCCTGTATCGTACATGTTTACTTCTGTACTGTCATCCTGTATTGTACCGTTTAATTCTGTCCTGTTACTTTACTTTCTGATATTGCTTTACTTTCATTATGCTTTAAAGTAAAGTTAAAAAAAAGAAAGAAAAAAAGCGTGACCTGTTATTATAACAGGGTACACTGTGTCTTTGATTGTATTGGAACCATTTTCAGTGGAGTGAAATTAGCTTGGTCTTAAAGAGATTATCTGTAATTGTTCAAGTTGGAGTGGGGGATTTTGTTTGCAGGTTGAAAAGTGTTGCTTTCAGCTCAGATAACTTGTACATGATAACTTGATATACTTAATTGTCAAAGTTGATTGCTTATGAGGCAGTTGTATTGTCTTTTGAGATCATTGGAGTATCTGTTTGTCTGTCTGTCTGTCTAGAATCATACAGAAATACTTTTTGTTCAAACTCATATTTGTTTCAGTCATTAATTCAAGTTAATTGAATTGTGATCTTATGAAAGCAGTGTGAGATTGAATTGTAGCAAACATTTTGGAGTCTAATCTGAAAGTTGTTTGAATCTAGTTGGATGTTATTGTTTACTGAGAAAGTTTATTGAGAGAATAACTTATTGCAAGTGACTTTGATTCCTAAATGGTGATTTATTAACTTTTGATACATCGGTTGACATAACTTTGTGTACAGTGGAGCTGGAGATTTTCAGAATTTCCTAGCTTTGATGTGTATGACAGATAATTGCTAGAGCACTAGTTACTTATCTGTGATACTTTACTTCTTACTTATCGTATAGTGTAGCACCAGACCCTGATTGTCATCCAGATCTGGTGTATTGCAGGCAGCATTTGTTTGAAGTAATTGAAGGTAAACTTAGAGTACAGAACTTTACTGTAGTTATACCCAGTACTGACGTGATTGTTTTCTAGATTTTGAAATCAAAGTATTCTTGGCAAAGATTAGTTGCAGATCATTTGCATATGAATGCTTTGGCAGATATTATAACTAGTTTAAAGTGAACCCAGTGTACAGTGATATTTGACTTTCACTGTTATTATCTCCATAGTTACAGTGTGTGCATAAATATACACTTCATTATCTAACTTGTGTGATGAGATAGTTAGCGTTTAGCTTTGGAAAGCTTTACTTTATCTAAAGCAGTCTTATAAAGCATTTGCATAGAGAACTTTGCTTTTCTTTTTGTATCTGCTTATTAAGTATCATACTTAGAGGGGAACTGACTAGTATAATAGTGTTATTACTTAGATAGACAATATGTCTTTACAAGACTTTACAGCAGATTTTAGCCCCTATATTCAGAGTCAGGCATTTGAGTACTTTGCAGACCAGCTGCGACAATCAGGTAAATATAATGTTACCCCTTTAGCCACACAGCAAGCTGAAGATGTGCCGCCTAGACCGCCTCTTCCTGCAGGTGAGTATAGTACAGCACCTAAACCCCAGCTACCAGAGTATAAGCCACCGAGTGGACCATCTCTTCCTCCAGGTGGGTATAATAAGGCACCTAAACCCCAAATTCCAGATTTTAAGCTACCAAGTGCACCACCTTTTCCTCCTGTTAGGACTTTTCATTCAACACCATATAGGAGTAGTGACTTATACAGATTCCCTGCGCCTACAGCTCGTATACCTACATTGCCAGTTTTCTCAGGAGAAGAGCACAAAGGAGGACAAGAGTTTGAAGTTTGGAGATTTGACCTGAAGAGTCTAATGAGGAGTTGCGTCTACCCAGAGCATATACGTCTGGAAGCTATCAGGAAAAGCCTCAGTGTTGTTATACTTTCTGGTCCTTTGGAATCATTGATTTCAGCGCATTTACAGTTGAAGGTTGAATTCCGCTTAAGCCGGTGCTAGGGGGCGTGAGCACTGTTGCACATTTCAGTATTGCTCATGAACAGACTCAATTAAACCGAGTCTGCAATTTTCAGTATTTGCTTTCTTTTCTGTGCTTTCAAAGGATCTCCTCTTATTCAGATTTAAAGGAAAAGCACGGTCAACTCTCATTTACCTAGGTGAGAGTGCTTCAGCTTCAGACATCTTGGTGGAGTTGGAAGCCATTTTTGGAAATGTTGCTTCAAGCGAGACATTGAAAGAGAAGTTTTATGCAGCCAGGCAGGAGCCACTGGAGAGTGTTGCTGAGTTCAGTATAAGACTGGAGCATTTGCTGAGCAATTCGAATGTTCACCTTTCCTCAGATGCCAAGAATGAGATGCTGAGGAACCGCTTATGGTCTGGACTGAGAGAAAGAGAACTTAGGAATGCAGCTCGCTACAAGTTCGAGAACATCCATAGTTTCACCCTGCTCAGGAAGGAGATCAGAAAGATAGAGTTGGAGTTGGAGGGACCCCCAGCAGTGACTGAGCCTGCCAGTGCGAACATGACCTATGTAGAGTCCAAACTACTTAAGCAGTTAGAGGGTGTAAACGGTCAACTCAAAGGATTGGGTGGCAGGATGGATCGGATGGAGAAAGAGATTAAGGAGCTTAAGGCGGGTAAGAAGGACATTGGACAGAAGGAAGGGCATAATGAAGGTGGACAGGAGCAGAAGAAGGAAACTGCAAAGAAACCTTTAAACGAGAAAGGACTTCCTCAGAAGAAGGGTCATTAGGAAGTCTAGTAGAAGAGGACTCTGTTCTTGTACCTTTAGTTGGACTGGCGAACCATGTAGATGTCATGCTGAATAACCATCGCTGCAAGTGTTTGATCGACTCAGGATCCATGATAACAACAGTTACCCAGTCCTTCTTCATGAACATGGATCCAAGACCTACACTGGAAAGTTTGAAAGACTTTAGTTTAGAGATCAAAGGAGCAACCGGTGCCCAAGTACCATACCTTGGCTATGCAGTGATGAACATTGCCATCCCTACTACTGATGTGCCTCCAGTCTGTGCTCCAGTGCTAGTTGTACCAGATGGAACCCACTCACAGCCAGTCATGTCCATAATTGGTACCAACGTACTGAATCATCTTCGTCTTATGGACAAAGCCGATGAAGCTCCTGGTGCTTGGAAATCTGTTTTTGGAGTACTTTTAGCTGCACAGTCTGCATGTATACCAGTTAGAGCAAACAACCGGAAACCATTCAAGATTCAACCCTTTGAGACAAGGACCATCACGGGCAAAGTCAGAGAACATGGCGATATGGTGCAAGCTGTGACTGAACCCAACGACGGAGTACACGAGTTTAGTGTCTGCCCTCGACTTGTTCAAGTCTCTTCAAACAGAAGCTTTTCCAAGGTTCCTGTTCGAATCTGCAAATTGTCTGCACGACCCATCTCTATTCTTCCAAGGAGCCTCTTGTGTGACCTTCATGGAGTAGATGTGGTTAGGAGAGTGGACCCATTTGAAAAGGAAGCAGCTGTAACCAGAAATGCTGATAAGTCATTGGCTGAGTTAGGGATTGCCATTCCTTCAGACACCTTGTCCCCGAAAGAGCGTGATAGGACTTCCAAGTTCCTTGAAAGCTGGAAGCATATTTTCTCAACGGGTTTGACAGACCTTGGGTGTGCCAAACTGGTGGAGCATGAGATAACCCTTACAGACCCAACACCATTGCACTGGATCCTAAACCTCCCGTGCAGAAGTATGTCATACCCCAAAGGCGGTTTAACCCGTATGCTTCTGCATTCCATCCACGTCATTGGTAGACTTCCAGGATAAAGGTATTTTAGAAGAATGAACTCAGATTGAAAGTTCTCTAGTGTGCAGTACACATTACAGTTTATAATATAGTTAAACTGTTGATAGTGTTATAGTGTGCAGTACACACTTCAGTTTATATAGTTCTGTTGAGAACTATCTACTGTTATACTGTGTTTATACTGTTATTTTATAGCTCACAACTAGATTAAAGTTTTGAGATTTGTTTCTGATTTATTTTAATCAGACACATATAGATGTATTGCCTGTATATTATTAAGCATGTTTAGGTAATTGATTTAGTGTTCAGTTATGTAGTTGTTTGCTTTACAGCTTACTTTACACTTAAGCAGTTAGCTCAACAGTTTTGCAGTTTAAGCTTTATAGCTTAATTTACAGTTTTGCAGTTTAAGCTTTACAGCTTATTTTGCAGTTTAGCAGTTTAAGCTTTACAGTTTACTTTGCAGTTTGATAGTTTAAGCTTAACAGCATACCTTACAATTTTGCAGTTGGCTTAGCAGCTTACTTTAGAGTTTAGCATTTTGCTTATCATATTACTTTGTAGTTTGTCCAAGACTTAAGAGGCAGTGAATAAACATAATAAGTTTGATGGATACTTAAGCCTAACAGCTTCTTTTTCCAGTTTGTATTGTTTTTCTATAGTCTCATATGTGTATTGGTACAGTTTGTGTTCTACATAAGTATATTCTTGAAGCTGGCACTAAGTTGATGTCTTTGAATTGCATTGTTTGAAGATTTATTTTGGAATGGTTTTTGACTTTCGTCATCTTCAATTGGATGAGGTTGCGGATTGCAAGTCGTTCTTGTTTGTGTTGCACTTAATGGTGAACAAATATTTGACGGCAGTTGGCCTTAGGCCTATTGATTGAAATGCATTCATATATTTGTTTTTAAATGTTGGGACGACATTTCCCGAAGAGGGGGAGGATGACACGAGGTCAGCCGTTCCATGGTTTGTCAATGTTCATGTTTTTATGTTATATGTCTTTTATATGTGTCATACTCATGTGTAGATCCTTCATCTTCATTTAGATCCTTCATTCTCATGTAGATCTTTCATATTCATGTTTAGATCCTTCATTTTCATGTAGACCCTTTCATTTTCATATGTAGATCCGCCCATGCTCACAATCATTTAGCTCACCCCATAGTCATGTAGATCCGCCCATGCTCATATAGGTATATCTAGATTCATGGTCATATACTTACTAACCAATCATTTACTTTCAAGTTCAACTAACCCTTAACCTTTTAGTATAAAATAGCCACACCAACTTGCACGTGCGCACTTTGAATTACACAGATCGTTACTCACGTACGTCTTGAGTTTGAATTGTATGCGCCTCAAATTATTTTCAGGTAAAGTGACTGTTTTATTGCTTTAACATATTGATAAGAGCTATTATTTCATTCATCTATTCATGTATGTTCATCGCATTTTCATAATATTTCTGTATCTTCTATGTATTAATTGGCACTTTGAATTACACAGATCGTTACTCACGTACGTCTAGAGTTTGAATTGTATGCGCCTCAAATTATTTTCAGGCGCTACAAAGGTCCCTTTTGTGCCAGACCCCATTTAGTCGAACCCCGGACAGAGACAGAGCTATGTATCTTTACCCGGCGACATGAGTACAATTGTTTCTCTTCCATTTTGAGCAAAAATGCTGTTTTCAGAAAAAGAGTTAAGGACCATTTATTCAATACAATGTTCCATTTATTTAGCCACAATAATTTCAAGTCGTCTGCTACTTTCTATAAAATAAAATTTAAATACAGTTTATGTATAAGACGCTGATAATTTAGAATACAAAAGTGGGTACTTTCTTTTTTGGCTGAGTATAGTTAAGATCCTTATGAGATGCTGAGTGTGACTGGTCGTCTTACCAGGATGCATGTTCACAATCTAAGACTATTTTGAATCAAAGTTCTTGAGAGCACTGATATTGGTTTCAAACTGAACTGTAGATGTATGGGGTGAAGGGGAAGGAGAGGGCAAAGCAGCAGTTTACTAATACTTAGATATCCGAGAGAACAATATTTCTTGAAACATTTAACAATACTGTTATGAGTCTGAAAACCGGTCCTTGCATATAAATACCCTATTTTGTAAATGATTTCATATAACACGTGAATATATTCCACGTTTAATATAACTAAACATGTTTAAGATCTCGTTAACTCAAATGTCAATCAGTTTTCATTCATATCAGAAACAGACCAGTTGCTGAAAAACTCTGGCAAAGTTATGCAGCATCAAGTCTGGATGCAACTACTTATAAATGCCATATCTGGATTCAAACTCAGACGTTTACCACTTAAATGAATATTTATTACATTAATCATATCATTAATTAATATATTTTGATTTCTAAAATATTAGATAATGTTTTATGCTGTTTGTACAGCATGTTAATGCAGGGCTGAGTGTATGCGTTAGGTATTGATATAGGTTACGGAAATGTCAGACCGAAAATAACCCACCAAATGGAGCGAAATGACCTATCCTTAAAAAAGGCCGAAACGGCCTAGGTCGAAACAACATAGATGAGAGTGACCAAATGCCGAAAAGACCCGTTACCATTATTCTCCATGAAAGAGAGTGCCGTTACCATTCGTACACAAACGAAAGTGAAAGAACTTTGTATTAACTTTGTGAGCATCATATTATGTTGTGTTCATTCACTTGAAGTTTATTATTATAAACTGTATAACTGTATCTTCTTATATAGGTTTAAAAAAAAAAAAAGAATTTTCGTTTTAGCGATTATACTGAGGGTTGCTTTGTTGAGGGGATGTGTAACTGAGTCAAAGTTTTTGAAACGACGCTGACTATAGATGTTTTCAAAGATTGCAACCATCAACAATGAATGTACATTAGAACAATTTATGTTTTTAACAGTACTGTTCGACAATATTGACCTGACGTTGGTGACCTATATTAGCATAATTTCACACTTCGTTTAATTTCTAAATATATATCTTCGGGAAATTTCGTTCAATTTATACGGGAACGCACATGGTACCGAAACCGGTAAACAAAGACAAATAGCATTGACCGGTTATCAAACGTATCGATAAGTTAATAGGTCAAGTGGTAAGGAAGGCGACTATACATTATCTTTTCGTAAAAGGCCAGTGGCTCGAGACTCGTGCATCCTTTTTTCCATTTTCCCCCACATATACTACTACTTGTTTTGTTCTTTCTTTTCTATAATTTTCTTATTTCTCGTTTTCTTTCTTATTTTTCTTTTTCTTCATTTTTGCAATCGTCTCTGAAACGTTAAATTATTTCTTTAACCTTAGATGATAAAATATAGTTAGACTTCCTATTTGACATGTTGCTGGTTAGGCTGTGTGTGAGAAAACGTATGCCGTGGCATAGACTGACACGTGACAATGAGAAGAACGTGTCATCCGTGCGTTTTATGTGTAAAATAAATTTATAACTTATAACATGTGAAAATGCGAATACATGTAAATAAATATTTACCTCATACGGGATTCGAACCCGCGACCTCGCCATTACAAATCATTCGCTCTAACGACCCATCTATGGCAGATGCGATACGTCAAGTGGTTTCCAAATAGGTATATATAGTGAACCGGCGTTAATCGCAGGTGAAGGTATCGAGGATGCTTTTTAGTAGATACGATTATACTAGCATAATCGGAAATCGTATTTTATCGCTTAACTTAGTGGGAGTTTTACTCCACATAAGCTAAAAAAATGTTAATTTATCGAACATTCCCGACAGTGTACGGCACGCTATCGATTATTGATTTATACTGCGTCACCACTATTTAATCTATTCATGCATAAAGTTCAACGTCAGGTCAATATTGTCGAACAATAGCAGATGATAACTAACAATTTGCAACGTTACTACAAAACGGGTCTTAACGTAGCTAAGCAAATTTACTTAGCACCTCCGAATACACCTACTTAGAGCACTAACATTTGATAAAGTCTTTGGACTGTTTTAGGCACTCGCCATGCAGACAAGAGCCCTATGATGCCTATAGATGAGTACCTGTGTGAGGTCAATGCCCACTCATTTAAGAGCGCTTGTACATGAGACCACATAGATTGTAAACGTTATGATATTATGATGACATACCGCAATGAAAGTTTATTTTATTTTGAAAAATGGAGTACCCAATTTGAAACGTCAGTACCGTAACTTTTAATCAACTTATAACGGAAGAACAATTACAGTGGATAAGACGTTGTGTTTTCCATTTAAAAGGAACTAAACGCATTGCAATACACTGAAGAAAACGGCAACTTTTAAAAACAAATATGTCGACTTACTTTAACTGAATGGCAACATTTGAACCTGATCAGACGCCGGGTATCCCGGTGTCGTATCTTGCTCAAAACTGTTTGCAATGAAATAACTGTTTTATCTTTCAAAACCGCGTTATTGTGAACAAAACAAATTGCACTGTATTGTGTACACTAAGATATGTTGAAATTCTTACCAGAAGGCCGGCGTCTCCTTGTAGACCTGGGGTACCTGCTGGTCCGGCTTCACCCTGTCAAACATCGACGATAAATAGGAAGTGTAACAGTACAACTACTTCATAATGTTAAATAGTGAATGTTTGCTGAATTGGATCTGAGATGTTTGTCCATGTATCAATGAGGTAAAAATGTAAAGGTAAAGGGAGTCAGCGGCCTGTTTCATAAAACTTCGTACGACAAATGTTGTCGTAAGTCAGATTATAAAAGTCTTAATTATTATTTATATCTCCATTTAATCCAGTCTTGTCACATCTCTTTGAAATCGTCTTGAAAAGACGATTCCAAAGAGTTGTCACAAGACAGGGTGTGATAGAGAAATCAGAAATTAATTGTATTTTAAAGTTTTAACTTACGACCGTTTTTGTCGTACGAAGTTTTATGAAACGGGCCCCAGGTTTTATTGTCTATTCTTTATTATAAACAAGAAGGAATGCAGTTATGTTTAAATTCTCGCGCTACGGCCCCGTGATTCAACTACTTTCCTTTAAAAAACCTACCGGTGTTCTATAGCACGATTATACACTGGTATGAATTTATCATTTCTTAAATGGAAATACTGTTAAAGATCCAAACAATATTGAACTGTATCCATATTCCCTTCTCGCATAATATGAATCGTCTTTGCAATATTCTAAATTAACATAATATATTATAGTTCGCGAGGCAAAATTTTACATGTTATATGTTTTCCCGTAACAGTATTCTAAATTCAATATGTATTCTCATGGAAATATACTAAATTTATATAGAATATAAACGGCGTGACACGGTGTCTCATCAGAGGCTACATTGTATGCTATTTCAGATTGAATTGGCTTCTGCACGGGCAAGCACTGCACTGTCTTTTGAAAAGTGCTGCTGTTCTGCAAAGAAATCTTCCAGCAAACACACGGGAGCAGTTCATTGTAGTCCAGGCATAAATACCATAACATCTCGACGTCACATCCATTCAGTAGAAATGACAGATATTTTATTAGATGTGCATTGGACCGTGTCGGCAATAGCCAGTCTTAAAATCTTTTTGCATCAAGCTATGTTCGACATTACATCAAAAAGATCTTAACCCCCATCTATCAAAATTCAAACAAAAGGAGGGTACTAATAAATTTAACTTGGAACGGCATTTGATCCATCCAGTTGTTGTATGACTACATAGAATTTAAACCAAACATCAACTTCAGGTAAGTCTTGTTTGAAGTTGTCATAGAAACGCTTATTTTCTTACATTTTGTCCTGGTTGGCCTGGGGGTCCTGGAGGTCCAGCATTTCCTTGAGGTCCCTGAAAACAAGTGGAATATTTGTCATTTTATGGCTCATTCACTAGAAAATAATTAAGTCTTTGGCATTTAAACCTTTCGTCGTTATTTAATCGTCTCTTTTCAAATCTTTCGCAGATAACAATTATATCGTTTACTAAATGTTTTCGTCTGCAATTATTTTGCATATTGTTTTTGAAATTCTGATTACTACTAATACAAGTGCACAACAGTTTGAATTCGTTCTGATTAGAAGTCGCTTGACGCGGTGTCTGATCTGAATTCAAAGTGTTTGCATAATCGACATAAGTAGCCTATCGAAGTGAACAATTTACCTCATATAATTTTTTTTACGCCTTCACCGCCTAAAGCAAGCTGGTGATAAGGCTATAAGAAGCCATTTGAGTGTGTTTATTCAACCGAGATTATCCCATCTGTCAAGAACTAAAAGGGTGGTTTTGATTCCATTGCTGTTTCGTAAAAAGAATGAGATAAGCAGCAATCCTCCTCCTGAAATCATCATTACCTCATAATTATCATCATCTCCTGTCATTCATCGGCGCTATATGACATATTTTGTGACACAGTGCCGTAAATCCCTACTCAACCATCCAGTTTATATACGGGTAAAAAAGAATTAAAAAGGAAATCATTGCAATGTAATTTAGACAGTTTCTAGTAAATTGTTCATTTCAAAATACGTGTATGTGACAAACAGTCTGTAGCCTGGTCGGATGCCAAGTTACATGCACTCTGATCTGTCTTTAAAATGTTTTCAATGGCCACCGGCTGTATGCTAAGTTTTGGCTCAGGCCCCAATCTACTATCAGTATAATACAGGCATTTATTGAGCATCTTCTGTCAGCAAAGTTTTAGCTTTTGAGTTTACTGTACACTGTATCAATAGAGATGATGTTACTATTCCCCCAAAAAACGCGCTTATAGATTTAAAATAGCTGATATCAATCTCAAACAGTTTGGAGCCAGAGCAGACTGCGGGTAACCCGACGTGTGATCAGGCTCCAAAAGTTTTGCCACTTAGATTAAGATAAAGCGTCAATTTATTTATATAGAGGATAAATATTTTATACTTTAAGATCGATCTCTATTCTTTGAGTGAACATCAGACGTTAAAATTTAATACTGGCGAAGCCACGAGTGGAAATATAACGTCTGATGTTCATAAAATAATTACATTTAGATCTCTCACCCAAACAAAAAAAGTTATTGAATTTACTTCTTGCTTTTAAGTGACATTTATAACTTATTCGTATGTAAATTAAAAGCAAAACTTTTAATTTTACCCCGCGTGGAGCCTAAAGTTTTATTATAACAGTTTGCTCTAAAACGACGTCACTAATTAATTGTTTGGACGCCATCGGTATGTCGTCGTTACTTCCGATCTAGGATTCGTTTTCTTCCGTTTAGTGGATCTAGACAAATCGGACTGTCGGAATTACACGATTACATACGATCATTGCGATTGACTACGATATTTTGGATTCTTACGGGAAAACTTATATAAAAAAAGAAACAGTAGGTATAATTTCACTGATAAATCCGTCGATTGTTACAGTGATGTTTTAACCCCTTCACTGTCATGACGTCATTATTTTAAACAATTGTCGTCTGTTCTTGTTTTTCAATTTAAAATTTAAATATTCAAATGAGTGTCAAACAGTTTGGATCCTGATCAGACGCCACGATACGCGGCGTCTGATCAGGAGCCAAACTGTTTGCAATTAATCATTGTATTCGAGGTAAAGGGGTTAAGTAAACCACCGGGGAGTATGAAATAAAATCTTGTAATTTTCTACAATTTTATAGAGGGGTGTTTCATAATTAATTCAACAAGACCAATAACTTAAATATAGTAAGTGCACAATGCATATGTGATATATCATTCGACAGAGCAATTATTCGCCTACACAATGGTATCACACACGATAAGATCACATGACGAGATAAGTCACAACAGGAACCTAAATGACCCCAACTATAGGGCACTGGACAGTTTTTGTGTAATTTTTAGGTAATTTGTCGAAAAAATGTTGATACTAAAATTATTATAGCGGCTTTAATATTTGCAATATTTTTAAGAAACTTTCGGTCAAATAGAATCTGACAATGATGCACATATAACATTGTTTAGAATATTATTATTTTACAAAATGACAACAGTATAGCTAATACTTTACTTGTACTGAAAATATAATGACAACTTACAGAACTATTATGGTCAATAGTATTTGATGAAACTAAAACACATATTCCTACATCAAATCAGACTATAATAGAAGTTATTCAGGTAGATGTTCATGTTTTTAAATCAAAACATAGATATAGGGATATTAAGGATTTTTATAACATTCAAAAATTCTATTTTTAAAGAACTTATTATGTCAATAAATAGTGTCTGAAAAATGCTATGTCTTTGAGAAGGGGTCCTTTAAGAGTGAATTAAAATCATGAATTTCGGAAAATGTCAAAGTATATGAAAACGCTCTTTGATGGTTTTGTATTGATGAGCTTCTTTAGATGAATAAAAGATAGAAAACGTGAGCATTTTAGTGTAAAACTTTGGGCTCTACGGCAATTTTAAAGGTGTTTTTACCCCATCCATTTTTTCTTACTTTGTCCTTTTCAAACAGTCCGCTTCAATCAAATCCATTTCAAATGAAAACGAACATGATAATTTGGTTTGTGTTATTTATTTCATGCCTGTGGTAGTATTTCTTCATTCAAATATTAATTTTAAAAAAAATAGGCACCAAATGTGAAATTTATAAAGCTCTAAATGTCATCGATGTGTACATTTTGGTAAACTTGTAAAGGGAGATAACTCCTTTTACGTCATTACTCAAAACTTTCAACACTAACCTATCAATTTCTATCATTTTTAGAATTGCCTTTGTATGGATTTTCATCTGGTAGAGTATAAGAAATAGTTAAATACCAGAAATATTTTTATTTTACTATTTCTAATAATGTTTTGTTTTAAAAAAATATCTTAATACATAAAAATCATGTTGTTGATTCAGAGATTCATATTTTCCAAATCTTGTGCCTATTTGGTCTTGATTTATTTTCTTTATGTCGAAATACTTCCACAGACACGAAACACGTTTATTTTATTTAAAATAATTTTTTTTGAAGCTTATACTTGAAAATTTGAAAAAAAGAGAAAAAGTCTAAATTTGACACATCTTTTCCAAATTGACGCAGTGCAAAATAATGGATACCAATATATACTCACGGAATTTTAAAACTGTGCATTGGGAATAGCATCATAAATAACAGGAATAAAAAACTAGATTTATATTTCCTGTGGTGTAGTGTTATTTTAAACATCGATCTAACGATTAATAAGAGTTATTAATGTGTAATGTCAATAATGATTGTACTGCAGTGCATTTTTGTCATTAAGGGTCAAAACCCATGTCACATAATTAATAAAGCATGTGTCCTCCGTTTTCATCAAAGCGCACACGGCATCATCGCAAAGTGGACCTCGCCAACGCTAAGGAATGTCATTCCGTACCATAACTAAACAATCAGCCAGCTGTTCCAACATCAATGCCTGGTTCGATAGACGTCGCAAACGACGCCCAATCTCATCCCAAACGTGCTAAGTTAGCGCGAGATTGGATGAGACTGCGGATCAGTCAATGACTTCGATGTTTTTGTTCTGAATGACGGCCGTGGCAACGTACGCGAGCAACGTGATGAGCAATGCCATGCTTTAAGACAATATGGCGGGTTTGACGTCAGAACGGGACGTAAAGTAGGATGTCACCGACGGATTCAAAATTAGCGTAATCTTTTCAGCTTTGTCCTCCGGCTGATTAGACGAACTCATGGAATGTTTCTAGCCGTAAAGTTTGAAGACTTAACACGATCACGTACATGTGTAGGAGGGTAGTTCAAAAAGTTTTGATACTGGATCAATTACTTCGTTATTATAAGTGCAAAATGCATGTGTGATATATCATTTTAAAGATCCATTCTTTGCCAACACGGTGATATCACGCACGATACGATCGCATTACTTGATCAGCCCCAACAGGAACCTAAATAACCCCTCCTCGAGGACACCGGACCTTTTTGTGTATATATGAGTTAATTTTCTAAACACAGTTTGATAAATAATAATTATTACGGCTTTATTATTTTGAATAAGTTTATGAAATTTTCTGTCAAATACATTAAGACAATTATGTAAACATTACACAGTTTTAAATGTTATCATTACATAAAACATCAAACGTAGAGCTAATTTTAAACACGTACTGAAAGTATAACAAAAAATTGATCTCCGGTTATGTATAAAAGTAGTTAGGGAAACTACAAACTCTTTTTTTATTATTAAACCAGGCTATAATTGAAGCCATTGAAAAATGGTTTCATGTTTTAGAATCAAAATGTAGATATACTGATCTAGAACATTTCCATTGCGTTCGAAAAAACATGTCCACTTTCATCATTAGCAAAATAAGAAATGTTGAATTTGAAAAAATGAGATTTTAGACAGTTAACCCTTTCAATAGAAATTAAAATTTATTTACATTAAAATTTAGATATAAACTGATATATTTCAAAAAGAAATCTGGAAATTGTACTCTTTAAGAAGTTATTACGTCAAAACGTAATGTCTGAAAAGTGCTATGTTCCAGTGTCCTCGAGTAGGGGTCATTTAGGTTCATGTTGTGACTCATCGAACAGTGTGATCTTATCGTGCATTATACCATCGTGTAGGCGAAGAATTGTTCTTTAAAATGATATATCACACATGCATTTTGCACTCATTATATTGAAGTTATTGGTCCAGTATCAAAACTATTTGAACACGCCTCGTAACGGAAAAATACGTATCTTGTCGACGTTACTTTAATAGCGATATCCTTGATCGCAGGTTCTCGTGAGCATTGCCAATTTGTCTATACGTCTCCATAATGACAACATGATGTTACGATGATGACCAAATCGGCCTGCAACATCATTATTTCTTCATTCCAACCTCTAATATACTGACTGAACGTAAACGCTCATTTTCAGACAGCATTGGCATAACCGTCATGGTTGATAAAACAAATCTTACTTGTTTACAGATGATTTACTGCCAAAAAACCCAGTGTACATTGAAAACGTGTTGCATGTACTGTACAAATGAGTATTCTGACCAATTCATCCAAATATAGGCAAACTTTTTTTCACACGCAAAAAATAACGTAAATTTTACGAAAAGGGTACCAATACCTTCTACACACTTTAATCAGCTGTACAAACCGTTTTTCCGTGAGCTTATTGAAAACGTGTACATTTGAATAAATTGTAACCATGCACAGTTTTTAAATTCCTGGAGTATATGTGTTTTCTCTGTTTTTTCATTTATCATAAACAGCTCTTTCAAAATAAACATGAAAAAAAAAAGTTATACACTTTGAAAATTCGCTTATGGGTTTAATATTTTGATTTAGCCAGTATTGTGACCATAATTTGCATTTTACTATCGTATAGGTGAGAAATTGTCCTTTCCAACGATATATCGCACATGCAGATTACACTTAAATATCGAGTTGCATTAATTATGAAACACACTCGTAGTATTGCGTTTGAATTTTGTTATATCTCTCTTCCACTGTGTGAAAATAGTGATGTTTATTCTATATATGAGTGCAAACATTCTGGAGCCTGATAAGACCCGGCGTTTAATCTTGACTATAAACGGTTTGCAAAGGACATAATGTGTTTAACTTGCACGCGTTTATTAGGTAAAAAAATCTTCTTCACAGCACATGCTGTTATTAAATATCAACTGCTTACAGATGCCCCAGGTGGTCCTCTCTGTCCCATGGGTCCATTTCCTCCACGTTCTCCCTTTGGTCCTTGTTCCCCGGTTGGTCCCTGTACTCCTGGAATGCCCTGAGGACCTTGTTTGCCATTCTGTCCAGGAATACCGGGCTCACCTGGGATTCCAGTAGGTCCCTGTAATGGGAAATGATAAGCACATATCAAGTAGGCGAGACAGTAGTTAACTCAGTTAAGATAATCTGTGTGTATGGAAGGTAAGGCAAACAAAGCGGTCCTCGTGACTTTTGGAAACAGTTGACCACATAAAGATACGCAAATTTAAAGTGGACGAGAGGAAAAAGGATAAAGGGCAGTATTTGTGTTTCCCAATTTACCAAGAATACTAGAATCCTATTTGTGTGACACATTTCATAAAAAAACCTAGAAAAGTATTGTAAGTTCAAGAATAGCACAGGGAAATTCAAGATATACCTTTATAACACACAGAGATACTTTAAATACATAGTATCCTTAATGTGCAACCCGGGACTCCAACATGTAAACAACAGGATGTTAGGAAAACAACATTCACTGAATTTAAGGTTCCTGGTAAGAAACTTATTAGGCACACATCGGAAACACTTAAATATAATTGTACAACAAAGTCTACAAACGTATTGGCACACATACTTTCTCAATTCCAAACTATTATTTCGTGGAGGAACAAGATGCACCATGTCTGATTCTTGTTCGTGATAGGTATGAATCATATCA
This sequence comes from Gari tellinella, assembly GCA_922989275.2. Classification (NCBI taxonomy): domain Eukaryota; kingdom Metazoa; phylum Mollusca; class Bivalvia; order Cardiida; family Psammobiidae; genus Gari; species Gari tellinella. The sequence goes on from OV277865.1 coordinate 58,534,300, forward strand.
TCGACGTAGCCAAAAGGGTCACCCGAGGGTCAGTGAAGCTCGTAAGAAACTAGTCTTTAAAGACATCGTTAAGATAACAGGTAGGAGTAAAATGTCACTTGTGAATCTCGGACTGATAAGGTGTATCAGAGAAATGTAGTAAAGTACCCAGAAGATTTTAGGGACACTGAAGAGAAGAAAAGTTAAGGATTTGTTTACAACATTTCCGAATGATGATATGATAAGGGCTTGTCTTAAACGGGAACTGCTGAAACCCCATATTTTAATCAAACTTTTTTAAGAAATATGAAATAACAACCAACGTAGATAATGTTTGAACATTCTTATCGGCCCTACCTATCTTGGAAATGTTGAAACACCGACATAAACCACATTATAAAATGAAGCTTGCCAAGGGAATAAATATTGCACCGCTGCAGTAGCCAAGTGACACGACCAATTACATAATGCGGGTTTGATACGGAAAACACGTTTGGTAAGCTGAAAGCTACTGGACTAGCTTTCTATTTTCCGTTTTTCCTTACTAAACCGTCACATATACTCAACAAAATAATTAAAGGGGCAAAAGTATAAAGTCATATACCTTTTTCGAAAATGATAACATTTTTCAACTTAAAGAGTTAATGTATGTTTATGTCCTTTAGACTGAAAAACGAAAGAAACCCAAGTCACTATGTGCAAACACGGTCATGGTTGAATGAATTTAGGCGGACAGACCTCAAAAACAAAGTTTTCAACGTCCACTGAATTTGTGCACAATGTTGCTGCCTATTCTTCAATGATTCGTTTTACAACTGTTATCGATATATCGAGTGCATATTTTTGTTTTAGAGCAAAAGTAGATTGCGTATTAATTTCAAATTTGATAAATATGCATTAAAGACGCCATTTGTGCGTTTGGCTATCTGCTTGATGGTCAGACCAACGTCACGTGCGGCAGAGCTTTACGTTAGCAAGGACGATGTCAACAGGTTGTGGTAGTTGTACCTGGACACCGGGAAGGTAAATTGGAGTTCATGTCAAGGTCATTTGTAGGTCACACATGAAGAACAGGACATACGTTGTCGCTTATGGAATGACGTCAACGGCTGGATCCCAACGTTACGCTTAATATCGTTTATAAACAGACGTATAGTTACATGATCTCTGTTCAGGTCGTCGGGAACATACTTCATTCTGCAAACCTATGGGCTAGAAGACCCATCGTGCGAATGGCCTTAACCCCACATCACCGAAGATGTTACCCAGTGCTTTGCCCTATCCGTGCCCTTTATGCGTCTACGTTTACGGAACGTATTGTGGACTGGTGAGTCAAATTTCAATTTGGATTTCAATAAAGGGTGCAAACGATTGTAAAGACAGAGAAACGAAGTTTCTTGGATTATTGTGTGACAGAGCATGACCAACTCAGAAAAGGGCCAATGATCGTATGGGTGGGCATCTCCTAAAACGGCTACACGGGTTTTCGCGTCATAAGGATCTGGGCTCTGAACGGTTTGGGGTACAGGGACGATACTCTCGACGCTATTGAGCGCGATTACGCTTGAGTTTTAGGTCCAGATTTCAACCCGACAGACGACAATGCTCGCCCGGACCGAGCACGTATGGCGGACCAGTACTTGGAGCAGAACGGCAAAGAGCGTTCTGACTGGTAAGCAGGGGGTATTAGATCTCAAACACATTGAGAATGCATAGGGCATGCAGCAACGTCGGAAATCCGGTCAAGATCGGACTGTCCAGAATGAGACAGAATACCCATGGCATAAATCCGCAAGTTAATTCTCAGCTTTCCCCGCAGATGCCAGAAAGTAATTAATGCATGCAATAGACACACATGATACTAGCTGTAATTTAAGAACAGAGGCTATAAGGTGGGGCTCTTGGTTTTGATGTTTGTTACCCCACACACCGAGTCTGACACACTGACATTTTAGGGTAGTTGTGTTTAAGGGAGAGTTGTGATATCGTTTCCTTCTTTTTGAAGAGAGAAGTACCCTACAATTAAGTAAGCATGTAATTTTACATGATACTGTTAAAAATCCTATGAATAAACTTACGTTTATTTATTTGCTTTACCCTATATATTTGCCCCTTTAATTGTTTTGTTGTATATTAGAACTGCACGTCACATTTGAGTAGTTAGTGGCCTAAAGTTGACAATACTTACAGGTGGTCCCGCTGGGCCTTGCTTGCCTTGGTTACCATCAATTCCTGGATCACCCTATAATAACAAACAGGAAATATAACATTACGCTTCTAGAATGTTTCAACACTGTTGAGTCAAAAGGGATCAGGGTGTCTGCACAACTAAAATAGAAATGCCTCAGCTAAAGTAATAAAATACATCCTGCTACATTTCACTGCGGGTATTTTAGTTGATTTTAAGTGTACGTGAACAATAATAACTGTACATCAGAGTAGTTCACACACACACACACAACGCATATTAACCGATGTACTGTCTGACACAGAAAACAAATTACACAAAACAAGTTACAATAATGGAGAAGTGAAAGCTAACATGATCAGTTGAAGCGTATACGATCGGAACGGACTATATAAAAAAACGTTAGAAAATAACCTTTCCAGTGGTAGAAAATATAGTGAAATTGACATGGCTACAAATAGCAGAATGAAATGGAACAAGTTATCCGAAACCGTGTATTTAACTTACAGTAAACTGACATGGCTATAAATAGCAGTATGGCCGGTGTACATGGTACAAGCATTCCGACATCGTGTCCATAACTTGCAGTTAACTGACACGGCTATAAATAGCAGTATGACCGATGTACATGGTACACGTGATCCAACATCGTGTCCATAACTTGCAGTAAACTGACATGACTATAAATAGCAGTATGACCGGTGTACATGGTACAAGCATTCCGACATCGTGTCCATAACTTGCAGTTAACTGACACGGCTATAAATAGCAGTATGACCGATGTACATGGTACACGTGATCCAACATCGTGTTCATAACTTGCAGTAAACTGACATGACTATAAATAGCAGTATGACCGGTGTACATGGTACAAGCATTCCGACATCGTGTCCATAACTTGCAGTTAACTGACACGGCTATAAATAGCAGTATGACCGATGTACATGGTACACGTGATCCAACATCGTGTCCATAACTTGCAGTAAACTGACATGACTTTAAATAGCAGGATGGCCGATGTACAGGAAACAAACGATCCAACATCAAGTCTATAACTTGCAGTAAACTGATATGGCTATAAATAGCAGTATGGCCGGTTTACATGATGCAGACGATCCGACATCGTGTCTATAACTTGCAGTGCAAACGATCCGACATATTGTCCATACCTTGCAGTAAACTGACATAACTATAAAGAGCAGAGTATGGCCGCTGTACATGATAGGAGCGATCCCACATCGTGTCAAAAACTTGCAGTAAATTGACATATAAAACTATAATTAGCAGTATGGCCGGTGTACATGTTTCAAGCGATCCGACGTCGTGCCTATAACTTTAGTAAACTGACATGACTATAAATAACAGAATGGTCGAGGTACATGATACAAGTGAATCGATTTCGTGTCCATCATACATGACACGCAATAAGAACTTCTGTCTCGTTGTAACGTACGGAGACAATGTCTGAAATATTACTGCTATTCCAGGAAATCACCCATTTCCCACCATAACACCTTACAGCTGTTATGTATTTCGTTCCAGTGGCTATTTGCCGCAGCTTGTAAAATATTTACTTCACATCTTGTATTTATTCTTACAATAAGTGACTAATATTCTGTGAAACGTACCACTGTGAAACTAAAACTGATTATTTCAATAGTTCCAGTTTTTACATGGATGTACAGTTGAGAAGACGTTTTTCCTCAGAAAATAGAGGAAATTCAGGGCCGGATCCAGGAATTTTTCAGTGGGGGGGGGGGGGCACAGGTGGGGAGGGTATGGGAGGGGTAAAACCCCTCCCATAGGTGGGGGTCCTGGGGGCCTCCCCCGGAATTATTTTTAAACTTGCATAAAAAATGGTGCATTCTGAGGGCATTCTAAGAAGAAAGTTAACATCGATAGAATGATGTAAACACCCCGAATGAAACGCCCATAAAACTGGTTTCATAAGACAAAGAGATGATAAAATTTCCAGCGTTTCATGCATTCAAAACACAGGCCTTCAACTGACCTCAATGCAAAAAGAAGGAAAAAAGTAGGGTTTTTTGAAGTGGAAAAGTAGGAAAAAAGTGGGAAGATTTTCAATAAAATAGTAGGAACTGTTTGATACAAAATACCACATGAAGTCAACGTGCTCATATCAATTTAAGTAACCCGCAATCTTGAGTTAAAGACATTCTCACCCAAAGCCATTTTATTCTTTGGTTATAATTTATTCAACAGGCCAAAGATGCGATCCAACAGGTTAAGGGGGGTTCATGAAAATTTTGAAATCAAGCGCTTCATTTCCTGCATTCTGGGGCATACTGAGGGTGCTTGAAGACTTATTAGGAAAAAAGTAGGAAAAGTAAGAGGTTTTGGTAGAAAATAGGAAAAAGTAGGAAGGTGATCAAAAGTTGGAAAATAGTAGGAAACAGTAGGAACGGTTGAAGGCCTGAAAACAGGTAAAATACTAACATATAAATCTATGAAAAAATTGACTCAAAATATTTTTTTATTTAATCATTCTATGGTGAAAGGTTGTCGTCCAGCCATTACTCTCTAATCCTAACCCTCCTATTCATATGCATACTGTTACAAGGGGGTCCGGAGGCATGCCCCTTCCTCCGACCCCCTGGACAATTTATTCCCACATGATCAATGGTGCGTTCTGGTGGGAGTTTTTTCGCATTCAAAATAGGTAAAATATTACATAAATCTATGTAAATACTCGATTCAAAACAAAATATCAAATTCTTTAATATAGGATAATACCTTTCACCCTGACCTTTGACAGATTGTTTTCTGAAACCTACCCCTACCCCCTCTGATTATTGTTTACGCTGTCACTAAGGGGATCCGGGAGCATGCTCCCCGGGAACTTTTTAATTTAAAGATGGTCTTTGGTGCATTCTGGGGCGTTTTGCACATTCAAAACAGTTACAATAATAATATAAATACAATAAATATATATAAATATGCTGCAACTAATATTGGCAAAATCATTGGAGGGGAAGGGGGCTGGTCCTACATGCCTGAGTTAATTGGGTATTATTCATCATCTAGTTAGGCATTCAAAAATGCCTTGCTTTTTGTTACCCTTAAGTATTTTCATCAAATTTAATTGGATTAACAATTTGGGGGCACAGGCATTTTTATTTTTTGGTTTGGGGAGGGAGGCATACTGAGGATTTGAGGGGGCACAGGGGCAATATTGGATTTTACTGTCCTGTAGGATATGCAATTTTGGGGCACAGGCACAGGCATTTCTATTTTTTGGTTGAATGAGTGTGTTTTCAGTCGTGAATTTATTGAACGAGTTGGATAAAATCATATGTTGCGAGCCTTGGCGAGCAACATATCATTTTATCGAACTCGTTCAATAAATTCATGACTGAAAACACACGAATTTGATATCTTATTTTTCACATAAACACAAAATGACACGAAAATCCGAACGGTCTTACTTTCACTTTTGTCCTCGGCTCTTAGGAAACGATTCGTCATAGGCGTTATTCGGTTTTATTCATCCGTAGATAGAAACACTCATTTCCAGTCATCATCAATTCTTGGACTCTGATTGGCTAAAACATGTGACCACTGTGTACGAGACCGTATTCATTGATTTTGCCGGGTAGTACGGATCACGTGACTTAATAGATGTTTATCCCTCGATCGATTCGGGTAAATAATATCTCTTTTTCTGTTTATTAAGCAATTGTTTATCAAGAAATAAAAAGAAATCTCAATTAAAAACTGTATTGAATCTATCATTATGCGCATGTGTAACTCAAATATCGATTAAATGCTAATTTCTTGCTTTGTTTTCCCTGATTACCCCACCCGCGCCGTCACCATGGTAAACAAAAGACTGGAAATGAAATGGCACTTGTCACTGGTTTATAATGAAATTGACACATAATTAGGACATATTTAGATCAATATTTTTTATCGAAATCAACCCAAATAGACTTAACTAGATATGCATAGCCACTGACCTATGTATTCATTCGTTCGCTCCTGATTATTTCCGTTCATTTGTTACAACTTATCGTTACGGTGTTTCATAAAACATAAATGTCTTCCTAAAACTGTCCGTTCGAAATATTTTGGTAGCCTACATGTAATGAACATTTATAAGATGCCTACATTCCAATGTGATGACGTAATCATTTTAAATACAGTTAAACTTAGGGCCTACCTTGAATTCTGTTCACTCAAACATATCGGTTTTTCAAAGTTTAAAAGGTGGATATGCCACTTTTTTAGGTTGAAATACGGATAAGTCCAACAGAAGCAGGTTTATGACATTAATCTGTAGAAATGCAGGTAGATTCTACTTATGCGAGTTCCAAACATAGAAGTTTAACTGTATAGACTTTTTTTGCTCTAGCGCGAGAGATTTCAGTGAACTGTTGTCAATTTCAAGTGTCAATTTAGGATCAAGTAAACAACACTATGTCAGATGATGCATGTTGTCTCTAGACTGGAAATAAATTCGTTACACGGCATTCCGGCAGGGTGTACGGGCTAGTATGACGGTTTTGGATTCCGTATTTCCTTCGCGCTTCGAGCTCAGGAAATACGGAATCCAAAACCATCATACCAGCCCGTACACTTTTCCGGAATGCCGTGTATCTAATATTATCATACTAAAATAAAGATATCTACATCAATGTGTTGTGAAAAGATTTCTCTGATACCATATTCAAATTTTAAATTTATAATTGATTTAAAAATTGTTATTTACTAAAAAATGATCAGTTGACATTAAGAATTTAGTTTCGTTTTCAAAATAACGTCGTTAGAGCAACATGACGTCATTATCATTGTAGCGTCTCAATTAAAAAAAAAGAGTCTGAGTCACTGTTAATACTAAAGCTCTATGCAGCCTGAGTTTGCGGGACTGCTCGGAATAATGTTTCTAGGACACTTGGGGATGTTTCAATACCTAGTGTTGATCTAAGTTTGTCTAGATTCTCGTAACTGATTTACAGTCGGCGTAGTAGTACAGTATTTTGGTGATTCGAAAATTAGTATAAAATATATGCCCAGTGGGCCGTACGATTTTTACGGACCTCTATATTTTGCACGTTTATGTGATAAAAGCGTTTACGTTTAATTCAATCTTTAAGTCAATTGCAAACAGATCAGACACCGGGATCTGATCAGGCTCACAGTATTTGGCACTCGGTTAAAGACCTGTCAGTATTTTCAAAACGTTTTCATTTCCTAATTTTTATTGCATTTCATTTGCGTTTAAATACGTACGCCTTCTACTCTGTGGACATTGAGACTTTCAAATCAACGCAAGTTATAAATGCATGCCAATTGCAAACAGCTTGGAGTAATATGAGACACCGAGTAACTCAGCCTCTCGTCTAGCTCAAAACTGTTTGACAATCGTTACACTTTCTTGAAAATGATAATCTGTTGCCCACTATACACATGTATTTACCTTTTCTCCGGAAGGTCCAGGGGATCCGGGGTTACCGATAGGTCCTGTAGCACCCTGAAAGTTGAATACAAGAGAAACGCTGAACAGTCGCCAAACAACGGTGGTAAGTCTAATGTCGCAATATTGTGTACTTATAAACTGTTGTCTGCAATATTGTTTCAAAGTTTTAAGGTAACATTTATATTTAAGTGTATGTATATTAACACAGGTGTAAACAAGAGTTGTCAGAGAGACAACAAAGCTCGTCATCGGCACATTTAGAAACTTAAAAGCACACTCAAGGTCACCGAGTTCAACCTTTTTGCCTGCATGGAAATGTCTTGTCCATATACACATGAAAATCAAATACATGTATGAAGTTACACCTCTGGGGACATAGGAAATATAAGCATTTTTTGAAACCTAAACACAGATTTCGAAACCTTAACCCTGGATCTAAGTTCAATGTCAAGGTCACAGGTGTCCAAATTTTTCTGTGCATGGAAAGGTCTTGTCCATATACACACACATACCAACTATGAAAGCAATACCTCAAGGGACATAGAAGTTATAGGCATTTATCGAAACCTAAACAAAGATTTCGAAACCTAAACGCAGGCCTTAAGTTCAAGGTCAAGGTCACAGGGGTCCAACTTTTTCTGTGCATGGAAAGGTCTTGTCCATATACACACACATACCATCTATGAAAGCAATACCTCAAGGGACATAGAAGTTATAGGCATTTTTCGAAACCTAAACACAGATTTCGAAACCTAAACGCGGGCCCTAAGTTCAAGGTCAAGGTCACAGGGGTCCAAATTTGTCTGTGCATGGAAAGGTCTTGTCCATATACACACACATACCAACTATGAAAGCAATACCTCAAGGGACATAGAAGTTATAGGCATTTTTCGAAACCTAAACACAGATTTCGAAACCTAAACGCGGGCCCTAAGTTCAAGGTCAATGTCACAGGGGTCAAACTTTTTCTGTGCCTGGAAAGGTCTTGTCTATATAGACACACATACCAACTATGAAAGCAATACCTCAAGGGACATAGAAGTTATAGGCATTTTTCGAAACCTAAACACAGATTTCGAAACCTAAACGCGGGCCCTAAGTTCAAGGTCAAGGTCACAGGCGTCCAAATTTTTCTGTGCATGGAAAGGTCTTGTCCATACACACACACATACCAACTATGAAAGCAATACCTCAAGGGACATAGAAGTTATAGGCATTTATCGAAACCTAAACACAGATTTCGAAACCTAAACGCGGGCCCTAAGTTCAAGGTCAATGTCACAGGGGTCAAACTTTTTCTGTGCCTGGAAAGGTCTTGTCTATATAGACACACATACCAACTATGAAAGCAATACCTCAAGGGACATAGAAGTTATAGGCATTTTTCGAAACCTAAACACAGATTTCGAAACCTAAACGCGGGCCCTAAGTTCAAGGTCAAGGTCACAGGCGTCCAAATGTTTCTGTGCATGGAAAGGTCTTGTCCATACACACACACATACCAACTATGAAAGCAATACCTCAAGGGACATAGAAGTTATAGGCATTTATCGAAACCTAAACAAAGATTTCGAAACCTAAACGCAGGCCTTAAGTTCAAGGTCAAGGTCACAGAGGTCCAAATTTTTCTGTGCATGGAAAGGTCTTGTCCATATACACACACATACCAACTATGAAAGCAATACCTCAAGGGACATAGAAGTTATAGGCATTTTTCAAAACCTAAACACAGATTTCGAAACCTAAACGCGGGCCCTAAGTTCAAGGTCAAGGTCACAGGGGTCCAAATTTTTCTGTGCATGGAAATGTCTTGTCCATATACACACACATACCAACTATGAAAGCAATACCTCAAGGGACATAGAAGTTATAGGCATTTTTCCAAACCTAAACACAGATTTCGAAACCTAAACGCGGGCCCTAAGTTCAAGGTCAATGTCACAGGGGTCAAACTTTTTCTGTGCCTGGAAAGGTCTTGTCCATACAGACACACATACCAACTATGAAAGCAATACCTCAAGGGACATATAAGTTATAGGCATTTTTCGAAACCTAAACACAGATTTCGAAACCTAAACGCGGGCCCTAAGTTCAAGGTCAAGGTCACAGGCGTCAAAATTTTTCTGTGCATGGAAAGGTCTTGTCCATATACACACACATACCAACTATGAAAGCAATACCTCAAGGGACATAGAAGTTATAGACATTTTTCGAAACCTAAACACAGATTTCGAAACCTAAACGCGGGCCCTAAGTTCAAGGTCAAGGTCACAGGGGTCCAAATTTTTCTGTGCATGGAAAGGTCTTGTCCATATACACACACATACCAACTATGAAAGCAATACCTCAAGGGACATAGAAGTTATAGGCATTTTTCGAAACCTAAACACAGATTTCGAAACCTAAACGCGGGCCCTAAGTTCAAGGTCAATGTCACAGGGGTCAAACTTTTTCTGTGCCTGGAAAGGTCTTGTCCATACAGACACACATACCAACTATGAAAGCAATACCTCAAGGGACATATAAGTTATAGGCATTTTTCGAAACCTAAACACAGATTTCGAAACCTAAACGCGGGCCCTAAGTTGAAGGTCAAGGTCACAGGCGTCAAAATTTTTCTGTGCCTGGAAAGGTCTTGTCCATATACACACACATACCAACTATGAAAGCAATACCTCAAGGGACATAGAAGTTATAGACATTTTCCTAAAATTGTTTACGCCGTTCACGACGACGCCGACGACAACGACGACAACGACGACGACGACGACTACACCGAGGGTGTTGCAATAGCTCGTCATGTACTTCGTACAGGCGAGCTAAAAATGGACAAAACAACCCTTAAAAGTCAGAAATGGACTAGATTAAAATCGAAACTGGGATTTGCCATTTTAGGTTTCAGGGAGGAAAGAGTTAAAGGGTTTGACCCATTACTCCATACACACTCATTTTTATGCATTTAATTTGTTCCTCCACAGACGAAAATAGTTACATACAGTCATGAATATGTATCATAAGAAATATTTTCTATATTCTAGCAGATGATGGCTTAAAGCAGGCTGAAAGTAAAGCAGAAATGCACATTGAGGCACATTCTGCTTTACTTTCAAATTGTTTTAAGTTGCAATCAATTTTCAAGACTAGAAACAGGCTATGGGTAATTGGTTAAACCTTTCCCTGTACAGACTGTTATTTTATTAACCCTTACAATACTGAATTTTCAAAAACACTCACCTATTTTTTGGAAAAACAATTATCAGTTCATGAGCAGATCTATGCAAGGGTTAAGCTTAATGAATGGTCATAATAGAGAGAACATGGTAACTGTACAGGTCCTAGAGCGACTTCACATGGAGCTATAGATAGAATCTCTAGTCAGGCAAAATGGCGGCTGGCTCATGCGCTTTAAGGTCGCAAAAGAACACCTTTTGTCGCACCAATAAAAACTGAGAAAACAGAGAGACAACAAAGCTCGCCACCGGCACCTTTAGAAACTTAAAAGCACACTCAAGGTCACAAAGGTCAACCTTTTTGCCTGCATAGAAAGGTCTTGTCCATATACACTGGCAAATCAAATATGAAAATAACACCTCAAGGGACATAGGAATTAGAAGCATTTTTGAAACCTAAACGCAGATTTCGAAACCTAAAACCTTTCGCGACCTTAGTTCAAGGTCAAGGACACTGGGCTAATTTTTTTTGCATGCATGGAAAGGTCGTGTTCATACACATGCATGCCAAATATGAAAGAAATATCTCAATGGATATATGAGTTAAAGAAATTTTGAGAAACCTAAAAGCAGACTTTGAAATCTAAACGCGGGTCCTAAGTTCAAGGTCAAGGTCAGAGGGCTCTAACATTTTGCTTGCAAGGAAAGATGTTGTCCATATACACATGCAAACTGAATATGAAAGGAATATTTCAATGGACATAGGAGTAATAACAATTTTGAGAAACCAAAACACAGATTTCGAAAACTACACATGGGCCCTAAGTTCAAAGTCAAGGTCACAGGGGTCTAAATTTTGCTGTGCCTGGAAAGGTCTTGTCCATATACACACATACACCAACTATGAAAGCAATACCTCAAGGGACATAGAAGTTAAAGGCATTTTTCAAAACCTAAACACAGGACCTAAGTTCAAGGTCAAGGTCACAAGGGTCCAAATTTATATGTGCATGGAAAGGTCTTGTCAATATACACACACATACCAAATATAAAAGCAATACCTCAAAGGATATAGAATTTAAATGCATTTTTCGAAACCTAAACGCAGATTTCGAAACCTAAACACAGGCTCTTAGTTCAAGGTCAAGGGGTCTAAATGTTTCTATGAAAGCAATACCTCAAAGGATATAGAATTTAAATGCATTTCAAAACCTAAACGCAGATTTCGAAACCTAAACACAGGCTCTTAGTTCAAGGTCAAGGGGTCTAAATGTTTCTGTGCATCAAAAGGTCATGTCCATATACACATACATACCAACTATGAAAGCAATACCTCAAAGGACATAGAAGTTTAAGGCATTTTTCGAAACCTAAACACAGATTTCGAAACCTAAACACAGGCTATAAGTTCAAGGTCAAGGTCACACGGGTCTAAATTTTTCTTTGCATGTAAAGGTCTTGCCCATATACACATACATACCGACTCTGAAAGCAATACCTCAAGGGACATAGAAGTTAAAGGCATTTTTTCTAAACTTAAACACAGATTTCGAAACCTAAACGCAGGCCCTAAGTTCAAGGTCAAATCACAGGGGTAAAAATATTTCTGTGCATGGAAAGGTCTTGTCCATATAAACACATATACCAACTATTGAAGCAATACCTCAAGGGACATAGAAGTTAAAGGCCTTTTTCGAAACCTAAACGCAGATTTCGAAACCTAAACGCAGGCCCTGAGTTCAAGGTCAAGGTCACAGGGGTCTAAATTTTTCTGAGCATGGAAAGGTCTTGTCTATATACACAGTCTGTGGAAAACGTCTTACAAATTGAACAAAATTCTGAACTGGTCTAATCTTCAGTCTTGGCATGCAGTCATTATCACCTAGTTAACTGGGGTCATTAATTAGATATGCACAGTGTCCTCCACAAGGCACCATCTGTGGACTACTAGAATGGACAGCAACATGTTATCTGAACCTAGTTTATAAATGAAAGAAAGAACTCAAAATTATTTGAAATATAAATGTTATTTTAATAGACAAAACCATCAGTTAATCCAAGAACAATTAAATAATAATAGTAATATATTTATTTAACCCATTGACCCAAAAATATGCCTTGTTACGATACTGAAGATTATAATTCAGCTTTATACTATCATGAATATGCACCATTAGAAATTTATTTGATATGCTAGGAGATGGTAGCTTAAAGCAGGCTGAAAGTTCAAAAGCCTTTAGGCGCACTCTGCTTTACTTTCAATCTGCTTTAAGTGGTCACATGTTTCGAAATTTAGAAACAGGCTTTGGGGTAATGGGTTAAAATTATATCAGTAACAACTCATGTGCATGAAGTCCTTCTATGGTATTGTTCTGGGGAAACTAAAATGGTTAAAGTTAAGTTGTCGGCTTATAATGCAGGATAAATGTAATTCAAGAAAAAAGGAATGCAGAATGCTTCTTTGCAATATGTTGTCACCACATCTTAAAGACTGTCCATGTAAAAGTTCTAAAAAGTCATTTAACCCTTTACTCTATAGCCACATTCTAGTTTTGAAGACAGGCTTAAGGCAGGTTGAAAGTAAAGCAGAATGCGCATTATTAATCACACATTTTGCTTTACTTTCTGTTTTCTGTACGCTGCCATCTGATAGAATATAGAAAATAATTCTTATGATACATATTCATGACAATATATTGGAATAATTTTCTTCAAGGCCGGAATAAATGTGTAAAAAATGAGTATCTATGGAGTAAAGAGTTTGTACTGTTATAAGTTTGACTATGTTTAAAAAGGAGAAAGCTGATCAAAAGCTGTTTGAGTAGTAACAACACTGGAGTTGGTGGAGACACAAGGATTTCAGCGTCCTTAGACCTAGAACCTATTAATTCTTTGCATGCTGGGTATTTTTTCCGTCTGCAACAAGTGTCGTCTGCTACCTTTCTAAAAATAGATCTTTTCTAAATATCTCTTCAAAACCAGATCAGAGTGTCCAATAGTTTGGATCATGGTGTGTTGTCGTATCATGCAGCATCTCACCAGGATCCAAACTGTTTGCAAAGATTACAAGTGTTTACAGTTAGCATGCTAAGAGTCAATTGTGTAGATTTTCATTAAACGTCAGATGACACAACTCGCTCAATGAGATTTCATTTTAAATCTAGTTTTTAAAAATATAATAAGCAACACATTCAACCCTAGCAACGATTGTACTGTCATTTGCAAAAAGGCATACATGTGCAAAGAAAGCATGTCCTCAATGCAAACAGTGTAGAATCGGATCAGAGGGGTCTTTATTATGCATTGTTAGTCATGCAGGTCGTTGCTTAAAGCAAAGTGAGCTTTCTGTTTTACTTTCACATTTATTTAAGCTGTCATCTGTCTTTTATAAAAGTATTAGCCTTCTATTTAGTGGTTGCAAAAGAGAGGTTTTACTGTAGTCAAAATGGACCAGGCTTAATTTGAAAATGGAATTGTCCATAATTTTTTCAGGAGCAATTGAATTACTAGTATATCCTTTATCTAATCCAGCTGAGCCTATCTTGATGACAATTGCAAACAGTTTGAATCTTGAGCAGATGCCAAGTTAATTGACCTCTGATCTGGATCAGTACTGTTTGAAAATCAAACTTTGTGTTGCTTAAGTTGAAAAGACATGTATTAGCACTCCATTTACATGTACAAATGTATACCAAAGTTGTTTGATTCTTTATGTCTCTACCGTACCCTATGATATTACAACTCATTAGAAATGATCCCTTCAAGATCATTCTAATAGGTAGTCACATCATAGGGTTTAGGGTAGACATAGTGTCGACATGAGCATTTTCTACTTTAATTTGAAACTATGCAAACAGTTTTTAAGTTTAGACCAAGACCATAGGCTCCTAATAGGGGCACTCTAAGATCAGGATGTTTACTGTTTGCCACGTTTCAATAAAATGCAACAAACTCATTGAAACCTAGTACCACATATTTACACCATTAATAAACTTTATATCTGTGAGGAGTACACATGTCCTGTGCAAACAGTGTAGACCCAGATCTGAGTGCTCATAATAGGGATACTCTGTTCGGGGTCTTCCCTGTTTGTCATGTTGAAATCAATTGTAACACACCCATTGAAACATAGTGTCACATATATACATCATTTACAGTGTACCTGTGAAGAGTACACTTGCCCTCTGCAAACAATGTAGACCCAGATCAGAGGGACTCTTCTAGTGGCCCTCTGATTAGGGTTTTCACTTTTTATCATTATGCAATTAAAACAAATCCATTGAAACCTACCTTAACAAATATACATCATTATCAAACTGTGCATCTGTCAAGAGTATGTGTGTCTTATGCAAACAGTGTAGACCAAGATCAAATACAAAAACAGACATTTCCTGCATGATTACTTGCATTTCGGGCAGACGCAATGTGAAGGGAGATGGGGCTTATCAGTAGAGTCAAATGGTCAAGCTTAGGTTAATTGCCAGTTTTATTACCCAACAGATAATCAAGGCATGACTGCATGTGGAGATTCTGTCCAGGCATAGAAGATAAAACCATGATCATTTCTGATCGTCTTTGGAGTATGTTGTCTATAGACTGTACACACACATACCGACTATGGAAGCAATACCTTAATGGATATAGAAGTTAAAGGCATTTTTCAAAACCTAAACGCAGATTTCGAAACCTAAACGCAGGCCCTAAGTTCAAGGTCAAGGTGTCTAAATTTTTCTGAGCATGGAAAGGTGTTGTCTACATACACACACAAACCGACTATGGAAGCAATACCTTAAGGGATATAGAAGTTAAAGGCATTTTTCAAACCCTAAACGCAGATTTCGAAACCTAAACACAGGTCATAAGTTCAAGGTCACAGGGGTCTAAATTTTGCTGTGCATGGAAAGGTCTTGTCCATATACACATACATACCAACTATGAAAGCAATACCTCAAGGGACATAGAAGTTAAAGGCATTTTTTCTAAACTTAAACACAGATTTCGAAACCTAAACGCAGGCCCTAAGTTCAAGGTCAAGGTCACAGGGGTTAAAAATGTTCTGTGCATGGACAGGTCTTGTCCATATACACACACATACCAACTATTGAAGCAATACCTCAAGGGACATAGAAGTTAAAGGCATTTTTCGAAACCTAAACGAGGATTTCGAAACCTAAACGCAGGCCCTAAGTTCAAGGTCAAGGTCACAGGGGTCTAAATTTTTCTGAGCATGGAAAGGTCTTGTCTATATATACACACTTACCGACTATGGAAGCAATACCTTAATGGATATAGAAGTTAAAGGCATTTTTCAAAACCTAAACGCAGATTTCGCAACCTAAACGCAGGCTCTAAGTTCAAGGTCAAGGTCACAGGGGTCTAAATTTTTCTGTGCATGGAAAGGTCTTGTCCATATACACACACATACCAACTATGAAAGCAATACCTCAAGGGACATAGAAGTTATAGACATTTTCTTAAAATTGTTTACGCCGTTCACTGACGACGCCGACGACAACGACGACAACGACGACGACAACGACGACGACGACGACTACACCAGGGGTATTTCAATAGCTCGTCATGTACTACGTACAGGCGAGCTAAAAAAGCCGATATCACCGTTGTCTGATATGGGTCCCAAGTGTTTTGCATTAAATGAAGTTGACTCTGGCGATAAAAGAGATCAGCATTGAAAAATAAAATGGACAATAAGTATGCTGGTCCGGCCTCATGGTCCTAATTATATGGATGGACAGACCTAAAAAGCCCAGTGTAGACCATGATCAGACTGTTCCTGAGGACACAGTTTGATCCGGGTCTACAATATTTGTCATTCAGTTTACAACTTTTGATCAAAGTTTATGATAATGACAGCAGATACATAAAGGTGTCCCAATATTTAAGTACCTCTTTACTGCCTCAATGACTTTTTTTGCAAACAGTTTAGACCCTAATCAGACGCGGCATTACAGGATTTCTAATATAATTCACAACAGCAGATGTTAAGTGCTTGTGTGGCGGCTGTAAAAAGTCGCCCCGTACTTCATTCTCAGTGTTGTTATACTTTCTGGTCCTTTGGAATCATTGATTTCAGCGCATTTACAGTTGAAGGTTGAATTCCGCTAGGTGGGCGTGAGCACTGTTGCATATTTAAGTATTGCTCATGAACAGACCCAATTAAACCGAGTCTGTAATTTTCAGTATTTGTTTTGATTTCTGTGCTTTCAAAGGATCTCCCCTTATTCAGATTTATTTAACTTTTTGACACTGGTTCCGATGTTTCTGCAGTACAATGCATGAAATCAAAATTGAGGAAAATAAGCAGACGTCAATTGTAAAATACAAGCAGACGTCTACTGTAGAAAACAGATGACATCACGGCAGTAAGGGTGTGAAATATCACATTTCTGGAGTATGACATGTTTCTCTAACGATACGCCATGAAGCGCACAAACACTGACTGGAACAATGAACATTGTGTATTTTCTTTAATTTTATTTGTCGCCATTTGAGCCTGTTGCCTCTAGAAATGCATGGGTATTACTCTTAGATACTTACCGCGTGACCCTTTGGACCAATGATGCCTGGTTGTCCTCGAGGCCCTGGTTCTCCTTGCAGTCCTTGCCGACCTTCGTCACCTGTGGCTCCCGGTGGACCAGGAGGTCCCTAAAACAATAGCAACATATATTACAGTATAACCTCTGTCGATCGACACCTCTCTTGACCGGAAACCTCTGTTATCCGACCCTGCTGTTTGGTCCCGGCAGTTTCCCTATATATTTTATGTAACCTAACTCTCTCTTGATCGGATCCTCTGTTAACCGTTATCCGACAAACCTTGACGGACCAAAAAAGGCAAATTAGAGGTTTTTCACACCCCGTTATCCGATGGTATGCTGACCTTTGATCATTGACCGACTATACACGCGCAGGTGATAATGACAAATATTGCTCAGATGGCCGTGTAAGACAAAATGTATTGTTTAAACAATGAGTGAATAATGTGAGGGTTAATAAGATAACTTCAGCCAACACGTGTAAGCAACCCATTCAGGGTCGCAGTGCCAAAAAGACCAACTCATCCATCCTCTCCAACAATAGCTAACCATTATTTCGTGATCAAATTGGACAGGTATCTGCCAATCGTCCTCACGGTCAAGTTGTCAACATTATAAGTACGAAATATATATCTAATGCACCCTCCGCATAGCTCGAGTCTATAGTAATAATCACAGGCGTAAAAATGTATGCTCAAGTTATATTAGGAGAAAATAAAAACATTCTCGCGTTTTGAAGTTTTTGTTAATTTCCCGCTAGTTCGACATAACGAGAGAAGAAAATGCAAATACGAATGTGCCGGTGTTTTAGTCGATCCCTTAATATCTACATTGTGCGTGTTAACTTCCGATTGTACACTGATTATACACGTTTATGCCTACTGTAGAAAGAACGATGGAAAAACCATGTAGATCCGGAGCTGGGGACTCCTATTTTAAACTGGAAGAACCTGACAAGGATATGCTGCAGTCATGCAAGCATATTTAATAAGTCAATCGGCATCGAGAAATTCGCCTTACAGCGACAATCTTTGGGTGAACTTAGGCCTAATTCCGTTAACCGACAACCTCTCTTAACCGACTTACAAACATGGAACCATGGGGTGTCGGATAACGGAGGTTATACTGTATAACAAATACATTGCACAGGTCAATATTTTTTAAAAAACAATTTTCAGCTATTCTGAAGTCGTGCGATGAGAGTGTAATTATAATTATTGAAGTGTAAAGCAGTGTTTACTTAACCTAGCTGTACTCTCTATCTTGAAGTTTGTTCAATGTCTGCAGTATATATTCTACATGCTGGTGTGTTTCGAGCAGTGTATACTAAGAGCCATGTCATGAGAACACCAGACTTATTGCCCTGGAAAACAGTGTTGACCTAACCAAGCTGTAATCTCGACGTTTGTTCAAATTCTGCAGTACAATTGACATTCTGGTGAGTGTCAAACAGTGTTGACCAAGAGAATACGTCAATATACAGTGGCAGGTATTGGTCCACACATTTTAAGCACACATCCTGGTTTTTCTAATGGTACGAATCTTTTTTTAAGCTTTAATGTCATTCACTGCAGGTACAGGTGCGGACTGTACCCGCCAGTCAATCATGTGGATAGATAGCATAGGTGTCAGTCTAACTGTGTCAATTACAATTGTTTTTTTCTTTTCTTTACCCGTGTTGTAACTCGAACACTTTAATTACTATGTTAACGCTGAAAACTAAAATATCAAAAGACAAAAAAGAAATTATGAGGAAACTTTCTTATAAGATTTCGTTAATCTAAATAGTAGTAAATACCTTTATCCGCTCGTGGATCTTACGCACATGTCTTGTGTTTCGTTTAGGCAAGACAGTGCCCGGGACCCACGTGCGTTACATTATATTTCTATATAGGCTGGAGCTGTAGTGTCGCCTTTCATAATGGAAAGACGATTAATACAGCAACAGCCTGATCGATCAATAAAATGACTAATCCCCCACCCCTCAGTCAATATACCATTCCTGTTTTTCTTTTCTACTTTTTTTCTCTTTATTCAAAACGGAACCACAATGTTATTATTAAGTGTACATTTTGATATATCCCCTTGTTGTATGTAAATACCTGGGTGAATAAAAGATATGTTCTGTTCTGTTCTGTAACAATTGACAATAGTACACATGTCCTACGCAAACAGTGTTTAGACATTGACCTGTAGGCTCCTACATAACCCGTCTGACCAGGGTCTGCACGGTTTGCAAATATGATTGTTAAAATCAACCCTATAAACAGTACAATAATTGGACATTGCAATTGTTCATTAAGTATTTCAGGGGAGAATGAGTGTCGCGATCAGTTGTGAATATGTATGTGACTCCTTTATGCAGGGCAACAGTCAAGCAAGACACTACTTATACAGCCTTATGCTTTACCTTTCTCCTGAGTTAGGCAATTACATGTATGTAAAACTAGTTCAAACTATTACTGATCAATATTAGTTAATCTTGAATCAACAGATGCGAGCAAGATAGCATACAGTATGTCGTTTGTTCAATGCTTGGTTATTATTCCTCTTCGGGTATTGCTTTTGATCTCTAGATCTAAATTATTGACACGTTTTCTAAGCATCAGCACACTTGTTAGGACATGATAAAGGTTGACCCCCCACACATACCTTTTCGTAGCTGCAAACATAATCAAGCAGGTTTCATTCATACGTAGACAGTAACATTCCAGTTTATTACCCCCACTTAACCTGTCGTGACGCGTTTATGTACCGGTATATAGTATATACATATTATAAAAACAAGCGAATACAGACCAAACAATCTTTTTCCGTATCCGATGGTCCCTATTAGATGGCATATATGCAACACAATGTTGACGTCACTGCTTTTATGATTGTACATGATCTATTTATATAAAGAAGCATTGTGCGTGACGTTTCGGATTTCCAGGTTCCGATGCTATTTTTTAAAAAAAAGTTGAAACTAAGCGTCGATCAACTTTGAATAGTTTTTTCCGTTTTAAGCGTGAATAACCAAAAACACCCACTTTTACTCATGTTTTCCACCAAAGGATAAAGCTTTAAACAGTTCAACTCATACCCTAAAACGCTTAAATGACCGTTATTTGCAAAACACCACTTCTTAAATAACGGATTCAATCCAAAACAAACAAAAATGTCGTAGTTTATTGGTGGGCACAGGACTTCCATAAATAGTTGAAGATTGCATATGACCGCAGAATTTTTAACATATAAGGGCCTACATGTATGCGTATATTTAATTATTCGATTGAACAACATATATATCTAGATATAGTGCAAAACATACTCAGTTTAGGTATATAATAAAAAGGAATATCACCACAGTGTGTAATCCGGTGTCTTGTATCAGTTCTCGTTGGTTGTGTAATTCAGATCACACTCGAGGCTGCACCTCTCCTGTGATCTGGATTACACAACCAACTCGAACTGATACAAGACCCCGGATAACACATTGTGGTGACGTTCCGTTTATATAACCCACAACAGAGTAGTTTATGAGTCTGTTTATCAAATACGGAGATGATAGTATCTGATCAGGATTAATGAGTTAACTCACATCAGCTCCATCATTTCCAATGGTGCCTGGTGGTCCAGATGGCCCTGCTTCTCCCTTTGCGCCCTGTCTTCCTTCTGGTCCAGGGGATCCGGGCAGACCAATAGCACCTGTACCCCCGGAAGAACCTGGTGGTCCTTGGGGTCCAGGGGATCCTGGTGGTCCTGTCATACCATTGTCCCCTTGTTCACCCTTTGCTCCAAGTGGTCCAGGTGGGCCCTGAAGTCCGGTGAGACCAAATGGTCCTGGAAGTCCGCGTCCACCTTGCGATCCCTAAACAATTAATGTTAAAGTTGAAAACAATATTAACAATTAAATCCTATTCAATAATATCTCAATCCACACAATTAACATGATCACTGTCTCAACGAAATTTGAGCGTGGATACTTCAGATTTAGAGAGTTGGAAATATGTGCAGAGCGTAATAATGCCTCCAGAGTTACCTTTCACTGCTTTTCACATTTCATTCCAGTTTAAGGTTTAGTTAATAGACTAAAGAAATGTAAAATTGTCAGGGTCTGAACCGAGAAAAAGAGAGAAAGAGAGAGAGAGACAGCCAGACATACAGACAGACATATATGCAAACATACAAACAAACAGTCAGACAGACAAATAGGCAGGCAACATACAAACGGACAAAGACAGAAAGAGACACAGTCAGGGAGAGACAGAGGGACACACACATACACACGCAGACAGACAGATATACTGACAGAAATACAGGCAGAAATACAGACAGAGACCTACAACCAGACAGACAGACAAACAGATATAAAGACCGACTGATAAAGAGTTTGAGTAAGAGAGAGCAAGAAAAGAGCGGAAAGAAGAGAGAGTCAGAGAAAGGCAGAGAGAGAGAGAAAGACAGTGACAGATTATGCAAATCAGATTAGAAGAACAGACGGTAAGAAAATCAAACAATAGGCTGAACATACTTTTCTCGCTTTTCATGGGTGCTAGACAACTTTTTGTTACTATAAATAGCCGTACGGTACACCTTGTCTGGTACAACTAAATATGTTGTTTCCAAGCTCAGGGTGGGACATTCTGATTTGTTTTTCATAACTCTGAGCTGTCATTTACCTGGTGTAATTTTCGGAGATACCTGTCTTGTACGGTATCCTTCCGCCCGATCGGGTTAACAGCAAGGGAAAGGGAGGTACCTCTTACAGAAATACCCTTAAACTTGCAATTGACCACAAGCTACGTTCACAGAGAGAAATGAAACAAAGAATCTTACAGTAGATTCTACACTTGTCTGTGGCTTTCGACAATTCAATGATCCGATGTTTAAACAGTGATTTATGTTGTTGTTGTTGATTGTTTCACATGATCGAGTATACGCGTAAGATCACGTGCTTACGTGACGTCATTGACGTCGGTTGTTGTTATGGCTTGAAAGTAGTACGTAAATAAAGGAAGAAATGGCCGTTTTGATAACTTAAACTATACAAATTTGCTTGGACTCAATAAAAACCTTTTTTTTTTCTGAGATGTGATCTAAAGTGGGATATGTTTTTCTTCTAAAAACGTGTATACAAATAAATGTCGTTTCTGACCGGGAACAGACCAACCTCGGGTATAGAATTCCCCGTCTTTACCAAAAACCGTTCTTGATTCTATTAATAGAGGAACAAATGGACAGCCATGCTGTACATTGAGGCACGGAAACTATAGAATATACAAACCTTGCTTCCTGTAGGTCCCTGTATACCTTGAATACCTGGCTCTCCTACAGGGCCCTGTAAGATTGAACATAGTATATTATATAATACCGCTTCACTGCTTTCTCGTCTTCAATTTCAAATTTTTAATGTCTGTATCTATTTCTCAAATTTAAATGTTTGGTATTTTGACTGAAAAAAATATTGAAATGAATGCTAAACAGTTTGAATACTGATCAGACGCCGCAGTTTCCAAACAGTTCGTAAATAAAAACCGTATAAAGGGTCATTTGCTTTCCGCTATATTCGCGAGGACAAAAATTCGCCAAAACGTGAAATCATAATGTTTCTTCCACTGTAAAGCATTGTCATTCGAGCTCATTGATTTCAAGGTTGCAAACTGACTTCACTGAAGATTTTTAGAGTAAATACTTACGGTTGAACCTGGAGCTCCCTGGGGACCGGAAGTTCCAGTAGGGCCAGGTGGTCCCTAAATCAAAGAAACAGACCACTATTTAAAACGTTTTAATACACTATATAGGGTATAGGGACAGGGGTTTACAATTTATTATTACAGACAGAATAAAAGGCAAGTTACAGGTACTATGTAAGATAGACAGTCGATAAGCCAGTGTTAAAGTTCGCTTAACACATTCAACACTAGCGACCAACACATTCACCATCGACAAATAATATACATGTGTATACTGTGCTGTTTGTAAACCTTTGCAATATATTGATACAGTCAAACCTTAAATTGTCTAAAATGAACTGAACCTACTTTGAAGTTGGAATAGTTCATGAGCAGTTAAAGGGATGAATGAGTTAAGCCGAATATAATTATAAGCTTACCGCTACGATCTTAACTCAAGATTTGTTTGACTATGGTTGACTCAATATGTCAGTGTTCAACTGAACAAAATAGGAATAGGCCCGAGGTTTGACTGGCTATACACACATTTTCATACATACGAGGACCATTAAATTAATATTGAGCCTACACTGACCATTCTGTCAAGTTGTACCACTTTCACGTGCGAATTTGTGCTAGCCTTTGTTCAAGCTTTCTTCTATCATATAAAATAAGCTTCACTAAAATCGGTTTGGTAGTTGTAAAACAAAAGCTGTGTAAAGTGAACCTACCCATAGACACTCTGTTAAAAATGTTGAACGAAACTATAACTCAAATACGGGTTGTATCAAAAACTCGTTTCTTACTTGGGATTTCGAAGAAAACATACACAATGAAGTTTGTGAAGCATTTGTGTATCATAGTGTTTCTTATGCTACCGTTAATCGCGGAGTGAAGAGGTTCAAAAGTGGAGATCTGACCTTCAAAAATAAACCAATTCCAGGATAACCGAATTCTACTGCTCATTCCAAAACCGTTTAGCAAGTCAGCGACTTATTACTAAATGATGCCCCAATCACTATAAAGCAGATAGCTAATGTACCTGGGATGTCTGTTGGATCATTATTCAATATTTTAAAGAATCTACATGGCGTCAGGCGTATTTGCTAGATGTAAGCAAAATATGTTAACTGATGAGCAAAACAAGACATTGTTGAGAATGCCCGTAAACTACTGAACTACTGAAACTACCCTCACTTCACTTCATTGGCATTTTCAGATATCTATACAGTTGACGAAACATTGGTACATTGCTTTGACCCTACTTGAAATATGATTATAACAAGAGATATGAGGAGACACAGTTGCTAAAAGAACACAAAGTGTACAGACAATAATGTAGCAATTCGTGTTAATGCAAGAGGAGAGACAGTACAAGTTCTGATACCACGGAGTAGAACTGTTAACGGGAAGGTTTAAAGAGACATAGTATTGAGAAAATTGAAAAAATAATGTTACAAAAGCCGCAACACGTTCGGATAACATGGTGCCTATATGTTACATAACAATGTTCCTGCCCTCAAGTCCACAATAAATGACCACATTTCCGTAAAGAAAATGAACCGAGGTGCTTCCCCATTACCCGTGCAGTCAAGACTTTGCTCCATATCACTTCTGGTTGTTCCCAGACCTGAAACAGTTCTCCCAGGGACGCCGATTTAAGGCTAGAGCCGCCATTTGGTCTACCATATATCAGTATATGAACAGTATACCAAATCAGCCTTCATTAAAGCATTACACGGATGGATTTCACGGCTGAAATTGGGCATAAGCGTTAAAGAGGAATACTCTGAGGGAATGAAGAAAACAATTTCCTGCTTGGTTTGTTTGTTTCTTTTTTATAGGGCAAGGCTCAATATTAATTGAATGGTCCTCGTATGCATTCAAATTGTATAGTATGTATAAACGTGTTACTCCAAATACATATGAGCCGTGCCAAAACACAACCTGTTCTATTGCATTGCAACATTGTACAGACATGCACTGTTGTCATTCCAGGCTGAAAGGCATTATATGTATGTGGGTGTCAAAATGTTTAGATTAAGACCAGCCGCCGCGTCTTTAACGCGGCGGCTAGCCTTGATCTACACTGTTTGAAATTCAATAGGGCAGGTTTGTATCATGACAAGGCTCAAATATATGATCATATTGTTATGCTCTTGCCATACAGTACAACCCGTTATTGTGCTAGCCACACTTTAACATGTCAGTTCTCCCTGTCTGTAGCTACAAACTACTGACTAAGATTCTCCAGAGGAGGTGACTGCTTGATGCGTAATGAAAGTAGTGCAAAAAGCTCCTTAAGGGAGTTCGTTCTGTATTGCTTTTGTCCTGCATCCAGCTTTCATTTCCCTTAAAACAGCACTATACAGCTTAATTCGAGTGTCATTTTACTGCAAAATCTTTCTTTGAACCTTATTTATGGATGGTAAGTTTTAAATTATGTCAGTATTAATGTTGATGATTATCAATCTCGCTGTTGTCATACGTGTAGTCATCATCATCATCACCATTATCTTCAGCAGCAGCAGCATTGTTGTATTTGCCGTAGTAACATACCTTATTATTACCTGACTCTCTATTTAAGTGTTTATTAAGCATTTTTGACTGTTTCTCGGTAAAGAATTCCCAGACTTATGCTAGGTGACTGTTGACCGGTCAACAGTTGACTGTTGCACGGCACTGTTGCCTGCGCGAAAATGGTACGCAAACATTTTCTGCATCGGAACCGTCTAGTACATAGATCTAGCATTTTACGGGGTTTTTTTCGGGCCATATTTCTCTCTCGAACAATACCCTAAAAAGGCTACATATATACTAAAGGAATTTAGAAAAGCAACTCAAACTTTGGATACATATGTTGCATTTGTCTATATAGTTTGGTTATAAAAGTTATATATCATTTTCAACGTTAAACAGTTATTAACATGTTGCATCCAAATTTTTTTTGGATACTTAAAAAGTGTGATGGAGAGATGACGTCGAGCAAGTCGCGTCAGTGTAAAGTCCTAACGACATGATCACTATCTGGTATGACCCTCATGTGCCGCCATTGCAACGCGAATAAGCCTATGCAGTGAGTAGATGAGTCCTTTAATTTGACAAATTGGGATGTTTTCCCACTTCGTCTCAATTCGCCATGCGTCGTCGGTGTTGGATGACGTCTCAAAACACGTCTGTCCAAAACGTCGATAGATGTTCAAGGGGCGAAAGATAGGGGCTGTATTTGTCCATGAACAACGCACTCCTCCACCGATGCATGGACAACAATTCTAGACGATGTACATGCAGCCAATTTATACGACGTTGACGTCGGGGCCTTGTTAACGGCAATCCTACGTATGGTTTTCTTGCTCTGATTCCAGCGTTCCGGAGCCTGTTTTTCACAATTCGTGCGCATGGTCTGGTGTTATTAGGACCTCTAAAATTTCTGGCGGTTTCTTCGGGTGTCTAATACCTATGACGTACAAGTGTGTCAGCCTTATAAAAACGTCATCGCGATGTGACGTTAGTCTGGGTAGTCCAGGTCAAAGACGGTCGCTCGTTGTACCAATAGTACGCAGACGATCATACAACCTTGAAATAGTGCTTTTTTGCACAGTAAGATGATTAACAATGTTACTCTGAGAACTTCCGTTCATCAGCACCCGAACGACTGCTTAACGTTGATCAATGCGTAAGCGCGGCATTGCCATCTTTGAACAAATTATAATTTTTTCTTTTAAAATTTACTAACTTGGTCTTAATGATGATTTTTGTTATGTAACCGAACAGGTTTACTCAATACAATTACATGTAGTCACGTGACCTGTATTTTACGCTAATCCCGTGCTACTCGTGATATCAGTGGGCGTTCGACGACGTTTTTCTATAACTTGGTTAGTGTGTCTCGGTGCAGTCACGGAAAAGTCGTGCAAAATATTGAGAACATACTTATACATGAATATCTTACGTTTAAAACAGTTGCGTTTCTAATTTCTTTTAGTATAGATAATCTAGTATTAAGAATGACTCCGAATAAAGAATGTTAAACCGCTTTCAGATCTAGATCTAGCATCTTCCTTTTTTTAAACAAATTATGACGTTACATTCTAAATGACGTCATGTCATCATGAATTTATGACGTAATTGAAACTGAGTGTCAATCAATTTTAGTCAATAAGAAAATGTTTACATTTCAAATCGTATTTGAAAAAATGAATATTTTAGAGAAACCTTTTCTAAATACAGTGGTTGTGCGTTCAGTTGTTGTAGTGAATTAAATAAAGATATATATAAATATATGATAAATAAATAATCTCTAGAATTTATACAGTAACTGTTGTTCAAATCATGTAGATCTAGATCTAGCTTTTCATTCAGCCATGTACAATTCAGGAACTATATCTGTCTTAAATAGAGAGTCCGGTAATAAATCACTTGTTTCATATTTATTTCGGGAACATTCAAATCATTGTCCCTCGGTAGCAGGGAAGACCTTGAGAACTGTTGCCCTCGGCCGTTGGCCTCGGGCAACAGTTCTCAAGGTCTTCCCTGCTACCTCGGGTCAATGATTTGACTGTTCCCTCAGTACCTATGAAACAAATGTATACTGTCAACTTTATCATTGGTGGTTTGTTCACGTTATATGTATACATGTATATAAACCTTTGCATTGTTTGTATACATTTACGAGTACTTGACAATGTATTCTCTCCTTATCTGGAGGGATTAAAGATTATAATTATTATTATTTGAATGAGACAGTACTGTATATTCACACTGCTGCCTGTCAGAGTGTGTGTGTTCAATATTACCTGTGGTCCATACTCTCCCTTTGGTCCGCGTGCGCCTGGTGGTCCCATCTCGCCCTAAAACACCAGCATAAAACACATTAGGATGCAGATAAATTGTTCAAACTTCACCTCTTTTATTACAGTAAGGAAGACGTATTTCTTTGCCGTTTAAACAAAAATGAACTCAAAAGCGAGTAAATGCAGTAAAATGCAGAAAATGGAGACATTTTGAAAATTCTGACAGTTTATAGGATTGTAGTGATCTGAGGCCGCGCTCTCCTGGGTACGTAAGGCCCAGAGGGCGAAACCAGAGCGCGTGCCGAAGAATGGCGTAATATGCTACGTCACGGGGTCATGCGCGCGTCTTGTAGCTGCTGTCAGACGAACAGTGAATCCCGTACAGAGCTGCGAGTAGAAGCTGACGGCGAATCGTAAGAATACTTAGAATAGATACATTATCTTCAATCCTTACAACAGAATGGTAAGTATTGATTCCAAGTTTATATTATCGTTGTATTTATATAACAAGAAATACAATAGTATTCTTAGTGGCTAACAGTTTAGAACCGGACCAGACGCCGGGTTATCCAAGCTGTTTGCAAACGATATAAGGTTTGTACCTTAGTTGCATTGTGGAGTGCAATAAATATTGCCAACAGTTTGAATTTAGTGCTCCTACTTAGATATACAATGTTTGCATATGGGGCAAGTGCATTTCACTTGCACACTATTAGTACACTGTTAGTACAGACTCATAAATACATCGTCTAGGTTCAAGGGTCAAACAAACTTGCATGAAGTCTTTATATATGAAGCCAATGAAGTGAACATTAGCAGTATCGTGATATAATGGCCTTCGGAGAGATTGAAAGCAGTGTAGATCCAGATCAATCCCTATCTAACTGAACTTTTCTTTGGATACATACATTTGTATGAGTGTCAAACAGTGTAGGTCCCCATCACAAATCATCTCTTTGTCTGTCTCTCTTTCGCTATCTCCATATGCCCGTTTTGTCTGTCTGTCTGTCCCTGTCTCTTTTTCTCTCTCGTAAATATCTATGTCTCTCAATGTGTCTCTCACACCGTCTCTCATATCTCAATCTGTCCCAATTATCTGTCATTATTTACCTTATCTCCATCCATGCCTGGTGGTCCAACTGGTCCCGGTGGTCCTTGGTGGCCCTGAAAAGTTACACGAACAACATAACAATAACAAGACCTCAACAAATCATCCCTCTTTGAAAGCAAACACTTACCTCGGTACGGTACATGGGGTCGTGAGTTTGACCCGCCGTATCAAGTCCTTCGGTTGAGACATTATAAACCGAATATATATGCATTATGGGGGTACTGCGACATAAATCAATTTTCGAGGCTCGCATGGCTCCAAGAATTGATTTATATCGCAGGATCTCCATTTTGCGAATATCACGTGGGATCATATGCAAATTCTCCCCAGCCTTCGACATTCTTCCTCAAACGGTTTAACCACTTCATAGTACCTGTTTAATAATCTAACTTTATGCGCACCACATGGGACACAGATTTGGTATTTTGCATATGTTCCCTTTCCACACTTTATACAGGGTTTAACCTTACTCTTTTTCATCAAATAGTTATGCAGTTTGCAATTTGAAACTGATTTAATTGAATAAGCCATTTTGTTATCCAGCTGTATGGTATATTTCTCAAACTTTATGAAACTGTTAATCGGTGATAGGTTAAATCATTATGTGACACGCGTGTCATATACGTCATCGGTGATAAGATAAAACTTTCCTCTGATGTTTACACTTACATAGTCCATGAGCAAGTATAAAAAATATTCAACCCATGTATTTAGTCCAGGAACAAGGTTTTCAAATATTCACCCCATGTATTTATCTTTGATATAAAGGTGGTGGATCATTTACAAATACAAACTTATTAAACAACATTATGTGTCTTTTATCTTTTTTTGAATTACACTTAATGCTTGTGCTTTTCCCTCTTCTATCAGCTTCTTTTTTTCTATTTCACTCACTCCAGAATGTGTTGAGCGTGTCTTATCTTTGAGGTCGTTATATCTCTCTAGTTCATTCAGAACCATCTTAAATTCTTGTTCTGAGATTTTCCCATCATTCAAAGCTTTTGAAATCAACTCCTTCACACTGTTCAGCTTACTCTCAGCAACCATCCTAATCTCATCATGTTTCTTTGCCTTTGAATGCAGCCGTCTTCTAATAAACTTTACACATACCCCC
Source organism: Gari tellinella (assembly GCA_922989275.2). Classification (NCBI taxonomy): domain Eukaryota; kingdom Metazoa; phylum Mollusca; class Bivalvia; order Cardiida; family Psammobiidae; genus Gari; species Gari tellinella. Next base: position 58,564,306 of record OV277865.1, read on the forward strand.
GCTACACCGCAAACTATTGCAGCAATTTCTAAAGGTAGCATCAAAGGCAATGCGATTCCAATGCCACCCATAATCACACTCCCAGAAATGAGAGTTGTATCAACTCCATCTGTCATATTGATACTCCGTTTATACTTTTTATATAATGACTGCCTATTATCCCGTTCTTTAATTAACGTCTGCTCTATCTCTGATATTTTCTGCAATCTATAATTCTGCCCATCGTCAGTGGGTAATTCTGGATACAAAGGTGCTGTTGGCTGTTTCATTTTTATTATAAAAGATAAAAAAATTAAAACAATTCAATCAACAATGAAGCAACAGTATTCTCAGTTGTTACATTGCCTGTCTTGCATACAAAATCAATCACACTCCCAGCATTAACAATGAACGGTGTATCAAAATTGTCGTGTTTACTTGGAGTTGTGTGAAGTGTAATTTCACAGCCTGGTAGTACTTTTTCATCCACAACAATCCCAACTGTCACTTCACCACTCTGTCTTTTACTTGAAAGACCCATTCCTAAAATCTGACCGCGACGCATCATAACATAACCAGCACCACTTTCTCTACCGCCATTTCCAAAAGAAAACAATTCGTTTTCTAAAAGTGCACCTCTACTCTCTGCACATATTGAAATGACCAACTTGTCTGTCATAGTATCAACATTATGTCGTAATAAATGGTTGTTAATTGTAAGCTCTTTAAGTTTTTCTTGGAGTGTAGTATATCTATCTGCCTGTGTATTTATCTGATCAAGCATAGTGTTTCAACTGTCATGAACTTTTTGCTGAAATTCTGAAATTCTTTGCTCCATATCAGAAATCGGTTTCACTCTCGTATGTAAATCTCGAACATGCATTGTTAAAGTGTCAATGTCTCCATTGCCTTTCTGCTTTTTAATTCCAAAGATACTCATGTTTTTCTATATACAGTTAAAAAAAATTAAAATAATTCTAAAACAGCACTCATAGGTAAGCCGTGGTTATCAATTTTACGACCGTTTTCATCTCTCATCGATATTTCCAATTCTGATATTGCTCCGTTTGACAAACATTTAAATTCTGGTTGCTCAAACCTTACAGACACAATATCACCAAACTCTCTATTTTCAATTGACACAACTGCTAATATTGAACTTGGTGCACCATTAAAGAAGTTCTGTGATGTGTTTAGTTGTTCTAAATGTATATATACAGACTTAATTGTTGCCAAATCAACAGATTTATTCCCTATATGAGTGACATCTGCTTCAAATTTTCTTTTATTATAAAACCCTAACATCAGTTTCAGACCTTTACTTATCTTGAGCTCGTTATCAGTAACTAAAGATGCAATACCATTTGTTTCATTCACAGACAATGTGACGCCTAAACTGTGGAATAAATCTACTATCTGGTGTAAACTATAATAACCATCTTGAATTTTATTAGGTCTCTGTACAGATTTCTGTATAGTTTCATGTGCAACATTATACCAGCCCAAAGCGTATGTAAAACTTTTTAGCCCAACCTTTTTACTGCCATCTCTGTTATCAATATACTGTTGTAAATTGATTGTTTTGTCTATATTTGAAATTGTGTGATACATTGTTTTTATTAATCAAAAAATAAAAAATCAATATAATAAAAATGACAATACAGAAAGCGTTCAAGTATAATAGTGATGCGCATTATTCACATGCAGGTGTTTTTAATAAAAAAACAATTAATATTATAAAACAGGCTATTGTTGTTATTATAAACGGTAGAACCTTTAATGCTGATTTCCCAGATGTATTTGAAAATTATTTATTACCTCACGTGGCATCAGAAGATATAGTAAAAAAATGGAATACAGACTGGTTATCATTCTGGCAAAATCAATTAAACTTTGCAATATGGTGTGCTACTACTGGATGCGGTGTTGATTATAATAATCATATTAAGTCTAGTGGGATGAGTGGTTCTCTATATCTATTTCATATCTATTACCAGACTAGAAGAATACTATTTGAAATGAGTATTGCACTTCCACAGGATAAAAGTTGGAATGCATTTAGTAATAGCTATAATAGAGGTGCATATGAAAGCATATGTAAAGAGTTTAATGTAGATCCTAATGCTGATTGGAGACAAAAATTATATCCAAATGGTGATGGGCTTGGAGACATATATACAAGTGGTCATGTTGCATGGAATAGAACAGATTTTAGACATGATAATTCAGATGAACATACTGCTAATAACAAAGTTGCTGAATTGGATTTAAGTAAAATGACTTTCGGTCCTGAAGTACCAGGAGATAGACATTGTGGTGTTTCTTCATGTCACTATGATCCTCCTAAAAAAGTTCATATTGATTATATACAACAAGATGATGGTGTTAAAGATGCATGGAGTACATTTATTCTAGATAATTCAGATGGATTTACAAGAGCTGGTGTGCAACGTATAAATGAATCGATAAGAACTTATTGTTGGGCCATTCTAGGTTCACAAGCTCAAACAGGGACAGATATTCTTGGAACAGGAACTGCTTTTGATGCTCAGAAACAATTTTTGGCAAATATAGAAGATGCAATAAACAGTCCTGTTGATCTACCAAGTCAGATTAGAAATTATCAGAATACGTTAAAATATGCAAGAACAAAGGTTAATTATGTATATGGTATAGGATTGTACATGTCACCAAGTAATATGGAGTTAAGGATAGGTGTAATTCAAGATTATAATAATAAAATTGTAATAGCTACAGATCAGCAAGTGCTTGGGTTGAATGATGCTGTTAATGTAAAACCAGTTCCACCAAAACCAATTGTAAATCTTCCAGGAACTAAAACAAAACAAACACAACCACCACAATTAAGTGCGGCTGATTATAAAAAGATTACTGATTATCCAAAAACACACACTTTACCTGAAGGCTGGGTTAAAAATGCAGAGAATATTCCTGGGTTCTATGACACATGGGTGAAAGAACACAGTTTCCTAATTGATTCTTCAACAGCTCCTCCACCAAAAGATGCAACACTTTCTACTCCGAAAACAACACAAAAAAATTATACATCTCCACAAATTACAACACAACATGAAGATAATAAAACTGCATTAATCGTTGGCAGCATAGCAATAGGTCTTACTACTTTGCTCATTTATGAGATTTATTAATATACTCCTTAGCAGCTGCATATAACAACCCAACAACAAGAACGACTAATGCCCATAAATGTTCACCAAACCAATTAACAATTTTACCAGTTGTTGACAACAACCATGATACAATAGAACCAATTATACCAGGTAAAGCAGTTGCAGCTTTCCCTGCAAGATTAGCCAATAGTTTTCCAAGATTGGACAATTGTTTTTTTATCCAATCTTTTGCACTAGGAGATTTACCTGGAGGAGGTGTCACTGCAACGCTACCAGATGGTAGAGCAGCTTCAACAATAAAACCAATAACCATACCAACTGCAGTTAAAATACTGATAATTGTAATACCTTGTTCTCTGAACAATGTTCTCAATCTTTCACCAAGTGTAGTATCTTCATTTAATATTTTATTTATAGTATCTTTAATTCTATTCACTTGAGTTCTTAACTTTTCTTTGTTAACATTTATCACTTCCAATCTAGCACTTCTCTCTGACTCTAAATCTTTTATTCTACCCTCTATTTGGTTTTTTTCATTCTCATCATTTGTGTTTGCAAGTTTTTCTTTTTCAGCTGCTATTTCTTTGTTTGTTTCAGTAAGTTTTGCCAACTCATTAGCAATTTCCTCTTTCACGGAAGTCATTGCTTTCATAATACCATCCATTTCTCGTTTTGTCATGTTTGTTTGCGTTGAAGTAGTAGTTGTAGTAAAAGATGTTTCAAGTGATTTAACTGCAGTTTCAACATCACCAGCTGTATTTGTTAAATCTTGTATGTCTTGTGTAGAAGAAATATCTTGCATTGGAATTTGTTCTGCTGCAATTGTATTTCTTGTCTCAATTAATTGCTGTAATTCCTGTCTACTCTCTTTAACTCGAGTAGCATGAGGTTGATAATCATCTACACCTAAAACATCTCTAATAATCCTCACTCCATATTTCTTCTGAATTGTGTCAAATGAATAAAATTGCATTATACCATCAGGTTTTGTATCCTTGTAATATGATAGGAGGTATTGTTTATTATTATCATCCACACCAAACAAAGGTCTGCCATATTTATCATGTGTCATATACCATTCGGCCTCATCACTATTAAGTCTTATTGTTTCTTGATTTCTATCATAAAATCGTTTCACCAATATTTTAATCAAAGAAGTTAATTCTCTTTCATTGTCTTGACCTGTCAGATCATCTAATGCTTTATATTGAGTATTCAACATACTTTGGAATTGTGTTTCATCAGTTAAAGATGTTCCTGCTTCATCTCTATCATAGTCATCTTTATCAAATTCAGGATTATAAATCTCCATTCCACCTTCAGCCATTGTTTTATTTATTATTAAAAAAAATAAAAAATACATTAATAAAAAACATGTCAGCATATGGAGATAAACTTAACCCCCACAGAACAATAAGAGAACCACGAGGTGTGAAAGGAATTCGTCAGAGTGTTGTAATAACTAATAACCCTAGTACCATTGACCAAAAACCAACAACTGTTGGTAAGGTTTCCCAATCTCAGTAATAATGATGTTATTGTTCTCAGAACAGCACGTCTTGCCTTTGAAATTGAACTAAAAAGCACAGATGCCAATGCAACTGTGTTTCAAAACCTTGGTAGAGCCATTATCAAGAAAACAACAATAAGAATATCTGGTAATGAAGTTATGTCAATTGATGACAGTGATATTTATCATTGTTATATTGATTTATGGAGGTCTCCTTCTGAACGCGTTAATATGGCTTATCAAGGTATTGGTAAAGGCAATATGTTAAAACATCGAGTTGGCGCTGATGATGCTTCCTCAGACAAAGAAGACAAAGCTATAGCAAATGCATACAAAAACAGATTTTGTATCCCTCTTGATTTTGAACTGTTGGAAACACAAATGCCATTCTATCAAGCTGGTCTTGGTGATAGACTTGAATATGAACTTACATTCAACAACTATGATAAAGTGATTAAGTCAACCGACTCAGCTGCAACTTACATTATTAAAAATATATGTTTGGAATTTGATATGGTGTCTGATACAGAACTTGTAAGACAAATAAGGCAACAATATGAAGGGAAAATGGTTGTATTATATGATCGCATATTAAGACACAGAAAAATAACAAAGAATAAAGCTGATACACTATGGAATATTAACTTGAATGTCCCTGCACGAAGCATGAAAGGCATATTGATGCTATTTGAAGACCCAGAAAGAACAAGCACTGAATCATATTTCAACCCCAAAATAGAAAAAGTAGAGATGACAATAGAAGGTGTTCCAAATCAACTTTACAGTCAAGGAATGAGGGCATATCAACATTGGGATGAGATAAATAAATACTTTGCATTAACATCAAAGAGAAATAAGCAAACAGATCAAATTTCCAAAGACTTATGCTTCACCACCACGACATTAGAAAAGTATCTGACTGATAATTATGCATTGTGGTTGGATTTACGATCAACAGATGATAACACACTTCACGGTTCTGGAAGAACAGTGGAAAATGCATCAGAAGGTATCACAATTCAAATAACCAAGGAGCAAGGTGCTGATGAACCAATCAATGTCTATTTGTTTGTTATTCAAGACGCGCAGATTAATTTTGAAGATGGAAGATTTAAAGAAGTTAGATATTAATTTTTTTTATCCCATAAGAATAAAATGGAACTACTAAAATATCCTCATTGTGCTATTATTTGTGGTCAGACCGGTTGTGGTAAGACTGAATTTGTTTTAGATTTACTTGAAGGTGAATATAGAGGCGTGTTTGAACATATAATTATTCTCTGTCCTACTATACAATGGAACGAAGCATATAAAAACCGAGAGTGGATTGGAGATGTTAGGAAGCCAAAGACTAAAAATATTGAAATTGTAAATCCTGTACATAATGGTGAAGAAAAATTACAAGACCTGTTGAGAATGTTTTTCAATAAATATGCTGGTTCTTCTACTTTATACATCATTGATGATTGTAGTGCTACAAAAGAATTAACAAAGAAAAAAGATATGCTGTCAGAGTTGGCTTTCTCTGGCAGACATGCAGAACAATCAGTGTGGGTGATTTCACAGAGATATAATTCTGTGCTGAAGGATTTGAGAGAGCAAACAAAATGGTTATGCATGTTCTACACCAAAGATAGAGACAGTTTTGAAAATTGTTTAAGAGAGAATGATGTCATTCCAACATTGGAAGAGAGGCAAAGGATAAAAGGAGAACTATCAAAAGTGAAACATCGTAAATTGATATTGAAAACAGATCAACCTGCTGATTATTGGTTAATTGATTAATAGTAATGCTTTTTTTTTTAACAATGTTTGTTAGCAAATCTATGAAAAATATCATTCAGTTTAGCAATGCTTATAGCAATGCTTATAGAATTAGCAATGCTATTAGTAATGCTTATAGAAATTTAGCAATGCTATTAGTAATGCTTATAGAAATTTAGTAATAAAATAGCAATTATAAAAAGCAATGCTACTTGAACTAATATCAATTGTATCTAATTGTGTAAATATATCTGTCGCATGTTTAATAATATTTATTTATTATAAATTAAAAAATATATTCCATACAATAAAAATGAATGTAGAAGAATTATTACAAGATGTTCAAGAAGATAAAAAAGATGACACTGACACAAAACGGGAAAGGCTTTCATGCGTTGTTGCGGGTGGTGGTGGTAAACAATATTTAGGTCGTGAATTACAACTCTCAGACATAGATGGTATGTCCGCAGAACAAATCAACAAGCTTTATTGCAGGTATGAAGCACGACTGGGTGCAAGTATGACAAAGACATTGGGGAATTCTTTTATCAACCTGTATGTGATGGGTGTATCGAAATACTTCAATGTGTCTGACCCACCAAAACTGATAGAAGATTTGGAAGAAGACCCATTTATCAATCATGCTTTAACAAACGTTTGTTGTGAAATGTATTATAAATATGGTATGTATCTAGCACCTTTCACTGCAATGTTGACAACGGCAAGGCATATAGATTTAAAAAAAAATATTGACACTAAAAAAAATGACGAGTGAAACTGTAGAAGTGAAACAAAAAAATCCAAAAAGAGTTGAAGCAGGAAAGAAAGGTGCAGAAGCAAGGAAGTTAAAAAAGTTGGAACAAAGTAAACCTTTAGAGATAACAAAACATGTTGAGGAACATGTTGTTGATGAACCAGTAAAGATAAATGTATATAAGAATTATTTACCCATTGGTTTTATGATGGTTGGTATTATGGGTCTAGGATTGTATGTTTATAAAAACAAACAACCTGTTTTAGAAAAACATCCAGAAGTTGTTGTTGAAAATCAACCAGTTAAATCAGAAAAGATTGACCCATTTAATTTTTTTTTTTTTTTTTTAAAAATTCATAATATAAAATGACGACCACACCTATAAACGGAAAACAGATTGATAATATGTTATACCATGCAGGAGTTGAAACAATATTGACAGTTGGATATTCAGAACTTGGTAGAAAAGTCTTTAAAAGACCAGCACCTAAGGTAGATTTTAATATGGGAGACATTGGAATGTTGTCCTTAGATATATTACTTGCAATGTCAACAAGAGATATGTTAGTTAAGCAAGGTATTATACCTGCTGATATTATGAAGTAATTTTTTTTTTGTCATACATAAAAAAAATGGCAAGTGCAGTAGCAATGATGGTAGGCGGTGCATTGGTAAATGCATTAGCATTCACAGGAAGTAATTATTTATTCTCCAAGATGGGAAATAATAGCGATGAAGAAATGGAAAGACATGACAAAGCGGTGGAACAGTTAGAAGCAGCACAGGTTGATTGGAATAAAAAAAGAACAGAGAGATTAGATTTTATAAATACACAGATGCAAAAGGAACATCATGCAGAGAAGACATTTGATGATGTTGATCAAGCAATGAAGCAGTATTATTATGTTACTGGGAAACAGTTGGATCCTTTACCCCCTCAACCAACTTTGAGTGATTTCTATACACCATCACCAGATCAGCAGAATAAGGAGATTGTATTTATTGTGTTAGGAATGACAGCAACTGGGTTTGTAGCGTATAAGTTGTTGTAGACAAAAAAACAAAACACTTCACTTCTTTACGTAATCTGTATGCATAAAGTTTGAAGTTGACTTTGGGAAAACCAAGTCATAAGCATGATACTTATTTTTCTTGTTGGTTTTACAAGGTCTAAGACCAAGCGGTCTAATATAAAATGGTGGTTCTTTACCTTCAATCTTAGTTGCAAGGTGAGAAGGACACCACACGTCTCCATTGTCTTTGAGAGTTAAAACTACACTGTCTCCATTGCTTGTTGCAACTGTTCTGCAAGACGTGATTGTGTATATTTTGCTTATTTCTAAATCAGTCCATCTCTGTGTATCATATTGACTTTGCTCTTTGAGCAGTTCGTCGAATTCTGCTGTTGTGATTTCTTCAACATTGATCTCATTTGCATTTTTTACTGACTTTGACATTTTTGTTTTTTTTTATACTAATTTATTTTTTCTTAAATATAAATAATGGACAAAATATACTACAGTCCAAAAGGATTCTGGAGAGGAAAATCGGCAGTTCAGAAATTAGCAAAAGAATCCAAGGTTAGCGAGAAACAAGCATTAGATTTTCTAAAGAAACAAGCAGTGTGGCAGATTTATTTACCTGCACCTAAGAAGATTGTTAGACCAAGGTTTGATGTAACTGCTAAGAATGAAGTGCATCAAGCAGATTTGCTGTTTTTGCCACATGACACTGTTAAGGTTGGAAGAGTAAACAAAACATATAAGTATGCTTTAACGTTAGTTGATGTTGGGTCGAGGTATAAAGAAGCAGAACCACTGACATCTAAAGACAGTAAAGAAGTTGCCAAAGCCTTTGAGAAGATTTATAGCAGACATTTGAAATATCCAAAGTTGTTACAAGTTGACCCTGGTAGAGAGTTTATGGGTGCAGTAACACAACTGTTGGATAAACACAAAGTCAAAATTAGAAGAGGTAGAAGAGATATACACAGAGACCAGGGTGTGGTTGAAAGATTCAACAGAACTCTGGGTGAGAGATTGTTTGGTTATCAGTATGCTAAAGAAATGGATACGCGTGAAAGAAACAGAGAATGGGTTAAAAGGTTACCAGCTGTTATGAAGGCATTAAACAAAGAGACAAAAAAGCCTCCTCCTATCAAAGAAAAAACAGTTGATGACCCTATTTGTCTCACCGCAAGTGTAAGATACTTGTATCAACCTGGTGAACAAGAAGGCGGTGGTAAGAGACGGGCAACAGATCCAATATGGAGTGTAGACATACACAAGATAGATTATCAAATCATTACACAAGGTATAAGAGTTTATTATTTGAAACCACCAGCACCACGGAGAGGTTTTGTCAAAGAAGAGCTACTTATTGTTCCACCTGATACTGTGACAAGTCACATCCGTACGCGTATGTCGTAATTCCATCGGGTGCTATGTATCTTTTTGTGTCAAGTGGGGAGAGTGTTGTTTTATTCATTTTTAATCCATAGATAGTGTGGTGTATAGATCGTAGCATGTTCATTGAATGTGAGTATTTTTTCTTGTTGAATAATGCATCTTTATAGTTATCAAAGTTTATTTGTTTCTTGATAACATATTTTTTCACTCCCTTTGCTTTCTTAATGACCTGCTCATCTGCTCTTAATATTGAGTACAATTTTGGGCGTAGACCAATGTATTCTGCAATTGCAACACTAGAACATTCATCTTTGAATTTGCCTATTACTTTTTTGTTAGATTCATTGTGAAGTGGATGGTCTTTTGGATAGTCAGAAAAGTCATATTCATCTTTCATTTCTGACATATCCTTGTATGCATCTTTTGTTTTAATATCTACCAACAAACTGTCTGTGTCAGTGTAAAGCAAGGTGCAATTTTCACCATACTTCTTTTTCAGTTTGTTGTAATACCAGTCATACATGTGGTGTTTTGATAAGTCTAAAACAGAGAAACCTATATAGATTGGTTTGTTTAGTGTAAGTTTTGTTTTTTTGACATGTATTGCCGCGCATAAAGTTAGATTATTAAACAGGTACTATGAAGTGGTTAAACCGTTTGAGGAAGAATGTCGAAGGCTGGGGAGAATTTGCATATGATCCCACGTGATATTCGCAAAATGGAGATCCTGCGATATAAATCAATTCTTGGAGCCCTGCGAGCCTCGAAAATTGATTTATGTCGCAGAACCCCCATATTGTATATATATACCGAAGTTCGATGTATCAGTGCTCTACACTGACGATCAAAAGGACCAGAGAATTCTGCCGATAATAACAGTAGTGCATCGAACCCGGGTTCTTATATCAGCTCCCCTCTGGAGTAACCAATTAGCCCATATATGGCAGAAACGGAGGTAAAAGAAACAAAACCAAACACCAAACAGAAGCATATGCTTTCTGCGATCACTTAGCAATCCATGAGACACACATCATGTGCACACGGCAGTTCGTTGTTCAACCATTACACTGCAAAAGTGGAGAACACCTTAGTCTTTCTCGTATAAACTGAAACGCAAACGAAACACCAATGCATTGTAAAACATAAAGAAAATGACCATTTTCGACAACTCTGAGTGTTCAATTTAATCTCGAGAGCAAACAGTTTGGAGCCTGATCTGACCCTACGTTTGATCTGGCTCCAAACTGTTTGCAATGAAAATACTTATTTTAGCGAAAAGGTCTTCTTCACTGCATTGACACGTGATAACACTTCTACTATATCTTCTGCTGAAATGCTTCGTCTGCGAACATTTATTAAAAAAGTGCATATTTCACTTCACATACATTGTTATGAATGTCAAACCGTTTGGACCCTAACTCCTGTAAGCGACGTCTCATCAGGATCCGAACAGTTTGAAAAAGTAAATGTTGTCCGGCTTGGGAATTGATGGGTAAATTCAGGACAACAATAATGGATGAAGCGTGTTATTTGACAATGCAACCTGCCGGAACCATGGAAGCTTTTTTATTCTGATGCTGCTTAAAGTTTTCACCAGTTTCAACCAAAGCTAGAGGTGTAAAGTACATGTACGCAGGTGACAGCATCACCCTTTACACCATAGATAGTCCTTTTTACTGAAGAAAACATTTTTACTTCATAGAGTTATGAATGTGCATCATAAAGAGTATCTCGTACATCATAGCAAGATGGTAGCTAACATCAGGCTGAAAGTAAAGCAGATTGCACCTTAAGGTCACTTCGCTCTACTTAAACCTGTTGAAGTAGTCACCAGTTTTAAAAACTTAGAAAGGCTATGAGTTAATGGGTTAAAGCAGCATGAAATAAAAGCACGAAATACCAGTTTGGTGATTCAAGCTTCACGTGTTACCATCCTTGATAGGAAATTGAATAAGCGTATGTACAGTAAAACCTCTCAATTACGACCATTAAAACAAAGGCTAATTGATTCTTAGACAGGTGACGGCTTAAAACAGTGTGAATGTAAAACAGAAAGCTCCCGTTTTACTGTTAACATGATTTAAGTAATTTACCCAATTAAGTGGTCGCAAAAGAGAGGTTTAACTGTATAATACATTTACAATCAGGCCTGAATATCTCTAGTTCGCTTAAGTCGAACCTCATTGTATTTCAAAGTTAACACGTGCCTCAGACATGTTTAACTTTGATGTTCGGCTATGTTCCATCCAAGCGAACTCGATTTATCAAACTTCTACAGAAATTAATGAAGGTTGAATCACCGTGGCCTGACAGCTCTTTCAGGTTAAATAAAGATAAAAGAAAATATCTACATCATTTATACATATATACAGTCAAATTTGTAGTTTAGTGACAATAAAATAAGTAGTAAGTTGATATATTTCTAAAGACGATCATCTGCTTAACCATCAGAAAGCTCCTATAGGAGATACATTGGAGAAGACGTTCCTTTTTGCCATTTTTTTTTATTTTTGCCTAAGGTAGTTCGCGGGTCTGCTTATTCCCTGTCAGAATCTTTGAAACCTTGATTAAATTGAATTATACCATATGGAGAGTGACAAATCGTTAAAATATCAAACCATCAAGTGCCGGTTTTTCTGACAGGACCTTTTGTCGAGAAAAGTTCCTTTTTTAATAAACAGGAATATTTTCTTTATAAAATAATATAACTCAATCATTTCTGTACATTCGAGTAAACTGTACAGAGACTATAAGATATTGTGCAAACAAAAATATTTCATGACGTATTTTCTGGAAAAGTCAATATTTTGAAAAATTCAAATCCTCAAAGTAACTAAATCTCAAATTACAAAAACAATCTAGCTGTTTAACGTACACTAATATTACTCTTATTCGATAGATATTACTTAATTCTACTAGTCTCAAAAAAATCATGAAAATCTACAGTAGAATTTACATTTATATATGATTTCAAGAAATTCTGACAAAATGTTAACACAAAACGAGTAACCTCCCTTGAGTTCAACTCTAAAATGCCGTCAGCTCTAAATAATACCATAAGTCAACCCAATATTAATGGACTATTGAATACGGTAGTCTGTTGATCTTTAAAGCCAGGTGACTGCTTAAAGCATGACAAAAGTAATGCTTAATAGCTCCTTTAGGATCTATCTTTTAGCATTACGTTTGTCCTGCGTTAAGCTGCCAACTGTCATAAGGCTTATAAATCCTCACAAAGTTAAGTTGTCACTTGATTATACTTGCATCTGATATTAGTCATTATTACAGGGGTGACTATACAAAGCATGTCCTTTGGTCACTGCGTTATGGATAGACTAGTCAATAAAATCGGACAATTTATTGAAAAAAAAATGGTTTGAAGGGAGTGGGACTCGAACCTTGAACCTTTCGATTGCTAGTCAAGCGCTCTACCAACTGCACTAACAAAGAATACACTGAAGCTTATCAAACTTTTCTTTATGTAAAAATTCTACTATATGCACGTGCCGAAAAGATCATGTGAAAGTCATCAGCATTTCCGGAACTCGAGATGCGGGCCGCCCGCTGTCGAGCCACCTTAGAGTATTATATCCATTGCAAACAGTATGGAGTAAGATCAGACGCCGGGTAACTCGACGCCTGATCAGGTCCCAAACTGTTTGCCACTCAGATTAAAATAAAGCGTGAGAAATGTCTATATTTCATTACAATGCGTTTGTGTGAAGAAAAACGACTTCTCCAATGTGAAATAAACAACAGAAAATCATCGCGCTAGCGATTCATGGTATTTGCCAACAAATTTATTTCGCTTAAACGCCGAAAAAACTAGTTCATTTCTTAAAATAAAATTTCATGAATAAGAACAGAAAATGTTGGCTAATAGAGCCTTTCCTACGATATGACCCACTAAACCACATTTTAACTTCATGTAATCGATATTATCACAATGTCTAGATTTTGTAAAGGTGACCAGTCTGAGCAAATTTTTATGAATATTTACATTCACCCTGTAAAGTCTTTATGTAACCGTAATAAAAATATGCAGGTCATCCCTCAATGAACCTACAAATCGAAACTGGTTCCAGCCAGTTAGAAAGAGGGCGGAGTCTCCGCCGGAGAGATCTGACCTAGCGACCAGCTAATAGTTGCTATGGTGTGTAATTAAGCTGAAATAAACATGCGCGACCTAAATTTTAAAATATGACTTAATAAAAGATATTTAAGTTGTATTGTTTATTTTTAACATCTCATAAGTGTTCGTTAAGCACACAGTGACAGTTTACTGAGTAAAAGCTTGACTTTGTAATCAACTCCGAAACATGAATTTTGGACTACTTTGTATACCGCATATTATAGAGATCAAATGGCTGTTACATCCGACATTACATCTATCAAACCTATTTGGCCGGTATATGATATATTTATAAACATGAAAACAAATTGGTAAAAAACTCATTAAAACGACAAGACAGAAAATAAAAATATAAATATAAGGAATAAACAACTTTCTTTTGCCGTTCACGCGGTATGAACACATTAGCTTCGCAGAGTAAGTTTATCGTAAACGCCCTATTTGGCTAATTGTATGGCCCCTGGTAAGGCTAAAAGTGTTTTTCTGCGATTTGACCTAGTGATCTATTTTATGACCCGACATAACCTATATTCATGTATGACCTAAGCTTTATCAAAGACAAAATCTCACAAAGATATAACTAAAATACAACTTCTAGATGGTTTCTTAATTTTCCATTTGGTATTACCGAACACTCAGAATACTGTAAACCTAATACGTCTAATGTTCGTTTGAAATATCGTTATGGCAGGAGTATGTAGTAATCTACTATATCATGTTAATCCATTACTTACTCTTGGTCCCTCCGATCCTGGTGGCCCTGGCAATCCAGACTGGCCTTCGAGACCCTGAAAATATACAAAGCACACTTTTATGTAATTGTATTATACTAAATGCTCCCTCTCTTCAACGATCTTCCCAACAACGACTCAATCCTTACAACGACCCTTGTCGCAGTTTCCTAAATAGAACAATTATGTCCAACCTATTCATTGTAATGTAAAATTACCGTCTGCTGATTTTCTCAAAGTAACATATTGGCCATTTTGACTGAAACAAACTCGATGACGATTAGATTGATAAAAAAACACAGCTTGAATCCAGATCAGACAGCGCGTTACGCGGCGTCTGATCTGGATTCAAGCTATTTGAAATTTTAAGCCGATCCCCCCCCCAGTTAACGACATCCTTTGTACAACACACACACACTTTTTGTCTCCTATTGGGTGTCGCTGTATAGAGGGAGCGCTGTATAAATGTATATTCTTTATTTGTTTAGACGCGTTCAAGGTCGCTAGGATATAATAGAAACTATTTCTTATGGTGCATGTTTATGTCTGTACAAAGTGGACTTTCTTCAGTGGAGGACAAAATCAGAGGAGTAAAAAGGATAAATAATTTGTTAAACAGAAGATGCTTTTGCAGCGAAAATGGTTAAATATGTAATGAATTAATATTCAAGTATTCAAAGTTTGAAACAAAGCTATGTCTACAGTAAAACCTCTCTATTGCGACCACTAAAAAGAATGCTAATTCACTGTTATAAAATACAGATGACAGCTTTCAGTTTCACTGTCGTTTCGAAGCAATCACCTGTCATGAACACCCAATAATTAACTAAATTAAGTTGCTGTAATAGAGAGGTTTTACTTTATATCTAGATATGCCGCCTAATTAAGCACATGTATCCTTGTCTATGTGCACTGCGCATGACGACATTTCTATGTAGCCTTTCTGAACCCCGAGGGCGAATGTTGCAAATGTTTCCTTGTCTGTATTGAAGCATAACTATATATGTCTAAATCTGGATCTTCTGCCCAATTAAACACACATTTCCTTGTACATGTATTTGTGAGCCGCGCATGACATAAATCCGGTTAAACATTTCAGCACGTTAGCAAACAGTTTGAATTTAGACGAGACAGTGAGTGAGTAACTCGGCGTCTCATCTAGACCCAAACTGTCTAACATCACATGTTAGCTTTTAAGGAAAATGCATTTTGATAATCTTTGAGAACGTTTGCAGACGACAATCAAATTGCGTGCAGAAGCATAACCCATTTGCGCCTAGTGGATTCTTCCATGTTTTATATTGGATTAGACAATTTTTTATCAAAGGGATACCAGGTCAAAATTTTCTTTTTCATTTTGTTTTATATGGAAATTTCTATCGGCAAACAGTGTAGACCCTGATCAGACGCCGCATTATGCGGTATCAGACCAGAGTCTACACAGTTTGCCTATGTCCAATATATGGGATCGTGTGCACAAAAGGGTTAATATACACTCAGTGCACAAAGAACCGCTCATCGTGTTCAGGCGCAAACAAAGAGACTTTTTTTTTAAGCAAATAAGAATGCTAAGACCATATTTCAAGACTAATTTAATTCAGCAACAAGTTAAGACAAAAATAGCACTGTGCTGCCTTTTAACACTTTCACTCTTAATGACGCCAATAATCGCGTTTGCAGTTTGGATCCTGATCAGACACAGCGTAACGCGGCGTCTGATCAGAATGCAAAGTGGTTGACACTCGTATCGATATATTTAAGTCATCCTATACACTGCATCTTACTTTGAAACGATCTTTCAAACAACCAAATTGAAGCAGACGACAATGATACGATGAAGGAGTAAATTCTCACGATTAATTTTCAGCAAAAGAGTTAACCTCCCTTTTTCAGTATTGATAATCCCAGACAGAGCTACTGTCTTTAATGAAAGTATTAATTCACAAAATTATTACGTTCCTTCTAAATATACAACTGAATAATATAGTATTAAAAATGTGCGTTTCTTTTTGCATTGAGTGAACATGTACATGTATATGAATATATGAACTGTGGTTTTCACCCCATGTGTTTACAACTGGTACGTGTAAAACATGAAATTGCTCTTGAGGGATTTGTTCCCAAAATTTAGTATTATATGACAAGTAAGGCAGACCCTTATCGGAAGGATCTTTCAGAGACCTTCTGATTATTAGTTTAATAACCAAGTTATACCCAGTGGATTCTTCCATGTTTATATATTGGATAAGTCCATTCTTTATCAAAGGGAATGCTGGACAAAATTGTCATTTTCATTTTGTTTTATATTGAAACTCCTATCAGCAAAAAGTGTAGACTCTGATCAGACGCCGCATGATGCGCCATCTGATCAGAGTATACACTGTTTGCCTATGTCCCATATATGGGGTGGTGGGCACAAATGGGTTAACATGAACTATAGTTGAACTTCGAGACCTCCATCTTTCTTAAGTCCAACTTTCCCGTATTTCTGTCTTTTTATTTTAACATATCGCACTCGCACGATATATTCTGCTAAATGAATTGACGCCTGTCCGACTGCATGTATGAACTCTGTCAATTTAAGATTCTAGACTGGTTAGGTAACAGGTATTACATGTATAGTGGAGACATCGGTTTTTGAAACTCAATACAAATGCAATACAACACAACGAAGAAAAATGACAGTTTAAAAAAGGATTGAATATTTGTTTCAGTCTGAGTGGCAACAGTTTGCAGCCTGGTCGGTCATCATGTTACCCGGCGTCTGATCTTGCTCTAAACAGTTTGAAACGGAAATAATTGTTTTAACACAAACGCGTTTATTAACTAGGAAATAATTCCATATTCACTTTTTGTAATTACTTTACTTATTGCCCGGGTCCAAAATGCTTCTACAGAAAACTCTTTCTATTACAACCACTAAATTGTGTTAATTACTAAATATTTACGACAGGCGACTGCTTAAACCCTTTCACATAAAGTGCAGTTGTAAATAATTTTAATCATGATCAGACGCCGCGCCGCGTAACGGATCAAAACTGTTTGCCCCTTGTTTTGAAATTACGTCAGTTATACTGCCTTAAATCTAACGTTGAAACGATATGGCAGACAACAATAATAAAGCAGACGACAACATGGCAGTGAAGGGGTAACAATGATCATGAAAGGGTTAAAGCAATGTGACGGTAAACTTGTTAACTGTCTCATTGCTTTAAGCTGTCACCGTTCCTTAATATAATCATGTAGCCATATTATAGCTTGTCGTTATAGAGAGGCTTTACTGTACACATGTAGTGGGATCAGACCTCGACGGATTTAACCCATTCTCCACCATTGGCGACTACATTCGTCTGATCAGGATCCGCATTATTTGATAACCATTTAGACAAGTCTTCAACGGTCGATCACTCTACGTAGAATAACGATAATGACCTTTTAGAAGTGTACTACCTTAATACTCTGACTAGAATCACCAAAAGTGTCGCCCAAACTGGAATTAGTTTTTATGTGGCCAGATATACGAACCAAAAAATAAATTAGTTGAATCCCGGCCGAACGCATAGTTACTCGTCGTCTTTACAGACCAATGATGCTTTTCAAACGCAAGCTTTAATAAACACTCAAAGGAGAACATCATTTATGTCAATTACCTTAGCAAACGAGTTTAACCTGTTTCACTGCGTGAGTATATTATATAAGTCGCTTGCATCATTATTTGTTATTTAAGAAATTGTTTCTTATGAACTATTATTTCTAGTGAAGGAATAAAACATGCCTACATGTACATGTACCTATGACGTCTACGGACAAAACTTACGTCACATCAAAAGTGCTCAAGCTTATACAATGATGAAGAAGTTATTATTTCCAGGTTAAAGGAAACTAGACACAAGGCATAGCTATAAAATGTAGAAATTAAAGTTTCTTTTTAAATTCTGTAGATTTATCTTTATCTGAGTGACAAATCATTTGGACTCTGATCAGTCGCCTTGTTTCCCGACGACTGATCTTGCTCCAAACTAGTTGCTATAGAAAGAATTGTTTCAACACAAGCGCGTGTGTTGGGAAAGAATATCATGTTCTCCACCATGGAGAAATAAGTAAAATGATTGATATTACGTTTGTATATGAGTTTCGTGTATGACTTGATATTATTTCATGCTTAAGTTATTTATCTTTCACTTTTCGAATTAGCGTTTATTTTATCAATTCAGTTTTCTTTTTAAGGTATTCCAACACAGAAGGTAGGGTAATTGTTATGTGAACATGATATTATAAATGGATACTACATGTAATTCCCGTGTCTTGTGTAAAATATGAAGGCGTTTCGCCATCTTTTCTCGAAAATATTGAAATATTGTATGTAGCCTTACAGGTAGGAAAAAATGCGAGAAAAATAAAGGCGAATATTCCTGAAAGGCAATTTTTATCTACTCTAACCTAGATTACTAATATTTCTGTATGTCATGCCTATGCCAGAAGACGTGAACATCACAAAATAAAAGTTATTGTCCCAATATTTGCATCATATGATGTGAAAAAATAAAAATTTTGAACCGTCCTCTTAAAAGTATGCAATATTTTCCATACGATTTTACATAATATAACTTAAAAGGTTGTATGTTTGTACAAAAATAATAACTTAGGCAAAGCAAACCATTTGCTTATTTTTTCATACAAACTTACACAGTTTAAATCCAAAATATGAAGACATTTGGCCGCATTTAACTGGAAAAAAATTATTTTGTCTTCGAAAAAGTGTTGGAGACCTTACTTTATAAAGACTGAACAATACATTTGGCTTATGATTAAATACTTTTTCAAGTCAATGTCAGGCGCATTTATAAACATCGAATCATTGATTTAGGAAAAGGTTTTGTTTAAAAAAGGTATATATTTCAAAGAAAAATATATTGAGCTCGGTCGGGATTCGAACCTGTTCGGGGAAGGCTAAGCAAATTTCCAAGACGAGATTTGCAACATTTCGGACTACGTTCGGATAGTTTCTAACATTATCGTCCAGGTTTTAAATGGGAGTGTACGGTATATTCCGTTAAACACAGAAAATGCCGAGATAACACGGAAAAAGGCGATCTTCAGTCTTGGAATTCCTTAATTTATTTAATGCAGTTAAGCTCACTTATACCGCAATTGGATATAACGAAATATTAGATATAACTGAACACATTTTCTTCCACATCTAACGTATAGTAAAACAGATTGTACTACATTTCTCCTATCAGGACATAAACCATTTGGCTACTGTCAGAGTATACAGCATATTTCCTACAATGTATCCGTACATGTACCTAAACTATTTGGCTATTGTTATGTTGTACTGTTTTTTTCCTACCAGGACCGGAACTATTTCGCTATTGTCATATTGTACTGTTTTTTTTACTACCACGACCTGAACTATTTCGCTATTGTCATATTGTACTGTTTTACTACCAGGACCTGAACTATTTCGAAATTGTCATATTGTACTTTTTGTTTTACTACCACGACCTGAACTATTTCGCCATTGTCATATTGTACTGTTTTACTACCTGGACCTGAACTATTTCGAAATTGTCATATTGTACTGTTTTTTTACTACCAGGACCTGAGCTCTTTCGCTATTGTCATATTGTACTGTTTTACAACCAGGACTTGAACTATTTCGCTATTGTCATATTGTACTGTTTTTATAATACGAGGACCTGAACTATTCAGCCATTGTCATATTGTACTGTTTTACTACTTGTACCTGAACTATTTCGAAATTGTCATATTGTACATTTTTTCCTACCAGGACCTGAACTATTTCGCAATTGTCATTTGTACTTTTTTTACTACCTGGACCTGAACTATTTCGAAAATGTCATTTGTACTTTTTTATACTACCAGGACCTGAGCTACTTCGAAATTGTCATATTGTACTGTTCTTTCCTACCAGGACCTGAGCTACTTCGAAATTGTCATATTGTACTGTTTGTTCCTACCAGGACCTGAGCTACTTCGAAATTGTCATATTGTACTGTTTTTGTTACTACCACGACCTGAACTATTTCGCCATTGTCACATGTACTTTTTTACTACCAGGACCTGACCTATTTCGCTATTGTCATATTGTACTGTTTTTTTACTACGATGACCTGAGTTACTTCGAAATTGTCATATTGTACTGTTCTTTTTACTATCAGAACCTGAGCAACTTCGAAATTGTCATATTGTACTGTTATTTTACTACCAGGACCTGAGCTACTTCGAAATTGTCATATTGTACTGTTTCTTTACTACCAGGACATGAGCTACTTCGAAATTGTCACATTGTACTGTTTTTTCCTACCAGAACCTGAGCTATTTCGCTATTGTCATATTGTACTTTTTTTCCTACCAGGACCTGAACTATTTCACTATTGTCATATTGTACTGATTGTTTTACTACTAGGACCTGAGCTCTTTCGCTATTGTCATATTGTACTTTTTTTCCTACCAGGACCTGAACTATTTCACTATTGTCATATTGTACTGATTGTTTTACTACTAGGACCTGAGCTACTTTGAAATTGTAATATTGTACTGTTTCTTTACTACCAGGACATGAACTATTTTGCTATTGTCATATTGTACTGTTTTTAACTACCATGACCTGAGTTATTTCGCTATTGTCACATTGTACTGTTTTATGACTACCAGGACCTGAGCTACTTTGAAATTGTCATATTGTACTGTTTCTTCCTACCTGGACCTGAACTATTTCACTATTGTCATATTGTACTGATTTTCCTACCAGGACCTGAGCTATTACGCTATTGTCATATTGTACTGTATATTTACTACCAGGACCTGAGCTAATGCGAAATTGACATATTGTACTGTTTCTTCCAACCAGGACCTGAACTATTTCACTATTGTCATATTGTACTGATTTTCCTACCAGGACCTGAGCTATTTCGCAATTGTCATATTGTACTGTTTATTTACTACTAGGACCTGACCTACTTCGAAATTGTCATATTGTACTGTTTTTACCTACCAGGACCTTAGTTACTTCGAAATTGTCATATTGTACTGTTTTTTCTTACCAGGACCTGAGCTATTTCTCTATTGTCACATTGTACTGTTTGTTTTACTACCAGGACCTGAGCTACTTCAAACTTGTCACATTGTACTTTTTTCTACCAGAACCTGAGCAACTTCGAAATTGTCATATTGTACTGTTTTTTACTACCGGGACCTGAACTATGTTGCTATTGTCATATTGTACTGTTTTTGTTCTACAATGATCTGAGCTATTTCGATATTGTCACATTGTACTGTTTTTTACTACCATGACCTGAGCTACCTCGAAATTGTCATATTGTACTGTTTATTTACTACCAGGACCTGAGCTACTTCAAAATTGTCATATTGTACTGTTTTTAACTACCAGGACCTGAGCTATTTCGCAATTGTCATATTGTACTGTTTTTTTTACTACCAGGACCTGAGCTTCTTCGAAATTGTCATATTGTACTGTTTCTTTACTACAAAGACATGAACTATTTTGCTATTGTCATATTGTACTGTTATTGTACTACCAGGACCTGAGCTACTTTTAAATTGTCATATTGTACTTTTTTTTATTTACTACCAGGACCTGGGGTACTTTGCAATTGTCATATTGTACTGCTGTTTCCTACCAGGACCTGAGCTTCTTCGAAATTGTCATATTGTACTGTTTCTTTACTACCAGGACATGAACTATTTTGCTATTGTCATATTGTACCGTTATTTTACTACCAGGACCTGAGCTACTTCGAAATTGTCATATTGTACTGTTTTACTACCAGGACCTGGGCTACTTCGAAATTGTCATATGGTACTGATTTTTCCTACCAGGAACTGAGCTACTTCGAATTGTCATATTGTACTGTTTTTTTCTACCAGGACCTGAGCTTTTTCGCTATTGTCATATTGTACTGTTTTACTACCAGGACCTGAACTATTTCGCTATTGTCATATTGTACTTTTTCTCCTACCAGGACCTGAGCTATTTCGCTATTGTCATATTTTACTGTTTTACTACCAGGACCTTTACTATTTCGGTATTGTCATATTGTACTGATTTTACCTACCAGGACCTGAGTTCTTTCGCTATTGTCATATTGTACAGTTTTACTACCAGGACATGAACTATTTCGCTATTGTCATATTGTACTGTTTTGTTCCTACCAGGACCTGAACTATTTCGATATTGTCATATTGTACTGTTTTTTCCTACCAGGACATGCGCTATTTCGCTATTGTCATATTGTACTGTTTTTTCCTACCAGGACATGCGCTATTTCGCTATTGTCACATTGTACTGTTTTACTACCAGGACCTGAACTATTTCGCTATTGTCATATTGTACTGTTTTTTCCTACCAGGACCTGAGCTATTTCGCTATTGTCATATTGTACTGTTTGTTTCCTACCAGGACCTGAGCTATTTCGCTATTGTCATATTGTACTGTTTTTTCCTACCAGGACATGCGCTATTTCGCTATTGTCACATTGTACTGTTTTACTACCAGGACCTGAACTATTTCGCTATTGTCATATTGTACTGTTTTTTCCTACCAGGACCTGAGCTATTTCGCTATTGTCATATTGTACTGTTTGTTTCCTACCAGGACCTGAGCTATTTCGCTATTGTCATATTGTACTGTTTTTTCCTACCAGGACATGCGCTATTTCGCTATTGTCACATTGTACTGTTTTACTACCAGGACCTGAACTATTTCGCTATTGTCACATTGTACTGTTTTACTACCAGGACCTGAGCTATTTCGCTATTGTCATATTGTACTGTTTTACTACCAGGACCTGAACTATTTCGCTATTGTCACATTGTACTGTTTTACTACCAGGACCTGAGCTATTTCGCTATTGTCATATTGTACTGTTTTACTACCAGGACCTGAGCTATTTCGCTATTGTCATATTGTACTGTTTTTTCCTACCATGACATGAGCTCTTTCGCTATTGTCATAATGTACTGTTTTACTACCAGGACCTGAACTATTTCGCTATTGTCACATTGTACTGTTTTACTACCAGGACCTGAACTATTTCGATATTGTCATATTGTACTGTTTTTTCCTACCATGACATGAGCTCTTTCGCTATTGTCATAATGTACTGTTTTACTACCAGGACCTGAACTATTTCGCTATTGTCATATTGTACTGTTTTTCTCCTACCATGACATGAGCTCTTTCGCTATTGTCATAATGTACTGTTTTACTACCAGGACCTGAACTATTTCGCTATTGTCATATTGTACAGTTTTACTACCAGGACCTGAACTATTTCGCCATTGTCATATTGTACTGTTTTACTACCAGGACCTGAGCCTTTTCGCTATTGTCATATTGTACTGATTTACTACCAGGACCTGAACTATTTCGCTATTGTCATTTTGTATTATTATACCTTAATTTTATTTACAATGTTAATCTCCCATAGGCCACAGTGCCATAGAAATACTGTCAGACCCAGCGGGAAAAAAATACTGTCTTAAAAATACTGTTTCCCGCTACCATTGGTCATCGAACGTCGTCAATGACGTCAAAAATACTGTCGGAATGTTCGAAAATAATACTGTACCATGACGTCACAATGTCATATTTATTGATTTGACGCCATGAATATTCAGAACAAAGTGTGGTTCGACGTGATGTATTACCTTCTCAGGAGAGGTCAAGAGAATTTAAAACCAAGTGGATTCAGCAGAGTTACAGTAGAATCGCAAACGTAATAGAACTACTCCTCAGTTTAAATTCAGTAATTGCCAGGTTCAGTTCCATTAGATCTACCACTGAACATGTTTTCAGCAGCGAAAACAGGAACATTGATTGACTCTTAATAGATCATTCCAATTTCAAAATGAGCCTAGAGTAAATTTGTGTCGACTCAGGGTTGATTTTAACAATATATTTCAAAATGTCAAACAGTATAGACATTGACCAGAGGGCTCCTTCAGTTAACACTGCAGTTACTGTTAAAATTTTAGTTTACTGTGATAACCACATGTCTGATATAACCAGTTTACTGTTATTATTCAATATAATATTGTGATTATTTGTTGCTAATTACTGCAAAAACATACCATTATTGAGTAGATCTATATATGTTGTTCATACTTTGAATTCGTTTTTCGGTATAATAAATTAAATATCACATGTCTGTCAGGGTGACAGTAAAATGGTCAACTTTCAGAAAAATACTGTCAACCTCGGCTTCGCCTCGGTTAACAGTAATATTCCGAAAGTTGACAATTTCACTGTCACCCTGTCAGACATGTGATATTTATATACTGTATTTAATACCAGGACCTGAACTATTTCGCTATTGTCATATTGTACTGTTGTTTCCTACCAGGACCTGAACTATACTGACACGAAAAAGAAACTGTGCACTTTTATATTGAGTGTAACTTTTTCGTTACTAAGTTTAGAATGATAAATTTGGGCATATTGAGTGATCGAAGAATTGTACACACATTGCACTAATTTACCTAATATTAAAGCACCCGGATGTCATTCAATCGTACCAACGGCTACTATGCTATATTATGCACGTGCTGCATGTGCAACATGTTTACAAGTACAGCTTTTCACAGACCGATATCTTAACTGATTATGCAATAATAAAATCACAGTACATTTGAATTAAACTCGTTAACAAGCTGCCCCGACTTCAAGAAAACGAACGAATTCAGACATTTCAGCAGCTTTCATCCGACGTCAGCGTCGCTGACGTCACTGGGCAGTTTAATTGCCACCAAAGTACCACTATGACCCTTCGACATCGAAACGCTCATAATGGAAGCGTTACTGATCACTCAGAATCCAGCAAGCCAGCACGTCAGGGTAGATACATGTCGTTGACGAATTTACGTCACAAGACGTTACGTCAGGTCAATGCGTTCGAGAATTATTGCATTAGTCAGTCGAAGACGAAGACTTTACACATACCGATTTAAATCCATTTCAATTTTCAAAAATTTAGGAAACAATACCGATTTGCAACTTTTACTTTTAACCTCTTCTTCATTCAAGCGTTAACATTGCATTTATAATTACATGAATTTAATTAAAAAAGAAGGCATCGTGTAATACAAATTCTTACAAACATGGAAATTTTAATTCCTAAACAAGTGCATAGTTTCTTTTTCGTGTCAGTATATTTCGCAATTGTCATATTGTACTGTTTTTTTACTACCAGGACCTGAACTATTTCGCTATTGTCATATTGTACTGTTGTTTCCTACCAGGACCTGAGCTATTTCGCTATTGTCATATTGTACTGTTTTTTTACTACCAGGACCTGAACTATTTCGCTATTGTCAGGTTGTACTGTTATTTTACTACCAGGACCTGAACTATTTCGCTATTGTCATATTGTACTTTTTTTTTACTACCAGGACCTGAGCTCTTTCGCTATTGTCATATTGTACTGTTTTTTTACTACCAGGACCTGAACTATTTCGCTATTGTCATATTGTACTGTTTTTACTACCAGGACCTTAACTATTTCGCTGTTGTCAGATTGTACTGTATTTCCTACCTGGACCTGTTTGTTTCTCTATTTTCAGAGAGTACTGTTTTTCTCCTTTTTTGACAGAAACGGTTTCGCTATTGGCAGATTGTTTTTTCCTATTAGAACCTGAACTGTTTCTCTATAGAAAAATGTGTTTGCGTTTCATTTCCTTGAAATTCAAAAAAGCGTCTTCTCCACTGTACAACCCGCATATTTTGCAAATAAATAACGTGCACTGACATTATAATTATGATCCTTTATTTATCACGATGTGAATTATTTTTGTTTTTCAGATTTCGAAAGCAAGGAGGACGATTGCTCAAGGTCTTATCGACTTCGGGTTGCTTACAGCGAATGCGAATCAGTTTAAAACAATTCTAGTACTCGGACAAGATCAAGACTTCTACGAAGTTAAATTGTTTATGATAACAGCTTGCTAAGTTCTACAGGTGCTAATAGGAATGAAGACAGAAGTGGGACCTGTTGTAATCACTGACGAAAACATTGAAACTGAAAACGAAAAGACTGTGCAGGATCATTATACTGACGCTTGTTTTTTCGTGCTTGTCTATCCTTGCATTTGGTATTGCTCCAAAAGAAACACAACTGCATGCAAATGAATTCAACACAATAAAGTAACAATTTCACTGTTAACGGCAAAGTTAGTTGCAGTTAGTTTAAACAACGTTTTATTCACATAATGAAATGGATTGCAGTTGAAAAACAGGTTTGAATCTGAACTGATGCCGAAAAATTCAACTTCTGATCCAATACTACCTGTGTGTGTGTGTTGACTTATTGGCGGATGTGTGTTTATGTAGGCTTGTTGGCGGATGTGTGTTGGTGTTGGCTTGTTGGTGGATGTGTGTGTGAGTTCTTGTTGGTTTGTTGGTGGATGGGTGTTTTAGTGTTGGCTTGTTGGTGAATGTGTGTGTGAGTTGTTGTTGGCTTGTGTGCGGATGTGTGTTGGTGTTGGCTTGTTGGCGGATGCGTGTGTGTGAGTTGTTGTTGGCTTGTTGGTGGATGCGTATTTGTGATGGCTCGTTGGTGGATGTGTGTGTGCGTTTGTGTTGGCTTGTTCGTGGATGTGTTTTTGTGTTGGCTTGTTGGTGGATGTGGGTGTGTGTTGGTGTTGGCTTGTTGGTGGATGTGTTTTGTTGTGGCTCGTTGGTGGATGTGGGTGTGTGTTGGTGTTAGCTTGTGAGTGGATGTCGGAAGTAATGTTGCTGGCTTGCTGGTGGATGTGTTTTTGTGGTGGCTCGTTGGTGGATGGGGGTGTGTGTTGGTGTTGGCTTGTTAGTGGATGTGGCTGTGTGTTGGTGTTTGCTTGCTGGTGGATGTGTTTTTGTGGTGGCTCGTTGGTGGATGTGTGTGTGTGTGTTGGTGTTGTATTGTTGGTGGATGTGGGTGTGTGTTGTTGTTGGCTTGCTGGTGGATGTGTTTTTGTGGTGGCTCGTTGGTGGATAAGTTTGTGTGTGTGTTGGTGTTGTATTGTTGGTGGATTTGGGTGTGTGTTGTTGTTGGCTTGCTGGTGGATGTGCTTTTGCGGTGGCTCGTTGGTGGATGTGGGTATGTGTTGGCGTTGGCTTGTTGGTCGATGTGGGTGGGTGTTGTTGTTGGCTTGTTGGTCGATGTGGGTGGGTATTGTTGTTGGCTTGTTGGTCGATGTGGGTGGGTGTTGGTTTGTGCTTGTTGGTGGATATAGATGTTTGTGTTGCTGTTTGTGGTGGCTTGTTGGTGGATGTGGATGGTTGAGTGTTGGTGTTGGCTTTTTGATGGATGTGTGTGTGTTGATTATGACTTGTTGGTAGTTGTTGGTGGATGGGTGTTTGCGTTGGCTTATTGGCGAATCTTGGTGTGTTTATGTGTTAGCTTGTTGGTTGATGTGGATGGTTGAGTTTGATGTTGGCTTGTTGGTGGTTACTTGTGTGTGTGTGTTGGTGTTGGCTTTTTGGTGGATGTGAATCGGTAAGTGTTAGTGTACGTGTGTGGGATTGTGGCTGTGTTCCGTATTTGAAATGATTTAAGTTTTTGTTGATATTTTACTGTAGTCTTGTAACAATTGATCACATAACTTATGTTCGTTTTAAGTTTAGCACTTAAACTGTTTACTGCAGAAATATAGAGAGTCCACGTGATGTACAAGGGGTCCTGGCTTAAATAAGCCCAACCCTTAAGAAAGGTTTATTTCAAACTCATTTCATATTTATAACTTGATGTAGGGTTATAAAAACATATCTATCATATTTGTGATAGGCAGCTACCCTTTAAAGAATCACGAATACTTACAATGACACATGGCAGCTTTATGAATGACAAAATTACAAAAGAAAACTCTGTTTGACTTTTTCTACTGCATAAAAGTCTTGCATTAAACTGGCAGCCAATACTACCAAGTCATCTATATTTGAGGGGCTGCTAGCCACTTTTAACACAAGTTTCACTTGTATATCAAATTACAGGACACTTACCGTGTCTCCCTTTGTGCCACGTGGTCCCTGGTGTCCAGGAGGTCCTTGTTGTCCCTAAAAAAGATGACAAAGAATTTGGAGTTGTTATGAATTAACGTCGCTTTAAGATTTCGTGCTGCACTACAAAATTGATGGTTTTGTTTTAATTTTTTGCAGATTCTGATACATTATCTGTTCTACAAAATAAACAAAATTGTTATCACCAAACGAACGTTTTGCAAGTCAATATAGTTTTGTTTCTAAGAAGGGCTTATGTCCACTCGAAGCTATATATTCACACAATTTGACCAATAAATAAAACCTCATACACACTATAGTCAAGTCACGTGGCTACATAGGAAGCGTTCTCCAAATGATGTCGGGTGATTTATGGCGATTTCTATCTGAAAATCAGTATAACTGTTAATGATTGGTGATTCTGATTCGAGGTGGAGCTATTGAAAAACGCTAAAGAAACTGTGTCTTCTTATTGGTATAAAACTAAAGGGCATGAGTAGATGGATGGATGGATATGTTTGGTGACACAAAATTAGTGGTCATCATATTGCGCCAATGAATGATGAGGGATGATAAGATGAGATGATGATGATTTCAGTAGAATGATTTCGGCTAATCTGCAGGGGTCCTGGCTGAAATAAGCCCAACGTAAGAAAGGTTTATTTCAAACTCATTTCATATTTGTTACTATGCAGCACATAAGATCAAAACCACCGGTCATGTCTTCCTTTTAGTTCTTGGCAGAGAGGATAATTTCGGTCTATTCCGTATGAAAAATTAAGCCACAGAACTTCGGCAAAGTAGGAAGGTCTCTGGGGCACGGGTAGACCATCGGGATATTCACAATTATCCAGACAGTCAAAAGAAAATGCGAATGAGTTAATTGACGTTTTCGGCACTTCCGTATTTTAAACGCAACACATGTTACCCAGCTTGCGTTTATGATATATGACTTGTATTATACATTGGTGAAAAACTGATTTGCTCTGTTCTGTTCATGATTAATATATTAATAGTCAATAATATATTTGCGCAGGTTTTATTCTTAACAAAATGTGATTTAAAGCACCTTTTGGTGTAAATGAAGAGGAAATAAAGTTAAGATAGGTTTAGTTTAGAATGATTATCCTATGGGCTCTGTCTGAAAGTCATTCATGGCTCATTATTTCTTTCCATTTCACGTTATACTTACTTAGTGTAATTAGGTGGTCTTTTTTGGGAATTATCATAAAAATGTACATGTATATGCGTTTTAATTCTACGCAGTCAAAACAAAATTTAAAATGCATATCGTGGGTAGATTTCTATCACTAAAATTACTCAGCCATAATACTGCGGAAAATATCAATCCTGAAAATAAATTAGAATACAAATCCGATTGCAATTTATAGCTACTTCGACACCTTAACAGTATCTCAGTCATTTCGCGCCGCCCATCTAATTACAGGTGAGTGAAAAATGAACACAAACTTAGCAGAAACAAATAATATGCAACACATACAGGTTTTAGCGGCTTGCTTAACCCATTCAGTGCGTATCTCGACATTACTGAAATTGGATCCAGATTTGATGACCTTTGACTGAAGTGATCAAATGTACTCAATGGCTGAACTACTATCTCTTCTAGATCCAGATCTGAAATCTGTAGCGCGTTCAGTTACCGTATCGATGGCGATCGATAACCTTAAAAACGTAACAAATTAAGGAAAACGACCTATTTGAACGATATCGATGGCCAATGGCACGAACTGCCTCAGAAGTAGTGAGGCAACGCGAACAAGAAAAACAAAATGGCGACCAAATGAGTATACAAGTAACAGCGAACAGTCCCGAGATAATTTCTCATCAATAAACACACATTTTCCGATACTTAATGTATCAAATAAAGCAGCTTACATCTAAGCAGCTAATTTTTTTTTATATGCGGTGAAATTGGTGCGTTTCAGTTGATTAGTACACTTTTGCGTGTGTTATTCCGAATCGTACATAATTCGTTTTACTCTTGAAAAGTAAATAAACATGGGGGCGCAATGAATTGTTATAGGAGAGTATTAATAGTCCAGCGGATAAGTGCCCAAAAGTGGAACAATCGTGCATTTTATGATAAAAGCATGAAACTTAGTACACTGGTACTAGACATTATGGGAAACATTTTAAAGATTGGAGGCATTCTGGATCTGTCCTGTGTCGACCACGGCGGCCATTCTGCAGTCTAGTGGCAATGTGTCTCGGTTTATCATATTTCAACAGGGTTAAATCACTAAAAGCAGCTGCAAGTATGATGACTTTTTACAGAAAAACAATATAAGAATATTTTGGATTTATACATGGGCCGTTTAAGGTATTTTAATCCTCAGTACCCCCCCCCCCCCCCCCTCCAAAAATATCAAAAATTTCAAAACACAGAATTTTAAGTACAGTGGAAAACCCATTATTCTTTCCAATAAAGATATTTATGCTTAAACATTATGTCCATTGCAAAAAGTGTCATTTGCTAAAGTCTGTGCCATTGACTTAATGTCCAAGTAGTAGAACCATTTCTCCATTTCAAAGACAACACACAGTTGTTTACATCCAATTTTGTGAGCAAGACTGCTAGCACAACTTTTTCTGTGTCAACAGTTCTAAATAAGATATTTTGGCAACCTTGTTTGGTCTCATTTGCGGCATGAAACAACATCGTTAGTAATGACAACTATGCCAGGAAATTGTTCTTCTATCACTTGTTCACTGAGGAGATTAAATTGTTCTGATTTATTACCATCTTCCTGCAGGAATTGATGCCAGTTTCCGGACAACCTGTTGTTTCCCTGGATCCTAATTCGTGCGCCCATTCCCATTTTTATGTGTGTTCGCTTTAAGACTCAGATTTGTTAACATCAAAACTACATCACCACGGCAAACAGAATCTGACATTTGTCATTATATGTTGTTCATGAACTCAAGTGCATAATCATTGAATGGATGTATTAGACTTGATTGCGTTGGCAATTTCCGCACCATCAATTGTGACCATGTCCATTCCAGATGCTATGCTATCAGCATCATCACTTTCTGGTACCAGAGTTCTAGGCATTGGAGAAGGTCTGCCTTTTTGCACAATCTCATTTCACTGCAGTCTGAGAGTGACGGTGGAAAGCATGGGGTTTCATTTTGGTAACATCTGGTAAAACAAAGAGTTAGTGCCACATATTCGACTAGCAATACATGTACAAGTATATTGTATTAAAAATAAACTACAATAACATGGACTTCAGCTGCTCCTGGTGCGTGGCTTTTCCTTCTGTGGTCGAGATCTGAACAAGTTGTTCTTTGGTATCCGGTCATCAACTGCAGCAGTGCGATCCACCAGACGATTCTTAAATAATTTGTTGCATTGATTTTGACCCAGCTGTTTCATCCTGCGAACTTACTCCCGCTGTGTATAACACCTTACGGGTATCGAGCACCAAAAGATCTCCAAAGATTCATGCTTGTGACATTGCCATCTTCCTGTTTCCGTTGTTTCCCTTTGGACTGTGAGTTATGAATGTTACCCTAAGCTTCCTTGGTATCCTTTACCTTTAGGGGCCATGGTGGCCGCTTGGTCAAGGTCACTTGCACATTAGCCTCTCACCTCCTAGATGTGGGTTTGAATCAGGCTTAGGGCAATTTATTTTAAAATAGTGTCAAAGGAATAGTCACCGCAGTGTGATAAATTCACGCAGCCAGGAGCAGCTGAAGTCTATATACGTTATTGTAGTTTATTTAGTGAAATGAGATTGTGCAAAAAGCAGACATTCTCCAATGCCTAGATCTCTGGTACCAGAAAGTGATGATGCTGATAGCATAGCATCTGGAATGGACATGGTCACCATTGATGGTGCGGAAATTACCAACACAATCAAGTCTTATACATCAATTTAATGAGTATGCACTTGAGTTCATGAACAACATATAAAGACAAATGTCAGATTTCTTTTGCCGTGGTAATGTAGTTTTGATGTTAACAAATCTGAGTCTAAAGCACACACACATAAAATGAGGGGAAAAGGTTGCACAAATTAGGATCGATGTAAACAAAAGGCTGCCTGGAAACTGGCATTAATTCCTACAGGAAGACGGTAATAAATCAGAACTATTTAATCTCCTCAGTGAACAAGTGATAGAAGAACAATGCCCTGGCATAGTTTTCATTACTCATGGGGAAGCTGCGTTGTTGAGAAACATGTGATGCTGAATCGTTATTTCCTTCTAAACACAAGGAAACCGGCGGATAAAACAATATTGCTTCATGCCGCAGATGAGACCAAACAAGGTTACAAAAATATCTTACTCAGAACTTTTAACTGTTGCCTTTGAAATTGAGAAATGGTTCTACTACTTGGACATTAAGTCAATGGCACAGACTCTAGGACGTGACAAGCTCGGTTCCTGATGTTCATGCGCTAACAGGATGTGACAGTGACACTAACATCATGTTTTTGTGGTATAGGAAAACAAGCAGCTTGATCAGACTGTGTGTCAAACCAGGTACGTCGTATTGATCTTATAATATGTGTGAAAGCTTTGAAAACAGTGTTAACATGGCCAGGCAGATGGTGTTCGCCCAAAAAAGCAGGAGTACTGAACATATGTCGCCAACAAAGGATGCTCTCTATCAACTTCTCCTAAGTGTGGGGTTCCAGCCTGGCCACGTATGGGATCAGAGCTTGCTGCAAGCACCACAACTTACAGATCCAGCAGAAATTGGTTGAAAATTAAATAATGATTTGGCCGAGTTGGGACTTATGTGGATAAATTTACCACCTGCCGGTACAGAATACCGCGCTGTTATCATATGTATGCTGTTGAAGAAGATGTAGATATGCGAAAGAAACCGTTCCATGTACATTACTCAGCAAATGCCGTGGTTGGGAGCGCAAATGCTGATCCACTGTGCCAAATTTGGTGTCTCACAAATGAAGACAATACATCCCCCAAAATGCGTCTGATAGTATGAAAGTCATTAAGCTTTTAAAATTGTTATACAGTGGAAAAGAGGATATTCTTTTCATTTAAAGGGAAACAAATAAAAATACAATAGTGCAATGAAAATGTAGAAATGTCAACTTCATTAAAATTTTGACGATTCATTTAAATTTGAGCGGCAAACAGTTTAGAGCCTGACCAGTCACCAGGTAGCCTGTCCGATATGAATCCAAACTGTTTGCAATGGACATAATGTTTAAGCATAAATACCTTTATTGGAAATAATAATGGGTTCTCCACTGTACTTAAAATTCTGTGTTTTGAAATTTTTGATTTTTTGGAGGGGGGGGGGGGAGGGGGGGGGGGGGGGGGTACTGAGGATTAAAATACCTTAAACGGCCCATATATAAATCCAAAATATTCTTATATTGTTTTTCTGTAAAAAGTCATCATACTTGCAGCTGCTTTTTGTGATTTAACCCTGTTGAAATATGATAAACCGAGACACATTGCCACTAGACTGCAGAAAACTGTTCTAATTGGCGGCCATTTTGAAAATGGCCGCCGTGGTCGACACAGGACAGATCCAGAATGCCTCCAATCTTTAAAATGTTTCCCATAATGTCTAGTACCAGTGTACCAAGTTTCATGTTTTTATCATAAAATGCACGATTCTTTCACATATCTGCTGGACTAATTAAAAAGATGTCGTACAATAAGGGTGGTTGCATCGGTGAACGTTGTTGGACACCGATACGGTACTTGAACACGCTACTGATGGTATTGTAGTGACTATTTGTTTAGTCTGCGACATCAGTTTCTATCACAGATTTGGACTGTGTTGTGAGTGAGTAAAATAATAATTTTAACGTCGTCTAACTTTAAAAGAAAACTTTACTGGAAACGTTTCTGCTTATTTCATTAAAAAACTTCCTACGAATGTTACAACTAGGGTAAAGCGAGCTACGTGGATGCAAAAATAAAATAAATGTCAGTTTTAAAATGGAAGACACATCCTCGATGGGTCAATTCGACTGAGGTCAGATATCTCAATATACCGTAGTAGATTAACTAAAATGTTTATGTTATTGCATCAGTGTATCACAATGTGCGTTATCCGTCAAAATTCAAGCTTAAGAATCTGGGTAAGTCGAGAAATGATCAAGATGAAAACTACTAGTAATGGTATAAGTTTACAAAATGAATTTAGTGCTGTGAAAATATTCTATACCATTGTTCCTGGGGGTCCTGCCTCTCCTGGCATGCCTTCACCACCTTTCTCTCCCTATAAACATGGAATAGATTTATAAGCACGACATTAAGCCATGAAAGTCAGTTCAAACAATTTAACTGTTACAACAAATGCATATATATTTAAACAACAGCAGTATAATGTATACATAGCGAAACTTTAAAGTCCATTTAAACGAGAACAGTTTTAACTACGAGAATCAATTTCTAATATTATTACTATCAGTTACCTTTTACATTATCACCATTAGTCATATTTACATTGTGCATGTATCCGCTGAATTTCATTCGATCCGTCTCCGTCTTATTGCATTACAAACAGCGTATACACTGTAGACTAAGACTGGGTTTACTCTGTTTGTAATGTAACAGGTAAATCTGACTTTCTCATGACACAACTCAAGTAAAATCCTCTTATTCAGTCCATTACATAGTGGAAAATCAATTTATTTGGATTGATATGAAGAATATGTCAGGATAGTGGGTTGTTATCTGATTAAAAGTTCGTCCTACGGACTCGTTTTTTACCAGATAACACCCCATTCTCGTGATATATGTTTCATATCTATCCAAAGGAATTGATTATCTTAATTATTATACACATTTTAATGACATTTCTACAGAGAAAACACACAAAATGAATTGTTAACTCGTGACGTCACAAAATATATTGTGACGTGACGTCACAAAATATTATGTCACTGCTAAATTGATATAATCACTTGTGATGATATCAAGTGTGACGCGTATGAAATTTATTTTACTGAGAAATCTCTATAAATCATCGATAGGCATATGATAAAAGGGCTAAAATGCTTTTTTCTTTAAATACAACGTAGCACCCTTCGCTTCAATGCTGTCATCTACTTTAATCAATTTCCATTTGCTTTTAATTCTCAAATTTATTTTGAAAGACTGAACAAATATTGAACTGAGCGGCTAACAGTTTGGATCATGATCAGGCGCCTGTTTTATAAACAATCATAAGCATTCACTTATCGAAAGTCCTAATCTACGACGTCGTTGCTGCGATAAGATATTGCTCAGTTTACATTTCTAATATATTATAGTTTGTAATGCATCAATATGTAGCATTATCGCATGTTATTAATTCATTTCGCAATAAGATGATGACTTTTTCCAGTCCAATATTAACAGTATGAGGGTAATTTGGAAAATAAAGCTTTGTGCTGAGTAAGCTGAAAATCAACATCATTTTACTGGTGGGTGCAGACACAACTTGTGAAGAATTGGCCAGGAATCCCTATTGTTTGTGCTAGAGATTCTAAAAGCAACAGGTTCAGGGATTTCAGAAAATATTATTTAATAAGATATATCCCTTGGCGAACATTTGTGAACATTTCGGAGAAAAGAAATATATGTAAACACGGTTTAAAGCAATTGACACAATACACCAAATTTTATTTCATGTAAATTTAGTTTACATTAGAAATGTTGTCTCATTCAATAACTAATCAGTTTCACAGATTCGTGATTGTTCTCTTAAAAGTCATAATTTGTCATTGTGTTTACAGTGTGTCAACCTTAGTGTGGTAAGATACTTACAACTGGTCCTGGTGGTCCTGGGGGTCCGTCTGAGCCTGGCATTCCATCACGACCCTGGAATTTATAAATTAAAATACATGTATAATAAATAAATGATATGACGGCTAATGGGTAGAGAGACAATATTATTCCTTATAAACATATTAGTACTCAAACAATTATGTTCATTGCAAACAGTTTTGGACCAGATACATCGCCGATCGACCCAGTGGCTGATCTGATCCAAGCTTACCGCAGTAGTACAATAAAACGATGACTATTTATAGTATAAGTATTATTTAAGTATGAACTCTTTTACTGCCATAATGGCTGTCTTTTTGTAATAATATCATCTGACTTTATTTATACAAGGTAGAATACAGACACTTTCATTTAAAACTCATTTATACGAGTGTCCAGCCGTTTGAATCCTGAAAAGACGTCGCTATATGCGGTGTCTATTCTGGTTCCAAATTGATTGCATATGTTAGCGGTGTCTGAAGTAGTGGTACAGGCATGCATATTACGATTCGATGTGCTATTGTCCTGGGATATAAGGGCAAAGCGAATGTAAATGATAACAAATCAAAATAGCAACATCCTACTTTTAACTGCCTGAACACCCTTAACATAAGTATTGATACATTAATAATACTTTACTTTAGTTGTCTTCGGTATTAGAATATTGTCTTATACACTGGAATAGATGTATTCTTTTCTAATAAACGCGTGTATGCCACAAACATTACAACCTTTGAAAACAGTTTGGAGCTAGATCAAATTCTGGGTAACCTGGCGTCTGAGTTAAACTGACAAACTTCGTTATAGCAGAAATAATCTACCGCAAAAGAAAGTGTAGAGAAGGGGAATAACTCTCATAATATAGATGCAAGAGACTTCCACTAACCAAATTATTAGAGAAAGGAAGGACAAGGTTCACGAAGCCTCTGTTTTGGCCCTGTAAAATCTTTTTTTCCAAATTATCTTTTAACCATATTTTCTCTTTATTCGTCAATTTCAGATATTGATACTTCATGTGATACACAAAACTCAATTCAAATTCAAGTTTTGACAACTTTATAGTTTCTTGTAAATGGACCACGGGGCCAAAAAAGTTCAAAAAGGCAGATTTTTGGTACAATTCAGGGTATAAATCATAGAATTAAACAATGAAGGCACTAATGCGACACAAAAATATTTTAAGTACACAATAAATATTTAAGTTGTAGTAACATAAAAACTTCGAAGTGTCGCATGCATGCCTTCATAGTTTATTTTTAGGATTTATACCGATAATTGTACCAAAACTCTGCTTTTTTGGCCTTTCGGCTCATTTACAAGAAACTATAAAATCGTCAAAACTTGACTTTGGGTCGTTTTTGTGTGTATTATGGAGTATTAGTATCTGATATTGACAAATAAACAGAAAATAAAGATAATCTTTTTTGGAAAAAACATCTTTTTACAGGGCCAAATCGGAGGCTTCGTGAACCTTGTCCTTTTATCTGGAAAGCATGAGTAATATGCTGAAAAAAGAAAAATATGGAAAAGGCAAATAAATCTCACAGTATTGCTGCAAGAGTTATAAATCTTGAGCAAGACAATTTCACACATCAACCTTTCAAAGAAAACTTTAGTTTAACAGAAGAAAGCTGCATGAAAAGAAAATGTTGAAAAGGGGAATAACTCTTACAATATTACAGCATGAGTTATAACCCTTGGGCAATACGCATCCTCTTGTCAAGCTCTATCCATAAATAAGGTTTCATCTTAAAAGCTTGAACAAAGTAGAACAGGTGTTATGAGGGCGTACACAAAAAGCGTGACTGACAGACAGTCGGACGGACAGACAGACGCCGGAAAAGTGATTCCTAAGTGTCACCTCTGCCTACAGCAGGTGACAAAACAAAACGTCAGACATTTCAAATACAAATACATAAATACAAAATGTATATATAATCGTTGGGTCACGAAACATCGCCTTTTCGACCACTCAAGAGGTTACCTGAGGTCCTGGGAATCCTCTATCTCCTTGGAAACCCTGCGGTCCTGCAGCTCCTGGTAGACCTATTTCACCGGGGACTCCTGGAGCTCCCTGTCACAATAAGAAAAAAGAAAAAAATTGTGTTACGATAATTTAGTGTACATGTGCATGTATTGCGATACAATTTCGCTTCTATAAATACCACGGTATGTTATTTATTGCAATATCGGCAATAATGTTTCAGCACATATTTTATCTGTCTAGTCAATAACATATGGCCGGAGTTATGACTGGTGTGTACATGTATATGTTGCAAATTATTTGTATGTAGACGAGACGCCAACACATTGGGCGTCTTCGTATCTCTGTTGAAAATGATTGGCAACCATGTGAATCACAAATCACAATTCACTGCAAAAACATTTATAATTATTGAGACCACCATGTTTAAATTATTGAAATTAAGAAAGTATAAGAGCACATGAAAATGTAAGGTCTACAGTATATGCAGGTAGTTTCAATTTTGAATGTTATGAATCTGAACTTACATCTACCTGTAATCCAAAGTTAAACTATGGCGTATTCCCTCTTTAACGTTGAATATAGGGGTATCGTCGACTTTTAAACGAATTCAAGTTATCGAAATTCCAGTGTGTTGAAGGCGCGTTATTTTACTTCGACTAATCGAGATTTGACTGTTAAGTTTGTTAACCCATTTGCGCCAAGCTGTAAAGTTCACTTGTCAAATACTGATGTCGTCTGCTCCAAATTGTTTCCCAGTAAATAATACCGATGAATATTCATATAAAGCTGTGTACACTAGAACCGCTATCGTCTGCACAATAACATCGGCTGAGTTATAAAGTCAGAATGAAACTTTCCGCAAAGAAGAAAGCACACTCACGAGTGTGAGAGAGATCCTATATGTATATGAAAACAGTTCAGATACTCCTGACCAGACAGCTCCTGTGGGAGCCGTTCTTGATTCCTCATTTTTTTACAATTATTTTTTTTTCTATTTTTAAATTATTTGGAAAAAGAACAACAAAAAGATTGGAACCTTAAGCGCGTTCAAGTACCGTATCGATTGCATCGATTGCATCAGAAAACGGTAATAATTTACCTTTAACGACCGTTTAGCTGTTACCGATTGCGAACGACACGAACGGCCTCAGAGGTAGTTAGCCATCGCCAACAAAGGTAAACAAAATGGCGACCAAATGACTTTAATAAAACCAGCGAACAGTCCCGACTTAATTTCTCAACAATAAACCAACATTTTCCGATACTTAACCCTTAGCCCGCCAAATAAATTGTCGTCTGCTATATTTCTCGTCTGCTTCAAGTTTCAAAGTGCTTCAAAGTTGCTGAAAATGTTGTCCGAGTGTCAAACAGCTTGGATCCGGATGAGACGCCGAGTTACTCGGCGTCTCATCCAGATCCAAGCTGTTTGCATATGGAGCTATAGTTGTGAGTGGCAGGCTAAGGGTTAATGTATCAAACAAAGCAGCTTACATCTGAGCAGCTAAATCTTATTTTTATATGCGGTAAAATTGATGCATTTCAGTTGATTAGTACACTTTTGCGTGTTTTTCCGATTCGTACATAAATCGTTCGTACCCTTGAACAGTTAATAAACATTGGGGCGCAATGAGTTATTATTGAAGAGTATTGGTGAACGTTAGATGTCGTACTATATGGGTTGTTTGCATCGGTTAACGTTGCTGTTCCCTGATACGGTACTTGAACGCGCTACTGATCAGACACCGACTGTCTACCAATGCAAGTCTATATGATTTAGTTATTAAAGTTTAATTGATGTCGCTCATAAGAAACGGTACTTGTGTCCGACATCGTACATGCGTTAATGGCATTCATGGAACTGTTTCACACGCTATAACATTCATACTTATTGTCAACTAACTAATTTTAAGAAGTATAAATAATCACAATATATTGTTTGGTGGGAAGTTGATTGAGGTTAGTTTTAGTATTTAATATATGGAGACCTGTACTTTATGATATACAAAAACTTTTATCATATATACTCAATTCCAAAAAGAAACTGTACACTTTGTTTTCTGTAATTATTATCCCCTGCCGAAAGGCAGAGGGATACTGTTTTAGGTCTGTCCGTCCGGCTGTCCGTGCGTGCGTGCGTGTGTGCGTGCGTGTGTGTGTGCGTGCGTGTGTGCGTGCGTGCGTGCGTGCGTGCGTGCGTTCGTGCGTGCGTGCGTTTTCCGTCCGCAACTGTATCTCCGAAACCTATGAACAGATTTGGATTTAACTTGGTATACTTATTTGTCATCATAGGAGCACCGTGGGAAATCAAATTTTTTTCAGAAAATTTTAGGAATTTATGAGTTATCTGCCCTTTTTGTGTTAAAAATGCCGTCCGTGCGTCCGTCACGTTTTCCGTCCGCAACTGTATCTCCGAAACCTATAAAAAGATTTGGATTAAACTTGGTATACTTATTTGTCATCATAGGAGCACCGTGGGAAATCAAATTTTTTTCAGAAAATTTTAGGAATTTATGAGTTATCTGCCCTTTTTGTGTTAAAAATGCCATATTTAACAGTTTTTACACTCTAGCAACTACAGTATTCAACATATTTTGTTTATACTTGCACACATTGTCTATAAGTACAAGTTCTTGCATGTGTGCAGTTATTGTAAAAAAAGGATACTTCTGACAAGAGTTATCTGCCCTTGATGTACTTAGAAATGCTAGAAAATGCTTTATTTTGGTATTGTTTACATACTAGAGCCTATAAATATGCATGGATTTTTGAAAAAACTTTCTTGAATTATGTATGGCTATTAGTTTTCAAATGAATTTGATTATTGTTGAAAACGGAGAAATTAGTCATGAGTTATCTGCCCTTGATAAGTAAAAAAAGCCATATTTAACTGTTTTTACTCTCTGACAACTACAATTATGAATGGATTTAAATGATACTTGCACACGATGTCTATCAGTAAAAGTTCTTGAAGGTGTGCAATTATTGTCAAAAAAGGATACTTGTGGCAATAGTTATCTGCCCTTGATGTACTTTGAAATGATAGAAAATGCTTTATTTTAGAATTGTTTACATCCTAGTATCTATAAATATGCATGAATTTTGATAAAACAAATTCTTAAACTATGTATGGCTATTAGTTTTCAAATAATTGTTATCATTTTTGAAAAACGGAGAAACTAGTCAACAGTTATCTGCCCTTGATGAGTAAAAAAAACCCATATTTAACAGTTTTTACCATCTAGAAACTACAGTCTTTAATGGATTTTGATTTAACTTACACATGATGTATATAAATATAAGGGTAGCAATTATTGTCAAAATAGGATACTTTGTGGCAAGAGTTATCTGCCCTTTATGTACTTAGTAATGCTCAACATGGCTTTATTGTTTACATGCTATTGTGTACAAATGTGAATGGATTTTGAAAAAAAAAAAAATCATATATGGCTATTATTTATAGAATGAGTTCAATTATTATCGAAAATGTGCAAATTAGTCAAGAATACTCTGCCCTTGATGAGTTGAAAATGTGTTTACACTCTAGTAAATTCTACAGTTCTGATTTTTTTTAATAATACTTGCACACAATTATAAGTTCTTGAAAGTGTTTAATTACTGTTGAATTTGAATCAAGAGTTACCTGCCCCTGTCATACTTAGATTTATAATGCTACAAACGGCTTTATTTTTTGTATTGTTTAGGCTTTAAAATGTACAAAATTGATTGGATTTTATAAAACTTTGTAAAAAGCTTTTGAATGTTGATCTTTAAAGACAGGTGATCACCATTTGCCCCTTCCTCCCACAATAAAGTTTGCCACTTTCTTCTGGACAATCGCTGCGGCAGGGGATATCAGCTCTAAGGTGCTTGTTAATTGACTATTTTCCATTAAAGCCTATGTATTTGGTACCAAAATTTATATCAGTTCACGAACAATATGGTATTTATTTCAGATTTTGAGATGCGGTCGTTTAAAGTGATTTTTTTAAACGAGAAAAGACGAAGTGTAAAAATCAAAGTTGCAAAGTAACTCTTAGAGTCAGACTGTTTTCAGTTTGGAATTTTATGTCAGGTTGGTTGTACTTTTGTGATAATTTTTGTCAGTATCGTATGTGTCCATCTTGCTCATGATACAAACGGCAATGAAACATCGCGTAGACCTTACGTGACGTCTAAAAAGGACGTTGGACATGAAACGATGTCCTATCCCTGAGTTAGAGCATAATCAAGGTCCATAAGGTCTTTTCTACTAAAGCCCAACGTGCGAGCATTATGGTGACTAAATATTATAAGACATATCAGTGAAACTACAGGAGTCCACTACTGTCGCCCTGAACGGAAATGACGTCAATGGGCTCGCTTCAAAAGAGCAGCACATTGACGTGCTGTCAAGATCTGTCCCACAAAGGATGCCCTAGCCCGGATGGGTGTCCGAGCTTGCCGGAAGCAACACAATACGGTATGTCAGCTGAAATCGTACTGTCTTGCCGATTTGGACGCTGTTTGAAAACAACGTCGAAGTAACGCCATTGTAACACATTCGTTTATTGAACTGCTGTTTTGGTATCAATGCACTTTCTGCGACGATCTGCCACTCCATTTGTATGTTGAAAACGTTTGAGCAACCGAATGATTATTTTTCTTCGATATCCTAACGTCCTACTCACGTTTGTGACGTTGTAGTTATGAACAAGCATTGCAAATACTCTAATTTGCCAATTTTCATTCAATCTCAGCAAGTTCGTTGTGTACCGATATGAAGTAAAACGTGTTTTTTCTTTGTATAAGATATACAAATTACACTTATGCA
The DNA here is from genome assembly GCA_922989275.2 of Gari tellinella. NCBI lineage: Eukaryota > Metazoa > Mollusca > Bivalvia > Cardiida > Psammobiidae > Gari > Gari tellinella. The sequence continues at coordinate 58,607,320 of OV277865.1, forward strand.
CGTTTTCGGTGGCATGTGCATTTTCCTTGAGCTGCACGTGCAAAACATGCAAACTAACGTATTTCCCGATAAACTGATCATTTCTTCATACTTAGCAATATATTTTGCTATCAATGGATGGCAAATATACATGAGATATTTTGTGCGAAATTTTAAATCGATACATCTTCTAGATATAAATATATTTGAAAATAAAAAGTGCACAGTTTCTTTTGGAATTGAGTATACTAAACACATTCAACCCTAGCGAGAAATGCACTCGTTATTTACAAATAGTGAATAATTGAAAAGTATAATTGTCATGTTCAAACAATGTAGACTCTGATCATACCTGCTCTTATTAGGGTCTGTAGTGTTTGTCATTTATCAATTAAGTCTTAAAATAAACCATAAAGATGTAAAAATGGATTATACTTTACTTGAAACGGGAATGGCCAATTTGAAGTCTCAAAGGTGAATTATTTAATAGCTTTTTCTCGCCATAATTTTGTCTCCATGGTTTCGTCTGTAACGACTTTCCGAGTATTAGTATTGATGATTTAACAGAAGCACTTCCTAACACGCGTGTCAAACAGTATGGTTACTGGTCTGACTTAGCTGTACTCCGTGAGTTCATAGGATCCAAACTGTTTGGAAATGACAGTAAGGTAGCGCTAGGAGGTACACTATTATTGACTTACCCTTTCTCCAGTATTGCCTGGTGGACCTGGTAAACCTGAGTCGCCTGGAAGACCCTGTGAAGAACAATTAGTTATGTTAAACCTTTTCAACCCTACATTTAGTGTTCGTTTTACTCATGAACTGCCATGATATTATGTGCTTAATACAACAGTTACATGTACTGTTGTCTGCACTATCATTTCAGCAAATATTTCTGAATTCAACACATCTTTCGCGGGCACAACTTCTACTTGCATGATTTGTTCATAGATTCTCCTTTAAAAATTGTCCGCTGAAAACCAATACAAAGTCGTTCATTATAACTCACCAAAGGTTCAAGAGCAGGGTTGGAATCTGAACAGATATAAAAACTGTTTTAATATCAAATCATATGACATGGATTTATAATTGTTTAGGTAATGTTTGGCCTTTAACTTTATATCGAAAGTTTGGTTGAAGAAATATTGATTCGAGAGCCAAACATGTTGGATCCTAGTCAGACATCGTATCTGAACTGGATCCAAACAATGCAAATTGTTGACTTATGTCTCTCAATGACGATAGGATTTGCTTAAACAATAACCGTACATGCTATCAAGTACAAGCCACTTGATAAAGCAACTCACATTTAATGATGTCATATCACAGCACAAACGCCCGTTTATTACACTAATCTATACTCTGCATTAACCCTCTGAACCCTAATCCCGCATATAGGCGTCCTTTTCAAACAGTAAACATGTGAAAAGTGCATATGCCTTATGCAAACAGTGAAAACTCAGATCAGAGGGTTCCTGACGGAGCCCTCTGATCTGGGTCTCCTCTGTTTGTCATAATGCTAAACAGTGACAAAACAAACCTTAAAAGTAAAAAAAGGACTAGACTAAAATGGAAACTGGGATTGTCCATTTGAAGTTTCAGGGAGAAAAGGGTTAAGGCAAGTTAGATGCGCTCAGTACGGTGCCTTACTCGTGACATGTTAAACCTTTCATATTCAAATTTATTGTGAGATTTTTACCCCCTCACCGCCATGTTGTCGTCTGCTTCAATATTGTTGTCTGTAATGTCGTTTCAACGTTAGATTTAAGGCTTTATATCTGACATTATTTTAAAATCAGTGGCAAACAGGTTTGATCCTGATCAGACGCCGCGTCAGGATGAAAACTTTTTGAAAATGCGCTTTATTTTGTCATTGAGATTGAAAGGGTTAAACACGGTACCTACTAGACATCACAGATAAGATATTTTGTACAAGTTTTCGCTCCTATATATAGGACATTGACAAACAGGATAAACTCACATCAGATGGCGCATAATGCGGCTTCTGACCAAAGCCTTCATCAATCGCTGATAGAAATTTCAATATAAAACAAAACTGATATTAAAATCTAGACCAGACACCCCTTAGATAAAAATGAACTAATCCAATACATAAGCATGGAATAATCCACAAGGCGCAAACGAGTTAAATAAATCCATTCAAGGCGTTACTTACTGTCATTCCAGGTGGACCTCTGTCTCCAAATGGGCCTGGCTCTCCAGGTGGTCCCTATAAACAGAAAATAAAAGTTTTTACATGTCTATCCTGTTCAATGGTCTAAAATTATAGTATGACTTTTAAAATCCACACATTATGCTATAACCATACCACAGATGTATCCGAATGAACACTGTTGGCGAATCTCCTCATCAAATGATGATTTATACATGTAGGCCGAATTTTGTCACACCGTCCCTCAGAACAAATTTGCAAATTAACCTGAATATGGATTTGCACTCGGTTCAAATTATGATTCATACAGTGGAGAAGACGTTACCAATATATGCGCTTATGTTTAAACAATAATATCCCAATGCCAACAGTCTGGAGCCATATAAAATGCAGGGTAACCCGACGTCTCATCTGGTTCGAAACTATTTGCTACTTAGATAAACATGCTTCCAAGAAATTATGATTTTCTACATTTTAATGAACTGTGTTTGAGTTTGGCTTCGTTACATGTCAAAGAGAAATACTTTCTTCAGTCCACTTCCTAATCCGGTTGTGTCCTTTGATCTTTAATGTGCCCATGCCATAAACATATGTATATAAACTTAAACTATTGTCCTTTTCACTCAGCTCTGTCACTGAATTTGTATCGATATTTTCTTTTATTTCAAACAATTTCAGCTTTGTACCTACATGAGACGATCAGATCGTCTTTTACGAACTCGCATGCAAATTTTGAGAAACATCGGAACTGTGGGTAGGGAGATATCCTGAAAACTATTATTTTCCTATAGTAAACTTGCAGTCAGCTGTGTTTGCAAATGGCCGCAGTGTAGCGTAATGTGACGTAATGCGCATGTGCGTAAATCGTCATACAAGGACTATTCCATTTTTCTGCAGGTGTGACAGTAATAAAGTAACATGCTGCACAATAATGTTGCAATTAAATCCGTTAAACGGATTAATTGTGTTGACTATTTACCTAGTTTTTGTTTGATGTTGTTTTAATTAAAACCAATATGTTTTTATTACGTGGAATCATCTTAGAAATATATTATAATTGATTTATGACGTCAAAAACGAAATTTCCTTAACGCACATGAGAGAGACAGACAGACAGACAGAGAGAGAGAGAGAGAGAGAGAGAGGGGAGAGACAGAGAGGCAGGTGTTCAATGTATTAGAATGAGCGAGTGAGAGAGGAGGGAGAGAGTTGGAGAGATCTTTGATTTTAGAATGAGAGAGTGATGTTTGCTTATGCATGTTTAATGACTGTAAATTCTAAACCGAGGACAAAAGTACTAGATCTACTAGATCTAGTATATTGAACCATAAATTACGTTTTTTGTGATATTCTCCTACTTTCTTTTGAAACCTACACACGTAGATTTCTAGATCTGCACGTTTGTGTAGCATTTCACGATTTAAACCGTGCGATACATCATGCATCCAGTGCCAGTCACACCAAATTGGACCCATTTGATCCACCTGAGTCAGATTTGTTCCTCACCAACATGCCGTCCTTTGTAGCAACTACCAAAGCTATACCGAGCCTGGCCAACTCGGACCATGGTATAATCTTCATTGAGCTAAATGTTATATCCAACCAAAAAGAAAGGTTTTCAGCTGCAAGCGAGCAAACTGGTCACACGTTTAAAAGGACATAGACAGCTTCAATGACGACTTATGACATTATAGACAAGGCTTGGAATGGCTTTAAGTACATATTGAAAACTCTTTGTGACACACAAGCACTTACCGAATAAAGTCACAAAAAGTAGACAAGATGGGTTACCCAAAGTATAATCAGACAGATCAGACGACCAGACACGGAGACAGACTCTATAAACGAATTAAGGCTGTATACAAGAAAGAATTAAAAGACGTGTCTGGGAAAATATTATAGATCTAGATCTAATTATCTAATTTAGATCTACCATACCAAAGGTGCACGATTCAGATCTAGATCAAATGATCTATAACATTTCAGAAATATTTTTAAAACCACATGTAGATTTACACCTAGGCCTACATGATCGGGACACCAGCCAGAATATCTGGATCTATACACTCGAGGACGCTAATCATAGTCTAAGATACAATTTGGTATTCCCTTTCGAAAGATGTGAAAACCGTGGCCGACAGAACGATGTAAGACACTGAAAACCTGTTCTCTCCACAAGCAATCAATGGACCGGCTTAAAAGGTATAAATAGATCTACAGAAATCTCCGTGACGTAATATATTTATAAACGTCACAAATTGATTGATTCCGTCATGAATATATAGGTCAGACTATTTGCTCAAAGGATATAATTTCGGCTCTAACTCCGTTTTTAAATATTCTTTTACATAAAATAGAACAACACCTTCAAAAAAACGATGTAAATTTATTCATTTGTTGTCTTAATTTCAATTTGAGATCATCATTCACCGATTTACAATACCATTTTAAGTTGTTTGTGACGTCATGGGACAGTCAATTTTACGTTGGGTGAAGCACCCAACGTAAAATGGACTGTCCCATGACGTCACATACCATTCACAAGTCGGCCATCTTTGTAAACAGCTGAAGATCTTTCGTCATTCACAGCCCGGATAAATCTTAAACTTTGCATGCGAGTTCGTAAAAAACGATGTGATCGTCTCATGCAGGTAAAAAGTTGATTTTGTTTGAAATAAAAAAAAATCTCGATACAAATTCAGTTACAGAGCTGAGTGAAAAGGACAGTAGGTCCTATAACATCAGTATTCTGGATGCCGGTCATACACATTACGGACTAATTCCGAGACCCTTATGTTTACCATGCCATAAATACACGTACCAAACTTCATGCATTGTAAATTTGCCTAAAATGTGTACTTATAAGTATAACAAAAGTCCCTAAAACCAAATGTACAGTTTCTTTATCGTATTAGTATATTTGTTTTAGAATAAGTTGTAGTGACCTAAAAGCAATAGCAGCAGCAGTAGTAATAACAGCTGTTGTAGTAGTAGTAACAACAACAGTGAGTAACAGCAACAGTGTAACAGAAAAATGGGGGGGGGTATTTTTCTGCAAAGGGGGGGGTCATTCCTTTGCGTGAGGGGAGTCGTTCTTCTACGAGTCGATGGGGTCCTTTTTCTACGGTCTTGGGTCATTTCTTTACGTAGTAAAATGACCCGGGTCTATATTTTACGTAGTGAAATGACCCATTTCAGCAGGGGTGGGTCATACTACAGCGTTACACCGGTCATACACAATACGGACTCATTCTGATACCCTTATGCTCACCATGCCATAAATACATGTATATAGATGAACTTACACTAGGTCCCATGACACCTGGTGGTCCGGGCATACCAGCTACGCCAGGTTGACCCTGTCAAATAGAACGAAATACAAATAATTACACAGTACATGTACAAAGTAATAATTGATTAAAAATTCAGTACTATAAAACGCACACATTGACGTGTCATCAATTTACCGGCGTTATCATATAATCTTCCCCCTTATCAGATATCTGTTAACTCGGCGTTTGATCAGGATACGCGTTTTAACACTCGTCTCGATGTTTTTCTTCGGTCAAACTGCCCAACATCTGAATTTGGTATACTGCAATGTACTACTAAATGATAACGGAATTTTGATTTTTTAAGCAGATCATATTCAGATAGCAAAGGAATTAATTGTCATCTTTATCAGGCAATATCAGCTATCAAATAGGATACATAATTTTGAGTCGTGCCATGAGAAAACCAAATTTCATGCATTGCAAATAGGGAAGACAAACACCAGCTACCGCGTCTCTGATCGAGATCTACACTGTTTGATAATCACAAGCATATCCAGTATGTTGATACCTACATTGTCTGCAATTATTGAACAAGACAAGACACTTATCTTGCGATGACGGGCGTGATTGAGCTACGCTGTTTGATGATTCATTAAGTCTACTATTGTCTGCATCCGCAGAGTGGGCATGTGATGAAGCCAGTACTTACGGGTTCACCTCTCTCTCCAGAAGGTCCTCGTGCACCATCATTTCCTCTCAAACCCTGAAAACCGTGAATAACTCAATTATCGAACAAAAACTTGTTAACATTTTCATTCTTAAAACAATTTGTCTCGTTCAGTGTAGAAGCTGGTATTCTTCCTATGTTCATTGCAAACACATTTATTAAGCCAGATCAGATTCCGGGTTACATGTCATTTTCTACATTTTATGGCGCCACGTATGCGTTTCTTTCAAGCGAAAAATGTAGCGTCTTATCTACTGTAGTTTATATATTTTAATGCGTTTCAATTGCATTTAAATGGGATAAAATAACGTCTACTCAACTTTAGCATTATTATCCGCGATAGCTCGTGCTATTGCGATAATGTGTATATTACAGGTAAAACAACCAAAGCTTATTATAATGGTATTTATGTGCAGCAATACTTTACTGTGTAAATGACGTCCTTAAATGAAAACCTCATCGTCCTAAGTTTTGTTCGATATCATAACATATGAAGTGGAAGGATTTATCTATTTGTTCTCATTGAAGAGTTTTTATAGTGTTCACTTGCTTGGTTATAATATATGTGCCAATTGCATCTATGGAATGTACGGTTTGTGTTTCTTATATATAAATTTCGGTTATTCATTTCATTTGTACCTTGATCGTATCTATCGAATTCATCGTCACCTGTTGTGATGTTTCACTGCTCAGAAAAACATTTACTACAGTGAATACGACGTCATTGTTTCCCGCTTAAACGAATCAAATCGCAAATGCAATTTGCTATAGACTATAATGGCAATAGTAAACAGTTTTGACCCTGCCCAGACGCTAGATTACTCAACGTCTAGTCTAGCTCAACACTGTATGCGAAGGATTAAAGGTTTGTAGCAGCGATGTATTCAGAAAGAATACTTTCTGTTTTACTGTACTCCACAGTAACCCCATCACCGCCTGAAGTAATCTCTTTTAAAGTACTATCGTCTGTTTTTATTTCTCAATTTTAGTCTAGGTATTTTGACTTAAGAAATATCGAAATGATAGTCAAGCATATTGGGCCCGCGTTATGCGGCGTCTGATCAGTACCCAAACTGTTTGAAAATAAGCAGTATATTTGGGGTAAAGCAGTTAAGGGGTTAAGAGCGGACTACAGTATCGAATGGGAGCGTGGGACTGACATACTTGATAAATTATTTTAGAAACGTAGGAAAGGTGTCAGCCTTTGAAGACATATAACGATAATTACTAACGTACTATATACTTTTCCACTATGGCCAATTCCATTTAAAATACAAAACATACATACTGGAGGTCCCATAGGTCCCTTAGATCCTTGCATTCCTGGAGGTCCAGCAACTCCTTGGTCTCCCTGGACTCCCGGGGGTCCGGGTACTCCACCTTCTCCCTTAGGGCCAATTGGTCCAGTAATACCCTGTTTACCCCTCTCGCCTTGTTGACCCTATCGGTTCAAATATTGAATACCGATGAATACATAAAGACCTACAAACAAATATCTAAGAAATCATAAAAAAAGTTTTCTGAACTCCATTGCAAACGGTTTGGAGCCAGTTCAGACATCGTGTGTGACTCACTGTCTGAAATGACATCAAACGGTGTGCACCTCGGTTAAAAAAAGCATTGTGAGGATTTTTAGCAATCTGTCAACGATTTCTCTTTTTACACTGTGTCTGTGTGAAGTTTCGTTTAACCGAGGACAAATAACAGCTTCACCATTGCATACCATTTGTCAAAGATCAGCGTCAAGATCAGTCTTTCTATTGTCACCAACAGTTTACTCTAAATGCATAGCCACACAAGACGAAAGTCTAAACTCGCTCAGATACCGGAACTCTTGTATTAAAGAATCACTCAATAACGATCCACGAGTGGTCTTAAATGCTTGTAGTTAATTGCCACAAAATCTATTGCTTTCCACAATATTCATATTTAGCATTAGTCAGTGAAATTCACCCGTCTTTTCAGATCCCCACATTACTTTAAATACTGATTTCTTAATACAAGTTTGACTAAAGGAGATTGCAGGTTCAAATTTAATGAAACTCATTTTTTCAGCAGGTAACAATAAAGACCTCATCCCATTTAAGCAGTCGTCTTTGTTATAGCTATGTTCTGAAACATGTATTTTGTTATATATTTATGCAACATGTGATTACCGTCTTCCATTGGAGAGGGCTTACCTGTTGTCAAATATATTTTACAATATAAATGAAATATTATTTAAACTTTGTTTAAAATTAGCATGGAGCTGTAAACCTTGGATCCGTTATTGGTATGGTTTGAAAACAGTGTGAAGCCATAATTATCAGACGCCGAATAACCCAGTGTCTGTTTAAATCACGTTTCTTTCCATTTAACCCTTTCTTAGTCATTGGCAATATTATGCAAATTGCAAACTGTTTGGACCCACATCAGACGCCGTGACAGGTGGCATCTGATTAGGATTCAGAGTATTTTGGATCAGTATTTCTTCAATGTTAACTTCGAAAATGTGTTTAAACTTGCGTAAAATTGAAACGACAAACTCAAATAGACCAAGTTTTGTCGGCAAAAGGGTTAAAAGAAGTGGCTAAATTTTGGCGACGAAAGGGTTCAATATAAGGAAACAACACATTAGCCATTATCACAAACCTGTGGGCCTGGTTCTCCTCGGTCGCCAACCTGGCCAGGTGAGCCCTGCAAATTCATGTGTAAAGAGTTACTAGTTTAAGTTTATACATATTGTACAAGTGGCGATAATTTTCTATATAAACATATTTCACATTATTTCTCAATTTCAAAACACCTGCAAAGAGGTAAGTCAGTAATGAATGATTATTTTCAAATACCTTAAAGAGTTGGATATTTTCCTCACGCTTTCCTTATAAATATTGACCCTATTATAAACTAAAACTATTACTTAAGGTGATCGGTATCCCATGACCAAACCAACCTGCCATAAACTCCACATTATATCATAAATACCTAGTAAGAGCTCGACCTTCATCTTCCTTGGTAAATTTTGAAAAAATGAAAATATCAACTTTCAACGATTTTTTAATTTGTAATAGGAAACTCCAAGTATCTACATCATTAAAACATTAAGAAAACAAGAGCCCCATGGGGCATATTTCCTTCTCCCGAGAATAGCTGAAAAAATGGAGAGAATGATTTATGTCCAAGACTGACCTAGATATGCAACAGACCGGAACCATTTGAACAAAATAGGTAAAGGATATTTAAAAGTGTCACCATACCGAATATAAAAGCTCTGGCCATATTAGTGTCAGAGAAGAAGACGTTTGAAATTTGCTATAAATAACTCTATGTAAAACTGTGACCCCCGGGGCGAGGCCAATTTTGAACCCAGGGGCATAATTAGAACAAACTTGATAGAACATCTGTAGGCAATGCTATGTGCCAAATATCTAAACTCTGGCCCTTGTAGTTTCAGACAAGAATATTTTTAAGTTTTCATTGAAAAACAAATCAAGTTTTAGCTCCTGTGACCTAGTTATGCAACCAATCAGAACCATTTGAACCAATTTGGTATACGACATCTAGAAGTGACACCATACCAAATATCAAAGCTCTGGCCGTATTAGTTTCAGAGAAGAAGACGTTTGAAAATTTCACTATATAACTCTATGTAAAACTGTGACCCCCGGGGCGGGGCCAATTTTGACCCCAGGGGCATAATTTGAACAAACTTAATAGAGGACCTGTAGATGATGCTATGTGCCAAGCTCTGGCCCTTGCAGGTTTTGACAAGAAGATTTTTTAAGATTTCCTCATTTTTTCACAGAGTTCTGCATTGTTTTGAATTCTTTGAACAAATTTGAAAGAGCTTGACCCAATGAACATTTCTGTAAAGTTTGGTTGAGTTCTGCCAAGCGGTATAGGAGGAGATGTCATTTGAAGCAATTGTTAACGACGACGGACAACGCACGACGCCGGACACAGGGCCATTCCAATAGCTCACCTTGGGCCTTTGGCTCAGGTGAGCTAAAAATGGCTGTTATCGACAAGTTCTACGATAAAAACAAGAGTTGTCAGAGAGACAACAAAGCTCGCCACCGGCACCTTTAGAAACTTAAAAGCACACTCAAGGTCACATGGAAAGGTCTTGTCCATATACACAGGCAAGTCAATTATGAAAATAACACCTCAAGGGACATAGGAATTATACGCATTTTTGAAACCTAAACGCAGATTTCGAAACCTAAAACGTTTCGCGACCTTAGTTCAAGGTCAAGGACACTGGGCTAATTTTTTTGCATGCATGGAAAGATCGTGTCCATATACACATGCATGCCAAATATGAAAAAAATATCTCAATGGATATATGAGTTAAAAATTTTGAGAAACCTAAACGCAGACTTTGAAACCTAAACGCGGGTCCTTAGTTCAAGGTCAAGGTCAGAGGGCTCAAACATTTTGCATGCAAGGAAAGATGTTGTCCATATACACATGCAAACTGAATATGAAAGGAATATTTCAATGGACATAGGAGAAATAAAAATTTTGAAAAACCAAAACACAGATTTGGAAAACTAAACATTGGCCCTAAGTTCAAAGTCAAGGTCACAGGAGTCTAAATTTTGCAGTGCCTGGAAAGGTCTTGCCCATATACACACATAAACCAACTATGAAAGCAATACCTCAAGGGACATAGAAGTTAAAGGCATTTTTCAAAACCTAAACACAGGCCCTAAGTTCAAGGTCACAAGGGTCCAAATTTATCTGTGCATGGAAAGGTCGTGTCCATATACACACACATACCAACTATGAAAGCAATACCTCAAAGGATATAGAAGTTAAATGGATTTTCGAAACTTAAACGCAGATTTCGAAACCTAAACGCAGGCTCTTAGTTCAAGGTCAAGGTCACAGGGGTCTAAATGTTACTGTGCATCGAAAGGTCATGTCCATATACAAATACATACCAACTATGAAAGCAATACCTCAAAGGACATAGAAGTTAAAGGCATTTTTCTAAACCTAAACACAGGCCCTAAGTCCAAGGTCAAGGTCACAGGGGTCTAAATTTTTCTGTGCATGGAAAGGTCTTGTCCATATACACATACATACCAACTATGAAAGCAATACCTCAAGGGACATAGAAGTTAAAGGCATTTTTCGAAACCTAAATGCAGATTTCGAAACCTAAACGCAGGCCCTAAGTTCAAGGTCAAGGTCATAGGAGTCTAATTTTTCTGTGCATGAAAAGGTCTTGTCCATATACACACACATACCAACTATGGAAGCAATACCTCAAGGGACATAGAAGTTAAAGGCATTTTTCGAAACTTAAACGCAGATTTCGAAACCTAAACGCAGGCCCTAAGTTCAAGGTCAATGTCACAGGGGTCTAAATTTTTCTGAGCATGGAAAGGTCTTGTCCACATACAAACACATACAGACTATGGAAGCAATACCTTAAGGGATATAGAAGTTAAAGGCATTTTTCAAAACCTAAACGCAGATTTCGAAACCTAAACACAGGCCATAAGTTCAAGGTCAAGGTCACATGGGGTCAACATTTTTCTGTGCATGGAAAGGTCTTGTCCATATACACACACATACCAATTATAAAAGCAATACCTCAAAGGACATAGAAGTTAAAGGCATTTTTCTAAACCTAAACACAGATTTCGAAACCTAAACACAGGCCCTAAGTTCAAGGTCACACGGGTCTAAATTTTTCTTTGCATGTAAATGTCTTGCCCATATACATATACATACCAACTATGAAAGCAATACCTCAAGGGAAATAGAAGTTAAAGGCATTTTTCTAAACTTAAACACAGATTTCGAAACCTAAACGCAGGCCCTAAGTTCAAGGTCAAGGTCACAGGGGTCAAAAATTGTCTGTGCATGGAAAGGTCTTGTCCATATACACACACATACCCACTATTGAAGCAGTACCTCAAGGGACATAGAAGTTAAAGGCATTTTTCGAAACTTAAACGCAGATTTCAAAACCTAAACGCAGGCCCTAAGTTCAAGGTCAAGGTCACAGGGGTCTAAAGTTTTCTGTGCATGGAAAGGTCATGTCTATATACACACACATACCGACTATGAAAGCAATACCTTAATGGATATAGAAGTTAAAGGCATTTTTCAAAACCTAAACGCAGATTTCGAAACCTAAACGCAGGCCCTAAGTTCAAGGTCAAGGTCACAGGGGTCTAAATTCTTCTGTGCATGGAAAGGTCTTGTCCATATACACACACATACCAACTATGGAAGCAATACCTCAAGGGACATAGAAGTTTAAAGGCATTTTTCGAAACCTAAACACAGATTTCGAAACCTTAACGCAGGCCCTAAATTCAAGGTCAAGGTCACAGGGGTCAAACAATTTCTGTGCATGGAAAGCACACACATTCCAACTATGAAAGCAATACCTCAAGGGAAATAGAAGTTAAAGGCATTTTCTAAACTTAAACACAGATTTCGAAACCTAAACGCAGGCCCTAAGATCAAGGTCAAGGTCACAGGGGTCTAATTTTTTCTGTGCATGGAAAGGTCATGTCTATATACACACACATACCGACTATGGAAGCAATACCTTAATGGATATAGAAGTTAAAGGCATTTTTCACAACCTAAACGCAGATTTCGAAACCTAAACGCATACCCTAAGTCCAAGGTCAAGGTCACAGGGGTCTAAATTTCTCTGTGCATGGAAAGGTATTGTCCATATACACATACATACCAACTATGAAAGCAACACCTCAAGGGACATAGAAGTTTAAAGGCATTTTTCGAAAACTAAATGCAGATTTCGAAACCTAAACGCAGGCCTTTAGTTCAAGGTCAAGGTCACAGGAGTCTAATTTTTCTGTGCATGGAAAGGTCTTGTCCATATACACACACATACCAACTATGGAAGCAATACCTCAAGGGACATAGAAGTTAAAGGCATTTTTCGAAACTTAAACGCAGATTTCGAAACCTAAACGCAGGCCCTAAGTTCAAGGTCAAGGTCACAGGGGTCTAAATTTTTCTGAGCATGGAAAGGTCTTGTCCACATACAAACACATACAAACTATGGAAGCAATACCTTAAGGGATATAGAAGTTAAAGGCATTTTTCAAAACCTAAACGCAGATTTCGAAACCTAAACACAGGCCATAAGTTCAAGGTCAAGGTCACATGGGGTCAACATTTTTCTGTGCATGGAAAGGTCTTGTCCATATACACACACATACCAATTATAAAAGCAATATCTCAAAGAACATAGAAGTTAAAGGCATTTTTCTAAACCTAAACACAGATTTCGAAACCTAAACACAGGCCCTAAGTTCAAGGTCACACGGGTCTAAATTTTTCTTTGCATGTAAATGTCTTGCCCATATACATATACATACCAACTATGAAAGCAATACCTCAAGGGAAATAGAAGTTAAAGGCATTTTTCTATACTTAAACACAGATTTCGAAACCTAAACGCAGGCCCTAAGTTCAAGGTCAAGGTCACAGGGGTCAAAATTGTTCTGTGCATGGAAAGGTCTTGTCCATATACACACACATACCAACTATTGAAGCAATACCTCAAGGGACATAGAAGTTAAAGGCATTTTTCGAAACTTAAACGCAGATTTCAAAACCTAAACGCAGGCCCTAAGTTCAAGGTCAAGGTCACAGGGGTCTAAAATATTCTGTGCATGGAAAGGTCATGTCTATATACACACACATACCGACTATGGAAGCAATACCTTAATGGATATAGAAGTTAAAGGCATTTTTCCAAACCTAAACGCAGATTTCGAAACCTAAACGCAGGCCCTAATTTCCAGGTCAAGGTCACAGGGGTCTAAATTCTTCTGTGCATGGAAAGGTCTTGTCCATATACACACACATACCAACTATGGAAGCAATACCTCAAGGGACATAGAAGTTTAAAGGCATTTTTCGAAACCTAAACACAGATTCGAAACCTTAACGCAGGCCCTAAATTCAAGGTCAAGGTCACAGGGGTAAAAAATTTTCTGTGCATGGAAAGCACACACATACCAACTTTTGAAGCAATACCTCAAGGGACATAGAAGTTAAAGGCATTTTTCTAAACTTAAACACAGATTTCGAAACCTAAACGCAGGCCCTAAGTTCAAGGTCAACGTCACAGGGGTCTAATTTTTTCTGTGCATGGAAAGGTCATTTCTATATACACACACATACCGACTGTGGAAGCAATACCTTAATGGATATAGAAGTTAAAGGCATTTTTCAAAACCTAAACGCAAATTTCGAAACCTAAACGCAGGCCCTAAGTTCAAGGTCAAGGTCACAGGGGTCTAAATTTTTCTGTGCATGGAAAGGTCTTGTCCATATACACACACATACCAACTATGGAAGCAATACCTCAAGGGATATAGAAGTTTAAAGGCATTTTTCGAAACTTAAACACAGATTTCGAAACCTAAACGCAGGCCCTAAATTCAAGGTCAAGGTCACAGGGGTAAAAAACTTTCTGTGCATGGAAAGCACACACATACCAACTATTGAAGCAATACCTCAAGGGAAATAGAAGTTAAGGCATTTTTCTAAACTTAAACACATATTTCGAAACCTAAACGCAGGCCCTAAGTTCAAGGTCAACGTCACAGGGGTCTAATTGTTTCTGTGCATGGAAAGGTCATGTCTATATACACACACATACCGACTATGGAAGCAATACCTTAATGGATATAGAAGTTAAAGGCATTTTTCAAAACCTAAACGCAGATTTCGAAACCTAAACGCATCCCCTAAGTCCAAGGTCAAGGTCACAGGGGTCTAAATTTTTCTGTGCATGGAAAGGTATTGTCCATATACACATACATACCAACTATGAAAGCAATACCTCAAGGGACATAGAAGTTTAAAGGCATTTTTCGAAACCTAAATGCAGATTTCGAAACCTAAACGCAGGCCTTTAGTTCAAGGTCAAGGTCACAGGAGTCTAATTTTTCTGTGCATGGAAAGGTCTTGTCCATATACACACACATACCAACTATGGAAGCAATACCTCAAGGGACATAGAAGTTAAAGGCATTTTTCGAAACTTAAACGCAGATTTCAAAACCTAAACGCAGGCCCTAAGTTCAAGGTCAAGGTCACAGGGGTCTAAATTTGTCTGTGCATTGAAAGGTCATGTCTATATACACACAGATACCGACTATGGAAGCAATACATTAATGGATATAGAAGTTAAAGGCATTTTTCAAAACCTAAACGCAAATTTCGAGACCTAAACGCAGGCCCTAAGTTCAAGGTCAAGGTCACAGGGGTCTAAATTTTTCTGTGCATGGAAAGGTCTTGTCCATATACACACACATACCAACTATGGAAGCAATACCTCAAGGGACATAGAAGTTTAAAGGCATTTTTCGAAACTTAAACACAGATTTCGAAACCTAAACGCAGGCCCTAAATTCAAGGTCAAGGTCACAGGGGTGAAAAATTTTCTGTGCATGGAAAGCACACACATACCAACTTTTGAAGCAATACCTCAAGGGACATAGAAGTTAAAGGCATTTTTCTAAACTTAAACACAGATTTCGAAACCTAAACGCAGGCCCTAAGTTCAAGGTCAACGTCACAGGGGTCTAATTTTTTCTGTGCATGGAAAGGTCATGTCTATATAAACACACATACCGACTATGGAAGCAATACCTCAAGGGACATAGAAGTTAAAGGCATTTTTCGAAACTTAAACGCAGATTTCAAAACCTAAACGCAGGCCCTAAGTTCAAGGTCACAGGGGTCTAACTTTGTCTGTGCATGGAAAGGTCATGTCTATATACACACACATACCGACTATGGAAGCAATACCTTAATGGATATAGAAGTTAAAGGCATTTTTCAAAACCTAAACGCAGATTTCGAAACCTAAACGCATCCCCTAAGTTCAAGGTCAAGGTCACAGGGGTCTAAATTTTTCTGTGCATGGAAAGGTCATGTCTATATAAACACACATACCGACTATGGAAGCAATACCTCAAGGGACATAGAAGTTAAAGGCATTTTTCGAAACTTAAACGCAGATTTCAAAACCTAAACGCAGGCCCTAAGTTCAAGGTCACAGGGGTCTAACTTTGTCTGTGCATGGAAAGGTATTGTCAATGTACACACACATACCAACTATGGAAGCAATACCTCAAGGGACATAGAAGTTTAAAGGCATTTTTCGAAACCTAAACGCAGATTTCGAAACCTAAACGCATCCCCTAAGTTCAAGGTCAAGGTCACAGGGGTCTAAATTTTTCTGTGCATGGAAAGGTCATGTCTATATAAACACACATACCGACTATGGAAGCAATACCTCAAGGGACATAGAAGTTAAAGGCATTTTTCGAAACTTAAACGCAGATTTCAAAACCTAAACGCAGGCCCTAAGTTCAAGGTCACAGGGGTCTAACTTTGTCTGTGCATGGAAAGGTATTGTCAATATACACACACATACCAACTTTTGAAGCAATACCTCAAGGGACATAGAAGTTAAAGGCATTTTTCTGAACTTAAACACAGATTTCGAAACCTAAACGCAGGCCCTAAGTTCAAGGTCAACGTCACAGGGGTCTAATTTTTTCTGTGCATGGAAAGGTCATGTCTATATAAACACACATACCGACTATGGAAGCAATACCTCAAGGGACATAGAAGTTAAAGGCATTTTTCGAAACTTAAACGCAGATTTCAAAACCTAAACGCAGGCCCTAAGTTCAAGGTCACAGGGGTCTAACTTTGTCTGTGCATGGAAAGGTATTGTCAATATACACACACATACCAACTATGGAAGCAATACCTCAAGGGACATAGAAGTTTAAAGGCATTTTTCGAAACCTAAACGCAGATTTCGAAACCTAAACGCAGGCCCTAAGTTCAAGGTTAAGGTCACAGGGGTCTACATTTTTCTGTGCATGGAAAGGTCTTGTCCATATACACACACATACCAACTATGGAAGCAATACCTCAAGGGACATAGAAGTTTAAAGGCATTTTTCGAAACCTAAACGCAGATTTCGAAACCTAAACGCAGGCCCTGAGTTCAAGCTCAAGGTCACAGGGGTCCAAATTTTTCTGTGTATGGAAAGGTCTTGTCCATATACACACACATACCAACTATGAAAGCAATACCTCAAGGGACATAGAAGTTATAGACATTTTCTTAAAATTGTTTACGCCGTTCACGACGACGCCGACGACAACGACGACGACAACTACACTGGGGGTATTGCAATAGCTCGTCATGTACTACGTACAGGCGAGCTAAAAAGTGGCATATCAAATTATTGGACACTTTTCAAGTTGAAAAGGGTTATTATTTTGTCAAATATGTAATAATTATGAAACTTGGAAAAGAGTGTCCAAACAAACCACCATAAATCCGTTTCAAATTTTGTGACACTTAGATTTCAAGAACATTGTAAGCCCACACATTTTAAACTTGAGCCCAATGGGATATAAGGCGCTCATCAGCGTACACAGTTTCCAGATTTTACTAGACTTAAACCGAAAAGGGATTAATACCCTAGCTCGTGTCGTGTCACAAGAAGCAAACGTGTCAGGATAATGTTGATGTGTGTTCTCCATATGAACTAGAGGGTTCAGTAGACTTTTCTACAATATTACCTAATGACCTACTTTTTGACCTGACATAACTTATATTCATACACTGCCTCGACTTTACAAGATTATCATTGTAGGCAAGTTGTGTGAAAATATGACTAAAAAAGGCCACCACAGTGTTTAGAAGATGTTTCTATGTTTTGACCTACTGACCCATTTTTTAATCTTATGTAACCCATATTCACACAGTGCCTAGCTTTTGTCAAGATACATGTAACTATTCTAAGCAAGGTTCAAGAAGAGTGGCCAAAAGCTTTTTCTGTGATCTGACCTACTGACCTACTTTATGACCCGACATAACTTACATTCATGAACGACCTATATTTTATTAAGGTCATGCTAGTGACAAAGTCTCATAAGGATATAGCCAAAAATACAACTTCTAGAAGGTTCTTTAACTTTACATTCGATATTACCGAACACGGAAAACGACCACGCCCTCTAGTGGCCATATTTGTAACGGATCAAATTCTTTAAACAACATTAAAAGTTTATCCATTGAGAAACATTTTGGTGAAAACCAAAATGTAATCGGACAAGTGATTTCGGAGAAGAAGATTTGTTTAGATATTGTGCACGGTTGCCATGGCAACAGTACTATTATCCCCACCCACTTTTTTTGAACAACTTTTGTTGTTCAAACCATAAACGTATTTTTTGAAGACGTTTGATTACACTGGGGCTATAGGTTTCGAGAAGAAGTCGTTTGCAATTGTTGACGGCCAGGAGGACAGACAGACAGACAGACGGACGACGGACAGCAGGGTTATCACAAAAGCTCACATTGGGCTAAAAAACGGAGCATAACTCTGTCCTATTTTATTCAGAGTTATGAAACTTATGTGTGTCTGGTTGGGGAGGTAACTTGACATTACACTGATAAAATGTCCCAAGTTGGAAGCCAACAATGGCTCTTATGAAAACTGCTTGTCCCGCAAAATGATATATTATTTCAAGGAACACATTTCAAGTTAAAAGGGATATAGGTCTGACAATTGCTTTTGCAAGAGTTATGAAATTTAAAAATTGGTCTCTCAGCACCACGCCTATAATATGTACCACCTTTGAAGATAATATAATAAACAGTTTTCCAGAAAATGGTATGTCCCAAGAAAAATGTTCAAATTACCTAATTATACATAAATTGAACGTGACTCTAAACTATTGTGCAAGAACAATGAGCCTTTTAGATAAGTCTCCCAGCACAACCGGCGGTAGTGGCCCAATGGTTACATCATTGGACTACGATACCAGGGGTCGTGAGTTCGATCCCCCGCCGGACCAGAGGTCTGACTAGGGGATTTTTTTCTGAATCCCCGATGATGTACAGGAATGTCCTTGAGCAAGACATGTACCGCAAATTGCTCCTCTCCACCCAGGGGTTAAAATGGGTACATGTGAAGGGTCTGAGTCGGTACTGCGGCTGCATTTGACTGTGCCATATGTTAGCAGTGCTCAATATTGTAGGCAAGATGGCTCAATAATCAGGGGAGTATATGTACAGTCGGCTGAGCGGTCATTCGAACTGAAAGTAGACTTTAACTTGTTATATTACTTTTATTATTACAACACTGATACCAAGTTTGAATTAATAGTTAAGAAAAATCAGATGACTCCAAATAAATGTCAGAATCAAAGGACAAATGGCTCAGATATATGTGAGAGTTGAATTTAAGTAGCTATACATATATATATATTAAGAACGAGTTTTGTTTTGTTATTACTTTATCTTTGTAATCAAAAGTGATTTCATTCGGCTCATATGGTACTGGTCAAATCATTGGACTTGTTGCTTATTACTTGAAGACTACTTCAATATGCATGAAATATCAAATATCTGCATTAAATTGGCCATACATTGACTTGTACACTGTTACATCGTCGAATGTACAATTCAAAAAAGTTATTGTCACTCGCTATACTGCTTATATAATATACTTATTAGGAGGAAAACAAACTACGCATACACTAATCACATTGTTTATTCAAGAGCTACTGACCAGGGACGTTACTGTTTGCTCGCCTAAAACCACCATTTAAGTGAATGCATGTACTTACATTTTTACCGTTCCTTCCTCTGCGTCCACGCCTTCCTCGGGGACCTCCATCTCCCTGTACACCAAAACCAGGTTAGATAATTGTCATGACGAGCAGGTACTATCACTTAATTTTAATTATGAGGTATAACGATGAAAAATTGAACATGCATTGGTTTTGCTCTGAACGTTTCACTGCAAAACGTAATTGCACTTACTTTTACAAATACACCTAAACTCCTATATCTCACACTCACTTAAGTCAAACTTACTCGTATTTCTCAAGGTGAAATTACTTAGTTCGAACATATCCGTTTTTCAAAGTTCAGTTGTTGCTTAGGAACTTACTTTAAAAAAACGGATAGTTAGGAATTAAACAAGTTTGACATACTGATGGTGATTCGCCTGTAGCTTCAGCCAAGAATTGATTAAAATGTATAGATCTATTAATCGTTTTGAATAAAAAATCTTCAATGAAAGCGGCTAGATTTTTTTGTATTGAAATGAAACTTTACCGACAGGAAAACAACTTTACACACAGTTTATGAAGACTCGTGTGAGAAATACACTGCCAAAAACGTATAATAGAACACGAGTTTCGCTTTCTGTCAATATGGATTTACTGGCACAGTTTATTCCGTATTCGGTAACCTAATTAATCTGTAACTTTTAATGTCGGTCTTGATGTAAAAAGTAATCTCAATACCTTTGATCCTGGTGGTCCCGGGTATCCTTGAAGACCCTGTTGACCTATGCGTCCCTGCAATACCAACATAAACTCTATAAACTTGTTTTCTATTTTAATGTCGAACTACCGACGATAATGATCATCATCGAGCAAATTGTCTTTAGTAATCATTATAGCTGGCTATTGCAGTACTACATTAAAGACGACCTTATCATTTTACAAATAAATGCGTTTCATACCAGTGTTTTATCGTGCAATCGAACACTGGTAGGAGTTGAGATGCGTAGTGGTTTAATCACGAGGCCTTTAGAACGACTGGTTAAATTACAACCATCTCAACGACTACCCGTGTTCGATTGTTAGATAACACACTGGTATTAATTTATTATTTCTATTTTAACACAAAATTTAACCTTGATTTGCATCGAAGCAACGGCGCTATATTTCTTGGCGTACGCATTTTCGAACCCATATGACGTCACGTTAGAACGTTTTAGCGTGTGAGTGGTCTATTGAAAATTCAAATACTGAAACGTTCGTTCTTTGTTTATATAGGGGCGTGCGCGAAGTGCGTTAGAACTATATTTTGAAGTCTGATCAAACACTTGATTACTCTGTCTGTGATTTGGCTCCAAACTATTTGCAACACGGACTTTATCTATAATCAAATTTTTTCGATAACCAGTATTTTTCAACATTTGGTTCCACTGCGTTTGTGTTGAGTTTAATTTAAACTGAAAAGAATGACTCCTTCTCTAGTGTACAAATAAGTATACTCAAGTAATACTTTTATCCTAACTGTAATATATGCATAACCATTACACTACGTACCTTTGTTTATTTCCACTAGAATATTTAACTGTTTAACATCGGTTGAATTACATTTTATATTATATCACTTTATATTATCACAAACAATTACATGTACATTACTAGGTCTCATATACACATGTAAAAACTTGTTGTTTGATTTTTATACTGCTTCACACCTCTTTTGAGTACGTATTACTAGCAGGAGCCCTTATCAGGTGCACCAGGGACTGGACCCGGCCCATCACTTAATAACACATTAATTTTCACATCACAACTATTACGGTACGAATATATTGTACATTGTCATTAAACTATACTACAATGTGTCACAGTCACTTTACACTAATACTCGTACTTGTAGGTTTTTATCACATCACAATTACAAATCACCCTCTCACCGAACAATGTACATTATTATAAAAAGGTCTACAAGTTCACATTATAATTTAGATTTTATTACATTGCAATCACAAGCATCAACTCACAGTACAATTACACGCAGAGTTAAAAAGGACAATTACTTTTGACATCGTCAAGATACCAGTGTAATATCTCACGGTACATTTAATTGCAATGTAACTTTATTAAATCAATATTTTCTAACATTTCAATTAGATTGTACATTTTATAGTGTAATTACCTTGTATATCGGCACTGTGTATGTGCACAATATATGGTCACATATCAATTTCACAGTTTACATTTACAGTATCCATCTCACCTTTTCTCCAGGGAATCCTGAGTTTCCAGTCTCTCCGCGCTGTCCTCTTTCACCCTGTAGATAAAGGATGTTCTAATACTAGTATCAGGACAATTTATCGATGATCATTAGGAACATTCATTTGTTATATATCAGGACCACTCATTCATAGATTATTAGGAATATTAATTGCTTTTAAGAAGGAATATACATTGGAAGTAAAAAGGAATATGCATTGTTAGTTTATTAAAAACGTTCATTGTTAGTATATAAAGGACAAATATCGGTAGTATAGAATGCACTTTTATTGGTAGTAAGAAGGAAAATTCAGTGTAGTAGGACCATTCATTGATACTTTATTTGCAACGTTAATTGGTTTTATATAAGGTACATGTATTGGTAGAAAGAAGGAACATTCAGTATATTAAAAACATTCATTGGTACTTTATATAGAGGATCTTAAATGAGTGTTCATATTTATTTGATTTATTAAATGAGTCTGTTTGAAACGATAAAAAAGAGCTTTAGCGAGTTCATTTATCGTTTCAAAAAGACGAATTTAATAAATCAAATTAACATGAACACGAATATATATTCTATCTAAAACATACACAACCAGTTTCTCAGGAGTAACGTAGGTTATAGTAAAGTAATTCCTGATACAGAAACTATCAATGAAAGGCATAATGAGGTTTTCTAAGTGACTGGGAAAAGTAGTTCCAAATGTCTCAATATTGTATTGACTTATTGTCCCTATATAAGCCATTATTCAATTTAGATTTGAATTTAGAATATTTCTTATAATTAAGTAAACTGTGAAAGTTGATTAAAAATCACGTCAAATACATTTTGAGCTACGTCATATCATAACGTCACAATATTTTCTATATAAGGAAAAACAGTCGTGTTAAGTGCACGCCGTAATTTGCTCAAGATATAAACGAAAACGCAAACACAGTTTTTCTACTCATCACTGTCACTGTCAGTTTGATTTTAAAACCCGCCTTCATTTTGGAATATTCGGCCCTTCTACTTCTTCTGTGCTATTGTGAATATGGAAATTTCCACCATGAATCGCAAAATATGTGGTTGGAACCCCCAACAAGGGTTGATGACCTAATTTCTGTAAAAGTTGCATAGGCTTGTGCATGAATAAGAGAATATTCGCTATGAACTGTGTTGGAATATAAAAATTTCGAAATCTATCTGAGCTGTTATGAATTTAGATGACTGTAGTTGTTGATAAAGGATGGCTGGGACCAGAGTAGCCGTTAGGTCTTTTTTCTACATAAATGGATTAAAATCTTGTAGATAACGATATTAACAGAACAGCGATCAGGATTTGTATATGACAATGTTTTAGGCAGAACGGCTCGAACGTTACGTCCCTTGGGGCTTCGTCAGACGTAGGTACTGGTTTTTGTTTGTCTCTCTGTAAACTGCAGATACTCGAGGTCAATTGTATTGAAGGATCGTACCGTATAAAATGTACCGACACCGCTGAATACCGTTGATTTTATTGTTCCTAGTCCCCTTCCGTCTATTAGCAATTGGCACCCGATCGCTACCAGCTAGGTCAGCGTCCGACATTATTATTTTTTGACAGCGCGTATGAATATCATTCGGTCGTTCAGCGTAATAAAGATGTGTGTGTTTCCAAAATAAATTGATTGTTAATCCACGAGCAGAGCTGCGGGATATGTTATAAAATGTGCTATATGCACATTGATTGGTAGTGAGAAGGAACATTCAGAATATTAGGAACATTCATTGGTTGTAAATTAGTCACATAAATTGGAAGGGAGAAGGGGCATCATTTAAATATAGGGACCATTTATTGGTACTTTATTCGGAACGTTCATTTGCAGCAACAGATTGGTATTCTCCAGTACTCTAAGAACCGAAGACGAAGAAACCCAAACCGATATCTTTGAAAATATTGAGACAACGTAGATTGAAAACGAACTGCTAGATACTGACATCGCATACGGCGAAATATTTAAGAGTGTGAGATCCTTAAAAGGCTCTTGCTCAACTGAAACCGATGGTACTTGCATAGGGGTGTACAGATGCACAATAGATTTAAATTTACCATACCTAAAAGCACTGTTTAACAACAAATGCTCTCAAATTCCAAAGGAATAAAGCCAAAGTTTGATAACAGCTATCCATAAAAAAGGATCTCGTGACGACCCAAGCAACTATAGGGCAATATCTATTGCGAACAGTCTTAGTAAAAAAATTTATTACGATCCTTAGCAGCCGTCTCACTCTGTGGTCAGAGGCCAATTTTACCATTGATGAATCACAGGCTGGATTCCGCACCGGGTATTCGACGGTCGATAATATTTTCGATCTAATCGCGTAAATTCAAAAAAAGATATCGCGTCGAAATGGTCGCTTTTATGTGTTTTTCAGCGACTTCTTAAAAGCGTTCAACAACTTTGGAATTGTCTAGTCAGAAAAGGTACAGATAAAAAAAGCAAACTTTGAGCAGTGTTCAAATCAATGTATGATCAGCTCAAATTCCAGGTCAAACTTAACTAGAAATGATACTGAAGGTGCACTTAATTGAAGGGGATAATTATCCCCACTATACAGCACTCTGTCACACTCTGCAGACATTTGCAATAAGGTTTTACAATAAGATCAAAGGTGTACGTCAAGGTCAAAATGACTTAAAAATAGTATATGACACTCTGCAATCCCAACATATAAAAACACACTAGGTTTGGTAATCGTGGATGATAAGGTAAACGAGATATGCTCTGGACAAATTTTGTTTTATAACCAAGGTCAGATGTCAATTTCAAGGCAAGATATTAAGTTCAAGGTCACAGAGACCTGAATATTTACTACCCAATATGTATTGGCACAACAGTTTTGGTAATGCTAGATACTAGAGATTAGGATATATTAAGTTCAAGGTCACAGAGACCTGAATATCTACTAACACAACAGGTTTGGTAATGCTAGATAATAGAGTATAGGATATATGCTCCGGGCAAGACCTGAAATTTGTGTCTTGCACATCTACTACACCTGAGTATCATTTATGCCAAGCATCAAATAAATCAGGATGAAAGAACAAGATTTTGCAGACCGACCGATCGACGATCGACCGCCCCACCGACCGACCAACCAACCAACCATCAAACTGACAGGCTGATTCCAGTATACCACCTCAAACCTTGTTTGTCGGGATGTAAAATGGATTGACTGAGTTCTTTAACTGCAAAAAAGGAAACTTACAAGACTGTATAAGTTCAAGTTTCTTTACTCTTTTCAACGATTTATTTCTATACCTAAAATCACAATGGATTAATGGAATATTCGTAACACAAGATATCGACGACTTGCACACTTGCATGTTCGCCAGTGATGTTTCGACATTCGCAGGGACTGTCGTACAGATACAGCCTAAAATTAGGACTATAGAACAGTTTGGTGATCCAAAAGAAATGAAACAAAATGTAGACAAGTCTAAAATAGTAGTGTTTAGGAATGGTGGCCCACTAAGACATTATCAACGTTGGTACTACAAAGGACAGCAAATTGAAACTGTTAATTTTAATAAACGCCTTTCCTTTAAGAGAGTGTGGCCGATATCTAAATTCAGTAACATGTAAAAACAATTGGATTAAATGCTAGGCAAACGTATTAAATTATACCATCGCATCGATATCCTAAACAGTGCTATTTAATGCTAAGATGACTAGACGACATTGGACGCACAACATGGGCAACACACGTAAAGCATCTACTATATCAGCTAGGTTTTGGGTACGCATGGATATCACACGAAATTGGAAATTTATCAATATTTATCAATCAAGTGACTAAAAGACAAACAGAGTGTGCAGGTCAAACTAAACTCGCAGACATAGCTCCTAACCAAATCCTTAACATACAAGTTTTACAAAAGTGCGATTAACTCAGAACAATATTTAAATTATTCCCACCCATATATCTCGTTGTTCAAGTCATGATCTTATAATCGAAAAAGGACGCAACCTAAGAATTGATCTTGATCTAAGATTTCGTAACACATAATATGGCAATGGACTTGAATTGAAACTTTTTGACATTTATTATGTTAATAAGGCATACTATTTATTTCTTCTAAACATGGATAATAAATAAAAAAATCAACACGATCAGTTGCCAATGATATAGTTAAGTGTAAGATTAAATTAATGTAATTTATACAACGCATATTATAATGTTAATATATGATTTGTTGTTTGAAGGCTTATACAACAACGTTATCTCACAAAATGTTTTTTATGTTGGTATCATGGCCGTAGGTCTTACATTGCTAAATGAAATTATTGTTATCATTGTTAATTACTTTTTCAATATACAACAATTTTAAGCTTTTGTTAAAAATGCGATTGATCTAACTATTGAGGACCATTTACGTGATTACATTCCCTTCGAAATATTATCACATACGGTCGTAGAATGTTTACAGGAAAGTCTACCTTAAGTGTAAAATGACCGATGTCTAAAACTGTTTTTTTCACAAATGCATGAAGAAACTTTATCATATTTGTTCAAACAGGATTTTATTTCAAAGTAAACAATCAGTGCTGACAAAACATACAGATTCACATATGAAAATAAGGATTATGTGACAAGTTTGGGTATGTTTCTTTACCTGTGGCTACATTATACAGGACAATTGTAAAGGGAATGATACTCATTGTTGTTGTTGCTGAGAGTGTATTAAGTCTTCTCTAAGCCATATATAGATATATATATTTGATGCAAATTTCCGTGTCTTGCGGCCCTGGTCAACATCGGCTCACATTCGTTTGAACGTCGAACGTCTGTATTAACCCATTTGAGCCCAGTGGATTCTTCTATGTTTCAATAATGGATAAGTCCATTTTTTTATCAAAAGGATGCCTGGTCAAAAACTTTATTTTTAATTTCGTTTTATTTCAACATTCCTATCAGCAAACAGTGTAGACTCTGATCATAATGCGGCGTCTGATCTGAGTCTACACTGTTTGCCTATGTCCCATATTTGGGATCGTTGGCACAGATGGGTTAAGTAGTCAACTATTTTACAGACTGTCGTCTGTTCATCTTTTGCTTGAAACACATGACCCTCGTTCTCAAATAAAGCAGATGCGAAGCTTTTATTTCAGGGATTCTTTCAACCATTTAATTAGATACCATGCTCATGCGATTTATTAGTCTTGATAGGTCAACTGTGTTCAAGACGATACACAACATTAAGCATGTTGCAAGAAAGGGAGATAACTTTAGAGCGTGATTTGACTGGTTGACTAACTGATTTATCAGACGCAGATTAATCCAGCAAATGATAAGGATCTTATCTCTTTATGTACCACTAAAATAGCTTTACTTTGCTTGTGAAAGTAAATGCAGTAAAATATGTAAGCAGAAAAAATGGCTGTGGACGAATTATACAACCTCCTGCATCAAAAACAAAAACTGTTTTTTAACGTTCGTATTGGTGATTACATTCTGCAGTTTATGACAAGAGATTAAACTTGTCCCGTACTTCAGTCTCAATGTTGTTATACTTTCTGGTCCTTTGGAATCATCGATTTCAGTGCATTTACAGTTGAAAGTTGAATTCCGCTTAAGCCGGTGCTAGGGGGCGTGAGCACTGTTGCATCTTTCAGTATTGCTCATGAACAGACTCTATTAAACCGAGTCTGCAATTTTCAGTATTTGCTTTGTTCTCTTTGCTTTCAAAGGCTCTCCCCTTATTCAGATTTTTATTGTGTTAGAAACTTTACCTTAGGCCCTTCTATGCCTTCTGGTCCTAAAGGTCCAAAATCACCCTTCAGTCCCTTCTCGCCCTTCAAACCAAGATCTCCACGATCACCAGTTAAACCAGGAGGACCCTGTATTATAATTGAGACGATTCAACAAAATAACCTACCTTATACTGACAATGGTAAAATAGATTAAAATTTGGCTATTGTTTACACAATCCTCTGCAAACTAACAAACATATCATAGACCAATCAGAGTAATCCTATAGACGCGGTGTTTATTTAGTTAGGCATAAATACAAAATATAACAAAATACGGACCTTTGCCAAGTACACCAAGATAACTTTTTTGGAATGACAAAACACTGAAACAGTATAGAACATCATTTTATAAAGAAACATTTATCAAGATTTGCTGTGATTCCAATGCATGTGTTACAAAAATTGTTTTGAATCAATTATTTGCTTAACAATACCTGCGCTCCTTTATCTCCCATCAGTCCACGATGTCCCATGTCTCCCTGAAAAATGAAAAGCAACCATCAAATGCAAGATACAAACTAACTGCACACTAGCCTTATCTTAATATACAATATACAGACAGATAGACACAGCTTAACACAGCCAAATCTGGATGATTGGAACCACTCAGTTGGCAAAAATAATGTATCTTAATTCACCTCATACCACTAAAGCTTCAAATGGACAACTTTATTTCGTTTCTAATTCAATATACTGATTCCACTTTTGACATGGGCGTCTGTGACCAAACGGTTATGATTACTATGATTGATTATAACTATGCTCGTCACCGGTTCAAATCCAGGTCTGAGCATTGTTTATGTATCATGTTAAGAAGCCTCCCAACTTGCTTGCGGAAGGACGGTGGTTCTATCCAGTTGTCAATGTGTGCCTGAAACAGTGCATAAAGGGCCTCTGTTGTTCTCCTACACATGTAGTTAACTAGGCGTCGCGATATAGCTGATATATTGTTAAAGCGACGTAAAATTCCAAAAATTAATAAGCGATATAAGAAGCTGCTTCAAATTTTGGGTCGATTCTTAACGTTAAAAAGGAACCAAACTGTATGGAAAATTCAGGTTTAAATAACCTGGGTCGTTTCTTAACATAAAAAACTGACCCAGGGCCGATTCTTAATATTCAAAACGTACATTGTGTCGATTTTTAACGCAGGGTTAACTTGCACAGTGTTTACGTCCTTTAACTGTAGACATTATTCGATTATACGTTTGATTATCCTTTTTTTCGCCACATGCGTATGTTGAGGGCGATAGTATAAATCGGTATAGAATCAACACTTTAAACACTTAAGAACGCTGTGAATTTTCTCCTTAGGGCGATTTTGCATAATTGTTTTAGACGTTATCAGAAAATGTAGTAAAACTGTGGTGTTCAAAAATTATTTGCCAACATGGGCTGTATCGTGTAAGATGGCACGATATAAGAGCAAGTAAACATTTTTTTTATGAAATAAGAGAGCCCATTTTGAAAATTCAATTATACCGGTCTGTAGAACAAATACATGTTATCATTCACTGGTGAGTTTATCGTTTTCGTACCAAAGGCTGATTTGCAAATCAAAAACTAAAATGCAAACCTCGTGTGATAGACACTGGCTTTAACCAAACGCATGGCTACGTCACCTTGCGGGATAGATAACCTGATTGTTTTCTGTTTTCATACAACCATGAGTTATTCCATTACTTACCGCAACATGCCAAATCATTTTGCACGCCCCATCGAATTCCACGTGCATATTTGTGTTTTAATTTGTTTGCGCACTGGACCGTAAAATTGTCACACTTTTCAAAATAAACATTAGCGAGTTATATTTGCATTATTATTTTTAATATTTGGTACATTTCTGGTTGAAAATGTACCAGGAATAGAATAAATGACATTTTTATACTGGTACACTTATTAGTGTCGTTAAGTCTATATGTATGTGTATATGTATTTATATACATCCATCGCCCCTCCTAAATTCGAGTTTACTTGTATGTTTCTGCAAAACAATAAAGTATGCTTGTCATTTTGTGTGTGTCTTTTTCTCTGGGTACCTACGTACGTATTTAAGCCTCTGGTTATCACTGTTTGTATGAATCTGCTCATCTCAAACAAACCTTATTGCCTCTTACTCCTGGATAACCCATTATTCCCTGGCTACCAATTGGTCCCATATCTCCTTTTGGACCGGGAGAGCCCTTCAAACCGTCAACACCCTGAAAACAAACAGCAGGTCAGTCGGGCATTACCATATTCTTCATAACCACCGCTGAATAATTTAATTCATTAGGAAGCATCCATGCATATAGAATTTGTTAGTTATATTTTAAGTTAAAAACTGTTTTAACTCAAGATGACTGAAAATATACATGTACATTTATGATTAATTTCCTTACCGGTATTCCGATAGGTCCTGGCAAACCTGGAAGTCCTGACTTGCCTTGTCCTCCTGGGATTCCCATTGGTCCGAGGTTACCCGGGGGTCCAGGAGATCCCTAGAAAAATGAGTTAAAAATCAGTTTAACAACTTGATATTAAGATAACATTTGCATGATATTTTGCTCTTGGGTGTTAAAAACAGGTGACTGCTTTAGTCCAAATGAAACTCCTGCATGAGCTTTTTTGTAGAAATTCCATTTTGTGTTTTAAATACCATCTGTCTATAACATAACCGATCAGTAAATAAAAAGATATAATACATATTTGTTATGCTTTTTGTAATGAGTTTACGTCGCTTTCAACAGTATTTCAGTCATATCGCTACATCCAGCTAATTACAGGTGGAAGAAGACCCCAGAGGCCCTTTATGCACTGTTTCAGACACAAATCGGCAACTGGGTAGAACCACCGACCTTCCGCAAGCCAGCTGGAAAGCTTCTCCACATGAAAAACCGAACGACCCTACTGGGATTCGAACTCACAGCGGTGAGGAGCTTAGTGATGTAAGTCACAGTGACTATACCCCTAGGTCACGGAGGCCCAAAAATCAGATCAGATCACTCGTGTTCTCACAATATAACGATACTGTGATATGAGTAGTGTATGTTTGAATGGCTATATATCTAATACAGTTAAGTCGAACCCCAGTCTCTCAAATGAATTTTTTTAAAAATTCATTTTTTCGACTTTGTGAAGTCAAACATAGTCAAATTTCAAATCCGTTTGTCAAATTTAAAATGTTGCTAAGTGATTCGATAAGAGATTACCTTACTCAAGCTAGAATGCAATTATTGTCAAGTTTGTCTCTTATTATATTAGCCACACAGAGTAATTCTTGTTTTTGAGACAGGTGACCAGAAAAGTAGCTTGCAAGTAAAGCAGGAATAATTGAAATGCACTAAAAGGGGTTTATTTGGGGGAAAGAAATAAAGGGTTAAAACTTGAGGGATATCTGCATTATTGTCGTTTTGCTTTAAGCACACATTTTCTTAACCTAAATGAGCCACGAGTGTTTTAGCGCTGAATATACATACATGTGTATGTAAGCCGTAGAAAGGTTTTTAGATAAAATTGAAACTGATTGAAATCACAACAAATTTACGGATTTCAAATCACTCCTTTACGAACTTTTTCCTTTCCAACCGATGTTGAAATATTGTCTGAGCGTTGTTATAACTTTCTGATCAGGAAATCGATAATTAAATAGATAATATGTAGGGCATTAAATGTTTCACCCTGTGCCTGCTGATCATGACTTCACTGACTTTCACTTTTGTAAACATCTGGAGTCCAGATCAGACGCTGCGTTACACACGCGTTTTTAAGTTTCTTTACATACAAAATGTATCAATCTAGGTTAAACAAATTTTGCAGACAACACTTCAAAGGCAGACGATATTACAGTAGAATCAGGGCTGACAGACCTAACAAAGCCTGACATTACTTACATTCAAACAGTTTGGATCCAGATCAGACGCGGCATAACAATGATCAGGATACAAACTTACCAACAATCATATAAATACGATTTACACTAAAATGCAATTATAAAATAAGGCTGAAAATCACTATGTATAGCAGTTACTATATAAGGCTTGTTGATGCGTTAAATGCATTAGTTTATATAGGCCAGTTTTTCACCTGGCAGGGCGGAGCTAATTTTTTCAAGATAGACTAATTTGTATTTGATTTTAGGGGGCAAAGGTATTGTTCCGTATTGAATTAGTTTTTCCGAAACTTTCAATATGAAAAACACAATATGCATGGGAAGGAAAATCAAGATATGGGGTACATTGCAAACACGTTGAATCCAGTTCAGACGCCGCGCAATTTGGATTCAAGCTGTTTGTCACTCGTCGTTATATTCATCCTGTCCAAATGTCCACTAATATGTAACCATGAGAAAACCCGACAGACAGCAAAGGTAAATTCGGACAATAAATGCCTAACAAAAAGTTTCAATGCAAAGGTCCTCATCGGAGCTCCGCCCTGCCAGGTCAAAACAATCGGCCTATAACAGGGAGCTAAACAGTGAAGAAAACAAAGCGTGCCCGCGGAAACTGTTAGGAGAATTAGGAGAGTGAACCTACCACAGGTCCTGGAGCTCCTGCCTGGCCTGGCGCACCGGGTGACCCTACTGCTCCCTAGAAAGTAATAGTAACAATGAGAAAATCAATACATTGTATAAAAAACCTATCATAACGAAACTTAAGTTCATCTTGATTACATTCACATCATTTGTTTTATCACCAATGTTGTAAGAGCAGCAGCAGAGGTGACAGTAGTGGTTATAACAATGGTTATACATTATAGTTATGAGGTTAAACGGGTTTCAGTACATATAACTGAGTAGTATACTACTACTATAAATTATGCTGTATAATTCAGTATGATGTCGAACACATCAGTAGTTCAAAGTCAACGCACAGCTAAGAAAGTAATATGTACATTTAAACTTTAAAGCCAGTTCGAAATATAGAAATTCCACTTTCCGTCTAGAGTTATCAATTCTTTACTGCATGTAACACTATATAGAGATTGAATTCGTCATTCTTTCCCAAATAAAGACGTTTGAAATTCAACATGTATTACGTATAATAAACAATTCACACAAGGATAACACGGCTTCTACTCAGTCCCCAAACTGAGAATTTGCTATAAGGCCTAGTATTTTAACCTACATATTATAATTCTATTTTTTACATATTATTGTCTTGCGTTTTTCGTTTACATTGAAAAATACATTTACATCTTCTCTACTGTATATAATTTATTATATTCACTCACAAAACAAAGAGAGTGTAAACTGGTTATAACGGTTGAACAGAATATAGTGTTGCTAAAATGCAGACAGGTATGTTTTCGTAATAGTACTCTTAACCATTTACTTGAAAACCTATTTATAGTATTGGAGATAGGTTACTACTTAAAGCGGTTGAAAGTAAAGCAGAATGCACCTTAAGGCGCATTCTGCTTTACTTCCAGCCTACTTTAAGACATCATGTGCCAGAATATAGAAAATATGCCCTATAACATAAAATCATTTCTGATTAAATTGGAAATATTTTCTTTAGCGGAGGAATAAATCATATTCGCTAAAACGCGCTATGGGGGAAAGGGTTAACATGTAAACTATTCTTAGTTCACACCTGGTTTCCTTTTGGTCCTGATAATCCCTCGGCTCCTGGAATTCCCTGCAAATAAAAATTTGAAGTAAATTTATTTCAATCAATATTAATTAGTTCGCTGCCAAACTCTTTAACACATATGCAAACAACTTTGATCCAGATCAGACGCCGCGTCATGATCAGAATCGAAAGTGTTTGGCATATGAAAATTTATCAAGTCAAATTGTCCAAAATCATAAAAGCAGACAATAAGTGTGCGAGTAGATTATGTTTTAGCACATGTTTTGGAGTTCTCGGCCAACCAGATGCCTTAAACCTGTCGACTACATCGTTTGTTCAACGCTTTTAAACAAACACATGGACCAACTAACAAACTGTTAATTAATTCTAAACTTCCGTCATTTGAAGGCAATTTTGACGTCACAAACTATATAACCCGCTCGCAACATTGCCGCGGAAAATTTGCATGCAACTTGCTTTGTAGATTAGACATTAAATAATCAAAGGTTAATCAAAAACCACCAACTCAAGGATAACACATAATTTCACAATAATTCCATGTTCTATCTTTAACACTTGACAACAATACTTAATCAATATCTATCTATAGTTTTAGTT
Organism: Gari tellinella; assembly: GCA_922989275.2. Taxonomy (NCBI): domain Eukaryota; kingdom Metazoa; phylum Mollusca; class Bivalvia; order Cardiida; family Psammobiidae; genus Gari; species Gari tellinella. The sequence goes on from OV277865.1 coordinate 58,641,277, forward strand.
GGATTAAACAGTAAATGTGGTACTAGGATTTCCTCTATATCTAGACCTCCAAAATGGGATATGCATGTCTATAGCTTTCATTTATAAAGAACGGTTGTTTGTATATTGCAAATATTTCCAATAGATCTATCATGAAAATCATTAAAATCTAAAGTCAACTTTGGGTGTTTGGTTTTACTGAAATGTTGTCGCGAGGACAACGGAGGGAAACTGCACATACTCGATTGGTTCATTTCTTATTTCCTCGAGCACAAACCAGTGCAAAATAGTTTAACAAATGACTGCGCGCGACTAACGACATAATGCTCGGGGGTTACACTCCCTCGAATTATATCGTAAGTCGCGCTAAATCATGGTCAAACATATACATAGCAGACTGGTGGTGAAGTCATATTGACAGTGAAAGAGTTAATCAAAGTTGTAAGGCTTAAAGCTTGCCCAGCTTCCCAGAAACAATGCATTTCATCCTTCCATCGACATAACATCGCCTTCTTTAATACATAAATTTGCACTGTTGATACTAAGGAAGACTGGACACGGTTGAGTTGAATACATGGCAATGTACGAATCAAACTAATTATCAGACACCTTGTAACTTAATGTCTGACCTGGATCAAAACAAAATGGATTAAATTGGCATTAATTGTGGTTTTGACAATCGCTCAGCTTACAAACATAACTTGTCCCCCGAAAGAAAGTCGCCCAGTGCAGCACGGTAGTATCACAGAAAAATCATATAAGAGCTCTCTGCAACCCCACCGCAATCCACAGAGCAAAGATTATTCGTTAGATCACTCTTTCAGTGTCCGGATATCTGAGGTATAATTGTATATATCTTATTTATTTTGTCTAGTGGCAAGTGCTGCTGTACTTCAAAAGAGACAGCAAAAAGAGAAGGAACATAGAAAGAACCTGGCCCATATGAGGTAGATTGAACTTTAACGGCAAAGAAGAGCTGTGAAGAAGATCATTGTTAATGGGAATGTGTCAACGCCACAGCATATGTTTATACATGTTTATACAATTCTGTAGATATTAATATTTCATTTTGTATTTTGTATTGATACATGTTTGTTCATGTATTGAAGATCGTCTTCTTGGAGGAAATTAAGATATATATACAGTCGAAACTCGATACTTCGAACTCGCGTTCAAAGTTAAATCATGGCTAAGCCACGTTTTAATTTTGATATACGGATGTGTTCGACTTACTCGAGATCAGCTTAATTTTTTTTCCCAATAATTTTATTCACATATTTTACATCCATACATATTTTTACATTCCAACATCATGTAGTAAAAGTAGAAAATACAAATAAAACGCAATTTTCATGAAGAATCAATGAACTATTGAAATATATATCATCAAAAACTAAATAATATTTCTAACATACAATTTGTCTATTGAATGTAAATATGAACACTTACATTTTTATGGAAAAAAATTGAAAATGGAATATAAAAAACCCCAGAAAGAAACATGCATTTTTGCTAGGTTATTTTTATTACAGTAAGTTTTATGTCTAAATGTAGTTTAATATAAGATATCGTACAATTGTCCATGTAGATACTATATTTTCTGTATTACTACGTGCTTGTTTTATATCCCATGCTATTTTCAATGAGTTATTAAACCCGGTTATTGACGGAATGATTTTCTTTGTTTTACATAAAAATATATATCTTTTTATTTCTAAAAACTATATGTCAAGTTTGAAGTCATTTTGATCGGTTCCCAAAAGTACATGTAAACTATTTATTTTGAGGTGCGGGGTATATTTTACTAACCTATCTGAAATATATGTTATTATTGGTTTCTCTTTACAACATTCCCAAAACAAATGAACAATAGTTTCTTCATGATTATGACAGAAAGTGCATAAATTAGTATCTTTGATTTTCATTTTAAATAATAATGTATTTGTAGGTAATATTCTATGTATAATTCTAGTTTGTAACCATTGCAAATAAGTATCTTTAGTACATTTAAATACATAGCTATATATATTATTCCAATTTATAAGACTATTTTTGTATATTGACACCCATTTGGATTGACTAGTAGAGGGTATCATCGTTATTAGCAAGTGCATTATATACAAACTTATTATCACAGTTTCTGGTTAAAAATTTAACTTATGAAATACTGGTACGATGGATTTTTAAGCGAGTTCGAAATATTGAGTTTCGACTGTACGTGCAATGTTAATTGTTCATAGTGTGTGGTTAATAATCTAAACATAAAAGTATTATTTAAACAAGACTGCGCGTTCAAAAAACGCTTATGCCCCCGCTGGCATCCTTGAAGGTATATTTTGGTCAGTTGGTAATGGTCAAAGGCAATAACTGTTAGTGAATAAGTATTGAAGCATTGTAGTAAGTAGTGTTGATGCTAGACCAAACGGTAAAATCTAGTTAACCAAGAAATAGCCTATTCAAAATATTCTAAGTCCAAATTAGGTCAGGGTCAAGGTCAAAAACAAGATTGGGTGATATTGGTGGATAGGGAATGGTCCAAGGCAACAACTGTATAAGTATCCATGCATTTGAATAAGCGGTGATGATGCTAGACGAAATGGTAAAGTCTAGTTTACCAAGAAATAGCCTATTCAAAATAGTCTAAGTCCCAATTAGGTCAAGGTCAAGGTCAAAATTATGGTTGGGTATTATTGGTGGATAGGGAATGGTCCAAGGTAGCAACTGTATAAGTATCCAAGCATTTGAATAAGCGGTGTTGATGCAAGACGAAACGGTAAAATCTACCTTGTTACGGACGGACGGAAGGACGGACGGACGTACAGGACGATTACTATATGCTCCCGCATCTGTCGATGCCGGGGGCATAAACATCTAGTATTTGTGTTAATTTATACAAAAAATGTATATTTCTGTTCTATGAAATATTTCCATTGATCTAGGAGAATAAACAAACATTGGGTTTGTAGATCAGAAATAAATCAACAACAAGAGCCCCATGGTGCATATTTCGCTCACCTGAGAATAGCTGACAAAATGGAGATACTAATTTATGTCCAGGAAGGAGCCAATTTTTACCCGATGGGCATAATTTGAACACTCTTGATAGAGGACTTGTAGATGATTATATGTGCCAAATGTCTAAGATCTGAGTAGTAGGGTTTTGGAGAAGAATATTTTTTTAAGTTTCCATTGAAAAAATCTATTTTTAGCTCCTATGACCTACATATGCAACAGACTGGAACCATTTGAACAAAGTAGGTAAAGTTCATCTAGAAGTGTCAACATGCCAAATATAAAACTACCTAAAACTGTGACCCCCAGGTCAAATTTTGACCCCAGGGGCATACTGTGTACAAACTTGATAGAGGACCTGTATGTGATGTTATGTGCCAAATATCTAAGCTCTGGCGCTCGTAGTTTTTGACGAGAAGATTTTATAAGTTTTTTATACAAAAAATCTATTTTTAGCTCCTGTGACCTAGATATGCAACAGACTGGTCTCATTTGAACAAAGTGCGTAAAGGATTTTCTGAAGTGTCACCATACCAATTAAATTTCAGAGCTCTTGCCATATTAGTGTCAGAGGAGAAGTTTGAAAATTTCGCTATATAACTCTTTGTAAAACTGTGACCCCTGGTGCTGGGCCAATTTTGACCCCAGGGGCATAATTTGAACAAACTTGATAGAGGACCTGTAGGCGATGCTATGTGCCAAATATCTAAGCTCTGGCCCTTGTAGTTTCAGACAAAAATATTTTTTAAGTTTTCATTGAAAAATATCTATTTTTAGCTCCTGTGACCTAGATATGCTACTGACCGAAACCATTTGAACAATATTGGTAAAGGACATCTAGAAGTGTCACCATGCCAAATATCAAAGCTCTGGCCATATAAGTTTCAGCGGAGAAGACGTTTGAAAATTTCACTATATGACTCTATGTAAAACGGTGACCCCTGGGGCGGGGCCAATTTTGACTCCAGGGGCATAATTTGAACAAACTTGATAGAGGACATGTAGGTAATGCTATGTGCTAAATATCTAAGCTCTGGCCTTTGAAGTTTTTGACAAGAAGATTTTTTAAGATTTCATTATTTTTTCACTTTGGTTGCCATGGCAACCAGAGTTCTGCATTGTTTTTAATTCCTTGACCCAAGTAACATTCCTGTGAAGTTTGGTTGAAATCTGTTCAGTGGTATAGGAGGAGATGTCATTTGAAGCAATTGTTAATGACGACGGACGATGCACGACGGACAACGCACTACGGACGACGCACGACGACGGACGCCGGACACAAGGCCATCCCAATAGCTCACCTTGAGCCTTTGGCTCAGGTGAGCTCAAAATACGTTAAAACGTTAACTTCAAAAATCATCTTTAGTTGACACGATAACGACGTCAAAATTAAGCATTTTGACGTTATAATACCCTTTGGTACACCAACAGCGTACGTAACGTTTTCCACATTAAGTGATCACTTGCTAAAAGTTTTACTATATTAATCGAGTAGTATGTCCGGTTAGTCACAAAGTAATATCCGTATACATGTAGTTCTATACACATAAAACCCACCTTATCACTAATAGAATGTGCACCCTTTGTTTGTAACACGTAGATCATCACCCGAAAATACACACGAACATTACAAAACACATCTAGAATATGTCTTCATATAAACGTAATTAGATTTGGTGAGGAGCTAAGTTAATACAAATCAAGTACAAAAATCGTTCAATCACGAAGACCCCAAAAGGTTAAAGCGTCAGTGTAAAACAAAAATACTTACAGGGGCTCCAGCTGGTCCTGGTCTTCCACGAATACCCAAAAACCCTCGTAGTCCCTGTAAAATGTCAAAATATGTATTAGATACACATGGTAGAATCCAACATTGCAGGTGATGTTAAGCTAATGTTGATAATGGAAAATATGTATTAGATACACATGGTAAAATCCAACATTGCAGGTGATGTTTAGCTAATGTTGATAATGGAGACTTCAAACTGTTTTACACAGAAAACGCTATTGCTATTGACAATTTACCTAAACTTTCAATTTCAGAAAAAATATCTGACACAGGATGTCAAGACAACGATAGGTTGATAACAACCACTTGGTCAACAATACCAGGGCAATATTATTGGTGCCTTATCAGACGCCCTGTAATCTGACGTCTTACCATGCTCAAAACTGTTTTAATAGACAAATGGTTTAATATATACGTACTTATAGGAAAATAATTATATCTCTTCTGTACTTACTATAGCTCTAACTCGTTTTTGCACGACAAATTACACCCGAAACTGAACTACCTAGTCACAACAAAAAAATGTATCTTATGTAATGGGGAAAAGGGAGGTAATTTGAAAGTTTAGGCTAGATAATTTTAATATTAATATAGGTTTCCAAAACAAGTTCAGTACTTTCACTAGACATCTTAAATAATTATTATAATCTGTTTATTTATCTTAGTAATGTATATGTATTTGTTGATGTTCATGTTTGTAAGCCCTTTTGATTGTACAACAGTCTGTCTGTAAGTAGGCTGTTGTTCAATCAAACGTGGCTGGCAAATTGCAGTCACATATAAAGAAAGATCTGAAGATCTTGAGTGGTAGAGAGGTACGTAGTTACCAACTCTGATAGATAATAGCCGCCAGCAAATAAATTATTAGATTTAGTAGTAATAAAGATCTGATAATATGAAGGACTAGTCACTTATATGTTACTCTCCTCAAACAAAGAACTCGGTATTCGTGACGGGCAAGGCTTCCCCTAGAGCTTTGCCCGCTACACTTATTTCAATCAATAAGTTATATATAAAATATATGTTTGTAATAAATTCCAAACGTCCAAGTTCTTAGTGCAGTAACAGGTGTTATTTGTTGTGCTCAAATAAACTATTACATTGCAATACCCAGTTATAATACACTGCTGATATGTACAACGCATGACAAGATTAGTTTTATAAAACGTGCTGCGATGTTTATGTCGTGTGTAGTTATTGAGAAATGGGTCATGTTACTTACACCTTCTCCTGGTGGTCCCAATGGTCCTGGTTCTCCTTGGTCGCCCTGGAGTCATGGAAACAGAAACTTAAACACTGTTCACATATACATACAATCAAACTGTTTGTCTACCACGATACTCCATTAAATAGAAAAAGTTCAAATTTATACAGTCATAAATAAGTACGGTAAGATATGTTTTCTATATCTTAGTAGATGGTAGCTCCAGGTAGGCTGCTTTTCTTTCAATCTTTTTTTAAGGGTCAACTGTTTTAAAATTTAGAAACAGGCTTTGGGGTAACAGTTTAAAGGTAAAGGGAAAACATGTTTTAAATTATTACACAGAGAGTATCATACGATGTTTATAGATAGATAATTTATAATCTACTTAGGTACAGTTAAACAACAAACTTTTGTGTTTGCTTCTTGTATAAAAAAGTTGTTAAATTTGTATGAAAAGAACTGATTACTTGCTAACAGATATATACATAACTATTAACCCATTTCACTGCCTTATTTCGAGCGCAATAGTAAATTGCAAACAGGTAAGATCTGGATAACATATCGAGATCCAAACTGTTCATTTAACCTTAGATTAAATTTGAAATAAGAACAAATGACGATTTGTTGAATTAGATTACGTCATGGCAGTAAATGGGTAAATATTGCTGACAGTTAAATACACAACTTACTCATTTGCTAACGAATACATAAACAAAGGTTTATGTTCCTGACAGATTAACAGAAAACAAGTGAAATGACTTATGGATTAAATCACACGTGTATTTTGCTAGCAGTTTAGAAAATAGCATAGTTAGATAAAATGTTAAATAACAATGATGATGATGATATCAAAACTTATTTATCACGGTAAGATATAGAGGATAAATATGTTTTCAATAATTATAACATCGAAATTGAATTCATAGAGTGAACATCAGACGTTATGGTCACAAGTGGCGAAACCACGATTGAAAAAACCACAGTCTGAAGTTCACGAAATGAATTAAATTAGATCTTACACTGAAAAAATGCAGTTTTTCTATTTATTTATGCTTTTAAATGATTTTTTGAAACTAGATTATTTGGCAACTGAAAGCAAAATAACATTTGTTACCCGTGCTAATATCGTACACCTTTTGTGACACTTTCTCGTATAATGACGTCACTGATTTATTGGTTTGACGTCATCGGAATTACATCGTTGCTTCCGACATTATATTCGTATTATTCCATTGAGTGGTTTTCGTCAAATCGCACTGCCGGGAATTAACGATAAGATACGATTGACTACGATTATTTGGGAGCCCTACGTGGAAAACTTATAATAAAATCACACGTGACGATAATCCCATTGTTTAAACAGTTAAATTATCAAGTGATAATCCACTGCTTTTTTCAGTTATCCACCGAAAAGCAAGAGTAAATCTGTATAATATATTATAGACTTCTTGTGTTAAGGAAGAATAATACATACTGCTTCCCCGTCGTGTCCAGGTGGCCCCTGTGGTCCAGTCGTACCTGAGTAACCCTGGTAACAAATTGTACAAATATAAGTTTTACAGTTTTACATAGTCATGCATTTGAATTATAACAACAATGGTAAAATCGTTAGTTGTTTGGCTTTAATTACGAAACACAAAATATTACAGTGTGTAGTTTGTAGTAAATTTATACGTGCTGTCAAGACGAAACATGTTTTCACCCAGAATGTGTAGCAGCATTTATAGAGAAAACTAATCTAAGCGATCGAATACACGTCTCCTTATCAATGGTCGTACTGAAGCGATATTTCACTAAAATACTTTTTTATCTTGTTATACAACCCGCAATAGATTCCACTCATCTCGTATCCCATTTCGATTGAAGAAAGAACATGTCCCAATGTAATCCAGAGGGAAGTACACCGTAAAAGAATAAAATCGGTCTAAGTGAGGAACCGCGTCGCACACTCTGTCTGATATTTTCATACATCACGCTTTAAGCTGTCTCTTTAATTTATCCAAATAAGGTAATGAAACCTATCCATAGGCGTTGCAAATAACAAAACGTTCACCCTGTATACACACATCCAGGTTGCAGTGTGACCAGTTGACTCTTTTTGAAGGGTGGAACAAAAACGAGAAAAAATGGTTTAATGAATTATTGTTGAATTTTTTTCCCAAGCATTAGGGAAATACCCTCACACTTTATTTTAAAATTAAGTGTTTATCCTGTCCGAATAAATGCTAACAAGAGCTGTCCGTAAGACAGCAAGCTGGACTGTCTGCTCCTTTGTACTAAAAGCTGTTCTGGAATAAAAACAGTAGTTGTAATGATGTTTGCTTTAAGTGGAGGGCATTTTCTAGGCTGATCAAAAATCTAAACGTGGATGTCTAAGTTCAAAAGGGGAGATAATTCATTCAAAATACTATCTAGAATTATGCGCATCTAGTGTAGGACAAGTAATATGTTTGAGGTGAAGCGAATATTAGTTGTAGTGATATATGCCTTAAGAAAAGGCATTTTCTAGGTTGATCAAAAATCTTTACGTGGAAGTCTAAGTCCAAAAGGGGAGATAATTCACCCAAAATACTATCTAGAATTATCCGCCTCTAGGCTGGGACAAGTAAGATGTTGGAGGTAAAACGATTAATGATTAGAAACGTTAGTTGCAGTGATATATGCTTTAAGGTGGTTCGACAGCGGGCGGCCCGCATCTCGAGTTCCGGAAATGCTGATGACTTTCACCTGATCTTTGCGGCACGTGCTAAAGTAGAAAATTTAGATAAAGAAAAGTTTGATCTGCTTCAGTGTCTTCTCTGTTAGCGCAATTCGTACGGTGATTGACCAGCAAACCAAATGTTCTAGGTTCGATTCCCACTCGCTTCCAAACTTTTTTTTTAATAAATTGTCCGATTTTATTGACTAGTCAATTCATAACGCGGTGATCAAAGGACAGGCTATGTTTAGTCACGTAATAATGAATAATATCAGATGCAAGTATAGTTAAGTGACAGCTAAATTTGTGAGGATTTATAGTCTATATGACAGATGGCAGCTTAACACAGGACAAAAGTAATGCTAAAAGATAGATTCTAAAGGAGCTTTTATACATTACTCTTGTTATGCATTAAGCAGTCACCTGCCTTTAAATATCTACGGGCTACCGTATTCAATGGTTCCTTATTACAGGTTTGACTTATGGTATTATTTAGAGTTGACGGCATTTTAAAGTTGAACTCAAGGGAGGTTACTCGTTTTGTGTAAACATTTTGTCAGAATTTCAGGAATTCATATATAAAATTCTACTGTAGATTTTCATTAAATTTTTGTGACTAGTAGAATTAAGTTATATCTATCTAATAAGAGTAAATTTAGTGTATGTTAAACAGCTAGATTTTTTGTAATTTGACTTTTTCAGAATTTGACTTTTTTTAAATATCGATATTTCCAGAAAATATGTCATGAACTACTTTTGTTTGCCCAATATCTTATAGGTCTATGTACTGTTTACTTTAATGTACAGAAATTATTGAGTTATATCATTTTATAAAGAAAATATTCCTGTTTATTAAAAAATGAGATTTTCTCGACAAAAGGTCCCGTCAGAAAAAACGGCACTGTATTTTTTTTTATTTTAACGATTTTTCACTCTCCATATGGTATATTTCAATTTAATCAAAAGAATTCTGACACAGAATAAGCTGACCCCCGAACCACCTTAAGAGAATGGCATTTTCTAGGTTGATCAAAAATCTAAACGTTCATGTCTAAGTCCAAAATGGGAGATAATTCAACCTAAATACCATCTAGAATTATCCGCCTCTAGTCTGGAGCAAGTAGGATGTTTGAGGTAAAGTGATTAATGAATAACAACATTAGTTGCAGTGATATATGCTTTAAGAGGATGGCATTTTCTAGGTTGATCAAAAACCTTAACGTGGATGTCTAAGTCCAAAAGGGGAAGATAATTCACCCAAAATACCATCTAGAATTATCCGCCTCTAGTCTGGGGCAAGTAAGATATTTGAGATAAAGTGATTATTGAATAAAAATATTAGTTGCAGTGATATATTATGCTTTAAGAGGATGGCATTTTCTAGGTTGATCAAAAACCTTAACGTGGATGTCTAAGTCCAAAAGGGGGAGATAATTCACCCAAAATACCATCAAAAATTGTCCTCCTTGATGATTGAGGGCATGTTAGATGTGTATGTTAAAATAAAAATGAAAAATAAGTGATATACGCTTTAAGAGGATCGCATTTTCTAGGTTGATCAAAAGCCTTAACATGCAACGCCGACGACGACGACGACACCGACGTGAGGGTGACTGCAATAGATGTCCATATTCTTCGAATAGTCGAGCTAAAAACTATGATCAAGGGTTCGCATCTGGCACTTAATATGATGTGCAAGATCCTGACCTTTGAATTACTTCAAAAGTGCTGTATGGCCATATTGTGATGCATTTTATTCGCTTTAAAGACTCATAGTACTATACACTTATTCCAATACCTAACGTAAAGAATATCACCGGACCGAATCGGAATAGTTCCCTATCTCATCGTATACTGTCCGTTTATTTTATGCCAGAATAAAAACAGCAGTTTTACATTTGTCAAGTTGAATAATGAAAATGAGTTGGGTGTAACACACATATCATAAACAAAACTGTTGAGATAACAACAAGTGCGTTGTCATGTATTGGTCTTTATTATATACCTGTTCAAAAACAAGCGAATACAGACCCAACAATATATGGTCCGTATCAGCTGGCATATATGCTACACAATGTTGTCGTCACTGCTTTTATGCACACCAGTTGTAAACGATTTATTTACATAAAGAAGCGTTGTGCGTGACGTTTCGGAATTCCAGGTCCGATGCTATTTTTTTTTTAAAAAAAATGAATCTAAGCGTTAATCAACATAGTTAATTTACATCTTTAACAAATAAGGGGCCTACATGTATGCGTATATTTAATTATTCGATTGAACAACATATAGATCTAGATCTAGTCCCAAACAGTTTAGGTATATAATAAAATCGAGTCGGTTGTGTAATCCAGATCACCCTCGAGGCTACGCCTCTCGTGCGATCTGGATTACACAACCGACTCGAACTGCTACAAGACCCCGGATCACACACTGTGGTGATATTCCGTTTGTACTGTATACTATTAGGATATATAGTGTATGTACATCAATCGATTAAGTGGACAATTATTAAGTTCATGTTTACCCTGTGGCCCTTTTCTCCTTGTGATCCTGGTTGACCTGGATACCCAGTATCTCCCTGAAACAAAAAGAAAATAAGAAGTTTGGCTGTTTTAGGCAAAGACATGACTAACCATAGCTTTAAGGGACTAACTATTTACATAAGTGAAAATAAAAATCATCATCAAACTACTCTACAAATAAGAGATTTAAGTATGTGTCCTACCTTGTCTCCCATTGGTCCTGTCGGGCCTCGTTCACCATCTCGACCAGATCGCCCCTGCAACATACAATATTTGCAAATATAAATAATGCGGAGGGTGTATTTCAAATCAGAGCGTTTATGCTAAAAAACCTCATCCTCATTGCAAACAATTTGGGATAAATCTGCGTAAGCTCAGACTCAGAAATGTTTATCACATATATAAATAATTCATCAACATTGTAAAAACGTTTTAGCTTTCTTTATTTTATTGATTTGTGTTTGCTTTTAGTTTCGTTTTAAAAGTGAAATAAACATTGTACTGAAATTGGAGAAAATGTTAGTATTTTCCAATAAAACGTGTTTATACTAACACAAGTTTGTTTTAAGATTGAGGTTGGGCGCCCCTAAACCCAGGTTTACCCCCCCCCCCCTCCAGTGGTTATTAATAATTAATTTCTAACTGATTATTGATTGCTACTGACCGTACCAAGGCGGGCTCCTATACTCACTTTGCTTTATGTTTGTCTTGCGTGTTATTTTCTATTTAGTGTGTAGATGAAGGAATGGTATTGTGTGTGCGTGTGTGCGTGTGTGTATGTGTTATGGTATGGCTGTGTGTGTGTTCTGCTTGAGAGGTGGGTGTATTGTTTGTGTTGCGTTTCCTGCTTGAGTCTTTCGTATTTATTTGTTCTTTGCAAACAGTTTGGCCAGATCGGTCTCAAGTAAAGCGCCTAATCAGGCTCCAAACTGTTTGCCATTCAGATTAAGATAAATGTCCAACATAGTCTACCAGTTATAATTTTCTACATGTTATTGTATAACATTTGCCTTAAAATTGTTTCGTAACGGGACTTTAGTTAACTGTTTCCCACTGTAGCTACCTCTCCCTTTAGCGATACTAAGATGTATATCATTGGCAATTGTGTGTGTTCTGCTTCTAGCTGCCATCTGGTTTTACACCATCATTGAATCTTATGTGTGCTACCACGAACGTAAACGCGTGATTTCGATGACTGAAGGTTTAAAGTTAAGCAAAGCAGAAAAACCACAGGCAGGCCTCTCTAAAGATGGTTTAAGCTCTCGTCTGTAAGTGCTTTCTGCATTGCACTCATCATTTAAGCTGCCATCTGTTTACACATAACATTGATGATTCGTTTATCAATCCCTTGAATCAATTCATGACTTCTACGTTAAAGATTGTGTCTGTTTAAAGTTTGATGAAAGAAAAGAAAATGCTATAGCAGGATCGTTTGCTTCACATTCAAAGTGCGTTAACCCATTTCCCTATAGCACATGTCTAGGTTTGAAGGCTAAAAGATGCCCCTATAGGAATAAGGGTTAAACAGTTATCTACATTTAACACAATCATTTAGATGGTTATGGCAGTAAATATTATCGATAACACAAAATACACTAAAGAGTAATGGTATTCTTTCCAAGCAAATGCATTTACATTTCAAAGCCTAGTGTACATTGCCAACAATTTGGAACGAGATCAGGCACGGTAATTCGGTGTCTCATTAGGCTCCAAGCTTTTTTGAAACTCAGATAATCGCATAATTATAAGCCATTTTTCTTTCCTTCCAGTGAATGACGCATGAGTTTCTATTTGTTCAAACGGAGTGGAATAAACTTTTCTTAACTGAAGCATAAAAATGAAAAAGACGTGGTACACTTACACGCTTGCCTGAAGGACCGGCTGGACCTGGCATACCCATTTGCCCTGGTGGACCCTACAAACCATCGTGATCAAATAAATGAACAACATTTATGCCACTATTAAAATAGATATTGGTTATATTAATCATAGGTTACAGAATTTTTTACGCAAATTGACGAAGACATGTTCGCTAAACACTGTTTTTTTCCGAAAAGTTTTTTGTCTAAAATGGACTGAAAGGTTTCTATTGTTCATAGATATTATTGAGCGAGTGTAACAGTGCCAACTGAGCCAGAAGTCTGTGCGAAACAATTGGCGTGAGGCAGCCTAAGGCAGGTGAAATATCAAACAAAAAACTCCTGTATATCCATCTGAAACACTATCAATAGGTACGTGTATCGCCATGCTCTCGTGTATATTTATAGGATTAGGCTAATACGATTAGATGGAGAAAAATGTTACAGTAGAGGAATATATCCCAAAGAAAAAATGATAACTCCAATTAAACCTAGTTATAGACAGTTCTACGTTATTTTCACATAATAAGGTTTAAAACTTTGAAATATTCCCTTGATCCAGATACGCCATGCAACAATTAATTGGTTTTTTGTTGACACACTTAAATTGCAAAGTTTATAAAAGAAGTATTGATCTCCATTGTTTATAGAGTATCAAATTTAAAAAAAATGAATTTCGTTTTACAAGTTCCTGTTGAAGAATACTATCTCACATGATCACCCGGAAGTCCTTCGTCTCCCTTCAAGCCAGCGTCACCGGGAGGGCCCTAAAAGTCATAAAATACAAGAAGTACTTGGTTGAAATGTCAGTCTTTTTTCTATTGCAAAATCAGTTTCAATGTATTGACGTTTATATTCGAACCATGGAGACAGTTGTGAATGCTAGAGTTTTCATTAAGCATGTCATATTCATTTTGATGATCGTTTGAAGATCGTTTCTGTAAGTTTGAATAACCAGCAACATTATACCTTCAATAGTGTGACAATTCAACTCACTAAAGTAATTTTAAATGTCCCTTAAGACACTCAACTGCTAAATGAAGGACGCAGGATGAAAACCTCAAAAAGCTTCTTTAGTAGCGTAACTTAATATCCCATAGAACATAAACTCTTTTGACTACAAATGACATCAAACGGCGACTTTGCAGACAGTGTTTGTCCTGACCATACTCCGATTTCTACAGAATCCAAACTGTTTGACACTCGCATATTTCGATCTCTCTTCAGTGGAATATTGCAGACGGCGCTACTGATGAAGACGAATGTTTGGCAGTGATAGAGTCAAAAGAGACGATACAACTTACTGGTGAAAAAGTTAAAGACATCTCCTGACGACCCTTCGGTCATAACACCTAACAAGCTATCAAAGCATGCAGCCACGCGCAAGTTTTGTCCTTACTGCTATCTTGTCTAGGGATATACTCATCCAAGCATTTCATTTGTGGCCCGTACCTTAAATGTGTTAGTTTGGTTAGTAAACCCATTGGAAATACTTTGAGTGTGAGTATGTGAGGGCCTCTCTAGACAACTTGAGATTAGTTACCTTAATTTTCATACCAACTGAGATTGGTGACACCTTTTTCTCACCTATATAACAAGGGGGTAGTCCATCAATGGACTGAGGAAAAGTCTTTAAGAAACCAGCATTGTAAAGACGTACAATGGGTCTTCTACTGAAATATGAATAGGAATTGTGAACAGGTCTGCTGTAACTCTGCTGTTGTCTCATCAGGGTCCAAACTGTTTAGATCTTACCGTTGTATTTGTGATAAGACAACGATTCTTCTATATAACGAAATATTGATCACTCCATTTTTGGTCCGCCAATGCTTAGTCGGTCTGTTCATTCGTTGACAAACATGATAGCTATAAGTATACAGGTTTACCATAAATTTTGGAGTCGGTAAGATCTTAAGCACATAATTATTTTAAACTTACAGCATCTCCCGGCAAGCCTGTGAATCCCTGTGGGCCTGGACCCCCGCGCATCGATTCCTGAAGAAAAGCAATGACATTCATGTGTGGTTGTTGTCACCGATAACAGGAACTTATAATATCATAACATAGTCAAAATTATATCAATCACGCTTGAAACTTAATGGATAATTCCAACTTCAACTCACGTTCAGTCCGTGTTTGACTACCATGGTTGTAGTTTTTAGAATATAGTGCCAGATGGCAAACGGTGTAGACCCTGATCATAGAGCCCCAACCCTTTTTCAGGGTGTACACTCTTACAAAGGACATGCGCTCTTCACATGAACACTGTTTTAAAAGGACGAATATGCTTATCGCTAAGGTTAAGCGATCCCTGAAAATGGGTATTAGTGAAGCGTATTTGGCTTGCAGAAGCTGGGCACTGCATTAAGCGGTCATCCGATAAGATCTTTCTTCATTTAGTGGACGTTTAAGCCATAACACAATAAAACGCGTGTTCCGCCTTTTGTTTCTTCCTCCAACAAAGGAAATACCCCCCCCCCCCACTTTATACAGTCATGAATATGTACCATAAAAACTGCTTTCTATATACTTGCAGATGGTAGCTTAAAGTAGGCTCATTCTGCTTTCCTTTCAAACTACTTTAAGTGATCATCTGTCTTAAAAACAAACAACAGACTGTCGGATAATTGGCTACTACAGTTGGACTGTACACATAGTAGCTGTAACGTCAAGTCAATAAATTAATGCTACAGCTATTACTCCTACTACTACAACTACTACTAATAATAATGAAGATAATGCTAATACTTTGTATTATTATCTCATACCGCAGTATACCAATGTATGTTTGACATACGTCTTTATTTTTATATTTTATAATGCATCGTTTATCATCATATTTGAATGCAGTACAGTTCATATAGCGATGAATTTTCATCATTTGAGAACGTTTTTTACAAACTTAAACAGCCCTTAAATAAATACAAGGATAAAAGCAAAAAAATGAATTATTCAAATAAATATGCTGTCTGTGTGTTAGGATAACGAGTATCCGTTAGAGGTACAACGAGTTGTACAACCCAGTACTCCAAAAATGTGTTTTTAAGCATTTAATTAGTTCGTCCACTAAAAATATATTTCAATTTTATACAGTAATGAATGTGCAGCATTAAGATTAGTCCATACTTCCTATCGCATTTTCGCTTAAAGTCGAAGTTGAAGGCACATTCTGCTTTACCTTAAACCTTCTTAAAGGTGCTAGATCTATCTGTCATCATACTAAGAGACAAGTAAGGAGTAAAGTGTTAATAGTTAGACTTATTAGAAAAATGTTTAGCTATTAAATGAGTAGATCTATTGCCGATTGGAGTTGAATACTTAATGACATGCTAGTTTCACCCCTCCTTAAATTATCTACCTTTATCAAGCTAGATTTACTCTACCTCCCACATCAACTGATGATATTTGTGGAGCCGAGGCAGGGACATCTTTTTGTATTTAACATCTTCTAGCACAATAAACGTTTATCTTTAACTTATTATTTCCATTGCAAACAGTCTGGAAGCAGAACAGACGCCAGATAATTTATTGACATTTATTGCATGGCGTTTGCGTTTTGATTTAAGAATAACGGCTTCTCCATTGTATAAAGATATTAAATTAATCAGGCTTACCATGTGTTGTCTGAGAGCAAATGACAAACCCTCGTTCGCATCCTGGTTCTTTCCTGTGCTTGGCAACTATCAAAGAAATAATATATATACAGCATAATATATATGTTACAGGGGTTAAGTGTAGTCAGGGATTACGTGTAATCCCTGAACTTTTTAGGGATTACGCGTAATCACTGGGTTTTTGGGGGAATTGATGAAATGTCCATTTTTCATTGAATTAATAGATTTGTACTATCGTGACATTTCAATTGGTTTTAAATATCATGCTTTCTTGAAGTAGCATGGTCTAATGAACGTTCATACAAAGTTTCTTGCATAACTGAATACAAATAAGTGAACAGTGTGCATTTAAGTCAGGCCATTTAAAAACCAAAACATCTGTCTTGTTAATAAGGTTAATAAAATATTTTATACCGTTGTACTTGCCTGTAACCTGCATCGGATAAGGCTCTAAACTGTTTGTAACTCAGATTAAAATAAAACATGAGCATATTAATTGTATTTAGTTTAAACATATTTATTTCCAGAAGTACATATGATTACATTTATACATGCTATCGTTATTATACAATACTTAGGAAGAATAAACTTATTGAGTTTCTCTCCATACTTATTAGCTAAACAGTTAGTCTTGTGTTCAGCGGCTTTCTAGCAATCGTTCTTACTAAAAGAAAGTATAGTTTCAAATTGTATTACTTCGGTTGCTGGATACAGAACAGAAGCACCTGAGAAAGCACGAAGTGTCTTTCTGATTTACTTCTGCAATGCACCAATTTATCAAATTTTTAGCAGAGCACAATATTTATTCAAAGGGTGCCGCTGGAGACAAACTGTTTGTGCATGCAGACAAAAACGATCAATTTGTTATTGGAGTAAATGCATCATTTGCTGAGAAATATTTTTCAACAGTTAAAAAAGAGACACAATAAACATTTGTAAATAATAGAGATAAGAGGATGGTAGTTAATAGTCTAGGCCCATTTGTAATTTCGTGGTGTTTTTTTTTGCTAAAAGCAAAAACTCAATTGATTCAGGTAGAATATGTTATAAGGTTTTAAAAAAATA
Source organism: Gari tellinella (assembly GCA_922989275.2). Taxonomy (NCBI): domain Eukaryota; kingdom Metazoa; phylum Mollusca; class Bivalvia; order Cardiida; family Psammobiidae; genus Gari; species Gari tellinella. The sequence continues at coordinate 58,659,019 of OV277865.1, forward strand.
GGGTGCCATTTTTTCTTTTCATTTTAAGGGTCCGAAATCCAAAATTGACCGCCGTTTAGCAAAAATTCAATATTTTCGCTAGTACATATAGTACAATGACAAACAAAGTATCTAAATATAGGTTTTTGAACACAACAAGACAAATGGATTTATCCAATTTAGGCTAAAATTGAAATTTCTATGCCTAATTCCAAGATGGCGTCCAAAATGGCTACCGTTTACACTAAATTCTACTTACTTCAAAACCGTAGTCCATCCACACAAAGGTATTGGTAATTAATTTTTAAATAAATGTCTGTTTAATTAAAGTAATGTTTTGTTCACTCAGTAAACACTAAAAGTAAGTAAACAAACGAATCTTATAACTGTAGTGGAACTATGTTAGGTCTTGTTCAGGAATTTTATGAACAAAAAATGCAATGGGTCATTTTCTTAAATCTTGCATCAACCAGTCTCTATTTGTGTGAACAACTAATTGTATATACCAAAATGTTTATACAAGCATGTAGATTTTGAAACTGCATGTTGCAATTGTGATATATGTTGGACATCATCGTTATTCAAGATGGCGTACAAGATGGCCGCCAAAAAACAGAATATATCCCGAATATAATACCTATTACAATACATGTACTCTCAAAATGAGGCTTCAGTTGAAATTTAAATTCCTACTTTCAAAATGTATGTTTAGTCAAAGTAATTTATTGCTCATGTGGTATGCATTTAGAGAAGGTAATCAATTTGTCGATCAATTATAGTGAAACCATGTTAGTTCTTGTTAACAATTTTCATAAACGAAAATGCTCATATCCGGAATCAACCGGTGTCTCTCTTTTTACAAATGATTTTTATATATCAAAATATTTATACAATCGTGTACGTATGAGACTGCATGTTGCAATTGTGACATATGTTGGCCAACTTCAATAATCAAGATGGCGTCCAAGATGGCCGCCAAAAACAAAAGATATCCAAAACATAATAACTATTACATTTCAATTAAAATGAGGCTAAAATTGAAATTGATATTCCTTTTTTGTAGATGTATGTTCGATTTAATTAATTTATTGTTCAGCTAGTAAACCTTACAAGTAAATAAACAATTAACCTATTAATTATATTGAAATCATATTCGCTCTGCTTCAAAAAACTTATGAACAAAAATATGTAAAATGGTCAAATGCTCACATCCGGCATCAACTGATCTCTCTCTCTGTAAACGAATGATTTTATATATCAAAATGTTTGTACAAGCGTGTAGATTATGAAAGTGCATGTTGCAGTTGTGATATCTAAGGGCCAACTTTATTATTCATGATGGCGTCAGATATGTCTGCCACACAGAAATAATATCTCGAACATTATAACTATTACAATAGTTTTCTTATAATTTTACTAAAAGTGTTGACAATTCCTTTGAATGTTACAAATGAGATACCATTATCAAATTATGTATGTTGGCCATCTTAATCATACCTTGCTAAACGTTGTCGTCTGTTTAAGTTAATCCCTGTTTCAAAATCAAAGTGTTTTAAATTAGGTCACTATTGGTAGAATTGTTTTGTTGTCAACGTCTTGTAATTACCAATTTGTCATGGAACGTTGAAGCAACTGACACTTACTCAATCCTCTTCCCATAGACTGTTGCTGGAGGGCTTGCAAGGGGCCAACCTGTAGCTCTCTGTTGCTACACCAGGGGCTGTCGAAAGAATTAGTCCTTTTTTCTCAATTCAGATTTTCCTTCTATTGCAACAATGTTGCATGCAAATAAACATTAAGTACTGTGCTCTTGGAAATCTAAAGGTTGATGTTGAAGCTTGATTGGTGTTACTGATCCTGGTATCAATCTTTTTCGGCAGTTGCATCCAATTTAAAGTGCTCTCTGATACGTCCACCTTTCACAACTTGCTTTTGTGTGATGGAATAAGTCAACAGAACTTGTATCTTTTTTAAGTCAGAAGTATTCTCATGGCAGTCGCATTTGTATCTATATATTGTACTGACTGTCCTCATATCTGTTTGAAAGAAGTCCTAGATTGCTTGTGTAATCCAGGTCGTCTAGGACTGAGAGCATTGTCCACTACAAACCAGTGGCTCTGTCTTCTCTCAACCACATTTCACATGATACACTCAATTGCAATGGAGAAGAGCTTCGCTCACAGAAAGCACATCTGCTTCACTCCGGTGGTCGATTTTCTTTGAAAGGCTCTTTAAACTGCTTGATGTGCATAACATGACACTGAATATTGTTGTAAAAGGACCGGACGATATCCAACAATTTCTTTGATATGCCGTGCTGTCTAAGTATCTTTCAGAGTACCTCATGGTTTAGACTGACAAACGCCTTCTCAAAGTTGATTAATACAACTGAAATAGAGCTATTCCATTTGTTAGAACAAAGATGTGCTCAATGCATGATCTACCTTTCCCAGAGACATTTGCCTGAACTTGATGTAATTATCGAGTCAGCTGCAATATTAATGTAATGTTTGAAGAAGATACTGCTAGTTGGCGAAGGAAAGCTACTACAGTAATTGTAGCTTCACATGTCATCTTTTTGGAAATAACTTACTCCATTCTTCACATCAACTAGAATATTATTTTATCAGTATATGCCGTAATAGCCATTGGGTTTTCTGATGTTCCACTTTGGTCAATATACTATCACGTGTTTTTTCCTAGATGAAGATGTTGTCTCTTTCTCATTGGTCCTGCAAAACTCAGCAGCCCACTTTCTAAATACATATTTGTATATGTAACTTGGCATCTGGCCGTTTTTCTCCTCTAATACCTGCCAAGTATAGGTATATATATATACGTTCTCTTAGTATTGGCGCTTTTTTGTGGCCCAATATAATAGCAGTGTATATATGACTTTGTTGAAGCTGTCAATAGTGATAGCTGTGCCCTTTTAATGAATTCGGAATTGTTTGTTTTTAGCACAAAACTGTATAGTCATTGGCTTTTTTCGGGTGGTGGTGTATACATTACCATATCGGTTTTTGTTGCTTCCGGCGTTTGTTTTTTCATCATTAGGGTCATTTTTCCACTGTTAGGTTGTTGACACTACCATCGACTGCATGCTGCATACCTCTAACATATTGAAGAGGTGCATTTACTTTTTGTTGAAAATAATGTGATCTAACATAGGCGGCACTAAAAACACTCTTCTTTACTAAGACATACTAACCTAAATCGTTCACTTCATCTAGTGCATTGCCATTTTTGTTTGTCAGTTACTAAGAAAGAAAATGCAATAATTAGTAGTTTCGGGTTTGTTTTGGCGGTAATCTTGGACGCCATCTTGAAATAGCAATGTTGTTCCTAAGATATCACATTAACAGCATGCAATTTCATAATCTACACATGTGTAGTTGATGTTTTGATATATAAAACTCTTCGCTTACAGAGAAAGGCTGGTTGATGTCAGATTTGAGCATTTTACATAGTTTCGTTCAGAAAAATTCTGAACAATAACTAATAGTGTTCTACTTTAGTATTAGATATATTTTTATTTTCTTGTTATGGACACCAATTGAGCAATACATTACTTTAATGAAACATATATCTCGAAAGTAGGAATATAAATTTCACCTTTAGCTTTATTTGAGATTCTATTTGGTTGTAATAGTTATTATGTTCCGGATATTTTGTGTTTGTGGTAGCAATCTTGGACGCCATCATGAATAACGAGGTTGGCCCTTAAATATTACAACTACTAGATGCACTTTTATATTCTACACGCTTGTGCAAACATTTTGATATATAAAATCATTCGTTTACAGAGAGAGATCGGTTTATGCCGGATTTGAGCATTTGACATTTGACATATTTTCGTTGATAAAAATTCTGAACCAATACTAATATGATTTTACTATAGTTAATAGGTTAATTGTTTATGTCCTTGTAAGGTTTACTAGCTGAACAATAAATTAATTAAATCAAACATACATCTACAAAAAGGAATATCAATTTCATTTTAGCCTCATTTTGATTGAAATGTAATAGTTATTATGTTTTGGATATCGTTTGCTTTTGGCGGCCATCTTGAACGCCATCTTGATTATTGAAGTTGGCCAACATATGTCACAAATGCAACATGCAGTCGCATACTGCACGCTTGTACACATTTTATCGATATATGAAAATCATTTGTAAAAAGAAAGACACCGGTTGATGCCGGATTTCAGCATTTGATATTTTGCATATTGTCGTTTAAAAAATTGTTAACAAGACCTAACATGGTGTCACTATGTTCAATAGACAATTTGTTTACCTCCTTGTTATGCATACCACATGAACACTCATTTTTTTTAACCAAACAGACAACTTAAAAGTATGTATTTAAATTTCAACTTAAGCCTCATTTTGAGAGTACATGTATTGTAATAGGTATTATATTCGGGATATATTCTGTTTTGGGTGACCATCTTGGACGCCATCTTGAATAACGATGATGACCAACAGATATAACAACTGCAACATGCAGTTTCAAAAATCACATGCTTGTATAAACATTTTGGTATATACAATTAGTTGTTCACAAAAATAGAGACTGATTGATGCAAGAGGGCGGGGCCAATGTTTGCCCGGGGGTCATAATTTGAACACTCTTGGTAGAGGACCACAAGGCAAAGCTATATGTCAAGTATAAAAGATCTGGGCCTTACAGTTTCAGAGAAGAAGATTTTTAAAAGTTTCCTATATAAGTCTATGTAAAACTGATAAGCCCCGGGCGGGGCCAATTTTGACCCGGGGGGTCATAATTTGAACAATCTTGGTAGGGGACCACAAGGCAAAGCTATACGTCAAATATAAAAGATCTGGGCCTTACAGTTTCAGAGAAGAAGATTTTTAAAAGTTTTCCTATATAAGTCTATGTAAAACTGATAAGCCCCGGGGCGGGGCCAATTTTGACCGGGGGTTCATAATTTGAACAATCTTGGTAGAGGACCATAAAGCAAAGCTACATGTCAAATAGTAATGATCTAGGCCATACAGTTTCAGAAAAGAAGATTTTTAAAAGTTTTCCCAAGAAAAACTGATAAGCCCCAGGGCGAGGCCATTTTTGGCCCCAGTGTCAAAATTTGAACAATATTGGAAGAAGATCATTAGGTAATGATTCTTCTGACAAAGTTTGGTTGAAATCGGGTCAGTGGTTTCTGAGGAGATGTTGTTTGAAAATGTGGACGGACGACGGACACCGGACGACGGACGCCGGACACATTGCGGTCACAATAGCTCATCCTGAGCCTTTGGCTCAGGTGAGCTAAAAAGCATTTGCGATTTTTGCAATGACTTTTGAAAATAATATAATAAACGTTTGACGCTCTCATTAGATAAAACGAATCCTGATCAGCTTTGCACACGCGCTCTGTTTCAAACGTGCTCTATTTTAAAACACAACGGAACGGCAACAATATGCAACCATATCATATTTCTATTGTTTAAATGCACATTCATACTTATTCCAAGCAGTTACAAGCTATTTGAAGAGCATTTATATTTAAGATAGAGCGCCCCTGATTAGATCCAACTAATGTCAACATTGACCAGATTGGTCCATATTGACACCAACAATTTGTGCAGAGTTATTTAGCGCGGGTTCTTCCTGTACATGTTTGGTGAGAGGCATATGTTACAGAGTATTATATGCTGTTATATACATACAGGTATGACGAGAACATTTCCCGGGGGTCCTGGATTTCCATCACCTCCGTTTAGTCCGTCACGCCCTGGCTGACCCTAAAGAGAAGAAGTAGGGAAACATGACGGATTCATGTAATACAGTAATATTTGTTTCGATACAGTGGAGAACACGTTATTCTTTTCCGTTTAAATGCAAGCGAAACGCAAACGCATTGCAAGTAAACGTAGTAAAGGACAACTTCTTGACAATTCTGACTATTAATTATAACCAGAGTGGAAAACAGTTTTTAGCCTGATCAGACACCGGATTACTCAGCGTCTGATATGGCTCCAAACTGTTTGTTATGGAAACACTAGATTAAGCGTAAACGCGTTTATTGGGAAAGACTAACATTTTCTCCACTGCGGATTTGAACAAAACTTGATCAAAGCTTTCTTCACGTGTGTCAAAATATATCTTACTTTGCTACCATTCTGACAGTTATGCATGACTAGTTATGAGAGATTCGAAATTAAAAAACAATAAATGCAAACAGAATTGAAATAACAGTAACAGAGTGTAAAGCGGTCACTTAACCCATAAACCAATAAATACTATTTTTACGCCTTTAATTTTTCCTCCACTGAAGAAAGTAGTTTCAATTAATACAGTCGTGAACACATATTATAAGATATTTTTCTATATTCTAGCAGGTTATAGCTAAAAGCAGACTGAATGTAAAGCAGAATGTGCCTAGAATGTGCCTTACTTTCAACCTGCTTTAAGGCCTTTCGCTACCGGAAGTCGGTCTTGCGGGCGAGCGGATATGCGTCTGGACGACACAGACTTTTTTCGTACGTGTTTATACTAGAAAATTTATATAAAGGAAATGTTGATACGAATTAGTATAATCCTTCATAGCGCAGTTAGTATAGTGGTTGACTATTGTGGTTGACTAGCAATCCAAAGGTCATAGGTTCGAGACCCATCCGATCCAAATATTTTTTTTAAGTGTCCGATTTATTGACTTGTCAATCCATAACGCAGTAATCAAGAGACATGTTATGTTTAGTCTTCGTTGATTAGTACTAGTGATGTTTACGGTCCAAGTATATGTCAACTTACCTGTACGTTTTAGTTTAATGACTTACAAGTCAATTAAATCGGTATACATGTAAACGATTTGATCGAACTATAAAGCCACATAGTGAAGCTTATCAATACGCTAACCTTTTCAAGATCGATATTGCCCATTATAATTATGTTCAAACAATATAATAAACCTAGTATGCAAGTCCATGAATAAATAATAATGCATTTTAATGACAAAGTGTTAATTCTAAGGTAGGTAACTGTATCTAAACAACAAATATCCCACAGTTTAAGAAGAAAATATGTTATAACAACAAATCCTGACTGTAATATTTTCTAATTTTTTCAGACTGACTAGTTCATCAACCATATATTTGAATAAAATGAAAACAAATATACATTGAATGAGTCAGTTTTTTGTAATTCAATTTTTTAGCATTTTGCAAAATTTAAATAGCTGATAACATCTTTCTGAACACCTTTATTCAAAATGTGTTTAGCTGTTCTTGTAATGAATGTTGTGGACTACTTATTGGGCGAGAAGTATAGTCATTAGCTTTATTGATTTTTAAGAAAAATAAAATCAACAAAATTCTAGGTTTTTGTCAGAAAAAAGACCTTAAAGACAAACCACACGATAAATGTTGCCTATATTTACCCACATTGTTTCTTAGGCTATTATCATTCTTCATGAAAAGTTTCATAACAATCGTATGGAAACTACGCGCATATGCGAAGTACCTTAAGCGATTACTTATTTTCAATACTAGAAATTAGCTATGGAGTAACGCGTTAAAATGATAATCTGACACGGTTATATAAATTCAGTAGTTAAAAGCAGGTTAATTAATACAGAAATCTCAATACGGAGCTTTCTGTATTACTTGTGTGCTTTATTAAACAACATATAGTATTTTGATATCACCATGCTTTATCATAAACAAACATTTTACTGACATTCAAGATTGAGAATTAGATAATGTTAAATAATGATTGTTACGAACCTGTACTCCCTTCAAACCAGAAGGTCCCATTGGACCCCTTTGTCCGGGAGGTCCCGGTGGACCCTGGAAATAACGAAACAAAAACAGATGTATAATATAGTTCTCACTCCCTATAACGCCCCTCCGACAACGATTCTCTCTTTACAACATTGTTCCTCAAACAAGACAATCATGTGACATTTTAACTGCTGCAATGTCCTCTGCTGAAAACTGTCGTTTGCTGATCTTCTCAAAGTTACAGATTCAACATTTTGATAGAAGAAAGACGAAAGACGAACGGTTTGAACCCAGATCAGATAGTGCGTTACGCGGCGTCTGATTTGGTTAAAACTATTTAAAAAGTAAGCCTCCCTCCGAATATGCACAGCGAATATCTCTGCGTCCCTTTGGGTGTTGTTGTGTACTAATAAAATGAGGACTGGCTTTTTTGCTGACCTACCCCTAGTATGTTACAATGGTCAGTGCTTTAACACGAGTAAAGGCAAGTAAACAGCTCCTATAATAATTGGAGCTTTCTGTTTTATTTTTATTTAGGTCGAAAACTTTAAGCTACTGATATTCCATTGATGAATATTTTAGATTGATTATATTGGTGTACTTTCCAGTATCTTGACCCCTTTCGTTCCAAGCTAGATAGCACTAATACTTACAACTAGCAAAGTACAGAGTTTGTATGTCTACTTTCAGCCTGAACGACCGTTGAGTCGGGTGTACATTTACTCCACTTATAAATATATGTACATCTATATGACTGCTACCATATGTACCACTATAATCTGTACGATTTGATTTACTGTTGGTCATGTATATCCGAAATATAGAATATGTGCAGAAATAGATCTAGTAGATGTTAAAATGAAAACAAATAGAACTATGGCTAATTTGAATGAAGTAAAATTGTACTTACATAAGGCACGCCAAGGGCCATTCCCCCTCCCACCGCCGAATCGTACTTGTCAACATGCTGTGAAAGTAAAACTATTCTGTGTTAGCGTGTAAAGAAGTAACTGAAGTATTGTCCGATTTTTCTGACTTCGCAGAGTTATTTTTAGAACAGAAAATTTCATAATGGTAAATAGATAACAGGGTAACATCAGATCAATATAGTTGAACACTTTCCAACTTGAGATAAGCATGATCCTCGTGCAGCACGAGACAGCTGCGCTAATTTTACTGAAATGTTATTCATTCTCAATAAACGTGTTCATGCTAAACTTATTATGTTCATTGCAAACAGGTTGGAGCCAGGGTAACCCGGCGTCTGATCAGGCTCCAACCTGTTTGCAACCCAGATTAAAAAGTTCAAATTAATTTCCTGCAGTTTAATGCATTGTGTTTGCGTTTACTCGGGAGATAATAATGTGTTCTCAACTGTACATTACGCACAATGAATACAGTTTTCCGTATCCCTGGCTGACTGTACGGAACTCATAGAGTACGGTGATCAGCCCTTTTAAAATTTTAGAATATTCCAATCTAAAAATAACTCTGACAGGTCAGAAATAAACACCAATACTTTTGTAAAGCTATTGTATGCAATATGTGTCTACTAAACTTTTAACCTGTCGTGTAATCGTCTGCTTGATATTGTCGTATAGAAGCTACTATATTTCTATATACATTTTTAATTGCAGAAGCTAAGAGACGATTGTCAAACAGTTTGAATCAAGACCAGACGCCGCATTATGCGGTGTCTTATAAAATCCAAACTGTAAATACCAGCAAACTCGCAATCGACAGGCAAAAGGTTAACAAACGTGTCGGTAAAAACCCACCTCCCACTCTCTGACCCTCTCACTCTTTACAATACCACTGTTTGTCTGTGTCTATTACAGCGGAGCTGTTTAATATCTATCTAGATCAACATTTTCACATATCCACTAATTATAAATGTTCAGAAATCTAGGTTAAACCTTCACTGCCTTACCCCGAGCACAACAGGTTTTTTTTGCAAACAGTTTGGGTTTTATGTTACGCGTAACGCGGCGTCTGCTCAAGATCCAAACTGTTTGACACTCAATTCAATGTTTATTCAGTAAAAATAGCAAAACATAAAATTAAAGAAATAAAGTAGACGACAATTGTTTAAAACTGATGACGTCACGGCAGTAAAGGGGTTAATGGGCACCTGCTTAAAACCGATTGGTCTGATCGGGCAGGCGTTAGGCTGGTCTATATACCCAATTAAACAGTTTACTGGAGATTAAATATGTGCAAAATTAAGAGAAAAATACCGTCATAGATGTGGCAGCATGTTTCTGTTTTAGTAATATTTTGTCATAAGAATGAAGTTTAATATATAAAACAATAGCTTAATACGAGACTCTCCGATCAGCACGATAAGGTTAAAATTATCTTTTGCCATTTCTGTAGGAAAAAAAATGCCATCTAATATTTATATAATGTCTTTTCTGTATAATTATGTTGGAAGAATATTACATGCATTCATTTATGTTTGCATCATTCTCTCTATCTCTTCTTTAAATATATGTCTCTCTCTCGTCATCTGTCTCTCTCTCGTCATCTGTCTACCTCTCTGTCTGTCTGTCTCTCTCTGACTCTATCTTTCGCTCGCTCTCTTTCTCTCCTTTTCCCTTTAGCTATCTCCATCTATCTTCTCCATCTATCTATCTATCTATCTATCTATCTATCTATCTATCTATCTATCTATCTATCTATTTATTTATCTATCTATCTATCTATATATATATATCTATATATCTATCTATATATCTATCTATCTTTCTATCTACATATCTTTATATCTATATATCTATCTATCTATCTATCTATCTATCTATCTATCTATCTATCTATATATCTATCTTTCTCTATCTATCTATCTATCTATCTATCTATCTATCTATCTATCTATCTATCTATCTATCTATATATCCATCCATCTATCCATCTATCTATATATCTATCTATCTATCTATCTATCTATCTCCTTTCAATCCGACCTACTCACTTTCACACTCATTGTGTCTCTATTTAATTAACGTTAACGCTTAATGGTGACCTCAACGTACATAAATAGGTTCTCCTGACAGGTCTTTGTCCACCATATATCCGTATCCACCTTCGCCGTCTATCAACATGCCTTCTTTGTCGACCATATATCCTACTTCCATTGCTGCACCGTATTCCAATTCCGCACCTCCTAAGGCACTACCGCCACCAGCCATGCTACCAGATCCTCCGACACTGGCACTTCCTCCCGCACCGATGGCTATACCACCCCCAAGGCTGGTACTACCACTACCACCGGCACCACCGCTCATCCCTATGGCACTACCGCCGGCACCACCGCCCATTCCACTTGCACTACCGCCGGCACCACCGCCTATCCCACTAGCACTTCCGCCGGCACCGCCGCCCATCCCACTTGCACTTCCGCCGGCACCCCCGCCCAATCCACTGGCACTACCGCCGGCACCACCGCCCATCCCACTGGCACTAGCAGAGCTGCCACCAGACACAGAAGCATCTGCGAGCATCGGGAAAGGATAGTCACAGTCAGGGCAGTAATCATTTATGAGTTTATATGCTGCAGTGTCGATCGGAACATACGACAAATCTTGAATTATTCCCTGAAATTTAAAAGACATTTATCAATTGTATGGGTTTCAAACAAATCGGTAATGGGCCGTAATCAAAGAGTTTTTCACATTTTATTTTCATACTGTGTGATTTGACTGCTAACTGGGCATTATACGACTCTATTTAGACACGTAAATAACACAGATGTGGCGCCTGTTTACACTTAATACCTGCATATCGAGCCCGGTCGGTTATTTATAGCCGCAAAGTGTTTAAGTCATGATCTTCCTAGCAGTGATTTTAAAACAAACAGGCATCAGAAAATGAAAAGACTTGCTATTATAGGGACTGCCGAGTTGATCTTGATCTACTTTCTAAAAAACTTTCGTGTTGCAGATTAGATCTACACGATATATGTGTCTCGCTTTAAAATATCCCACTGTGATGGTACTGGCAAATATCAAACCAGATTGTTTTCAAGGACAATACTATAAGTATATTTGAATACAACTATTAAAAACATGTTGCCAAAGTAACTAAGAAATGAAACAGGCCTATAGTTATTCAGGACGTGTCCCTTTTTTAAATATAGGCACAACACTTGCAATTTTCAAACAATCAGGGAACATATATTTAGAAAAAAACATATTAAATGGCTTTGAAATACTTTTAGCAACTCCAACTAGCATTTTACGACTAGCCAAGGGAAGACTTAATTACATTCAATGAAAGAATGACATCCTCAATATATTTGATAGATAGTTTAGTGTGTGTTTTAAATGCAGGAAATGATGCTTCTTCCTCATTATCTGATGAAATTGATGCAAAATATGTGTTATGTATTGAGATTTTTCTAGATTTGACAAATGATGTGAGGATTCTCCAGACTCAGAAATAGTTTAAAAATGTACAGTCACTTGTTTAACAAAATACTATACTATGTGTGTGTCAAAAACTCCTTTTACCATTTATACAAGTTATCTCTAAATTTAGTTCAAGTGTAGTAAAAACTTTTTTGTTTGTCGTTGACCTTTTTCTCGGTTCTTTATATTTGCTTAAATAAGACAATTTGCCTGATTCCAAGGCTCGTTTTTTGTAATCTATCCCTTTTCCTGCAACATTTTCTCAATTCCGAGTCTACCCACGGCTTATCATCTGACCTAACTAACACATTTTTGAGGTATGCAAGAGTTAACAAACTTAAACCATGTTCTTACAAAAGTATATAATATGTTGATATACATAGAGGTACAAAATAAACCTGCTTGATAAATTATCTCTCGTGATAAACAAGAGCGTCATGGGGCATTGAAGCGCTCACCAGAGAAATGGAACAAGAGCCACATGCGGCCCTAAATCGCTCACCTGAGGAACTATTGTGTTATACTCGATGCATAATGAAGTTTGTCATTGCATGTATGTGGACTGTTGCATGAAACTGAAATAACTCGGAATTAGGTTTTCCTGTAGAAGTCTATGTAAAACTGATAAGCCCCGGGGCGGGTCCATTTTTGATCCTGGGGTCATGATTTGAACAATCTTGGTAGAGGACCGTAAGGCAAAGCTCGATGCCAAATATAAAAGGTATGGGCCTTACGGTTTCAGAGAAGAAGAGTTTTAAAGGTTTTACTACATAAGTCTTTGTAAAACTGATAAGCCCCGGGGCAGGGCCATTTTTGATCCGGGGGTCATGAATTGAACAATCTTGGTAGAGGACCATAAGGCAAAATAGATGCCAAATATAAAAGGTCTGGGTCTTAGGGTTTCAGAGTAGAATATTTTTAAAGGTTTATTCCTATATATAAGTCTATGTAAAACTGATAAGCCCCGGGCGGGGCCATTTTTGACCCGGAGGTCATGATTTGTACAATCTTGGTATAGGACCATAAGGCAAAGCTAGATGCCAAATATAAAAGGTCTGGGTCTTAGGGTTTCAGAGAAAAAGTGTTTTAAAGGTTTATTCCTATTTTAAAACTGAAAAGCCCCGGGGCGGGGCCATTTTTGACCGTGGGATCATGATTTGAACAATCTTGGTAGAGGACCATAAGGCAAAGCTAGATGCCAACTATGTAAGGTCTGGGCCTTACGGTTTCAGAGAAGAAGAGTTTTAAAGGTTTTCCTATATAAGTCTATGTAAAACTGATAAGCCCCGGGCGGGGCCATTTTTTACTCTGGGGTCATGATTTGAACACTCTTAGCAGAAATCCATAAGGCAAAGCTACATGCTAAATATAAAAGGTCTAGGCCATACAGTTTTAGAGAAGAAGAGTTTTAAAGGTTTTCCTATGAAAAACTGATAAGCCCCGGGCGGGGCCATTTTTGATCCGGGGGTCATTATTTGAACAATCTTGCTAAAGGTTCACAACATGATGCCCTTTGTGAAATTTGGTTGTCCTAGGACTTATAGTTATTGACAAGAAGATGTTTAAAGTTTTGACTTTAGTTGTCAATATTACGTAAATACGGAAAATGACCACGCCCTCTGGCGGCCATGTTTTTTGACGGATCAAAATTATTTGAACAATTTTGAAAGTATATTAATTGAGAAACATTTTGGTGAAAACCAAATTGAAATTAGACCGGTAGTTTTTTAGAAGAAGATTTTTTTAGATATCGTGCATGGTTGCCATGGCAACAAGACCGATTGCCCCACCCACTTTTTTGAACAATTTTTGAAGCTCACAACTACAGTATGTATCTGACCAAGTTTGGTTAAAATAGGGCCATTGGTTTCAGAGAAGAAGTTTTATGAAACAAATTGTGAACAGACGACACGGACACCGACACCGACACCGACGTACGACGGACGGCAACCGATCACAATAGCTCACATTGAGCACGTTGTGCTCAGGTGAGCTAAAAATGAATTGCACATTTGGTTGTTTTTAGACGCTTTTTCTACCGTTTGACCATCATACCTGCTTTATGGCCTGACAAGACTCGTATTCATACATGACCTAGATATTGTCAATGTTATGCAACGAATAAAATGCATGACATTATGGCAAACCATGTGACCTATAGAGTCTCCAGAAACGTTTTCTACGACTTGACCTACTCGCCTACTTTTTATCGGACATATTAACTCATATCTATACAGCACCTAGGTTTTATCTAGATGATTATTTTGAGCATATTTCACGAATTAAGAACTAAAAATATGTCCCCTAAAATGTCCAGAGACCTTTTTCATTATTTGACCTGTTGGCCTATTTTTAAGTGTAACATACCTATATTGATGCTTAAAATAGATTGCGTCAATATAATCATTCTGGGGTTGTTTCATGAAATAAGGACAGACAAAACTGAATCTCTTCCATCGATTTGGCTTACTGGTCCACTGAATTACCTCCTGTTATTCAAAATACTACATTGTTTAGGGACATTATCAGCATTTCCTGAAAACTGTTTACGCCGTTCACGACGACGCCGATGACACCAACAACGACAACGACGACTATGCCGGGAGTATAGCATAGTACTTAGTACATGCGAGCTATAAAGTTAAAACATATTGGACAACATTCTCGTTTAATATATTTATGTTTTTTCAATGGTTACTGTCTACTTTGAAAGAACGAAATGTACTATTTTACGTGAATTTTAAAACATTCGTAAGTTTCCATGAATAAATACTTTGCCTTCTTACCTCAAAAGGTTTTGATCTGCTACCAATGCTGAACACCGAGTTCTTGTCTAAAGTGATCTCCGAGTCATAATAATCTAATTGTTTTCCATTGTATAAAGCAGTTATTCTTTTACCAGCGACACTGAATCCTAATCGTTCCCATCTGTAATAGAATATAACTTTGTTATTATATAAATTTCTCAGTTAGATAAATTTCATATTCGTCACAGCTGATGCAATTACTAGTGATGAAACAAATAATTTGATGTGTTTTCTCTGTTAGAACGTCATTAAAATGTATATAATAAATAGTATAATCAATTCCTTTGGATGGATATAAACCGGCCATGCGGACTCGCTGTTTAACAAGATAACAACCCATTCTCGGGATATATTTTTCATATCAATCCAAAGGTATTGATAATCCTCTCTAGCAAAAGTTAGCAAAACGTAAACGCAGTGCGAAAAAATGTAGAGTATAAACACATGTAGAATATGAAAACATACTAGTAGATTTTGAAAACATGTACAATATAAAACATATAGAATATGAAAACATGTAGAATATGAAACATCTGTATCTATTAGACGCGCTGCTTGCATGGACTGGCTTGACCATACTCCTCCACTCATCTCTGTTTTCCATCAGTGTTGGTAGATGTACTGCTTGGCAGTCCGCATTCTCACTCAGCTGATTGATGTACATATTGCTTGGGCGCCTATACTGCAATATCCTTGTTTAGGTGTCCACAGTAGGACATCGCCGATGAGCTCGTCATCAGCAGTGTCATGCAGAGCGCATTCTCCACTCTCTGATTGTATGGGAGATATGTGGTAGATGTTTATATAGTTGCTGCTTTGTTGGATGCTCAGTCCAGGATTTATCGACAATTTATTGACAACTGCTCGTAACATTCTGGTATAGTTTCCATCTATCATTTTCACTAAGTTCTTTGTGACAGTCTGGGCCGTATACCCATACATTAATTGTGATCTTTTTTTTTGTCTGGAGGGGATGATTTCCATAAAGTGGCGAATTTACCTACAGCTGACCAGGCTTTTGCGAGTCTAGAATTTACATCGGTCTTGGTTGAAGAGATATTGCTTCCCAAATACCTTTTTGATCGGTTTGTCTGTCACCGGTTTGATGTCTCCGTCTAGGTTAAAGCTCATAAACTCCGTCTTTCCTGCATTAACATGTAAGCAAACACCATTTGCTGCATTCTTCAAACTCTTTAAAAGATATTCTGCTTCACCAACCTTGTCTGCGAACAAGGAAAGATCAACGGCATAGTCTGCATCTGTAATTGTTCTCGAAGAATATCTTCTATTTCTTGCGTTATCCAGTCTAAAACCATTTTCATTCATTTTATCGAAAGATGTTCGTAAGACATAGTCAAGGCAGATAATGAACAAGTATCGTACTAGTGTGTCTCTCTGTTAAACAAATCTGTGTATCCATAAGGTGATCTGACCATGGCAGTTGAGCGTTTGAACAACATCATAATAGTATCAACAGTTTCACTGTTCCCAATAGCTGGGGGTAATTTTTTCATCTTTCCTCAGTGTATTGAGTCAGAGGCCTTTGAAAAGTCATTAAAAAAGAGTATATATTCACGGTTTTTACATCGCAATCCTTCTATGATACTTCTTACTGTCAGAATTTGAGAAACTGTGGACTTCGATCTACGGAATCAGTTCTAATTCTTTCTATGACAACATAGAACATGAAAACAACAACTGCATTCCGCTTGTTGTCGTGTGATGATTTCATTTTAATATGAAGTGGCCGCTTAAAAGAAACGAATCATATACAAAAAGTAGAAAATAGTATGTTCTGGAATCATTCTGAGTGGAAAACAGTTGGGAGCCTCTTACAACAAATGATTGCCGGCGTCATTGTGACGTCATTGACGTTCGTTGTTGTTGTGATAATAATGAAAGTATAACGTATACAAAGAAAAAAGTGTATTATTGCAATGGCACAGGAGTCATGGACTTTTTATGTGTAACGCGGCGTCTGATCTGGATTCAAGCTGTTTGTCACTCGTTATTACGGTTTTTTTCTGTCAAAATGTCCATTATGTAAATTTGAGAAAACAGCAGATGACAATTGTAAGCAAGCGACATAGCATTCGTGAATAGGTTGGACATAATTTTCCTGTATAGGGAATTGTGACAAGGGTCGTTGTAAGGAGGGAGTCGTTCCTGGGAGGGCCGTTGTAGAGAGGGAGTACTGTATTCTCAATCAGTAAATGAAATCGCTCGTCTCAAACTTTACTTCCATTTCGTCTTAACCGGAAGTTTAGGGGTGGAGAAAACCCCTGGATTATAAAATACCGATTTCAGTCTTGATTTTTGATGTTACGTAATAAAATCAACCATCGAAGAAATGTATTTTGAATAGAAAAATATCTTATCTATGGACTTCAAAAGATTTGGTTTCGATTGAATGCGTTTTTGTTAGTTATTCGTGTGGTTGAAGTGACACGGTGTAGAATCAGTTGTACATCATGGTCTTATAGTAGTAGATAGGCAGACCGGTAGATGTCCAGCGTCAAGCTATTTTTTTTTCTTTTTCATTTACTTATTTACTTATGTTTTTGTTATTCTAATCCCATACAATAGACTTTGCTAACCGGTTAGGTGTGGGGGGATCTTATAGATCAAAAAATTATATCTAATAGATCTCATACTAATAGATAGCAGAGCGGTATTTGTAGAGGCATAGAGTCAACTCACATATTTTATTTTATTTTTTTTATTTCCATTCCCATACAAAATACATTGCTAACCGACCGAAAAATAGGATCTAGATCCAGAATCTAATAAAATAGAGACAATAAGGTGTACACATCTAGATTTCCCCCTTCATATAGTAGACATAACTTACCGGTAGATACAGTTCAAACAAACAAACAAACTAAAAACAGAAATATCTTTAAAATGATATTCAGCGGAATGGATGATGGAATTCATGCTGTAGATGGGTGTGCAAAGTTGTATGAAATTGGACGTTTTCAAAGGATTGTAATATCTTTGATTGAAAAGCAACAAATACACTGTCAAGGATATAGCATAACTCTGACTAAAAATCTATAATGTACAGAAATGCACAACAATAATTTAACCCATGTCCTAGCTACTGGTAGGAGATCCTCAGATTAAACTATTGTTCGATATATCAAACTTCCTTCATTGGGAGTTTCTTGAAACAAACTATAACTAAATAAACTGTGCATGCTCATACAGAACAACAGTCTACTGTACAAGTTCTACAACACATCACCCTTGTAAATAAATGATGAAACAACACAATTGTGTTAAAATCACTTGAGGCCATTTATTGTATTGCTATCAATGTATGGTAAATTTGTACAAATAGTTAACAATTAAAATAAATTGGTAGTAAATCATTATTAAAACAAAACACCTAGCTACCACTGTCTATCTATAAAAAGACATCTTATATCATATCTTGAAATAGAAGCATGATGTAATCAGCTCAGTAGTAAACACTGCAACATTCAGCCTTTACACTCACATTTCACATCTAGGAAAACTAAACCAGCCTGGCCACAGTTTCCAGGCTCAAGATAAGAGGGAGTAAACTGAACAAATCTAACATTTTCTCACTCATTTCAGCACCAATCCCTATGGTGCAACCACTCATTTTGATCATCTCGAAGAGACAATTCAAATGAGTAGTGACATCATAGGGTTTAATGCACAAAAAAGATTTTAAGTTTTGAAATAATTCCCTTATCTAGAGCCCTGGCTACTATCCGATCAGACTATTCAGTTTCAACAGGTGCTCTTAATTCTAAATTTCTGATCAAATATAATTGGTTGAAATGTTGGGCTAAATAGATACCATTCAGCTCCGCTGAAAAACCCCACCTTATTATAGATAGTCTATAGACCTGTAGAGACTTAGAGTTTTCAGTAGAGGTTTACATACAGTAAACACATACACATACACGTAATTAGTCAATGACTCTGGTGCCAGTGTCCTTGTGATACCAATTTACTTTTTAATAATGAATAAACAACATCTATTTGCCATTTCCGACGGTATGAACATATCAGCCTCGCGGGGTTATGTTTCAAGTTTGCCTCAAAATGCACATTTTCTCCGAATATTTCAAAGTGTTCGCAAAGGGTGCTTCCCTTAGAGAACAAGATTGTCTGACTCCATGAACCTGTTGCTTTTAGAAACAATAGGGATTCCAAATCAAGTTTGCACAATTTCCATGTGTCTGCACCCACCAGTAAAACGATGCTTAATACCAGCTTATTCAGCCTAAATCAGACTGCCCTCACCTTGTAAACATTAATTTAGACTGGGAAAAGTCATTATCTTAGTGCGAATTTGTATTATATAGAAAGCAATATACTGATGCGTTATAATTGAACTCATTTGCACCCAGTGGATTATTTCATGTTTTATATTAGATTAGTTCATTTTTTATCAAAGGGATGCCTGGTCTAAATTTTCATTTTGTTTTATATTGAAATTCCTTTCAGCAAACAGTGTAGACTCTGATCAGACGCCGCATAGTGCCGCGTCTGATCAGAGTGTACACTGTTTGCCTATGTCCCATATATGGGATCGTAGGCTTAAATAGGTTAAGAACAATGCCCGATAAAACAGCAAAATACTGTAATTGTAGATGATAACATGACGTCATCAATATCAATTATCTGTATGGCAACATGACGTTTTCATTATATTAGTTTTCTGGCATATGACGTCTTTTTAAATAGTTAGAAACTTGAATGAGGTAGGCACGTCTATTTCGACCACTTAAGGTGGTTCTCGGGTATTCCTATTCCCTGTCAAACCTCATTGAAACCTTGATTAAGTTGAAATATAACATATGGAGAGTGACAACTTGTTAAAATAAAAAAAAGTTACAGCACAGTTTTTCTGACTTTTTTTTTTGGTGAAAAGTTTAATTTAAATAAATAGGATTATATTTTTTTTTCTTATCAAATGATGTAATTAACACAATTCTTACCATTCAAGTAAACTGTATAGACAATATGAGATATTGTCAAGATTAAAGTATTTCATAAAATTTACTGGAAATATCAATGTTTTTAAAAAGTCAAAATCTGAAAAAGTCACTAAATTGTAAATTACAAAAACATCCCGATGTTTGACGTACACTAATTTTATACTTATGAGATAGATATTACTTTATTCTAATAGTCATAAAAATTTGGTAAAACATCTACAGCAGAATTTGAATTTTATACATGATATCCAGAAATTCAGACAAAAATATTAACACAAACAAAGTTACCTCCCTACTATTCAATTTTAAAGTGTCTTCAGCTCGAATTATGCCATGAGCCAAAACTTTTTCAAGGGACAATTCAATATGGTAGCCTGTAGATTTTTAAAGACAGGAAACAGTTTAATGCATGACAGATGAAATGCATATAATCTCCTTTAGGATTTTCGTTGTCATGTGTGAAGCTGCCATCTGTCCTTTAGGCTATAAAACCACACAGTGTTGTGTGTCAGTCATTAATCAAAACGTAAGTGGACAAGCTATGTAGTGGAAACTGATTCCAATCAACGAAGACTAAACATAAATTGTCCGTTATCTGCGTAATAGACTGACGAGCCAATAAAATTGGAATAATAATGTTGCTAGACAATCCGTCTACCGATTAAGTTATCAAGGAAGACACTGAAACTTATCAAACAGTTGTTTTTGTAAATTTTCTAGTAAAAGCACGTGCCGAAAAGATCATGTGAAAATTATCCGCACTTCCGGAACTCATGATGTGAGGTGCCCGCTAGCAATCCACCTTAATTGTATTAATAATTAAGTGTTTAACCCTTTACTTACTACTGTAAAACTTATTTATAACGAACCCTGATAAGGTCAATTTCGGTTATATCGAACTAAATTTCAATCCCCGGCCGATCTTTATATTAATTCAATACAGGATGTATTGCTTAGTGCGAATTTGGATAGAGCTAATTTTCGCTTAGGGCGAACTGCTTTTCAAGTACCTTCATCAACAAAACGCTTTAAAATATCTTCATCAAAGCGAAGTCTCATCTTGCTTCAGTCTTCAGTCACTTGTGCGATTCGCGCGATAAATACCGTGACGCATAGGTGTTAAAACACACAATAAGATCTTGATGACTTGTGAATTGATCCGTTATTACAACATGGTATAGTTAACATGGTATAATCGTAATGCTTTGTTATCTCCATTAGTCATGGAAGCATAATGTGCGCTTGTATGTGTTATAATAACGAGATCGTCACGTGATACTGGTCAAGATGGACATGTTTACGAGAACTGGTCGTTAAACTAGTAAATTGTATTGTTTTCGCATCTTAGAATACCAATTTTTGGGTTTGCTCAAACTATGAAGCTTGTATTTGGACGTCGACGCAGCCAGGTTTCATCGTCGGTGCTCGTAAGGCCAAAAAAAAGGAAAAAGTGATCACCCCAAACTTCCTCATTATCGGACACAGGGGTCACACCCAGCCAAACCGTTTTAACCACTCAATCAGATTGAAACAAGGTACGTGTACCTCGAGCAATCAACACACTGACCTGTGGTCAACGATAAACACTATACAGCCGGTGCCTTCGGCGCTTTCAGTCTTCTGTCAATCCACTATGTTTGCAAATCAGGTGCAGACAACACCGATCACCCCTTCACAGATCTCTCGACAGTTTCCCCAATCTGCTCAACCAGGACACGGTCCGTTCGTGATTCACCCAGTTACCCTTATCTAATGTAAACCCAAGGGCAGCACAGGACTCGAACCACGGTACCCCAACATGGGCCAGTGAGTTAATCAATGATGTAAAGCAGATCAAATCTTCAATGAAAAAGATTGACAGCATAGAAAAAACTGTAAATTCTAACATGACACGCGTTTTGGTCACTATAAAAATAGAACAAGCTCATCGTGGTATACCTGGAACGTTTTACAACGCTATTCCATACCCCGCGCCTCCCGCGGTTAAATGACGTGACGTGTTTTGTAAAGACCTTATACATTTAACCAGTCATGTAACTGTAATTTCCCAATTTTTCTGTCTTGTTTCTTGTTATGTTTGTTCTCTGCCAGATGGTGGGTCGGTAAATGTATATTGTGTGTGCGAATTCTCTGGTGTACGTAACTTTGCTGTTGGGTGTAACTGTTATATTCTTGTAAAAGCCGCGGGAGCAGTTATTCGGTCGAAAAACTGCATCCGCTGAGGAAATAAGTTTGAAACATTTGATTGCCTTTATAATTAATTTCTTTATATCTGGTCATGTTAGAATCGAAATAATCTATGTTCCAGCCGTTGTAAAATACCGTTTCACAACGGTAGAACATAGATTATTTCTTAATTCTATCATAGTAAAATTTACAGATCTTGAAACTAAAGTTGGCGGTCTTGAAACCCGATTGAATGAGGTTGATCAGACATGTAAACTCCGGTCAAAATGATTCGAATACAAGTGATCTTTTGAAAGCGAAATCAGAAATTGAAACTTTGACGAAAATGTGCAAAACAGTCAAAAGCAAGGCAAATTCAATGCAAAACGAAAAAGTAGCCATTGAATCAAAAGTTCTTGACCTTGAATGCAAATCGATGCGCGAAAACCTTATTTTTTACGGAATTAAGGAAATGCTGGTGAAAATTGTGAATCTTTAATACAACATTTCTGCGCAGATAAGCCTGTCCGATTTTGTACACATAACACAAACACTACCGGACTAATTTGACGCTCATCTTCTGAATAAACACTACACTCTGACATCTAATGTCAAAACGAAACCGAAAGTGACAATCTATTTTAAGAAGCGCTATATTTAAATCGCGTTCACGCAATACCAACCCCCCCTCCCCCCCCCCCCCCCCCCCAAAAAAAGAGGATCCTGAGCTCAGTTTGAGCTTTGTGTTGACATTTCAGTCTAACTGAATTCCAGCATGAGTACTATCATACCGGGTTTTGACAAAAAGGTCGAGTACATTTTAAATCGAAAGTAGAAAGATGGACCGTTTCGGCTCCTCTGTCATTCGCATTTTTCCAATCTTGAAAAGTTGTGTCTGGATCCATTTTCGATGCTTCCTGAAAGTTTCACATTTTGCAGGAGACCATTGATATTCTAGAAATAGGAAGTGCCGAACCTGACCTTTCAGAAAAGTCTTCCAACGCGATGAGCGAATCATAACTTTTCATTCTACGGAAGCCAAAATATGCCATAAACGTCAACACGTTTTTATACGTTGTGGGCGTGGAAAGGATATGGAAGATCTGGATGTAATCTCTATTGATAGGACCCATCGTGTTGGATCGATCCACCAAAAACAACCGCGTCCAATCGTAGTAAACTTTTATTCATACAAGGCTCGTGAAGGCGTGAGAAATAAATCATTCGAGAAGGAAATTTCGGACGCGCTAAAGCGCACGGGTTACAGATCGGAGTGCAGTGGCCAAAAACAGGTTCGAGATACACGGCGAAAGTTAAGAACGATTATGCTGAAGGAAAGTGAAAAGGGACACAGGGTTAAGTTTGTTCGCGACAAACTTTATGTAAATGACAGACTTGTTAACCCCAGTGCTCGCACCAACAACAGCGATAGTAAACAGAACGGCATGGAGTTATAGGACAGTCATGAAGAAGTCTGTAGCGCGTTCAAGTACCGTATCAGCGAACAGCAACGTTAACCGATGCAAACAACCCATATAATACGACATCTAACGTTCACCAATACTCTTCAATAATAATTCATTGCGCCCTCATGTTTTTCAACTTTTTAAGGGTACGAACGATTTATGTACGAATCTAAATAACACAAGCAAAAGTGCACTAATCAACTGAAATGCATCAATTTTACCGCATATAAAAATAAGATTTAGCTGCGCAGATGTAATCTGCTTTGTTTGATACATTAAGTATCGGAAAGTGTTGGTTTATTGATGATAAATTAACTCTAGACTGTTCGCTTATTTCTTTAAACTCATTTGGTCGCCATTTTGTTTTCATTGTTGGTATAGGAGGCCGTGTGCGCCGTTCGCAATCGATAACATGCAAACGGTCGTTTAAGTTAAATTGTTACCGTTTTCTGATGCAATCGATACGGTACTTGAACGCGCTACAAATAGCTTGGAACGTAAACGGTCTTTCACGAAAGCTAGCAGACGACGATTTTTTGCAATACTGTGACAATTATGACATTGTACTATGCACCGAAACGTGGATTAGTAAAAAACATGAGCTTAATTTAAACATTAAAAGTTTTGATTCTGATAATATTTTCGGAAACAAACCAACTAGGTGTTCGAAAGGGTCGATATAGCGGCGGTCTTTCCTTTCACTTCAAAAGTAATTACAAACAATACATACCAGCTGTAGAAACAGATCAGAATGGTTTAATGTGGATCAAATTAGACAAGTCGTTATTTTCTAATGATGAACATGTATACAGGTATATATTTGTCTTGAATATATTCCTCTAGCCTGGGTACCGTCCCTTGTCTTTAGACAGATAGGGACATGCAATGGGCAATACTGGCGGCGCCCATGAACTAGAGGAAACCGGGAACCATAATGATAAATGGTCGGTGGAGTTATATGAGCTTAATAGGGCGTTTTCTTATTTTAGGTAGTTCACGGTAAGCCATTGTAGCAAATGGGAACAGTTTTATACAAAAATACATTATCAATTAAAAAACAGGGGCGAACCAGTTGAATTCAGTATTAATTCGAGCAACGAATTTATTTCAAAACTAGCCCTATTATCGGATATTATACAGGTCCGTTGACATTTCGGATAATAAAACCTCGCTAGATTGTATGATGATTATTGAATTAAGGACATACCCGTCGAAATGAAATCTTCGTAGGATCTCTAATAACATTTCTACATAGGTTCTTCGAACGTATCTTAGTACCATGGTAAAAAGAAAAACATAGGTTATAATGTTCTTTTTTGTCTATGGGCAATTGAAATGTATATATAGCCATTCTCGGCAAAGAGTCGGCATGCATTATTGTTAGGCTTTCTGAAATTATGTTAAGTATTAATAGGAACAAACAGACATTAAAACAGTTAAAAGGTGGTGCTTACTAAAAGTAAGATGCAAAGTGTATACATTAGAGTTTGTTGCCTGAAGCATGTGCATTTTTCTTAATTGGTTTTTGGCTAAACTCAATGAATACAATTACTAAATCAAAATACATCCTTAAGAAAGTGATCAAACGTCATAAAAAGATCTAAATGCTTTAGTTGTGAATAATAAGAAAATGGTAAAACAAACATATATTTTATAAAAAAAATATAAACAACGTCATCGAAAGGTA
Source organism: Gari tellinella (assembly GCA_922989275.2). Classification (NCBI taxonomy): domain Eukaryota; kingdom Metazoa; phylum Mollusca; class Bivalvia; order Cardiida; family Psammobiidae; genus Gari; species Gari tellinella. The sequence continues at coordinate 58,684,255 of OV277865.1, forward strand.
ACAATGAGTTGAGAGGCTATTCTAGCAGCGACTGGTATGGCACACAGGCACGATGAACCGCACCATGGGTCATTGGTTCAGGTTTTTGATTTATCACTGGCAAGTGGAGCCTCGTGTATGATATGTTATCCTGTTTAAGGTAATGTAGAAGATCTATGGCACTTTGTTAGAGTTCAATGTGACTTGACTTCGTTTGCAGCTGACAGGCTAGCTGCAGTGGCAGTCTGTCTCACCAGTAAACCCCTGTTACGGCATGCTAATTTTAATACAGGTGCCATCCTCAGGGAGTCATGGGTGCAAAACTATTTTGCTGATTTCAGTAAAATCACAGATTTAGTCAAATGTATAAATTGAAATCAAGCTGCTGTTTGAATTTAGTTAATTCTAAATTTCCTAGATAATTTAGGGGAGGTCATTGTCTCGGCAGAGGTGAAAATTTAGTACAACCTTGACATTTAAGGGTAAAGTCGGTTACAAGCTTCACAGCTTATGTTTACTGGTTTATGTCTTGCCGACTCAAAATAAAATTTCTTTGATTGATTTGACCTATTCTTAAACCAGATTTAATAACTGTTTGCTGGAAATAAATCGTGAATGCAAAATTTAGACACATCTACGGTTACAGGCTGCAGTGCAATGACATTGTGTCAGTGTTTCTATTTTTAGAATAACACCGTTACCTGTTGTTTTTTTTTGTTTTCAATGCTATCACATAGTGTTCTATTTTTAAAATAATACCTGTTTAAATTATTGATTGTTTAGGAATTTACATGAATAAAGTTTGATTTATAGGACAGTTTATTGATGCTTACACCATATCGTTTTGTGTTTTTTCCTTTGAAATGGTTAGTTTCAACCATGTTTTATGACGCAAAGTTGTTGACAGTATGAAGGTGTTTGTGATAAAATCAAGGTACTCACAGTACTGAACGTTCTGGACAGACATGATAGTTTTTATAACATGGCCATGCGGCGACTGATCTGGATCGAAACTGTTTGCTAAAATCTGTAAAGACTGTTTGCAAAATCAATTAAGTCGCGATCAGCAGGCAAATGGTTAAGGCAAGTGTTTTGGACACTGCTACCTTTGTCCCTCTCATCAAGTCAGTAAATCTATATCTGCTTCAACCATAGAAACTTGGACAAAGGCAGAGTCTGTTTAGTAAATGCAACTTTTCGACTTCTATTAGTATCCTTTAATTAGATTTCGGCCGTATGGGCGGAATCTTCTAAAATGGTACGAACAGATTTCTTTGTTAAAAATAGGACTTGTCACAGCTCTCCCTACAGGGATCTTAAGAGCACCTAGGGAGATTATCCTTGCAGGTTATCTTCTCACTGGTTAACACCAATAATATAGCTGCTGCCAGCAATGTAACCCAACACCACCATCTCATTAACGCTGCAGTGTGTGATAAAGCACACTAAAGGTATTTACTACACAGCTTCCAGAAACAGTTCATGTTACATACATATTTTCTTAGCTTGAATCTTTAAGTAGAGTTCGCCACTCCGTCTTCCATGATACATAATTGCAGTTTGCATTGTTTATATCTCCTATAGTATTATCATTTTTCATTATCTTGTAAAAGTGTTAGTTTTGGTCCGGTGGCAATTAGCTTATAGATGGCAGCAACCGACATAAATAAACATACTTATGCAGATGCCTTGCTAAAGGTTTAACATTTTGAACACTGTAAAGGGAAATTGATGATATTAATATTAATTTATAGCTACCATAGTATTGAACTGCAAATCTGTGTTTTAGTTAATAAATAAATAAAAATCGAACGATGATAATAATTAAAATAATATTTCAAGCTATCGTATGAATTTAGTGCAGCGAATATTACTGTCTTTAACTCAAATTTTGCCGAATCCCAGTGATAATTCTAGAAATCAGACGAATGAGTCCTTGGGATGCACATTTTGTAAAACAATGAGTCCTTCAGTCTAACACTGGATATTTGAAGTGGAAAATTAATGCAATATCCCACAAGCTATTTTTCCAGTTTTGAAGACCGGTGACCACTTTGACTTAAAGCAGATTGAAAGTAAAGCAGACTGTGCTTTAGGCTGTTATCTGCTTGGATATAGAAAGTATTTCTGGTGTTGCACATTATGTAAGTGGAACTATTTATTTCAGTGAATCCTAAGAATACATTAAAGGCATAAAACTGTGTACTATGGAGTAATGGGTTATTAAAGGTCAGAAAAAGTACGGGTCCATGGGACTTTTCAAATAACGAGTCCCTGGCAAATTTAATGTGTGTAGGACTCGGAATGCACAGGTAAATTTATCACTGGAAACCCTACGCAAAGATAGTGGCTCGATTCTTTAAACCCACAGGGTCGGCCAGTTCGAGATGCTGAAATTTTGCCGCAAATTGTAAAAACATTTAAGCAGCTTTTGCAGCCACTGAGTCATTTTGTGACGGAAGTTTAAGCCTTTTGTGGCCGTGATCCACTCTCTCTCCCCCCCCCCCCCCCCCCACACACACACCCCCTTTAACCCGGATGGCCACTGTTTTGTCAGTTAAATGGCCTTTGTGGCTGAAGTTTAAGCCTTTATGTGACAGAAGTGTAAGCCTTTTGTGGCAGACATTTATTAAAGCCTTTTGTGGCAGTGCTCACCCCAGTTAGTTAAGTAAGTCAGGGCAAAGAGTTTGTCATGCCTATACATGTGATGGTAAGAAGTGTAAGCCTTTTGTGGCAGACATTTATTTAAGCCTTTTGTGGCAGTGATCACCCCCAGTTAGTTAAGTAAGTCAGAGCAAAGAGATTGTCATTCTTATAAATGTTATGGTACAATTCTACTTCATAAATATAGAATAACAAATCTATTAAGTGGTATGAAACTTGCCTATCAGAAATGTGTGTTATTTGGTTAATTCTAGAATAGAGTTCTTGGTGAATCTACTTGGAAACATTTCGGCAATTATGCTTCACAACATGTGGTTGATGGCAATGGTTTTAGTTACATAAGCGTTCCTACTAACAAGATACTTTTCCGAGCGATGGAATGCATTCTTGCAGTTTGGGCTATTGAATTTGGATAAATGGTCTATTCTTCTGCCATCCAGGCCTTTCTAACCAGATCCAGACCTTTCTAACAAGTTGTGTAACTTATAACATTTTAAGTAATGCTAGGGTTCTGGAGGCTTCTCGGAAGCGGTTAAACAATTATGCTGCACACAAGGTGGTTGAGAGCAATTGTTTCTACATAAAGTATCCAGATTTACAAGATACGTCTCCAGCGAACTATGCAGACGATGGGGTACATCTTACATTTTGGGTAATTGCATTTTCATTAATCAACTATCTTCAGCAATTCAGTCATTTCTAAACAGCCGTGTAACTTGTGTTATATAAACAAAAGGTAAAAGTGGTTCCCGCTTTCATCCAGCAATCTGTGTTCGGTTTCGCTGTATCAAAAGTGGGGTTCACTTTTGGCGGTGGCGCTTCTGATCAAGGAGGGTTTGATCAGGGGCGCCATTTGGCCAACAGCGAAGTCCGAACTAAAGTTTTAGATGCCATTCTTATCGCAATACTTAATTTTATTTGTAGTTTCAATATAACTAGGTATGACATTTTATACAAAAACCCGGGCTTTTCGTCGTTGAAGATGGTAGCTTGGTCCCTGAAGTACCCAGGGTCGGGCAGTTCGAGATGACGGAATTTCCGGAGTTTGTAAATACATTTAAAGCAGAATTTGAAACCTTTTGTGGCAGAAGTGTAAGCCTTTTGTGGCAGAATTTTAAGCCTTTTGTGGCAGAAGTTCAAGCCTTTTGAGGCAGAATTTTAAGCCTTTTGTGGCAGAATTTTGAGCCTTTTGTGGCATAAATTTAAGCCTTTTGTGGCAGAATGTTGAGCCTTTTGTGGCGGAATTTTATGCCTTTTGTGGCTTAGCGGATTGCTGATAAAAGGTCGCCCTTTACGACTATTTGTCCGGCGCCCTGTTAATCAAGTGGTTTAACAAGATAGAAGCGGGAACCATGCCAAATAACAGCCAAAACCTTGTTATTGTGTATTTTCGTTTTGTAATCTTTGCATATTAAACATATTTAAACTGAGTTATGATAGTGTGGTTATTAGGTTAATCAAGTGATAGGGAACAGTGTTGCATGGGTGGAAGACAGGTTGATGTTTGTAATTTAATAAGTTTGGCTAATAGAGAAAGAGTTGTCTTCATCCATGAGTTACTGATCAACATATTGCTTGTCATTTGATTACCTGCGAATCTCCTAATAATTATGTAGTATGTACATTAATATGTTTTCCATATATACATCTTTTTAATCTATTTCATCTTAGTTATGTTTAGAGAATATAGCAAAAATCGGACGACTGTAGCAGTCGTCTGGTCTGGATATGCACTATTTGCTACCAGTTGTTTTACCATTAAAATGTTTACAAAAAAGATAATAGCCAACAGGTATTCACACAGCCCATTGAAATCTAAACTGATTTGAATTGAGATTAATATTAAATATTTGAATGATGGTTACATTAAAGAAATGTTAACTGTTTATATTATACTGCCTTACTCCAGTATACGGTATTGCAGTGATATATTGCTTCTCTGTAAATATGTTCATCTTGTTTTGCCTTCAAATGGCAAGATACATTGTAAAAATGTTTGAGCCAATAAAATTATGTTATAATAATTATGCATATTTTCTTTCCGTCCTCATGTAAACGTATATTTTTTGTCAGTGTCTAATTAATGAAGCTGGCATAAGTAACTGGCCCCATATCTTGTCACTTTTCTTCGTGTAGACAAAAACGATGAAGTAAGCCGAGTGTAGTGTCATTTACATAACCTGGTCTAATTATTTCGACTTTTTTTATTGTATGTTTCAAAGAATAAATCAGAATTTGATAATTCTCAAAAGCTGAAGCAGGAGATAAGTAAAACTGAATCTCAATGATTTGAAAATTAGAGGTCAGTAATATTAACACGGACTAATAATTTCCTTAATATTAATATCAACACAAGTGAAATGAGCATATGATAACTCACGTGTTAATTAAACCTTACACACTAGTGTATTTACGTGTTTGGTATATTGTACATTTTAGAGACTACACGGCATATGCACCAACAAATAGTTTTATCGCTGCCCATTTTTCTTTTTCCTTTTTTCGCTTGAAGATGTGACATAGATCGTAAATTAACTTCTAATATTAAATGGTAGTAACAGTCTAAAAATAACCAGTGTATGAATATTGAATGTGTCCGCGAATGTGTATTATGACAACGCATTTCCAAATGGCACTAACAATATAAAGTTTAATCGGAAACCAGGGTAATAATTTACGAATTTCGAACTATCAATATAGCGAATAATGTTTAGAGCGAAGTAATCCTCAGGTACCTTGGATTTCGTTCATTGCCCCCTCTCTACAACAACATCTATTTAGAGACATGGAGTATGTGTGGTCACTGTGTTGTTCGAAGGGCGTTGTTAAAGAGATGGAAAGTTTAGACCCCTAGATTGCTGTGCACGATTTAGCTTATATTTGCAAACAGCTTGAATCCAGATTGATGATTTTAATTGTTTGACGCTCGTCAACATGTTTCTTTTGTCAAAATGTTGAAAATGTTTATTTGAGAAACAAAAGACGACATTTTATGCAGGTGATATTGCAACAGTGAAGGGGTAGACAAAATTGTCTTGTTTGGCGAAAAGTGAAAAGCATTTTAGTAAGGAGGGACTCGTAGAGCCGTAGCATGGAGGGCACATTGTATATAGTATGTCTAAAGTTTTGAAGATATATAGGTGCCTACTTAAAGCTGCTTGAAAGAAACGCAGAATGCGCCTGCTCCTATCATATGAATACTACATTTGTAGAAAGTGTAGCAATGGGGTCGGTTAAGGCATGTTGCTACTTAATACAGAAGCTTTTAGTTTTTTTACACCTAGCTCTTAGCTGCCGACTGTCTTTTATACAATCAAATACAGTCGAACTTCGATATCTCGAACTCTTTTAAATCGAACATACCCGTATTTCAAAGTTTAAACGTTGCTTAGCCACTGTTTAACTTTGATATATGGGTATATTCGACCAAACCGAACATAAAACAATGCAGTTCATGTGCCGAACTATCGGATAGTCCGAGTTCAGTGAGTTCGATGTATCGACGTTTGACTGTAGTTTTTTTGTTTGGTAGTCGCAAAAGAGATGTTCTCTGTATTGATTTTACATATACAGAAATTAATTCTGTTCTCGCATTATTGATAGATGTGTTTGCTGTACTTACCTATTCGTAGCTAACTCTACAGGAAGTATCCACTTGTGCACCTCTGGCACGTCGTCGTAGTCAGTTACCTTGCCTGTAAATCTCACCACAGCTATCTTCGAACCCACTGAGAACTGCAACTCAATAAAGCCTACTCCTCGTGTGTTCTTGAATGTGAATAGATCTCTGGTTTTATTATCTGTATGGCTGAATTTGAATGTAGACAAAATGGAGAAATTGTCATTCCTAAAACCGTCTGAAAATTAAGAGAGAAACAAGCATAATCATCTAAATAGAACAACAACTGCAGTAAAATTATAACCCCTTTCAAAGAATGCTTATTGATTTTATGAAAGACAGGTGCCACTTTAAGGCTTGGTAAAATTTACTTTCACCTTGCTTTAAACAGTCCAAGCCTTAAAAACCAAATAATTAACACAATTTAGTTGCTGCAATGGGAGAATAATTAAGGAAACCGATCGATATATACTATGTTGACCTGTGTATTATCATACAGATGAGTAAACACTGATATGAGTATATTATTTCTTAATTTACTACTACTGAGATAGCAATAATTGTAATAAGGTGACTAAACACTGTAGTGCATAAATTTCCACTTTAATAAGGTCTAATCAATATTGGCAGTCTTCATCTATTCATCATGCGTTCGGGTGTCTATGATGTGTAGGCTGTGTATCTTTTTACCGTTGACCTCTATTTAGCTTTCACGCGATGAATTGTAACGTTACAAAATGAACCATTGCAAAAATTTAGTTTCCATCGTTTTATTAGCATATTAGCAATTTCAGCGTAGATGTAGGTCTCATATCCTTTTGATTTAACTTTCAAGGTGTCATTTAACCTTTAAAATTGAACCATTGGATGGATGGATGGATGGATGGATGGGGGATGTTTGAGCTGCGACACATAATAGGTCACATAGCGCCTATGAATGATGAAATGAAATGATAAATTCAGGAAGATAGTTTTGGTTAATCTCATTCGAAGCAGCATTTGGGATCAAAACAACCGACATGCCTTCCTTTAGCTTTGGCAGAGGGGTCAGTTTCAGACTAATACACAGAAATAAATCCCTATGACAATTAAGCCCCAGAACCACGATAAGGTAGGAAGGTCTCTGGTGTTGTTTTGTTGTTGTTGTTGTTTTAAAATTTCAATAGATGAATGTCTGTTCTACAAATTAGCAAAATGTTCATAACAAATTGAAACGCTTTACATTTACATGACTGTCTGACCAATTAATCACATCCTGCAGACCAGTCACGTTACAAAATTAGAGGCGTCCTTAAAATTCCGTAGGTTGTAATTTATGGTTTTAACATGTCAACACAATTTTAAGTACATGATGGGTAGTTTGATTAGACTAAAAAATCGCTTAAAAAGGTGTTGTCTTCTTATTGGTCGAAATAAAAAGGGCTTCCGTTAAATACAGGTGGTGTTTACAATCAGTTAAATCAACACGCCAATCAGTTTATTGATGTTTAACGCACTCCAATCTTTTAAAAAATTGGAATGGGAATTCTATGCGGTTCAAAGTATCTGCTCGAGTGATTGTGTTTCATATGATTACGTTGCGTACTAAAATGTCGACTTTTAGTAGTAAAATGAATGTGGACTTTTAACAGTAACATACATTTGATGTTACATAACAATTGTGTGAAGGGGTATTTTAAAATATTGAGAAAAATATCCCTAGATATGATTTTCATCATCTAATTTATCCAAAACATTACAATGTATTTAAATGTACATGCAGATCGTTTTAACATAACATCTCTAACATAATATCGCAAAAGTCTCAGGCTTTTTTGTTGGGGTTGATGAGTGAAAATATGGTTTTGAAGAACTTTGAATAAAATATTATTGAAAAAAAATAACAAAAGAAAATCAGCAAGCTAAAAAGACAAAAAACGTCAAAAAGAAAAATGGTCAAAACCAAAAACACCAGATGTCGTAAAGATCACTGTTCAATGTGATATCAGAAGATATCAGGGAATAATGTAAAGGTATGTTATATTAGAATAAGGGAAGAGGTCTTTACAAAAAAGGCAAACACATTAATCAGCAATGAAAACAAATAAACAAAAAACCTAGAGGCCAAGAGGGCCACAATTCGCTCACCTAAAGACATTGTGACATAGAAGCTAACTGGGCAAAACAAAATTTTGCTATAGCTAAGATCAAGGTGTCATAATTTGAACAAGCCTTTTAAAGGTTTTCTTATATAAGTCTACACTTACCTGATAAACCCCTTGATGGCCATTTTTGCCCAGCATTCTTAATTTGAACTATCTTGATAGGGTAAATAACAAGGCATAGCTACATAATAAGGCGAAGCTACATGTCAAATATTAATGTTCTTGGTTTTACCATTTTAGGGGAGAAGGTTTTTTAAGCTGTCCCTATGAAAAAATGATAAAACCTGAGGGCGGGGCCATTTTTAGCCAGTGGGTGATAATTTTAACAATCTATGAAGAGGGCAGCAAGGCAAAGCGATGTGCCAATATTAAAGATCTGGGCCTTACAGTTTTAGAGAAGATGATTTTTAAAGGTTTTCCTTTTGATCACATGTATGTCTATGACAAACTGATGAGTCCAATGGCGGGGCCATTTTTGGTCCAGGCGTCATAATTTGAAGAATTTTGGTAGAAAACCACAAGGCTAAGCTCTATGGCAAATATTAAAGATCTGGGTCTTACAGTTTCAGAAAAGATTTTTTTAAAGGTTTTCCGACAGTAGTCTATGTAAAACTGATAATCCCGGGGCAGGGCCAACGTTGACCCGGGTGTTATAATTTGAACAATCTTGGTAGAGGACCATAAGGCGAAACTACATGTCAAATATTTATTATATTGGCCTTACGGTTTCAGAGAAGAAGATTTATACAGGTTTACCTATGAAAAACCTGATAAGCCCGAGGGCGGGGCAATTTTTGGTCTGGGTCATAATTTGAACAGTTTTTGTAGAGAACCACAAGTCAAAGCTATTTGTCAAGTATTAAAGATCTGGGCCTTACAGTTTAAGAGAAGACGATTTTTAGAGATATGCCTATATATGTCTTCGTAAATTGATAAGCCCAGGGTCAGGGCAAATTTTGACCCGGGGGACATTATTTTAACGATCTTGCTCGAGGACAATAAGGTTAAGCTAAAGGTCAAATATTATTATGATCTGGGCCTTACGGTTTCAGAGAAGAAGATTTTTTAAGGTTTTCCTATGAAAACCTGATAAGACAGAGGGTGGGCCATTTTTGGTCCAGGAGTAATGATTTGAACAATCTTGGTAGAGGACTATAAGGCAAAGCTATTTGTCAAGTACTTAAGATCTGGACCTTACAGTTTCAGAGAAGAAGATTTATAGTCTAAATCTATATCTATATAAGTCTATGTAAATCAGATATGCCCAAGGGTGGGGCCAATTTAGACCTGTGTGTCATAATTTGAACTATCTAGGTAGAAGACCATAAGGCAAAGCTACATGATCTGGGCCTTACGGTTTCAGAGAAGATGATTTTCAAATGTTTTCTATGAAAAACTGATAAGCCCGAGGGCGCGGCCATATTTGGTCTGGGGTCATAATTTGAGCAGTCTGGGTAGAGGACCAAGAGGCAAAGCTGTTTGTCAAATATTAAAGGTCTGGGCCTTACAGTTTCAGAGAAGAAGACTTTTAAAGATATTCCTATATACTTATGTCTTTGTAAAACTTATAAGCCTAGGGCCAGGACAAATTTTGACTTAGGGACATATTTTGAAAATATTGGTAGAGGAAAAGCTACATGTCAAACACTAAGGATCCGGTCTTACGGCTTCAGGGTATAATATTTTTAAAGGTTTTCCTATGAACAACTGATAAGCCCAAAGGCGGTGCCATTTTGTGCCCAAGGGTTATAATTTAAACAATCTTGGTAGAAGACCATTAGGTTATAAAGTGCACCAAATTGCAAAGGTCTGCGCCTTTCAGTTTCAGAGAATGAGATTTTTAAAGATTTTCTTATGCATTAAAAGTAGCTTATACGGTCATGTTGTAAAATCTGGTCCAACAGCAAGGGGAATTATTATTATTATTATTATACCAGATTTATATAGCGCTCTTTTCACACAGGGGTTGTGCGTTCAAAAGCGCTTCACATGAAGTTACACAAATGTACCTACAAACAAGAAAAGTCAAAAAATAACTACAATATGATCTAAAATAAACATGAATAAACATATAAAAGACAGCCCCCAAAAAGGCGTTCACATTACTCCCATCAATCAGCAATGAAGCAACCGGCTTCTGATTGTCGACCGATAGAAACAATAGTAGAGCGCCCAAATGCAGGCCGCCAGGAAAAGACAAATAACTACAATTAGATATAAAATAAACATAATAAACGTACAAAAGACAGCCCCCAAAATGGCGATCACGTTACTCCATCAATCAAGAGCAACGAAGCAAATGGCTTCTTTATGCGGACTGATAGAAATAACAGTAGAGCGCCCAATGAAGGCCACTAAACATACAGAAGACAGCCCCCAAAGAGGCGATTGCACTACCTCAACAATCGAGAGCAACGAAGCAAATGGCTTCTATATGCCGACTGATAGAAATAATAGCAGAACGCCCAATGCAGGCCGCCCAATGTAACATAACTAGGAAAAATAGCATGCGACAATAACTAAAATTTCTATAAGAGACCGAAAACCCGATAATACTCCAGAAACTCCCATTTGGACCCACAACATCTACAGCAAGAACATATCGCATAGGTAGCAGTGTTCTAATAACAAATATTAAAGTAATGTGTTTTCAGATGCTTTTTGAAAACTGCAACTGAGCTTGCATCTCTAATGTCTGATGGTAGACTGTTCCAGAGCTTTGGGGCTGCATGCATGAAACTTCTATCTCCAAACCTCACCAAACGACTCCTCGGTACCACCAGCGATACTGATTTAGTTGCAGACCGCAGCTCTCTTCGAGGTTTATACACGTCAAGCATATTGACAATGTACCTTGGAGAATCATTGCACATGGCTTTGTATGTGAGTGTCAGAATTTTGAATTCAATTCTGTGTTGAACTGGAAGCCAGTGAAGATCCTTCAAGACTGGAGTGATGTGATTGTACCGAGGGGTCCTGGTAATGATGCGGGCTGCTGTATTTTGCACACGCTGTAGTTTGCATAATGAGTTTTGGGGAATCCCATACAGCAGTGAGTTGCAGTAGTCAATTTTTGAAGTGACCAGAGAATTGATCAAGGTCTTTGTAGCTTCTGGAGAAAGGTACTGTCTAATATGACCTATCTGCCGCAGCTGTGAGTAGCCAGACCTGCACACAGCGTTAATGTGCTGTGTCATATCCATTTGGGAATCTAATCTAGCACCAAGATTCTTCACACATACTGATGGTTTGATTTTAGAGTTTCCCACTTGTACGTGAAAATCTCCAGGAACGTTAAACTTTTTTGAATGAAACAGTATGACCTCAGTTTTGTCAGTGTTCAGCTTCAACATGTTCTGGTGCATCCATGATACTATGTCTTTTAGACACCCTTCGACTTTTGAAAGGGCTTCTTGTTGACAAGATGTGTCTTTAGGCTTAAATGACAAGTATAACTGTGAATCATCTGCATAGAAGTGATGATCCAACTGATGATTTCTGCAAATTGAGCCGACAGGTTTTGTGTACAAGATGTAGTTCTTCGGCCCAAGGACTGACCCCTGTGGCACACTATATTTCATTTGAACTGGGGCAGATAATTCGCCATCTACCGCGACTGTTTGGTAACGGTCGGTCAGGTATGAGGTCATCCACTTTAGTGGGTTTCCAATAATTTTGAAGTCTTTTTCAAGGCGATTGAGTAATGTTTCATGATCAATTGTGTCGAATGCGGCAGATAGGTCAAGCATCACCAGAATTGTGATTTCATTCTTATCAAGATATTGCAAGATGTCATTTTGAACTTTTAGAAGAGCAGTTTCTGTAGAGTGATGCTTACGATATGCTGACTGATGTTGTTCATGCAGATTGTTTGTGGTCAAATGGGACTCAATGCGTTTGTCTACTACCTTTTCTAATACTTTTGAGAGAAATGGCAAATTTGATACAGGCCTGTAGTTCTTAAGATCATTTGTATCGAGATCAGGTTTTTTCAAAAGAGGTCTTACATGCGACTTTTTGAATTCTTTTGGAACATACGCAGATTCCAGCGAAGAGTTCACAATTTTTGTTAACGACGGTAGGAGCTCGTCAAGGCATAACTCTATCCAAAAACTTTTATCAAGATTTCTTCCCCCTTGTCAATGAAGCTTCTGGCAAAGTTTGGTTGAAATCCGGTCGGACGTTTCTGAGAAGATGTTGTTTGAAAAAATGGATGGACGATGGCAGACGACCGCGGACGCCGAACGACGGACGCCGGACGGTGGACGACGGACGAAGAGCGATCACAATAGCTCATACTGAGCTTTTGGCTCAGGTGAGCTTAAAATGAGCAACTCTGCGTAGACAATTATAACAAGAGGACCATCGGCCATATTATGTTCACCTCTAGAATAGCTGACAAAAATGGAGATAGTACTTTATGTCCAGAACGGGGTCATTTCATTACACGAGGGCAACTTAATTTCATTATATAACTCGTTATTAAACTAAGACCCCCGGGGCGGGGCCGATTTTGACCCTAAGGGCATACTTTGAGCAAAATTGATAGAGGACTTATAGATGATGATATGTGCCAAATATCGAACCTTGGCCCCTGTTGTTTTTACGAGAAGATATTTTACGTGTTTATAGAAAAATCTATTTTAGCTCACGTGACCTAGATATGCAACACACCGTTTTGACCCCATGGTCTTGATTTGAACAAAGCTGATAGAGGACCTGTAGGCGATGCTATCTGCTAAAATTCTAAAATCATGTTTAGCTCCCGTGACCTAGATATTAAATAAACCGGAACCATTTGAACAAAGTAGGTAAATGACATCTAGAAGTGTCACCATACCAAATATCAAAGCTCTAGTCTTATTAGTTTCAGAGGAGAATACATGTGAAAAGTTCACTTGATCTATATTACTCTTTGTTAAACTGTGACCCCCGGGGCGGGGCCAATTTTGAACCCAGGGGTATATTATGAAAAAACTCTAGAGGACCTGTAGATGATGCTATGTATAGGAGGATATGTCATTTGAAGCAATTGTTAACGACAACGGTGACAACCGAAGGACGACGCACGACGACGGACGCCGGACACAGGGCCGTCCCAATAACTCACATTGAGCTTTTGACTCAGGTGAGCATCAATGAATTTCGAAGAAAAAGATTCCATATTGCATTGTGTTTCTCGAGTTTACCCTTTCGTTTTGCTATAAGAGTTTCAATATCTAAGTTATTCTTTATGTACGAGTGTTTGTAAAAGGCTAAATTTGGCATTTCCTTTAAACATTTGCACTTAAATAGAAAATATTTTGCGTGTATTTTAACAAAATTCAACGGCACCTTATGCAGTTTTGAATCCAAAATTCCTAGTGACACTGTTTGAAAATTAATTTGATTACTTCAATTAGAGTCTCGTAACATAGGGCTGACCAAAATTGTTGTGTATATTCGCATTCACAGAATAGGTGTCTGACAGTTTCTGTACATCGATTGCAAAAATCAAAGAGCATGGAACTGACTTAGGATAATTTGAACAGATCTTTGTTTTTACGATCCCCATAATATATTTGTATTGAACATTTCTTAGCGTAATGTCCAGTGATCTTTCATATGGTTATTTCAATATTATGTTAATAAAGTGCATTTTTGGCAGTTTTAAACACGTTACAAATTAAGACGGCTTTGAAATTGCTGTTTGGTGATTTTAAAGGTCTTATGAAATCGTAAAAACTTTTTTTAAAAGGCATACTATTGTGAGTGTGAACCACAAATCATGAAAATAGATTAGAAAATTCCGCTTGCAGTAATTAGACTCTCCCGCTACCTTAAATATCTTAATGCACTATAGAGATATCCAATGTCAATTGAAAAAGGTTTTAAGCATACCTTCAACCATCTTGGCCATGTTGTATTTCCACGATGAGGACACGTCAAATGCAATATCCGCCTTTGGAGGGTGAGATGGGACATGTTGTGGTCTTAAGGGACACATCCCTGTAGTTTGTACTGGTCGACTTGAGGATCTTGTGCTTTTCGTGTACCATGTGTCAATAAAGTCTATTGATCCTGTGAATACAAAACAAATCGGTTACCATCAAACAGGTGTCACAATGAAAACCAGTCTTCAACAAAAGCGGAAGTAAACATGTATTTCTGTTTCACACAGTTTATTTCAAGATGAGGATGGATGGATCAGTTGAGTTGTACGGCACTGCGACACTGAATATGCCATAGCGCCCCATGAATTATGATATGAGGGCGTCTCCCGTCCACCTGGAACTAAACTGGTAGACACAGTGACACAAGGATATTTATAATTACCAACTTCAGTAATAGTTTCACATGACAGATTATGAGAATGGCAATGAATTTACCCAATAACATGTATCTAGTTTTAAAGACAGGTGATCATTTTAAGCTACCATCTGCTGAGATATAGAAAGTATTGCTTATGGAGCGTTTTCATTACTGTATAAAGCGGGACTATTTTCTTCAGTGGTGGAATAAATTAAAGGCGTAAAAGGCGTATTTGTGGAATAACGTGTCAAGGGTTATGATTATTTAAGGAACATGTATTTTTTCTTAATTAGCATGAATTCCAATAAATAAAACATTTTATTTATGCTTTTCGGTGGATTACCACGAAATAGCAATGGATTATCACTTGGTAATCCACTGCAGTGGATTATCACCAATCGCTTTTATTATGAATTTTCCCCGTAGGGCTCCCCAAAAATCGTAGTCAATCGTGTCTTATCGTTAAATTCCGGCAGTCCGATTTGTCGCGAACTATTCACCGGAAGAACACGAATTCAAACTCGGGAGCAACGAAGTAATTCGGATGACGTCAAATCAATGAATAAGTGACGTCATCGTACGGGAAACTGTTTCGAAAATGTGTTCGATATAAAGTTGGGGCTTAACACGGGGTAAATCATATACTTTTACTTTCTCAATTGTCGAACAATTTCGTTTAAAAAGTGGCTTAAAAGCATAAATAAATAGAATAATTGTATTTTGTCAGTATAAGATCGAATTTAATCCATTTCGTGAAAATATAACGTCTGATGTTCACTCAATGGATTCAATTTCTATCTTATACTGAAAAAACCCAATTATCCTCTATATAATTGAAATCCGCTCAGCGTCTACAATTGGCTAAGCTGATAAACAACTCTCAATTTTCATACAAAAATGGTACATGAGAATCTACAAGTTCTGATACTCATCAATCGAGACGGTAGTAAAACAGTAAATATCAGTTACAACACAACAAGCGAAGTAGTATGCAAGCCCTTTATTTTAAAACCGAAGGATTTTAAAAGAGAATGAAAACTGAATGGTGTATTTGCAAAAATAAAATTCAAAAAACTTAAGGCAGACGGGTGGCAATATCATGCACATGACGTTAAAACTATAGGATCGTTTTAAAACATGTTCACCGAAAGTTCACCGAATCTTAGTTTTTAGATATTATCCAGGGGCCCGTTTCATAAAACTTCGTAAGATAAAAACTGTCGTAGGTCAAAACCTTTAAATACATTTAATTTCCGATATCTCTATATACTCCTGTCTTGTGACATCTTTTTGGAATCGTCTTTTCAAGAAGATTCCAAAGAGATGTCACAAGACAGGATTAGATAGAGAAATAAATCAAAATTTAGATATTTATAATCTGACTTACGACAACATTTGTCGTACGAAGTGTTATGAAACGTTTCTACTCCGACTTGAGACCGAATGAATCCTTGACTAAACTTCTAGCCAGATAGAAATATCCGCGTAGTCGAATGGTCTAACGCACGTAGTCTAACGCGCGTAATTAATTTCGGGCATATATGATTTTGCCTTCGCATAACAGGTACGAAGGACACCCTTTTACACAGATCCTTTTTTTAGAATAATATATACTTGATATTATAGGCGTTTAGTTATCTATGATTATATTGTAAGTCATGTTATAATTACAGTCTTCAGAAAATATCGCCTACCTTTATTTCTTAAATTAACAATTAGTGTATTTTCTCTATATATATCGTCCATAATAATATATCTCTTTAGAACTTGACCAGACGCGTCAGTTTACTCGAGCAGAGATCTGGATCCGGCCGTTTGCATATGCTAGTGTAGTGAAATGGCTAAAATGTAATATGTACAGTGGGAATGGTGTTATACGTTTAAACGAAATTGGTGGTTTATATTTATCTGAAAGGCACACGGTCTCCAGCCTGTTTATAATGTACATACATATTTAAGTATAAACGAATTAAGTGGAAAAGAACATCTCCACTATAGCATATCCCACAAAAATATGTACTTTAAACACGCACTTGAAGACGTACTCATAAAGCCATGAAACATAAGGTGCTTCTCTTTGAGTTATTCAAATAAGATGAATCGACCATATCCACCAGTAATATCTCTTCATAAAATGAACGGAAAGCATCAGCTACAGTAAAAAACCCTCTTATACGACCACTTAATTATGTTTCATAGCATTGACTGATTATAAATCAAGGTAAAAAATAAAACAGAGAGCTCCTGTAGGAGCTTTTTGTTTTGCGTTCACCTTGCTTTTAGCTGTCACCTGTAATTTGTGAAATCAATTAGCCCTGTTTTAGTGGTCGTAATAGAAAGGTTTCACTATACATCTTAATGGGTTCGTAGCATTGCTTTTACTGGTTTAACGATGTTCCCTGCTGAACGAATGATGTACATGCACTATAGTACACAAACAGCCTTACAACCACTCAAGTGAAGCTAATGTCCGGTAAAAGGTCAGGTGAGAGTTAACCCATTAATGCCTGGATATTGTAATGGTATCGTTCTGTGTGTTTGCTGGACGATACAATTATTTATTTTACTTAGGAGATCTACACTCTTTCCCTATTACATGAACACATAGTTCTAAACTTGAAGCTTAAACCTAAGATACGAAAAAGCCCTGCCATAAGGGGCCTTCACGTACACGGATTTTTCTTACGTGTGGTTACGACTCGTAGTCAATCGCAAGCAACTATAAATGATTCGCTGGTACCCGTCAATAACTCACAGATACGTGTAACGATTCTTGCAAGGGTATGCGCATTGTTTAATGTCAAAAAGTTTTGACGATTTTCTACCGATTTATTTTTACGTAATAGTTACAATCCTTTAGTATCGTAAACAGGTCGCAACAACACGCAAACAACCATAAAGTGCTCGTGAGTATTTGTAAAGTCCCATACGTATGTACATTATCTTACACGGACTTTTCGTACGAGTCCTTATGAACAACCAATTCGTACTCAATCGCAGACATCTGTAAATAACTCGCTGATATCCGTAAGGGGATGTGCATTTTGTAAACAACTCGGACTAGTTTAACACGTACCCTACACATTTGCAAACAGCAATATCCAGATGAGACGCCGCGTGACGCGATGTCTAATTGGGACAATACTTGTCAGAAGAGATTTCTTAAAAAGAATTTTAGAAAAAGCAAATATAATAATACATGTAGTACCACCCGCCACGTGTTGTAAACAACAATATTACTGACGTGTCATTACCGTCCTATCCTGATCCAGACTGTACATCAGTAATCTCACATTCGACTGTATCACCGTGTAGAATGCAATACATTGGGGAGCGCGTGGGATGTACGTGTTTAAGCGGCATTCCATGGATAAACCGAATAACTTGTGTTTTACAGAACTACTCGTATGTAAATACTATATCACAGCAATCATGTGTCAATTGTCAGTTTACCAATTTGATAACACAAAGTGTCCTATTTTTTCAAACACTTCAGCACAAAGTATGCTAAATAGTATTTACAACTAGCAGTTCTGTAAAAGACAAAATATTCTTTTTTACTCAACGCTTAAACACTCACACCCCTTACGAAACATCACCGATCCGCTATATGTTGCGTTCCGTACTGACTTAATGGAAATTACGCCATTTTTGAGTCGCCAAGCCTTGGCTTAGCAACTCTTTGTAATGCTTACTCATGTCTCAGCATTTGTAATTGTTGTCAGCATTTGTTGCTGTTAATTCGTACTGTTTTGTTTGCGCAGCTCTTCAATTGTCCGATAGAAGAAGTAGTTCGGTATTAATTTAATTCAGTCAGCAAATCAGACATATATGGTTCATCGAAGACTGACTCATAATCTTAATCTAGCATCTAGAACATAACAAAGAAGGAACAGCAGTGACGATTCGGTGAGATGAGAAAACTGGCGTTTTAATTTAACCTGGATATCGGACAAACAAATAGTTCGGGGTTTCGGGGTAATGGTTTGTGTAAGCTTCGTCTCATAGAGCGCAATTCACATTTCGATATGTGTCTCAAAGGTAAACAAACGGCTCCACGCATCTGAACAGCGATCATATCCGTAAAACCGTACATTTCTAAATGTTGCGGATATTCGCATAATAATAAGTCCAGAACATAGAACTTACTATACAAGATATGTTAAATCCCATTCACGAATTCTTGAAAATCCTTCCAAAAATTTGAAGAAATTCTTCCAAAAATCTCAGTTAAAAGTTTCAGGCGATAGTTGCCAGCACGCACCGACATACCCGCGATGTAGGTGTGTAAGACTGAATTACTATATAATAATAAGGTTGGCCATATGACTTTAGTTTACTATAGAAATTATAGGCGACCATACGACTTTAGGTCTACAATACAAGTTAAGGTCGTCAATAGCGAAGGTCGGCCATGTGACCGTCACACATTCAGAACATTCATTTCGAGATATTTAAACAACCAAACCATAGTTATAGAATAAACAACTAGAGGAGCATACACATACGGATCCAAATTAATAAATGGTAGATCTATCTACATATTACTAAATAAAATGATAGATCTACATATACGATATATCACTTGAACTCTCGTCGCTTTCAGCCATATCCTAAGAAATATTAAGTGTGATTCAGCTGGCTTTTAAAGATGGAAGTGGACACTGGGTAAATCTGAAAGTGTTCCCCTGCTAACCAAGCAGTAGATCCATGTCAGTTCAACATGTACCGTCTTCTGCCAAGTCTTTTCACGTATTTTAACCTCCCTATAACTACCTCTAACAAACCACTTAATGGTGGAATAAAAATAGCTGACAACTTGAAGCAAAATGAAGATACAAGAGAAAAGGATCTCCGTATCGTATATAATGTACGTTCATGACTGTGCTTTCACATTTCTTTAAGAGACCAGCTGCATTAATCGTTAACCTCGGATCCAGTAGTTTCTTGAAATGTAAAAACATATTCTTGGCGACTCTCAAGACCTTCAGTCTTTGTTTAAAACGGGCGATATGATATAATATGGCGATAATAACACAACTGACTCGAACTTTTATTTTATACCTAAATTGTTTGGGACAAGATCTATATGTTGTTAAACCAAATAATCAAATAGATCTATAAGCACCCGTGTAGAAAAGTAAAAACTCCTCCGTACACCTATAATGCATGTATGAATTTACAATACATAATAATAATCGGTTCATTATCGCAGAAGCTCTGTTTCTTTACTTTGTATTACAACAAAACAAGTTAGTGTGTGTTGCTTTAATGTTTTCTTTTACATGTAACCCTTTCGGTGCAAATTAATCGTGAGTATTTATCCCGACACCTTTTTATTGTCGTCTGCCTTAATATTCTTATTTGTTATATCGTATTAAAGAAAGATACACTATAGTATTACTGTGAAATGTCGATACGAGTGTCAAACAGTTTGGATCCTGATCAGACGTCGCTGATTGCGAAGCCGACTTTATGCGACTCCGGTGGCGAAAGAGTTGTTAAAACATGTCTATCAACGAGATTTTCCCATAAGGCACATCTTTAAAGAAGAATGCAATAATAACAATACACTAATAACTCTATAATGGAATAACCTTCAGAATTGAATATCGGTACGGGTCAGAACAAGAGTATTTAAAATGTTCCAACTTTTTGCGCTAGGTGTAATGCGTAGTAACAGCTTAGGAACCGTCTGTCCGCACGTCTGTCTGTCTGTCCGCATGTCTACTCTCTCATTTTCTATCCTCTCTCTCTCTCTCTCTCTCTCTTTATTGTCTGCGCTACTTCTGTATGTGTGTATGTATTATGTATGCCTGCCATTTAAAAAACCCTCTCTCTCTTTCTCTCACTCTCTCGCTCGTTTACCTCTCACCTCTCACTCTATCTCAGTTCATGCCTGTCCGTATATACATGTATATATACCTCTACCTCTCTCTCTCTTTCTCTCGCCCTCTCTCTCTCTCTCAAATCTCCCAACCTCTCTTGCTTCCCCTCTCTTTCCTTTCTCTTTATGTCTTTGTTTCCCTGTCTGTCGTCTTTCTGTCCCTGTATGTCTGTCTTTCCTTTTTTCTGGTTTTGTTGTTTTTTAAATCTGAATAGAATCTATATAAAATACACGAAGTTACTACATTTTAATTTCCTCCTTTGAATTTTCCAGCAGTTCAGTAGTTTGATTTTTTTTCAAAACCGTTGAACTATCCTGCACGTTTTTAGGTTATCAATAAAATCAACTAAAGAAAGAAAACAGCATTAAACCATTTTATACTTTCACATGATACATGTAGTATTGTTTCTACTAACCTTTTCAACCCATAATGTCGTCTGACTTTTACTGCATTGTTTAGATTTAACCCAACACGAGTGCCAAATAGTTTTGATCCTGATCAGCTGCAAAGTCTAGCTGTCATATCATGATCCAAACTTAACTAAACTCAGCAATTAAAGTTTATGATTTGTTTGATGCGTCACAGACCCTATACTGTATGTTGGCATTATAGTGAACAAAAAAACGGGTTCGGATCACAAGTTCTTACATCATTAGACCCCCCCCCCCCATTTTGGTGAACAACCCCCCCCCCCCCCCCCCCCCATTTCAGTGTACACATGTATATACAGAATGGAAAACAAAGTATGAAGTGCATTTTTAGCCAAAACGCTTATGTTCACTCATGTTCAATGCATTCAACACATTTAACCCGACTTTAGCTGGCTACTAAGTGTACTAGCTCCAAGGTAACTACCTACAAGGTAAATTCGACATGTGCACGCCAGTTAGTGGGTCGCTCTAGCTGACAGGTAACTAACGGACATGTAGAATTTATCGGATAGTTTAGCGAGGAGATTTAGCGGTGTGTCATGCACCCGGGCCCAGTACTGTATAAGTAGCCGCGCTATGAGAAACTCGACTTCTGACATTGAAAATCAACTGAGATGCATCAATGTTACCGCATATAAGAATAAGATTTAGCTTCTTAGATGTAAGCTGCTTCGTTTGATACATTAATTATCGGAAAAGGTTGGTTTATTGAAGAGAAATTAACTCAGGACTGTTCGCTGTTGCTTGTGAACTCATTTGGACGCCACATTGGAATTCCCGTATGCATAGGTACACTATCTCTGAGTCAGTACGTGTCGTTGGCCATCGATATCGTGCAGACTATCGTTTTTGTTTAAATTATTACGTTTGGAGGCCATCGAAACGAATAAGCCACCTGATCGGGATGTCCGCCGTATGCAATATACTTAGCGAAAACTAGGGGTAACCCCCTCATCATTCGATATATCAGATAAAGGATGAGTGCATCCAAACTATTGCCACTATAAGGGATAGTGTATTATTTATTTGTTTGTGGTTGATTAGACCCTGTTAATATAGTAAATAGGACAGACCATTTGTTTCAGCTGAGAATAGATACTAAGTGTTTATATATCATTCGAAAGCTATTTTCAATTGAAGATCAATGCACTTTAAATGAATACTCTATCTTTATTGGTTATAAAGTTATGACGTTTTGAAGTTACCATGGTTAACAAAGTGGTGTTGCCAAATAATTGATCTGTGTCACCCTACGGTTTAAGGACAATAACATTTGTTTTAATGGGCCGATCACGATCATTATGGGTCATCTGGCTGCTTATGAGGAGGGAATACTTTTTATTTCATTTTAGGTTTGTATGTCGAATGTCACGTGATATGTTACTAAAAATAACCTTTGTTCTGATGAGCCGATCACAATCATTTTTAATGAACGGGTTGCTAATGAGGATAGGATGCTCACGATTGCATTTTAATTTGGTAGGTCAAAGGTCACGTGATATGTTACTAAAATTAGATTGTTGGTTTCGCTTTGGTTTCCGGACAATAGCTTTTGTTCGAATGGGCCGATCACGATAAAAAAATTGAGGATTTTTAGAATATTCATGAACGTTAATTGACTGCACCTAGAATTGATTAAGAGCTTGAATAATTAGTTTACCAATTCTATAAAATGAGTTAAAAACTTTTGTAAATCTAGACTAATGATTCTAAAACCATCAAATTTCTAGAATTTTTGCAGAATATTCATGAACGTTAAATAGCCGCTTTTAGAATTCTTCATGGTATAATTCTAAAATAAGTCAATACCTTCCCACATATAGGTAAGTGATCTAGCTAATTGTAATGAAATTATTTAAGAGATAAGAATGGGATTTCATAACAAGGGTCACCGTGGCTCTAAATCGCTCACAGGTACACCGTATAAAACTTGACATATAGTGAGTGACTGACCTAGATAACGACTAGACATGACCCAGACTCAAAATTTATACCCCAATTCCACTGGACGGCGCTCGATAGCGTTCCCCGCGCTCCGACAGAGCGCCATATGTCGCCTCATGATGAGGCGATCTAACGGCATTAACGATCCGATTGCGACCCGATTACGCTCCGATGGCGATCCGTTAGCGATCTGTAAGATCCGATAGCGACTTCATGGTCATCGGTCGCCACCCAATTCATAAAAAACAATGCGCTCTTGTATGGTCAGAATAAGCTCAATATGCGCTCCGTTGGCGCCCAAAGGCGAATAAGATGCGATCAACTGCACTCTATTGACGCTCCAATGACGACCACTGCGATCTATGGCGCTCAAAAGAAATCCGATAGCGATGTCGGCGACCGATGGAGACCCATTACCGCTCTGTTAGCGCTCTACTTGATCTGATTAGGGAGAAATTCTATGAAGACCTGTGGCGCTCTGCCGCGCTCATTCGTTTTAGATTCGCTAGCAGATGTTTAGACAAATAGCCATACATATAGCTGCTTTTTTTTTGACATGTGTCCACTTAATGCAGTAGCATAGTAATACAGAAGATTACTATAAGAGCTTTCTGAATTATGTTCGTACTGCCACAAAGCTTTAGAAATCTGTGTTTTTTCCATTTAATAGTTACTACAGATGTTCTCACGCGCATCAAAATCAGTGTTGAACGCCATTATATTAACACACTTTTCGGTTACATCATTGTATGGGTGTATGGCAGTTTGGATCCGGATGAGACGTCGAGTACATCATGCAATTTGGATCTATTGATAGAAAATACTATCGGGTATTTTTAAAATGCAAAGACTCGCTATCAGATCGCCACGGAGCCCGACGTATCTACTGATTTGCTTTGTTGGATGCTGGTAGCGCTCTAAGGTGGTCCGATAGCGCTCTAGTTACGATCTTTGCGATCAAGTAGCGCTCCAGTGGCGATTGATGCGATCAATTAGCGATCTGATGGCGTTCTGACCGGAGCGCCACGGATCTTTGTGCAGGGGAGTAAACCGACGGCGACATTGGCGCTCATAAGATTAGATAGCGGCCCATTTGCCCTATGGTATCGCTCCTGACGATCTATACGCTCTGTATGGCTACCTGCGGCGCTCCCACAGAGCGCCGTAGATCGCCTTCTAGTGGAATGGGGGCATTTAAGTGTTAACAAGATTTTTTATTTGATCTAGTGACCTAGTTTCTGACCAGACACAATCCACATTTGCGTTTGACCTAGATTTGATGTAGGCAAACATTCTGACAATATTTCATTCAGATCTTATCAGATGTGTAGCCACTAGAGGATTAAATCTTTTTTCTTTGATTTGACCTTGAGACCTAGTGTTTGACCTGAGATAACCCTCATTCGAACTTGGCCTAGAATTTTCAAGGCAAACATTGTCATGAAGTTTCATGAAGATAAGGTGAAATTTGAAGCCGCTAGAGTGTTCACGAACTAATGGTGAACAGACGGACAGACGACAAACATCCCGCCACCCTAAAAGCTCACCTTGGAACTTCGAGCCAGATGAGCTAAAAACACAAATTTTGATGAAATATAATTTTCTTTAATCAGTATATTATCAAGTAATGTAATTTTCCATTACATCTATTAGCAACTGTTTTTTATCAACTAATTGTCCAAAACAGTCCTATAAATTATATGTATACCACTTTTCGGAGAAGATTAACCTTTGTTTGAACACAGGTGACCACTTAAAGCAGGTTGAAAGTATAGAGCAAATTTGTGCTTCACTTTCAGCCTGCTTCAATCTACCATCTGCTAGGATTTGATAAACAATATATTTTGTATTGTACAAAAAGTCAGTGTAATATATACCTGCTTAAATAGGTGACCACTTGAAGAAGGTTGAAAGTAGAACAGAACATGCTTAAAGCCTGCTTTAAGCAAATATCTGCTAGGATAAAGAATATGTTTTGTATAGTAATGGAACTATTTTCTTCAGTGTGAGAGCAAAATAAGGGCGTAAACGTTTCTTTTATGGAGTAATGTGTTAAATACAAAAGGAAAATATTTAAACACTCACAGCTGTTTCCATCTTATTAGCACTAAATGTTCCTATCTACACGAAGAATATTATCTGACTGTTTTGTTATTTATTATAAGACCCCAAATTAAGAAATAGTAAAGAAAACCGATAACATCCATTTTCAAACTACACTCTGTATGTTTAACCCTTGCCCTGTGGTAATATCGTCTGCTTTAAATTGTTGTCTGCAAACAATATTTAAATATGATTTGTACTTATTTTAATTGAGAAAAAAAAACGTCTCAGAGACAAGTGTAAAAGAGTTTGGATACAGATCAGACGCGGAATTATGCAGCGCCTGGGATGGATCGATTTGTTTTGTAAATAACAGTCATTAGGTCGCGATCAGCATGATGTGGTTAATTGCAACAACTATCAGCATTTCTTAGATTTGTCTACATCTATAAATTAGTACCCTACTGTGATCATTGGTTTGCAATAAACATATTTATTATACCTCACTCGATTTATCTACTATATATATATAGCCTAATGTGACGTCAGAAGGTGAAAATCCGTAATGTTACATGGCTAGCCTAACATTACATTTCGGCCCGCGTAACATCACGAAATTACCCTGCGATATCAAACAGGTAAATGGCTAAAAACATTCGTAAATGTTCATAAAACATGGACAATATGTTGCATTTAATTGCAAAAGAGTATATTGTGAATTATTGAAGCTTAAAAATAGGCTATATTTTACTCTTTAAAATCATTTTTCACATTTTTTTAGTGTGCGTAATCGATTTGTTGGCAGACATCTTTAAGAACAGATTCTGTTGACGTATTACACAAAATAACTCTTCATTTTCGAGATATTTGCGAAAAACGTAAGAGGGGTTTTCCCGTGTCTCGTTTCCGACCCGCCATTTTGCGCTGCCGAAACGCTCAGGTATCGTATTCGACGATCGAAAACACGCACACAGCGCAGTCATACGGAATTGCCACTCATTTTATCAAATGATTAAAAGTTTGTTTTATTCGTTCAAGTCTAAATATTAGCACCTTTCATTTAAAACAAGTGCAAAACGAGCAGATGAAAATGCCGGTTTATATAGGTGACACAGTACAGGAGCCTCGATAAGGAATCTCGCTGACGTACCTAAAATATACATGTAGATAGATGTGTACATATTATTCATGTTGTTATTTTCAAGCATTAATATAGTTATAGGTAGATTTTGCGCGCTGAGTGATGAATATAGGGCACTTGAGCGTCAGATTACGTAATCAGAGACATACTGAATTACACAGAAAATAGGGTTAAACCTGTGTAAATGGTGTGACGTAATGAGTCATTTTACACACAAAACAAGTATTATTTTGTGTAATACACAAAAAGTAGGTCTATTTCTGTGTAATACACAAGAAAAAGGGGTAATGTTGTGTAAGTACACAAGAAAAGGAGCAAAACTTGTGTAACACAAAAAACTGAGTAAAGTCTGTGTCATTACACAAGAATCTGTAAACAAACTGTGTATTTCAGTTTTGGTATATACTAGTAAGCTAACATCTCTGTCATGCGGTGAAATCATTCCGATCGACAGTTTCAGATATATCAGATAAAAACAGAGAGCCACCCATTCACCACATTAAGGTAAGTTTGAGTTTATTTTTCAACAATAGGAGTGTGGTCACTCAATCTTGTCATTACCCTGAACCATTACAAATAGATACAACTCTTAATATAATAGTGCCTTTCATATTGCCGCCTGGTGGGACTGTTCGTGTGCTGATTAGATTAATTGGCTAGTCAAGCGGACATGGTAGCTCGACAAGGCAGTAATTTATTTTCAAACAGGCAAGTTGTTAACTTGTGACCCGTTAAAACTGACCAGACTGATAAGATGATGTCTGCTGTAGTAAGACTGTATAAAATTTACTTTGATATATTTACAAGTATCAGAGATAACTTGTACCAATAATAATGAATAATGCTGAAAAGGTAACGCGATCCTTTTCATCCTAGGTGTAACATGACTAGCCTTTTGCAAATAGATTGCATCCAGATCAAACCTAGTATAAAGCAGTATCTGGTCTGATTCCAAACTGTTTAGCTCTTATATTCTTCTTGTTTTAGGTTTAAAAAAACCCATAAAAACTGCTTGGTTTGTTTTTGTTTGTTGGGCAGACTATATTTGAAGCAGACTGCAATTTAGCATGGTAAGGTCAAACATTGTTGTTTGACTCATTAGTAACAAACAGTGCAGACAATGAGCAAATTGCTTTATAAGTTATCTGAACAGAGTCAGCACTGTTTTTCTATACCCCAAATGCTTTTATTCAAAGGTACTTTTTAAAAAAAATTGAGATGTAACCATTTCTCTTGTAGTGGTTATCAAAATTTGTGATAATTGTTTAATTTTGTTACAGACAGAAGGTATCTGAAGATGTATGTGTAATTGTGTCTATCAAAGGCGTCACTAAGTTGAGCTAAGGTTAAAACGTCTTGACATTCAAGATCTTAACCCTTTCACTGACATAACCTAGTTCAATGGTGATTTTCAAATAGACTGGGTTCTGATCAGAATTCGAGTAACACTGCGTCTGCATCCAAACTGTTTGACACTCATTGCCATATAACTTGTGTCAATTGTAACTAAATTTGATTTTTAAGAGATAAAAGCAGATGACAATTTTTAAAGGATATAACTTCATGAAAGTAAAGAGGTAATGATTGAGTGCGAATGAATTGAATTGAGTAATGAATGACTAAGTGTGTTGCCTCCCAAGCTTTGCTAGTTAATAAAGTGATGTCTGCTCAATTTATCAGCATCTGATTTTAAGAAATTTCAGTTTTGATTTAAGTGAATGTCAGTTTAAAAAAATCAAATGTTGGTGTACCCCCTAAGATTTAATAACTTTTTTAAATAACATTTATTAATTTTGATTGATCAAAACACTATATGACATCATGAGGAAGATTCAATGTATTGCTGATAGTAATATCTAGGTACCAAAAATGTTCATTATAGAGATATTGTAATGAAAGGTTGACCATATGGTGCGTATATTTCATCTCTGTCGACATTTAATTACATCTACGTTTGGCTAATTGACAGGGGTGAAAATAAACACAACATATAATTTAACAAAGCAATTACTGTACTATCTAGAGATGACAGCCTGAACAAGAGATAACATACCTTTAGCTAGGAGTGTTTGCTCCTGCATACTCATCGTGTAAAACAGTATTTTAACATCGCATACATTTGATTTCATAATATAAATATACACTGCCTACGAATACGTTCATTTAACCTCAGAAATGTGAAATTCAACCTCCAGTTCTTTTTCTACATATTTCGGCACTGATCAGGAGCATACCCTTTAGACGACCACATAGTTAAGCTATTACCCTATATCAGTCTCCTGTCCAATACATTGTAAGCCCCATCATCACAACTGTAATTACGTGTGTCCTGTTTCAAACAGCATTAAATATTGCCATTAGATACACGTCAAAGTGATAGGAGTGGTAACTGATTAGAACCAATTAGAGTGCCACCTGGTCTGCTTTGATATATTGTTTTGTGGGTAAATATCTGAACATGTGAACCAATTCTTACAGCTGTGTGAAAACACTAGTCTCTTGATTTCATCACTTTTTGTAAAAATCTATTAAACGGTTTCCGCTTCTTTTTACCTTTTGCTGTAATCAATCTTTATTAAGAATATATAGCAAACTCGTTTAACTATATGCAAACATATTTACACTGAAACTTCTCTATATGGATAAGACAAAATTGGATAAGACGGATTAATGTTCAAGGTCCCTAGGATTTCG
The DNA here is from genome assembly GCA_922989275.2 of Gari tellinella. Lineage (NCBI taxonomy): Eukaryota > Metazoa > Mollusca > Bivalvia > Cardiida > Psammobiidae > Gari > Gari tellinella. Next base: position 58,713,093 of record OV277865.1, read on the forward strand.
TTTTAAATGAGCTTTACTGTATATTTTCCATTTAACCCTTATTACACCAAACATGATGTCTGCTCCTCATGTTTCGTGTACTTAATTTCTTTCATCAACTATGGTTGAGACATCGATGTGTCAAAAATGATTAACATGCTTTACCATTCAGTGAAATATAATATCAGACATTGCTTTTTCGATAGCTATTTGTATACATTAATCACCAAAGTACTCGCAGTACTGTTGTGATGATACGGTATATTTAGTAACTTGGCTACTCAGCGTTAGGAACGTGTTCACTAGCAATAATGATGGAAACAGTATTTACAGATACAGTAAACAAATCCTAATAAGGTTGTAGATTCTCTCCAGAGTTTATAGCACACATCATTTAACATATTTGCATTTCAAAGATGCAAGTCGGTTAAATTTACTATTTGGAATTAATAGCATAAGATCGAATGCATTTTACACCATAGCAAGCATAATCATATCATATAGTAAATATATACTGTGCTTCCTCTCTACAACAACATCCATTGGGAGACAATTATTGTGTGTGTTGTTCGGAGGGAGTTTATAGAGAGGGGGGAAGTAATACCCTAAGAGATCTGCGTTAGACTTAGCTTACATTTGCAAACTGTTTGTCACTCGTCTGTATGTTTTTTCTGTTAAAAATAACCAATACCTAATTTGGAGAAAAACAGCAGACGATAATTTCAAGCAGACGATATTGCAGTCGAGATAGCGTTAGATACAATTGCCTTGTTTGGGGAACACCCGCAAGTAGTGTTGTAAGGAGGGACTCGTTGTTCGGAGAATGTTGTAAGGAGGGAGTACTGTATGCGTTTACCTTGGTTTCTGTGTTGATATTAAAATGTAATGAATCAAGTTTTCATAATACCATGTATACCGAGTTTTAAATAGATGGTCAATGTAAATAGGAATAAATACGAAAAAGACTCAAGCAGGAAACGTAACACAAACAATACACCCACCTCTCAAGCAGAACACACACACACATAGTCATACCATAACACACACACACACACAAACACACACACACACACGCACGCACGCACGCACCCACTCAATACCATTGACTTATTCCAAGTCATATAGTCTCAACCTTTTCAACTTATTTAACATTTTAATTTGAGTGGCAAACAGTTTGCCCGGTGTCTGATCTGGTTCCATACTGTTTGTAGTGAACATAAAGACTGTAATAGCATAAAGCCATTTTTTTTTAGAAAGAATAACTTCCTTTTAATGTGTCAGATTTACTCTATAAAATAGAGAATACGATATTATTTCCTATTTAAATGCAGCCGAAACGCAAACGCTAAAAATAACATGTAGAAAATTGCATTTTTGTTTAGAAATTCTTATCAATTTCCATGCTGGCCAACACTCCAGCTGTTCAAGGTAGAGACCCGGACCTGCCCCGCATGTGCCGGTAAAGCTTCGGCATTCCACGGCAATGCCCCGGATAAGCCGGTTCTGGTTATCTGTCCCGGTGACTCCCGGTTGTATTAAACATTGTAAAGCACCCAGGACTGTTTGCCGGTGCGAATCAGATAAAAAAAGGTTCATCCCGGATCCTCCCGGTCGCCTCCCGGTGCCGCAACGGTTGGACTCCCGGTCGCCTCCCGGTGCCGCAACGGTTGGACTCCCGGTCGCCTCCCGGTGCCACAACGGTTGGACTCCCGGTGACTGCCGGTCCGCTCAACCACGGTGCCGCAAAGGTTGGACTCCCGGTGATTGCCGGTCCGCTCAACCACGGTGTCGCAACGGTTGGACTCCCAAATAATTTGTTTTCATTAGTTGTTTTTTTCGTACAGTTCAAGAATAAATAATTTAAAACAAACTGTTAATCCAAAAACATGATTGGTGTATTGTTTTATGTATAATTTATATCAAACGTTTTACAAACAAATAATTTGTTTTCATTAGTTGTTTTTTTTCGTACAGTTCAAGAATAAATAATTTAAACAAACTATTAATCCAAAAAACATGATTGGTGTATTGTTTTATGTATAATTTATATCAAACGTTTTACAAACAAACAATTTGTTTTCAGTAGTGTTTTTGTTTCGTACAGTTCAAGAATAAATAATTTAAACAAACTGTTAATCCAAAAATATGATTGGAGTATTGTTTTATGTATAATTTATATCAAACGTTTTACAAACAAATGATTTGTTTTCAGTAGTGTTTTTTTTTCGAACAGTTCAAGAATAAATAATTTAAACAAACTGTTAATCCAAAAACATGATAGGTGTATTGTTTTATGTATAATTTATATCAAACGTTTTACAAACAAATAATTTGTTTTCATTAGTGGTTTTTGTTTCGTACAGTTCAAGAATAAATAATTTAAACAAACTGTTAATTCAAAAATATGATTGGAGTATTGTTTTATGTATAATTTATATCAAACGTTTTACAAACAAATGTTTTGTTTTCAGTAGTGTTTTTTTTTCGTACAGTTCAAGAATAAATAATTTAAACAAACTGTTAATCCAAAAAAAAACATGATTGGTGTATTGTTTTATGTATAATTTATATCAAACGTTTTACAAACAAACAATTAGTTTTCAGTAGTGGTTTTTTCCCGTACAGTTTAAGAATAAATAGTTTAAACAAACTGTTAATTCAAAAATATGATTGGAGTATTGTTTTATGTATAATTTATATCAAACATTTTACAAACAAATAAATGACTTGTATGTATTCATGCAGTAAAGGATTATACAATATCTAATTTATTTTCAGCTTTTGGAGAAAGTTTGGACAACGGGCGAATTTGTGCCAAACAAAGTACATTCATCAATCAGAGGCAGATGAGTTCTTCAAACTTTTGACAGACACTACAAAACAAGTCAAGAATTTCCAAATCATAACAGATGATATCATGCACTTGGAATGGGAACATAACACAGGGTTTGTTCCAGATGATTCAAAAACTAACATTTTTCTAGCATCCTTTACTACTACTTATGCCAGATTACGTCTTTATGATATGCTAGAAAAAATTGGCGACAGAGTGCTTTACATGGATACAGATAGTTGTATATATGTGTCAAAACCCAGGTGTTATGAGCCAGAGTTAGGTGATTATTTAGGACAACTAACAAATGAATTGAAACAAGGTGAATATATAACTCAATTTGTGACAGCAGGTGCCAAGAACTACGCTTATTTGACCAATACAGACAGACATCTGTGTAAAGTACGCGGCTTTACTTTAAACTATGCTAACAGCCAACTGATTAACTTTCAAGTGGTCAAAGATCTAGTGACGACCAATCACAACCACAGTGTGATGACTAGAAATAATTCTAAAATATGCAGGGACAAACGGAAAAGAAAACTATACAACAGAACTGAACACAAAACCTACAGAATGGTGTTCACTAAAAGAGTGATACAACATGATTTGACAACACTCCCGTATGGTTATTAACCTTGCAAAGGCCTTACAAACCTTAGTTGCATATTTTTTTTAATCTATGTAGATGTCTAAAATATACCCTCAGTTTGTAAAATATCATGGGCATAAACCCATTATCTCATGGAATGACAAGGGTAATCTTATCTATAAAGGAACACTTCTCCCAAATTCTCACATTATTGACTTAATTAAACACGCCGTATCACCTTTGAGCAAATTTGCACCGGAAGGCTACCGACAGTTTTATGATGCTACGAGAGAGATACACATACCATCCAGTTTAATAGCAAATAGACGATCACCAGCAGAGCAAATCCAGACATTACCTGGGAACCCTAACCTTAAATCAACCCCTAAATATTTGACTGGCGGGCAACATATGTTCATCAGAGGAATAGCATCGCAGGGGCTTCCAGGAGAGAAGGAGAAAAAAACAAAACACAAAATACAATGGCTCAAATATTAATTTTTTTATTTTATTGTTTTTCTGTTATTGTTGTTTTTGTACATATTGTAAAATAAAACATTGTAAATATCACTTTTCACTTTGTTTTTATTCATTATTAATGTTCAGCATACAAACGCTTAAGAATTAACTATGTCTCATATTAACCCTTTTCACTCCTTAACACAAATAAATCTGTTGAGCAAAAGGTTTGGATCCAGATGAGACTCAACCTTAAGCCAACTTCCACCAGGATCCAAACTTTATATCACTCCTATGAATACATATACTCAATCACAATGCCTGAACGTTTGACATTGAAAACAAGGTGACAGTTATAGAGCAAAAATACACTCTTTAAATTTGGTAGTGAAAGAGTTAATTTGAATTGCATAAGAATAGTATTGTACAGCACTATGTAAACTCTTATCTATATTGGTTTTACCATTTACTCCATAGACTGTGTTTATCGTTTAGTTTTGGAGGATACTGAGCACTATAAGCAAGTTGAAAGTAAAGCTGCTTTATACTCAATTTGCTTTAAGTCACAATCTACTACCCTATCCAAAACATTCTCTTGGTTATATGCCTGTATAAACTATTTTCTTCAGTGATGGAATAAATTAAATGAAGTAAAATAATGAGTATCTATGGAGTAAAAGGTTAACTTGTGTTTGACAAAAGGATGTTATTAAAAAAAGACATCTATTACCAGACCAGGATATGAAGACTGTGATACACATCTGACATTTAACACCTGATTAACCCTGTAAAGACCTGACATGATCCTTGTAGCAACTATTACATTTGTATATATACACCCTTATACTGTTTGATAACATACAATGATATTTTACAAACTGAGGGTATATTTTAGACATCTACATAGATTTAAAAAAATATGCAACTAAGGTTTGTAAGGCCTTTGCAAGGTTAATAACCATACGGGAGTGTTGTCAAATCATGTTGTATCACTCTTTTAGTGAACACCATTCTGTAGGTTTTGTGTTCAGTTCTGTTGTATAGTTTTCTTTTCCGTTTGTCCCTGCATATTTTAGAATTATTTCTAGTCATCACACTGTGGTTGTGATTGGTCGTCACTAGATCTTTGACCACTTGAAAGTTAATCAGTTGGCTGTTAGCATAGTTTAAAGTAAAGCCGCGTACTTTACACAGATGTCTGTCTGTATTGGTCAAATAAGCGTAGTTCTTGGCACCTGCTGTCACAAATTGAGTTATATATTCACCTTGTTTCAATTCATTTGTTAGTTGTCCTAAATAATCACCTAACTCTGGCTCATAACACCTGGGTTTTGACACATATATACAACTATCTGTATCCATGTAAAGCACTCTGTCGCCAATTTTTTCTAGCATATCATAAAGACGTAATCTGGCATAAGTAGTAGTAAAGGATGCTAGAAAAATGTTAGTTTTTTAATCATCTGGAACAAACCCTGTGTTATGTTCCCATTCCAAGTGCATGATATCATCTGTTATGATTTGGAAATTCTTGACTTGTTTTGTAGTGTCTGTCAAAAGTTTGAAGAACTCATCTGCCTCTGATTGATGAATGTACTTTGTTTGGCACAAATTCGCCCGTTGTCCAAACTTTCTCCAAAAGCTGAAAATAAATTAGATATTGTATAATCCTTTACTGCATGAATACATACAAGTCATTTATTTGTTTGTAAAATGTTTGATATAAATTATACATAAAACAATACTCCAATCATATTTTTGAATTAACAGTTTGTTTAAACTATTTATTCTTAAACTGTACGGGAAAAAACCACTACTGAAAACTAATTGTTTGTTTGTAAAACGTTTGATATAAATTATACATAAAACAATACACCAATCATGTTTTTTTTTGGATTAACAGTTTGTTTAAATTATTTATTCTTGAACTGTACGAAAAAAAAACACTACTGAAAACAAAACATTTGTTTGTAAAACGTTTGATATAAATTATACATAAAACAATACTCCAATCATATTTTTGAATTAACAGTTTGTTTAAATTATTTATTCTTGAACTGTACGAAACAAAAACCACTAATGAAAACAAATTATTTGTTTGTAAAACGTTTGATATAAATTATACATAAAACAATACACCTATCATGTTTTTGGATTAACAGTTTGTTTAAATTATTTATTCTTGAACTGTTCGAAAAAAAAACACTACTGAAAACAAATCATTTGTTTGTAAAACGTTTGATATAAATTATACATAAAACAATACTCCAATCATATTTTTGGATTAACAGTTTGTTTAAATTATTTATTCTTGAACTGTACGAAACAAAAACACTACTGAAAACAAATTGTTTGTTTGTAAAACGTTTGATATAAATTATACATAAAACAATACACCAATCATGTTTTTTGGATTAATAGTTTGTTTAAATTATTTATTCTTGAACTGTACGAAAAAAAAAAACTAATGAAAACAAATTATTTGTTTGTAAAACGTTTGATATAAATTATACATAAAACAATACACCAATCATGTTTTTGGATTAACAGTTTGTTTTAAATTATTTATTCTTGAACTGTACGAAAAAAACAACTAATGAAAACAAATTATTTGGGAGTCCAACCGTTGCGACACCGTGGTTAAGCGGACCGGCAATCACCGGGAGTCCAACCTTTGCGGCACCGTGGTTGAGCGGACCGGCAGTCACCGGGAGTCCAACCGTTGTGGCACCGGGAGGCGACCGGGAGTCCAACCGTTGCGGCACCGGGAGGCGACCGGGAGTCCAACCGTTGCGGCACCGGGAGGCGACCGGGAGGATCCGGGATGAACCTTTTTTTATCTGATTCGCACCGGCAAACAGTCCTGGGTGCTTTACAATGTTTAATACAACCGGGAGTCACCGGGACAGATAACCAGAACCGGCTTATCCGGGGCATTGCCGTGGAATGCCGAAGCTTTACCGGCACATGCGGGGCAGGTCCGGGTCTCTACCTTGAACAGCTGGAGTGTTGGCCAGCATGGAAATTGATAAGAATTTCTAAACAAAAATGCAATTTTCTACATGTTATTTTTAGCGTTTGCGTTTCGGCTGCATTTAAATAGGAAATAATATCGTATTCTCTATTTTATAGAGTAAATCTGACACATTAAAAGGAAGTTATTCTTTCTAAAAAAAAATGGCTTTATGCTATTACAGTCTTTATGTTCACTACAAACAGTATGGAACCAGATCAGACACCGGGCAAACTGTTTGCCACTCAAATTAAAATGTTAAATAAGTTGAAAAGGTTGAGACTATATGACTTGGAATAAGTCAATGGTATTGAGTGGGTGCGTGCGTGCGTGCGTGTGTGTGTGTGTGTTTGTGTGTGTGTGTGTGTTATGGTATGACTATGTGTGTGTGTGTTCTGCTTGAGAGGTGGGTGTATTGTTTGTGTTACGTTTCCTGCTTGAGTCTTTTTCGTATTTATTCCTATTTACATTGACCATCTATTTAAAACTCGGTATACATGGTATTATGAAAACTTGATTCATTACATTTTAATATCAACACAGAAACCAAGGTAAACGCATACAGTACTCCCTCCTTACAACATTCTCCGAACAACGAGTCCCTCCTTACAACACTACTTGCGGGTGTTCCCCAAACAAGGCAATTGTATCTAACGCTATCTCGACTGCAATATCGTCTGCTTGAAATTATCGTCTGCTGTTTTTCTCCAAATTAGGTATTGGTTATTTTTAACAGAAAAAACATACAGACGAGTGACAAACAGTTTGCAAATGTAAGCTAAGTCTAACGCAGATCTCTTAGGGTATTACTTCCCCCCTCTCTATAAACTCCCTCCGAACAACACACACAATAATTGTCTCCCAATGGATGTTGTTGTAGAGAGGAAGCACAGTATATATTTACTATATGATATGATTATGCTTGCTATGGTGTAAAATGCATTCGATCTTATGCTATTAATTCCAAATAGTAAATTTAACCGACTTGCATCTTTGAAATGCAAATATGTTAAATGATGTGTGCTATAAACTCTGGAGAGAATCTACAACCTTATTAGGATTTGTTTACTGTATCTGTAAATACTGTTTCCATCATTATTGCTAGTGAACACGTTCCTAACGCTGAGTAGCCAAGTTACTAAATATACCGTATCATCACAACAGTACTGCGAGTACTTTGGTGATTAATGTATACAAATAGCTATCGAAAAAGCAATGTCTGATATTATATTTCACTGAATGGTAAAGCATGTTAATCATTTTTGACACATCGATGTCTCAACCATAGTTGATGAAAGAAATTAAGTACACGAAACATGAGGAGCAGACATCATGTTTGGTGTAATAAGGGTTAAATGGAAAATATACAGTAAAGCTCATTTAAAACGAAATCCTAGGGACCTTGAACATTAATCCGTCTTATCCAATTTTGTCTTATCCATATAGAGAAGTTTCAGTGTAAATATGTTTGCATATAGTTAAACGAGTTTGCTATATATTCTTAATAAAGATTGATTACAGCAAAAGGTAAAAAGAAGCGGAAACCGTTTAATAGATTTTTACAAAAAGTGATGAAATCAAGAGACTAGTGTTTTCACACAGCTGTAAGAATTGGTTCACATGTTCAGATATTTACCCACAAAACAATATATCAAAGCAGACCAGGTGGCACTCTAATTGGTTCTAATCAGTTACCACTCCTATCACTTTGACGTGTATCTAATGGCAATATTTAATGCTGTTTGAAACAGGACACACGTAATTACAGTTGTGATGATGGGGCTTACAATGTATTGGACAGGAGACTGATATAGGGTAATAGCTTAACTATGTGGTCGTCTAAAGGGTATGCTCCTGATCAGTGCCGAAATATGTAGAAAAAGAACTGGAGGTTGAATTTCACATTTCTGAGGTTAAATGAACGTATTCGTAGGCAGTGTATATTTATATTATGAAATCAAATGTATGCGATGTTAAAATACTGTTTTACACGATGAGTATGCAGGAGCAAACACTCCTAGCTAAAGGTATGTTATCTCTTGTTCAGGCTGTCATCTCTAGATAGTACAGTAATTGCTTTGTTAAATTATATGTTGTGTTTATTTTCACCCCTGTCAATTAGCCAAACGTAGATGTAATTAAATGTCGACAGAGATGAAATATACGCACCATATGGTCAACCTTTCATTACAATATCTCTATAATGAACATTTTTGGTACCTAGATATTACTATCAGCAATACATTGAATCTTCCTCATGATGTCATATAGTGTTTTGATCAATCAAAATTAATAAATGTTATTTAAAAAAGTTATTAAATCTTAGGGGGTACACCAACATTTGATTTTTTTAAACTGACATTCACTTAAATCAAAACTGAAATTTCTTAAAATCAGATGCTGATAAATTGAGCAGACATCACTTTATTAACTAGCAAAGCTTGGGAGGCAACACACTTAGTCATTCATTACTCAATTCAATTCATTCGCACTCAATCATTACCTCTTTACTTTCATGAAGTTATATCCTTTAAAAATTGTCATCTGCTTTTATCTCTTAAAAATCAAATTTAGTTACAATTGACACAAGTTATATGGTAATGAGTGTCAAACAGTTTGGATGCAGACGCAGTGTTACTCGAATTCTGATCAGAACCCAGTCTATTTGAAAATCACCATTGAACTAGGTTATGTCAGTGAAAGGGTTAAGATCTTGAATGTCAAGACGTTTTAACCTTAGCTCAACTTAGTGACGCCTTTGATAGACACAATTACACATACATCTTCAGATACCTTCTGTCTGTAACAAAATTAAACAATTATCACAAATTTTGATAACCACTACAAGAGAAATGGTTACATCTCAATTTTTTTTAAAAAGTACCTTTGAATAAAAGCATTTGGGGTATAGAAAAACAGTGCTGACTCTGTTCAGATAACTTATAAAGCAATTTGCTCATTGTCTGCACTGTTTGTTACTAATGAGTCAAACAACAATGTTTGACCTTACCATGCTAAATTGCAGTCTGCTTCAAATATAGTCTGCCCAACAAACAAAAACAAACCAAGCAGTTTTTATGGGTTTTTTTAAACCTAAAACAAGAAGAATATAAGAGCTAAACAGTTTGGAATCAGACCAGATACTGCTTTATACTAGGTTTGATCTGGATGCAATCTATTTGCAAAAGGCTAGTCATGTTACACCTAGGATGAAAAGGATCGCGTTACCTTTTCAGCATTATTCATTATTATTGGTACAAGTTATCTCTGATACTTGTAAATATATCAAAGTAAATTTTATACAGTCTTACTACAGCAGACATCATCTTATCAGTCTGGTCAGTTTTAACGGGTCACAAGTTAACAACTTGCCTGTTTGAAAATAAATTACTGCCTTGTCGAGCTACCATGTCCGCTTGACTAGCCAATTAATCTAATCAGCACACGAACAGTCCCACCAGGCGGCAATATGAAAGGCACTATTATATTAAGAGTTGTATCTATTTGTAATGGTTCAGGGTAATGACAAGATTGAGTGACCACACTCCTATTGTTGAAAAATAAACTCAAACTTACCTTAATGTGGTGAATGGGTGGCTCTCTGTTTTTATCTGATATATCTGAAACTGTCGATCGGAATGATTTCACCGCATGACAGAGATGTTAGCTTACTAGTATATACCAAAACTGAAATACACAGTTTGTTTACAGATTCTTGTGTAATGACACAGACTTTACTCAGTTTTTTGTGTTACACAAGTTTTGCTCCTTTTCTTGTGTACTTACACAACATTACCCCTTTTTCTTGTGTATTACACAGAAATAGACCTACTTTTTGTGTATTACACAAAATAATACTTGTTTTGTGTGTAAAATGACTCATTACGTCACACCATTTACACAGGTTTAACCCTATTTTCTGTGTAATTCAGTATGTCTCTGATTACGTAATCTGACGCTCAAGTGCCCTATATTCATCAGCTGAGCCGTGACTGAGTTTTTCTATTTATAGAAGTTGCAACCATTCCATTTTATGGGTAAGTTAGGGTTCAAACTTTAACTTGACATTTAAGATAAGATTTTGATACCTTTATATGTTATCGTGGTCGAGATAGTAGAGTACTTGCTGCACGTGGAATAGTGTTTTACTGACTAAGGTCATGGGTTCGATACCCAGTGGATGCTGTTTTTTATTTATGTTTTTGTTTGGAAAGGTATTTTATACTAAATATGACGCTAAATACCAGGAACATAGTAATTGATCAGTATTTAAATAATATAATTATATTATTCAATTTTTATTACATTTCTGTATAACCACATAGTTCAAACTAAAGATGTTTCGACATACAAAATCACCGCATTAATTCCATGGAAAGGAAGCTTGTAAAAAACTTCTACGTGCCTGTAAGAAGGAGAAGCAAAAACGATTTAAAATCCCATAAAACTTATACGGTGTAACCTTAACGACAAGTACATGTATACTCGTCATCTAGATAGAGTGTACTTCACTTGTCCCCTGAAAAAAAGTGAATACCAGATCAGGGAGCTCTGATCAGGGCAACACTGTTTGTCATTTTTCAATTCTCATACATTAACATGACTTAATTGGAAACAGGAATTGCCCGTTAAAATTTCAGTGATAAAAGAAAACAAATTAAATACATTTAAAACTTTCAATACTTCACAACGTTTTCCATGGCACATTTAGCATATATGCTAAACAATTCAAATAAGTTATTGTTTGAAATATAATGCAATAAAACATAAATGGGTGGACTCGTCCTAATAGTCACAGCTCATGGGTCAAAATCCGACTATACCTGAACAGTTATTCCAATATGAAAGGGAAATTGTTTTAACACGCGTTCATCTTGAGACAGGTGAGTGTCTTTGGACTACCTAAGTAACGGACGGTGCACGCTTTTTCAGTGGCCGGTCAATGAACTTTAATCGGAAGAAATCGCAGTCCAATGACAAGCGCCTGTCAGATGGCTTACCGTAACGTGATGTAATAAGTTAATACTGACTGGTAATCCTTTTATTAATTTACCACACACACGTACATAAATTATAAACATATATATACTAGTATATATCGAATTAAAAAAAGAGAAAGATTATGCCTTTGTTTAAAAAATATTTAATAAAAACATTACGCTCCTCTACTAAACTAGTTTCGAGGAAAGGCGAAACTAGTTTAGTAGAGGAGCGTAATGTTTTTATTAAATATTTTTTAAACAAAGGCATAATCTTTCTCTTTTTTTAATTCGATATATATCTTAACTTGTACCGGACCGACTTTTGTCGGACCTTTGCATTTCCGTTTATACTAGTATATATATCAAATTTGCAAGGAGGTTCTAAACAGGTTTATCAGGTGTATGTCAGTACCTTCAAGCCAACTCCTATTTCGTTTCGATGAGGGGCTGTCTGGGTACAAACTGGTAACTATATTTTTGCTTCATTTTATTGTTTTAATCATTTCTTTGCCAGGCTATCTCACATGTACTCAGTTTGGTTGTGATCAGAAGTCAACAACGCGGCTGTGTCGGCTGCTCAGGATCCGAAATGAGTAACACGCATATTGATATAAGTTAAGTTATAGATGAATTTTGTGCGCTGAACCTTGACTGAGCTTTTCTATTAATAGAAGTTGCAACCATTCCATGTTATGGGTAAGTAAGGGTTCAAACCTTTACTTGATATTTGAAATAAGATTTTGAGACCTATATGTCATCGTGATCCAGGTAGTAGAGTACTGGTTTACTGTGTAAGGTCATGAGTTCGATACCCAGTGAATCTTTTTCTTTCTTTTTTTGGTTGGGAAAGGCATTTTTATACTACATATGACGATAACCACAAATAACCTTTAGTAATTGTTCAGTATTTAAATAATATATATTATTCAATTTCTTATTACATTTCGGTATTAAGAGGTTATTTAACAGTGTTGAGTACAATACTGAAATCTATTGGACGAGTACACAGCAGCCATAATTCATATTGGACGAGGCGATAGCCGAGTCCAATATGGATTATGACTGCTGTGTACGAGTCCAATAGAATTCAGTATTGTACTCAACACTGTTAAATTACCTCTTTATTTCACACCATAAAATTATAAAATGACAAAAGAAACCACATGCATTTTTTCCTATTCCTTCTAGCCTAGCCTTTGACTTCGCAATTTCCAAAAAAAAAATACAGTGTTCCCTCCCTACACCGGCTCTTGTCGCAGTTCCCTAAACAGGACACTACTTTTTATGTCTAACTCTTTTCATGGCTGCAATACCATCTGCTTAAATTTGTCGACTGTCGCTATTCGGAAAGTTACCTTTGATTTGAAGCATTTAAGTTTAATCCTTAGGCCTACTTTATATAACCTATATGAATTACCCCCACTTTCCGCTCCAAAGGCATTCGCCATTTTTCTATTTTGCAATGAAAAATAAACAATAGTGTAGATCACTTAACAGTACATTATAACTATAATCTTACCGAGGCGACTACTTTTAAATTCAAACATTTACACACATGACTCTGAGTGGACGTAACTCTCTTAGAAACAGCTCCAAAATGCTATTACTCACACCAGTAGATCTATTTCAAATCTATAATCGTCTACACGTATCATTTTGCATAATTTTCTATTCTAGATCTAACTTTTAATCATTTTTCCCACCAAGATACTCTTTTTAAACATGTTAAAGGTGTAAGAAATCTAACAAAGGGTCGTTTTATAACGAACTTTATGAATTACCTCCCTTTAAAAGTGAAGAAACACCTACAGTAATTTTATTCCTCAAAAGCATTTTCATATTTTTTCTTTTGTTTGTTATCATTATAAAACTTACTAATGTTTAGAATTTCAGTCCGATAAGGCATGAATTATCTTATGCATTTTTAAAACGCATATTCGGATAAACCAAAATTATATTCATAATACAGAAAAAAAAACTTATTACAACGTCACCACGTTATTTACTGTACTTTACGGTTGAACGTTAACGCGCCAAAACGTTTACAGCATAATAATTGTTTATCGTTACGTCATTAAATTAAATAAATTTTGCAAATGTAAGCCAAGTCTTATTTTTTCCCTCCCTATAAAGACTCGCTCCGAGCAACACACAATATGTGTCTCCAAATGGTTGTCGTTGCAGAGATGGAACACTGTAGCAGACAAAGGTGAAATGCCAAGGGAAGTTACTCTAAACAGAGTGTCGGAAGAGTTGTCCAGTCCAATATGAAAAAAATATAGATTTTTTGGATCCGAGTCCAATATGAGAAAAATATGGCCTTCTGGGATAGCTTTTTTAAATTCCGGTACAATAGAGGGTTATCTTGTACCGTCACGTGGTAGAAAGAGGGGCTTTCGATTGGTTTAATCGATGTAGGTGTGAAATAAAACCACATTGTTCAAACTTAAGATGCTACGACAGACAAAACCATCGCGTCAAAAGTTTAAAATTTCATGTCTTGGAAGCTTGTAGAAAAGGAGAAGCAGAAGCGATTTAAAATTCCATTGGATAGTATCCGAATCCCATCTAACGAATATGGGGTAAGCTTAAAGGTAGTCCTAAGTTACCTAACACATTGAACCCTAGCAACAAGTATACTCGTCATTTAGAAAGAGAGTACTCCACTTGTCCCCTGAAAACGGTGAATACCCAGATCAGAGGGCTCCTAAAGCAGCATTCTGATCAGGGCAACACTGTTTGTCATTTTTCATTTGTCATACATTAACTAGACTTAATTGGAAACTGGAATTGCCAATTGACATGTCAGTGATAAATGAAGAAATGCATTTGTTTTCTAGAAGTGCGAGACTGGCCACATAGGGTAACATTTCACATACATTTAAAATTTTCAATAGTTCATAAAGTTTAACGTTTAGGTTACCCATGACACATTTTGCATATATATTGAACAATTCAAATAAGTAATTGTTTGAAAACTAATGCAATAAAACATAAAAATAATAATAATTTTAAAATCCTATTGGGATTCGAACCCACAGCCTTTTAAAGTATTGCAAGTACCCTAACCCGCTACCTATTACTCTAACTCGATTATTGATTTAATTTAATACAAAAGGCATTATATCCTTAGTATAGCATGAAAGGTAGGTAACTAATGAACAAATTCATGGTTTGTGACGCGTTTTACCTCTACGGGTGGACTCGTCCTAAAGGTCACAGTTCACGGGTCAAAATCCGACTATACATGTATGTAACTTATACTTGCAACTGTAAATATGTTTATACCTCTTGTACTTATAGGTCAACTCCTACTTCGTTCCCTTTCGAAGGAGTGACCGACTGGGTACAAAATGGTAAGTACTTTTGTTCAATTATCATTATCTATTATGAGACAGCAAATCAATTTTTAAATCCAATAGGTTTGGATCCTGATCAGACGGAATCAACTGTGTCGTCTTCTAATGATCAAAACCGATTAACACACTCATATTATATATGAATAGATATAAAGATGTTTGATGAAAATATAACTGTCATTTAAAAATTAACACCACTCAGTGGGTAAATATAGTAAATATTCTTCTTGTTATTTTGTGATATTATAATACCTTAGTTTGAATATAAGTAATGTCAGTCTATAATATATAGTCTACTATATATACTAATGAATGCTAAATGACACATATTTCATACTTTTCTCCTGCTAATTGTATTTCCTGATATTGTACAACATATTTATTTATTGCTAGTCATGTACATAGTACTATGTTATATGGCTATGAACATTGTATATGTTTAATGCCAATAAAACTTTTAATTGAATTGAATTGGTAACTGCACTGGCTATATAGCGTGCCGGACGTACCGTAAACCCTCATTTTGTTAATCGCGACTGGACTTCATGGTAATATCAAACAGTTTGACTCCAGATCAGACGCTGCGCAACATGGCCTCTAATCTGAATTCAATTGTATACTGCTTGACAATAGTCTTTCAAGTTTCTTGACTTAAAATGTATAAATCATTATAGAAATGTTTTGCAGAGGACAAATTGAAAGCAGACGATATTACGACAGAATAATGGTTAATGTAGGCTCTTACTTTGGTGTATATAGTGTATCATATATCCAACTGCTGCTCGCCTCGTTTAGATTCAGTTTGCATGATGCTAACAGTTGCCATATATTAAAATTCCAAGAGTTGCAGACGCCACGTTTGAACTGGTGGTTAAGACTGACACGGTGTCTGATCAGGATCAATACCGTTTGCCACTTGTTTTGAAATTACGTTTTTTATACTCCTTAAATCTAACTTTGAAACGATATTGCAAACTACAACATTTAAGCATACGACAATATGGTGGTAAAGGGGTAAAACCCTCACGTTAAATTTGATAATGAAAGGGTTAAACATCAGGTAAAATAAATAATACCACTGTTCCCGTTACCCGATCGACTCTAGATTTTCCCTCCGACCCTAAACTTTTTTTCTCCATTTTTCGAAAAATGTATCGGTGAATGTCAGTTATTTTTGCGGCGCATGTGTGTATAGAAGCTATCAATTCTCCACTTAATTGTTTAAAAGGCAACTTTAAAGTCGTTTAAGTGTTTTAAAAAATGATTTTTGAATAAGATTAAGCAGGAATCTAAGTGAAATTTTATCTAAATCTGTCATAAACTACCTTCTTTGCAGATATGATCTGCTAGTTAACTAATAATTGACACATTCAACATGCAGGCAACACATTTCATTGGCACATTTGATATGCATACATAACATTTCAAAACATTATTATTTAAATCTGTCATAATTATAAACGTCACTAATTTGCCGGTTTGGTATACCAATATTTGTTAACAATCATACCAGTTTAAATGTTTTTGGTAGTTTTGGTAACGGGACCTATCAATTAAATCAACAATTTGAATTGATACCTTTAAGGGGTTAAAGTATGGCCCATGGCTCTGCAAAGTAAAATACATTCATATATGTTCATATATTAATATGATTTTTTTTTTTTAAAAA
Source organism: Gari tellinella (assembly GCA_922989275.2). Lineage (NCBI taxonomy): Eukaryota > Metazoa > Mollusca > Bivalvia > Cardiida > Psammobiidae > Gari > Gari tellinella. Next base: position 58,729,979 of record OV277865.1, read on the forward strand.
ACTCCATCAGAAAAATGACTGGATATCTTTCCTATTTAAATGCAAACGAAGCGCAAACGCAGTGCAATGAAAGGTAGAAAATTACAATAAAGTAATTTCTAACGATTTATTTTAATCTTAGTCTGATGTGGTTCCAAACTATTTGCGTAAACGCGTTTATATTTGGGAAAAGTTACTGTTAGCACGCTAATGCTTTCAGACGTGACTGTGATATATGTCAGCTTTCTCAACCTTCTCCCGCCTTATTGCCATCTGATCCAAAACTGTTGTCCGCAAAATATATCAAGTTATTCGTCTATGTGATTATAACACATGGGACCTAAATATGCGTGTTAAACACTCTGGTTCCAGATCAAACACGTATTAAATCGACGTCCGGTCTGTAACAACATTGATTGTAAGCAGACAGTTGAGTAGCATTTAGCATGAACAGCGATCCCTGTTCTCGTTCACGGTTGAAAGATATAACACTGATAAGCACTCTCTTGAAACAAAATTGGGTCAAGCTATCTTATTACACATGGCAAGGTCTTGCTTAAGACAAACAAAATAGCATACACGTTGCAGAATGTTGGCAAGAGCGTATGGAATTTCCTGTGCATGTTGCTACACGCATTTAGCGTGGTGTTTTATATCACATTAACATTTATTGAGCCAAGCGACAACACTTTGGCATATACATGTATGTTAACAGTATTCATCAGAATCAGAATCAGACACCGAATAACTCAGAACCTGGTCAGGATCAGGATCAGAGCAGAGCAATTAGACATACGTCGCAACGTCGCAGCATGGAGTACTTAGTCAAAACAAGCATATAAAACAGGTTTTTCATTAGATTCCAAATATTTGGTAACTGGTGGTTCTCTGAATTAAATAAAAAAGTATGTGTTCTGCGGAAACTTTTACACACACAAGAAACAAAAACTTGTCGTTGGCAACTTACACCAACTGTTTGAAGATTGGATGAAGAAATAGAGACACTAGCGCATCATGTACAAACCAAAGATCCAAACTGTTTGGAATTATATAGAAGCATTTTATGTCCAAACTCTTTATTTTCCAAGCTTTAGAAATAGGTAGGCAATATGTTTGCGGGCAGAATATATACTTTGACAGCGAATGCGATATATTGGTTGACAGATAAGTGCTAATCAGTATTCTAAAAGAGTCTCCAACCTATATTTCTAGTTTCTTCAGTCATGGATATACAACATAACAAATAGTTTCTATATTCTAGCATGATTGTAGCTTAAGGCTTATATGTAAACGGACGATAACAAAGATCAATTGACTAACGTCAAGAAACAAGCAATGATTGGCATCACTTGTTTACAGATCTCAAGTAATATTCGAAATGTACGGAAACATATAATGCTTTCTTCCGAAAAACAGTTAAAAACAAGAACCGGTAAATGGTTTACATGCTATTCATATTTTTACCATGCCAAAAATCGAAACGATTAAGTATAATACCGTTAGAAATAACGAAGGTCAAACGAATGCTTGATGTACTCTGGAAATAGAATAAGGGACTCCTATTTATGTTTCGGAGTACAAGATGTAATATGTTTCACTCATCTTGTACTCCGAAACATAAATAGCAGTCCCTTATTCTGAGTGGAGGAAAAAAACGAAATCAAGACCATAGAAACTAATTTTGTTGTCGATGTTTAAGGCAGTTAGCTCGTATGGCAAACTTTAAATGATTTTACAGTATATTAACGAATGTTAATATGAATTTTCCACAGGAACTGTTCTTTTTAAGTCCAACTTATTTGAATCTAATAGACTATCTCAAGTATTTAACACTGGTTGGCTGTGATAGTTTTTCTATCCGTCGTGTCTGGGCTTCTCTTTTATTTCTCCGACAAGCTCTATCGTGTTACCATTCGTGATTGGTCACGTCGTAGGGTTTGGCTTGGCCGAGAATTTAATCCAATCAATCTTCGATATTTCAAACTCGCTTAAGTCCAAATAACCGATATTTCTACAAATGAATTAATAACCCACGCTTTAACACTTTCACTATCAATGACGCCAAACGGTGCGTTTGCGGCGTCTGTCAGAATTCAAACTGTTTGACTCTTGGTTTGAAATTTCTTCAGTCATACTGGCTTCAATTTAACTTTGAACCGATATTTAATGCAGCACTATTGAAGCAGACGACAATATTGCGGTGAAGGGGTAAACAACGACAGGCTTGATCATGAATGGGTTTAGATTGAAATACGGGTGTTCTACTTACCCGGGTTCGAGAGATCGCCGTTCGAATGTATTTTACATATGCGCTTTATCTGGAGCTCTAAGTTCTTTTTTAGTTTACAATATCTTATTGCTCTATATAATAACTCATATAAGGTCAGCAACCAATGCTATTAACACTCCAATGCCAAAGTGACGTCATATTCCGCCTAACAAATCAACTGCCACTAAACTGCCTGCTTCCAGAATTGCGTCTGTTTTTATTTTCTAAATTAAACCTTCTATGTACTTTGACTTAACCCATTTTATGTGTGATACACTTTTAGGTGTATCTCTAGACAAACAGTTTTTATCTCAGTGTGGGGCCTTGATCTGAGATCAAAACTGTTTGCAGCTAAGTCAATATTCTATCAGAAACTGCTAAAATCTTTTGCAAACATTTGAGTTATACCCGCTGCAGACGACATTATAAAATGGCCGTCAAATATATATACTGTAAAATCCGGAATATAGGCGTATACGCTTATTTTGTAAATTAGTGACGCCTCTATGCGATTATTTTAGCGTATGCGCTTGTAAAGAAGGACAGACGGCGCTTACTTTCGAAGTCAAAATAAACTTACCGTGTTGTTGATTTGATCGTGTTTTAACCGGAAGTGAGTCGAAAGTGAAAGTAGACTGGGTCATTGTTTTCCTACCGCTCATTTCCCAGACTGCACCTACCCACTTAGTGATTAAAATACGTCTGCCCGCAACATAAATGGAGCCGGTACTGATTTAGGTTCTCGTGCATATGTTTATTTTGTAAAACCTCAAGTTGTTTTTTCATAACATGAAAAAACGCTAGAATATGACTTTCTCGCTAATTTTCCTGGCGACTGGACCATTCAGTAACTAATACCACTCAGCGTTACGTTTACACCTGTTCACCTGATGTTATTAAGCATAAACGAATTTTAGTGAGAAGTTGTCATATCAAGTTTTCTACTAGTTTTCACACATTTACCCATATCATATACCTACCTATTATTGCCTGCGGACACTACATATCATGAGTAGATGTTGATGAAGCGACGCCCTTTTTGCATTTCTGTCTAGCTGATGTGATGCCCTTCCATAGAGACATAACGTAAAACCAACTGTGGGCATGCAATTTTGACAGTGGCTGCGTCCACTCATTGAGGTCGCCGATTTTCGGAGGGCGGGACAGGTGTTCATAGTTCGTTAAGAAACACACTGTCCAATATATTCTGGACCAGGCGTCTCGTTCCATGGCACCTAATCTGAGTCCTAACTGTTTGCAAATGTTAGTTTTGTCGAGCAGCACTTAAGGAGTTAAGCTCACTCAATGATATGCGTCCGACGTTTTAGGCAAGTAACTGTCTATAGACAGAGGGTTGTCAATGGATAGCATAGCTTTAGCAACTTTCTATATTTCTTTCGTCCTATATTAACCCTTTGCCTGCTGATCGCGACTTCATGACTATTTGCAAACAGTTTTTATCCAGATCAGACGCCGCGCTGTCTGATACTTGTCTTTAGATGTCTTTAATTAAAAACTATATCAATCTAATTTTAACTTGCAAACGACACTGTCAAAGCAGACTATATTACAGCAGGATAAGGGTTTAGCGTTTACCAGTGTTTAGAGATAGGCAAATTTCTTCATTCAGTCTTCGCTTATTACACGTTTGACTGTATAGTATGTTTTATTACTTCCAGTGATGTGTTTGATTCATGAAAATATTATCATTTCAAGTGGTACAAAAGTGTTCATTGTAGCAAAATAACAACACTGCCGAAGCTCGATATATAAACTCGTTTAAGTCAAACATGTCCGTGTAACTTTGGCTGAAGTTTGATAACGCGAGCATGCTTTAGTCGACATATCCTTATTTCAAAGTAAATATAGGCTAAGTATGGTGACTGGTAAGTGACTTAGCCACGTTTTAACATTGAGATATAAGTATATTTGACATCAGCGAAGCAATTAAATATTTCAAATTCGGGAAATATTGTGAGGACACGATTTGGATTTCTATCGTCTTGGGAAAATAAATGTTTGATATGAGAACTTTACTATATCAATATCATTGTTTAAGAATATGAAAGTTAAAGATTATGATTTGGGAGTATAACTGATATCAATAACGTGGACAAAAATAAACATGGCCGACATGTCGACGTGTAGTTGAGACCGGAAGTGACGTGTCGCAGGAAATATGTCTACGAAGTTAGACTTGAAAAAGAAAAATTAATGTCAGAATACATTTAAATCATTTATATATACACTTAAAACAGGTTTCGAATGATTTCTTTATGTATTCCTGTATAAAACGAAGACACATGATCTGGATGGCATTTACATTGGCACTACATAAGCCATTAATGTTTGGTACACGTTTGAATATAGTTGCTTTAAAACAATTAGTACGCAACTTAGTGAACGCAGTTTTCAGCGTTTTCATGTAATAAAAGGTAGGAAAAACAGCTGCATACTTTTGAATACGCAAGGTCGAATTATTTAATGAAAACGGCGCCATTAAGTGCATATGTCAAATCAGTTCTCAAACCTTTGTAATATGGCAAGAACTCAGGAACATTTTATTGGACTATCTATATAGTAATATATTTATATTATTTAGAAAAAAGTAAATTCATTTTAAATTACATGCACAGCCAGTAATAGTACAACTCATAAGAAGACTATTTTTTACTGGTTCAGGCTAACGACTTCTTATAAAGCATCATAAAAGTTTTAAAAAAAACTCATGCAGGAAATTTCTGCTTTACCTCCTTCCAGCTTTAAGCTGTCATCCGTCTTTTAAAGCATAACCGAGTCTTTGTTAGAGTAAAAAGTATAAGGCACGACACAAACTTACCCGCTGACAACTTGACGTTACCCGATCTCACAATGGGCAGCAGAACTAGTAAACTGAAAATAAATAATCCCATTGTTTTTGTCCGTATATTATCTGTCCAGTTCATTTTTCAAGATGGCGCACCCTTTTATCGGAAAAGGGCTGGCCTTATATCCAAACAAACTTCTCTCTCCTCTGAAGATTTAGGTTTTCTTCCTCCCGAATTTTCCAAACTAAACCCTTAGGATTCTTTACATGGTCCAAACTCAATGATGGGTTTCCAGAAATGGAGAAAAATGCAGACCCTCGACTGCCTAGAAATCCCTAAATGAGGAGAGCTACTGCAGTCGTAGAGCTATCAATATGTGGCAGTGAATGAAAGCCCCGCAGGTCCCTGAGATTAACTCAAACTACGTGACGTAGACTTTGGCTTAATACTTAAATTAAAGAGGTTCCCATGGGGAACTTGCTTTTTAAATCGCCAGAGGTGTACCCACTTAACCTTTATCCTGCCAGATCGTCTGCTTCGGAATGCTCGACTGCAATATTCTTTTCACTTGTGATAATGTGTCGTTATTCAAAAAACAAAAACAAAAACATAGCTTTACAGATTTTGTTTCTATGAAACTTCTAGTTACTTGGTATCTGATCTGGAAAGAAACTATTAGCAAACCCCGACCATTACCGTTTAGTAGGAGAAAAGCTAGAATAATATGTACGTTGGAAAATCATCAGCATCACAGACACAGTGTATTAGATTACTAAATAAGATAGCTTTGTCCAAAGAATTCAACCTAGTCTCATTTAGATGCATCTCATTCTTTTCGACTTTTCGCTGACGGTTACAATATTTTTTTCAATGGAAGACATAAAGCAATCCTGTCTTTTAGAGTAGGTATACAGACGAGTTGTGTTGGTGTATTTACAAGAATAAATACTAGCAGAGCGGCATAACAATAAAAAACGATTTCAAGCCGTGATTGAAAAACATGTGTTCACCGACCTGCGAAAAAAATGTTTTAACTTGTATTAATATATAAGTAGCAACCCAGACCGTATGGAACATGTTGAATGGAAAGAGAGTGTTACACTACAGCTACACGACTTCAATAGGTCTCTCTAGATGAGGTTTTTATTTTAAAGTTCACAGGCTTTTTCTATCAATGTTAAAGTTTATATCTCTGGACAGCGTTTTGTAACAGGTTACTTCTCACCTTGTATATATATTAAAAACAAATATTTACATCACACGACATCGTTGATGCAATTAAAGTCGGAAGACGAAAAATGGATTAACCATTTAGATGTTTGACTTGTGCAATATCGGTTTTCAAATATGTCTAGTCTATGTTTCACCATTTATGGTTGTTTTAAATTATTTATAGCCAAATATCAGTGTAGACCCTGGTGTCCTATAGAAGTCCTCTAGTATATGGGTCAACACGGTTCGCACATGACAACTATACTTTTCACGTGTTAACTGTATGTAAATGGCGAGTATAATCGTCGCTAGGGTTGAATGTGTTTATGCATTTGCAAATCCGATTCCAACATTAAGGTTATCACAATTGCCACAGAAAGTACGTATTAGGAAAACCCGTGTCCATTATTTCTAGTTCTCAGCAAATACTTAAGTCAAATAAAGACCTTAAGGCTTAACATTACATGTATTGGCCAGAAAATCAAGTCAAATTTTGTAGTCAAATATCTAGATTCGTACCCTGGATCATAACTTAACAGGTGATTTTATTGTCAGATCGATTATCAATAAAGCAAATGCAAGGTCAACATTCCGATATAAGAAACGGAATTATCTTACTGATTATACTAAACGATCACTGGTGTTATCGCTTATCCAGTGCCATTTCGATTTTGATTGCTCTTTCTGGTATCATGGGTTAACTTAATTCTGGAAAGACAAGCTACATGTGCCCAGAATAAAATGCCCAGAATTACACTCAATTTGGAACACAGGTCACATGTTGACAGTCTGTATTAGTTTCACTAGAACTGACTACCAGTATCCAATAGAGTAGAACAATTAACTCTCTGGCATAATAAAATTTGGCCATTTCCAGACCATATTCGTCAGCATTTCGTTAACAAGATTCAGGTTATGTATACCAAACTAGATCAAGTGAACATAATTGATATGTACCTTCAAAGGTTAAAGGTTTTGGATTGATGTCTTTTTCCCATATAGATATGAATGAATGAATGAATTAATGCCATTGCACAAAAGAACTTTATTTAGCATTATTATTACATAGGAAATAAAATGACTGTAGATGACCACTTTTTAAAAACATGTGTAAAGTAATGTAGTAGTTTACTGAAAAAGGGGGTCCTTTAAAGCGACTCGCAACCGGATGGTGTATTTGAAAAATAAAAGAAAATACTCAAATAAAACCAAATGTGTAGCATTATCGTGCGTCTGGCAAAAGAAAAAAAAGATCAGTCTAAAAACTTCTTTAAGAAAGGTCTTCAAATCTTTTATTTTAGATATTTTCCATGGCTTTATCCATTGTGTCGAAAGACGCTATAGAAATTGATCACGGGCTCAGATAAAAAACCCGAGCCGAATTAAGTACTCTCCATCGCTACAAACTGAAGTACGTTAAATCATTCCCAAATATATGAATAGGCCTGTGGTCGAGTGGTCTAAGGGGTTACCTAACTTTTGCTATTCTGTCCCCGCATGCCGGGTCCCGGGTTCGAATCCCACCAGAGCTCAATAAATTGTTTTTATTTAAATTGCATTTTTAAACTGAATTTCTCATCCTTAACTAATTCTTACCCGCTCATATAAGCGTTTGACATATATTTACAAATTTCTATTTTTAATGCTTAATCTGGTTGCGAGTGTCTTTAATAGCAGTCAGAACAGGGTCTGCGCTGTTTGAAAAAAGCCGATGTACTCTTTGTAATTCTTTATGTGAATGACATGTTATAACGGAGCTGTTAGTTGACAAATATCCCTCCTTTGAGAGTCATCTTATCTGGGTCTACACTGTTTACATATAATGGGTTCAATCCTGACAAATGCACTAGATGTAATTGATGCGTGTATTCGTTGGTAGGGGTCAGTCTGATTTTTGTGGCAGCCACATAAGATTATGTATAGTAATTTATTTGTAATTTCTTATAATATCTCGAGCACTAACAGTACAGTTTGACATACATACTGTATGTGTTTCTTTAATATTTCATTAAATAATTTAATTTCGATATATCTATATATCTATATTTCCCGTGTTTCAACCTGCATTAATTTCAAAATAATTTCAATAACACCATCTACGAGCCGTTACTGCAGTGGTCTGCAAATGTGGCTTTACTACAGTTCAATTTCAAATTGTAATGACGTGTATACAGCAGGCATCGTCACAAAGCAATAAATTCCACCAAAAATAGAATTTAGTCTGACGGCGTACAAATAAATCTGCTTCAGACAGTGCGCTTGCTTCTAAGAAGATATTTCAAAAGTTTGTAATCCGTTTAAATCGATGATTACTTCTTTGAACTGGGTCCAAATTTTTCTACAACTTATAGTTTATTTGGCGTCAGTACTATTAGACAAATATAACACCTCTATCTCCTTTCTGTTTCGAAATTGTCGTCTCAAGATGTTGTCTTATAAGTTTGTGCGCATGTTTTATCTGGAAAACTAAAACATTGTTGCGGATTTATTCTGAGCATTTAAGAGCTGATGAGACGCCGAGTTTCAAACTTGTCGTCTGATCTAGCTCTAGTTCTAAACTGTTTACAATGGACTTCAGATCTTTTAGCACAAACTCGTTTATTTAATAAGAGGGGAGTTTCACCCATATACAAGAAAACGTTTATATTGGGGATCATACAAGAGTGGAGAGTGGTAAAAGAATGCCCCCTCCGTAAGCCTCAAGAAATTAGATACTTTCACACGCTTGTGATTTAAACTGTGATACGGCAGGCCTGATAACATTTAGCACTCTAAGCACTTTTCTCCTGTAAATATGTCGTCTGCAACGCTGTTCAAAATGTCTATACCATTTCTTTTAGGGACTACAATGTATAACTAAAGTGTCAAACAGTTTTGGTCCTGCTGACGAGCCGTTTGGCTTTGTGTTCCATCCTGATCCATGCAGTCGATTTGGAATTCTAAAGGTTAAAACACGAACCTGATAAAATACTTCTAAAAGAAACACAACCAATTACAGTAACATCTTCGATATTACCACAAGTGTAGTGAGGAAAACGTTAGTTTGTCTTGCTTACAGGAAGTGAAACGCAAACGCATTTCAATAAAATGTAAACGAGGGGAATTTATTGAAAAGTCTGACGGCATAGATTATTTTTATTAAGGTGGCAAACATTTGGAGCCTGATCATAGATTATGCCGGGTAACTCTGTGCCTGATCTGACTCCAAACTGTTTTCAATGGACATTAAGTCTTAAGAATAAACGTGTTTATTGTGAAAGAATAACTTCTAATCCACAATATAATCCATTTTAAAAAGAAGACCGATCTACGACATTATGTTGTAGCTAAACGGAAAAAACAGTGAAGGATTTAATCTCTAAAAAAAATACGTTTACTACCCCTTTTGTCTCAGTATTAGACAGATGGTGCCTTAAATCATTGACCAATGAAAGTTTAATTGATAATTCCATTAGTTTTCTATTTAGTCTAGTCAATATAGGGTAGGTTCTTACAATTAATTGCAAAGTGACAAACAATGTAAGCTCTGACCAGATTGCCCATATCTGATCAGAGTCTACAATGATGCATAGGTAAGATGTACTATTCACATGTATACTGTTCATAAATGGTACATTTACATGTCGCTGGGGTAATTGATGTTTTTAAAGCAAAATGACTAGAGAGCAAAATTCTCTCTTGGAAATATGCTGGTTTACTGTTATTTTTTCAGTAGCCACCTGCCTTTAACACAGATATCACTTATTCCACAGTGTTCCGGTGCTCCGTAAGTTACAATGTACGATAACGTGGATTTTTTAAAACCGTTATTCTTACCCAATAAACGCTTTCATGATAAAAGATACACGTTTGGGCCTGGTCCGACGACAAATATTCCGGCATCTGAACAGGCTCTTTGATAAACTGTTTGTCATTCAGATTAAAATCAATCATAAACATTTTCAAATGATATCATTTTGTATTCTATCTTAAGGGTGTATCAATGTCATGAATTTGGGAAATTTTCAAAGTATATGAAAACACTCTATGATGGTTTTGTATTGAAGAGCTATTTAAGATGAAAAAAATAGAAAAAGTGTACATTTTGGTGAACAACAGTTGGCTCTACGGCCATGTAAAATTTACCCCACCCACTTCCTCTTATTTTGTCCTTTACAAACAGCCCGCTTCAATAAAACCCATTTTAAATGAAAACAAATATGATAATTTGGTTTTGTGTTATTTATTTCCTATCTATGGTAGTATTTCTTCATACAAAAACTAATTTAAGAAAAAAAAGGCACCAAATGTGAAATTTATAAAGCTCTAAATATCATCGATATGGTACTTTTTTTAAATTGTGTAAGGGGCGATAACTCTTTTTACTTTAATAACTCAAAATTTTCAACACTGACCTTTCAATTTCTTTTCATATTTTGAACTGTCTTAGTATGGGCTTTCATCTGGTAGAATATAAGAGAAGGTTTAATACTAGAACTATTTCATTTTCAAACTTTTTTACTTTTTTCATAAAATAAAAAATCTAATAAAATCATGCCCTATATAAAGCATTTTTTGATATTCAAGGATCCATATTGTTTTGTTTTGAAATAGATTTTACTGAAGCTTGTACTCTGAATGGGTAAAATTTGAAGAAAAAAATCCAAATTGACATACCTTTTTCAAATCGCTGTAGCTCAAAAAAAAGGACACCACCATATCTTTTTTTTTTTCATTTTTTCATTCATCATAAATAGCTCTTCCAAAAAAACAATGATAGAAAAAAAGTTTAATACTTTGAAAAAAATGGCTCATGACATTGATACACCCTTAAATAACGTTTGCGTTTAGTTTTGCTTAGACGGGAAGGAATACCATATTGATCACTGTATGGAGAATGTACTGTAAGGTACGAGCACAGGTTGTTTTATTGTAGAGATTGATACATAGACAATATGAGCTCTTTTGCCTGAGGCGTAAATGCCTTCTGTGCAACAGAGATGCATAAAAACCATTAGGTATATGCATTTCCCAAGGAAAACATGTTAATATGTCTGCACTGTATTTTGCTGAAGTGTGCACAATATGCTCAACAACATGAGAAAGACTAATGGCATCTGGGCCGACTGCGTGCATTAAGGAGAGCTCGTGGGCTGAAACGCCTGAGGCTAGAATATCCTGTATCAAAATACTTACAACTTGTCCATATCATTTAAACTTATCTTCTGAGCATAAACTTGACTGGCATTTCAACACACTTTCGAGTAACCCTGCTTCTAATCAGTAGTCAAACGGTTGGACATTGCTGTGTGTTTCCTCAGTGCGTACCGGCGCACGTTGTCCAGTGATAGCACACTCGACTGTAGTACTACCAGGGGTTCGATCAACCGCTGGACCAAGTCTTTCGAATGAGACTTTATAAACCGAGGTCTGATCTATAAAACTGATCATAACCCCCTTTACTGCCTTACTCCGAGTACAATAGTCATTTGCAAACAGTTTGAATCCTGATCGTAAAAAAAAAGTAAAGTACCAGTTAAAGTCTACTTTCAGTCCGAATGACCGCTCAGCCGACTGTACATTTACCCCCTGATCATTGAGCCATCTTGCCTACAATATTGAGCACTGCTAACATATGGCGCTAAAGCAGCCGCAGTACCGGCTCAGACCCTCACATGTACCCTTTTTAACCCCTGGGTGGAGAGGAGCAATTCGCGGTACCACGGCCGTCATCCTGAAACTACGAAAACAGAGGAACACACGATAACAGAGGTAAACAAAGAGCACGCGCTAAGGGTAAGTTCCTCGGTGTTTTGCAACTTATGTTCTGTAGAGAAGATTTTGAGACATGAAACATAACGGGATCGATAAATAGCATATTATTTCATGTTGTGAAGACAGACATGCACGGGGGAAATGTGGCTTTCTGCCAAATTTTGAGAAAATTTCCTCGAAAATCAGCCTCAACTGTGTACTGATGTGTTATTTTGACCAAATAATAATATTTGAAATGAAAGTAAATATATCGTTGTTCTTCCATCCAGTAGAGTAATCATTTTGCTTCAAATTCTTTTATTTTGGTAGCAAACACTAATGTAGGAACGAAAATAGAGAATGTTTTAGTGGCTGGTATGTGTGGTTTTATGGGCACTACGATTTCCGAGTGAGGACACTTCATGTAACAGAGATTTTTAAAGAAATGGGCACTATGATATCAGAGTTTTATCTAAACCATTAACATACGTTTGTGGATATTTACACTTCTTACTAAGCATTGTAACGCACAAATATATTTGAATAGTCCAAGGTGACACATGGGAGAAATACACACCTTAAGTTAATTTGAAAGCGACAGCCAAATTAACCCTACACGTTCTAAAAGTAACATGATGTAAAAGTGAATGGAGAAGTAGCTACGAAGTATTAGTACACTGTTTGAAATATACTAAAATATTGATACTAGGGTACGTGTGTTAATATCATGTATTGATGGTTCTTGTTTTGTCTATACAAATATGTTTCATATTTTGTTTGCAATTGTTCCATTGTTCATGTACACTATAGTGGGGTCGAATTTAACTTTGTGAGGACTTGTGACCCGACCCAATGTCCTTATTTACATGGAAATAAGATAAGTTCAAACTAGAAGATGTAGGTAACTCCAATGCAGGTACACTGTATCAAAAATTTACACTCACACATACGGGTTTACGCAGGGTACAAGGCAATGAATACTCTCATGTAATATAGGAGTACAAGAAATATATTTGTTTCAACAACTGAAAATCTATGTACTTTCCATAAATACATTTCAGTTGTAAAATGCAATCAGGGTGCATTTCTTTTTCCCGAATCACCTTACGACTCGCGAGTCATGGTACGCTTTTTGGTTCCCGTACTAGAATCAGACATTTTAAATAACCGTTTCAGTTTCGCCGGTAACCACACTGTTATCGTGGCATTAAGTGGGAACCTTTTCAAAATAAAATCAATTACTTATTTCTGGATTAATACCTTTCAAGTTACCACCCGAAATAATTGTCTATACAAGTATAAAACGCAATTTTATTTTGAGTCATCACTTGCAAATGTTTAATTCGTAATATTTATAAAGGATATGGATCAACGTATACTTATATAGAGCTCTTCTTACACAACATAACATGTGCTTGAAAAACGATTCACTTAGCCCAAAATATCATTTATTGCTTTAATAAAAGAAAAATCGGATCGAAAGTATGAATCGAGTTGAAAAATCTGATTCGGGAAAAAAGAAATGCGCTAGATAATAGTTTTGCACCCCCAACAATTTTGCCAATTATAAAAACCAAGCAAATCTTTTTTATCTGTACCAAATAAACGCCGGAAAACGCTTTTCGGACGTCGATTTACACAAATTTTAGTGCAAAAAAAAAAAAAAAACGCTGTCAAAAGGCAAAAAATCGGTATCCCCCCCCCCCCCATATGAAGAGGGGCAAATGAAGAGATGCTTCCTACGGGCCTGCTATGCGCGATGTACAACTGAATGAAATATGTCAAGGCTGTGTTTACCTATCTGGCGCGTGTATGCCTATATCTTGCTTTCTATATTCATTTTCAGTTCAGTTTAAGTAAAATCGGTCCACCAGAATTCGAACCTAGGAATTCGGAATAATTTGATTTGCAGCGAACTGAACCAAAAGCTTGCTGTTTCAGGATATGTTAAATGATGTTTTAGTAAAATTGCTAAGTGCCTTGTATTGGAAATACAATACACGCTTCATGTCAGCGTTTTGGTAATAAAGAAAGTAGTTTAAAATTTACGAATCGCATGTACCATGAGCAGATCCGCGGTTTGGGTAGGAACTAGACAATCCCATTTCAATTTTTATTTAAACAGAACTGCGAGACAGTGGATATTGTCGCTTTTGATACATAGACATAGTAGTACATTCCATTTTATCATTCTATTTTGCACAGTTTTAAAGGGTCATTATTTTCCATTTATTTTTACAATCTGAGTTTTCAAAACAGCCTCACTAATGGATAAAATGTGGATCTGCAACTACACACATGCGTTGTAAGGTAGGTGTATTGACTTGAAATCACATGCAATTCCAACAAGCAATGTGGTAAATGTACTGTTTCTAATAATTGCTAATTACTCCTTTTTTGATAACGACTATTTTATATTCTAGTGTTCTGGAGAGAAATCTTCATTTCTGGCTCACTAAAATAATACGTTTATCTGTTATAAAGTGTCCTATACTCTGGAATCGTAGTGTCATTACGGATGAGATGCATGGTTATAGAAGTGTCGGTGATAATAACGCATCTGATTCTTTGTACCTTTGAATTTCTTAACATACGGTGAAAAATTACAACTATTACATGCTATATCGTTGATCGACATATCTATCTTTTACTTTAATAGTTAGCATTAAATTACTATATGTTTTATCGTTGTTAATTTATCGGAATAAGTCATCAATATCAATTTTCTACTGATTTCCGAGAGAACTTTCTCAAAAATTGCCAGATAACTATCGTTTTTTCGTGCTTTTCTGTCTTCACAGTATGAAAAGATATACCATTTATCGACCTCAACAGGTTTCATGTCTCAAAAGCTACTCTACAGAACATAAGTTGCAAAACACTGAGGAAATTACCCTTAGCGCGTGCTCTTTGTTTACCTCTGTTATCGTGTGTTCCTCTGTTATCCTAGTATAGGGATGACGGCCGTGGGGTACATGTCTTGCTCAAGGACATTCCTGTACATCATCAGGGATTCGGAAAAAAATCCCCTAGTCAGACCGCTGGTCCGGCGGGGGGTCGAACTCACGACCCCTGGTACCGTAGTCCAACAGTGTTACCACTGGACTACTACCGCCGGTAGTAGCGCGGCGTTTGCTAAGAATCCAAACTATTTGACTCGCGTTACGATATAACTTTAGGCAATTCACTTAGAATTTCAATTTGAGAAACGCAGCAGATGGCAATAATTGGAAACAGACAACATTGCGCATTGTATTTAGCAGTCTATAGACAACATACTCCAAAGACGATCAGAAATGATCATGGTTTTATCTTCTATGCCTGGACAGAATCTCCACATGCAGTCATGCCTTGATTATCTGTTGGGTAATAAAACTGGCAATTAACCTAAGCTTGACCATTTGACTCTACTGATAAGCCCCATATCCCTTCACATTGCGTCTGCCCGAAATGCAAGTACTCATGCAGGAAATGTCTGTTTTTGTATTTGATCTTGGTCTACACTGTTTGCATAAGACACACATACTCTTGACAGATGCACAATGATAAAAAGTGAAAACCCTCATCAGAGGGCCCCTAGAAGAGTCCCTCTGATCTGGGTCTACATTGTTTGCAGAGGACAAGTGTACTCTTCACAGGTACACTGTAAATGATGTATATATGTGACACTATGTTTCAATGGGTGTGTTACAATTGATTTCAACATGACAAACAGGGAAGACCCCGAACAGAGTATCCCTATTATGAGCCCTCAGATCTGGGTCTACACTGTTTGCACAGGACATGTGTACTCCTCACAGATATAAAGTTTATTAATGGTGTAAATATGTGGTACTAGGTTTCAATGAGTTTGTTGCATTTTATTGAAACATGGCAAACAGTAAACATCCTGATCTTAGAGTGCCCCTATTAGGAGCCTATGGTCTTGGTCTAAACTTAAAAACTGTTTGCATAGTTTCAAATTAAAGTAGAAAATGCTCATGTCGACACTATGTCTACCCTAAACCCTATGATGTGACTACCTATTAGAATGATCTTGAAGGGATGATTTCTAATGAGTTGTAATATCATAGGGTACGGTAGAGACATAAAGAATCAAACAACTTTGGTATACATTTGTACATGTAAATGGAGTGCTAATACATGTCTTTTCAACTTAAGCAACACAAAGTTTGATTTTCAAACAGTACTGATCCAGATCAGAGGTCAATTAACTTGGCATCTGCTCAAGATTCAAACTGTTTGCAATTGTCATCAAGATAGGCTCAGCTGGATTAGATAAAGGATATACTAGTAATTCAATTGCTCCTGAAAAAATTATGGACAATTCCATTTTCAAATTAAGCCTGGTCCATTTTGACTACAGTAAAACCTCTCTTTTGCAACCACTAAATAGAAGGCTAATACTTTTATAAAAGACAGATGGCAGCTTAAATAAATGTGAAAGTAAAACAGAAAGCTCACTTTGCTTTAAGCAACGACCTGCATGACTAACAATGCATAATAAAGACCCCTCTGATCCGATTCTACACTGTTTGCATTGAGGGCATGCTTTCTTTGCACATGTATGCCTTTTTGCAAATGACAGTACAATCGTTGCTAGGGTTGAATGTGTTGCTTATTATATTTTTAAAAACTAGATTTAAAATGAAATCTCATTGAGCGAGTTGTGTCATCTGACGTTTAATGAAAATCTACACAATTGACTCTTAGCATGCTAACTGTAAACACTTGTAATCTTTGCAAACAGTTTGGATCCTGGTGAGATGCTGCATGATACGACAACACACCATGATCCAAACTATTGGACACTCTGATCTTGTTTTGAAGAGATATTTAGAAAAGATCTATTTTTAGAAAGGTAGCAGACGACACTTGTTGCAGACGGAAAAAATACCCAGCATGCAAAGAATTAATAGGTTCTAGGTCTAAGGACGCTGAAATCCTTGTGTCTCCACCAACTCCAGTGTTGTTACTACTCAAACAGCTTTTGATCAGCTTTCTCCTTTTTAAACATAGTCAAACTTATAACAGTACAAACTCTTTACTCCATAGATACTCATTTTTTACACATTTATTCCGGCCTTGAAGAAAATTATTCCAATATAGTGTCATGAATATGTATCATAAGAATTATTTTCTATATTCTATCAGATGGCAGCGTACAGAAAACAGAAAGTAAAGCAAAATGTGTGATTAATAATGCGCATTCTGCTTTACTTTCAACCTGCCTTAAGCCTGTCTTCAAAACTAGAATGTGGCTATAGAGTAAAGGGTTAAATGATTTTTTAGAACTTTTACATGGACAGTCTTTAAGATGTGGTGACAACATATTGCAGAGAAGCATTCTGCATTCCTTTTTTCTTGAATTACATTTATCCTGCATTATAAGCCAACAACTTAACTTTAACCATTTTAGTTTCCCCAGAACAATACCATAGAAGGACTTCATGCACATGAGTTGTTACTGATATAATTTTAACCCATTACCCCAAAGCCTGTTTCTAAATTTCGAAACATGTGACCACTTAAAGCAGATTGAAAGTAAAGCAGAGTGCGCCTAAAGGCTTTTGAACTTTCAGTCTGCTTTAAGCTACCATCTCCTAGCATATCAAATAAATTTCTAATGGTGCATATTCATGACAGTATAAAGCTGAACTATAATCTTCAGTATCGTAACAAGGCATATTTTTGGGTCAATGGGTTAAATAAATATATTACTATTATTATTTAATTGTTCTTGGATTAACTGATGGTTTTGTCTATTAAAATAACATTTATATTTCAAATAATTTTGAGTTCTTTCTTTCATTTATAAACTAGGTTCAGATAACATGTTGCTGTCCATTCTAGTAGTCCACAGATGGTGCCTTGTGGAGGACACTGTGCATATCTAATTAATGACCCCAGTTAACTAGGTGATAATGACTGCATGCCAAGACTGAAGATTAGACCAGTTCAGAATTTTGTTCAATTTGTAAGACGTTTTCCACAGACTGGATGGACGGGGTTAAACATCTCCGTTGATGACAATTTAAGCAGCCAAGAGTGTACATGTAGCATGCTACTGTTTAACCTTTAACACCTGTAATTGTCGTCTGCAACAAACTTTCAAGATGGTTTCTCCAAAGTTTAGTTATAATAAACATCACCAGAGTGTCTACCGGCATGGACCCAGATGGTATGCCGAGTTACCCGGTACCGTATGTGGACTTTTTGCAACAGTAATTACAATCTCGCCCACAGCGTGTAGAAGATTTAATCTTTCGTTGCCAAATTAATCGTGCGTTTTTTACCCCTTCTTCACCGTTTCATTATCGTCTGCTTCAAGTTTGCTGTTTGCAAAATCGTTTCAAAGTAAGTTTAAATGTAGTATGACTTAATACATATCGATACGAGTGCAAAACAGTTTGGATCCTGATCAGATGCCGCGGCGTCTGTTCAGCATCCAAACTGCTTGCAAATGCGCTTTTTGATGTCACAATTAGCTCTATATAAACATGACATATACAAAACACTCAGTCTTACAAGCGTCAATTTAGACGCAAGTCAACGACAGTGCAGGCTAAGAATCATTTTCAATTTTTGTTTTAAATGATATAAAAAGGGAAATGTATTATGCCGTATCCATCATGCTTAGATACCTATGCCATCATCCTTCCATAACTTGTCTCTATTGTCAAGACCAACCTACCGGCGGACGTGATCCAGTTTTAGCACAATCGAATGTGGTACCAGGGTGTCTTGAGTTCAATTCTCTGTCTGACCAAGTCCTTCGGTTGAGACTATAAACCGAGGTCTGATGTATCAGTACATCTTAAATTACCACATCATATTATCTGTCGATAACAAGAGTAGGACATCGATCTCGGGTCTTTCTATCCGTTCCCATCTCTCTGCGGCGTCAAATTTACCCATATATGGCAGATACGGACGTTAACAATTAAACCAAACCAAACCATCTAACAAGCGCGGACATGTGCGAATACTAGTACATACATTTTAGTTTACACTCAGATCATACGCCTTGTAAAGCTGCACCTAAGATAGAAATTGTTGGACACTGGGCCTTACATGTATTCAGGTAAAGGGAGACATAAAGATAATCCTAATTGTCATAACCAGATTGTGGTTGATGAAAGCATGGGAGAAGACGTATACTTACGTTTCCTACTCTGTTTCCATCCTGCTCCTGACAACATGCTTCAAACACCGAAAATCAGTCCCTTTTTTGCTGTAGTAGCCGGAACGAAGAGTTACTGTTACACACGCCTGCAGCTCGAGCGACCACTTGAAATGGCCCCTGTACTCTATATTCCGGGTGCAGTCGAACCTGCGCTCGTCGACCATTTCTATGGGATCCTTGAGTGAATTTTGAGATATCAAACTCTAAATAGGGACGAAAGTAACATGGAAGTCTATACGGTTTGGATTTCTGCGTTGCTTTCGGCCTACATAGAGCTCCTTGCTGATTTGAAAGCTGAAACGCATCTTCTGTGGTCGCTTACCACAGGGTTTACAGTACAGGCTCGCTGTCAATCAAACAATTGTCGTTTCAATTGTAAAGATTACGTTTGCCATTTAAAACTAGGCATTTACAATATACATGTATATTCACATCTGCAGTACGACTTGTATTATAACGGTCCCACAAACTACGACTAAACAAAAGTTTTTTAAAGTAAGTTGGTGCAGCACAGAAGCACAGCTGAAAACCTAATCCACGGGCTTTCAGATTTGCTTTCGCTCTGTACAAACCCTTTCCAACAATACAATTAGACATTTTAATAACAATATTTGATACGTCTTTATATTACTGCTGTTCTATATAAAGCGAAAGTAATTTGATGGCAGTAGTAATAATAATAGTCGATGATAATGTTAAAGAAGGATATGCTATGGATAATGATTCTAATGGTGACGATCGGTGAAAATGATGATGATAATAACAACAATACTAGCTGTTCGCTAGTATGGTTGTTGTTGTTGTCATTACGACTGTGATTCGTACCTAAGATCTTATCTAAACTTCGTTTCGTTAGAAAGATCAATTTGGGTACATAGTTTATACATGGTGTTGATGATTGTGATAATAATGATAATAATGGCAGTTAGCTATTATTGTTGTTGTTGTTATCGTCATCGTTACTGTGACTGGTACCCGATATAGCATCTAAATTCTTTTTACAAGGATCTTCCGATACATGTTGCCCCGCTAATAATCGGGGTATTGTTTTAGCTCTTTCGCTGCTTTCGGCTCATTTGTCTTAACATACAATTACTAGAAGCTTGGACCCAGACCAGTCGCCGTGTCACGAGGTGTCTAATCAGGTTCCAATCTACTCTTTACATAAATACTGCGTTGAATTTATCTACATTTAAAATACAGTTATAAAATTGAAAATTAATAAATAATAATAATATTAACCTGTCATACATCTGCATTTGACAACTTTCCCTACCAGTCTAAAATATGGCAGCGAAGAAGTTAAAGTAGAATGCGCCTGAAAACTTGAATATATATACCTTTTTGTAATTACATGTATGATGTCTATGTATACATGTAGGAAATTGTAAATACATGTAAAAACCTCCATATTATTTTCGGTAGTGACGATTTAGTCGGACCTGTCTTGGGCGTCCAGTTCTGGTATAGGACAGAGGTCTGGCTGCAGTGTTTCTGTCCTGTACTAAGCTGCCACCCATCTACATGTCAATCATATTGTCACTTTTAGCGTGACCGCTCTACTCGGGTTTGACTGTATGTGTCGCTGCCTCTTATATTTTTTTTTGGGTGTATGCTCCAACGAGCCATTATATTCATGTGTATGTATTATGTTGAACTGTATTGTTATGTAAACTCAAACAGCATCCGAGTATTAAAGAAAACAACAATCAAAACCAATGTCGACTCCGGCGTATTATATGCGAGACGATAGGAAACCATTTTAGTAGATGCTAATGCAGAAACTTGTTTGGTCTCACATCGTCTAACAAATAGTACGCAATTACATGTTGAATAATAATAATAAGAAGAAGAATAGCAATAATAGTAATAATAATAAATCATTTTCACTTTACCTCATATCTTGAAGCAGTCTAATTTGCAACCACTGCTCTAATACGATTATTTCGTAAACACTTTCCTCCCTCAAAATAAGTTTACTTAGCAATTACTAAATTATCGAATAATTTCATTTCATTGCCGAATTATGCACTTCCTTTTACTACCGATACGTTTGCTGTTTGTGTACCTTAATAATGCGGAGCTCTTTTGGCCCATTCAGGTCGGAATCGAGTATACGATATTAAATAACACAGCCCTTTCTGAAACCTCAATCGAGATCCGACCTTGGATGGGAAAAAAGATCTTTTTTTTTCACATAAATATTGTCACAGATTTCCCTTTCTCATATGTCATGATAATGATCTGAGAAATAAAAGTTATTCTCTTTCTCTCTTTTTCTATTTATTACTTCTACGCCATCAATTCTGATGATTATGAGAAGGGGCACTTTTTAGGTGCACCAATGGGACTGTACCCGGCCGGTCACTTTATCCTGACACCGACGAACCAGTCGTAATGCTAACCCGAAATCCTGAGCGCCAAGGAGGGAAGCCATTACTACCAATTTTCAAGTCTTTGGTTTGACCCGGCCGGGGATTGAACCCGCAACCTCCCACACTGCAAGCGGACGCTCTACCACTAAGCCACGCAGCCGGTTGTTGTTGGCTATTTTGGTGATATGTACATGTAGACGAAAGGTAAACAACCAACCATGAACCCTTTCACGTTCAATGACGCTTTAAAGCGTGTTTGAAAACAGCTTGAACCCTGATCAAACGCCGCGTAACGCGGCGTCTGATCAGGATCGAAACTATTTGACACTCGTTTTGAAATTTTCTTCAGTCATACTGCCTTATTTTTTAAACTTTGAAACGACATTGCAGACAACAATACTGAAGCAGACGACAACAAAACGGTGTAGGGGTAAAAATCTCCTGAATAATTTGATCATGAAAGGATTAAAGTAACCCGATAACTCCAGTAGTGTGAGCTACAGTAAAAGCTCTGTACATGTACACTGATTTGTCACCGAAACAATCTCTGTTGAGTAAAGGTCTCATCGGTGAGGTTTTCTGATCGGTGAGGTCCAGCAAAGACTTCCAAAGAATATTACATTGCCAGTCGTGACATATTAACCCATTTGTGATCTGAGTCTGCGCTGTTTGCTAACAGAAAGATTTATCCAAATTAAAATTAAATAAAAACTCAGACCAGACGTCTCTTAACTTTAGAATGGATTAATCCAATATATTTGCATGGAAGAATACACTAAGTATAAAAGGGCTAATAAATAACAGTGAAACCCATCTTAATGGGTGTTTTGAAATACTTGCAAAGTTATCCTGCTTTCAGCCCCCACCTGTATTTTCCATTCTCTGTGTGTCTCCGTTGATGAATCCATAGCAAATAGGCCCATTCTTCAAAACCGAGCTATGGGTTCGGTTTAAATAGATTTCTGGCTTTAGAAGTTCGGTATCAGAGGTTACTGTGCATTCTAATAAACATAATTGTACTTTAGACTAAGTGCATATTGAAAGCGAGGTTTTAGTTTCGTGCACTGCATGACTCATATCCTTATATTTGGTCTAACACGATAATGTCTGGGTTAAATCTCTGGGTGCTTCTATAGGGGTTGTTAGAATCTCGCTATAGACACCGCTCAAATAAATACGCATTTGGTTGGTTTAAGACAGGTGGCAAATTTAAGCAGCATTAAAGTAATTGAGATAGCTACAACATGAGATTCCTAAGTAACGTTTATTCTCCTTAAAGCATTTTCTTACCTAATATACTGCACACGGGGCACATTTTAAGTGATCGCTAAGAGCTATGATATTACTTATACGTTTCATCCAGCACTTTATAGTGTACGATTTACTACTACCGGTATTATAGTGCCAGTTCAGTATTTTAATCATAATACATGTTCATTGTACCTTTGTTTTAGTTTATTTCAAGAATAATGAATTCATGCCAGTGTTTTATCGTGCAAAAAACTCGGGTTGGAGATGAGGTACGTAGTAATTAAGTCACGAGGCCGAAGGCCGAGTGATTTAATAACCAGCATCGCAACGACTACCCGTGTTTTATTGCACGATAAAAACTGGTATGAACGTATTATTTTGATTCTAACACATCACTTTAACCACAATTTGCACCCACGCACCAGCGCTACATTTCTTGGCGTAAGCATTGTTGAAGCCAAACTGCGTCACGTTAAGCCGTTACAGCGCATGCGTGTTTATTGAGATTTTAAACACAGATACGTTGCTTCTTTGTTTATATAGTGGAGTGCGCGAGTTGTGTTAGAATATAGTTATCAATATCATCATATGCATAGTTCTCGAAAAAGGTTCACTTAATGAGCAAAATATCTTCAGCAGCATTAATTTTATTGAAAACACAACTGCGTACACATTGTCCACAGATATTTAAAAAATAACAAGTCCTAAAAAGCAATACAAATCGGATGGTGTAGGGTTTGAGGTTAATGACCTGAGGACAACCTGTTCAACTATTCTAGATTAAATAAATCCATATTTTCGGAGCTCAGTCTGCAACTTCGGAAGAAAGATCTCTTCCGACCTACCTTGCTCTACGTACGTTGAATCGAAAACTAAATCGGGTGTTTATATATCTCCCGTGTGGAAGTGTGTGTTTGTGCATCGACTTTTTAAGTCACCATGGTGGTCGAATGACATTCAGGACCACCATATCCAGATAATTTTAGACTGAACATTTATCAGAAAAACGTTTTCGGACAACCTTAGTATAATGCACTTACACGGCATTTGTGTTATGCATACACTCACACATTCCCAGCCAGGTAAAGTCGATCTAAATAACAATGTAAATTTAACTTAATGAGCTGAGTTGTATCTTATCATAAACGTGTTGCGAGCAAGTTTAATCTCTCTATAAACACCTTTAGGTACCTGTCGTGTCTCGAACTTCTGATCCTCTGTAGAAACAAAGAGCCGAGCCGTGATACCGAACTAGACGTTATAAGATCTTTATCGTCGTGTACAAATGTTTAGAAGGTGTGAAATGCACAAGTAATCATCTTTGACTTGCTCTTTTCATATATATACACTCAATTTGATATTTTTGTGTGGCGACAAGGTGAAAACAAACATGTTCCTGAGTTTTTCATACACAAGGTATACTTTTTAATCTAACAAGTGCTAGATATCGGGAATTTTTGTCAAAATTGTTTTGGCTTATAATGTAGATACGTATATAAATGTGCCAGTCCCTCGAAAAACATTTGAACTTGAGAGAAATTACGTCTAGATTTTCAATGCTAGATCCACAGTTGCAAAATCTGCGAAAAGCCTACTAAATCTACATGGCGTGTTGCAAAAGAATTGGTCGCTTTCCGCCAGAGCAATGTACAGACATGCCTGTGTTCAACGATTACTATAAGTGTAAACAGTGTAGCTATCGCTGACGTCAGGTAACTGCTTAATACAGAATAAAAACCAATTTAACAAGCTTCTATAAAGGAAATTTCTTAATAATGTTTATCCATCCTGCATTAAGTAGCCATGAACATTGAATGCTGACTATGGGCCTTGCTCGAATGATCACATAGTACAAGATTTGGTGCTTATGTTAACCCATATCTTTAAAGATAATCAAATTAAATGGGTCAGTGACCGGCGATATCTTATAATAGAGTCTGGATTTGTTAAAATGGCTTCTTCTATGTGTACAGTAGGTCTGCTGATACCAAACATGTGGTAAAATCCCGACTGTTTCAGATACGCCGACTGCATCAATTATACGGATTCACTCCCTTCAATCTTATATTACCAACGTTAAAATTGCCATCCGCCATGTTAAAATATCAAAAGCTGATTCTGTGTTAACGTAGCTCGCTAGGGAGCTTACTTTTCATGAAGGGTGTTAGGAAGCTTTGCTTGAAAAATAACACTAGTCTAAGAAACAATCTGTGCAAATATAGGCATAAATTATCGTTTGTCTTAAAGATATCTTTCTTTTAGCAAAAACCAGGAATTTCGATGAAAAAGTATTTCTCAAAATTAAATAAAGCTAATTACCCAATACGTTGCTCATTACATTCCTTACAAGAAAATCATAACAATTTTTAAATAAATCCATTCAGAAAGATGTTATATGCTATTTAAATTTTGTAAAATGCTAATTTTTCATAAAGTACTTGAATTAAAAAAAAGTACTCATTCAATGTTAATTGTTTTCATTCTATTCAAACATATTGTTGGGGAAATAGTTGGTCAGAAAAAATTAGGAAATATTACTGGAAGGTGTTATTTTATTACAGATTTTCTTTTGAAACTAAGGAAAAAGGAAAACTATATATAGTTACCTCCCTTAGAAATGAAATTCTGTCGTTTAAATGCATTATAAGTTAGACTTGCATACAAGGTAAATGGTATTGTTTACACCTTATAATGGGCAATTTTAATATTCATCAATCTTGAAAATATAGAAAAACAGATACAAAAGGATTGATAAGCTTCAATTTGTGGCTTGATATTTCTTTTATACTCTTTTATACTCTGAAACACCTTTAAAGTCAGTGCATACCCTAGATTAAGGATTTTGACCGGGCCAATTCGCATGTTTCCCTACCTTATTGTGTACTGACTCGCCAATTCGCATATTTCCCTACCTTATTGTGTACTGACTTCTTATTTAAATTTTCTAGTATAAGCACGTGCGGAAATAGTCTATATCGTCGAGACGCATTTCAGCTCGCTCGCAAGACAACTCTCATATATGTGAGAGGCATTAAGCACTAGGACTGAGGGAGTATCGATACGGCGTATAGTACGCGTGTCAACTGGGCATCTCGTCTGGACCAACGAGTTGGTAAACGAGTTGGATAAAATAATAAGTTGCGAGCCTTAATATCCTATTTATCACATAAACAACCACTTACACAAAATTCAGAACGTTTCTTACTTTCATCTTTACCTAGGCTATTTAAGAACGAACTGATTCAAGCGATATAAACGACAGAAAATTATCGGCAAATACCATGAATCGCGCTAGCGATCCATGGTAAATTTGCCGATAAATTTATGTCGTTTATTTCGCTTGAACGCCGAAAAACATCAGTTCATTTATTATATTTACAATATGTTCGCTGTAATATCTAATATCAGATTAACATTTTGCTAGTTCGCATGTATGTTTAATCCATATTAGAAGTTGATAACACGAATAATGTCTACCCTATAAGTAACAGCCATGATCGAATTACTGAAGCTGTATACATCGAAAGCAAAAAAATAAGTTCCATTGTTTACATTCTATGATCATCAATTTGACGGTTTGGCCGATTTGACGGCATTTGGAAGTGACGTCATTGTTTAAAGAGAAATAAATATATTGCTTTTTGTGGTTATAAAGAAATGCAAACAGCTGCTGTTTAAAAGGTATATCAACTTTCTTGCAATTTATCTCATTAATAAAGATGGATTTAGTCGGGAATCATGGTTTCCGCTAATAGGAAGGCATAGATCGGTTAAGAACATTTTTTTTAAAAAGTCCGCCAAAATAGTTGCTGTCCAAGTTCCAAAGATTAATTCGCGAATTAAAAATGCGAATCGAAAAGTAGCGTTTATATACGAATTAAACAGCATTTTAAAGTAGACATTGCAAACAGATTAGATCTTGACCAGACGCCGCGTTAGATAGTGTCTGATCAAGATTACTTGACACTCGTATCGACAAGTTCATCAAATGTCTTTAAATTGTACATTAAAACACTAGTGTCGAGGTAACGTTTTAGTGAGGACGATATATTGTAGTGTAGGGTTCAACACGTTATCCCTATAGCATGTTTCTATTTGTTAAGACATATGATCACTTAGAGCAGGTTAAAAATAAAACAGAATGCGCCTTCAAAAGTATTCTGCTTTACTTTCAGCCTGCTATATGCTACCATCTGCTAATAATATTACAAAGAAAATAATTCTTATAGTGCACATTCGTGACTGTATACAACAGAAATCTTTTCTTCAGTCGAAGAATGAATAAAATGCGTATGATTTTAGAAATTGGTTAAAACAGACGGTAAACGTTTTCTAACACGTGTTTTACTAAACCAATTGTCCGAGAGATTCCAAATACATATTGTGGTGGGAAAACTCTGAAACGCTAGACTGGAACCAGATGTTGAAACACATAATCATGTAACTTAATCTGGTATTTTTGAGCTACAGAAAACATTGTCTGCTTCAAAATTGCTGACAGCTATAATTTATATCACGTATAAACTAATGGCGACTATAACACTTTCTAATTAGTTCTTTCGTAAGCGTCATGTCGGGTGACTTTCAACTCAACAAAATATCAGATTCCAAACCGGTGTTTTTGTTTGTTATGTCTGTCTAACAACATGTACATTTACACAGAGATTGGTAAAACTAAGTGAACTGTATGTTTTGTTTTATCCCTAAGGCGAATATCCAGAGCGCATACCGAAACAATTGGCGTACGATCAGGATCTAAACTGTAATTATTGTATTGACATTTCTACAGAATAGAAGAAACGGCAAATAAAATCGCATACAGTTGGCAGATAACAAATTAAAACAGTAAAATAAGATCTCTTGAAAAGGATTAAATATCTGACTGCTTAAATATATTAACCCTTAATTGTCGAGTATTTTCATTGGCGCAGTCTTTAAAGACTTATTTAAGTATTTTTGAAATGTTTCACTCAATGACATTCTTGTGATAGTTTCTTGTTTCAGTTTTCTATGTGATAGGTTTCTGTATTTTGAAGTTTGAGACCGCTCACCCGTATCTATTTTAACATGGCTAAAGGGCGTCTATCTTGATATTGAATTGAATCGGTTCATCCCTTCATATAACCGGTATGATCCCAGTCAGAGTGATACGCGTGGTCTGCTCTGGGCCCAAAACTGTTTGCAAAGATCTCAGAAACTCGTTTCCCGCGTTCGTAGTGCAAAGTCAATAATCTCTTAGTTATAGATCCTGATAAGGGGGACGCCTCAGCGCCTTAGCAGCGCCTCGCCAGGAAACATACAATTTGATACCCTCGTTCTATTTCTAAAATATGTTTTAGAAACTTTTGAAATTTAGAGCATTAACAGGCGGCAATTAATTATCACAGTTAATGTTTGAGTTAATGTGGAAAGAGTAAATGTTCGAGTTAATATTAAAGAAGTTAATGTTTGAGCTTAGGTAGTCATTGAATGCCAAAATTTAATGTCATTCAGATTTTTCATATGGGGACGCCTTTCCAACTGGCTTACGGAATGTCGGTGTTTCTGTTCTACCAATCTGAATAAGGGGAGATTCCTTTGAAAGCACAGAAAACAAAACAAATACTGACAATTGCAGACTCGGTTTAATTGAGTCTGTTCATGAGCAATACTGAACTATGTAACAGTGCTCACGTCCCCTAGCACCAGCTTAAGCGGAATTTAACTTTCAATTGTAAATGGGCCGAAATCAATGATTCCAACGAACCAGAAAGTATAACAACACTGAGAATGAAGTACGGGGCGACTTTTTACAGCCGCCACACAAGCACTTAACATCTGCTGTTGTGAATTATAAATCTGAATAAGGGGAGATCCTTTGAAAGCACAGAAAACAAAGCAAATACTGACAATTGCAGACTCGGTTTAATTGAGTCTGTTCATGAGCAATACTGAAATATGCAACAGTGCTCACGCCCCCTAGCACCAGCTTAAGCGGAATTTAACTTTCAATTGTATATGCGCCGAAATGAACCTCAAAGTATAACAACACTGAGAAGTTGTCGATTTGTGTCTGAAACAGTGCATAAAGAGCGTCTTGGGTTTTCCTCTACCTGTAAGTATACAGTACTGAACCTTATTAAATTAAATTGATAATCGCAGCGAATTGCAATCGAATAGCCATCGAATCGCCATCGAATCGGGCGCTTCAAAAAGCAAACCGTGTGCTTGAGTCGTTTCATGCAATTTTGTCCGGAGCAGTTGTGACAAAATTAGAATCTAAAAACATCAACGAAGGCGTATTTGCGAATATTGGTGAGATACACAATTCAGGAAAACTTACAGCGTTGATTGCGTTGGAAAATATTTACAAGCGAATTACTATCGAATTGCAAGCGAATCGCAAAAAGTGTTAATTTATTATGGTTCAGTACTGTAGCTGAACGTCGCGATACGACTGATATACTGGGTGGACGCGATTTAATATGCCGGGGTGTACCGATCGGCATATACCGGGTATTCCTATCACGTGGTCGGTACGCCGGACCGGATTAGTGAATCGAGTGGGACCGTGATTCCAAAATGGCCGCCAGCGTTGTTCTCGCGAGAACTGGTCATTTCGTACCCTTGCCTTTTCGCACCCTATTTTTTCGGTCATTTCGTACCCTCGAAAAATTTAGTTGCTGCTCCGTATTTCATAAATATCTTTAAATAGTTTTAATAAAATCTACTTTAAAAAATGTGTAATAGTTGCTTCATAATAATTATAAAAAAAAGAGTTTTATTTCCAGTATTACAGTTATGCATTACCTACTGTAAAAGTTTAGAAATGTTTAACATGAATAACGACTACGTTAATTAGATCTACAGTGCTCCCTTTCTACAACGACATCAAATAGGAGACACCGATTGTATGTGTTGTTCGGAGGGGGTCGTTACAGAGAGGGACAATTAAGACTTGGCTTATATTTGCAAACAGCTTGAATTCTGTGGATTCAAGCTGTTTGTCATTCGTCATTCTATATCTACTATCAAAATGTACTCTTATATGTAACTTTGACGAAAAAATAACAGATGACAATTTTAAGCAGATTTTATTGCAGCAGTAAAAGCTTTAGACAATATTGTTATGTTAAGGGAACTGTGTGCGACAAGTGTCGTTGTAAGGAGGGAATCGTTGTTGGAAGGACCGCTGTACTATATAAATGCATTAAATGACTATTTTTCAGTGTGTGTTTTTTCTTTGTTTCTGAAAATCACAGTGATTGATGATCAAGTCAAACAGCATACCTTTGATCGGCTGTGTGATGAAATGTCTATTAATTCATATGATCATTGTAATTGAAAAATGATTTAACAGACAAGTCACACGTTTCAGTGAAAGTAGTCATGTTCCAATGGTAATATAATTATTATTAATTTATTATTATTATTATTATTATACCAGATTTATACAGCGCTCTTTTCACGCAGGAAGACAAGTGTGCGTTCAAAAGCGCTTCACATGAACTAATATTTATAAATGTAAGGTTAAAGTCTAATCAGCTCTCAAACCATTCGGCACTTCTAACATTATAACTTTAGTCAAATTTACCCAAAATTCAACCTTGAAGTAACTCATGCATTGCCTTACCCCGTGTATAAAACAGGTTTGATGCTGACAAGACGTTGCGTATGCCGGCTTCTTGTCACAATATAAACGTTTTGATACTCCTTTAAATTTCCCCCTATAAATTTCAGATTGAACACTGATAAGAAGATATTCATCTAGATCCAAATATCTTTAAGGTAGAGCACCCCAAATGGGATCCGGCCAATGTCGGTACTCTATGCAGATCAATCTGCCATTCTCTCAACTGACTATTGGTTGATGGCATGGTTGATACCACTACATAGATTTCCAATATTGAGCGACAAGAGCCCGACTCCACTAGGGGTGCTCTACCTTAAACAGGTTTGGAACCTGATGGAAAACTTTATTTGCATTTAAAGAATTGTAGAAGTAGTTCGCGTCACAAGCTTTATTCAGACAAAAAGTCCCAATCAAGACCAAGAAATATGTCCTTCTTGGGACAGTTCACATTAAACACATATATAACGCCTGTCTGCACTTCATTATAAGTGCATATGCAAAAATTGTTGTCAATCGGTAAAGAAATGTAGAAGTATCATTGATTTGGACTCTGTCATTATGTGATCT
Organism: Gari tellinella; assembly: GCA_922989275.2. Classification (NCBI taxonomy): domain Eukaryota; kingdom Metazoa; phylum Mollusca; class Bivalvia; order Cardiida; family Psammobiidae; genus Gari; species Gari tellinella. Next base: position 58,760,970 of record OV277865.1, read on the forward strand.
TCAGAAAGGTTCATATTGGAGCAGACTAGATCTATTATAATTTTATAAATACTCTTTTTATCCTCTTACAGTAGCACAGTGGAATGCTCTTCCTGTAGATGTCGTGCTGAATGATAACTTGAAAACATTCAAGTCCTCAGTCCACACACGAATGAATTATAGCACACGAATGAATTACAATGGTGTTTTTATACTGTTTTAACCTTTTTTCCTGCAAAGTTTGTAACATTCTTACCTTTATTTCGTCCGCTAAAGCTTATCTTTTATACCGTTCTTAAAGATAATTCCTCAGTCCATTGATGAAGCCCCCCACCCCATTGTTCTCGATAGGCGAGAAAAAGCATGCAGCATAGGCTGCCAGCGGGTATACCAATCTCAGTTTACCTGGTGAGGCCCAGATAAACTCATGCTCTAGAGGCTTTTTAATGGTTATTTCTAACCAAACTTTCAAATATAAAGGTCGGGTCTCACATGAGACGCTTTAATGGTTCTTTGCTACCGGCATGTCCACAAGACACATGCTTTTTGCAAGATAATTGTCCGGCAAGGCGTTATGACCGAATGGTCGTCAGGAGATGTCTTTAACTCTGCTCTTCCAAACCCTAATCACTTAAAACCTGTTTTTAACCTGTTTTTAACTTGTCTGTTTAATGCACTGTTTTTGCATTGTTTGTGACTACTAGGAAATAGCAGTCGCTTTTATTATTATTCTTTTATGCCCGTGTCACACTGTCCCGATTTTGACACCAGAAGGCCACACGAACATGGAATTTTGAATTTCGCACGAAGGTGACCCCGAACCTGGCTCAACTGGCAAACCAACACGAAGGCAAGTACGGTGCCTACAGAAGGCCACACAATGGCAACCGAACCACACACGAAGTCAACACGAATATTCGGATTTTAACAGGAAGTTTACCCGAAGGTCACACGAAGGTCACACGATAGCTACAGGACGTCGTGTTGAGAGTATGATGCAGTCACGAAGGCATCACATGACCTTCCGATGGTATTAAACATTCGGTAGACGGCGGGAAAGTTCAGTCGCTGATATAAGATTAAAAGCCGCCATATATTTAAGGTCTAATGTAACTTAAAATCTACGTAGGTTTTAAATTCATCACGTCACGAAAAGGAGGACATGGAAAGATGAAGGCTGAAACCACCAATAGACGAGTTCGAAGATTCAAAAAAAAAATGTTAACAGTCCGTAATCCCCAGAGGGAGTTGTTTTTCAGAGGTAGTTGTTATAGGGAGGGAAATATTAAAACCATGAGAGTGTAAACAGTTTGGATCCAGATCAGACACGTCGTAACGCGCTGTCTGATATCGGTTCAAACTGATTGTCACTCGTCATTATATTGGTTTGATTTTGGGAGGTGTAAGATCTGTGCGTCAGTGGGTTGATGCATAAGAAAGGCTCTTTACAGTACTAACTATTTAATGTCTAAAGCTAACTACATTTCTATACAGTCTGTGGAAAACGTCTTACAAATTGAACAAAATTCTGAACTGGTCTAATCTTCAGTCTTGGCATGCAGTCATTATCACCTAGTTAACTGGGGTCATTAATTAGATATGCACAGTGTCCTCCACAAGGCACCATCTGTGGACTACTAGAATGGACAGCAACATGTTATCTGAACCTAGTTTATAAATGAAAGACAGAACTCAAAATTATTTGAAATATAAATGTTATTTTAATAGACAAAACCATCAGTTAATCCAAGAACAATTAAATAATAATAGTAATATATTTATTTAACCCATTGACCCAAAAATATGCCTTGTTACGATACTGAAGATTATAGTTAAGCTTTATACTGTCATGAATATGCACCATTAGAAATTTATTTGATATGCTAGGAGATGGTAGCTTAAAGCAGGCTGAAAGTTCAAAAGCCTTTAGGCGCACTCTGCTTTACTTTCAATCTGCTTTAAGTGGTCACATGTTTCGAAATTTAGAAACAGGCTTTGGGGTAATGGGTTAAAATTATATCAGTAACAACTCATGTGCATGAAGTCCTTCTATGGTATTGTTCTGGGGAAACTAAAATGGTTAAAGTTAAGTTGTCGGCTTATAATGCAGGATAAATGTAATTCAAGAAAAAAGGAATGCAGAATGCTTCTCTGCAATATGTTGTCACCACATCTTAAAGACTGTCCATGTAAAAGTTCTAAAAAGTCATTTAACCCTTTACTCTATAGCCACATTCTAGTTTTGAAGACAGGCTTAAGGCAGGTTGAAAGTAAAGCAGAATGCGCATTATTAATCACACATTTTGCTTTACTTTCTGTTTTCTGTACGCTGCCATCTGATAGAATATAGAAAATAATTCTTATGATACATATTCATGACAATATATTGGAATAATTTTCTTCAAGGCCGGAATAAATGTGTAAAAAATGAGTATCTATGGAGTAAAGAGTTTGTACTGTTATAAGTTTGACTATGTTTAAAAAGGAGAAAGCTGATCAAAAGCTGTTTGAGTAGTAACAACACTGGAGTTGGTGGAGACACAAGTATTTCAGCGTCCTTAGACCTAGAACCTATTAATTCTTTGCATGCTGTGTATTTTTTCCGTCTGCAACAAGTGTCGTCTGCTACCTTTCTAAAAATTAGATCTTTTCTAAATATCTCTTCAAAACAAGATCAGAGTGTCCAATAGTTTGGATCATGGTGTGTTGTCGTATCATGCAGCATCTCACCAGGATCCAAACTGTTTGCAAAGATTACAAGTGTTTACAGTTAGCATGCTAAGAGTCAATTGTGTAGATTTTCATTAAACGTCAGATGACACAACTCGCTCAATGAGATTTCATTTTAAATCTAGTTTTTAAAAATATAATAAGCAACACATTCAACCCTAGCAACGATTGTACTGTCATTTGCAAAAAGGCATACATGTGCAAAGAAAGCATGCCCTCAATGCAAACAGTGTAGAATCGGATCAGAGGGGTCTTTATTATGCATTGTTAGTCATGCAGGTCGTTGCTTAAAGCAAAGTGAGCTTTCTGTTTTACTTTCACATTTATTTAAGCTGTCGTCTGTCTTTTATAAAAGTATTAGCCTTCTATTTAGTGCTTGCAAAAGAGAGGTTTTACTGTAGTCAAAATGGACCAGGCTTAATTTGAAAATGGAATTGTCCATAATTTTTTCAGGAGCAATTGAATTACTAGTATATCCTTTATCTAATCCAGCTGAGCCTATCTTGATGACAATTGCAAACAGTTTGAATCTTGAGCAGATGCCAAGTTAATTGACCTCTGATCTGGATCAGTACTGTTTGAAAATCAAACTTTGTGTTGCTTAAGTTGAAAAGACATGTATTAGCACTCCATTTACATGTACAAATGTATACCAAAGTTGTTTGATTCTTTATGTCTCTACCGTACCCCATGATATTACAACTCATTAGAAATCATCCCTTCAAGATCATTCTAATAGGTAGTCACATCATAGGGTTTAGGGTAGACATAGTGTCGACATGAGCATTTTCTACTTTAATTTGAAACTATGCAAACAGTTTTTAAGTTTAGACCAAGACCATAGGCTCCTAATAGGGGCACTCTAAGATCAGGATGTTTACTGTTTGCCATGTTTCAATAAAATGCAACAAACTCATTGAAACCTAGTACCACATATTTACACCATTAATAAACTTTATATCTGTGAGGAGTACACATGTCCTGTGCAAACAGTGTAGACCCAGATCTGAGGGCTCATAATAGGGATACTCTGTTCGGGGTCTTCCCTGTTTGTCATGTTGAAATCAATTGTAACACACCCATTGAAACATAGTGTCACATATATACATCATTTACAGTGTACCTGTGAAGAGTACACTTGTCCTCTGCAAACAATGTAGACCCAGATCAGAGGGACTCTTCTAGGGGGCCTCTGATTAGGGTTTTCACTTTTTATCATTGTGCATCTGTCAAGAGTATGTGTGTCTTATGCAAACAGTGTAGACCAAGATCAAATACAAAAACAGACATTTCCTGCATGAGTACTTGCATTTCGGGCAGAC